>JASAOG010000051.1:1342500-2613096 GCA_030265305.1 Biomphalaria pfeifferi
CCTAAATTTGTGTTGTGTTTCGTATCAAACTTAAGAGTAAATCAAATTCATCAAATAGTCGTCAACATTATCCCTTAGATGTTTTCACAAACAGTCATCGACATGATTCCTTAGATGTTTTTAAAACAGAGCTATCTTAACAGTAAGAGACTTTCACGTTTTGCTTAGTGTCAGTGAATACAAATGAAACCAAAATGTTGCGAGCCCAAGTATTATATTGTTAATGGGCTTTGATGCTGCACATAAAAATTATACGTGTGTCCGACGCGAATTGCTAAAATTTTCAGTGAAAGTAATTACAAAAGTCATTTCTCTTTAGAAGAAGTTACGAAAGTTATATAATATAAAACCACAGACCTATATGTACTACAATAAATATAGGTATTTGCTCTCTATTTACGATTTATTAAGGTAGGTGCTATTTTACTATTAGACACCAAGTATCAGATTTTAGAAAAACCCAGGTTCGTTTTTGTTTTGTGCGTAATATAGTAGATGCTAGAGCCATATATTATAAATGAGATTAGTAGATTTATGTTAATAAATTAAGTGGAAGGAATAGATCTTTTGTTCTAGAATTTTAGAATCTAGATATATTTTGGCACCTCTTACAGCATAACAAACTTACAAAAGCCGTCAAGTCGCAATAGGTTCTGCGTATACCGTTCATGCCATTCACGGCTCTGCATATACCGTAGGCGTAGTCATATCACCACAAGGGCACATGTGATTCGTGAAACATTCAAATAAATAGTAAACACTGCACTCATCATTAATCTTCGGAATCAATAGCGTTGTCATTAAGCAGACTCTATATCTACATTTAAAATCGAATTTAGTTTAGAAATCTAGATTCTATCTTGAGACTATATTGTCACTAGTCTAGATCTAGCTCTACCTGACTAAAGTTTATTAAATAGGTTAGGCCTACCTCTACTATCTAGAGTATTCTATATATAGAGTCTATATCTAGATCTAGAAAAATTATAGAGCTAATCTCTATCAGACTCAGTACAATTAGGCCTACTATCAATGCAATATTGAATATACTTCTACTTAAAGATCAACTTTTCAACGCCCAGACCTAATATGCTAATTTAATAATAATAAGGCTTGTCATCGAGTCCGAAGATTCATGAGGAATGCAATATTTTCCGTGGATACTCAGCCCCAGCTGTGACCTACATATTTTCCCATTGATCGCCTGTGGTCGAATAAGATTTTCTTTTCGCCGTCTGCGTCTGTCCTTGGCAGTGGATTTCATTTTGGTCTCAAATGTGCATCCCGCGGCCTTTGTGAGTGTCCTCCAGCTGTCTGTCTCATTCTTAGGCCGCATGCAACCAGGTGCTCTCTTCTATGTCTTCTAAGGCAAGTTGGCGCCTAAGCTGGTCTTTAAAGCGTCTCCGTGGGACACCTCTGTTACGTCGACCACCTTTTAGCTCACCAAAAAATACTGCTTTTGGCATACGTTTGTCCCCCTTAAGGGATGCGTGCCCTGCCCAGCGTAACTGTCGGACCATAAGAAGTCCCTCTATACTATTCTATACTGTCCATACAAGCGTTCGCAAGAACATCGCTGTTTGTAGTGCTATCTTGCCACCGTGTGTACATGATGAAGCTCAAGCATCTTTGGTGAAAGCGTTCAAGTAGTCTTAGTTGCTCTCTGTATAATACCCATGTCTCAGATCCATATATAAGGGTTGAGAGAGACACTGCTTGGTAGACACTTTTTTTTGTAGGCAGGCGGAGCGATCTATTAAGCCAAACTCTCACATGGAGTCCAAAAGCACTACTGGCCTGGCCAGACGGTTTTCAACTTCCTAAAAAGCGAGGTGTCATTCGATACTATGCTTCCTATATATGTGAGGTGGTCTAGCACGTAAAGAAGAGGTCCATTTACGGTGATCTTTGGGGCTGAGTAGGTTTATTGGGTCACTTCTGGAACATGACTTCTGTTTTCCCGAGGTTTATAGATAAACAGAAAGAGGCGGCAGCGTATGCGAATTCGTTCACCGCGATCAGGAGATCATGTTCCTTGTGAGCGAGCAGGGCGCAATCATCGGCATAGAGAAGGTCTATTATGACCATTTCTTTTGTTTTTGTATAAGATAGAAGACGTCGAAGATTGAACACATTGCCGTCTGAACGAAACCGGATGTAGATGTCCAATCGCTGCCTCATTTGACCCAGCATTACGCCAAAGAAGATAGCGAATAGAGTAGGAGCAAGTGCACAGCCCTGCTTCACGCCATTTCTTATTGGGAAGTGATCAGAAAGGGCACCATTGTGTCTGATCTGGCCTTTTTGTTCCACATGAAACTGCTTAAGAATGGCTAGAAGCGTAGTTGGGCATCCGAGCCTGGCCGGAATCCTCCATAAACCATCGACCGTGTCGATGAAAGCCTTGGTGAAGTCGACAAAGGCAGCGTTTACTTAGGTTTATATAGATCTAGTATACTAGACTTAAATCTAGTCTAAAATCAAGACTAAATCTAGACTAGATCTAGACTGCTTGGAGTTACAGTCTAGAGTAAATTCTGATTATCTTAGATTCTATTTCTACAATATTTATAACCTAGATATATATTCTAGAAGAAAATCTATACTGATTCTATAGTTACAAATCGAATTCACATTGATTATTTATGATTATATATATTACAGACTATAACTAGATTTTATAGATTTATAATTATTATGACAATGCTCATTGCATGTGTGAGATCAAATTTTCTAAGCAACCATAATTAATGGACTTCATTGAAAACAAGTTCATTCATATATTCACATGCGATTTTTTTTTTTATATTTATAAGCTTAGCATTATGTTGGACCAATGTCTCACATCGGCGGACAAGAGAAATCAGGTATAAACATCAGGAGAAAACACGTGACCCCCTTAACTTAAGAAAACATTCAGAAATTAAAACAGACTAAAAACAAAACGAATATTCACAATTGATTTCAGTAACACACCTTTTAAAAAAACACCTTTTAAAAAAACACCTTAAAAAAAAAACACCTTTTAAAAAAACACCTTTAAAAAAAACACCTTTTAAAAAAAACCTTTTAAAAAAACACATAAAAAAACACCTTTAAAAAAAACACATTAAAAAAAAACACCTTTTAAAAAAACACCTTTTAAAAAACACCTTTAAAAAAACACCTTTAAAAAAACACCTTTAAAAAAAACACCTTTTAAAAAACACCTTTTAAAAAAACACCTTTTAAAAAACACCTTTAAAAAAAACACCTTTTAAAAAAACACCTTTTAAAAAAACACCTTTTAAAAAAACACCTTTAAAAAAACACCTTTTAAAAAACACCTTTTAAAAAACACCTTTTAAAAAATTATCAAAAGTTTTAAAATCACTACAGTTTTTATTTCTACAATTATTTTTTAGTGTGAAATTTTGTATCGGAAAATGCCGGGTACTTGAAGTAAGCTAGTCCTTTAAAAAATTTACAAGTCTTGGGTAAAAGACTCATCAAATACAGTGCTGTAAATGTTTAGTTCCACACGCTTGTTTCAAGTCTTTTCTTTTTATAGCTGGTTTGATCCCAACTCCCAGTATTTTGGTGCAGAATTTATTTCTATCAGGTACACTTTAAATTCACAGCCTAATTATGTCAGTTTAATTTAAAAATGAGAACTGAAAAAAATGCAAAAAGATATATAAGAAAAAAAAATTTGTACTTCCGGCCCAATTGTCTAATTCTAGTTTTAAA
The DNA here is from genome assembly GCA_030265305.1 of Biomphalaria pfeifferi. Classification (NCBI taxonomy): domain Eukaryota; kingdom Metazoa; phylum Mollusca; class Gastropoda; family Planorbidae; genus Biomphalaria; species Biomphalaria pfeifferi. Next base: position 1,346,230 of record JASAOG010000051.1, read on the forward strand.
ACCAAAGAAACGAAAACGCATAGGCGCAACACAGCCCACAATACCAGACATGTCAACATAGCCCACAATACCAGACATGTCAACATAGCCCACAATACCAGACATGTCAACATAGCCCACAATACCAGACATGTCAACATAGCCCACAATACCAGACATGTCAACATAGCCCACAATACCAGACATGTCAACATAGCCCACAATACCAGACATGTCAACATAGCCCACAATACCAGACATGTCAACATAGCCCACAATACCAGACATGTCAACATAGCCCACAATACCAGACATGTCAACACAGCCCACAATACCAGACATGTCAACATAGCCCACAATACCAGACATGTCAACATAGCCCACAATACCAGACATGTCAACATAGCCCACAATACCAGACATGTCAACATAGCCCACAATACCAGACATGTCAACACAGCCCACAATACCAGACATGTCAACACAGCCCACAATACCAGACATGTCAACACAGCCCACAATACCAGACATGTCAACACAGCCCACAATACCAGACATGTCAACACAGCCCACAATACCAGACATGTCAACACAGCCCACAATACCAGACATGTCAACACAGCCCACAATACCAGACATGTCAACACAGCCCACAATACCAGACATGTCAACACAGCCCTCAATACCAGACATGTCAACATAGCCCACAATACCAGACATGTCAACATAGCCCACAATACCAGACATGTCAACACAGCCCACAATACCAGACATGTCAACACAGCCCACAATACCAGACATGTCAACACAGCCCACAATACCAGACATGTCAACACAGCCCACAATACCAGACATGTCAACACAGCCCTCAATACCAGACATGTCAACACAGCCCTCAATACCAGACATGTCAACATAGCCCTCAATACCAGACATGTCAACATAGCCCTCAATACCAGACATGTCAACACAGCCCACAATACCAGACATGTCAACATAGCCCTCAATACCAGACATGTCAACACAGCCCTCAATACCAGACATGTCAACATAGCCCTCAATACCAGACATGTCAACACAGCCCACAATACCAGACATGTCAACATAGCCCTCAATACCAGACATGTCAACATAGCCCTCAATACCAGACATGTCAACATAGCCCTCAATACCAGACATGTCAACATAGCCCTCAATACCAGACATGTTAACACAGCCCTCAATACCAGACATGTCAACATAGCCCTCAATACCAGACATGTCAACACAGCCCACAATACCAGACATGTCAACATAGCCCTCAATACCAGACATGTTAACACAGCCCTCAATACCAGACATGTCAACATAGCCCTCAATACCAGACATGTCAACACAGCCCACAATACCAGACATGTCAACATAGCCCTCAATACCAGACATGTCAACACAGCCCTCAATACCAGACATGTCAACATAGCCCTCAATACCAGACATGTCAACATAGCCCTCTATACCAGACATGTCAACACAGCCCACAATACCAGACATGTCAACATAGCCCTCAATACCAGACATGTCAACACAGCCCTCAATACCAGACATGTCAACATAGCCCTCAATACCAGACATGTCAACACAGCCCACAATACCAGACATGTCAACATAGCCCTCAATACCAGACATGTCAACATAGCCCTCAATACCAGACATGTCAACACAGCCCACAATACCAGACATGTCAACATAGCCCTCAATACCAGACATGTCAACACAGCCCTCAATACCAGACATGTCAACATAGCCCTCAATACCAGACATGTCAACACAGCCCTCAATACCAGACTAGTCAACACAGCCCACAATACCAGACATGTCAACACAGCCCACAATACCAGACATGTCAACACAGCCCTCAATACCAGACATGTCAACACAGCCCACAATACCAGACATGTCAACACAGCCCACAATACCAGACATGTCAACACAGCCCTCAATACCAGACATGTCAACATAGCCCTCAATACCAGACATGTCAACACAGCCCTCAATACCAGACATGTCAACACAGCCCACAATACCAGACATGTCAACACAGCCCACAATACCAGACATGTCAACACAGCCCTCAATACCAGACATGTCAACACAGCCCTCAATACCAGACATGTCAACATAGCCCTCAATACCAGACATGTCAACATAGCCCTCAATACCAGACATGTCAACACAGCCCTAAATACCAGACATGTCAACATAGCCCTCAATACCAGACATGTCAACATAGCCCTCAATACCAGACATGTCAACATAGCCCTCAATACCAGACATGTCAACATAGCCCTCAATACCAGACATGTCAACACAGCCCTCAATACCAGACATGTCAACATAGCCCTCAATACCAGACATGTCAACACAGCCCTCAATACCAGACATGTCAACACAGCCCTAAATACCAGACATGTCAACACAGCCCACAATACCAGACATGTCAACACAGCCCACAATACCAGACATGTCAACACAGACCACAATACCAGACATGTCAACACAGCCCTCAATACCAGACATGTCAACACAGCCCTCAATACCAGACATGTCAACACAGCCCTCAATACCAGACATGTCAAAATAGCCCTCAATACCAGACATGTCAACACAGCCCTCAATACCAGACATGTCAACATAGCCCTCAATACCAGACATGTCAACACAGCCCACAATACCAGACATGTCAACATAGCCCTCAATACCAGACATGTCAACATAGCCCTCAATACCAGACATGTCAACACAGCCCACAATACCAGACATGTCAACACAGCCCTCAATACCAGACATGTCAACATAGCCCTCAATACCAGACATGTCAACACAGCCCTCAATACCAGACATGTCAACATAGCCCTCAATACCAGACATGTCAACACAGCCCTCAATACCAGACATGTCAACATAGCCCTCAATACCAGACATGTCAACACAGCCCACAATACCAGACATGTCAACATAGCCCTCAATACCAGACATGTCAACACAGCCCACAATACAAGACATGTCAACACAGCCCACAATACCAGACAAGTCAACACAGCCCACAATACCAGACATGTCAACACAGCCCTCAATACCAGACATGTCAACACAGCCCTCAATACCAGACATGTCAACACAGCCCACAATACCAGACATGTCAACACAGCCCTCAATACCAGACATGTCAACACAGCCCACAATACCAGACATGTCAACATAGCCCTCAATACCAGACATGTCAACACAGCCCTCAATACCAGACATGTCAACATAGCCCTCAATACCAGACATGTCAACACAGCCCACAATACCAGACATGTCAACATAGCCCTCAATACCAGACATGTCAACATAGCCCTCAATACCAGACATGTCAACACAGCCCACAATACCAGACATGTCAACATAGCCCTCAATACCAGACATGTCAACACAGCCCTCAATACCAGACATGTCAACATAGCCCTCAATACCAGACATGTCAACACAGCCCTCAATACCAGACTAGTCAACACAGCCCACAATACCAGACATGTCAACACAGCCCACAATACCAGACATGTCAACACAGCCCTCAATACCAGACATGTCAACACAGCCCACAATACCAGACATGTCAACACAGCCCACAATACCAGACATGTCAACACAGCCCTCAATACCAGACATGTCAACATAGCCCTCAATACCAGACATGTCAACACAGCCCTCAATACCAGACATGTCAACACAGCCCACAATACCAGACATGTCAACACAGCCCACAATACCAGACATGTCAACACAGCCCTCAATACCAGACATGTCAACACAGCCCTCAATACCAGACATGTCAACATAGCCCTCAATACCAGACATGTCAACATAGCCCTCAATACCAGACATGTCAACACAGCCCTAAATACCAGACATGTCAACATAGCCCTCAATACCAGACATGTCAACATAGCCCTCAATACCAGACATGTCAACATAGCCCTCAATACCAGACATGTCAACATAGCCCTCAATACCAGACATGTCAACACAGCCCTCAATACCAGACATGTCAACATAGCCCTCAATACCAGACATGTCAACACAGCCCTCAATACCAGACATGTCAACACAGCCCTCAATACCAGACATGTCAACACAGCCCACAATACCAGACATGTCAACACAGCCCACAATACCAGACATGTCAACACAGCCCACAATACCAGACATGTCAACACAGCCCTCAATACCAGACATGTCAACACAGCCCTCAATACCAGACATGTCAACACAGCCCTCAATACCAGACATGTCAACATAGCCCTCAATACCAGACATGTCAACACAGCCCTCAATACCAGACATGTCAACATAGCCCTCAATACCAGACATGTCAACACAGCCCACAATACCAGACATGTCAACATAGCCCTCAATACCAGACATGTCAACATAGCCCTCAATACCAGACATGTCAACACAGCCCACAATACCAGACATGTCAACACAGCCCTCAATACCAGACATGTCAACATAGCCCTCAATACCAGACATGTCAACACAGCCCTCAATACCAGACATGTCAACATAGCCCTCAATACCAGACATGTCAACACAGCCCTCAATACCAGACATGTCAACATAGCCCTCAATACCAGACATGTCAACACAGCCCACAATACCAGACATGTCAACATAGCCCTCAATACCAGACATGTCAACACAGCCCACAATACCAGACATGTCAACACAGCCCACAATACCAGACATGTCAACACAGCCCACAATACCAGACATGTCAACACAGCCCTCAATACCAGACATGTCAACACAGCCCTCAATACCAGACATGTCAACACAGCCCACAATACCAGACATGTCAACACAGCCCTCAATACCAGACATGTCAACACAGCCCTCAATACCAGACATGTCAACATAGCCCTCAATACCAGACATGTCAACACAGCCCACAATACCAGACATGTCAACACAGCCCACAATACCAGACATGTCAACACAGCCCTCAATACCAGACATGTCAACATAGCCCACAATACCAGACATGTCAACACAGCCCTCAATACCAGACATGTCAACATAGCCCACAATACCAGACATGTCAACACAGCCCTCAATACCAGACATGTCAACACAGCCCTCAATACCAGACATGTCATCACAGCCCTCAATACCAGACATGTCAACACAGCCCTCAATACCAGACATGTCAACACAGCCCTCAATACCAGACATGTCAACACAGCCCTCAATACCAGACATGTCAACACAGCCCTCAATACCAGACATGTCAACACAGCCCACAATACCAGACATGTCAACACAGCCCTCAATACCAGACATGTCAACACAGCCCTCAATACCAGACATGTCAACACAGCCCACAATACCAGACATGTCAACACAGCCCTCAATACCAGACATGTCAACACAGCCCTCAATACCAGACATGTCAACACAGCCCTCAATACCAGACATGTCAACACAGCCCACAATACCAGACATGTCAACACAGCCCTCAATACCAGACATGTCAACACAGCCCTCAATACCAGACATGTCAACACAGCCCTCAATACCAGACATGTCAACATAGCCCACAATACCAGACATGTCAACACAGCCCTCAATACCAGACATGTCAACACAGCCCTCAATACCAGACATGTCAACATAGCCCACAATACCAGACATGTCAACATAGCCCACAATACCAGACATGTCAACACAGCCCTCAATACCAGACATGTCAACATAGCCCACAATACCAGACATGTCAACATAGCCCACAATACCAGACATGTCAACACAGCCCTCAATACCAGACATGTCAACACAGCCCACAATACCAGACATGTCAACATAGCCCACAATACCAGACATGTCAACACAGCCCACAATACCAGACATGTCAACACAGCCCACAATACCAGACATGTCAACACAGCCCACAATACCAGACATGTCAACACAGCCCACAATACCAGACATGTCAACACAGCCCACAATACCAGACATGTCAACACAGCCCACAATACCAGACATGTCAACACAGCCCACAATACCAGACATGTCAACACAGCCCTCAATACCAGAAATGTCAACATAGCCCACAATACCAGACATGTCAACACAGCCCTCAATACCAGACATGTCAACATAGCCCACAATACCAGACATGTCAACACAGCCCTCAATACCAGACATGTCAACATAGCCCTCAATACCAGACATGTCAACACAGCCCTCAATACCAGACATGTCAACACAGCCCTCAATACCAAACATGTCAACACAGCCCTCAATACCAGACATGTCAACACAGCCCTCAATACCAGACATGTCAACACAGCCCTCAATACCAGACATGTCAACATAGCCCTCAATACCAGACATGTCAACACAGCCCACAATACCAGACATGTCAACACAGCCCTCAATACCAGTAATGTCAACATAGCCCTCAATACCAGACATGTCAACATAGCCCTCAATACCAGACATGTCAACACAGCCCACAATACCAGACATGTCAACACAGCCCTCAATACCAGACATGTCAACACAGCCCTCAATACCAGACATGTCAACACAGCCCTCAATACCAGACATGTCAACACAGCCCTCAATACCAGACATGTCAACACAGCCCTCAATACCAGACATGTCAACACAGCCCTCAATACCAGACATGTCAACACAGCCCTCAATACCAGACATGTCAACACAGCCCTCAATACCAGACATGTCAACACAGCCCTCAATACCAGACATGTAAACACAGCCCTCAATACCAGACATGTCAACACAGCCCTCAATACCAGACATGTCAACACAGCCCTCAATACTAGACATGTCAACACAGCCCTCAATACCAGACATGTCAACACAGCCCTCAATACCAGACATGTTAACACAGCCCTCAATACCAGACATGTCAACATAGCCCTCAATACCAGACATGTCAACACAGCCCACAATACCAGACATGTCAACATAGCCCACAATACCAGACATGTCAACATAGCCCTCAATACCAGACATGTCAACACAGCCCACAATACCAGACATGTCAACACAGCCCTCAATACCAGACATGTCAACACAGCCCACAATACCAGACATGTCAACACAGCCCACAATACCAGACATGTCAACATAGCCCTCAATACCAGACATGTCAACACAGCCCTCAATACCAGACATGTCAACACAGCCCTCAATACCAGACATGTCAACACAGCCCCCAATACCAGACATGTCAACACAGCCCTCAATACCAGACATGTCAACACAGCCCTCAATACCAGACATGTCAACACAGCCCTCAATACCAGACATGTCAACACAGCCCTCAATACCAGACATGTCAACACAGCCCTCAATACCAGACATGTCAACACAGCCCTCAATACCAGACATGTCAACACAGCCCTCAATACCAGACATGTCAACATAGCCCACAATACCAGACATGTCAACACAGCCCTCAATACCAGACATGTCAACACAGCCCTCAATACCAGACATGTCAACATAGCCCACAATACCAGACATGTCAACATAGCCCACAATACCAGACATGTCAACATAGCCCACAATACCAGACATGTCAACACAGCCCACAATACCAGACATGTCAACATAGCCCTCAATACCAGACATGTCAACACAGCCCACAATACCAGACATGTCAACATAGCCCTCAATACCAGACATGTCAACACAGCCCTCAATACCAGACATGTCAACACAGCCCTCAATACCAGACATGTCAACACAGCCCTCAATACCAGACATGTCAACACAGCCTTCAATACCAGACATGTCAACACAGCCCTCAATACCAGACATGTCAACACAGCCCTCAATACCAGACATGTCAACACAGCCCTCAATACCAGACATGTCAACACAGCCCTCAATACCAGACATGTCAACACAGCCCTCAATACCAGACATGTCAACACAGCCCTCAATACCAGACATGTCAACACAGCCCTCAATACCAGACATGTCAACACAGCCCTCAATACCAGACATGTCAACACAGCCCTCAATACCAGACATGTCAACACAGCCCTCAATACCAGACATGTCAACACAGCCCTCAATACCAGACATGTCAACACAGCCCTCAATACCAGACATGTCAACACAGCCCTCAATACCAGACATGTCAACACAGCCCTCAATACCAGACATGTCAACACAGCCCTCAATACCAGACATGTCAACATAGCCCACAATACCAGACATGTCAACACAGCCCTCAATACCAGACATGTCAACACAGCCCTCAATACCAGACATGTCAACATAGCCCACAATACCAGACATGTCAACATAGCCCACAATACCAGACATGTCAACATAGCCCACAATACCAGACATGTCAACACAGCCCACAATACCAGACATGTCAACATAGCCCTCAATACCAGACATGTCAACACAGCCCACAATACCAGACATGTTAACATAGCCCTCAATACCAGACATGTCAACATAGCCCACAATACCAGACACTTCAACATAGCCCACAATACCAGACATGTCAACACAGCCCACAATACCAGACATGTCAACATAGCCCTCAATACCAGACATGTCAACACAGCCCACAATACCAGACATGTCAACATAGCCCTCAATACCAGACATGTCAACATAGCCCACAATACCAGACATGTCAACATAGCCCACAATACCAGACATGTCAACACAGCCCACAATACCAGACATGTCAACATAGCCCACAATACCAGACATGTCAACATAGCCCACAATACCAGACATGTCAACATAGCCCACAATACCAGACATGTCAACACAGCCCTCAATACCAGACATGTCAACACAGCCCTCAATACCAGACATGTCAACACAGCCCTCAATACCAGACATGTCAACACAGCCCACAATACCAGACATGTCAACACAGCCCTCAATACCAGACATGTCAACACAGCCCTCAATACCAGACATGTCAACACAGCCCTCAATACCAGACATGTCAACACAGCCCTCAATACCAGACATGTCAACACAGCCCTCAATACCAGACATGTCAACACAGCCCTCAATACCAGACATGTCAACACAGCCCTCAATACCAGACATGTCAACACAGCCCTCAATACCAGACATGTCAACATAGCCCACAATACCAGACATGTCAACATAGCCCTCAATACCAGACATGTCAACACAGCCCTCAATACCAGACATGTCAACACAGCCCTCAATACCAGACATGTCAACACAGCCCTTAATACCAGACATGTCAACACAGCCCTCAATACCAGACATGTCAACACAGCCCTCAATACCAGACATGTCAACACAGCCCTCAATACCAGACATGTCAACACAGCCCTCAATACCAGACATGTCAACACAGCCCTCAATACCAGACATGTCAACACAGCCCTCAATACCAGACATGTCAACACAGCCCTCAATACCAGACATGTCAACATAGCCCACAATACCAGACATGTCAACACAGCCCTCAATACCAGACATGTCAACACAGCCCTCAATACCAGACATGTCAACATAGCCCACAATACCAGACATGTCAACATAGCCCACAATACCAGACATGTCAACATAGCCCACAATACCAGACATGTCAACACAGCCCACAATACCAGACATGTCAACATAGCCCTAAATACCAGACATGTCAACACAGCCCACAATACCAGACATGTCAACATAGCCCTCAATACCAGACATGTCAACATAGCCCACAATACCAGACATGTCAACATAGCCCACAATACCAGACATGTCAACACAGCCCACAATACCAGACATGTCAACATAGCCCTCAATACCAGACATGTCAACACAGCCCACAATACCAGACATGTCAACATAGCCCTCAATACCAGACATGTCAACATAGCCCACAATACCAGACATGTCGACATAGCCCACAATACCAGACATGTCAACACAGCCCACAATACCAGACATGTCAACATAGCCCACAATACCAGACATGTCAACATAGCCCACAATACCAGACATGTCAACATAGCCCACAATACCAGACATGTCAACACAGCCCTCAATACCAGACATGTCAACACAGCCCTCAATACCAGACATGTCAACACAGCCCTCAATACCAGACATGTCAACACAGCCCTCAATACCAGACATGTCAACACAGCCCACAATACCAGACATGTCAACACAGCCCTCAATACCAGACATGTCAACACAGCCCTCAATACCAGACATGTCAACACAGCCCTCAATACCAGACATGTCAACACAGCCCTCAATACCAGACATGTCAACACAGCCCTCAATACCAGACATGTCAACACAGCCCTCAATACCAGACATGTCAACACAGCCCTCAATACCAGACATGTCAACACAGCCCTCAATACCAGACATGTCAACATAGCCCACAATACCAGACATGTCAACATAGCCCTCAATACCAGACATGTCAACACAGCCCTCAATACCAGACATGTCAACACAGCCCTCAATACCAGACATGTCAACACAGCCCTCAATACCAGACATGTCAACACAGCCCTCAATACCAGACATGTCAACATAGCCCACAATACCAGACATGTCAACATAGCCCTCAATACCGGACATGTCAACACAGCCCTCAATACCAGACATGTCAACACAGCCCTCAATACCAGACATGTCAACACAGCCCTCAATACCAGACATGTCAACACAGCCCTCAATACCAGACATGTCAACACAGCCCTCAATACCAGACATGTCAACACAGCCCTCAATACCAGACATGTCAACACAGCCCTCAATACCAGACATGTCAACACAGCCCTCAATACCAGACATGTCAACACAGCCCTCAATACCAAACATGTCAACACAGCCCTCAATACCAGACATGTCAACACAGCCCTCAATACCAGACATGTCAACACAGCCCTCAATACCAGACATGTCAACACAGCCCACAATACCAGACATGTCAACACAGCCCTCAATACCAGACATGTCAACACAGCCCTCAATACCAGACATGTCAACACAGCCCTCAATACCAGACATGTCAACACAGCCCACAATACCAGACATGTCAACACAGCCCTCAATACCAGACATGTCAACACAGCCCACAATACCAGACATGTCGACATAGCCCACAATACCAGACATGTCAACACAGCCCACAATACCAGACATGTCAACATAGCCCACAATACCAGACATGTCAACATAGCCCACAATACCAGACATGTCAATATAACCCACAATACCAGACATGTCAACACAGCCCTCAATACCAGACATGTCAACACAGCCCTCAATACCAGACATGTCAACACAGCCCACAATACCAGACATGTCAACACAGCCCTCAATACCAGACATGTCAACACAGCCCTCAATACCAGACATGTCAACATAGCCCACAATACCAGACATGTCAACACAGCCCACAATACCAGACATGTCAACATAGCCCACAATACCAGACATGTCAACACAGCCCTCAATACCAGACATGTCAACACAGCCCACAATACCAGACATGTCAACACAGCCCACAATACCAGACATGTCAACACAGCCCACAATACCAGACATGTCAACACAGCCCACAATACCAGACATGTCAACACAGCCCACAATACCAGACATGTCAACACAGCCCACAATACCAGACATGTCAACACAGCCCACAATACCAGACATGTCAACACAGCCCACAATACCAGACATGTCAACACAGCCCACAATACCAGACATGTCAACACAGCCCACAATACCAGACATGTCAACATAGCCCACAATACCAGACATGTCAACATAGCCCACAATACCAGACATGTCAACATAGCCCACAATACCAGACATGTCAACATAGCCCACAATACCAGACATGTCAACATAGCCCACAATACCAGACATGTCAACATAGCCCACAATACCAGACATGTCAACATAGCCCACAATACCAGACATGTCAACATAGCCCTCAATACCAGACATGTCAACACAGCCCTCAATACCAGACATGTCTTAGAGCAAAGTGTTCAACACTAAAAACACGTCCAATTGACACAATTGTAAAAAATGCCAACCAACGTGAATGGTTTAAGTGTCAGATTTTCAAGCCAGATGTTTACGATTAGAAACGGAAAATGAGTCAGTCGATGAGGTAATAAGACATGATCAGATCTGAATCATCCAGTCCAGTATCCGAACTGAAGTCTTGTTATGTCACACTGACACTTAAAACAACCGACTAGCTCCTGTCTTTGTAAATTGTTAAGTATTTGACTTTATTTTTCTTTAAAAAACTCTCACTATTGTTAAACTACTGATTTTGTCTAGTACTATAGTTTTACAGTTTTATTTTCCGATGCACGAGACTACCATCAGTTCCAGTTTGACTAGGATCATTGAGGTTCCCGTTTTTATTGTCAAAAAAAGTTGAACTGAAGGCTCTTTGAACTGTAGGCTTGTAAGTCTGATTGAACAAACCGCTCAGTCTGGAAGAGGTCCATAACAATGTCTATATTTAACACTGAAGAAACAGACAAAAATTTGGTATACTTTTGCTTCCCCTAATAAAGAGCCTCCTGTGTTTGTTACTATCAATAGTGAATGGTTGTAAAAGTGGTGTATTATCATGAAAAAACTGCTAGCATAAGTGATTTAAAAAACTAGATTTTTCGCTTTCAGAAAAAAAAAAGTAGCCGTTGCATCAGATCTTTGAATGGTCTAAAATATTGTGATGTCGGGTTTTCACTAACTTTTCTAGTTTACGAGATCTAAACGGTAGGACGGATGGACGGACAGACAGGCCACACAAAACTAATAGTGTCTTTTCCCCTTTCGGGGGCCGCTACAAACAAACACAAAAGAAAATACTATAAAAACAAAACAAAACCTTCATTTCAGAAGAAAGGGAAGAAAAAAAAAAGAATGAAAAATCATTGAAGACACTTCAACTCGAATGAACTTCCTCTGATTCTATGTCCAACATTTCTAACTTGTAAGTACTATATGTTATAATGCTGAGATCAAGTATTTATACCTCACAAGCAAACCAGTAAAACTTGATTTCAACATTGGTACACGTTGGTATATTTACATATCACTATATCCATTGGCACCAAATATTCCTAAGTTCTCCATTTACATATTGAGATCATTGTAGACAAAATAACCTTCAATAGTCACATTTTTTTCCTACAACTCCCCCACCCCCCGCATCCGTTCCGTCAACATAGGACTTCCTCTGACAGTTTTGGTTTGACTCCCACCTTGTCCTCCCCTCCCCCGCGCTCTCTCATCCTCCCAAAGGAGGGCTAAGCACAACACCGCGATGATTTCTAGAAAACAGGTGCGCCAAGCTAGCTCTGAAACTGGAATCGTGACCGCTAAGGCTAAGGAATAATACCTAGAAACTAGGTTTAAAGCTGTAAAAACACCTAGACATCTTAAAGTAACGAAATATATAAAATTATTTAAACTAATATAAATACATACAAATAACGCAGTGAAAATATTTCATTGAATTAATGTAAGCCACTGTAAGACAAATAAGGGAAATAAACTTAAAAAAACAACAACATAGATTATATAAGGGAAAGGATAGATCATTTACAAATATATATCTCAATACTATAAAATGTATTTCTTTTTTTTCTATATCAAAACAAAATTAATACATAACCTCTAATTAATTATTAGTTTTTTGATGCATCCATTTTTTAAAATAATTTAAAAAAATAATTTTTGAAGTTTCAACTTGTTCCAAGCATATGAAGTAGGGGCAATAGCGTGTACACAATGTGTGAGTTGATATAAGATTTGTATACAATGGGTGAGTTGATATAAGATTTGTACACAATATGTGAGTTAATATAAGATTTGTACACAATGTGTGAGTTGATATAAGATTTCTACACAATGGGTGAGTTGATCTAAGATTTGTAAACAATGTGTGAGTTGATATAAGATTTGTACACAATGGGTGAGTTGATATAAGATTTGTACACAATGTGTGAGTTGATATAAGATTTGTACACAATGTGTGAGCTGATATAAGTTTTGTACACAATGTGTGAGTTGATATAAGATTTGTACACAATGGGTGAGCTGATATAAGTTTTGTACACAATGTGTGAGTTGATTTAAGCTTTGTACACAATGGGTGAGCTGATCTAAGATTGGTACACAATATGTGAGTTGATATAAGCTTTGTACACAATGGGTGAGTTGATATAAGCTTTGTACATAATAGGTGAGTTGATAGAACCTTTTTACACAATGTGTGAGTTGATAAAAGATTTGTACACAATGTGTGAGTTGATATAAGCTTTGTACACAATGGGTGAGTTGATATAAGATTTGTACACATAGTGTGAGTTGATATAAGATTTGTACACAATGGGTGAGTTGATATAAATTTTGTACACAATGGGTGACGTCGACGTCAGTCCACAACAGCTGGCCACCAGAAATTCTCGTTAAGCGCCCGATCTTTAATACCCGAGCTTCATTACTTGATTTTTAGAATATAAGGCTTAAAAGAGGACTTAATTTTGACTGCACAAATATTAAGGTTTCTTGAAAAACATAATAACACGTGATTGTCAACACATATGTGTGTCGTAACAGTTGGGCAGAGATAAGAAGATACGGCATTTTGTGTCTTTCACCTTAATCTGTTCGTGTATATCCAGCATGTACGCTTGTGAATCTTATCTTATTCTTCTTCTTATCTTATTCTTCTTCATATCTTATTCTTCTTCTTATCTTATTCTTCTTCTTATCTTATTCTTCTTCCTACTCGTTCTCATTATTATGTTGAAGCGTTAAGATGAATAGACCTTAAGAGATGAACTGCGCAGTGGGAACTCTCCATATAGTTTTCTTTCTATTGGGTTATTTTGGGGCCAGTGTCTTGTTGGGGCCTCTTGGTAAAGAATGAAGTTTTGAAGGACATAGTCAGCATTCTCTGGTGATATTCCACAATCGTAGATTTTGCTAGTTCCAATTTTTAGCTTCTGGAACATATACTATCTCATTCTGTTCTGTCCGGTTTTGTGAATCATATAATACCTAGCTATTTAGCCCAGTGTTCGGGTAAAAACCCAGCAGATGGAAGGATAGCCAACGAGGTTAAGGCAAAGTTAATTACTCCGCCTAATAAATAGTGCGAGGGAAAAAAATATCTTAATTCGAGGCATTATGATCTTAAATACCCAGATCTAGTGAGAAATACTTAATTCTAACAACGCCGACCTTTTTGTTTCACCCACTATATTTCCCCCGCTCACGGGGCATAGAGAGTGGCGGGAAGAAGGTGGTGCTCACGCTGTATTGTGTGTGATATACACGTGCTGTAGGCAGGTACCAGACAGCACTATACAAACTAGAGGAGCCGCGTGTGTGTGTTCGCGTGAGTGCATCGTGAGAGTCGTGTTTTTCTTTTATGTTTCCTCGTTGCACTCTTCTAACTGTTTGTGTCTTGAAAGTGAAAGACCAACTCAACATGTTCTACATTTATTTTGATCGAGTTTCTCTGGAGTAATTTGCTGTGCAATTATTAGTCTATTACAATTTTTTTTCTTTTTTTTTAACTTCTGACGTCTGCTGAGAGACGTAAGACAGAAAATTGAACTAGATAAAACCCAGATAAGTGATTTAAAAAAAACCCTGATGGAATTCTATTCAACTTTGGTAAGAAAGTCTATGATCTATTTCTATGATTGTTAAGGCCAGTTATGGCATCGTAAACAAACATATGCTATGAGAGATATGATAGCTACAAAGATGTAGAACTATATGTGCACCGTATGTTAGTAAACATATGTTACATATGGGTGGCTAGTGTATGTACTTAGTGACTTATGGCAGTCTGGTAAACATGAACAGACCTTATAAACACTGGGAATGTCAAGACGCGGGAATAGAGATTTGGCTTTATGTTACCTATTAGCTCGGCTAGAATGTTTGGAGTCAGGGAATCAGAGCTGTTCAATGCTGGTCGATGTAAAGGAGTCAGAGAATCAGAGCTGTTCAATGCTGGTCGATGTAAAGGAGTCAGAGAATCAGTGCTGTTCAATGCGCGTCCATGTAAAGGAGTCAGGGAATCAGAGCTGTTCAATGCGCGTCCATGTAAAGGAGTCAGAGAATCAGACCTGTTCAATGCTGGTCGATGTAAAGGAGTCAGAGAATCAGAGCTGTTCAATGCTGGTCGATGTAAAGGAGTCAGAGAATCAGAGCTGTTCAATGCGCGTCCATGTAAAGGAGTCAGAGAATCAGAGCTGTTCAATGCTGGTCGATGTAAAAAGAAAGAGGTTTATGAAAAAAAAAATTAATTTATTCAAAAGTTCTCAAAGCAAAAAACTAAGAACAACAAACACAAAAGTTGGTCAAGAGGCGGGGTAAAAGTCATACATATGGTACTATTATAAAATTACACCAATTTTAAACCGTTACCATCTTTAAAATCAAATCTCAATAATGAAACAATTGTCTTAAAAATTGTTTCGAAGAGAAAGAATAATGATTTTCACTACACGGCTATGTAACATACGAAATATTTTGTTTGGGTGGATAATGACTTCAAGTTTAAACAGTATTTAACTATCTTACACTGATACACATATTATACGATATTCATCGGCTGTCAAGATTTACTGTACATAATATATAAATCCTATAATATATTCTCCAAAATATGTAGTGATCACTAGTATCAGAAAAGTATTAAACGTATTTATCTATCTCTCCTATTCATCTATCTCTCCTATTTATCTATCTCTCCTATTCATATATCTCTATAATTCATCTATCTCTTCTATTTATCTATCTCTCCTATTCATCTATCTCTCCTATTCATATATCTCTATAATTCATCTATCTCTCCAATTCATCTATCTCTCCAATTCATCTATCTCTCCAATTCATCTAATTCTCCTATTTATCTTGCTCTTCTTTTTCTCTAATGTTTTCTCTGCTCACCCTCACTTAGTTCTGTATCCCATTTATCTTGCACCAGCTTGGGATGGCGTGACTTAGCCTTGGGAGAGTCAGATACTGCAATGACCGACGTAATCATAACGTCTAGAATTTCTAATTTATGTTTTAGAATGTAATTAGAGTCCACTAAAACTAAAGACCATTAGACTTCTGACCAACCGTCTTCCTAAATCAATGTTTTTGTAATTAGATCAGAGCCGGCCTTTGGCATAGGCAAACTAGGCAGCCGCCTAGGGCCTCCAGTTGATGATAGCCTCGCACAGTACTCAAAACATTTTTTTAGAAATGAAACTTGTGCCCAATGTGATGTTGGAGTAGACTAGGTTTTGAATAAATTTTGTTATTTGCTGTTTATTTTTAATTTTACTATTTCATTTGGAGCCACCAAATTCACTTCGCCTAGAGTGCCCTAGAGTCTCCAATTATCTAAGGCAGGCCCTGTTTATAGAATTCTACATAAAGTTATCGAATTAACTTGGATCAAAGCAGAGACTGTCTTCCAGTCAAAAAGCATCGTTTCTAGTCCCGCTAAAAATAACTGCAGAGCTTGCACGAAGGTCGAGGACATACTTTTGAGTTACCAAGACCATCCCTTGCAGACGACAAGAAAACTCTAATACCCCGCCAATCTGCGGACAACGGTTATGTCCGCATTAGATGCGACAAAATATGCAGGTAGCAACTGGGTTTGCGTAGTCATGTGACACATAGCACTCATTCTTAATCTTTGGAACTGAAAACATTACCATTATTATTATTATTATTTTTGCTGCCTGTCGTTGACTTGTAGCTACAAACTGATGGCAGACTGATGGTAGACTGATGGTAAACTGATGGTAGGCAACTAAACCTCTGTAATGTATCTTACCTAAAAAAAACTTCTTTAGTGAATAAAACTAAATATTCCTTTATTTATAATATACAAAATCAATTTGATATGAAATCAAATAAATGTACTAGACTTTAGTAAATATATTCTTTAACGAAATCTAACTCACCACAATAGCAGCACCTTTCAGTCTCACGTTCTAGAGTCGTCTGACCTCACTAAGACCAAATGACGACAATGCCACCTTCATTCTTGCATCATTCACAACTCACAACCAATCGCTAACCTCTTCCCACCGTCACCATAGAAACACCCACACCCACTCCAGAACAATTATGTTATCATTATCAAACTTGTTGGTTATCGTCTAGCTAAAGATCATCAGTTCTCTTGAGCTTTGGTTACCATCTGTTTACTGTTAGATAATAATTGAACTGAGATCATTGCACAGTAGAAAACTATTTCTGGGGGCAGAATATAACTAGAAAAAAGCTAACTGAGACATCAATAGTCATTTCTATTAATATTTTTAATCTTTTTTTTTAGTTTGTTTATTGTTTATCAAGCACTAGCCGTAACTATAAGCGCGGTGGCTGAGCGGTAAAGCGCTGGCTACCGAACCGGGGTTCGAATCCTGGTGAAGACTGTCTGGCCACAGAAACAGATGACCTTTACATCATCTGCCCTGTCTGAGAGTGGAACTTTACACGGATACGTGTAGAAGATAATTTAAATGTAAGGAGAGTATCTCATTGATAAGATAAGATAAGAGTGTAGTTTGAGCATTAGCTAGTAGAGGAGATAAGCAATTAGATTATGCTAGATAAATACTAAAATAATAACTATACTTTTTGAAAACACCAACAACATCGATCCGAGGTCATCAAATCAAGTTGATCAACTTTATTAATACATTCCACTATAATAATAATAATAATCCGTGTATACAGTAACACACACACACACACACACACACACGCACACACACACACACACACACACACACACACACACACACACACACACACACACACACACACACACACACACACATACATACATATATATATACATATATATATATATATATAATAAAATATATATATACGTAAACCCGTCTATACGCTCTCTGTTTTTTTTTTTGTTTTTTTTTTGTCTCTTGCTAAGGATTTGAAAATTATCAATTTCCTTTTTAAGACGCGATTTTCTCTTATAATAATAATAATAATGTTAATAATAATAATGAGGCTCGTCTTCGAGTCCGAAGATTAATTAGGAACGCAATATTTCCCGTCGATACGCAGCCCCAGCTGCGACCTACATATTTTGCTACATCTAGCGCATGCATGACCATTGTCCGCCGGTGGTCGATTTTGATTTTCTTTTCGCCGTCTACGTCTGTCCTTTAGCTAATGACGTCTTTGCAATTAACGTTAAATTTCTTTCTTTGATATGAGCTCCACATTTCACGCTAACTCTATAGTCATCTAGTATTTTTTAATTAGTGTCACACGTCTATCAGTTTGTAGCCAAAGCTAAAGTGGGGGAGGGGTTAAGAAGAATTCAATTTGAGTGGAAGGTTGCAGATTGGAATTATTCAGGATCTATTCAGGGGGGAGGGAGGGCAGCTTCCAATCGTTCTTGACGCTCCCAAAGTGATATGCAAAGCTGGCGTGTTTTTCTTTTTCTCTATTAAGTTTGAGAATTGAAACCCGAATGTTTTATATCGCTTTTTTTTTTTTACATGGCATCAACGGGGATATTTTTTTCAGATTTGAGCACTGGGACTGGGGAAGCTGCAGATATCTGTCTATAGGGAGAGAAGAAAAAAAAAGTTTACTGCAAAACGAAACATACAAAAATAAAATTTTTTTTTGTTTTTTTTCTGTTTTATTTTCACTAATAAACATTTAGTGTTCACAATTATTTTTTTAAAAACACATTAACATTTTAAGTTTTCAAGCTCGAGTGTTAAGTTTTAAATGTCACTAGAGAACAGCTGCTTCCCCTCCTAACAGAGCTGACGCCAGGGAGTCAGTGAACCTAGCAAGACAGAAGTTCATTCATTTTGACCAGAAGTCCATTAATTTTGACTCAGCGCCGCAAAGTTGAACGGCGGGTGACCTGGATGCTACATATGTCGTTTTTGTTGGCTATTATTGTTACTGATGGGTCGAAACGTCATTTCGTATTTCGACAGCTCCGGAGAGATGGGGAGGAGTCATTCAGATCTCTTGTAGTTACTCAGCCCTTCATTTCACTCGATTTACTCCCGAATGTGCGGAGACGTAGCTAGGCTGGGGAAAGGACGGAAGAATGTGAAAATCCCCTCGTGGAGACCTCTAAATGAATGTTGTTTTTTTTTACATTAAATATTAGACATCACACAAAATGCAGGGGGCCCCAAAGAGGTCAAGCGCCCCCCACCCCCCAAATGATGGCAAATTCCTAGCTACGCCACTGCCACTCTGGTTGATTGACTTGCTAGTTAAAAGCCCTTTCGGAACTTTCCTTAAGACCAAACCATTATAAGATAGGCGAATGGAACGGTAAACAGAGGTTGGTCAAGCGTTCTAGAGCTCGTGTCATGTACAGACTTGAATAGTTTGGGTTTGAAATGTTTCGATCAGAGTTATCTCAACTGAAAGGCTTGACCAATAGGAAATCAAAGATCACAATGACACGTGGGAAACGCTCTCCTACAAAGTAATATATTCGCAATTTATTTCATGTTTGTTCAGGAATCAAGACTAGTAGGTCCTAGTCCAAATGTCCTGCAGGACTTCGGGGGATGGAAGATAGTTCGAGCTTAAAACCAACTTACCATCTATTACAAAATTAGAAATAAACTAGAAGTCATGAAACTTGTTTTAAAGTATAAAATACTTATGAAAAAAGGTCATCGATTGAGAGAAGTCCATCGACTGTCTGCTTAAGTTATTCTCTTAACTTAGCTGATATGCTTCCTTTTGACATTCTAGATTGACGTTAAGTAGACAACTTTTCTCTGTGTTACGTGACTATACAAAGATTAGAACTTTTTTTTTTCTTTTCTGCCTCATTAGTTTATATAGTTAGTTTCTCTTTCAGACCGTGTGGTCTATAGGGTCAAAGGTCATCTGTTTCTGTGGCCTACGGTTTACGAGGGTGTCATGGGGCTAGCACACTGACCAACCGCCTTTACTTTTCCCCAATTAATGTCAGGTACCCATTAGAGCTGGGTGGACTCAGAGGCGCCCGAAGATCCCGAAATTAAAAATCCCAGTCTTCACAAGGATTCGAATCCCGGATGCCGGTTCGGAAGCCAAGCGCTTTACCGCGCAGCCACAGCGACTCCTCATCAGATCATATAAGTCTAATTTTACACGTCAGCATGTCCTGCCTATCACACTGTCCCTAGACTTAATTTAGTCAATAACAGAAAATAGAATTGCTCTTTTTTGTGTGTCTTATTGACCTCGTTGTTTCAAACATTCCAACCCGATACTGTCAGTTTATGAATACAAGACTTATCAGAAACGTTATGAATACAAGACTTATCAGAGACGTTATGAATACAAGACTTATCAGAGACGTTATGAATACAAGACTTATCTGAGACTTTATAAATACAAGACTTCTCAGAGACGTTATGAATACAAGACTTATCTGAGACTTTATGAATACAAGTTTTATCAGAAACTTTATAAATACAAGACTTATCTGAGACTTTATGAATACAAGACTTATCAGAGATGTTATGAATACAAGACTTATCAGAGACTTTATGAATACAAGACTTATCAGAGATTTTATGAATACGAGACTTATCAGAGACTTTATGACTACAAGACTTATCAAAGACTTTATGAATACAAGACTTACCAGAGACTTTATGAATACAAGACTTATCAGAGCCTTAATAAAAACAAGATTCATCAGAGACTGTCAGTCTATGTAGGCCTATACAAGACTTATCAGAATATTTATGAATACAAAACTCTTAATTTTTTTCAACTTAAAAAAGTAAAGTGAAAATGATTTGCTTTGTAAATATGTAAACAATCGCACACACACATACTTTGTGGCTGGCACATTCACACACAACTGAATACATTTTTTTGGCTTTCTTTGAAGATCTAGAATCTATTCCAATCTATCATTCAAATGTAGTCAATAGTGTTGGCAGAAACCGTAGCAAGAGGGGAAGAAGGCGCAGTAACTGGCTCTGACAAGGAAGTGCTAAATATAGATCCTCTCCGTCAACCACCTGCTGCTTGCGATAATATCTCTCTGGAGTTTGATCGAGACTAGAATAAGGAAAAAAAAACTGTCATGAGTCTATTATTTCAGACGACATAGATCTAGATCAATTATTTGGAATAAATGTATAGATATATGTTCTATGGCTGTCTACGAAGTACCAGAAGTTGGCAGAAAAGTCTGTTGCCAGATAGAATGGCCACATAAACTTTGAGATACTAGAGGAGTAGATAAAGTCAAGTGGCATTCAGGAGCGTAGACTGTGAAGATGGAGGTCAGGGAAGATAACGAAGTCGACATTTCTGGGTAGATCTTAAAATACTTTTTTGGTAACAGCCAACAATTTTTTTTAACAGTACAAAAGTAATGTACATAACTAGTTAGGGAGGGATATATATTTTAGAGATCTGAGGGACAGAAACTTTTTAGAGGTCAGATGGATTGGAAGACCGTGCTAGGGACACAAACTTTTACAGGCCCAGAGGCACAGTAACTTTTTAGAGCTCAATAGGATAGACATTTTTGAGGAGGTCGCTGTGATATAAACTTTTTAGAGCTCTATAGGATAGACATTTTTGAGGAGGTCGCTGTGATATAAACTTTTTAGAGCTCAATAGGATAGAAATTTTGAGGAGGTCGCTGGGGTATAAACTTTTTAGAGCTCAATAGGATAGATATTTTTGAGGAGGTCGCTGGGATATAAACTTTTTATAGCTCAGTAGGATAGACATTTTTGAGGAGGTCGCTGGGATATAAACTTTTTATAGCTCAATAGGATAGACATTTTTGAGGAGGTCGCTGGGATATAAACTTTTTATAGCTCAATAGGATAGACATTTTTGAGGAGGTCGCTGGGATATAAACGTTTGAGAGACCAAAGTTACAAAACTATTTAGGAGGTTAGAGGAATAGAAACTTTCTCTTCGAATTGACCC
Source organism: Biomphalaria pfeifferi (assembly GCA_030265305.1). NCBI lineage: Eukaryota > Metazoa > Mollusca > Gastropoda > Planorbidae > Biomphalaria > Biomphalaria pfeifferi. The sequence continues at coordinate 1,369,258 of JASAOG010000051.1, forward strand.
CTTCTTCTTCTTCTTATTTGACATGTTGGAGGTTTCAGATCTGTAATCCTATATCTGAGATGAACCATGCAGTGGTTTGCCGTATAGTTATTGTTCTATAGCAAGAATTTCGGGCCTGAGTCTTGTTTGGGCCTCTTGATAGAGTATGCAGCTTTAAAGGACATGGTCAGCATTCTCTGGTGATACTACACGAGGGCAGGTTCCGTTCGTACCGACTTTAAGGTTCCGAAACATATTTAGTCTCATTCTGCTGTGTCCAGTTCTGAGTCGAAAAATAATGAGTTGGTCATGTCGAGATAGCTTATAATAGGCGTCCTTTTCTTGTTATTTCGACGTTAGCCGGTCGAATTCTCATTTATTCTACATTCTATTATTTTCATCAAGTGACTCCAATATGTTAGGTTTTACATTGTGTGGCATACAGATAGATAAGAAGAAAAAGATTCGTGGTAATATACTACACGTGATAATACACGGCTGTATTGTTTGAAGTCAATTTTTATGTAACAATACAGTAAGTGACAGAAATAGAATCATCCGATGTTCTTTCATTGCCAGAGACTTGAACTCTGCTATTGCCAGACTCCAGTTTCTTTTAATAATTTAACCTTAAAGTAGGCTAAATAGACAAAAAAAGGATATGCAATGCAAACTTCGGTTTAAAACGAAAGGTGAGCAATTTAAGAAGAGTAAAAGCTATGTCTGGGTTTATATTTTTTTAAAAAGAGGGGGGGGGGGGAGAAGGAGCGTCAAGAAAAAAAAAGGGGGGTATACTTACGGAAGGCGAGCACTAAATTCTAGTTTCACCATTGCTGTGAAGAGTTGCTCACTTCCACGCACGCTCACACACGCACACAGTAATTTATGCACGTGTTAAACGTTATTGTCCACACACACACGCACATACACACACACGCTGCAACTCAACAATAACAAGAGAAAGAGGAGAAAGGGTCGAAATAATAAGAGGCGGGGTTCAAAACAGGTTTCCTGAGAGAACACTTTGTTTGACTTGGCCATCACTGTTTGGATTTTCTAAACCCAAATATTTGAAAGGAAAACATGAACATGTTTCCTACGTACAAATAGTCAGGTAGGAAGTGAACAAATATTCAGGTAGGAAGTGAACAAATAGTCAGGTAGGAAGTGAACAAATAGTCAGGTAGGAAGTGAACAAATAGTCAGGTAGGAAGTGAAGAAATAGTCAGGTAGGAAGTGAAGAAATAGTCAGGTAGGAAGTGAAGAAATAGTCAGGTAGGAAGTGAACAAATAGTCAGGTAGGAAGTGAACAAATAGTCTGGTAGGAAATGAACAAATATTCAGGTAGGAAATGAACAAATAGTCAGGTAGGAAGTGAAGAAATAGTCAGGTAGGAAGTGAAGAAATTGTCAGGTAGGAAGTGAACAAATAGTCAGGTAGGAAGTGAACAAATAGTCTGGTAGGAAATGAACAAATATTCAGGTAGGAAATGAACAAATAGTCAGGTAGGAAGTGAAGAAATAGTCAGGTAGGAAGTGAAGAAATAGTCAGGTAGGAAGTGAACAAATAGTCAGGTAGGAAGTGAACAAATAGTCTGGTAGGAAATGAACAAATATTCAGGTAGGAAATGAACAAATAGTCAGGTAGGAAGTGAAGAAATAGTCAGGTAGGAAGTGAACAAATAGTCAGGTAGGAAGTGAACAAATAGTCTGGTAGGAAATGAACAAATATTCAGGTAGGAAATGAACAAATAGTCAGGTAGGAAATGAACAAATAGTCAGGTAGGAAGTGAACACATAGTTATTGAGTCACAGAAGTGCAGTGATGTGTTTACTGTTGACATGAATGCATGAAGCTTCAAATTTAATTAATTATTACATGCCATTTTCTTGAGTTACGTGCTATAGTGTAGCTCCAGACAGCTAAGCTGATCCCCAGTACGGGTGAATGTATAATTTTAACTGACACACAAATTCGAAGAAAAAAGCCAAAGCTCAATTGTTATTTGTGACGCACATGTCGGTGACTCTCTCTCTCTCTCTCTCCATTTTTACAATGCTTATATCAACTCACTCTGTCTGTCTGGTAAAAAGTTTGTACACGTTATTTCTCCCGGTCCAATATCGGATCAAGATCAAATTTTGTACATTAATTCTTTTAGTTGACATTACAAGAATCACTAAAACAAATAAACCAATTAGTTAATAAACTATTGATAATTAATTATTTTGTTTGGTATCTCGAATACAGGAAAGAAATTGTACTCTACTGATCAGATGGTATAAGTCAAATTAGTCCACTTTGTAGAGAAATGTTTGAAACTTACAGTATGAAACTTTCTGTTTTCATAAGCACATCCCTGGCACAGTGGTTAGTGTGTTGGCTTGAGGAGGAGGAAGAGGGGGGTTAGCCCTCGAGTTCGAATTCAGGTAGTTCCCCTTTTTTTCTATGAATGAATTTAAAAAGCGATCACCCAGATACACCTTCTTTCTCTTTGTCCCACCCTCTTTTTGTTTTTCCCCAACAGGTCCAGACAAGTGATCGGATCATAGCCAATTGAGAAAGTATGAACATAAACAACTGTTTAAAATGTTTATAATCGCACAGATTTATTCTTGTTAGTATATATCTATTACAAATTTAATTACATGACTGATCCAAACAAATAAATGCAACTATTCACAATATAAGCTTTGTTTTTTTTTTAAAGTATTTTTTTTTTGTTTTTCTTGTTATTTGTTAATTGTGTTTAAATAAACATTTTAATAAGTATTTTGCTTGTTTGTTTTTCTAAATTATTTTATTTACTTTGCCTTGTTCTGAAGACAAGTAAAGTACCCCTTCCAGACCTTGAGATTCTAACTTAACTAAAATGCAAGTTAGCTTTAAATCGATCACTGTCTTTGAACATTCATTCACATTTTCTTTGATAAATAGAGCTCATTTTAAAGAAACTATTAAGATACTACGGGAATCGCTGTAAGAGTACAGCAATCTAAGATGCATTTATTACTTTGAGAACCACTGTTACAAAGATGAAAGACAATATACAGCCGCAGCATCAAGAGAGATTATTTGGGTTTCTTGAATCAACTTTAGCTTTCTAAGCATTTAAAAATGTAATGAAATCAATTTTTTTTTTTAACTTGATAAATTAAAAAAAAAAAAAAAAAGCTTTTTTTTTAACATTCCGTGGCTCCGAGAAATGAACTGATTAGCTCTTCCGGTCAGAGGTCGAGCTATAAATAAATAACTTGTGTGAAGATAGCTAAACCTAGAACACTTTCAGTTGACGCCCATATGCAGGTGTCTGTTATACAGTTTGACTAAAAAGCAATATAACAAGCACATATCGTCTGCTTGTAAATCAAATAGGAATAGCGGATGTCGGCAAACTGCAGTTCTGCGAAAGCATCTTCTAGTGTCTGGACTGATTACTTTGAAAATACAAATTATCAACTTCGCTTTAGATTTAGAATGGTCAAAGTCAGTGTCCACTAATATAAGGCAGTTAGTTCTATTTCGAAACCAAGAAGAAAGAAAACACAAGATCAGATCATTTTATTAGGTCCCAAACCTGTTAACAATGAGATTGTTGGCTCTATTAAACTAGTGGAACTTTAGGCACATTTTTTATTTGTTATTAAACAATGACTTGAGGGGTAATCTTGGCACACTTCCTTAGGCTTAAGGCAAACTAGGCAGCCGCCTAGGGCATCCGATTTGTGGGGGCATCGCACAGGAATAAAAAACAAAAGAAAACATGAACCAATTCTCAAACAAATCATAATTGTATGGCCCTATGTCTAGTAGTCTAGCTCTAAGTCTCTAATAGGGTTCAAGAATTTTTTCATTTTTTTTAGAAGACCGTAGATGCTTTTTTTGTGTGAAATGTATAAACGTTATTTCTAGCCTGGGGATCATGAATCGTCCATGGAGCACATTCGTGCAATAGGCTGCATGCGAATTTATGTAGGGAGGATGAATTTAACCTATTTATTGATTTTTATAGAGCTACAGGTATGTATATTGCGTATTTTTCGGTCTTAATTTTTTTGTTTTTCTATTTCGGGACATCCTATCCACAATCCACTTCGCCTAAGGCCACTAATTGGCTAATGCCACTCCTGCTTAGTACGTCATGCTAGTTTTGAGAATTATATCCCTTATTAATTTAACAAAATCAAATCGTACAACAGTTTTGTTGTATAAAATACATTTAAAAAGCGATCAACCAGATACCCTATTCTTTTTCCAAACTAATGGATACAATTACACACTTAATGTAAAGCTTTTGTTTCAAATTGTTCTTGGTTTTTATTTTCAGTTGTGTACGTGTCACCAATAACTTGCTGCTTGTTTAAAGTGACAAGAATGGAACTTAGTCACTTTTGATAGTTTTGGATGCAATAAACTCAATGGCTCTACAAGACTGCGTTTACTTAATAAGAACTTACTAGATCTAGAAGTGTGATCCAAAAAAAATTGTTTCTCTGGTGAGCAGACGTGATGGAAACTATTGAAAATTCGGAAGAATTCTGATAAATTTGAAGTTAACTTTTTTTAATGGATTTTTTCTTGTAGTGCTGAATTATGTTTCTGTAGTGATGTGTTCTTTCAAGTAGCACCTTAAGGTGAAAAGTGTTGGAATTGATACGGTAAATAGCTGAGGAATTAGTTGCTAGATCAGTGTTGTTATTTTGCTGTGAGTATAATTTATGTGCTAGGATAATCTTGCAAAAGACTTGCAAAAGATAAGAAAAAACAATTCCGCCTGGATTACTCTGACTTCAGACGTGACTCTACCCACCCAAAAGTAAGCTCCATTTGAAGAGTACAAAGCGCTTTGTTTATTTACATTCAAAGCTATGAGCGGCAGGAGGGTATTCCACCGCAACGGAGCTTCTCCAGAGTTCAACATAGCACTTGTTGGTGCCCTAGGTGTTGGGAAATCAGGTCAGTAGATCTAGTGATTCCTTCAGCATTGTTATCTAAATTGTTAGCGTTGTACAGCCTTAAGACAAATAGAACGAATTTGTCTACAATAACTTCATATTGTGACCAATACGAAAAGAATTATAACTGCCAGCTTGAAGTTAACTTTTGTTACTGAAACAAGTGCATAAGTTAAATTATTTCGTCAGCTTTGAAGAGTCGCAATAGTTTCGTTTTGCATTCTCAATCTCTAACCCTAAAAAAGATTTAAACCCTAGAAGAGAAGTGGTCGTTGGGCAAATATAATTTCGGAGTCCCTATCATCCGGAGCGATAAATGTTCATCATATATTAGCAAAACTGATTTTTTATTACAAAGCTTATATCAACTTTGTCTGTCTGTCTGGTAAAAAAAGTGTGTACACGTTATTTCTCCCACGCCCATTCTGGGATCAAGCTGAAACTTCCTACAATTATACATTGACATAGACAAGACATGAATCAATAAAAAAAAATAACCAATTAGTCTTTGTAGTTTTAGAATTACTGGTAGTTCATTATTTTCTGATAGTTAAGGCAATTATTTATTGTACGGAACAAAACATGGATCAATAAACAAAAATACTCAATTCGTCAATTAATTATTGGTAATTTATTATTTTTGTTTGATTTCGAATAAGGGAAATAACCTGTACATTATTGGTAGATATAGATTTCAGGACGAAGTTCTTCTCCTTTACATAAGCTTTGTTTTTTTAAAGGGATGTATATTTTGCTTGTTTCAGTTCTCGCTCCTCCCCGAGACCCAACCCTGTTAACAAGTATTTAGCGTTATTATTCGTTGTCTCTATCTCTTTATAGTATTTAAGGTAAAAATTTTTTTACAAAAGCTATTTGTCATTAAAATAAAAAAAAAAAAAAAGGTTACATACCTATGGATTGTATATATCTCTGAAAGTAAACGTACAAGCTGACACTATCACTCGAGCCTCGGGGTGTATTGTGATGTATTGCCATTGTTGTTTTATGTCATTCATTGTTACTTGAAGCAATGTATACATTTCTCGGCATGTTAATATAACACAGAAAAGTCTATGTTCTCTTGAAGGCCATCACCTAATTTTGAAAAGGCTCACTGAGAGCTAGGTTTTTTAGAAGCTTAGAGAATTGGTTTTAGTGGGTTTCTTTTGAAGAGAATTAGTTTTCATAGTAGTACCTTTAAAAAGTGAATAGTTTTAGTTGTTTTTTTTTTCTTTTATATAGCACATCTTTCATCCTTAAATCAGTCTCGGTGCGCTATGGTCCAGTGGGGGGTGGAGGGAGTATCTGGGAGAAGGTTTCCGTGCTGCCATTACGAGCTCAGCAAACTCAACTCTGCTCGAGTCGGAGTTTGAACTCGACCCCTCTTGTTAGGTGGCTAAGCCTTAGCCAAGTAGTTTTGGGCCACACATATCCATATTCCTTTAAAAAATAATTAATTTTAACTTATTCTTTATAAGCTGGAAAAATACTTAAAGTGATTTTGACTGAAGAAAAATACTTTAACGATTCGTTTAGAGTCACAAGCATGAACACATTGCTAACAAAATAATGTGAGAAACTATTTCGTCAATTCCATGCAACTGACAAATATGTTTATTGGCTGTCTTTCCTTCACTCCCGCAGTACAGTCGCCTCTCTTACCTCCCCTCTCTAGAAGCACTTGACCGTTCTATCCTTCCATGACATTCTAGATAAACAGGCCTACGTCCATCAAGGCACGTGCCTCCAGGTCAGATATAATCAGGCTATCTTAAAGTCAGCACAATTTATGGAAGAGATATCGTCCTGGCTCGTACCATACTATTTCCTGTGTACTGTCTTGAAAAGAGGGGTGGGGGAGGGGGGAATACAGGGAGACAAATCTATAGGTTGTTACTTCACTGGGAGGTTCTCATTTCTTTTTTTTCTGGTACTAGTATTAATGTTTCTTCTTTTAAAGTGGCAATGTGGGCATTCAGTGGGTAGATCAATTGCGGATTTCGTTTATATAGTAACATAAATTCTTAGAATAATGAAATGGGGGTTTAATCTATGACGTAAAACTTGTGATAGGCCTTGCCCTTGTAGTTGCTGATGGCTGTCTGGCTTGGACAGATTACTTTGAAGATATCTGGGTTTCTTGTGTATTCAATGTACTTAACTAAAAAGTAACAAGACCTACACATGTAACAAGTAGAAAAGACTTAAGTACAAACCGTTGTACAACACAGATGATGTTTTAATATTGAAAAGGCCACGGTCGAGTCTCTGTCTGTAATATCACGTTGTCCCTATGAAGTCCTAACACCAACTGATTATATTTACATATGTAATTTATAACCCAACTAAGTCTTGACTTCACTAAACGTCGTGTTCAAAGTATGTCAACTATGGCGTGTCTCTATACAAACTAAAAATACTAAGTGTCTCACAAACTATAAATTGAAAATCTCTATATATAGCCTGTTGAAGACAAACGTATGCTTTATGCTATACAATTCAAAAGCCAAATAATCCATTTTGTACACTATTTAGCACTGCAATATCGAATTTCTAAAATTCTTCTGTTTGTACCATGAAATAATATTAACTCGAGAACCATTGATACCTTTCACAATTGCTTCTATTTTTTTTGTGTCTTTGAAGGTTAAGACGGCAAAAAGTCTTCAAATTATTTGTTCGCTTTGCGTGTTAGTTCCATTTGCTTTCGCACATCACAAGTTGCATGTTTATAGTATGCTCAATTCATTATGGTCAACAATTTACATGTTTATAGTATGCTCAATTCATTTTGGTCAACAATTTACATGTTTATAGTATGCTCAATTCGTTGTGGTAAACAATTTTCATGTTTGTAGTATGCTCAATTCATTATGGTCAACAATTTACATGTTTATAGTATGCTCAATTCATTATGGTCAACAATTTACATGTTTATAGTATGCTCAATTCATTATGGTCAACAATTTACATGTTTATAGTATGCTCAATTCATTTTGGTCAACAATTTACATGTTTATAGTATGCTCAATTCGTTGTGGTAAACAATTTTCATGTTTGTAGTATGCTCAATTCATTATGGTCAACAATTTACATGTTTATAGTATGCTCAATTCATTATGGTCAACAATTTACATGTTTATAGTATGCTCAATTCATTATGGTCAACAATTTACATGTTTATAGTATGCTCAATTCGTTGTGGTAAACAATTTACATGTTTGTAGTATGCTCAATTCATTATGGTCAACAATTTACATGTTTATAGTATGCTCAATTCATTATGGTCAACAATTTACAAGTTTGTAGTATGCTCAATTCGTTATGGTCAACTTGTGTCTGTGTGCGGGCGGGGGTATCTGGAAGAAGGTTTTCGTGCTGCCTTTAGGCACTCAACAAACAAAACTCGAGTATAAATTCAAAGTCGGGCTTCTTGATAGGTAACCAAGCGGTATGCGCCACTCAGCCATATAATAATAATAATAATAATTTTTATTTTCCATAAGGAAATTTGTTTTACCATTTTTGCATTACACCAAACAAAACATTATAATAATAAAAAACCAAAATATACATCCACACACTGTGTCTCCAAAAGAAAGTTTTAAATGATTGTACAAATTATTATAACAGAAAGGTTTAAAGTAGGTGAATATGTTTATATCCGGAACACATATTAGGGTTTTGTTTAAAAAAAAAAAAAGAATCATGCTATTGTAACTAACGCTCTCTACAATACTTAATGTTTTATTTAAAATAGTAGATTGTTGCATTCAAATAACGCGAAATACATGGAAGCTTAGAATTGTCTAATTTCTGTAGTTGCATTCCACGAACTAAAAATGTCTAGCGTCTAAAATATCTCGACATCATCGCATTCCAGTTTGTTATTCCGATCTACAATAATAATCAAAGTTTTTAAAAGCTTTTCCTTGTTCGACCGTCAACAAGGGAGATAAGTTATATGATAACGTTAGCTTGTACAACATAAAATCACACCAGCGCAACAAGGCAAAAAGAGTTTTTGGTTATTTTTGTGTTTCAAATAGATCTTAAGTGTTCACATCGTTTAAAAACAAATGTTGTTTTTTTTTAAATTGGGGGGGGGGGGGGGGGGGGTAGGAGGACATAAAAGGGGGTCTCTTTTTTTTTTTTTTTTAAGTGTTTTTTTTTTCTTAAAAAAAAATAAGATAACATCTTCGTGTTTCTATTTGATACATATTATACATTTTATCTAATGATTTCGACCTTTTTTATCTGTGCAAAATACGTGTGAGAGCCCTCTTCTTTACAAGGACGAAACTTTAGCTTTAACATCTAGATCTATATATATAATTCTCTTCATGGCTCAAGAGTTTGGTCACCAAGTAATGGAAAGATCGCTCTTTTATTTCTGCAAGTCGTACGGACTATAGTTACCCCACGTAATTTTAGAGGAGAAAAAAATAAGAGGGGGGGGGGGAGAACAAGTAGTATTCACCCGTCGCTAAATAGAAGGGCCGAACATAACCATTGCAGAGCCCTATGCGAAACGGATATCGCGGGGCCTAGTTTGGGTGGGGATACGGATAATAAGTGAAAATTAAGAGTTTGTATTAGAAAATATATTCTTCTTTGCACTTTACTCATTCTTTACTACGTACAGAATTACTTTACGAGCCTTGCGTGTAGCGAAGTCATACAGTAAATCATAAAAATTATATTTCCTACAAAGATCACGCTCAATAGCAAGAATTACCAAATGTTTCAATCTATTCACGAGAATTGTTGAACTCAAGTAATTCTTCATTAGAAAAACATACGATAATAATAATAATAATGGCAATGTCTTCGATACCGGAGATTAAGGTTGATTGCAGTGTTTCCCATGACTACACAAGCCCAACATAAGGTAGAGCCTTCTCAACGATTTAACTCAAATTTATTCAAATTTTCATCAAGTTTGGTCAGACGATGTAAAAATGTTTGTTTTGTAAAATGTTTTACATTTTTTGGATGTTCCTTCAGAGTTGAAGATAGTTTACTTCCTAGTCCAAACCTCCCGCTGGGAATCGGAGCGGGAGGGTTTGAATTCGGGACCCTCGATAAATCCAAACGACAGTCCAGCGGAGCCATCGTCCAGGCAGCCATCCGTAGTGACCGGTGAATACTTGTTCTCTCCCCCCCCCCCAACCAACGATTGAATCTTGTTTTATGTATTTCTACGGATAGTCGATGGCTACTAGAAAGAGATATGGGAATAAGATACACCCTAATCTCATATCCGTCTCGATGTTACAGAATTCCACCGTCTGTTGTGACACAACAACTTGATTCGTTTTTTACATATCGCTGAATCTGGACAAACTGTTACGAGATGCCTTATTCTCTAGCTATTTTCCAGAGTGATTCCGATGGACGATATCAAACTTTTTATTTTAAATCTACAAAATTGACCAACATCTTTTGTTGGTTTTCCAGGCATTTCTTGACGATGTTTTGCAAAACGTAAACTTGTTCAGTGCTTGATTTGCCTTTTCGGAAGCAGCTGAGATACAATAGTTTAATTAAAAACCTTTTCGGAGCTCTTAAAGTGCTCTTAAAAAATCTCTGATAAAAAAGTATGTTGAACTCAATTTTTCTCAATGCAATAATTGTACATTTTTAATTTATATAGATAAAATAACTTTTGATAAAATGTCAAAAACAACGACATTGTAAAGTAGAATCAAAAACCATTTTCGTGTGTAACCATCAAGGAATTAACTTACAGTTTAAGTGTTCAACATATAGAAACTAAATACCCAAGAGTTGTTTATTTTTTTTAACGACGAGATTATTTTGTTGGGGGGGGGGGGGGGTGACACCCCAATCTTACGCACCGGATGACACCGACCCTAGTGACACTACTTATAGGCAGATAGATCCAGACTTAGACGGTGCGCAAAATGTTCCTGAACGTCTATTTATTTCTTGAACTCTTTAATGAAGACAAGCGGGAATACCCGCTGACGTAGGTCTGTTCAAGAGAAAGATTGCTTTGAAGATTTTAGAAGATAATATTTCGAAAAATTATAATGGTCAAACTAGAGTTTTTCCAGTGTGGCTAATTACGTAGTATTTCCTTTATCAAAGATATAAATCAACTTCTAGGAAATTCGTTACAGCCGTTTTCGAGAACCGCTCCAGGTTTTTCCAGTTTCCGACTTTACAAATGAAGAATTTGCAAACTGAAAAAAGTAAATGTAAAAAGCTGCACGAGTTTTACAACGAATCAAGCCAGATTTTGTTTCGCTTCATCCAATCTAAAAACTATAGATTTAAGAAGTGCATCTACTCAATCTGTAGCTATTCAATCTCATGCGAAGTCAGTTTTTTGAATCTCTCAGACGCTCTTCAGATAACTTGAGAACACTTTAATCCACCTATAAACATTTATTTACAAGGGAAACTGGTGGAGTCTTCTATACTAATCGCCCATAGTGTCACCACTTCTAGCGTCTTGAAGCGTGTCCTATATCCAGTCGTATCCTATCTCTCCTTTTGGTTCCGAGATTACAAACTCAAAATACTTTCGTAAATATGTATCCTGACAGTTATTTTATTTCATTTCAGCTAGCATATCACATGATTATTGAAAGGCAATTTTTATTATCAAGATCTATCTCTTTTCGTACTGGCTTATCTTCTTATATATTGATGTTTATGATTACGTAGCTGGATTTATCTATACTAAATTTAAAAGGAAAAGAAAATATGACTACAGGATGTTGTGGGCGGAAGTATTTATGTTCTATTTGAAGGTGCACGATATATCTTTTTTTTCCTATACGTACTTTCAAGGGATCGATTTCTCTGGCTGGAATAAAAATTATTAAAATTCTGGTCTTCTTACTTATCAAAAGAATTGGACTTAACTTTCTGGTTTGGACTCCCTGACCTCTGCAAAAGGGATTCCAGGACTTCATGGCTTTAGTAACTACTGATACCGCCAGATGAGCAAGAGTTATTATAAAAATTGTCAGGTCAAACGGAACCTCTGTGGCAAGAAGTTGAATCAGGCTGACATACGCGACTTCTAAACGAAATTTCAACTCTTCATTTCGCAGGCGGAAAGGGGTAAAATCAATGTGGCGTAATCGCCCCACAGATGAGCATCTAGATTCAGTGCTTCTACTCGATGTCTCACCAATGCAGTGGGATCTTCAGAAGTTGGATTTGGATAAACTTCCTACATCCCATGAATAAGTGTGGCTGAGTGATAAAGCGCTTGATTTGCGATCCAAGGGGTCCCAGGTTAAAATCCTGGTGAAAATTGATTTTTAATTTCGAGATCTTAAGGTCCTAAAGTACCTGAAAGGCAAATTTGTGGCAAAACAGTAGCAAATAGTTTCTTTAAAAAGTGCTTTTTTTTATGTAATATTTTTTGTATCTTTTCTGTTGTGTGGCCCGCGACACGAATGTTGGAAATAAAAATGGCCCTCGGCCAAATAAGGTTTCACGTCGCTGTTTTATCTAATTAATAATTGAACTAAACATTATTACATGTACATAATTTTTCCATTACCTAATTTCATAACATAGAACCGAACCTGAACCCGAACTTAAGACCTGACCAAACCGAGCCGAACCAGAACTTTAAAAGTTGGATTCGATTCCCATCTCTAATTTAAACTCTTCACGATTTCTAGAAAGTAGTTGTCCTTTCAGACCTTGTGATATATAAGGCAGATGATGTAAAGGTCATCTGTTTCTGTGGCCCACGATTAAGGAGGGTGTAATGTGACCAGCACACTGACCAACCGCCTTTACTTTTTCCCAAATAGTGTCAGATACCCATTAGAGCTTGATGGACTCAGGAGGTGATTTCTACACGGGGAAGGAAACTGTTTCATTTCATTAAGAGGAATTATGTCTTTCTTCACCCATACGATCACCTTAGGCCAGTGGTTCCCAAACTTTGTCCCGCGAAACCCTAGTGTTCCGCGAGGCCTGAATATGTGTTCCAGGAACTACAGGAATAATGCACTAGTACGTCACAACGTGAATTAATCCGGACTACAGGAATAATGCACTAGTACGTCACAACGTGAATTAATCCGGACTACAGGAATAATGCACTAGTACGTCACAACGTGAATTAATCACTCTAAAAAAAATAAGCAAAGTTGTCCGCTAAATACTACGAATGTGCGAAGTATTTCGTTAGCTGATTAACAATCACGATTAGATTTGCACGTGGATATGTGTAAGACGTAACTATCTTCTCTTTTTAAAGTAAGGTCTATAATTTATAGGATAAGAAGTGAAGCAGTAGAAAGTTTCAGTTATTTATTAAAAGAAAAAAAGAAATTCTAAGCAGAATCTAATCTATATTTCACGAAAAATCTGGCGAGTTTTGCACGTCAAGGGACGCACTAAAGACAACTGCAGCAGACAGCATAAAACTCCGTGCCCTAGTTAAAGGAAGCGTTGTTTACCTCAACCGTAAATTATTTATGGATTTGTCTCCTCGCAGACTGAGTTCTGATGCAATTAATAAAGTGCTAATTAGACAGGCTAGAGGCAGACAGAAGGTCAAGCTGGGTTCATCGGGTAGCTATAGAAGGGTGGGGGCAATGCTGATCGTCAGCAGGAGCTGCACGTGGTTTATGTTCCGGTCGAAATGTGCCCGCTTGATGAATCGTTAAATCTAATTATTTGCTTGTTACTGCGTCTGGCAAGGTGCTCAACCATCTGGACTAGATGCACATCTCTCTTGATATAGTATTAAGCTATCTTGACCAAAATGAAGCATCCGTAAGTGTTGAATTAGGTGTCGGCTAGGTGTGGTCCCTTTCAAGACTAAGTGTTGGCTAGGTGTGGTCACTTTAAGGACTAGGTGTTGGCTATGTGTGATCTCTTTCAGGACTAGTTGTTGGCTAGGTGTGGTTTCTTTCAGGACTAGGTATTGACTAGGAGTGGTCTCTTTCAGGACTAGGTGTTGGCTAGATGTGGTCTCTTTCAGGACTAGGTGTTGACTCGGAGTGGTCTCTTTTAGGACTTGGTGTTACATTGTACATCGCAGGGGAAGACTTTTTTCTTCATTAGTTTGAGGCGCGAGAAGATTCTTTCACCAGATTACACAATTACGCTTATGCATAATGCCGTTTTTATTTATTGCGCGTTGGATTGGTGTTGACCATATTGAGTGACACCCCAAAATGACAACTTTTGTCTATATATTTCCATATATTTTATGGACTTTTTCGTATATTTTGCAATTTCGGGAGATTTCCAGGAGCTCCTGGTAAATCGACAGGAGGGCGCAGGAATCTGTTTTAAGTTATAAAATGGTTTAATTTAATAATTTATACACCTTGAATTAGCGCGGGTCCTATGAATTTGCGGGTCCTATGCAAGTGAGGGGCCTACTGCGGTCGCATAGGTTGCAGTGGCCTAAGGCTGGCCCTTCAAAAAAGCGGCGTATGCTACGCCACGGTCAACTAGTTATTTTTATTTCAACCAATTTTTAGTCTATTTCGCCCCCCATCCAGTATGTTGGTCGATTTGGTGAGGGGGCGATGGCATCAATCCTACCCCCACAATAACCTTTCGAGTGGGGAGGGCGGTCCAATTTATTTGTAGAAATCACAGCTTGTTAACAGAATTAATGAAAAAAACCTATATGATTAAAACTTGTAATTAATATTTTAACCGATCTTTACATTATGTCGTTCCCCTGTTCGCCAATTGGGTGGGGGGTGGGGAGGGCGAATACATCTACTGCCTTTCCTACCTAAACCCTTTGAGTGGGGGGGGGGGGCGGTCCTACTTTGATGGAGAAATCATAGTTTGTGAACAAAATTATTTGAATTACTATATAGTTTTTTATATATCTCTCCCCTTTTGATAGCTTGGCCGATTCGGTGGGGGTGGGGGGGGGGGGGAGCGCCTAGTTTATTAAGATATCTAATAACTAATATCTTAATTAATTGAGATAATGATAATGTGCATTGATGCAAAGAAAAAAATAAAGAAATTTTGTTTGTAATGTGTTTTCTTTCCTGTTACTATTAAAACGATTGCCATACATACAAAAAGTAATGTACAATTACAATCCATACAATACCCTAGTATAACATTCATTTACAGTTTTTAAAAATGCAACATTTATTTTATTAATCTAAATCTAAGTACTGAGTTTTTTTTTAATGTAGGTCCTTTCTGTAGGTGATATTAGTTTGCAAGATAGAGACTTTACTTTCTCTCAATTTATTTCTAAACGTCTCCAAATCTTTCCATTAAAAAAAAATTCTTGTTTTTTTATGTTAGGCCTGCCATAAATTGCCCACCCAAAGAGCTTTCTCAGTATTTGATTGTTAAATCCTGCGAACTGAATCTAAAAAGTCGATATGTAAACAAAGTGATGAATGTTTTTAACTTTGTCAGCGTGTTGAGAATGACACAAGTCAATTATAATCTCCCTTAGTTCACATCATCTCTAACGAGTTTCAAGTTCAAATGTTTGGTGCTTCTAAGAGAAATTTATTTTGTTAAAACAGCCTATTATAAGTTTAAGATAGAAGTGCAATCTCTTTAAATCTAATAATTTATTTAAAAAAAAAACCCTAGATAAACAAATTTAAAATTGTTGTATTTTTAATGTTCCTGCTATTGGTTTGTATAAATAGAGACTTTAAACGTTGACACGATCAGTACGACACTGTACGTGTGATTCATGATCTCTACATTCTGTCTTTGTCTCCTTTTTTCATTGACCTTCTCTCTCTCTCTCTCTCTTCTCTCCCCCCCCCCCCCACTCTCTAGTTTGTTCTGTTCTATTTAGTCACCACTCCTACACATTGCAACTAAATTCTATTATCGAGGTACAAAGCTCAAATTATTTCTACTCGATACAAGCTTAGCATTTCACTCGTGACTTTGATCTCTACCTTACCTTTGATATTACATGTTTATATATATATATATATACATACTAGGTGACTTGATTTACCCTTTCTACTTTGACTAACTTTAAGTGAAGACTTTCTGAGTAAACCTTTCTCACTTCTAATCCTATTCTTACAGTATATTCAGAATTAAAACGTAACTTACATTTTCTACAAAAACTTCAATGGTGTTACAATATTTTTATTCAGTTCCTATTCATTTGCTACCCACAGCAGCAACAGAGAGATAAGTAACTTAAAACAAATGATTACTTAACATTACCGTACAGTCATACCTGTTTGAAACAAAAAACACACGAAAAAAAAATGCCAACATCTGCAAGTCAAAGGTTCATGCACTAGCAATTGTTCAAGCTTCCTTTGCTTCTGACACCAGTGAATGAAATTTCCGGGCCCGGAAGAAAAATGTAAAAAGAATAAAAGCAAGCTACATTATTGGAGGGACAAGATTTCTCATTGAAATTGGACTGTTAATATTTTTGTATTTCACATTGAGCAGTGCGAGTCATGACGTTCAAATTATTACATTTGTGTGTGTGTGTTGTTAGAACAAGTGTCAGACATTTCTCTAAATCTAATTAGTAGTGGATTGGATTATAAGCACTAGACATATGTCCAACTCTAGCTTAGTAGTAGATTGAATTATAAGTATTAGAGATATGTCCAAATCTAGCTTAGTAGTAGATTGAATTATAAGTATTAGAGATATGTCCAAATCTAGCTTAGTAGTAGATTGGATTATAAATTTCAGACATTTGCTCAGCTCTAGCGTATATTGAATCGTAATTTGTTATGTAATGAAGGACATGATATTAAACTACATGTGCTTATTCATGTAATTTTTATGTAACCCAATACAGAGCAGCAAATAATTGAAATGTAATAAATAGTAGTTATATAGAAATGGATATATTTTATTAATTGGTGTGCATGCTCTTGCATTAAATAGTCAGAGAAGGCAAACATAATGGTCGCATAACAATACACGTCTTTTGTTGCTAATAGCATCGTAAGATATTTTTTTGATGTGTAACTTTCTTAAATCTCGGAGAAGAGCTTAGAATAGCTCAATAAAGTCCAGGGGAGCTAAAAATAGAGATTTTTCATCAAGCGGACTCGTGTTTTTTTTCATATTTTTCATATTTTAACTTCTTAAATTGATAGATTATAAAAACAGGCAGTCACGATTGTTTGAGGTCAGTTGTACATTGTGTTTATTGAAATACTTTCATTGTGGCTTCTTTATGCAAAGTAATTCTATTGTAGAGTTATATATGAAGCATTCTGTGTGCATATTTAAATTTTCAAGTTTGTGCAATGTATTACATTCCTATAATAATAATAATTGTATTTATAAAGCGCTGTTAACAAACCAAATGTAGGCTCAAGGCGCTGTGATAACATTACAAACACAACCACGACAGCTAAAATGACAATTTAAAAAAGTTTTAAACAGATAGGTCTTAATGTTCTTCTTGAAAGTGGTGTAGCATGTTGTCTGTCTGAGATCAATGGGGAGTGAGTTCCAAACCTTTGGTCCGTGCATTGAAAAGCCCGCAGACCGTAGTTTTTGAGGGAGAAACGTGGCACAACTAAAAGCGTTGAGTCCATTGAGCGCAGGACTCCCTGGGGGACATATGGAGTAATCAGTTCGCTAAGGTACATGGGCATCTCATTGTTATATATACACTGATGACAAATTGTGGCGACCTTGTAATCGATTCTCGCTTTCACGGGAAGCCAATGGAGCGTGCGCAAGAGCGTAGTAGCAGAATCTCGACTTGTTTTTCTAAGTACTATTCGTGCGGCATTGTTCTGAATACGTTGCAGCCTGGATATTTTGTCATCGGGTGTTTACCTGCTAGCACGGTATTGCAGTAGTCAAGGCGGGAGAGTATAAATGTCACAGCTAGCGTTTTTGTTGACTCCGTTGTTAAATATGGTTGGATCTGGCCTAATCTGCGGAGCTGCAAATAAAGACCCTTGCAGAGCTGACACGTGTGGGTCGAAAGATAGTGTTGAGTCGAAGAAAACTCCAATATTCCGCACTACATGGACATAAGGAACCTGGCAGTTCGTGATAAAAAGAGAATCTGTGTTTTCAACTTTTGAGACGCTGTTCCATGACTTTATATTGACAATGCTTAATACCATTTGTAAGAAGACTCGAATTAACAAGATTTACTGTTAGAATCACTACAACGTAATACCACACACACACACTTATAAGATTAAACAGGATATGTTTTTAGATGAACTCATTAATGTATCAATTAACGTCAATTAATAAAACACAGTAACAATCTTAAATAAGTTAGAGAAATGCGTGAAAAATATTGTACAAGCTCCCAATACTAATCATACGGATAGAAAAGCATTGAGTTGTTCACTTCAACATTTTAATTAGTCTAACGCGAAGCAGCTTTTCTGAGAAGTCGAATACGTAAAAACAACTAATTGAAAATTAATTGAAGGAACAGGACCAAGTTGCAGACTTCAACGCAATCCATCTGACATTTTTTCAATTACATATGTTACACTGAAGTAGTTATTTCATTAAAAGGGAACTATTTTTATTCATTAAGAAAACGCTCAAACACTGCCGTGTCCACGAATCCTCCAAACCATTGCTCCTTTACACATGTACAAGTGTCAAATGTCAATGTCAAATCGTATTCAATTATTTATCAATAATTCTATCCTTGAACAGTTTTTTCTTTTGATATTTGTAGTGTTTCATTCATACCAGGGGACAATAAACATTTGAGAGCATACTCTGATTATTTATCAATAAAGATTCTATATACTTTTTCAGGCTAACCTACAGCTTATATTGCCTGTAGGTAAATCCATAATTGCTTGTCTCCTTCCATTTAGTGAATTTAGTCAATATCAACTGCCTCTTCTTGATCGGGTTTGAATTTAATTTTGGAATCTTTGGGCGCCTCTGAGTCTACCCAGCTCTAATGGGTATCTGACATTGGTTGGGAAAATTAAAGGCGGTTGGTCGTTGTGCTAGACATCCTTGCTAACTGTAGGCCACAGGAACAGATGACCTTTACATCATCTGCCCTATAGATCACAAGGTCTGAAAGGGGAAATTTATTTTTACTTTTAGTGCGCTAGTGCGCACGGACGTCGACGCAGAAACTTCGATCTTACTATATTCCCAGATACAAAATCAGAACTATGAGACCTGTATTTAGATTTTTAATAATGAAGATTACAAGTTTTCTTTTGAGTGAAGAGCAAAATTCACATAACTATCAATGGCTTTGTGTTTTTTAGAGCCCACGAAAGGGGAATAGACACTATGGTCTGTCTGTCTGTCCGTCCGGTTTAGATCTCAAAAACTAGAAGAGAAAATGATAACTGAGATCATGATATTTTAGATCATTCAAAGGTCTGATACAACTGCTACTTTTAAAATTATATATGCAAGCAGATTTTTCAAAAATATACAACACTTTTCAATGAAAAACCTCAGGGGAGGTAATTTTTTGAAAAGTCATGGACTTCTTCATTAATAACTTAAGCTTTATTCATAGATTCGCGCATTGGTTAAAAAAATTGCATCCAAGGTTACAATGGGAAAAGTATCAATGTATTATTATAAAATATATTTTCCATTTATCGACTGGCTCATGGAATGAAATACTGATTGAAATGTTACTTTTAAAAAGGAGTTTTGATACGAACTTCGCTTTAATTGTAAGTTAAAAAAAACTAACTACTTTTATAACACATAGTATCCACATATCATCATATGTACACTTGACAACAATCTAAATTAGACTAAATAGAGACCAGACAGAGATCTAGATTTAGATTTAATTGTATTAGACAATTTGAACAAAATCTACATGTGGAAATAGTTTATCTTCTAATAGCTTAGGAGTGCAGATTTATTTATTATGTAAGCAGTAGTATCAGAAGTGAATCTGATGCCAACAGCATAAGTGTGCTATAACCCAGTAGTAGGCCTAATAATCCTGATCATATTATTGACATAGATCTAGCTAGATCTCACGGTTCGACACCATTTTGGGGTTGACAACCAAGTTGGAAAAATTATAACTTGGCAAAAGCAGGCATATGGGAAAGGATAATAATAAAATCTCTAGTTATATGCCCAAATATGCCTAGACACATCTAGATGGTAGTTTAAGTGTAAATGGTACAGCACAACGTTATACCATTTCTGTCTTAAAGTATAAGTAAGAAAACCTGTTCATATGATGTTAAATCTGTTTATAATTTAAATTAAATATTATTGTAAACTTTGCAACTACATTTGAATAAATGTAATAAACATTTGGAATTATATTTGAGTAAAAATAAATAAAATTAGGTAATCAGCTGACTGTACTGGTTCAACAACAAAAAAAAAAAACAACAACTAACTAGCTATAGTGTTTATTGTTTATTTCAAGAAAGTTGATGGGGAAGGATGACACCCTGAGCTACCGCATTTGGTGCCACCGACACTATATCGTGAGGTTTCCATGCTGATCTTAGGTGATCACTTAACGCTACACTACTTATTCCAGAATAGCTAGAAGAAACTTATCAAACGACTCGTTGCACTGTTTGCTTTTATGTGAAAAATAACGCCAAAGTTTTTTAAATGACTTTAAACGATCAAAACAAGACTATGGCTTGAATATATTTGTGGACCATTGGTGAATTTGATGGAGTTCGCCTCTGAGTTTGTGTGATAACACAAACTCTCTTTGTAATCTTGTATCTATATCGAATTAGATAGCATAATAAAATGACAAATAAATATTTCGTCAGCTAATCTATATATATTTTAGGTCTATGCATCAAACAGAAGGAGCAATTCATTATTCGAAATCATTCTATTTATTTTTTCTATTTATTTTTTATAACTTCCTGGGAAATCTTGAAAAATCTGGCCAATGTCTAATTGTTACAAACAGTAGAAAGATCATGGATTATTATATAGTAATGTCAGTAGAACAGAGTCGAATTTTTTATTTTGATATGTAAAACTTGTTGAAACTTTTTGATACAGTCTATTTCGAAAAAAACAAACAACTCTTGTTACCTATGGTATATATATATATAAAAAAGGGCGATTGGATAGCCGTTTCCGGTGTCTCTCTTTCTCTCTCTATGTCTCTTTCTGTCTCTCTCACTTTCGCTCTATCTGTGTCTCTCTCTCTCCCCCTGTCTCTCTCTCTCTTGTTATCTTGCGGACTCATTAACATTTGCTCTTACATTATAGCTTCGATTATATCAACGTCTCTTTCTGTCTGACTACAGACATAGTTTGACATACAGACATCTGCATAGTCGCGCTGCTTGTCGGGATTACAGTGAGTCTTTTATCTCTTGGGTTTGCTGAGCTACTGCACCTCTAGCACAGAGACATTATTTTGGCATTACACACACAATTCCATATTTAGGATTTCAGATTAATAAGAAGTTTATTTATAGAAATGAATGGTTTCATATTGCCAGATTTATCTGTGAAGTTAGGCCAGATTGAGGGTGACTTGAATTGCCAGATTTTAAGCAAGAAATTCCTTGATTCTACATCTCATGTTGCCAGATTGTAAAGAGGTAGATCTAGAAAGCTGAAGAAAAAAAAAAGATGTGTTGAACAACTGTTGGTGTGGAACTAATTATCTCTGGGGAAGGGAGGAGGTTGGGAGGCTGGGAAGGCGGGGGGGGGGGGGGGGCGGTAGAGAAATGAAAACAAGATCCTCGATGTGGAGGAGAGGGGAGACAACTAGTCAAGTTGAGAGAACTCAGTTTAGCTTTGTATGTAAACTGTCACAGGTCACTACCTGGCCATGACGTCACTGATAGATAAGATAATTTGTGCCCAGGAAAATCGAATCACTTCACATCTAAGGAACGTCACTCTCAATTGCTGTGGGTTTTTTTTTTTTTTAAAACCTGATAGAATGTTTTCACCCTTACTTTTACTTTCTCGTCTGCCTCTGTATAGAAATATTTCCCTTTGTACACGTGATTTGATTCTATTTTTGTTTTCATCATTCTCTTTCCTTGTTCTTCTTTTCATCATATATGTCATTGTCTTTTCTCTGACTCCACTCACTCTCACACACTCACACAGACACTGTCACACACACACTCTCACTTTCTTTTTCTAACAGTATCTCAAAGAATACCCTCTAGTTCTCATTATGTCTTTCTATTAGGGATGGCTGCCTGGTCGTGTGGTTTGCGCGCTGGACTGTCGTTCAGATTTATCGATGGTCCCGGGTTCAAACCCTGTTCGCTCCCATCCCCCGTCGTCCTGCGGGAGGTTTGGACTAGGAAGTAAATTATCTTCAACTCTGAACGAACACCCGAAACCTGTGAAACATTTTACAAACAAACAGTATTCAGTCAACATTCTTTCCCCATCAAAATCAAACGGACTCTCTCTCTCTCTCACTCAAACATACTTTTTTTAATCACACACGCAAGCACTCAGTCAATCTTACCTTTTCTCTTTACGCAGTTCTTAAAACAAACTAACGCTGTCACTCTCTCTAGGGGTAGACTGGCTATATGGACAAGTGCCCGTGGGCCGGCACCAAATAGGCAGGTCTGGTCGCGACCAAAGAAAGTAACACGTAATGCCCTGGCCGATTTCGATACCTAGTCCGCCCCTGCTTAAATCTTTTACTCAATCACTTTCTTTCTTTCTCTCTCTCTCTCTCTCTCTCCATCATATACTTTCAATCAGACACACGTTCTCCCACTCTCTCAATCTATCTATCTCTCAATCATGAACCTCGAACACTCTTTTTCAATCACATTCTCTCTCTCACTCTCTCTCAACCACACACTCTAGCAATCACAGACTTGTTCTTTCACTTTTTCTCCGCCTATCTCAAACAACTGACACCTTCTATAGGTTGTTTTTTTTCTTCTTCTTACATATCTTGTAAAAATGATCTACAAATCTCAAACTGTTCAACCTGAGTTCATTGAAGATAAATGTGGTGTTAACAGAACTCTCAATGTGAATAGAACAACAAAAACACTTGGAGAGAAGACAGAAAAAACCAAAGTGGATCTAAGTATTAGGGAAAGAGCACATGAAGACAGGATAGAGCACATGAAGACAGGATAGAGCACAGCACTTCAGTTTGTTTTTTAATTTCGAAATCACATTGTAAAATTTTTGAAAAGCAAAAACTATTTTAGTTATGGGGATCAAAGAGTCTGTGTATTCACGTGAACAAACAAGACACACATCACACATAAGTTAAGATATGTGTATTTCAACTATTGAATGTGAAGTAGTACCGTGTAATTATGACTATTGTAGCTAAACACGCACTTAATCTATACAACTACACATTCTAATTGCGTCCTAAGCGCTTTTATAAACGCAAATAATTATTTGAGTAGCAAAAAAAAATAAATTATTTTGTATTTTAAAGAATTAAACAGAATCAAATGTACGTATGATAGCCTTGTTTCTTTTTAGTAACTAACAATTTTATACTCTGGGAAAACCTGGACTGGAAAAATTATACGTGGGAGAGTAATATTGAACTAGATAACTTCTAGCACACACACACACACGCACACACACTCCTAAGCTCTAGAAATGTGCTAATGCGCAGTACCTCACAGCCATGTAGGTTTACATCAGGTGGAAGAAGGGGGATGTTACCAGCACACTTAAGAAAGGGTATCTAGCTTTCAGACGCTGGGTCACTCAGAACATTAGAAAAGGCGGCTCCAATAGAGGGGGAGGGGGGGGGGGGGCAGAGCAGTGCTGATGAGCTGGTATGATGAAAATACTACGTAGAGACCATTACACTATTATGAGAGCACTCTGAAGTTGTTGACTTAGATCTTTAATGTTACGCGATGTGGGCAATGAGTGCAGTGCTGATTTGTTCACCGTTTAACTAATCAGTTTCTGGTAACACTGATACATAGCAATGGCCATGTTTTCGATTCCGAAAATAAAAGATGAGTGCAGTGTTTCACTAATAGCCCTACACACACACCTTCCAAAAACTGAACGTTTCTGATCATGGATATATATATCTGTGAAAATTATACATTTGTCATCATTTTGCATGAATGTCTGATATTATATATGTCTTTGATGATGATACAATTCTTTGATGATGATACAATTCTTTGATGATGATACAATTCTTTGATGATGATACAATTCTTTCATGATAATACAATTCTTTGATGATGATACATTAATTTGATGATAATGAATAAAAGTCTGAAAGCAGGATACAAGGTTGTGATGATAATTCACAAATGTCTGATATGATGATACAAGTCTGTGATGATAGTACACAAATGTCTGACTTTGTGATCCATCTGAGGATGTTTTACGTTTTCTCAAACTTGACCAGGCACGTGGAAAATAGAAAACATCTAATCATGGGACCACTGGTTAACTGACCCACTAGGTCGGAACATCTAATCATGGGACCACTGGTTAACTGGCCCACTAGGTCGGAACATCTAATCATGGGACCACTGGTTAACTGGCCCACTAGGTCTGAACATCTAATCATGGAACCACTGGTTAACTGGCCCACTAGGTCGGAACATCTAATCATGGGACCACTGGTTAACTGGCCCACTAGGTCTGAACATCTAATAATAGGACTACTGTTTAACTTACCCACTAGGTCGGAACATCTAATCATGGGACCACTGGTTAACTGGCCCACTATGTCTGAACATCTAATCATGTAACCACTGGTTAACTGGCCCACAAGGTCTGAACATCTAATCATGGGACCATTGTTAACTGGCCCAAGAGGTCTGAACTTGTAATCATGGGACCACTGGTTAACTGGGCCACTAGGTCTGAACATTCAATAATGAGACCACTGGTTAATTGGGCCACTAGGTCTGAATATTCAATAATGTGACCACTGGTTAACTGGGCCACTAGGTCTAAACATCTAATCATGGGACCACTTAGATCATTAGTTCCTGGGGAAATAACTTTCGCGTCCTGGAATTTGTTACCTGCCGCTTTAATTAAGGCAGCCGTTAAGTTCTGTGATCAATGAACATCCACCTAACAGAAACACTTATGCCACTTGCTTGAACCTTCTCAACACTTGCTCACTCGTCTGACACTGTGATAGTCTTAACTATATTTGCAAGGGCGTAGCATTCCAGGAGGGGGCACAGGAATATGTCGACCTCAACACTTATGCCAGCGTTATTTTTAATGTGATACATACCCAATTTGCTTAACTTTTTTAATTTTCTAATTTAGAAAAAAAAAAAAGAAAGATACCTTTTGCTAAATTTTCTTTCTAATAAAAAGCCCATTTTGTTGCCTTGAAGAAGAGAGTCAGAAACACCTATGCACGAAATGTAGTCTTTCATCATTGTCTAAGACATTTCCTTACCTCGCTCTAATCAGTTCTGATCATTTCATTATCTCTTTAGAAAAAAGCATTTTGTCTTTAGTGCAGATAAATTGAATGTCGTCTATATGTTGATGTTGAGGACATATTTTCACTACACAGAAAGCCCAAATAAATAAATAAATATACAAATAAATATATATATATATATATATATATATATAATATACATATAACTAAACATATATTGGTCGCAATCGTCTGCTGAGGTAGATGTCTAGTAGCTTTCTGATAGACACGTATGAAGACAATTCATTTTTTATATTAAAAAAAAAAATGTTTGTACGGAAATTTGTTGGGTGCACACTCTTAAGATGGAAATTGGTATTCTACTTTGGTCGGTCACTTCGTGAAACACCGAAAAGTCCCTGTACGCCATGCTGGAATTCTTTGTTACCTTGGGGGGGGGGGGGGGGGGGAAACGTTGAGAATTGGAATCAAAGATCGCATTCATTCTTTTGAAATGTCTTTGATTTTTTCTTTATTTAAGTTCCAATAAATATTTCTTTCAAGTTCTAAAATTAGTTGCACATTTTACGAGAAAAGTACACATTTTTTAAAGGTCAATTTGTTTAATTAATTTTTTTAAAAAAATTAAAGTACATATTTTTGTGTTCGTCCTCAGTTTTAGAAAGGGAGATAATCTACATGATTCTTAACAATAATTCTATTTGTAAAATTAGATTTTAATTAGACATTCCATGACGGAAACAGCAGTTTCGGACTAGAGCCATTCCTTTTAGGACCGGAGACAACGAGACCATTCCTTTTAGGACTGGAGACAACCAGATCATTCATTTTAGGACCGGAGACAACGAGATCATTCATTTTAGTACGGGAGACAACGAGATCATTCATTTTAGGACTGGAGAAAACGAGATCTTTCATTTTAGGACCGGAAACAACGAGGTCTTTCATGTTAGGACCGGAGACAACGAGGTCTTTCATGTTAGGACCGGAGACAACGAGGTCTTTCATGTTAGGACCGGAGACAACGAGGTCTTTCATGTTAGGACCGGAGACAACGAGGTCTTTCATGTTAGGACCGGAGACAACGAGATCTTTCATGTTAGGACCGGAGACAACGAGATCTTTCATGTTAGGACCGGAGACAACGAGATCATTCATTTTAGGACCGGAGACAACGAGATCTTTCATTTTAGGACCGGAGACATCGAGATCATATATTTTAGGACTGGAGACAACTAGATCATTCCTTTTAGGACTGGAGACAACCAGATCATTCATTTTAGGACTGGAGACAACCAGATCATTCATTTTAGGCAACGCTTTAGAACAAAATGCCAAATTCTTAATTTAGACTTTCACTAACCTGATTAGAACAGCGACAGCTTTGGGTCGGCAACTTTCTAAGAGTAAAAAAACAAATTTGATGAAAAAAAAAAGAAAACACCCACGTCGATAACAATAATACTCAGAACACTATATTGTACTACAAATTTCCATAAGAACTCTCGTGACTCATAATTTATCAAGATCAAGAACCTTGCATTGAAGATGATTATTGAAGATCTTGAGGCGTTAAGAGACTAAACAGTACCTCCTTATTTCAGGTAACCGATACTCATGTCGATGTGAGACTCAAAAAATAAGGGATGACGTAATTACTGTTTGTTTGTGAACAAAGACATGCCCCCCCCCCCCCGTAATGTAGACCTAATAAGTACTTCATGGCTTAGCATTACTTGAAGAGAGGCTAGAGCCTGCCTGGTCGTGCGATTTGCGCGTTGGACTGTCGTTCAGGTTCAAACCCTTCCCGCTCCCATTCATCGTCGTCCTGCAGGAGGTTTGGACTAAGAAGTAAATTATCTTCAAGTCTGAAGGAACATCCGAAACATGTCGAACATTTGACAAACATTTTCTATACAGGTTAGAGAACGGTTATGTTATGTTTTTTTTACATTACCTTACATGTGTGAATATGTTCATATTCTATGAACTATGTCCAACCCAAACAATCGGATATTATTCATGAAGGTATAATGCAGGTTCAGATAACTCATCTGACTCTGAAGACTCCTTTATGTGTGGATAGTTAAGACAGCCTGACACCTGAGTCGCTGCGTTGCGATATTGCCTTAGTTTGAATCCTCGTTTGGGTCCATCGCTTATCTTATCTTATATAATACAGACGTTACTTCAAAAAAGAAGATGATTTCGTCCTACGCGTCATGCATTTAGTCATGCATATTAACCAATGACTTAAATTCTGCCAAGTCACTGGTTTTCCTGGCTAGCTCAGGCAACCCATTCCATGCTCTAATAGCACTAGGGAAGAAGGAGTATTTGTACACATTTGTCCTAGCATAGGGATCGCAGCATCTCTTGCGTCCCACAGTTTCCTTCCCTTACACTCAATATCTCTAGTTACGTGACAACTTGATCGTCTGACAACTCGATCGTCTGATCACCTTTATCGTTTCCTTTCATACATACATTTATTTGTGTTCAACATTGACATTTCCTCCCACTGATCTAATTATTATATATTGAGGAATTTATAAATATATTTTGTTTAAAATGGCGTTTGAAATATTATCTTGATGAACAACTAAACAAAAGTGACATAAACAGATTGACTGACGGGCGAGTTTGACTTCTCATAAAGAATATATAGTTTGAACTATAGGGGGCAGTTTCGTGCTTTGATATTGGCACCAAAACTGCAACTCAGAAACTTCTCAGATCTCCTTCCACTAAACGTCCAAAAAATGAGTTTGGAACAGAGGCTACTGAGTAACTCCTTTAGGAGCACAGAAGATGCACTTTACAAAAGAACTAAAAAAATAACATTTCTTGCAAAACTAGATTTGTAGTTTGTAGTGTCCATCAACTTTTGTTTTGTGTTTCCAGCTCTTACTGTCAAGTACATAACAAGGCGATTTATAATGGAGTATGATCCAGATTTAGGTAAGTGCACAGCGATTGATAAATATGGATCTGTGTATATATTAAAACAACAACTTTTCTCGCCTTCAAATTGGTAGAACCATTATGGAGTTTACCAGAGACTAATGTATTGTGCCTTCGGGTACTCTAAAGACCCATTGTTCTCCGTGTTTCCTACTCAATTGTTTAAATACTAATTATTTTATTTAGATATATGTTTTTTGTTTTTTTTTGTTCTTTGAGCAAAGGTAATATTTGGTAATTTTGTTTGCTAAGACTTTCTGGAAAGATCTGAAGCAGCCTATAAGTGATAAAAGGTTAGACCTACTCAGAACACTGTCTCGCTAATCTTATCTTATCCGGCTCCTTTCAGAGGGAACCTATACTAAACATGAGGACTGGGACGGCCATGACGTCATAGTTCATGTCATGGACACCTGTGATAAGGTGAGTGAATTATGTTCTATGAATACCGGAGCATGTACCGAAGCGTTTGTGCGCTAATTAACTAGAGAAGCTGGGCGATCAAAACAATTGAACTTAGGGCTTTTTAAAAATTGCTTGTCATAAAGCGCATCTTTCATGTTTATACCATGTTCAGAGCACTTTGGTCCAATCTCCTTTGAGGACCAATGGAAGAGGGGCTATCGGGGAAGACATTTCCTTACTGCCTCTAGGCCAGCGGTTCTCAACCTTTTAAGCTCGACGACTCCTCTTTGCAATCCCACACTCTGCCGCGACCCCCCTCACCCCGCTCAGACACACAGCAAAACTATTCATTTTTTCGATGGTCTCTGGCGACCCCTGGCAAATCGTCAATCGACCCCCTAGGGGGTCGCGACCCACGGTTGAGAACCCCTGCTCTAGGCGCTCAGCAAAAACAACTCTGCTCGAGACGGGCTTCGAACTCATGCCTCTTGAAAGGTAGCCAAGTGGTTTATGCTTGTCAGTTAAACATCTTACATGTTGATAATTGTATTGAATTTGTCCATACTGATTTATATGGGATTGTATGGGTGGGAACGGCTTACTAGAGCGGCTTTGAAGTGGGAAGAGGTCTGAGTTTGTTTTTTTTTTTGTGTAAAAATTGACCGCTAGTATGTTTGGTACAGACCCATCGTTGCAACAGAAACACTCTGCAGTCCGAGTGTCCAATTAATCGCTTTCTCTGAAAAGAGGTACAATTGAAAGAACAAAAAAAGGCAAAACGTGAAGCCATTCGCGCGTGGTCCCCTCACTAGCTGCACAATGTTTTATGCCGACAAAGAAATGACCCACTATTCCTAATCTGTACAGTACATTAATTGATCACGACATTTTGACAAGATGTGTACATAATTAACTTCTGATGGTTTCACGGTGGGGCTTAGATTATTGTACTCTAACCCAAACTCAGCTTCAAGTACACACTGGGTTATTTGTACTTTGTACAAGTTTATTTTCATGCTTGATGTCAAGATGTACATATTTAGGTGTATTACACGGGAGAAAGAGAGGGGAATTTAAAGAAGCACTTGTATATTTTATCTTTGAATAACAATAACTTTTCAAAGTGGTAAGTGTACTTTCTTGCTTAACTGGAACGTGGAAAAAGAGTACCCT
Source organism: Biomphalaria pfeifferi (assembly GCA_030265305.1). Classification (NCBI taxonomy): domain Eukaryota; kingdom Metazoa; phylum Mollusca; class Gastropoda; family Planorbidae; genus Biomphalaria; species Biomphalaria pfeifferi. The sequence continues at coordinate 1,399,051 of JASAOG010000051.1, forward strand.
TGAAGGGGGGGGGGGGGCATGTGGTTCTGGAAACGAACAAGGAAACTATTCATTCTGCATACCAGCAAATGGTTGGCTTCGATGTGGGATGTTCCAGATATAGCGTAGTGGGTCCAGTCTTTCAACGCGTCTGTATCTTAAATACGGTTCAATTAAGACATAAATAAACAAACTCTTCAAGGCGGCATAAGGGTGCATTGTATAGGAAGAGGAAGGGGGGTATTGAGGAAGAAGGAGAGAGAGAGAGAGAGTGAGTGAGAGAGAGGCGGGGAGGTGGGTGGTGAGCAAGAGAGATGTAAACTTTGGACATCTTGGAGGCTTGAATAAATGCATCTGCTGAGATAAAAGACACAGACCGTCAGGCATACAGACAGGCAGGCAGATAGATACATAAATAGATAGATAGATAGACAGACAGCAGATAGATAGATAGATAGATAGATAGATAGATAGATAGATAGATAGATAAATAGATAGATAGATAGATAGATAGATAGATAGATAGATAGATTGATAGATAGAGCGAGAGAAAGATAGATAAACTAAACGTCCACCTAAATAGCATGCATTATGTCTGCCTACAATAAACACATCATAATAGAATTTAGAAAGAAGAAAAAATCAAGCTCTTTGCTTACAGGCATTGTTAGTGTGGTGTTCATTCCCTGTTTGTAGCTTGCTATCAGATCAAACCTTCACATAGAGACAAGAATGTCAGAGAGAATGAAATGGTTTTCTCCTGTTCAAGAGAAATAAACGTGAAATCTTACGTTCTATGGACACTCGTTTAGATGTACAATATTAGCTAGTATAAGACTCTACATCTTCTTATCAAATACATTCAGTGAAGGATGTATGGCATCTTTATAATTGCATCTGATCAATCTTTACAAATGCTTCACATTTGTAATAGTACAACTCAAGTTCTTAAAAACAAATATTCATAGTGTCTATTTTCTAAAACATGCTACTGAACACGCTCACAATTTTTTTTTATAGATTTCTTTTCTAAATTAAAAGGATTTAACACTGATAAATATTTTATCGGATTATGTCAGACCTTAAAGCTAATTCTCATATGTTGTAAAGTGGTATAGACTACTAAATATAGCACCACCATTTATATTATTGTTACTTCCCTTTTTCCCAAATAATATATTTATAACTTATAATTCCGTTATTTAGTGGTTTGTTTTTTTTTTACTGACTAAACAAATTATAAACTTATAGTAAACTCTCTATCATATTTTCAGGAAGACAGTGACCATAGCCGGTACCTGAAGTGGGCCGACGCCTTCTTAATTGTGTACAGCATTACCAACCGACAGACCTTTGAAGTGGCCCGCCTCTACATGGAAAACATTTCCAACTACCTGAAAGGCCAGGAGAGAGACTGCCCCGTGGCTCTGGTGGGCAACAAGATAGACCTGGAGAGATACAGGTGAGGGCAATGTGCCGCTGCTACAGATTACCTTCATGGCGCGTGCATGAATATGTTCGTGAGTTTTCGCGCACGTGAAAGTGAGTTTATTAATGGATTCACTAAGTAACTGGTTAGCTCAAGTAGGCCAGATTTAAAGAGAGTTATAATGAAGTGGTTTTTTTTTTTTAAACTTCTTGTCCGGCCTTTTTAATTTCAGGGGAAGAAACTAACCCAGTGATCACAGAAGTGGTCTCCGTTGGGGGCATATGGATACATATAAAGGAAAAAATCCGTAACGAAGTGTAATTGACTTATACTAATTTAAGCTGAACAAATAGTTTGAACAGATTGGCATTAGTTGAGACAATTAGTGCATTGCTTCAAAGAACTTAAGTCTTCAAGGACAATGACTTCAAAATCATGCTAGTATTTTTAAGCTAAGCTGAATCAGCCAGGAAAACCAACGACTTAGCAGAGTCTAAGTCATTGATCAACATGCATGACTAGATTGATACATAAATTCTCAGGACGTAATTACCTTCTTTTTTGAAGTAACGTCTGTAATATATAAGATAAGCTAAGATAAGATAATCTATTATATATATGTAAGTACTATCTTGTCTGCTAGTGCTAGGGACATCAAAAGATTCTTATACACGCTCACACATTAGAAATGCTAAAAGAGTCAAGTTTTATTCTTTGGGGGAGATCGGGTTGCAGTACCTCTGACCTTTAGGGTTACCCTGTTTTATCTAGTGATCACCAGGGGAAGTAAGTCTTTTATTATTCGAAGGTACAACAAGGAGGTCGCTGCCCTTTGTTAATGTTTGTAGTTACTAGGTAAAGATGGATCCTAGGTTTTTTTTATTTTAACACAAACTGAAATTTAATTCTTTTTTTTTAATACAAAGATTTTTTAATATAGTTTTTTTTTAAATCTTGGTCATTAAGATTTTCTTGCTAATAGCAATTAGTTGTATATCTGTTGGAAGCTTATCACAGATTTGTTCAGCTACACTTACAGTACAGTTCATGTAAAGTTCAAAGACATTTTTAATTTAAAACTTCAGACAAAAGTTCACTACGATCCACCTTTAATAAACGACATTAACCTGTGCACACGCACACACACACACACACACACAGTCTTTATCATAATGATCAACAGCAAAATCAAAAACATTAGCTGCACCGAAAATCTGCAACATGCAATGAATTATTATTGATTGTCATGTGTAGACTTAATTACTTAAATTACTTTTCCATTAAAAGTAAACATTAATTGGCCTATTTTAGATCAATCGTTGATTGCATAATTTAAATATCGTTCTGTTTTAATAATAGAGTAAATAGAGTCAATCTAAGTGTGCTCATCAAATTATGTATATAGTGTTATGGCTCTTCCGCGGTGTCGAGTGTAATCAATGAAATGATCATGAGGTAACCTTGAACTAAATCAGGAACACCGGCGAAAGGCCGAAACAATCCAGATGTGTAGTGGACGCTGATGTTGGTCAACAAATATGTTTCATGATCAAGAAGGGAATCGTCCGATGTCAACTATGTCCGTAAACTACTTCTTATTCTTGCCGTGATAGGAATAGCGTCTTGTCTCTATCAAATCCTAGAGCGTTCTTACTTTATTAAAGATCTGTCACGTCACTTGTCGCTAAGTAAAACTTTCCCCTTATTCCCGAAACAAATACTAAATTCTAATCATCCCATAACAAGAGTAACTTTGAAGATATGATGTGTAAAATATTTGTCACATTCTCGAATTATGTTGAAATTAACATTGATATCGTTGATGATATCACATGAAGCAAAAAAGATAACCAATTTGGTAATTAATTATTGGAAATTAATTATTTTTTAAATATAGAATTAGGGAGATACATCTTACTGCGTTGAGCTATATGACTATAATTATGCTGTTCTTTCCCTTATATAAACTTTGTGGTTTATTTTATAGTAATTTTTTATATGTGTTTGTTTAATTTCTTTTTCTGACAGACAAGTCAACAAGTCGGAAGGATCCGAGCTAGCTACAGAATACGACTCCATATTCTACGAGATCACTGCCGCGGAAGAATACGAGTTGGTGGAAAAAGTCTTCCACCGAGTGATTCAAGAGGCTCATCACGACAAATACGGTCATATCCTGCAGCCGCTGTTCATAGCAGACGACAGGACGACCCCGTGGAGCCCGCAGCCCGCTATGTCCCAGCAGTCGTCTCAGCAGCAGACTCAACACCTTCACCCATCGCAGCGACGCCCAAAATCTCCGAAAGGAGCGCCCGAGAAAAAGGACGAAAAGGGTCAACAGAAGAAGACATTAAATAAGTTCTTTAAAATATTCAACTGATGGGTACCTATGACATGTTGAATTCGTTTGTTTAACGCCATGCTGCTGAAACATGCATATCAACAAAGGGACAGTTTCACTTCAGACACGATAGCACCATTCTAAAAACGTGTAATTATTTCCTTGTTGGTGTTATACAATGACTTTGCTATTTTGATGTTTTCTAACGGGATATGAAGGGGCTACATATATTTTGTCTTCATTAGCTTTAAACATTTAGAACAGCATAGGCCTGTGTTCGGATATATACAGGTGTGGGATCATTCTAAACTATTATCATGTCGTCTATATTTAGACAGAGGCTATAATAAATATAGATCTATAGTTTAAAGCCAAAAGGCAATTTTCCAGAAGATTGAAGAGTCTAAGAGAAAATAGAGCAATTTTCAACATTTTTCATTTTATAATAATATGAATTTTAACAGTGTCGATTATACATGTAAACTTATTTTGTTTTGCTAAACATGTAAACTTATTTTGTAGTGCAGGGGCGGCAATGGGGGTATGATCAGAAAGAGTAGTAATGATAACATAACTTGGTGTACAGCTTCTGATAGGGTCAACCATGTGGAGAGTGGCGTGATCAATCGATTGGTATCTATGTGAACTGTGATGTAATCGAATTTGTTGTGGCTATATGGAGTGTGACATAATCAATTGACATGTAGCTATGTGGAATTTGATGTGATCTATTGACATATGGCTATGTGGAGTGTGACATGATCTATTGACACGTGGCTATGTGGAGTGTGACGTGATCTATTGACATGTGGCTATGAGGAGCGTGGCGTGATCTATTGATACGTGGATATGTGGAGTGTGGGGTGATCTATTGACATGTGGAGTGTGGCGTGATCTATTGACACGTGGCTATGTGTCGTGTGATGTGATGTGATGGATCATTGGTGGATATGTTGCCAAACGTTTTACCAGACATTAAACTTAAATAAGAAAACAAACAGAATCGCATTAACATATTTGTGTTCACACGCGCACACACAGACCCAGAGGATAATCGTTGACTTCGTTGAGCTGCTATAAATTAATTCCCTTTAGGTCCTTCTTTTCTCGTTCATAACTGCACCAATACTCACAGACATGCTCGCACACATAATCACGCACATTATGTTCCAATACACTGTCTTGATGTGTGTAAACATCCAAACACTTACTTGTTTTTAGAACCGGGTTGTGAGATGTGTAAAAAAAAAAAAAAACTCCTTAGATGGCACAAACACTGACAGTGCTAACTTATAAACAAAGAAGTATTTCTTAAGAGGAGACTTACATCCGGTTTTCAGTTCAACAACGCCGACTTCCTGACTTCCGTCTATGATGACAACACCAATTCCAAGATCAATTGCTTTGTTTATAGATTGGATTGCCTAAATCAGAAAAGTGTGTAAGGGTACCTAAATAAACACAAAGTACTTTACTGTCGGTGTGTAAGTGTTTAACTAAATAATAGTGCGTTTCCTTTCTGAAACTGATATCTATTGGCAAAGGTTTTAAAGCTTATCTATTTGTATGACCTATGGTGTAGGAGGGTGTCATATACTCACTAGCCTTCCCCAGGTATCCATTATTATAAAGTTCAGTCAGGGGTGTCCTAAAAATACCTATTCTAAAATCTCAGACCTCACTAGGATTCGAACTCTTAGACCCCACGGTTTGGAACTAAAACGCTGTACCACTGAGCCATAGCGCACTTTTCTGTTACTTTAAACTTGGCTTTCTTATGAAAACTACATCGAATTACAGAGATTTTTTTTTCTAAGGCTCCATTTCTTAAACTCATTTTGTTTAATCCCATAAAGTCATTAACTTAGCAAAAACAAGAGAACAGAGGCAGATCTTCAGGTGGGAATCAAATTACACCCCAAAATATCGTTTTTCTAAAAAAGTATGTGAATTCAATTATATTTACATATTTTCATATAAATCACCAATAGTTTCTTTGGAATTTATTTTTTTAACGCGCGACACGGAAACGCTGTTAGCAAATGTTTTACAAACATGGCTGCCACTGGGGTTAAAAACTATGGGGGATAATTTAAGAAAACGAATCCCTCTCATCACATAGTTCCCTCCCTTTAATTGAATCTTTTTGTTATTTTTGTATCTACATGTTTTGTATTCCCTCATTAGCTTTTTTTTTTCGTCTGACACGTTCGTCTGCATTCTCTCCCCTCCCCAAACTTCTAAATGTGTTTCCTGTTGGTTCCATCACTCTTGTTGGCGCAACATTCAGCCCGGAAGTGACGTATTTGCTGTGATTCCAATAGATCAGTGCAATGATCATTGTACTTACCGGGTTTTAACTAACAAAGGCTTAGATGCGTTCTGTAAGTTTGAACTAATAAAGGCTTAGATGCGTTCTGTAAGTTTGAACTAATAAAGGCTTAGATGCGTTCTGTAAGTTTGAACAAATAAAGGCTTAGATGCGTTCTGTAAGTTTGAACTAATAAAGGCTTAGATGTCTTCTGTAAATGAAATATTTTTAAAAAATAACTAAAGAAAGTTAATTAGTAGCGTGATGATTCCAAGAAACAACGAATGTAGACTTGGAAACATTACAAAGTAGGCTCCTTTTCGCTAATGGAATATTAAAGTACTGGTACTTAAACATCTAAATTGTAACATGACTTTATGCTAAATACTATGAAACTATATAAACATTATGTGTTTTTTTTCGGGGGGGGGGGGGGTAGGTAATTATCACATCATCATCATCATCAAAGTCCATATGAGTGAGGGCTTGAGAGGCTTAAATCCTCTCGTACAAAAGCTCTGGACCAAAACCCTGCCGTCTTGCGTAGTGCATACATGTCACCATACAGGTCGAGAATTTTTGGTTTCCCAGACCTGTTGAGACAGAGATCAACAAGTCTGGGGCAGTCAAACAGAAAATGAGGCACGGTTTCCTCTTCTTCCCCGCAGCGGGGGCACCGTGAATCTAAATTTGGCCATAGCCGTGAGAAATATGAGCCAACAGGATAGTAGCTTGTCCTGCACTGTACTATAATAGCGTGCTGAAGCCTGGACAGCCTCTACTACGGGAAATGCGGTCGGGTCGCTCCGAGACTCCACGAGATTTTTTGGGACTTGTCCCAGCACTCAAACCACGTTCCATTTCAATTTTTATTTTATAGCTAGGTAATTATCTAGATAAAGGCAGAACTACGACATTGTACCCACGATGTGGAAAATAGTCATAGGCTCACTGTACGTTTTAAAACAAGAATTAGACTAGTAAAAAAGTACGTTCCAAAAAATCGGATGTCATGAAGATGTTTTTATTTTTTTATTTCATCTTCTCATTATCAGCATAATGTCTGGACAGCAAACCACAAATTTTTTTTTTTTGTTTAGAACTGGCTGTTTCCAAAAGTGGCCTTGACCTATTAACTCTGTGCATTTTAAATGAACTTCTAGACTCGTTCTCACCTTCGTACCCTGCGCGTTGGAAGGATATGTTCATTTACAACGATTTGTTTTGCATTATTGTTTTTATTATGATAACGTTGGTCTGTGTGGAGATCTTACATATAGTGTTTATAAATCATACATACAACATATATAATATATATGCATATATGTATACATGTATATGTACATATAATATATGTATATAGGCATATGTAAATATATACATATATATATGTATACATATTCTGTCTTTGATATCAGACCTATATTGTGTCTGTTTTATGACGTACATTAAGACATGTTTCTGTTCTAATTGTTAAACATCCAGATGTTTCAGAATCAATGTGTTTACTTTCAACAACACTGGTTTTCATATGAGTTCCTTTATTAAAGTCTGGTGTAAATATTACTTTTCGTCTGACTCTGATGTCAGGCATACAGACAAACGGGTTGTTAGTCTAGACAGACTCACAGTGTAACAGAAGATATGTTGAGTTCAATATATATATATTAAATTATATATATATTTATATATATATAATGGTGAACTGACATTAGCTGACATAGTTTTGTTTCTCAAGCTTATTGTTGCACATTATAAAATTTGACATGCGCAGTCAACTCTTTGAGCTTGTGGGCAAATAAAACTAAATGTGTTTAAAAACGTTCTGCCTCAGAATATTTCCGAGAGAAAGATGCTAAAAGCTAATGGCTACCTGGCCTGTAGGGGACAATGAAAAGAATTTTAAGTATACTAAATAACTAGTTAAATGTTTGAAATGTAACTGTTAAATGTATATTTGAAATTCTGGGCTATTAAGTTATAGCATGTGTAGCCGTGTTCATGTAGAAATGAAACAATATAATCAAAGGAGAAATAAGGAAGATATAGAAACAAAGAGAAAACAGAAAAAGAGAGAAATGTATAAAGAAAGATTCAAAGAGAGAGAGAGAGAGAGAATCAGAGAGAGAGACATTAAGAATCAGAGACAGACTGAAAAAGAAAGAGAGAGAGAGAGAGAGTGATAGAAAGAGAGAAAGAGGTGGAGAATCAGAGAGAGCCTGAAAAAAAATTGAGTGAAAGAGAAAGAGAGACATTGAGAAAGACAAACAGAACCAACAACAGATTCATTTCTTTTCGTTCACTGCTCGTGTAGATCTTCTTGTAAACTCTAAGAACAAGTTAGAACATCTGTTATCTTACTTTATCAAGTCACTGATTTCATTTCAGTTCAAACCAAATGTGATCATTTTCAAAACTCGAACTAAATATTCACCTAATTTGAATATTGTAGGCTTTCACTACTGTGCGATAATCTATTTAGATAACTGGTGTGTTGAAAACATATAAACACGAAATAAAGTAAAACTTACGAGCACCAAACAACTTTGACTTTTTTTAGTTTTTTTTCTGTTCTCCTCTTGTGTTTCTGTTTGCCTATATCATCTTGAGGTATTCAGGTCAAAGAGAAAAGATCACTCTTGTTTAGACCCAACTCATTACAGAAAAGAAACTCTCCAAACTGAAGCGTAAATTCTGTTTTGACAACCTGTTCTAATGATGTTGAAAATACATAGTTCTAATGAACAGTTTCGAGGTTAGGTGGTTATCTAGTCCATGCATGTTAATTGAAGGAATCTGCCAAAAAAAAAAAAAGTTTAGTTTTGTCTTCAAGGTTATCCCGAAAAACTTAGCCAGACATAATTTGCTGAGCCACATGGCTTACAATTTGCAATTTAAAATTCCATTCATAATATGACTGACCTAGTTTTACTTAGCAGCATAAAATATTTGAGGATGTTTTCATGTAATACTGGGTTATTATTCTGGTTATGCTTAGCGAAAACAAAGTAAACAAGTCATCAATTCTGTTTCAATCTGCAGGATGTAGCTTAACGGCGTCATTCGACTAACAAGTTGCAAGTAACAGACAATGGTGAATGGCTTAAGTTATTTTTTTATCAAGTCTGTTACAAAGAAAGACCTGGTGCAGCTAGGAAATGGAATTAATTCAACAAACGAGCCACTTCTGTGGGGGCTGGACGTTCGGGTGGTCGGGTTGTTTGTTGTTGTTTTACATGTTTCGGATGTTCCTTCAGAGTTGAAGATAATTTACTTCCTAGTCCAAACCTCCCGCAGGACGACGGGGGATGGGAGCGGGCAGGGTTTGAACCCTCGACCGTCGATAAATCCGAACGACAGTCCAGCGCGCAAACCGCACGACCAGGCAGCCGGATGGTAGTACCATCTTTACATCGGATTACGTGAGACTTCTAACAAAGGAAAATTCATACTTGACTGTAATAGCAGTTAAATCAGTTAAACACTAGAGGACAGAAAACTAAAACGAAAAAATAGCAATAGTGTATAAAACACTAAACCCTAATTTACAAATATAAAAAAAAATACTAACAAGAAAAACATATAATTATAATATGCTCTTTTTTTTAAGACCATATTTCCTCAGCGTAACATATACAACTATTATTTTTCTTATGAACTAAAGAGTTAGATTTTTAAAAGTTGAACAATTTTTAGCTCGCTCAATTCTTCCTCCCCCGCCCCTTTTCCCGTGGAAAAAAAATCCTGGCAAAGCTTACGTATAAATCTATAAGACGTTATAACATTTTAATAACAAGCCTTTAGGTATCGACTTCAAAGACGATGCGCTAAATGCTCCTGAACATTAATTTATTAAACTCTTGAATGAATAATACCTACATGCGGCAATACCCGAAGTCGTATAGATCTAGTCTGTCAAAGATAAAGAGTTTCTCGTTCTCTTGGCGAATTTAATTTGATTTCTTTTTATACCCTGAACAATTATAGCAGTCCAACTAGAGTTAGCCCAGTGTGGTCAGCGAGCTAGTTATTCTTTTCCCCAACGCTATACAGTTAGTTCCCCTTTCACTCCATGCGGTCTATAGAACAGATGATGTCAAAGGTCATCTGCTTCTGTGGCCCAAGGTTAACGTGAGTTTGTTGTGGCCAGCACAACGACCATCCGCCTTTACTTTACCCCAGCTATCGTGAGGTACTCATTTGAGCTGGGTGGACTCAGGAGGTGCCCTAAATATCCCGAAATTTAAACCTCAGTCTTCAACAGGATTTGAACCCGGGACATTCCCATTTGGAAACCAAGCAGTTTACTACTCTGCCTTCGCGCCTCAATAATATACATCAATTGACGAATTTCTAAGAAAATCGTTAGAGACGTTTTCGAGATCCGTATCCAGGTTTGTCCCTCCCACCCAGAATGTTTTTCCAAAGATGTACGAGTTGAATAGAGGTATTGTAACACATTTCTTATTCCATTTTAGGACTAATTCTTCCATAGTGCCCTAGAGCAGGGAATAGGTTGTCTTAATCAACCATGAAAATCATAAATGTAGCAGAGTTTAATTCTCTAGTTAACATCGACTATTAGATTGACACATGGATACACGTAGGACGCAATTATCTTCCCCTAAGAAGGAACGTTTGTAGTTTATAAGATAAGATACGACTATAACTGGAAGTGTGAATCTTGATGATGTTACATCCAGGTCAAAGTTCAAGGCAAAGTGCTAAGGAGTTGAGAAAATGTATGCAGCAGAGTAACTAAAAAGACATTTAACAGACGGGGTTTGAATCAGTTTTTGATAAGCAAACAGTAACTGGAGAAATGTCCAAATAAAACAATGCCAAGAAAATGATTGGAATTGCGTATACACAAAAAGCAAATTTGTACAGATAATTAGGCACTATTTTATAGCGTTACCGCCTCGAATACCTGCTACATGCGCTATTTCGATCATCTTCAGTGCCTATTTCGACTTGAAAACGCTCTAACTATTTGAGACTAAATGCATGACACGTAGGATCATCTTCTTTTTTTTGAAGTAAGGTCTGTATTATATAAGATAAGAAGATCAGGGACCCTTTTTGTTTCCTTTGTCAATCCAGATATATGTCAGTGCTTAAACTTTCTTTGGCGGCCCAAAGCCTTAGCTTGTGTTGCCAATATTTTTTTTTCTAAATCACTTACCATGCTCTCCCCTATACTTTCAAACCTGAAAAGGAAATGATTTGAATATCTATGTATCAGATTTGGTCATTGAACTTCTACATTTCATTGTCAAAATATAAACACAAATGAAATCCTGAAACCATAAGTAAATAAATGTTTTATTTATGATCTCGTCTGAATGTCGGATCTTGGCAGCAGATCTCACCATGGAATGTTTTTATAAGAAAACATGTTACACACACACATTCTCTGACGTTCTCGCTTTCAAACAAAGTTTCCTTTCAAAAAAACACAAGAAAAAAAAAAACTGAGCTGGCCACGCCTACACGGATGGTCCATACAAAACAAGTCTACAGATAGACATTTTTACAATTATTGGTTATCTAACTTAGAAAAAACAAGAAATCTATAAAAATGAAGGTCTAGAATTTGTCGTCGTTAACAGAGGCTCGTCTTTGGATCTTGTATTTCTTCACATCTTTGGCCTCGCAGTCCACAATTTTAATCTTTCTAGTTGGAGTCATACCGTCTTTTTCAACTTCGATTTCGCCGATTTTTTCAAGGAATTCCTGGAAAAACAAAAAAAGAGAAACTCGAATATTTGTGTCCAGGAATCACACCAAATCAAACGCTTATAAGGGCATTGCTATGTGCTAATCGTATAGGACAACGGGTTGAGTGGACATTCCTGTTCTGACCCTAATCAGACCCTAATCAGAGATCGTCTCTGGCAAGGGATGTGCTAGATAAGGTTTCATTTCTGGCTTAGTAGCGAGTTTAAAAAATCCAATACTACTAATAGCGAATTTTATCATCTTAATCCTATACTCTTAAGCGAGCAATTCTTGTATATATATTACATTTGTATATACATTTTATTTCGAAAACGACTCTAACGATTTTCTTTCAAATTTCATTATTCATGTATATAAATGAGAAAAAAATGTCAACTCCTTGGCCAGATTGCGAAAATTCGAGGTTGACCGTTATATTGATTCAAAATGTTTGATTATCTTAAAATTAATTTTGGCTTTCAATTTTTAAAATTCAAATTCCCGCTCTCGTCCATATAAATAGGCACACGAACGTTTCCGAAATGAGCTCGGGAAACAAATCATTGAACTGAACGAGACTTTGTCACTTGGTACTAGATGTTAACTTAATAGACTACCTTTTAATGAATCTAAGGCAAGCACTCAATGAAAGGAAATGAATCAAAGAAGATTTGACTTCTAAAATAAACTAATAACCATTCACCATAAATCATTTATAGAATTAAAAGCATATGAACTTGATATCGCTACTTGTTCCTCTAATGTGCACATCAGCTATATAAAGTCAGATGTAATTGCTTCTTTTTCTTCCCGGACAATTTTTCTCAACTTCTTCTTCCCGGAAAACGCTTCTAAACCTTTTCTCTCCTTAACCCGTTAGTTTAGAGTTTCAAGAGACATGGTCTCAACTCTAATGACAATCACAATCTAATCTTAACCTACAATAATACAACTACGATCTTACTACCAATGATCTCAAACAGCAATTTCTCATTTTTGGAAATAAACAAATAGTCCTAAGAATTAGTAGCTTCACTTTCATATATGTATATGAATAACATTTTCAAGTCATATATCAGCGCTATTACGGTTACTTGGAGTGTTCTTTACTATATAAAATGCTAGAGATTTATAACTCATTTTGATGTTAAAAAAAAAAAACAAAAAACAACCAAACGTAATCTATATTATACAGTCTATACTAAGGATCAAAATATGAACGGTTAAAGTAATGAAATAAAAACCGGGGACCTTAATCTCTTAATTCAAAAAAATAATATCAGAGGTAGATGTCCAACTAAACAAAACTGTATGAGGCCGGAATAGCCAAAAAATAGCATGAAGCCCCCCCCCCCCCCCTAAAAAAATGTGAACCGAGTTTTAGAGTTTGGCTGTATCCATGTGCATGACTACATTAGACTATTTATCTAGAAGTCATAAATCTACTAACCAATGATTCTTTTCCAACCACCTGGCCAAAGGCAACATGGAGGTTGTCCAGGTACTGCCAGCTTCTGAAGGTGATGAAGAACTGAGATCCGTTGCTGTTGGGCCCCCTGTTGGCCATGGCCACTGTGCCCTTCTCACTCAGCCCGATGATAAAGTTTTCGTCATTGAAGGTGTCACCGAACATACTGATACCTGGATCACAATAGCAGGGAATAGTTAAAGAATTCTCATAACTTGATCACAATAGCAAGGAATAGTTAAAGTATTCTCATAACTGGATCAGAATGGCAGGGAATGATTAAAGCATTCACATAACTGGATCAGAATAGCAGGGAATGATTAAAGCATTCACATAACTGGATCAGAATAGCAGGGAATGATTAAAGCATTCACATAACTGGATCAGAATACCAGGGAATGATTAAAGCATTCACATAACTGGATCAGAATACCAGGGAATGATTAAAGCATTCACATAACTGGATCAGAATAGCAGGGAATGATTAAAGCATTCACATAACTGGATCAGAATAGCAGGGAATGATTAAAGCATTCACATAACTGGATCAGAATAGCAGGGAATGATTAAAGCATTCACATAACTGGATCAGAATAGCAGGGAATGATTAAAGCATTACTGTATAACAGTAGCGGGAAATGGTGTATACTGAACTCACAACTCATATTACACTGCCATTTAACCGTATTGAGAGTTATTATAGTTGAATTGATAATCTTAGTAGTTACAAGTATTGTTTATATAAATGGGAATAAGCAAATCGATGTACATAAAATAAAAGTCTTTTAAGGAATTATTACTCTACCCCTAATTGTTCAAATAAAAGTCTCTATAAATTGTATCTTTCAGCATTAACAACAAGTTCTCTACCAATGTTTGTATCTATCATGAAGTGCCATTCTAAGTGCCTGACTCACCTCCAGATCCGTCCCCAGTTGTGACGTCACCGCACTGGAAGTTCATATCTCTGACAAGTCTGTGACAGTAGGTGTTGGCATACTTCAGTTCACCCTGACGTTTGAGAGAAATCATACGAAGATAACTTTTTAGAACTTTGCTAGGATAACATTTTAGAAAGTTACTGAGATAATATTTTAGAACTTTGCTAGGATAACATTTTAGAAAGTTACTGAGATAATATTTTAGAAATTTACGTGTATCCGAACGGCTCAAAGTTAACAAGAGTCTTATAAATATAAATTAATGTTTTACTGACAAAGTTTACTATGCAACTAATGTGTTTATCGTAAAATAATGTATTTACTTTAGTGACTGGAATGACTTACAGATGGACGTTTGACGCCATTGCAAATACTGAAAAAGTTTAGTACTGTCATTGGGACTGTCTCACCGAAGAGAGCTATACGAAGAGTCCCGTGCAGATCTCCTGAGGCATCATAATTCTTGACCAAAATGTCCAGTGTGGCCTCTGAAAAACAAATAGTTCTAGGGTTTAAAAAGGCGAATGAAGAAACAGAAAAAATTTTTTTATTTGATTTTGTTTCTTCATCTAACTGAAATATCTGTTTCAAAAAGTTCGACTGTGTGCTTTTAAAAACATGGTCTTTTTTTAAAGTCTAGCATATACTGGACTATCATAATGTATTTTATCTTTAATTTTAGCTTGTAAATGGCTCTCGTACAATAAACAAAATAGTCAGCGTACAACTGCTGAAAGTATTTAAAAAGAGTCGGTTTGAACCCAAACCTACCTGCTGTAACGGTTTCGTTGACTTTCAATGACTGCCACTGGACGGTCTCTTTCTTCTCTGCTGCTGTGGCCAGGGCCAACAATACGGCCAAAGTGGCCGAAAAAAAGATGGAATTCATGTTTGATCTGAAATGTTTGAAAAAAAGGGCCAAGAGTTAAAAATGAGTCATCGATATTAGATATCAAAGATAGGCCTCTTCAGTCACATGAAAATTTGCAAAGGGAAAGGATAGTTTCTCGTGACGAAACAATGTCACAGGGCCATTATTAGATCTTGAGAAAAAAATCTTTGTTGCATTTATTTCATTTCCAAGAAACACACCATTAAAGCTCGTAGGGGCTGGCGCACTATGTATATAAATATGAATTGATCAATAAAATCTAATTTTATACAGATTGTTTTTCCTTCGTCCAAACGGTTATCATCGGAATTCTTTTTCAAAGAAGTTCCTCAATCGCACTTTAAGTGAGCCATTATTTATTTATTATGAACTTTATTATTTAATATCAAAACTTAGATATCAACTATAATAAATATAATTAAAGGTACAGTAATGCATATCTAAGAAACTTTCAGCTTCTATATTATTTTTGCCGTGTAAATCTGTTGAGGTACTAATGTATTTTAATGTATGCACGTAAAGGTATTTTGTAAAATTATTCCATACAAATTTTATATAGGCTTAACAAATAGGTATACTGTTTTTATCCTATTCTCGATTCCCGAATGTAAATATAAACTCTTAAATGTCTAATCTTTTTTTTTTATTATTGACTATTGTTATGAGCTTTAATCTACAATCACAGTTACATAGTCATACATATTGAGCTGGATACTGTATATTTAAAGTTGTTTCTATGTCGATGAAAATGTTAAGATTGCATACTACGAACTGCTTCTCAAAGTCGAAGCTCTACTTACTTGAGTTGAAAGGTGTTCTCAGGTAGAAGGACTGGGCGAGAAAGAATGAAGTTGGAATCTACTTTTAAAACTACAAGCACGCGCCACGAGGCCGTAAACACTTGGGGCCAATGGGAGTCCAGCGATCTGGTTTAACTCTAAGTACCGGCCAACTTGGCACATCGATTAGCGACACGTGAGAAAGAGACTGTGATTTCAATTCGAGGCTTTCATCATGGAGTAGAAGGATTATAGAAAATGGATAAGGTTGGGGAGGGGACTGGGGGGTATTAAGAGGGGTAAAAGATAGGGCGGGTGGGAAGTTGGGGGGAGCAACTAGAGATCAATGTTTCAGTTGAACCCACACGTGTTACTGTTTGTTCATTTTTTGAACATTATCGTAAATACAGCGTTCACATTTTTTTTTTCATTGAAGATATCTTTCTAAATGTAAGAATAAGGGGGGACAACGTACAATTATAGAATTGAATGCGTGTAAATCTTGATACGTGTACAATGTGGACATAGTTCAATGATACGCGTATTTGTATTCTATGTCATTGTATTCAAATCATATCACACCACTTACACAACGCGGTATTACTACAATAACTAAATTACTATTCAATCTGTTTAAAGTACGGAGTACATAGTACATACATGATATAAAATTACAAAAACTTAGCTTTCAAAAATTTGTATTAGGTTAGTAGTAAGACAAATTATACCTATTAAGATAAACATCAGATGCTCTGAACGTATTTTTAAAGAAATGATGTGATCTTCTATCAAATAAATGATTCGAAGCTAGTTGGAATAGAAAATATGAACTTGATTTTAATAGTGTTTTGCCTATCTTTATTTTGACTTTTTTAAAAACATTTATCCATCATTCTGTTTAACTGGCATATTAATCTGTTAAATAGGATGATGAGGAATTATGGGACTGTAGTAGGCCTATTTATTACAGATCCAGAAATAAAGGGTAGCCACTTCTTGATTTTCTGTGAGTATACCCTTTGTTCATTTAAATTTGCCATGCGCAATGTAAGCAAATATTTTTTACAAATCCTCTATTCAAGTCGCACATTCGAAGTGGGCAAAATCTGAAACCTTCTGGGAAGACACGGTTCTAGTAAATGGTTCGAACAATTTTTATAGAAATTGGTTGAAGTTTGCATATTGTTGGGAAAAGAATGAGTAGCTCCCACTGGGAAAATTCTAATTTGACCGTCATAATTCTTCAAAGTACAAAAAATGAATTAAAATTAAGCTTGAAGACTAGAAAATACTTCTGCATGTAGGTCCTATTCATACAAAAATTAATAGACTTTCAGGAACATTTTGTGCATCGTCTTCTAAGTCTTGATTGGACTATTATTTGATTTGTAGAAATTTCATGACAGTTTTTCATTTATTATAACACCTATGTATTTTGCGTTTTTAGTCTGTGTTTCTGGTTTACCATGAATAAGATAAGTGGAATTAATTTGTTTTAGTTTTTTTATTACTCTAAATAACTGACTTTTTACTGGGTGGAAAGACATGCTCCAATTTGATTACCATTTCTGTAATTCATCTAATCTCTTTGTAAAATTTCTGTATCTTTTGTTGTTTTTATTGTTCTATATATTATGCAATCATCTGCAAATAATCTGACTTTTGTTCCTGAACAAGTCCAATTTGGTAAATCCTTTATGTAAATTAAAAATAGTAGTGGACTGTTCCTTGAGGTACAACTGAGTTTACTGTTCTTGGTGTTGATTTAGAGCCATGTATTATTACAGTTTGTTCTCTCCCTATCAAAAAATCTTTTATCCACTGATGCAATGGACCATCAATGTCAAAATATTTTAATTTTTTTGAGCAAACATTTCATGGCAAGTTGACTATGAAGATTGCTTTTATTTAGTTCCTAGCTTCACATCATTGTCTTGTTTCTTTTTCGTGAGGATAACAATGTTTAAATCATGACCTCAATGTTGTTGTTTTTTATTTACAGCGGTCTTTAAACTTCATTTCTGCAGTTGTCGTATGCTAAAAATGTCCCCAGTTTCATAATTCTGTCTCTAATAAGTTCTAAATTTTCTCGTTGTGAAATCTAAACTTACCGATTAAGTTCTAAGCTTGAAAAATAAAGAAAAAAAAAGATTAGCATAAATATTGTATAACTTAAGCCGCGTGTGTGTTAAAACTTTTACGCTATGGTTGATAGGTGCGTGGTGGCAGACGGGTCGTTGAAGGGGGGGAGGGACATCTGGTTCAACCACTGGGAAAGAGGGGGGGGGGGATACTATTTGCGCGAGATAAAAAGGGGAGGAGAGGGCGGGCTTAGTGTTGGAAACAGAACGTGTCCACATTTAGCGCGGAGATAAGTTTAGAATTTCTTTAAAAGTTTGGAAAGTTTTGGGGGAGGGGAGAAATAAGGGGGGGGGGGGTCCTTCAAGTCGTGAGTATGTATTTGTGATCATGACCACATCTGTTTCACTCACTTCTAGCTTTAAGAATTACAGTTGGCAACGTGGCCAGCCACGTAGGAATAACGCGGCTAACTCGTCAACGCGCATGGCGTAGCCATGTTAAAAACTGGACATTGCAGAATAACTTTGACCGCTAATAAACTTTATAATTTCGTATTACTCATGGAATATTTTTCAAATATAAGAATCATTGCGTCTTACGCTACGTCTTACACTTAATACACTAGTCGCGACCCGTAGTATTCTTACAGTTTAAGAAAACTTAACTGTCTTGTTCTAATTAATTTACTTAAAACAACAACAAAAAAACAGCTAGATATTGACAAGGTAATTAGAATTTACCTCCAGACGCTGCCACGCTGGATTCAGGGCCGGCCTTAGGCCACTGAAACCTATGCGGACACAGTGGGCCCCGCACTTTCATTGGCCCCGCGTTAATTCTGGGTGTAAATTCTAGGTGTAAATTATTGATTTAAAAAGTTATAACTTATATTACAGGGTTCCCACACCATCCTTTTTTTTTCCAGGAGCTAATGGAAATCTGAAATGGTAAAAATCTCAAGAAAAATAGACAACATTGTCATATTTGTGTATCATTCAATACTTGAGATCAACAATTCACAAAGATAGATTGAACAATTGACAATTCTTGCTATTGCTGTTGAGCTTGATCTATGTAGGAACCAACATTTTGATGGTATAATTTCGCTACACGCAAGGCTCTTTAATTTGATAGCGATTTTGTACTTAGTAAAGAATGAATAAAATGCAAAGACGAATTCTAATACAAAAACTTAATTTTCACTTATTATCCTTATCACTACACAGACTGAGCCCCCCCCCCCCCTTTTTTTCAATTCATTTCACA
Organism: Biomphalaria pfeifferi; assembly: GCA_030265305.1. Lineage (NCBI taxonomy): Eukaryota > Metazoa > Mollusca > Gastropoda > Planorbidae > Biomphalaria > Biomphalaria pfeifferi. The sequence goes on from JASAOG010000051.1 coordinate 1,418,260, forward strand.
AAGGGCCTCGCAATTGTTAGGGCCGGCCCTGGGTGGATTCCTCTATCAAGGAATATAAAAAAATAATCAAATGAAACAAGCTTAATTTCAAACTTAAACAATATTTAAAACAAAAAAAAACAAAAAACCTTGCAACAAACTTCAATAGACAATCTGTTCTCTAAATAAATTTAATTTGTAGATCAATTTTATTTTTATAAAAAGGGGGCGGGGTACACAATACACATTCCACTTTAAAGTAAGAGCATGCAATCTATGGGGCAGATAATGTAAGGGTCAACTGTTTCTGTGGTCCACGGTTAACGAGGGTGTAATGTGGCCAGCACAACGACCAAACGTCTGTACTTTCCCCAACTAATGTCAGGTACCCATTAGAGCTGGGTGAATATGCGCCCTAAGGATCCCAAAATTACAAATCAGGGTCTTTACCATAATTCGAACCAGGTACCTTCCTGTTGACTTGAGAAACAATTTATATTTGAACTATAACCACTTTTTGATGTTGTTTTGGTTAAAAAAAAAATTGAAATTGTATGTCTCTGTGGACTCCCCATTCCGCTTAGAGTGTCAGGTTTCTGTTACCGCAAAATTGCTTCGTAAATACAACTACAACAATCAAGTTGTCTCTTAATTGATAAATTAAAAAGTAAAAAATGTCGATAAAGCAACAAAAAAAAAAGTCTCGTCCGCCATGTTCTGTCTGTACGTGTTTTCCTATGAATTTCCCAAACTTTCATAGGTCTTTGATTCTTGGAAATTATCATAAGTTTAATACAGGGTGTGCATTACATTGCCAAACACACATATGATTTTATGTCATATTTTGTAGATTTTATTTTGGTAAATCGAACATTGCAAAAAATGCTCTGTCATGAATGAGAAAAAATAAAAGTTCTTTTAAAAACAAATATAGAATAGACACAGGGTCAAGGTCTTTCGATTTGTGACTAACTGAAAGATTTTAATTCCTAGTCATCTATTAGACAACAAAATGTCATCTATACTGTCCAGAGACTTGCGTAACGGATGTACTAATGTCACACATAAGACAGACTGCGAGGAAATGAAAAATTGCGTTCAGGTTTAATGCATCTCTTCTAGTCTTTGGAACTTTAGTAGCACACCCTCTCATTCTGAAGAGCTCCGATGCAGAGCATTTGTTTATTGCATGGAGTACAGAGAATAGTCGTAAACAAGAACATGTTCAAATGTCATTTATTACAAGAGATCAATGCTAGGCTGACTGGTCGTGTGGTTTGCGCTCTGGACTGTCGTCTCGATGGTCTCTGGTTGGAGCCCTGCCCGCCACCACCTTCATTGTCCTGCGGGAGGTGCGGACTTAGGATGCGATAATCATCAAATCTGGAAGAAAATCCCGAACAAGTAAAACAAAAGAAAAAAAAACACACAAAAAAAAAACACACAAAAAAACCCATCCTGAATTTTAATAAAAGTCAACAGAGTAAATCCAGTGTATGTCTAGAAACAAAAAGTAGATGTATTCTCTATACTGGTACCATACTTTACTTTAGTTAAGTTACAAGTAGGGGAAACATGCTAAAGGGGAGTGAATGGTTTCTCATAGCGCAATGTTTCTTTGTATTTATTTCAAGAAGTTAATAATTTCAAAACTGATCTTGAGTGTTTTCGTTAATGTATGTGTCTAGTCCTCATTAGTTCAATCAAGCTACTAGTAAATTAGACAAAACAAATTGTATTAAACACAGAAACATGGAACTAATGGAATAGACTAAACTGTATCAGACACAGAAACAAGGAACTAATGGAATAGACTAAACTGACTGTATCAGATACAGAAACAAGGAACTATTGGAATCGACTAAACTGTATCAGGCAAACAAACAAGGAATAATGGAATAGACTAAACTGATTGTATCAGATACAGAAACAAGGAACTAATGGAATCGACTAAACTGTATCAGGCAAACAAACAAGGAATAATGGAATAGACTAAACTGATTGTATCAGATACAGAAACAAGGAACTAATGGAATCGACTAAACTGTATCAGGCAAACAAACAAGGAATAATGGAATAGACTAAACTGACTGTATCAGATACAGAAACAAGGAACTAATGGAATCGACTAAACTGTATCAGGCAAACAAACAAGGAATAATGGAATAGACTAAACTGATTGTATCAGATACAGAAACAAGGAACTAATGGAATCGACTAAACTGTATCAGACACAGAAACAAAGAACTAATGGAATAGACTAAACTGATTGTATCAGACAAACAAACAGGAACTAATGGAATAGACTAAACTGATTCTATTAGACACAGAAACAAAGAACTAATGGAATAGACTAAACTGTATCAGACAAACAAACAAGGAACTAATGGAATAGACTAAACTGATTGTATCACACACAGAAACAAGGAACTAATGGAATAGATTAAACTGACTGTATCAGACACATCGAAGTTTAACATAAGTATACAACGTTACCATGGGCCAGATTTTTCTCCCAGTTAAGGTCAATTACAGTTTCAAACTTGGTTGGTTGCTCACACATACTCAAGTATCGATAATTTTGAAAAATTTGAAGGGGTTGTGAGAGGGGGGGGGATTGTGTCGTTCACTTTTTAAATACGTGACACCATCGACCCCTTCTACGTTGCCTACCCCACCCCCTCCGTCTTACTGGCCACCATCTTTGAGCCCCCAGGTGTCACATCGTTGGTTGGCCAAGATTGTCGCTTAGCTTCGTGGCCGATAGCTCGGTTTAAATACTTGAATCCATCTACACATTCTTTCTCTTTGACACCGTTCGCCTCATATCAAAGTCCTACAGCATAGACTTACCTTTTGTTGGTACCTTGTTTTAAACATAATACATAAGCTTCTATATTTATTGGACGTAAAAGAAGCGGTTTATTTACTATCGCCACAAACTATCTCCTTTGTAGATGAATCATTCTAAGTTGCTATTTTAATGATGTTTATGCTAGTCTAAGTTTGTTTGTTTTTTAAACGTAGAATAAACATTTAAAATCATAGGCTAACATTTATATTTCCGTTACAGGGTAGACCAAAATCAGCCATGTCTTTATTGCTAGTCGCAGTCGTCGCCTCAGTGCTGGCCATTGGTCAGTGCAACAAGAACTTCACTGTCACCTCAGAAGTGGTTTTTGACTTGGAGGTCAAGAACTACAACGGCAATGGGGACGACATCTCTGGGAAACTGGTCATCGGCCTGTTCGGTGAGACTGCCCCAGTGTCCGTGTTGAACTTCAAGACTCTATGTGAGGGATACACAGCACCTAGCGTAAGTTTTGTCTTTTTGAATAAACTATTGGTTGTGGACTAAGAATTCAATCATTAGCCTTCTGAGCCAATTAAATATTCAATAACAGATTCAGTATTTACCGTAATACATTTTAATGGGGCCATCACTGTAGAGCTACTGCATTAAAATAAAACGTACATGCTTTGATAAAACTTCCCTGTCATCTCATGTACAATTATGTATATTTCTAAATAATGACAAACTGGCAGAAAAATTTGCATTGCTAACAATGACTCAATGCAATCTACAATCTTGGGCTCATATACTTTATAGAGCCTTATTTTGTATTACGAAGACGCTGAAGGGTGTAGATACTGTACAGTTATACTGTATATGCTAACACCATAAAGTGTTTTTTAAAGACCAATAGCTCTAAAATGTATACTAATGTTCTTTAGTTCGGAAAGCTTAATTTCAGTTAAACATTCATCGTATGCTACTAAGATATCTTTTAATATTTGAAAGCAGAACATGATCATGTTTCTTAGTTGTTTTCCTTTATTTTACAGAACGTAATTATGTACCGGTATTTTCGTTTGCTAAAGATGTGCTCTCATATGCCTATCAATTGAACACGCACTTAGAAGTTTATAAAGAAAACATGTTCATTATAGATGGTATTAATAGTATATTAAATAAATGATAAATTTAGTTATTTTAACCATTCTAATATAAAGACATATTTGTTTGTTTCAGAAAGCTAAACTTAGTTACAGAAATACATACTGCCATCGTTTGGTCAGAGACATGTTGGTACAGTGCGGAGATGTGTTCGGGCTTGATGGAAGGGGAAGTAAGTGATCTTACATTTCAAGGCTTTAATTTTACATGATTGCTTCCCTTTCATATTTAGTGTAAGCACATTTAGTGTCTTGTTTGAATTGATAATTTTTCTACGACTTACGAAAACTAAAAGTTCTAGAGAGATTTGCGTTCTAAGAATGGTTGACACGTATGCAGTTTGCTGAGCCTGGTTTGACGAGATTGAAAACGTGATGAAAAACAAAATAAAATTCAGAAAAGTTGTCCATTCTGTTGATTTGTTTATTTAATAAATTAACATGAAAAAAAAAAAGTTGCGCTAACTTAATAATTTGAAATAGGAATAAACGTTATGTCATTTTTGGTTTACAATTTATTTGTCCATGACATTGTATAATAGTGAACTTATACAATATGGTTTTGAACTTCTTGGTGTTTCTAAAAAAAAAACTTTTTTTGAAAACTTCAGCTAAATGTCATCATCTTTCGTTTGAATTCTCGATGTCGATTTAAGACTTCATTCCTAGAATGTGACTTAAAGTTGGCAATTAACTTACTCTCTCTCTCTCTCTCTCTCTCTCAATGCCCTCCCCCAGGTACCAGCATCTACGGAGAACATTTCAACGACGAAAACTTCATCATCAGCTACACGAGTGGAGGTATTATTGGCTATGCTAACAAAGGCAGAGACACCAACGGCTCTCAGTTCTTTATCACATTTGGGGCCTCACGATTCTTCGACAAGAAACACGTAGCTTTTGGCAAAGTTCTCAAAGGATACGTAAGTTGTCTTCTCTTGCATTGACTCGCGTAGAGCTTTTATTCCTTTTTAAAGGCTTTCCCTTGACATAAAAACAATGTTAGGGGTTTACTATTGGGAATAGACAGCTCACTAATAAGTCGAACATTCCGGACACCTAGGGCGTAACGTATTTTCGCGCGTATAACCCGCGGCCTAACGTGTGGGTCGCGCATATAACCCGCGGGTTATACGGGATTATTATTATTATTTTACAAACAAATGGCAGTTGTTCGGTGTATACAAAGGTGCGGGGTTTACAGTAAATGTATTTGACTCAAACATAGTATTACGGAAACTCTGGACATACCGGTGGGTCTTTAGACCTCCGATAGTTGGCTGTGTAAACGTGAAGTGTAGGCTAGTTTGGAAAGCTTTAGGCTTGACTTCACGATCTCTACTCAATCCTTTGTTGTCTCTCTTTCATCTTGACCCTCACATCCAGCACGTGGGAAGGTAAGAAACAAGTCTATTTCACTCTCTCCCTCCCACGTATCTCTTCCACCACTCTCTCTCTCTCCTTCCTCTCTCTCTTTCCTGGCAATCCTCACGCTCCCTCTGACAATATTCAAACACCAATTTTTTTCTTCTCTCTTTGACTTTGCAGCAATATCTCCAAGCCATCAATCGCATGGGACCCCAAGAAAAAAACCAGACCCCCAAGCGACCAATCAGGTTCACAGACTGCGCCGTCAACGAGGTCAAGAAATACGAATTGACCGAGAAAGACATGAAGACAGATGACCTTGAAGGCATCGTGACCTTTTAAATTAGCATATTAAATTAAGCGCCAAATGACAAATAGCAACAGCAAAAGAAAAAAAAATATTTTTAGGTATTCTTTCTAGAATATAATGTATTTCACTTTTATTTTTTAAATGTTTTTGTACCGCCATAATATCAAGTCAGCTGTTAAGTGTTGCCAACTAAGGGTGTTTATGTTTTCTTGAAAAACTTTACCATCGAGATAAGATATGGGCGGACACGACAGATTGACTGACAGAGGGAGAAAAACGCGTGAAAGTTGATGGAGAGAAAGTGAGAGTGAAGAGTTGGCTCACCTGCACACTTCTTCTGTTTACCTGCATTACTTTGTTTGTGTATCTTGTGACGTCACGGAAATATGTGTTCCTTCATCTTGGATGACAGGTGATCTACCGATCACATATTATGTCCAATAAATTTATTTAATATAGACTTGTCCTTTTTTTTTTATTTCACACCATTTGTTTCAATTTGATTTGTTTCGACTTTAGTGTTAAATCCACATTTTCGTTTCATGCTTACATGTAATTCCCTTTCCATAAAATTAATGTGTACTTTAAATTTTCTTATTAAAAAATACTTTGATATTTTTAAAAAATCTCTCTCAGATGTATATTAAAGATGATCTTATATTCTCCTTCAATAATGAAAGCTAGTAGTCTGCAATAAACAACAAAAAAAACTAAATAAAAAATTGACAGCTAGTGATTAATCTTATTAATCTTACTATAATCTCGTATGGTATTGGTCGATTCATAGCAGCAAAAGAAGCCACTATTCTCAAGGCCACAATTTTCAAAGTAGAAGCAGTTTCTTGTCCAGTAAATTGTTCGTTTTTTTCCCTGGTCATATATTTTAATAAACTCAGTAGTTTTTTTTAATTTTTTTATTATCACTGATGCCATAATGACTAGTGAAATATTTTAAGAATCCTCTGGATTAAAACGCCGCGGTGACCTGGTACTTATTCCAACTGTACAACTGACTTCCTTTCCCCAACACACTATGTCAGGTGTGAGGTGTATGTGTGTGATTCAATGTATGTAGATATACTCTCTATGCAATAAATTCCAAACACAGAAAAAGTTTCTAGATTCTGAATCTTTGTAATTTTTTTTTTACATTTTGTTTAATTTCAAATAATTTGCCACGTCTCTAGCTGGATTAAACAGCTTTGAAATACCTCAGGACTCAGGGCTCATGCCACTTAGCTCACGCCTCATGCCTCAAGGGTTATGAATTCTCAAGAGGTTTTGAGCTGACACAATCCTTTAATGAAGCTCACGGGAGTACGGCGTGTTGTCACACATACACTCACGCCTGATACTTTCACATGAATATACGCATGCACACACACAGACATGGTAAAGTGCTTGGCATCCGAACCGGAAGGTCCCAGGTTTTAATCCTTGTGGAAACTGAGCTTTTTAGTTTCGTGATCATTAGGGCGCCTCTAATTCGCCCAGTTCTAATGGTTACCAGACATTAGCTTGGCAAAAGTAAAGGCGCTTGATCGTCGTGCTGGCCACATGACACCATCATGACATATATATATATATACAACAACAATAATCTGCGACCCCCGCTCACACATCCAGCAATAGAAGAATAGACAATAACAATTCATTTTTTTCGATGGTCTTTGGCGACCCCTGGCAAATCGTCAATCGACCCCCAAAGGGGTCGCGATCCACGGGTTGAGAGCCCCTGCTCTAAGAGCTTTTGAAATGAAATAAATAATTTTGAATTAAGACTTTTAAACCTAAAGTCTGTCTGTACCTGACTTTCTCAACATTGATTTGAATTAAAAGTGTAACAGAGAATAAACAAGTTCTCCAATTCCTCAAATCTTTCGCTATAAAAGTATCAGATCAACGATAATATAATCTTATCTTATTAGTGACAGACGTTCCTTCAAAATACAAGATTATTATGTCCTACTCGTTTCCATGTGTTAATCAAGTCGTACATTATGTTAGGTTGGGTTCGAATCTCGTCATTTTCCACAAGCTGACCGTGATCTTTCCACAAGAAAAATGATTAGCGGAACTCGGAGGACTGAAAACATTTACTCGCTATGTGGATTAGCTCCTTCTGGAACTGCCTAGTTTGAAAAAAAGAATAATGGTTTAAAACTTTCTTTTTTGTCAAGGTGTTAATATTTAAAATATTTAAAAAAAAAAAAACTAATTTAAAAAGTATTTTAATTTTAGAATGTTAAAAATGTTCATCAGTACATTTATAGTCCCCTACAACTGGTTCCAATGACTTTTAGCCCTCCGATCTTCATAGACATTGTGCTCCAAGAATTACATTGTCAATGTGCCCTTTAATCTTCAATAACATTGTTACCCACGACCTTCATAATGTTCCCTATGACCTTCATTGACTTTGTGCCTTATGACCTTCAGTGATCATGTTCCCTATGACCTTCATTGACATTGTGCCTTATGACCTTCATTGAAAATGTGACCCACGACCTACATTGATATTATGCTCTAGGACCTTCATTGATATTGTGCAGAAATCGGTCATTGTACTAAACACTATTGGACTGACGGTCTAAATAAAGTGAATCAAGACTAAATCCAAAGTTAAAGCAATAATGAAAATTCAAAGTTTCCCAAAGACTGTGCAAAACTTGTTTACTGTGTATATATTTTTATATTAAATAATCTCTCTTGTAACTATTTTATTCCCAAAGTTCCGTGGAGACTCATTACAAACTTTTAGAAGAAAGACTTTTGGTGTTTCTAACAGAAACTTCTGAATGAGAGATTCGACAAATTTCATGGGACATTCTGAAGGCAGCTATTTCTGTAGCCATTTTGTTTGATATTCACACGGAAACACAAAGCAGGAGACAAGATCTCGTGCCACGATTGGTAACGAGAATGAGAGCGGATGTGACGAAATAGTTTAAGAAAAAATACTCTGCAAAAAATTTTTTTTTTAAATCTTGTATTTGTTTGTCAACTTTCAGACTTTGTCGATGTTTTGTTTTTCGCACTTTCTTTCTGTGGAAGCTAATGTACCTTTAGTGAGAATCAGGGGTGCTAATGTACCTTTAGTGAGACAATCAGAGGTGCTAATGTACCTTTAGTGAGACAATCAGAGGTGCTAATGTACCTTTAGTGAGACAATCAGAGGTGCTAATGTACCTTTAGTGAGACAATCAGAGGTGCTAATGTACCTTTAGTGAGACAATCAGAGGTGCTAATGTACCTTTAGTGAGACAATCAGAGGAGCTAACGTACCTTTAGTGAGACAATCAGAGGAGCTAACGTACCTTTAGTGAGACAATCAGAGGAGCTAATGTACCTTTAGTGAGACAATCAGAGAAGCTAATGTACATTTAGTGAGACAATCGGGGAACTGACAAGTATGTGAAAACAGGTTACGGTGTATACATGAAGTGAAATCATAGCTAAATGTGTGTAATGGGTTGGCATACTAAGTGCTACCAAGTTTCTGTGATGGGTTGGCACAGAAATAAATTGACGACAACATCTTTATCATGGACTAATGATCTTCAGCCATGCAAGAATATACACAATATACACAACTTTACAAGGGCGAGAAGACACCCTGCATCGAGAAGACACCTGCATCGAGAAGACACCCTGCATCGAGAAGACACCTGCATCGAGAAGACACCCGGCATCAAGCCCAGAGAAACGGTTAGTGTTCAGTTAATTTCGTATGTGCGACAAACTCGGCAGCCTTAGGGAACAAAGGTCAAGTAGAATGTCTGTCCTTAGAATGTAGTCTCTTCAACGAATGCATTCTAAAAATATTTAGTTGGCCAATGGAGACAACTTTGCAAACGTCACCTTCAGTTCAGGGCTCAGATGATGGCAAGTTAAGGTTGAACAGATAAAAACCGTCTCTGTTTACGATCTTTATTTTTTTTAAATATTTTTTTTTGTGCTTTCATTTTCAACCTCTTTATAGTTTTGTGCGACTATTTTCTACCTCTTCCCCTCGCCCCCTCTCCCTCGTACTGCTCTGTTTTATTCTACAGCGTATCGAGGCCAATAATAAACGTCTGCGTCCCGCCCTTACCACTTCAGTTTATTTGTTACGCAAACCCAATTTGGAGCAATTTCTAGTTGGTCACTTGACTGGCTGACACGAGATCTGTACCTTCTAGACTTTATCACTTTTATTACATGCTTCGTTCCAACGCCTATCTTTTCTACATACCGCCCCCCCCCCCCCCCACCAAATACAACGTTTAAGGTTCGTTCAAAACACTCACTAATTTGTTTCTAAACAGAGCTGGTTCCAGTAAGTGAAAAGCTCGAAGACAAACCTTTTTAGAATTTTTTTGTCCCTTTATAATCCTCACGTTTCACGACTGAAGGAGGCCAATGATTGATTATAATCCTCAACTAGAAGCTTCTGTATTCGTTTTTATAATTATATTTATTGTTCTGACAATGCATTTGTTTGACCATTTTTATGCAATCTCCTAGCACAGCTACTAAGTTATGACGTCTGCTTGAAATGATTTTTTTTTTATTTGATCTTTTCGCAAATGTAAAGTAAATGTAAAGATTATAAATTTAGTAGGAGCCATTTATCTGGCTGGAAGTCATAGTAGAAGCCACGCATCATAGAAGAAGCCGATTGTTTCCTGGACATCATCCACAAATGCAGTCCATAAAATACTTTACGGGCTTTTAATCAAATACTCGCTTTGTCGCTTTTTTTTCTTACTTTTACGAGGGTTACAATAAATTACAATCTTTTATTATTATTTTTTTTTTAAACTTTCATTTTACTGGTTGCATGGACGTTTACAGTGGCGTAGCTAGGGTGGGGAAAGGAGGGGGGAGAATGTGAAAATCCCCCGGGTCCCACTTGAGGGGGGCCCCATATGGGTGTTTTTTACGTTAAAAATTAAATGTTACGCGAAATGCAGGGCCTCCCCAAAGAGGTCAAGCCCGCGAGCCCCCCAAACGATGGAAAATTCCTAGCTACGCCCCTGGACGTCTATTCCATTTTTGTCTTATTTATTATCTACCGTCTTCAATGTTCTTAACAACGCCTGTTTCGACACCTAAATGTGCTAAGGTCTCCCCTGTTCCAACACGACCGTTGCCTCGGGCTCTGCTGGTGACAGACGTAATGGGATGTTGATGTGAGTTAGTGAAACTCGTCTGCTTGGCGTGTGACCTTACAAGATCATTGTTCGTGAGGTGGTTATCAAAGGCGTCATTACAAAGTAACAAAAAATAAAAAAAAAATTTAAGACACCTTATTGCTCTAGATTTATAAATAATAGATTGAGTCTTTAGATTTGATAATGATATCAATTGTCTCTCTATCTTGTTTAACAGGGCCTGATTTAAGTATGTGGAGGCCAGGGGCAAATATTTTGTGGAAGCCCCTACATTCTTTGGAAAGCTTTAAAAAAGATCCACTTATGAATAAATCTACTTGTATCTATATATCTATATCTACTTATATTTAAAAGCATGCTGTTTAAAAGAAAGAAAGAAATACTTGTACATTTCTTATCACTTTCTCTTGTTACAGCTACTAGCGGCCCTGCCCTCCCTTAGATCCGGCCCTGCTTTAAAAAAATTTTAAAATACAAATACCAACTGTTCAAATTATCTGCTCTGGTCACTTCTATATAAGACCCGTTTCAAAATTTCTTGGTATCTCATCCGGTCGTGTTTCACGTCTGTTATTTCGCGCCGACGTGAGTTATCCTCTCTTGCGTCTGTCGCTTGTTTGTCAACTTGGCGCGAGAGACTTTGTTAAATCAACAAAACATTGGAGAAGGGTTGTTGTGGCGTGGGGGGTCATTAGCGGAGGGGAGAGTAGGTGTACCACAGGACATCTCGGACCTTCACTTAGTACACACATGACAGTGGTTTCTATGTGCTTTGGATTAACTGGTCTTGATCTTAACAATTAGATAGCTGTAAGTACATTCTTTCAGACTTGACACACAGTGGCATCGACTTTTCTCTGGAACGTATCCCTAATTATCTATTATATATATATATATATATATATATATATATATATATATATATATATATATATATATATAATTTTACCTTTGTTTCTGAAACATATTACTAATTTTAGAAATAAGTCTACGTAGTGATTCTGAAAGCAGTTTTTTTTTGTTTTTTCTTAAAGGGGGAATAGTAGCATATAACAATATCGTATATTGCATCTTAGTCCTATGTAGTTTTTATTCTGGATTCGCATTATCAAAACAACATATAATATTAGATCAATGCATGTTATTTATAGAGCCACTAAATAAATATTTTCCCTATTAAAGGTTATTCGTTCTATAGTTTCGTACATCTGTTAGTGTTGACAGTTTATTTAGGTCTGCACAGTGACACATTGCTAGGATAATTTTATCACTCCATCAGGTAGACACATAGGTGACCTCGTTTTGATCAAGTCACTTATCAAAATATGTTTTGGTTACGATAACATACCAAATAATAAGATAACAAAGTAGTGCAAAGATTAAAACATCCTCTCTCTCTCTCTCTCTCTCTCTCTCTTTCCAAAAAATATATATTATTATCTCTATGTTTATAACTTACAAAAAGGGTTTCACAAAACTTTCGTATGAAATTTAAAAACAATCGAAAATGGTATTCAATAGTTACCTAAAAACAAAATATATTCAGTTTACAAATAGGACAGGAATCGCTGGTCGTAATATTTTGCTATGGTTGATACATCATCTATTTCTGTACAGTAAAATTTGTAGTTTCTGCAAAGTCTGCGCAAAATAAAATGAGGCTTGTTTTATTTTTTTTTTTACAAAAAAATTTCAAATAATAGCAATAATAATAATAAGTAATATTGTTCTAATGTTACTGTGATTTCTGCTGGTTTAATTTATTTGCAAGGTTTGTAATGTTAGCCTCAAAATAAAACGATTCAATTCTTAGTTAACGCCAGGGCTAGACTAGAACATTGTTTATTCTAAAGTAATGCAATTGTGAAAATGTGTGTTAACATTTATAGATCTACGATCTATATACAGGCCAATGTATTAGCACTCTTCCATAAAATGCCGGCTGTTTTGTTTGACTTAAATGTGTCTCAATGTCTCAGTCTTTTTGTTTGACTAAAATGTGTCTCAATGTCTCATAGTCTAACTGCTCACAATTCTTCATTTCAAGAGTTTCATTGACATCCTTCTTGTCTAACGAATTCTAAAACAATCGTAGAACCGTTATAAGTATAAGCGTCTTAAAAACGAGACAAAAGCAGCCTTAAAGAAATTAACCACCTGCCACTTTGAGATCAAAACCTCCCTGGACTTTCAACACTTCAAATATCAACACGATGATTCTAATGTTTGCTAAAGTTCCATTCCAAAGCTTTCACCAAGCTACATCGGAAAGAAGATTACTATCTTGCCTTGCAGTTTGGCACAAGAACAAAGTTAAACAGTCATACAGGACCTTAGAGCTATTCGCAGACTATCTTTCTTCCATTATTATAATCTTTGTTCTTCAATATAATGGATATATGTACAACATTTCCTGAATAAGTTGGTACTTTTCAAATTGTGGTACACTTACCACTGGTGGTACTTCAAGTCGTGCTAAGTGGTGCTCGTGTGGTCCCCCATTTTCCACGAATTAATGTCTCAATCTTTCCGTTTGTCCACTTTATATATTTATACAAATCTAAGTTTATCACTAGACTCTAGAAGATAATAAAAAAAAAAAGGTTTGTTTGTAATTATTTCTCCTTAGTTAAGAAAAGTCGAGGAATGAAAATGGATTTTGTCAGTCATTTCTTCAGTTGAAGTGTGTAAGATCTGTGAGCAGTTTTAACTGTGCAGTGTTAGGTGTAGTGTTAAGTATATTGCTAATAGTGCTAGGTATAGAGTTAAGGTTAGTACTATGTATAGTGCCACGTGTAGTGCTAGGTATAGTGCTAAGTGTAGTAACAATTGCAGACTGGTTGTAATGATCAATAGTAAAAGTAACTTCAGTGTCACTTACATCTAGATCAGTCTCTCAATGTCTGTCGTCTGTTTCACATGACACTTCAGTGTCACTTACATCTAGATCAGTCTCTCAATGTCTGTCGTATGTTTCACATGACACTTCAGTGTCACTTACATCTAGATCAGTCTCACAATGTCTGTCGTATGTTTCACAATACCCTTCAGTGTCACTTACATCTAGATCAGTCTCACAATGTCTGTCGTCTGTTTCACACGACACTTCAGTGTCACTTACATCTAGATCAGTCTCAAAATATCTGTCGTCTGTTTCACAATACACTTCAGTGTCACTTACATGTAGATCAGTCTCACAATGTCTGTTGTCTGTTTCACATGACACCTCAGTGTCACTTACATTTAGATCAGTCTCACAATGTCTGTCGTCTGTTTCACAATACCCTTCAGTGTCACTTACATCTAGATCAGTCTCACAATGTCTGTCGTCTGTTTCACAATACCCTTCAGTGTCACTTACATCTAGATCAGTCTCACAATGTCTGTCGTCTGTTTCACATGACACTTCAGTGTCACTTACATCTAGATCAGTCTCACAATGTCTGTCGTCTGTTTCACAATACCCTTCAGTGTCACTTACATCTAGATCAGTCTCTCAATGTCTGTCGTATGTTTCACATGACACTTCAGTGTCACTTACATCTAGATCAGTCTCACAATGTCTGTCGTATGTTTCACATGACACTTCAGTGTCACTTACATCTAGATCAGTCTCACAATGTCTGTCGTCTGTTTCACATGACACTTCAGTGTCACTTACATCTAGATCAGTCTCACAATGTCTGTCGTCTGTTTCACACGACACTTCAGTGTCACTTACATCTAGATCAGTCTCACAATGTCTGTCGTCTGTTTCACATGACACTTCAGTGTCACTTACATCTAGATCAGTCTCACAATGTCTGTCGTCTGTTTCACATGACACTTCAGTGTCACTTACATCTAGATCAGTCTCACAATGTCTTTCGTCTGTTTCACAATACCCTTCAGTGTCACTTACATCTAGATCAGTCTCACAATGTCTGTCGTCTGTTTCACACGACACTTCAGTGTCACTTACATCTAGATCAGTCTCAAAATATCTGTCGTCTGTTTCACAATACACTTTAGTGTCACTTACATGTAGATCAGTCTCACAATGTCTGTTGTCTGTTTCACATGACACCTCAGTGTCACTTACATTTAGATCAGTCTCACAATGTCTGTCGTCTGTTTCACAATACCCTTCAGTGTCACTTACATCTAGATCAGTCTCACAATGTCTGTCGTCTGTTTCACAATACCCTTCAGTGTCACTTACATCTAGATCAGTCTCACAATGTCTGTCGTCTGTTTCACATGACACTTCAGTGTCACTTACATCTAGATCAGTCTCACAATGTCTGTCGTCTGTTTCACAATACCCTTCAGTGTCACTTACATCTAGATCAGTCTCTCAATGTCTGTCGTATGTTTCACATGACACTTCAGTGTCACTTACATCTAGATCAGTCTCACAATGTCTGTCGTTTGTTTCTATTTGTTTTTAAATGAAACGTGCCGTGTCAGTGGTTACGATTTCAGTATCAAATATGCGACGTGCTCGAGCAATGAATTTTGATTTCATATCAACATTCCATTTTGAAACTTGATTTTCGCTTTGGTGAAAATGAACATCAAATCAAAACATTAGCATGGCCCAAATCTGATCGCGTTGCAATAAGGGTAATGTCTCTGAAATATACTTTTATTTCCACTTGCATTAGAAGCCTACTTAGGGTAACCCTTCCAGACCTTGAAATCTATGGGGCAGATGATGGTAAGATCATCTGTTTTCTATGGTCGAGGCTCAACGAGGGTGTCACGTGGCCAGCCCAACAACCAACCGAGTTTGCTCCAGACGAAACGTTAGAGAAGGCCTCAAAACTGACCTGTGACGTCACAACCTGAGGGCAGTTTAGACCAATAGCTCGTTACCACGCCCCAGGTCTGACATCACGATTGGTCTCGGTCAGCTAGACTCATGGGCATCGTTAAAATCCAGAATCAGATGACAGGGTTTCGATCTCAAGACACTTATTTTCGGAAGTCCAGCGCTCTATCACTCAGCCACCACGTAACTTACAAACTGTATACATTTCCTTTGAGTTATTACGAAATTATTCCCAATAATATAAGCTGAACATTTTGCTTCTAAAACGATAGATGGTTTAACATTAATGGTTCAAATATGTTTTTAAAAAACTGCATCACTAAGAGTTAGTTATAAGAATGCTTATAAGTTCTAAGTACAGATCTAAGTGTATTCGTGTTAAATTTAATGTTAAGAATAGTGCTCAGTGTAATAATAATAATTATTATTATTAGTAGTATTAATTTTATTATTATTATAATCTCCATTGTCCATACGGAAATTTGTCTTACAATTTGTGTATTACACCAAACAAAAAACATTATAACTATAAGAAACCAAAGTGTACATTTACACCAGACTCACTCATAATTTACATGTGACAAAATTTATATCAGATTGTTCTTATTTAATGATTTGATTGCCAGGGGAACAAAAGAGTGTTTGCTATCGTTGTCTTGTATCTCTTTTGTGATGGTAAAATCATTATTATGCCATACATAATTCGAAATATTAAGTAAAATGCTAACTATAGTGCTACTGCTAAGTAGAGGCCGTATAATGCTGAACGTACTGCTAAATTTAGTGTTCATTACAGTGCTAAGTCTAGATCTACTATTCAATTCAGGACATGCTAGCTTGTTACTGTGCTGCTTCTGCTGGTGTTTTAACCATCAGAAGTCCGGAGTCAAAACACTTGTTTGACCTGGACATATACAAATGCCCATCACTGGACATGTCAATAAACAAAGATAGCCACTGTGTACTGAGAACACAACCACCGGCTGGTTCTTGCTGCGTCTAGTTAACAGTTGAATCGAAAATTAAAGGTCAGGGAAAAAAACGGAAGCAACAACTTGACTTGCCGAGTGCCATGCGCGAGAAACTACAGCCAGACCTGGACATCTCTGGTATATAAAGTTTAGATCTAGATTATGATAAACCTTAGACTCCAGCTTGAACCTCGTGAGAAACCTACAAGTCAAATCTAGGTCACAGTGCCGGATTTAAGCAAGCCGAGGCCTTGAGTTGTATTTTTGGGGAGGCACCTACTATCTTGTAAGGCTACAATGAAAATATAATAAGCTTTATTAATGTTCGAGTAATTAAACATTAATGAACTTGTACATTTAGTCTTATTTTCCTTCTTTTTTATTCATATTTAGTATGCATGTTTTAACTCTTTCTCTCCATAAATATTTTTCTCCTTCCGATAGTATTATTCGTTTTACTCATTTGTATTTCACTATCCTGTTATGATTTAACTTCAATAATGTTTTTGTTTATTATCAGAAAATGTTTTATTGGTATTGAATTATAGGAGAATGCATGCTTCTTTTACACAACACAAAATACAAAAAAAAACAACAACAAAAAAAAAACCCCTAATTTAAGTCAAACCAAAGTTGGCATCGTCTATTAGGAGAGAAAGAGTTTAAAAGTTGTACATCTTTGTGGAGGCCCAACCCTAACTTCTAAGAATGAGGCAGCTACTCTGTTGACACTGTCGTTAAGTCCGGCTCAGCTAGATCAGTTGTGAACTATTGAAAAGATAAACTCGAAAATCGATTCATTACTAGATCTAGATCACATTGGCCCATGACTGCAGACGTTATCAACATTCATACTTCCTCTTTACCCACGTCGTAGATTTGTAGCGTAATACTGGTGTCTTGACAGTAGACATTCATATAGTAGATTTGTAGCGTAATATTGGTGTCTTGACAGTAGACATTCATATAGTAGATTAGTAGCGTAATACTGGTGTCTTGACAGTAGACATTCATATAGTAGATTTGTAGCGTAATACTGGTGTCTTGACAGTAGACATTCATATAGTAGGTTTGTAGCGTAATACTGGTGTCTTGACAGTAGACATTCATATAGTAGATTTGTAGCGTAATACTGGTGTCTTGACAGTAGACATTAATATAGTAGATTAGTAGCGTAATACTGGTATCTTGACATTGGACATTCATATAGTAGATTAGTAGCGTAATACTGGTGTCTTGACAGTAGACATTAATATAGTAGATTCGTAGCGTAATACTTGTGTCTTGACAGTAGACATTCATATAGTAGATTCGTAGCGTAATACTGGTGTCTTGACAGTAGACATTCAAATAGTAGATTCGTAGCGTAAAACTGGTGTAGACATTCATATAGTAGATTTGTAACGTAATACTAGTGTCTTGACAGTAGACATTCATATAGTAGATTCGTAGCGTAATACTGGTGTCTTGACAGTAGACATTCATATAGTAGATTCGTAGCGTAATACTGGTGTAGACATTCATATAGTACATTTGTAGCGTAAAACTTATGTAGACATTCATATAGTAGATTTGTAACGTAATACTAGTGTCTTGACAGTAGACATTCATATAGTAGATTTGTAGCGTAATACTGGTGTCTTGACAGTAGACATTCATATAGTAGGTTTGTAG
Source organism: Biomphalaria pfeifferi (assembly GCA_030265305.1). Lineage (NCBI taxonomy): Eukaryota > Metazoa > Mollusca > Gastropoda > Planorbidae > Biomphalaria > Biomphalaria pfeifferi. The sequence goes on from JASAOG010000051.1 coordinate 1,436,488, forward strand.
CGTAATACTGGTGTCTTGACAGTAGACATTCATATAGTAGATTAGTAGCGTAATACTGGTGTCTTGACAGTAGACATTCATATAGTTGATTCGTAGCGTAAAACTGGTGTACACATTCATTTAGTAGATTTGTAACGTAATACTGGCGTCTTGACAGTAGACATTCATATAGTAGATTTGTAGCGTAATACTGGTGTCTTGACAGTAGACATTAATATAGTAGATTAGTAGCGTAATACTGGTATCTTGACATTGGACATTCATATAGTAGATTAGTAGCGTAATACTGGTGTCTTGACAGTAGACATTCATATAGTTGATTCGTAGCGTAAAACTGGTGTACACATTCATATAGTAGATTTGTAACGTAATACTGGCGTCTTGACAGTAGACATTCATATAGTAGATTTGTAGCGTAATACTGGTGTCTTGACAGTAGACATTAATATAGTAGATTAGTAGCGTAATACTGGTATCTTGACATTGGACATTCATATAGTAGATTAGTAGCGTAATACTGGTGTCTTGACAGTAGACATTCATATAGTAGATTTGTAGCGTAATACTGGTGTCTTGACAGTAGACATTAATATAGTAGATTAGTAGCGTAATACTGGTATCTTGACATTGGACATTCATATAGTAGATTAGTAGCGTAATACTGGTGTCTTGACAGTAGACATTCATATAGTGGATTAGTAGCGTAATACTGGTATCTTGACATTGGACATTCATATAGTAGATTAGTAGCGTAATACTGGTGTCTTGACAGTAGACATTAATATAGTAGATTAGTAGCGTAATACTGGTGTCTTGACAGTAGACATTCATATAGTTGATTCGTAGCGTAATACTGCTGTCTTGACAGTAGACATTCAAATAGTAGATTCGTAGCGTAAAACTGGTGTAGACATTCATATAGTACATTTGTAGCGTAAAACTTATGTAGACATTCATATAGTAGATTTGTAACGTAATACTAGTGTCTTGACAGTAGACATTCATATAGTAGATTTGTAGCGTAATACTGGTGTCTTGACAGTAGACATTCATATAGTAGATTTGTAGCGTAATATTGGTGTCTTGACAGTAGACATTCATATAGTAGATTAGTAGCGTAATACTGGTGTCTTGACACTAGACATTCATATAGTTGATTCGTAGCGTAAAACTGGTGTACACATTCATATAGTAGATTTGTAACGTAATACTGGCGTTTTGACAGTAGACATTCATATAGTAGATTTGTAGCGTAATACTGGTGTCTTGACAGTAGACATTCATATAGTAGATTTGTAGCGTAATATTGGTGTCTTGACAGTAGACATTCATATAGTAGATTAGTAGCGTAATACTGGTGTCTTGACACTAGACATTCATATAGTTGATTCGTAGCGTAAAACTGGTGTACACATTCATATAGTAGATTTGTAACGTAATACTGGCGTTTTGACAGTAGACATTCATATAGTAGATTTGTAGCGTAATACTGGTGTCTTGACAGTAGACATTAATATAGTAGATTAGTAGCGTAATACTGGTATCTTGACATTGGACATTCATATAGTAGATTAGTAGCGTAATACTGGTGTCTTGACAGTAGACATTCATATAGTAGATTCGTAGCGTAATACTGGTGTCTTGACAGTAGACATTAATATAGTAGATTAGTAGCGTAAAACTGGTGTAGACATTCATATAGTAGATTTGTAGCGTAAAACTGGTGTAGACATTCATATAGTAGATTTTGAGCGTAATTCTGGTGTATTGACATAGACATTCAAATAGTTGATTTGTAGCGTATTACTGGTGTCTTGGCAGTAGACATTTATAATAGAGATCTACTAGCATTACAAACTGGTTGCGCCCGTTGATTTGTTCCCAGGATATATATTTATTTAGGCCGGAACACCCTCTCCTTCCAATAAACTAGCCGCTTTTCAACAATCCCCTAATATAGTTTTTGAAAGTAAAGTTCCCATTTCAGACCTTTCGATCTATAGAGCAGATAATGTAAAGCTCAGCTGTTTCTTGATTAAAGTCAACGAGGGTGTCATGTGGCCAGCACAGTGTCAAGTACCTATTAGAGTTTGGTGGACTCACGGGCGTTCTGAAAATTCAGAGATTCAGAAACTCAGCCTTTGCCGAGATTCAGAAACCCAGTCTTTGCCGAGATTCAGAAACCCAGTCTTTGCCTAAATTCAGAAACCCAGTCTTTGCCGAGATTCAGAAATCCAGTCTTTGCCGAGATTCAGAAACCCAGTCTTTGCTGAGATTCGAACTTGGGATCCCCCGGTTCGGACGCCAAGCGCTTTACCACTCAGCCTCCACACCCCTTAATATATTTTTTAAAACATATCGATCCGTAAGAAGATAGCAACATGAAGCCGACAGACTACCTGATTCAGAAGATAACAACATAAAGCCGTAAGACTACCTGATTCAGAAGATAGCATGATAAAGCCGACAGACTACCTGATTCAGAAGATGGCAACATAAAGCCGACAGACTACCTGATTCAGAAGATAACAACATAAAGCCGACAGACTACCTGATTCAGAAGATAACAACATAAAGCCGTAAGACTACCTGATTCAGAAGATAGCATGATAAAGCCGACAGACTACCTGATTCAGAAGATGGCAACATAAAGCCGACAGACTACCTGATTCAATGTTTTCTGTCTTAAAGTCTATTGCAAATGTTAAAATATGTGACCAGACGTCGCGAATTATGCGTGATAGTCCCGCTTTGGACCGTTTGTCACACTTTTCATTAAATGTCCTGGCTGGACGTCTAACGTCCCTCTTTTACACACAAAAAATCGATCAACGTCACGCTTTTATTTTTAAACCTTTCTTAATCTTTTGACTAATAACTTAAAAGTACCGCCTTGAGGCTTTTTTTCTTGATCCTTATTTCAATGTTCGCTGCTTAGCTCCTGTGCTAAAGACATGGGTAGTGCTATTACTTTGCAGCATCCTGCCTTCTTCTCAGAGACTGATGTTAGCCCTTTTTCTTTCGACTTTTAACGTGTTGTCGTTCCGCATGTTTCTCGCTGATTCTATAAATCAATTCTTGTATATAGTATTCATTCGCATTTAAATACATCTTTGATAGGTACATTCTCAGCCGCCAAAGTTTTTTTTTGCCTATCATATTAACATCTATCAATTAATGGACACACTGATTAAAATTATTTAAAATGTATGTCCTAAAATACATATGTACAAATATGCTTACCAAATGTAAAGCTATCGTTACTAAATGTTTGGTCGCCATATAACGGTGGTTAGGTCTGAAGACTTTGGTTGAGAGACTATTTAAATTATATCTTGCTTTGAAATAATTTTTCTTTAACAAGAGAAGTGTCCCACAATAATCAAAAGCTTCCTTGAAAACCCGTGTTCCAAATTGTGGCTGTATTTTCACACAACATTTCGGCAATATTCCATACTGAAGTTCTGTTTCTTGAGGGACAGAATGTCAGAACTCTTAAAGTGTCTTCTGCCATTGGCGAAATGGTTCAGAGATGTACAAAAAGAAGCTTGAAAACTTGCTAAGGCTCATTCTCAAAAAAGTACGCCTGGTTGGTTAGAAAAAGTGATGTGGCAGCGACAACCGTAAACTTTTAAGAAAATTGTGCCGAGTATTTCAGATACAGTAGGGTGTCAGGTTAATGCTTTCAGATAGATCGCACAGAAAGATGTTATATCTTGGAAAACGTTTCAGAAAGCCTGCAATTACTAAAATTATTGTGTGTATGTACATTGCGTGTGTGTATATTGTGTGTGTGTACATTGTGTGTGCACATTGCGTGTGTGTACATTGTGTGTGTATATTGTGTGTGTACATTGCGTGTGTGTATATTTTGTATGTATATTGCTTGTGTGTATATTGTGAGTGTACATTGCGTGTATGTATATTGTGTGAGCACATTGAGTATGAGTATATTTTGTGTGTACATTGCGTTTGTGTATACTGAGTGTACATTGCTTGTGTACACTGCGTGTGTGTATATTGTGTGTACATTGCGTGTGTGTATATTGTGTGTGTACACTGCGTGATTGTATATTGTGTGGTACATTGCGTGTGTGTATATTGTTAGTGTACATTGCGTGTGTGTATAATGTGAGTGTGCATTGCGTGTGTGTATATAATGTATGTATATTGCTTGTGTGTATATTGTGAGTGTACATTGCGTGTGTGTATATTGTGTGTGTACATTGTGTGTGTATACATTGCGTGTGTGTACATTGCGTGTGTGTATAATGTGAGTGAACATTGCGTGTGTGTATATAATGTATGTATATTGCTTGTGTGTATATTGTGAGTGTACATTGCGTGTGTGTATATAATGTATGTATATTGCTTGTGTGTATATTGTGAGTGTACATTGCGTGTGTGTATATTGTGTGTGTACATTGTTTGTGTGTGTACATTGCGTGTGTGTACATTGCGTGTGTGTATATTGTGTATGTATATTGCTTGTGTGTATATTGTAAGTGTACATTGCGTGTGTGTACATTGCGTGTGTACATTGCGTGTATGTATATTGTGTGTACATTGCGTGTGTTTACACTGCGTGATTATAGATTGTGTGTGTACACTGCGTGGTTGTATATTGTGTGTGTACACTGCGTGATTGTATATTGTGTGTGTACATTGCGTGTGTGTATATTGTGTATGTATATTGCTTGTGTGTATATTGTGAGTGTACATTGCGTGTGTGTATATTGTGTGTGTACATTGCGTGTGTGTATATTGGGAGTGTACATTGCGTGATTGTATATTGTGTGTGTACATTGCGTGTGTGTATATTGTGTGTGCACATTGCGTGTGTGTATATTGTGTGTGTACATTACGTGTGTGTATATTGTCGGTGTACATTGCGTGTGTGTATATTGTGTATGTATATTGCTTGTGTGTATATTGTGAGTGTACATTGCGTGTGTGTATATTGTGTGTGCACATTGCGTGTATGTATATTGTGTGTGTACATTGTGTGTGTGTACATTGCGTGTGTGTATTTTGTGTGTGTATATTGCGTGTGTGTGCTTTGCGTGTGTATATATTGTGTACACATTGCGTGTGTGTATATTGTTTGTGCACATTGCGTGTGTGTATATTGTGTGTGTACACTGCGTGGTTGTATATTGTGTGTGTACACTGCGTGATTGTATATTGTGTGTGTACATTGCGTGTGTGTATATTGTGTATATATATTGCTTGTGTGTATATTGTGAGTGTACATTGCGTGTGTGTATATTATGTGTGTACATTCGGATGTATTGCACTAACGTCTAAGTTGTTGGAAGCTATATTGCTCGAAAACATCTAAGCCTTTTTTTTTTGTTTACATGATGTCACGTGTCCATCTGTCCCCCAATATCTGGTCACCTAACTACAACATAATGTTCATGGATCTTTCTTGCCGAACTGTGAAGAGCTTTAATGTCGCAGGAACTATCTTTAGTTTAAATACCTAGGTTGGGTTGGCCCTATTGTGGATGCTTCTGAATTTATCCTCTTGCTATAGGCACCTTACATTTTATAGGAAAAACTTAAAAAACAAAAAACACAACTTTTGGCTGTTAAACCGAGCACATTACACTCTTTTTGGCCACAGACAAAGTGAAAAATTGGCCCATGATCGCGAACTCTCGAAAGGCTTTATTTTCTTTTGATAAAAACATTTTCTCGCCTGTCAGACATCAGATTCGACATGTAGACCTACATCTTAAAAATACAAAAGAAAAATAAAATGACTAAATGCAAAACAAATGACCCACAGGACCGACACAGAGACAGACACAGGACCGACACAGAGACAGACACAGGACCGATACAGAGACAGACACAGGACCGACACAGAGACAGACAGAGGATCAACACAGAGACAGACACAGGGCCGACACAGAGACAGATCTATTGTATTTCATTCCTTGAAGTGGAGGTGGATAAAAGAAAATGATATATCGTATTTATCACAAGAGTCTAAAACCCCGCGACCTTATCACTGGAACTGTTTCATTTTACACTCCGCCATGACCGTGATACCAGTGGTGTCAGTTACCACGGGATCCTGGTTGTGACCAACACCAATATAGATGGCCGGTCAGATTGAGCACACACTACACAGACCACTAGACTCTGGCTGACCGACATTCTGAGAGAACGCCTTTTAAAACGTTCAGAGGACAGAGAAAGGAGAAAAGAGAGAGAAAATAAATATTTAAAAAAATACTTTTTAAAAAAAGCTTATATTGAGTGAAAATGCATCCAACTATTTTAAATCAACCAATCAATGTTATTCATTTTTACAAATCTTATATCAACTCACCCTGTCTGTTTGTCTGTCTGTGTGGTAAAAAGTTTGTACACGTTAGTTCTTTGACACAATCTTGCAAATGAAGCTAAAAATTTGAATTATTATTTCTATACCTGACAACACACGAATCAATTTTAAAAAAAAATTAATTAACTATAGTAATAAATTATTTTGTATCTCGAACAAGGATAAGAAATTTTACTTGACTGAAGTGGTGTTAGAAACTGAATTTGTCCCCTTTATAAGTCGCCGCTTTAAAGTAAGTTTGAAACAAACACTAGATTTCTATACAATCTTCTATGTTTATAAGCACCTCACAAGCAGAGTGGTTACAATGTTGAGAAGGCTTGAGCCATGAATTCGAATTCTTTTCCTTTTTTTTTGGGGGGGGGGGGGGGGAATAAATGCTTTTAAAAAGCAATTACGATCAAATTCACCCAGCTATCCATTTCTTCTTTCCCCCCCCCCCCCAACCGATTTTCCCAACTGTTTTTCTTGTTAGAATCTAAACTAACAATAATAAGCCGAATGTGTGTGGCTAGAAATATGTTTAAAACAACAACAACAACAATGAAACAAAAACAAACATTTTTATCTAGAAGAGTACATTCACTCAGTACGCTCATTTACAATTAGTATTATTATTGTCATTACTATTTTAAAATTCTGCGCTCTGATTACAAGAAAGCACAGCACTGTCTGCCCTCTTCCCCTTTATTATTTAAACTTTAAAAAAGACGTTGTAGACACCGGGGAAAATTCCCTAGCTCAGAAACAGAGGGTATCTTTCTGAGTGGAAGGGGGGAAACCTATTGCAAATATTTCAATGAAGAACTTTTTCAAGCATTTAAAAAACGTATAAATAATATATGAAACACTATTTTCTAAAAAAATATATGCTCGAATGTACGGACTAGCTTTACATAAACATTGATTTAAACTAGGTGTAAATATTAATGCAAACTAGAAAATTGTGTTTCAAAGTTTCTTTTCTTTTTCATTATATTCTTAACGCCTTGCTGGAGCCCTAGCTAATAAACAACTTTCAATTCAGTATTAGGCTGTTTTGTTTTTATTCATAAATAAGCAATAGGGGTGTATGGCTATACCATAATGTTTGTGTTTCACAGTGAAATCAATGTGATCAGGTTTTACAGAGATGTATGCGCTGTCAACTAGGCAGTACTTGACACTGACATTTGGTAAGTACTTGACACTGACATTTGGTAAGTACTTGACACTGACATTTTGTAAGTACTAGTTCTAAAAAACTGCTATATAATCTCTCACAGGGGTCGGTTTCAATTTCAAAACTCTAAATTTAATATTTCGTTCTTGATATAAACAAAAACTGTCGTGAAGATAAAATGCCATAGTTCATTCAAGCACTATTATTATAGCACTCAATATTGGTTGAATTACGTAGAAAACTTTTAATTGAGACACTTTTGAACAAGTATTTAGTGTCATGCCTTTCTTTTGTGTCGAATATTGTAATAGTAAGTTTAGGCCTTCTAAAAATAAAATTAAAAATACATTTTAGTCTTCTATATTTTTTTAAAATGTTAAATTAAGCAAAATTACTGTTGAATAATAACGTATAATAATCATAATCTTTATGATCCATTCTAATTGGCTATAAGTTTAGTAAATGTCTAAATAAACAATGACAACCTTATGACAACGATCATCTCCTTTTTTGAAGTAACTTCTGTATTATATAAGATAAGATTAAAGCTTACAAATGTTTGTTTCAAATATAAGTTTTTCCTTAATTGAGTTGGTCTTTATTTCTCTTTGTAACGCTTTCTCTCTCCCTCCATCCCTCTCTCTCTCTCTCTCTCTTCCTCCTTCTCTCTCTCTGTCTCTCTCTCTTAATGGTCAGATAGGCCGATTACATTTTTTAATTATCCGAGTATTTTAAAATGACCAAATCTTTTTTTTCATTTCGTCTGCCTATTTATACAACTACATTAAAATGTTTCTCCCAGTTCTGTATGCCACGGCCACTGGAAAACCTGTTGACCAATTGTTAGACAGAGCCAACAACAGCTCCGGGCACAATCACTTTGGTGAACTGGTTCCAATCACAGAGTTGAATACACACGATGAAAGGTTAGACGATGCAACTGAAAAGTCAGATTACTGGGAATGGTTTGAGAACGACGTAGAGAAAGACAATGTTGAACAGAACACTAGTCATTGGGAATCATTCGAAGAGAAACAAAGACCGCATGAGAAGTCACTGCAAGGAAGAATAGAATCCTCAACACGCAATGTTTACGAAGACGAAAGCTTGCAAGCACAAAAACGTAGCGAAGTCCCTTGGAGCAATGTTCTAAACGATAATAATTTGCCGATCGTGAAAAAGAGTGACCCTTCCATAGAAGAACAAAGTCACGTGAGCGATGTGCTGTCCAATGACAATATATACAATGAAAGCACTTTAGTCCTAAGTGATGATGATGATCAGAAAATCACACCAGGCCAGAAAAAGGACAATGACACTGCCTCGCAGGCTATTCACCCGACACATGTTACTACTAGTGATCATCGACAGACTACATCTTACGCTCTAAACAATCGCCCGCTTCCGAATAGGCAGGATTGGGAAGCTCATAACGCTATGCCTGAAAGTAGACATGAAGTGGATTTAGTTACGCCAAATGACGGTATCAGAGATCATGATTTAGTCTCTAATGAGCACAATCTGGACGAGGTAATCAATGATGGTAGCAGAAGTGACATCTTTCAGGACCATGATGAACGAAGACATTTGGACGATACTAGAACTAGTGTTCGTAGCAACACATTCCTAGGCAACGCTACATCACCGGCTGTGCCACCAAGCATACATGATCAAGTAACTACAAGAACTACATCACCAGCTGTACCACCAAGCATACATGATCAAGTAACTACATCACAGGCTGTGCCACCAAGCATACATGATCAAGTAAGTACAAGAACTACATCACAGGCTTTTCCACCAAGCATACATGATCAAGTAACTACAAGAACTACATCACAGGCTGTGCCACCAAGCATACATGATCAAGTAACTACAAGAACTACATCGGAGGCTCGTATGTTTATCCCTTTGATCGAGTCTCGTCTTGAAGCAGAAAACGAAGACGTCAGTGAACCCAGGCATAGTTCTACCTCTCCACCACCATCAGATGCTTTAGTGCGTTCCACGAGCATTGATTTTTCTTATAATAAAACTAGCCCTGTTGAAGAAAGCTCTCCAGATTTTTCAGCCATGTTGGCTACAGTTACAAACCGCACATCTACTGCACTCTTTATAGAAACAACACTGCCAGTGTTTGATGAAGCTACAACTCAAGAGACCCTGATTGAGGCTACAAGGGAAACAACTACGCTTGAAATAAAAAAAGAGCACCTTGACATGAATAAAACAGAAGTCGATTTCTCTCCCTTCTCTAATTTCTCAAATGACAACTTTGCTAATATCTCAGAGGTCATGATGTCAACAAGCTCTGTCAAGCGGCCTACTGATGTTGCTGTTACCACCATTCTAACTTCCTTGCCAAGCACAACGTCATCACATCTTGATACTACAACACAGCCAACCTTTGAAGAACAAGGCAGTTTAAATCCTTCGACTACTGAGAAACTTTTAAAACCAATATCTCCCACAGCCGAAGATTTAACTACACATGCTGAAATAAGTTTTGAGGATATTTCTGAAGAAAAAATATTAGATACTTATCCCACAACAGCCTCATGGGCAACTACATCAGTTTCACCAGCAACAAGATTAACAGTAACAACAACTTATACAACATCAAGAGTCTTGTTGACAGAGACTTCTTCAACACAGCCACTGACAGATTTATTTACACCTGACAGTTTCCAAAAGTTCTCTTCAAGTTCATCAAAAACCACAGCTTTTAGTGATTTCAGCAGTAACACTCCATCTCAAGCAACCTCCACCACAGCATCCACAACCACAGTGACCAGTCAGTTACCCACAACAATGACCTCAACAGAAAGCCATACTGCTGAGTCCACAACCGTCCAGTCTGGAAATTGTACTTCTGGGTTGGACCTGAATGGACAAGACCAGACATCTAGAGGTAACTAAAATTTCAATTCTTTATTTTTGCTTTCAAAATTCTACAGTATTTTCTGTTACTGAATGACAACCATTGATGCACACATATCGCTTACTTTGTTGGCTTTATGTCAGAATAGAAACAAGGTCGGCCTTAGGTATTTGGAGACCCTTAGGCAAGATAAATTGGCTAGCCCCAAATAAAATTAAAAAAAACAACAAATGAAGACAATAATATGCAAGAAATTAAAAATCTTCCTGTATCTATATCTAAATCAACAAATGCATTAAATTCAAATTGTGTAACTTTCGCAGTACTCCAAAAGTATTTTGTAAGCTTCTTAAACATATTGAGGTCTCTGCTTATGATTTAGCTCCTTTATACTCCTTAATTTTTTTTCCAAAATATGCTTTTTCAGAGTTACCCTCAACTTATTTGATACTGGAACTGGACATCACTTCAACATTCTTCTGCAGTAACAAAGACAAAATGAAGAAAGAGATCAATCGCATTATGAGCAATGACACTGTCAGTATACACATTGATCAGGTAAGTAGATAGTCCTCTAAAGAAATAGAATGCTATTGTTTATTATCCTGATTACCCTTTGCACAGTAAGAGTTAAATTCTACTTTACAGCTATTGTTGTGTAGGTCTCCATTTAGTGCATTTTTCCTTATCAACTAGTTAACCCTTTTCACACCACTTGGATGTTTTTCAGATCCAACTTTTTGAGATCACGTCTGACTCACATCACCTTCAAGTCAACTTGTATTTACTTAATAAGACAATGCTTTATGACCATGAACTGACCATTCTTTGTGCTCGAATTTTACAGAATGCCATTGGATCGAATTACAATTTTGTAATTTTGAATAGGGTGAGTGGTCAAAATAAAAATCTTAGAGCAAAAGATGTCCATAGGACTTATCTTTCCTGTACTGTAGCTTACAAGTTATTAAATTATTTTTTAGATTTGTTTTTTTTTAAATGGTGTTTCTGATACTTCAAAATCAGCCAGTGTAATAGTAAAATCTTTTGCTTTTGTAAAAAATGTTTGTAAAGTGTTATACATGTTTTGGATGTCCATTGTTAGTTGAAAATAATTTATTTCTTAGTCCAAACCTCCTGCAAGACAAAGGAGGATGGCAGCTATCAGGGTTTGAACCCAGGACCATTGAGAAGTCTGATTGACAGCCAGGATGCATACCCCATGACCAGGCAGCCATTCTGTCACACCTTATATGTATTTATCCCAGTTTATTGTGTAACAATAATACATTAAATTTTTATCTCTAGGAATTGTTCTATTTACATTTTTATCTCTAGGAATTGTTCTATTTACATTTTTATCTCTAGGAATTGTTCTATTTACATTTTTATCTCTAGGCATTGTTTTATTTACATTTTTATCTCTAAGAATTGTTCTATTTACATTTTGAATTTTTGTTTTTACACAATTTGGCCAATTTCTTTCACTTTTTGATCCTTGCAATTCCCATAATAATGTCTTTCTTTCTTTAATTATTTTGCTGCATTTAACATCAATTACTTATAGATTACTTATAAATTGCTTAGTTGCTAATACTCTGCAATAAAACTTGTTGGATACCATTTCTTTACAATTACAGTACAATAGTCAAAATGTTAATACATCTCTTTCAAGGGATAACAATGCATTATTGTTACACCATAAACTATATTATATAATAGCCTACACAATGGAAAAAGCATTGGCCTACTTTGTATTATAGATTATTCATATTTTCATGTTTCAATTTTGATAGCTTGTAAATATACTTTAAAAGCATGATTTATCTTAATATATGCTATATCATTAACTATATATTTCAAGAATCTGTTTACTTATAATAATACTTTATCATGTATGTAACTTTATGAAAGTTTTGTTTGTAAAATGTTTTACATGTTTCGGATGTTCCTACAGAGTTGAAGATAATTAACTTCATAGTTCAAACCTCCAGCAGGATGATGGGGGATAGGAGGGGGCAGGGTTTGAACCCAGGACCATTGATAAATCCAAACAACATAGATAAGAACATTAATATTTAATTTAGAGGACAGCATGAGTATTCCCTCAGTCAAAGCTGATATAAATTACAGCAATTTTAGTGTGTGATTCTACTGTCTAGTTCATATAGTAATATAAATACTACACTAACTTTTTAAAGTACAAGAAAATGACTAGGAAACAGGCATACACTTATTTGTCTACATTGCTAAATTCTTATCCATGCAGTTAAAAACAGTTGTTATCAAAGATGATTCTAATGAACCTTTGACATCTGCATCTCAAGACTCCAACCTTCTGAATGATCCAGGTGTAACTGTGGCCATAGTACTAGCAGTTGTAGGAGTCTGTTGCTGTGCAGGTCTTATCGCTCTACAGGTAAAAATGTAGCATCAACATGAAAGATATTAATGAATGCTTGTGTTTGGGAAGTCTTCAACTTGGTCTTTGCATTGGCTTAACAATAGGAAGTTCCCCTTTTAGAGCTTCAACTGGGTCTTTGCATTGGCTTAACAATAGGAAGTTCCCCTTTTAGAGCTTCAACTGGGTCTTTGCATTGGCTTAACAATAGGAAGTTCCCCTTTTGGAGCTTCAACAGGGTCTTTGCATTGGCTTAACACTAGGCCTAAATCTGTAAATAAATAAAGTTCCCCTTTTAGAGCTTCCGATCTATGGGGCAGAAGATGTAAAGGTCATCTGTTTCTGTGGCCCATGGTTGACAAGTCGTCATGTGGCCAGGGCAATGACCAACCACTTTACTTTTCCCTGACTAATGTCAGGTAGCCATTAGAGCTGGATGGACTCAGAGGCATCCAAATATCCTGAAACTCACAATCCCAATCTTCAGAAACCAAGTGCTTTATGTGCCCGCTACAGTGCCTCTATATGGCTAAGATTTATTTGTATGTTGTAGAATACATGTATCATAAATCAGTCAACCTAATATAAAAAATCTATTTAATGTAATTTGCAATTATGTTTTAATTTTTTTCAGATCTTTGTTCGGCGGCGTCACAAGGACCAATTTGGTATGAAGCCAAATTTAAGAAGATCAGTCAGTTGGAGCTCTGATTCTATCCGTCTGTCCTCCATCAACAAGTCCAGACCAAACAGTGGCTTATTTAACCCTGGCCTTGACATCTCAGATTCAGTGAGTCCTTACATAATTTTATGTGTAAATGTAGACAAACTTAATTTTAGCACTATCGCTATGTGGATTACAAAAAAAATATTTTTTTTAAACTGTATATGACAGATAATTCTTCAGAATTGAAGATTGGCGAGGGATAGGTGTGGGCAGGTTTAAACCCAGACTGTCGAGATAACAATCCAGAGATCTTACAATACAACTAGGCAGCCATGTTAGTAACATATGGCCCAATCCATTAAGAAAACATTATTATCTTGCATTTCTTCTTATTTACATAGTTTCAATTTGTAAATTTTTTTTTTTTCTTTAAAGCTTGAGCCAAGTCGCCCCTTAAACTATACACAATTGTCCAATTATTGCTGCAATGAAAAAAAAATTGAGGAAGAGTTTAGCGTAAGTCAACTTTTGAATTTGGTCATGTACATATTGCTAAACCCTAAACATGATCCTAATGATTGTAGTTAATTTGTCTAAGAAGTTTTAAATGATTTTTTTTTACTCTAACCTAGATGCTTCCATGCAGCATGCCACGACTTTCAGTTGTTCCTAATGGTGATGAAGATAAAAATAGATATGCAAATATATTGCCATGTAAGTTAATTGGAATAGATATATACAATTTGACCTATAAGTAATGTAAGTTAATTTGAATAGATATATACAATTTGGCCTATAAGTTAATTATGTATAATACATAAGAGAGAACTTTTTTATTGGTCAGAAATCAAACAAAAGCCTGCTTTTAAAGCTCCACATGCCTTTTTATAAGTTTTGGGAATGAAATCCTAGTCAAAATATCCTTCAGGGTGGAAGAGATAGAAGCAAGAGATCAAACTCAGGATCAGCCCTAAGGGTGAGAGAACATCCTTTTAAATATTGTTGTGCTGGCCACATGACATCATTATCTGTGGGCCACATGAACAGATTACCTTTACATCATCTGACCTATAGATTGCAAGATATGAAAGAAGGGTTTCCTTTTTTTATTGTATATTTTAATTATTAACAAGAAAGTCTCATACAAAATGTAAGAAAGCCCTAAAAATAATAAAAATACACTTTGAAATTAAGGCTAATTAGACTTGGGGAATATAATATTTTTTTTTTACATTATGATGTGTATGTAGTAAAACACAAAATTTTAATTCCTTAAGTTAATGATTATATTCCCTGTTTTATGCACTTTTTCAAGATGCACATACCAGAGTGGAATTGCTACAAGAGAGTGGACATGGAGGGACTTATATCAATGCTAACTATGTTACAGTAAGTAGGGGAAACTCTTGTATACTGCAGCATTACTGCTTTATGAAATGTGTCAGCAATTTAATATTTAGATTTCCAAGTTAATTGTTATTTTGCCAATTCCAAAACTCACAATATTAACAATATGGCTATAATTTTGATTTATTATTTTTTTTTATTACATTTACAGATTAAATTTTTAAAATTTTTTTTTATTCTTTTCTTTTATTTTCTATTTATAAATCCTAGAGAAATGAAAGATGTGAAATAAAAGACTTCATATCTTTTGTAGCGAAAATGTCACTTTAAAGCTTTTACCTAATCAGTCCTCCAGGCAATACTCTAGGAGTTTTGAAAAGAGGCTTGCCAATAGTGAAGCAAGTAGACAGGCAAAGAAACTCAGATCTAATGCAAACCAAGCTGAATCAGGCTCAACCTTTTCACTAATTTAAACCACAGCAATGTGGAAGTATATAGAAAGTGAGATTGTACTTTTATGCATAAAATTTTTGCTCATCTTCAGTAATAAAGAGGCACTTTTATATTTATGGGTCCAACATTTTTTATGCACATTAATTTTTCATTTGAACAGGGTCCAAACAATCAATGCCAATACTATATAGCAACTCAAGCACCCATTGAAAAAACACTGACAGATTTTTGGACCATGGTTTGGCAACAGAACTCAAAGGCTATTGTCATGTTAACACAGTTAGAAGAAGATGGACAGGTAACATAGCATCATTTCATATTCTCATCACAGAAGAAATCTGTTGGCCAATATTTATATCAGACAACTTTATAAGCTGTATTATTATTTTTTTACTTAGGTAAACGTATATCCTGGCTACTATATCATGTTTTTTTTGTTTTGGATGTGGAAGAAAGATGTTTTGAAAGTTGCAGATTTTAGATGCTCAGCAAACAAAACTCAGGCTTAAGTAAATTCTTGAGCTAATATTTTCAGAGCCTGAACTTGAGTTCTTCACTTCAGCATCTTAGAAGCTTATCACTCAGCCCCAAATGCCACAAGGGTATAGTAATATTATGGGACAATGTCTAGGCTTATATCTTTTTTGCTATAATAATTTCTATGTGTTTCTATTTTAGTTACCTGAGTGCCTATTCTAGACCAAGTATAGGGCCTATGACTTGAACTGCTATTTGTGTGTAATTCTACATAAAACACCGAACAATAATCTTCAAATACAAAAGCTAATAAAATACTCAGAAAGACAAAGATAAAGACAAATTCCTTGTTCCTTATGCTAGGACATATGTGTATAAATACTCATTCTTTCCTAGTGCTATTGGAGCATGAAATAGGTTGCCTAAGTCAGCCAAGAAAACCAATGACTTGGCAGAGTTTAAGTCATTGATTAACATGCAAGACTATATTGACCCTAGGGACACGCATAGGACCTAATTATCATCTTTTTTAAATAACTTCTGTATTTTATAAGATAAAAAGATATTTTCTATGTATGTCTATTTCAGACCAAGTATAAGCTTCTACTGTAATGTTGTTTTTATCTATTCTAGACCAAGTGTAAGATTTATATTGTAATATTTTGTTTATCTATTCTAGACCAAGTGTGTCTTATACTGGCCAGAACTTGTTGGTCAAAGTGCTGCAATAAAAATTGGTGACTTTCTTATTGAGTTAAAACAGAAAGATGTCCACCAAGAATATATCATCTCCAAACTTGAAGTCCAACATCTAAGGGTAGGTACTTGTTTACAATTCCTGGTAGTTAAACAGAAGTCAGTGGAAGCTTGTGCTATACAACTGATGATTTGAAAGTATGGCCAAATATTATAGTTAGTTGTTCTGAAATGTTGGAAGACTAGGAAATAAAAATTAAAATCAGAATAAAGACAAACGTACACATAATATCCCATTATTATAGTGTTGAGTAACTGTCACATAATTGCTAAGTCAATAATTAAAAGAATGGCTCCCTGGTCTTGTGGTAAGCACTTTCAATGTCCTGATGGTCAGAAATCAAATTCTGATCCACCCCAGCCCCCACTATCTCCCGCCATCCTGTGGCAAAATGTAATAATCTTCAATTCTAAAGAAACATCTGAAACATATAAAAGAAACAAAAAAGAATAACTGGAATCAGTCCATTACAGAACAATCTGTGTATTACTATAAATAATTCAGTGGTGTATTTTTTTTATAATTTATTGTGGTAGACAGATAAAGATTTTAAAAAAAAGATACATATAAAGAGCATTGTTTTTTAATATGGATTTTTATTGAAAATATTTATTAGTGTTTTGTGAAATATTTCCACAGAAAATAGAGAAAAGAGAAGTTTACCATTTTTGGTATACTTGCTGGCCATCCCATGGACTACCTGAGCCTATTTCACTAGTTAAGCTTGTCTTGGACACAAGGCCAAAGTATGAAGGTGGCTCAGGACCTTTAATAGTACATTGCAGGTACTTTTCTTGATTAATTATATACGTTTAGTGAAATGACAATAGGACACTACAAACTTAATCATTAAAGTATATCATTCAGTATGCATATTCATGTGTCAATCTAGTCATGCATTTTAATCAGTGACTTAAACATTGCTAAGTATTTGGTTATCCTGGCTGATTCAGGCAATCCATTACATACTGAAATGGCCCTAGGAAAGGGGAAGGAGCACTTGGATGAATCAGTCCTGGCATATGGAACAAGAAATGTGCCTTTATTTTTGTGTCTTTATGAATATTTTATTAGGTTTTGTTTTTGTATTTCTAAATTATGGCTCAGTGTTTTACTTTTTTTTTAGTCCTCTGACCTAAAATGTTTCTAAATTTTGTGTGTGACTAATCTAACTATGTGAATATTCATTTGTTTTATATCTCACAATTCTATTTCTATTTAATGTCTGTTCTAGTTCCTTTGTGTTTTCTTGAGTTTTCATGAGCAGCAATAGGTTTTATTTAGTTAAGAATGTCCTGCATTATGTCTAAAATGTTGTTTTCTTCATTCAACAGTCCAGGGACTGGCAGGACAGGAACATTTATAGCACTAGATCTGTGTATGCACCAGTTTGAAGCTCTAAGAATGGTGGATCTATTAAAAACTGTGTATACAATACGGCAAGAAAGAGCAGGGGCTGTACAGAGCAAAGAACAATACACTCTACTCTATAATGTAAGAACAGTTGGCTTACAGATTACTAAATTGAAATTTGAATACATTTAACTTTGCAACTACTAAGTACTAGCTCAACATGGCTTTATTACACAAAATGAATCTCGCAATAATTATAAATATAAAAGAAATAGCTTTACAAATTAATAAAGGCTAAAAATAAAATTATCAGAAACATCTTTTTTTTAAACAATCATGTACATTAAAGTAAAAATATTCAAAATCAATTAATGATGGCCTAAAAATAATAAAAACATGTAGGCCTATATTTAGTCCAATACAAATTAATGTGCAAATTTTTACAAATAAAAAATTCTGTGTTACACATGTTTTAACATTTATTAATACAGTCGGTTTCCATTCAAATTCTTATTAAAATATTAATTGTATAAGGAAGACCAGTTAAAAGATAACACACCCAACAAAGATCAAATTTTTAAGGCTGTGCAGAAAATATTAGGGATTTTAGTAAGCTCCATTTTGTGTCATTTGGCCTTACAGAACTTTAAGTGCTTCCCATAACATAACATAACATACAGGGTTTCAGTAATTTACTGATTTACATATAAAGTGATAAAGTTAAGTTCCCCTTTCAGACCATCTGGTCAGTAGGGCAGATGATGTAAAGGTCATCTGTTTCTGTGGCCTATGGTTAACAAAGGTGTCATGTGGCAGGCACAACAACCTTTACTTTTCCCCAACTTTTTTAAAGTCAGGAACCGATTAGAGTTGGGTGGACTCAGAGGTGCCCAAAGATCCTGAAATTAAAAATACCTGTCTTCACCAGGATTCCAACCCAGGAGCCCCAGTTCAGAATCCAAATGCTTTACCACTCAGCCACCGTGTCTCCTAGTTACATATACTTTTGAATAAAAGTACTCAAGGTCACATTTAAAAAAAAAAAAATCACCATGATATGATTTAAACAAATATGGCTCTTTAAAAAAACAACAACTTATAATGATTATCTTAAAAATAATTGTAAAATATTTGTTGTTTCCAGGCTATTAGTGAATATGCCACAGTTGTTGTGAGTCCTGTGGTTTCAGCAGCCTCATCTGCCACCACGCTACATGCTCTACTCTCCAGTTGAGAGTCTTACAGACTTTTTAAAAACTTAGGATCACAAACTGTAGTTGGCATAACAAGAAATGGATAAACTAAAAGATTCCTTATGTTACAGACTAGTGATGCTGCAAGCCATATGCTGGAAAAAACAGTGTCATTGTGTCATTCTGAAGTCAAAGCTTCACATTTGTTGCCAGTGATGCACTGAGTTTAATGAATGTTTTTATTCAAGACTTAAACAAAAGGGCTGATTAACTAACATTTAACTTAATAAAAGGTTTAAATAGTTAGAATGAAACATACCTACAAACAAAAATGAACAAGGCTGAATATTTTTATTTAATATACACCACTATTATATAGGCTAGGTATCAATATTTAATATAAAAAAAAAAATTTGACATGAAATTTATTTATATCAAATATAATAGTAATATTCTTATTTATTTGTCATTATAAAGATTTAAAGTATCCAGTTGAGAGTCTTACAGACTTTTTAAAAACTTAGGATCACAAACTGTAGTTGGCATAACAAGAAATGGATAAACTAAAAGATTCCTTATGTTACAGACTAGTGATGCTGCAAGCCATATGCTGGAAAAAACAGTGTCATTGTGTCATTCTGAAGTCAAAGCTTCACATTTGTTGCCAGTGATGCACTGAGTTTAATGAATGTTTTTATGTGTGGTTAGTTGTTTTTTTTTTAAGTTTATGCAGACTTTTCTTAGTCTAGTTAATTGTTAAGACATTTTTTTTGTTAAAAAAAAAGCTCTTTTAAAATTTAATATCTAATTTCTAAGAAAAAAAAAAGGCTGTGTACTAGAAATGTTATAACTAATAATTATAGTTTTTTTTCATTTGGTTTTCTTTTTTCCCATGGATTGCTGTGATAGTGTAAATTCAGTAAATTTATATATTGAGCTATTTAGATTTGTTATATAATTTTTGTATTTGCACAAAGTGTAAATAATGTATATAAAATTGTATGATAATAATGTAGTAAAGGTTTGTATCACATGATATCATAGGGCCCTTTTCTTTGGTATGAAGCTGTTATGTAAACATTTAGATACAAACTTGGTCTTAGAAAGTGACACAAAGTTCCTCAGTACCAAGTTGAGAGCCATGCATCTTAACATAATATATAAATATATATTTATAGCTTTTATATAGCGCTACTTTCATGCTTATAGCATGCTCAGAGCGCTTTGGTCCAATCTCATTTGTGGACCAGTGGAGGGGAGGGGGTATCTAGGAGTTGGTTTTCCGTGCTGCCTTTAGGCGCTCAGTAAACACAACTCTGCCCGAGTCGGGTGTCGAACCTCGAGCCCCCTTCTAGGTAGTCAAGCCAAGCCAAGTTCAAGCGCACTTGGCCTCTTGACCACGCTTCCCACATAATTAAAAAATTACATGTACAGGAAAATTTGACTTACATGAAATGACCAAGAATTATGTTGAATCATGTCAATGTCATCTCAGAAAGATATATACAACAAAACATTGCTATTAGATTTTTACAATATAGTATGGACATTAATGCTACCTCCCTTGTTATTAGACTTTTGGCTTGATCAGAAAGTATGCTGTGCCTGTGATCTGTGGATAAACTTGTTGAAATGAATTGTCTTGATAATTTGTTTCTTCACTTGTTAAGCACTCATCCTCATAGGGATTGGGTCCTTCATCATTTTCTCTACAGAACAACAGTCACCTGTTGAAATATATAAAATGCAGTAGTTAAACTAAGAAAATGTGGCTTTTATCTGATAAATTATTGTAAACTGTGGTTAGGGAAGTTCAAATTTTGCTTGTAAAATCAACATAAGAATGAGGAGGTGAATATGATTTATGAATTTTTAAAATATCAGCCTACAGTCAAAGATACACAATTTTATTTGAATCAGATATTTAAATTTCTTCTTCAATGAGTATTTTGTTTAAGTTTAATTTGAAAATGGTTTCATAGGAGTTATGCTTGCTAAGATGATGGAATGTCAATCAATATTTTATTTAGTTTGACAGTTGAAACATTTACTGGCAACAGTTTAAAAATTTATATGAAGAAATGTATTTTCATGGCTGATAAATTTGTATAGAAACACTACAAATGCAAATTTTTAACAACAACAGCTTTGTTAATAGATATCCCATGCAAATGCTTTCTAACCACTCAAAAAATTTTTTTTGTTATCTTTCCCTGTTTATATTCTCAATTTCTGATTTGTTTTTCAGTGTCATTCTTCAATGTTTTAAATGAACAACATTGGTTATTGTTATTAAACATCATTGGTGTCAGTTTTTGTTGCATTGCTGTTGATAAAGTCTCTTGATATAAAATGGTTCTAAATGTTTTACATTTTCTGAAGATGATTACATCCTAACCGGAAAGTCCCACAGGTTGATGGGGGATGACAGTGGGCAGAGTAATTAACATAAGTATTTATAGGATATAATGGAGTTAAATGAATTATCTATAACAAAGAAATCAATTATTTCCTGAAACTTACCAAACAGAGCCAGTAGGTCATCTAGTGGGAAGCAGTTAGGGTGACAATCTGTTGGACAATTCAACTTTCAAATGAGACATTTTGTTAATTGTGTAAATAAATATTAATTGCTATTAATTTAATTTATTAGCAATACTTGATACATTTCAAGTAAATCTAAATATAAAATGTTTTAGCTTAAAACAATTATGAATAGCTTCCCTTTCACTCATGCTATACCTGAGTACTTGTTTGTGTCATAAACAAAACATTCCAGAATGTGCCTGCAGTTATCTCCCTGCAAATCTTCTTTTTGTATGGCCCACATTGAGCCAAAGTCTAGGATAACATCAAATATACCCTCAAGATGACTAGAGAATTACACAAAAATATGTCAACGGTCATTGATTGTATTTACAAATACACTGGCATAATTTTAAATCATTCTAGCAATGTTACTCATAATATTTTTTAAAAAGTATAACAAAATGAAATTCAAATATTTTTAGATTCCATTAAGTTGGCAGAATCAAGTAGCACCAGTGCTACATTATTATTTGTACAATCTAAAGAAATGACCTTACAGTTTAAAGTCAAACAGATCACAGCAATAGATTTTTATTTTACCATCGTCACTCTGGTGAGAGAAATGAGGCATTCCTTCAACTTAAAACGCGATTAACAAAGAACAATGATTTTATATAATAGATACTAGAACCACAGAACAGTGGAGGCATACATTGAGAGTCTAGACCCACATGGAAAGTCTATTGTGTTCCTCTAATTACAAATAAATCTTAATAAGTAAAATATACTTAGAAATAAAACAAAACAAATATTGCCTGGTGACTGAATGGTAACATGCTTAACTTCTGAACTGGGAGTAAGGGTTTGAATCCTAGTGAAAACTGTGTTATTAATTTCAGGATCTTTAGGGCATCTCTGAGTCCACCCATCTTTAATGGGCACCTGACATTAGTTGTGGAAAAGTAAAGGCAGTTGGTTGTTGTGCTGGCCACATGACTCCCGTGTTAGTAGATTGCAAGGTCTGAATCTGGAATTTTTTTTTACTTTTATTGCAAACAATATTTACATTGGACAAAACCTTGTGTCTTACCTTGTACAATGTACCCTTCAAATCATCACAATGTTCCTGGTGATAATGGAGCTTGTGCTTGCTGAAAAATGTTTTGATTGCTAAATCTGAGCACTCAATGCCAACTATTTCATGTCCTTTATCTGCCAGACAATTAATGAATTGAACACACAAAAAAGTGATGCTTTGAAAGGCTCTAACAATTACAGTTTAGCTTACATACAGTTGAGATTTTCTTTATTTGTAATTTAAACCTTGAATAAGAGAAGAATAATTGCCATTCTTGACTATACCAATGCTAGTGACATTAGTCGCATAAATGAATAAAAAAACGGATAAATTTGTGATGTTAGGAGGAACCAATTCTTACTCTGACATATTTAACTCTTTCTCTCCATAATTATTTACCACATTCTGAAAAGAAAGAAAAAATTGGCCCATATTGAGATCAAATCCATGACATTTATGTTTTTAGCATGCTGTTGTATCAGCTTAGCTGCCCATCTGAAAAATGATAGCTTGAAAAAAAAAAATTTAAAAATAATCCTAATGCCACTAATTGTGATAAAGATAATTAAGATAATAAAAATGTATTTGGCAAGAAATTAACATGTTTTTTTTATTAATTCCTCTATTTTACATTTGGTTTGTCAGCGATAATTAATAGATGATAGAAAAAGTAAATATAGAATAAAAGGAAGAAGTGTCTTTCATTATAGCGATATAAAAGAATATTTACACATGAGGGTGGTTGACTTGAAACTTTGCCATGCTTCCATTATTCCAATGATTAATCCAGTCACTGACCATATGGTTCAGGCTCTTATGTTTAGGCATGGAATTTTTTAGGCCTTTCAGCTTCCTACTTTAACATTTCAGTCTCTCTAAACAGATAAAGTAATTGAAAATAAGCAGTAAATCCTAACTACTTTATAGAATATCATAAAGAACATATGGAATGTATTGTATATCTTGCTGTTCAGTCGTCTTGATGGTCAAAGATACATACCCTGCCCGCTCCCATCCCCCGTTGACCTGTGGGAGGTTTGGACTAGGATATAGATTATCTTCAACTCTGAAGAAACATCCAAAACTTATAAAACATTTAAAAAACATTTATACCCCCAATATATGGGATGTTTGTAATAGACCATAATAGACAGATCTAGATGAGAAATAATTGTATGAGTGAATGAAGATGGACAAGTTGGAGGACAATAAGTCAACATTCAAAATAATGGAGATAATGTGTAGCTAGCAGGCTGCAATACTAACAGAGCAAGAAAAATATAAAATATTACATTAAAAAAAACAAAGCTTATATAGCATAGTTGTATCAATTAATTTGGATCTGTCATATGATATATGTAATTAAATTTGTAATAGATTTAGAAATTTAGACTAACAATAATAAGTCTGTCTGGACCAGTTGGGAATGGGGTGGGGGAGAAAGAAAGATATTTGTGTAAATGTTACCTTGATCACTTTTTAAATGCAACTATAAAAAGCCTCCTAAAGCCAATACAATAGTCACTGTGCCAGCAAAATGCTTATGAAAGCAATAGGTTTTATAATTATCTATTGATAGTTTCAAACTTTAAAGCTGCGACCTACAAAGTATAAAAGGGATATCATATGATTCAATTTATTATAGGCCTATACCACCATATAAGTCAAGTACAATTTTTCCATTGTACGATATAAAATAATTGACTAATTAATTAATAATTGACTAAAAATTAGTTAATTGTTTTTTTAATTGACTCTTTTTTTATAAGGTAAAAGAATTAATGCTACTTAAGCAAAATTTCAGCTTGATCTGAGATTGGGTGAGGGAGAATTTTAAATGACGTGTACAACCTTTTAACCAGACAGACACATTGAGTTAATAGAAACTTTGTAATAATTTTAAAGCTTTATAAATTTATGCCTTTGAAAAAAAAAAGTAAATCAAAGAGACATATAGAGTAGGCCTACTAATCATCTTATTTAACCAAAACAAATTTATAACTAGATCTATTAAATCTATAGGCCTATAAATTATAATAATTATATAATCTAATATTATAAGAAAAACTTAAAGATAATCAAAATCAATTGCAAATAAATAGCCTCTATGATTCTACCTACGCATTGTTGTTTTAACCTCCCCCGGCAATTCATACCTATATAAGGGATGAAGGCTACATTATGAGCCTGTTTGATCGTAGGCTGATGGGCATATCAAAATAAGCTTCCAAACATCTTTAGAAAGACATTTCAATCACATTTATACCGTTAGCTGTTAAATAAAATTTAAAAGGGGGTGTCCAATGAATAAAAATGAATTCAGCTCATTCTCCTTCCTTGGACACAGCAAAATTGTAATAAGAAATATTATTGGGATTAATAAATCTATGATTTTTTCAATGAATAAACATAACCTAGATTGAGATATCTAGAATATATAATTTATGAATGAAAGAAAAAGTGCAGGCTGCTAATTTGAAGCCAGAGATCATGCTCACTGAAGGTGATCACGCCAGATGAGCTGGCAGTGAGGAGAGGTTTACAATAAGCGTGTAGTGTCACAAACTATCCAACAGGCAGTGGAGGGAAGGGGGAGAGAGTCATGAAAAGAAGAATTATAAGCATCTATGGGAGGGAGGGTGTGTTAATGTGTCACAAAACAAACATCCAAATTATGAAAACAAGAAGAGGGTCATTGGATGGGAATTAAAAGAAAGACAGAGAGAAAATACATGTAGCCAATGTAGCCTAGTTGAAAATATCATGTTTATTAAATCATAAATAATAATTAATTTATGGATATATAATCTATATAGATTTATTTCTGTTTCTACACATAGATTACATAGGTATATAATAATAAACTATAAACGATATATATATATATATATAGAGAGAGAGAGAGTGTGTGTATATATAGAGTTAGAGAGAGAGTATATGAGGAAATAGACTATAAATACATATTGCAAAAGTGAATCATCTTCTTTTAATACAATCTAAAAAAAATTTAAGTAGCACAGATATAATTTATTAGCAATTACATAGTCGTGTTAAATGACGGTTCTCACTGTCCAAGTGCAAGTGAGGAGAAAGCCCAAAAACTGTGTTCAATATAGATATCTAGGAGCATGAAGTGATACACTTTATTTTAAAATAAAATCTTGACTATGAGTGGTAATTCAAAGGAATACAGCTATATTAGTATTTTTATAGTCATTTATAGAGTTTATATACTTTATTTGCAGAATTAGAATAAGAATCTGCTTTCAGTTTTTTTTGTAAGACAGTATGAGTAACTGAGTAAGTTGAGTAAGTTAAACCTTCACCAAATAAAAAAAATAAAATAAAAATTTGACCTAGTTCCCGTAAGTCGGTGTTCAGATATAAGAATCTACTATAATATCTAATATCTATCTATTGTCTCTACTATACCTACTTTCTGAGTATTTCATTAGCTTTTGTTTAAATATCTAAGGACTGTTGTTGACATTTTATGTTACAATCGTAGATCTAGAAGACTAGATTCTAGATTGATTTCCCTTGTTTAAATTGCACTTGTACATAGGTCTGTGATAAGGCAGAGGTCACAAAGTTCAGGGACCCCTTTACAAACCATACAGTACTATATTAGCGCCCCCCCCCCCCCACGCCCCTTTTTTGTCCTTTTTACGCATCCTGTTTTGTCTGCCCAGAATCACGTATTTCTAAAGCCGCTGGTATAACCAAACTCTACCTCTATTTAGATCTAAGTCAGAACTTCGTGGAACCTTCAAGCCACCTGTTTGGACGCTGATAAAAAAACAAAAAACAGGCTCGAACGATTTTCCAAGAACAGTTGATGTAGGCCTATATCCAGGGGCGGACTGAGTATCAAAATCGGCCCGGGCATTACCATATAAACCGGCCCACAAATGGCATGTCATATATTTTCGGTGGGGGGGGGGGGGATTTTTACACCACTCCGCAATTTATATGTGTGTTTGTGTAAATGTAATTAATCTTCATTACATTCTGATCTTTCATTCTTTCAAACGTTTTTTCTACCCTAGAATACTCTCTTCCTATCATTAGTGGAAAGACAGTACACACCGCCAAAGGGCAGCTAGGGAGTCTGGGGGAGCGCTTAGTGCTCCCCCTCCGTCCCCCAGTGGGGTTTCGCCCCGGATCAAGCATTATTTCCGTTATTTTAAGCTTTAAAAATGCATATTCTGAGGTATCTACAGTGCAATTAGCCTGCTACTCTTCCGCTAAAAAAATTCAAAAAACAAATCTGCTATTCAATGGAGTCCAGCGGCTGGTAGAAAAAGTTAAAATGCTTTAGTTTTTGTATTGGAGGGGGAAAGGAAACCACAAAACCCCTTTTGGCTACGCTCATGAAATTTGGTGACTGTAGTTTGCTTAAGTTGGCTGCACTGGGGCAGTAAGTAAAGTTTCCATTTCAGACAATGAGGTCTGAGGCAAGTGATGGTTTGAAGACCCTCCCCTCCCGGCTACGCCCATGTGTTACATTATAGGTGTAAGCCTAATTCTCTACAAATATATAAAGTTTGATAACGCATCGAAAACTGGATGTATGCATTCGTAGGATTGCATAATGTATTCTATTTATACATGTATGTAGTCTGAAAACTATAAAAGTATAAACAATACAATAGCAGCCTAATGAGTTTGAAGCTTTTTGGTATTACTTATAGATTACAAACTTTTTTTTCAAAAAATAAGTCAATCTAGTCATGCTTGTTGATCTGTGACTTAAAATATACTAAATCATTGGTTTTCCTGGCTGACTCAGGCAACCCATTCCATTAAAAGATAAGAGAAAGCAGAACGGTTAGAGATGCACTTACTTAATTAATGTGAAAAGCTCTTGCTTCCTCCTAGTACATTCTCAAAAACGCGATTTGTATATGAATATACTATGACCCATTATATAAAACTAGTTGACCGGCGGCGTAGCATACGCCGCTATTTTGCATGGCCGGTCTTAGGCCACTGCAATCTAAGCGACCACAGTGGGCCTCCACTTTCAAAGGATCCGCACTTTCATAGGAGCCGCGCTAATTCAAGGTGTATAGATTATTAAATTAAACCATTTTATAACTTAAAACAGATTCCTGCGCCCTCCTGTCGATTTACCACGAACTTCTGGAAATCTCCCGAAATTGCAAAATATACGAAAAAGTCCTTAAAATATACGGAAATATTTAGAAAAAAATTGTCATTTTGGGGTGTCATTGAATATGGAAAACGCCAATCCTACGCGCGATAAATAAAAAGGACATTATGCAATAGCCGGAATTGTGTAGTCTGGAGAAAGAAGCTTCTCGCGCCTCAAACTAATGAAGAGTTACTTGAGGTCAACTATTCTCAAAGATAGATAGAAACATTTGGTAATTCTTGCTATTGAGCGGGATCTATATAGGAAACAGAATTATTATGATATTCTCTATGACTTTGCAATACGCAAGGCTCGTAAAGTAATTCTGTACGTAGTAAAGAATGAATAAAATACATAGATAAATTTATTTTGTAATACAAACTCTTAAATCTCACAAATTATCTGCTTCCCTACCCAAAATTGGCCCAGCGAAATCCGTTTCGCATAGGGCCCCACAATGGTTAAGTCCGGCCCTGCTATTTAGTGTTTGTAAAATGTTTGTTTGTAAAATGTTTGACATGTTTCGGATGTTCCTTCAGAGTTAAAGATAGTTTACTTTTTAGTCCAAACCTCCCGCAAGACGAAAAAGGGGGGGGGGGGGACGGGCAGGGTTCGACAGTCCAGCGCGCAGCCAACAGTAGGGACGTGTGAATACCCACGTGATCTCTCCCCCCCCCCTCTCTTGTTTTCTCGTGGACTATCCCGCTTCTTCTCGTTTAAACTGTTGAGGGGAGAAGAGAATTATATAGATATAGATATAAATCTCCTTTCATTAATATCGGATGTGACAGCGTATAATAAATTATTGCAATTTTTGTAATAATTTTCATCATTAATGACTTTATACTAAGCATAAAATTGGTATTAATTATAATAGTATGAAAATTGATTTAGATCTAGATTTATTTTTTAATTAAATAATTTTTTTTCTGAGCCTTAAGTGTAGTATTTTTAGATCTATGTTATTAAAAATAAACAAAAAGAAACTTACTTTTTCTTTTCAAATCGCAGAGAGTAGAACTTTATACCCATATTGAGCTGTGAAAAAGTTGGGTGGTTTGCAACTTCGCGGCTGTGTGTATGTGTTAAAGTTAATTTCTATTAAGTATTGAAGTATTGTTAAAGAGTTCATTGTCGCGCCTCTTTGCTGTGTTCTATCCATGTTTTTATAACTTAACCTCTCTCGTCCCTCTTTTTGGTTCAATTTCATTGGAAACATTAAAAGACTGGGGAGGGAGAGAAAAAAAATGGGACTGCAGACCAGCAAACTGATGAGGCCAAACACAACCTCGAAGACATCAAAGCTGTGTTGAAGTCCATGCCGCTCGTGCATAGAAGAAACTACGGTCTAACGTTTTGCAAATGATAATACGTACAATGTATAGTGTATTTTTTGTTGTTGATATTCTTGTTGAATTTCAAACAAAATTAACTGTAATAAGAATTTAAAAAAAACAATAAGAAAACGTGTTCGGGCCTTTGTGTCTTGTTGCTTTCACTTTTTTTTAAAAGTTGTCTGCATTGAATTTTTTTTTCTTTGGTCGCGACCAGACCGGCCCATTTGGTACCGGCCCACCGAGTATTTGCCCGTTTGCCCATATAGCCAGTCGCCCCTGCCTATATCGCTGAGAAAAGAATAGTATTAGACTAGCTCGCTGGTCACATGGAGAAAAACTCAAGTTCAGGGCGTTCTTAACCTGTGGGTCACGACCCCTCTGGGGGTTGATTGACGATTTGCCATGGGTCGCCTAAGACCACCGATAAATGAATTGTTTTTGTCCATTCTTCTATTGCTGTGTGCGTATGCGGAGGATGGGGGGTCTCGGCAGAGTGGGGGGTTGTAAAAAGGGGTCGGAGAGCCTAAAAGGTTGAGAACCGCTGCTCTAGTTTGATAGAACTTTTCGGTGTATGAAAATAAATAAATGTAGAGTTTGCTTCACTATTAAGAGTTGTTGGTTTTGAAAGAACTAGATCGCTTAGGGAATTACCGAATAAGAGATTATTGATTAATTAATGAGTAATAAATAGCCTATAAATGTTCGGGAAAATTGTGCACATAGTCTTCTAAGTCTAGATTTAATTTAAAGCCTATCATTGAAATTTTTCAATTAAAAAAATATGGCGTAGTCAATAGTAGTGTACAGAAATTATGCGATAAAATTATAAAACTATTAAAAGTTTCTTCATTTTTTTTCAATTTCATTGAAGTTGAAAATCTTTGCTTCGTGAAAGGACGACTTTGGCTAGTTTGTAAAATAAGTAGGCCTACATTTGATATTCATGTGTAAAATAAAATTTGATCACAAAAGATCACATACAGTTTGAGAATCACTGTAGTAGGGGGCTACGTCTCTTACACGTAATCCAAAGGCAACATATCTGAACTGTGATAATCAATCTGGTAGCTCATTGCGCTGAGATCCAGCAATAGTCAACTTTTTTTTTGGAACTGTGCATGAATTGTTCAACTTTTTGTTCAGATTCACCTCAGAGATGGGCCAAACTAAAAGAAGCTGGAGCCTGGAGTTTTAAAAAGCAGAGTAATACACGGTAGTCCGCAAGAGAAGAAGCTACTTCGCAATTTCCTTGCATCTCGACAAAATCAACACGCTGTTGGAGAAACTTTCTGAATCAACAACTGAAAGTATGGACACTAGAAGCAGTGCACAGAATATTCTTCGTACTGTGGAAAATTATGATTTTTTTTGCTTATCTGGAATTTTGGTCAAATACCCTGCGCCCAATTAATATAGTTCAGAAGAAACTACAAACGTCTGGACGTATGGGAAGCTGCTGAAGAAATTAACGCCATTTCATGCTTTCTGCAAAATGATGAGAAACGACGAAACTGATCAGCCAATCCATTTAAAGAACAAACGAAGGTAGTGAATGCTATGGGTTTCCTGTAATCAAGACAATCAGAAGAAAGAAAAGACTTGATGGGAAGTTGAGTTCTAATGTAGGACTGTCAATAGAACTGCCATTCAAACGTGTTGCGACAGAAGTGCCGGACAGACTTCATATGGAGATGAAGGACAGATTCCAAAGGCTGGAAAACCATGTGGACCTTTTTAGTGCCGCGACCCCCTAAATACAATTTCCCACTTGACAGCGACCCCAAACCGTAATTTTTTTTTCATTCATAGGCCTAGGTAAATTTGCTAATGCTATAAAATCGTTATAGTAATGTCTATATCTGATCTATGACGTATGTATTTTGATCGAGACTTAATTCATTTGATCCTTGCATTGAAAAATGTAATTATTCAAGGTGACCAAGATGTCTACCAGGTCGGCTATTTTCTGATTAAAAAACAACAACAAACTTCTAAAAAAAACATTTTAGAGCTTTCCCCCTCGACCACCTTGTCACATTGTGAAATAGAAGAACACGCTAAACGCAACAAACTCGTTACAAAGAAGTAACTATCAATGAAAACAACACGTCTACCTTCAAACAATGATGTTACACTCACTAACTCAAAATGCCAACTGTATCCACTAACAAATTATCCGTCTTCAGAAATATGTCACCCTCATTTTTATTTTATTAAATTTATACATCTTGGTCGTTTCATACATTATTAGTGGCAATTATGTCTCAGTAATGTCCCTTTGTTATGTTTATCAGAAATGAAAATGTATACCAACTATGGTGCAATTTATGCTTGTTAAAAACGGCCCCCCCAAAAAATTCCGATGATAAATAGACCAAAAATCCAAATTTCTGATAGTCTTAGGCGACCCCTGACAAATTATCATTCGACTCCTACAGGGGTCGCGACCCACAGGTTGAAAACCCCAGTTAGAGCATGGAATGGGTTGCCTGAGCTAGCCAGGAAAACCAGTGACGGCAGAATTTAGGTCATTGGTTAATATGCATGACTAAATGCATGACGCGTAGGACGTAATCATCTTCTTTTTTTGAAGTAACGTCTGTATTATATAAGATAAGATAAGAATTGCCTAGTCTTGGTTTAACTCAGTGGTTCTCAAACTTTTTAGTTCCTCGACCCCCCTAATATAATTTCCCACTATGCGGCGACCCCGAACCGAATTTTTTTCGTTTACAGATAAATAAATTTGTGATCATAATAAAATTTTTAAAAAGTGTTATTATTCAGACTTGCATTTATTTACTTTTCTATTACGTAATCACAATACACATGTTGCAGCCAATATGAAGGTTGGGCTTGTTTCTGTTCCACCAGATCAGGAATTCATTCGAAACAACGAATGTCAATATCTGTAACAAGTCTGCTTCTGAATTTGGACTTAATAACTAACAAGCTGGAAAACCTTGCTGCGCAAAGATTTGTTCTTGGAAATGGAAGAAGAAGGCGCAACACAATCCAGAACGGGATAGGAACTAGTTTGAATACCAAGTACCATTCAAATCTGCTTGTTACAGCACGTTAGAATGGACACACAAAATTTTTAATAATGAATAGTCAAATAATTCAAATTTCCGGGGATCTTAAGCGACCCCTGGCAATTTTTCATTCAACCCCCAAGGGGGTCGCGACGCACTGGTTGAGAACCCCTGACCTAAAGAGAGACAACTTTGACCGATTCTTGTGCCTACGTCATGAGTCTACTTCAAGAGAGACAACTGTGATACTGAACAGAACCCGAGGGCCCATCATACATCGATTTCTTCAACCGCCACATACACAAAAAATTGCTTTCGGGTGAAATGAGAAACCATGGCTAGAGTATGGACAAGAAAGGGGGGGGTGGGCTGTTTGGCATTGCTCCCCTTTACTACCACCTCCCCCCGTTTTTGTTTTATATCCGGAAATGCCCTGCTAGAGACAACTCCAAAGCAGCTATCAATCCAGATCTGCTAAAGGTTTGCGTTACTAGATTTATTTGTCAAAGTCAGGTAATATAGGCTGAACGCAGGCGGCCATTCAAATAATGTTTAGAAATATTTTATGCAGCTATTTTTGGGGGGAAAAGGTTAATGGGTCAAAGGTCACATCATTCTACTACTCACAATAAACAAGCAAAATTTTAAAAATCCTATTATATTTTTAAAAAAGAAAGCTTATATGAAGTGTAGTTATTTCAATTAGTTTGGATCAGTCATGTAATTAAATTTGTAATAGATCTAGACTCTAGACTAACAATAATAAATCTGTGGGATTAGAAATATTTTTACCAACTGTTGTTTATTGCTCAATACGCTATGATTCTATCAATTTTCTGGACCCGTCGGAAAAGGGCTGGGGGAGAAAGAAATGGGGCATCTGGGTGATCGCTTTTTAAATGTATTTATAAACAAATAAAAGAAATTGAGCGAGATGAATCCGAGCTCGAGGACTATGGTTTCCTCCTGTGTCAGGGAGCTGCTGATGAAAATAGATTCTATAGTTATTTGAAGTTATTGACATTTTTTTCTACAAACCAGAAAAGGTACTTATTCAGCTTATACCGCTTTATCAGTCAAGAAAAAGTTCTTTCCCTTGTATAGAGATACTAAACAAAATAATTAATTACCAATACATTATACATAATATACATACATACATTGGCCTCCTTCAGTCGTAGAACAATTATGGTTCATCTCAGAGCACAATTCCTCATGTGGCTGTAGAGCCCTATTTTGGAGAGACACTTCCGTTCACAGATAGCGCAGGTTAAGGTGGCTTTTGCTTCGGTGGTAGAGGAGCTGGCCGTTTTCGAATTGTACGTTTTTCTTCTTGAGCTGAGACCCATGTACTTTCACTGTCCATAGCTTTCTTTGTCACTGTCTCTCTCCATCTGTTGCGGTCTAGAGCTATGTCTTCCCAATTGTCAGTATTGATGTTCACTGATTTGAGGTCACGTTTTATTACATCTCTGTAACGGAGGTGCGGGCGACCAGTTTTTCTTGTGCCAGTTGCGAGTTGACCATAGAGGATGACTTTCGGGATGCGCTTGTCCTCCATCTGGCGAAAATGTCCAAGCCAGCGCAAACGGCGTTGTCTGAGGGATGTAAAGATGCTGGGAAAACCTGATCGCGCAAGGATCTCAGTATTGCACACTTTTTCTTTCCATGTGACATTCAAGATCCTACTGAGACATCTTAAATGGAATGAGTTTAGTTTTCTCTCTTGCTTTGCATAGGTGGTCCATGATTCACTGCCATACAGCAGTGTACTCATAACGCATGCTTTGTAGACTTCCATTTTGGTCACCGTATTTAGCTTATGGTTTTCCCAAACTCTTTGCCTGAGTCTAGCGAAGGTCGAGGCAGCCTTCCCTATGCGTTTTTTTTCTCCTCTTCTAGAGAAAGGTCATTTTTAATTGTGGATCCCAGATAGCAGAATTCGTTTACGGCGTCCAGCTTGTTATCGTCTATGAGGATGGAGGGTAGTGCTGTAGCAGGTGGTCCCATAACATTTGTTTTCTTCGTGCTAATAGTCAAGCCATATTCTTTACAGGCCTGAGAGAAGCGGGACATTAGTGACTGAAGTTCCTATTGCGTCTGTGCCACTACCGCTGCGTCATCTGCGAATAGCATATCTCTTACGAGGGTGGCTCTGATTTTAGTTTTGACCCTCAGTCTGGCAATATTTAGGAGTTTGCCATCAAATATGAAATGGAGAGAGATGCCTTCGGTGGATTTGTCAAAAGCGTTGTGGATTAGCAGTTAAAATAGTATTCCAAAGAGGGTTGGGGCCAGGACATGACGGGAAAGCACCTTATTGGCTGGGGGCTGCCCAGCTTGAGGCGGGCGGTAGCTGCTTGAGCTTATAACCGGTGACTGCCACTTCCCGTGTTTGGCCGACGCCAAAGGCGAAGCTGGAGTGTCCTCTCCAGTTTTTGGGGTTAGGGCTTTGAATAAGTGAGTTTAAAGCCTGGGCATTGTTTATGGTCGGAACGATGTCGCCCACACAGCAGTTCCCCCCTCTCCGCGTAGCTGATGTGACCAAAGGAACGGAATATCCAATACAGTTTGGGATCAGTAGCGCCGCAGGATCTGCCAGGCTGTAGCACGATGTGCCACAGTCTGCCTAAGGGTCACCAGCTCCTGATTTTCCTCAGGGTTGTCTCCCGAAGCCTTTCCCGTGTTTGGGTATAGCCGCAGGGCAGCGGAGGTTTGGATTCAGAGTTTTCCTTCTCCTAGATGGGTAGCCAACCAAGGCTAACGAGCCCCTCCTGCCCGAAGCTTACTGGTTTAGGCGCCAGTTGCTCGCCTTTGCCCCTTCTCCTGTCTGTGGTAACGGTTCCGCCAGGCTCAGTAACTGAGCCACACGTGAAGGCCAGAAGTTGGACTGATTGTCAGAGCCTATTTGAGACGCATGCCATTGGAAGCACTTTATAGGTAATGATGGGCTTAAGACCATTACCACTTCCGGCGTTAACAACCTTGCGGAACCAATTACCAATAGTCCAATAGTAATTAACTTGTTGGTGAATGGTTTTTTTTAATGGATTTTTGTGTTGACATGTAAAAGAAATAAATCTAATAGTGCACACTTTGAGCTTGATCGAGATTGGGTGTGATATAAATAACATGTAGGCTACACATTTATTATTAGACAGACAGACAGAGTTGATATAAACTTTGTAAAAATACGTTTTAAAAAAAAAACGCTTATCTAAGAGGAAGACCTACAGCCATATATCAATATTGTAAGATTTTTTTCCCTTTTCGGTATCTATAAAAAAAAATACCTCTATTTAATTAACAAAGTGGTTAATTTTTTGATTGATTCGTGCTTTGTTAGGAACAATACCAATCATAAATATAGCTTTAATACAGCGCTACTTTTAATGTATATAGCGCTACTTTCAATGTAAATAGCGCTACTTTCAATGTATATAGCGCTTCTTTCAATGTATATAGCGCTACTTTCAATGTATATAGCGTTACTTTCAATGTATATAGCGCTACTTTCAGTGTATAATTTTGCGAAATTTTAACTTGACCCGATATAGGTAAATGTTCAAAATGTATACCAGACAGACAGACAGACAGAGCGATATCAGCTTCGTAATAACTATACTGAATACATACCTCTTATAGCACGTGTATAATAGTTTTGTAAAAATGTCTAATGATTGAACTGTATAAAGCACTCAATGTGGTGTGTCCGTATCTGGCCTTGTCTATAGACGCTCACCAAGATCAGGTTGTAGTGTTGGCTCAATTAATGTGAATTTCATTTCTGCCCCACGTTTTTATGGTTTAAAATCCACCGACAAAAAAGAAACGGAGACACGCATAAAGAAAAGTTTTGCTTGTGAGAGAAATGATGACTTAACAAAGTCTGAGTATTTAACAAAATCGCGACATTTTAAACGCTTGACTATCTTCTGGGTGGGGGGGGGGGGTCTAAAGGCAGCTCGGAAACCTTCCAGATAGCCCCATCCATTGTCGCAAAAGAGATCGGATCTAAGCGCACAGATGTTACTGTAAGATAGTGAAAGACGCGCTATACAATAATATAGCAATAATAAACCCTTTGATATGAACAATGTGTTCAGACATTAATTAATTGTCAACTTCATCACTAATGCCATTTAATGACAATCAAGGCGCAATTTAAAATAAATAACAGTGTTTAGTAAAAGTGTATTTAAAAAGAAAGAAAAATATAGTGGATGCTATGATATTTTGTATGCAGTGTATGTTAAAAGACTTTTTTTTGGTTGCACTTATTTAACCCGTTTTATCCCACCGTCCTTTTAAAAGTACGCTGCTAAACAATTTTTTGGTTTGAACAGGGAACCAGCTTCTTTGTTTTTTAAACTACTTCCGGTTATAACATAAACAAATCTAAATATTAAAAAACAAATTACGTTTTAATTATTTTTTTCATTTTGTCCAGGACGTTTTGCAAAATCATTGATTTCAAATTTTTAAAAATGTCTTCATATCGTCGGAAAAGGTTTTTATTATTTTCAGTTAAAATGTACGATACAATTAAATATCCTGATATAAACTACACATACTGCCTAAAATTAAAATAAAATTAGTAAGATGTTTGTATGCACTGGCTTTTCCAGGGAAGCTTTGCAATCTTTCCGTCCTTTTAAAAGGACGATGGGAATGAATGGGTACAGGTTTTTTTACATGTAAGAAAAAAAAATTTTCTTACACAATTTTTCTATAATATATAAAATATATGCTCAACAGTCTGGCAATCATTCATTCAACATCGACAAAAGTACAATGCAATGTTTCATTGGGGTACTTCTCCTCAGTGGATACACCGTTGTACCCCGGAGGAGGATGTACTGGTCATTGGATCAAGATGTTCGAAATGAAGCTGTTGCAAAAGCAATGTCGAGAAACCGCTTTGATGAAATTCTTAGATACTTTCATCCAGCTGACAATGAAAATCTTCCTGAAGGAGATCGGTTTGGAAAAGTGCGAACTATGTTGACAATGTTGAATGAACGATGGATGCTCTACCGTCCACAAAATAAAGAACTATCCATAGATGAATTAATGATTCCTTACTTCGGAAGGCATGGTGCCAAACAGCATATACATGGGAAGCCTATTCGTTTCGGCTTCAAAATGTGGGCACTGACCACATCAACTGCTTATCTTATTCAGGCCGTGCCATATCAAGGTGCTTCAACAGGAAAGACTATACCAGAACTTGGAATGGGTGGTTCCGTTGTCATGGATCTCATCAGTGAGTTACCTCGATCCACAAAGTACAACCTGTATTTTGATAACCTTTTCACTTCACTGTCTCTGATGGATCGTCTTACAAAAGAAGGTTTTGATGCAACAGGCACACTCAGAAGCAGCCGCACAGAAAAAGCACCAATTATTGATCAAAAAGTAATGTCAAAATAGTTCGTGGTTCATTTGATTACATGCAGGATAAATTGTCAGGTTGTCTGATGGTTCGATGGCACGATAACAGCGTGGTAACGGTTTTATCTAACTGCCACAGTATCAAGCCTATTGGTAATGCAAAACGATGGTCAAATAAAGAAAAAAAATCTATCCTTGTTGATCAACCAAATGTAATATCTCAATATAATCGCTACATGGGAGGTGTAGATCGACTAGACCAGAATATTGCTACTTACCGGATCTCAATCAGGTCAAAGAAGTGGTGGTGGCCGGTGGTCTCTTTCTTACTAAGTGCATCAGTAAACAATGCTTGGATGCTTTACAGACTTTCTCCAAGTTACGCATCACAAAAACTAGATCTTTTGGAATTTACTCCACGAATCTCGAATTGTTACCTTCAACGTGACCGTTCACATCACACACTCCCTTCTCTAGCCACTGGTCAAATTCTACCTGAAGTAAGATTTGATGGTGTACAACACATCATCGAATCCATACCAAAACAACGACGCTGTGGCGAATGTGGAAAAAAAGTTAAGAGGCAATGCATGAAATGTCATGTTGCACTACATGTGGACTGTTTCGCACGATATCATTCTAAGTGAACTGGACAGCTCTATATTTATATATAAAACTGAATACGTACATTGTATAACTTTGTTTAACTGTGTATTTTGAATATTTTGACAAAGTAATAACTTTTAAAACATATAACGTCCGTTAATACATTTATGTTATTGATATGTATTTTTGGTACTGTATGTGCCCACAGTCCTTTTAAAAGGACTTATATGTATCTCCTAAACTTTAAAAAAAATAAATTTTTTTTTGATATCTATGTTCATTTGACATAAATAATATAACACAAAACAATTTTCATCATTGTTCCTTGACTTTTAGTGGGGTTGGGCATTAACGGGTTAAGCTTAGATATTTTTTGAAAGAAAAAATATGTAAACTTTGTCAACCATTTTAGGTTAATAAATAAGTTTATTGATATAATAAATAATTCACACCTTAATATTGGACAGAGCATAATTAAATAAAAATTAATCTGTAAAAATAAGAAAAGTAATTAAAGAAATTAAAATTAATACATTGCTAGTTTTGATTGGATGAGGAAGAGTGTTAATAAAATACTGAGCAATCTCTTTAATAACAAAAAATTATCTAAGGGGATGAACTCACAACTTACAACTAAATCACTCAAGAATGTAGATGTTATTTCCCCTTTTACGATATCAAACAAAATTAATTGACTAGTGGGTAATTTTTTAATATTGATTGATTCATGTTTTGAGATGTACAGTAAATAATTGTTTAAAGTTTTAACTAGGTGTGGGAGAAATGAAGTGTAGGTATTTAAAAAGATAAAACCCAAGATATCTAACTACATTTATGAATAGGCTACTGAAGGATTAGTTTCCATTGTTGGTATCTAACAAAATAATTTACAAGTCTTGTCTTCGAGTCTCGGATTAAGTGGAAACTTAGCATAATATTGATTGGCGTAGAGCAATACATGAGGCAATAAAACATTAACGAATCAGCAAATTAATTATTTGTTATGGACATACGGTGGCAAGACCGCACTACAAACAGCGATGTTCTAGCGAACGTTGGTATGGGCAGTATAGAGGGACTTCTTATGATCCCACAGTTACGCTGGACAGGGCACGTATCCTTGATGGGTATGAACGTATGCCAAAAGCAGTCTTTTTTTTTGGGTGAGCTGCAAGGTGATCGTCTAACAGAGGTGTCCCACGAAAACGCTTTAAAGACCCGCTTAGGCGCTAACCTGCTTGAACTAACATAGAAGAAAGCATCTGATTACATGCGGCTTGAGAACAAGAAAGCTTAAGTTACTTACAAAGGCCGCGGGATACACATTTGAGGCCAAAAGAAAATTTAAATCGACCACCAGCGGACATAGGTTATGCCTGCGTTAGATGTGGCAATTTTGTAGGTCACAGCTGGGGCTACATAGCCACGGAAAATACTGCATTCCTTAATAATCTTTGGACTCGAAGACAGGTCTTATTATCTGTGTGCGTGAAACATTTGTCTATATGTAGTCTATTTCTATTTTGCCGATTCTCCCTGTCGTGAAACCTAAAATTTCAAATATCTAACATTCTGTTATATAAAAATGGTATATGTGTATGGAATAAACACTTTGCATACTTCATTTTATTTATTTTTGGTTCACTTAAATACGAAATATTCATTTATTGATCACGGTATAGACGACAATGAAATAATGCCTTCAGCTTTTAAGTTCGAAAAAAAAAAAGTCTTCAGAAGGCTCTCTAGTATGTTTTGAATATCTATCTATTTAGACTTGATTGCCAGTGTCTGGGTGACGTTGTCTCTCCTTGTTTAAATAAACAATAGCGTTTATAAATTTAATCGTACGCAGGACTTGAACTAATTCCCATAAATATACTTAGGATCTTGTGTAAGTCATTGCTGGACTTAAGATAAATAGCCACAGGCTCTACACGAACACTGACTCAAGCACACACACACACACACACACACACATCAACATGCTCAACACATTCGCTGATACTCTTGCTCACACGCACGTTGAATGAATACAAGAGCAGCCCAGCTGGATTCATTGTACAGTACTCGCCCACCTCTAGGACGATAAGTCTTCTTTTGTTGCACCGTCCATTCTCCTCGTGATTTCGTCTCGTCTGAAAGAGCTCGTGAATAGTGTTCCATAATAAATGGTCGAGTTCCAGCCAGTCAGTATTTGAGACAAAATCCGTTTGTAGACCAGAAATTCAGACAGCTAATATTACATCGCTCTTTGGTGAAGCATTAGTAATGTAAGCGTACCTTATGAGGAAAACTTAAGTTTTCATGTAAAAGTACTTTAATAGCAGCTTTTTATATAAGTAATGCTTCAGTTGCGTTGCAAATTGAGTTTAATTCTGTAACAATTATACTGACACCCAGAAGCGTCACTAGCAGGACTCGTGGGGTGCGGGCCGCATCGAATGACACCCACCAGGAGGTGACACCCAAGTGGTCAAAATGCAATTTTGCAAAAGCAGACAGTTTTAAAAAAATAAAATGATAGAAACTAGATATCCCAATATGCTTATTCCTATCTAAAATACAGATACATATCTATATTTTTATTTTACTGTATTTATTTATTTATTAAACTTTAGTGTTTCCTAATAAGCGGAGGGGCATGAATGTGTTTTCTTTTAAGGAGAAAAAATCGGTTAATTTTACACTGTAGTTATTCTCATGCTGAATGGCATATTTCATCAAGTTAAAAAACGACATGATTACGAAAGTTTAAGAAATAAAATTATGAAATAAAAGGACGTAGTTTTATCTTCTAAGTAGGAACATTCTTATTTCAAAAGAAGGGCGTAAGCCAAAACATCCATTCAAAAGTTATTGGATATAGGTATAGACCGTGTGGTTGTCAAAAGAGTTGAGCCGAAAGCTCTTCGAGCTCTAGGCGTGTAAGCCTGCTGGAACAAACCGTTCAGTCTGGAAGAGATTCAAGTCAATGTCTATGAAAAACATTGCTATTTCGGATGTATGGACTAGAATACATGACCGAAGGCCGAGCACACCGGGAACCCCCGCCATTTTCCTATGTTGTACCAAGCTAACCGTGCAGGACACGCCATTTGTGAAACGGTGCCTTGAGGAACGGAGTATGGATTATCGACAGGGAAGTGGAAGGTCTCTTTCAACTCCGCACCGTGCAATGTGAAAACTCTCGCATTCTCTTAGACACTCCCACAGGAGATTTGTTTTGCTATCCATTTATCCTAATCAATTCCTCTAGTGATTATTTGCACCCGAGTGCCACGTTGGGGCAGAATAGCGTACCCGGGGTTATATAGACCAATAATATTTATTAAACTATAGAACTCTATTACGATCAATAACAAATGTCTTGCCAACATTATAACCATGAATTGGTTATGGGAACATTGAATTTATCAATTTACTTTTTTTTTTAATTTTCTTTTGAAAGTCGTTCTTGGAAGTTGAACTAGAGCTCACATTTGACTTTCTACTGAGTAGAATGATCGACGATCTTAAGATAACAACATTTTAATTAAAATGGAATCAACATTATTTTGATGAGACAATCAATTAATTAAAAAAAAAAGAACAAACACGATAGTTTTTATTGAGATTATTTCTTTTTGGGTGGTGATCCCTGAACTAGCCGCACCTGGTGATACCTACCCTAGTGACACCACTGCTGACACTTGTTATCAACTCACATAATTTTACTATATTGAAGTGCGTCTATAGATGAAACCGCTTGAGATGCTAGTTTTTTTTTCTTAGAAAAACATCGAATTGTGTATTTTTAAATGTTTAAACTTCAGGGGGTGGGGCTTCTTGGAGCAGAGGACAAGCTGATGAATGAAAAGACACGCCTGGAGACAGAATTGTGATAACAAGTGGGTGTGAGTGATTTGAATAGCCTGCAGTAAACATCTTTCTTTAAATATTAATATACTGGTTTTGGTATGCGAAGTCTATAGCTATTTGTTAATAAAAATAATTCATCTCACTATCAATTTAAATAAACTAGGCTCACTTTACCACTATTGTCACTTAATGACAATCAAGACACAATGTATAATCATTACTGAAAATAAGATTGGCAAAAAAAAAAAACTTTAAAAAAAAAAAGGCTTATTTTATTCGTCTAAGGGGAATAACTCCATATTTTACACGCATGTATCTCAATACTGTAATATTTATTTCCCTTTTTCGATATCTAAAAATATTAATTAAATACCATTACTTAATTAACTACCTGGTTAATTTTTTAATTTTTTAAAAAAGTTTTTTAATCTGTTTTCATCGACAATGAAAAATTGTGCAAAGATTCAACTTTAATCCGTGACTGGTAAGCGGGAGAAAATAGCGTGTTGTATGAACATTTGTTCGAAACAGAAGTTTTTGACATATAATACGTAATAGAATGTTCACCACTGTACAAAAACATAGTAGATGCTATGATATCTAGTAGATAGTGTATGAAAAAAAGGTAATATACAAAAGGGTTAGCTTAATTTAGTCATGATTTAGTTATTGATGTATTTTTTTAAATGCACATTTTGTTAACCATTTATTGTTTGGAAATCAGTTAGTTGATAAATTGTGCAAGAAAGTGTTTGTTGGTTAGGCATATATCTATATATAATATTAAGTGCTCTAAAAATGTTCAGTTTTGGTTGAACTGACTTGTTCTTACTACTACGTGAGAACTTAATTATATTCGGTTAGATCACATTATTTGGACTTTTTTTTTTCTTTAGTAACTCAAGCGAGGTGAGTTCTTTGCAAAGTCTGATACTCATGCAAAGCTCTAGAGTCTAGATCTTATAATTAATCTTTTACAAGTTTTGTTTTTGTTCCTCCAAGACATCCTTTTCTAGGTCTTCCTCTTGTTATTTATCGTTGAAATCCACTGAACAATTAATCCTTCTATCCTTGTATCGGGTAGTGTATGCTGTGTATCGGATAGTGTATGCTGTTATGACATGATTAGAATTTAGTATTTGTTTCGGGAATAAGGGGAAAGTTTTACTTAGCGACAAGTGACGTGACAGATCTTTAAAAAACAAGAACGCTCTATTCGACACTAGAAACACCCGGTCTTTTGAAGATACAGACGCCGCTAATAACGAAGGACATTGGACGGAACTCCCTTTTTTCAGTATTAAAAGTGTTTATTTTGTTAACACTCGTGTCGACTACCTAATACAGTGGAGGGAGCTCGAAAAAGGGTCTTCCTAAAAAAAGCTGGCTGGACTCTCTCCCTTTACAACAGTCTTTCCCTGTCTTTTTCCCTTTTCCTCTCTCTCCTTTCCTTTTCTCACTTCTCTATCTTCCTGTTTCTCTTTCTATCTTATATACTCTATCTCTCTTTCTCTAGCGGTATCCCCACCGGTCCCTCTGATTATCTCTCCATCTAATTCCTCTCTTTTTCACCTCCTCTAACTCAA
The DNA here is from genome assembly GCA_030265305.1 of Biomphalaria pfeifferi. Lineage (NCBI taxonomy): Eukaryota > Metazoa > Mollusca > Gastropoda > Planorbidae > Biomphalaria > Biomphalaria pfeifferi. The sequence continues at coordinate 1,480,121 of JASAOG010000051.1, forward strand.
TCTCACTATCCTCCCTCTCCTCTTAATTTCTATCTCAATTTTCGGCCTTCTTTCCATCTCTCTCTCCATCTCTCTCTCCTTTCCCTCCCTCTTTATTTTCCTGTGCTTTCTTCTATCCATTATAAAAGCATGTGTACAAAAATGACCTACTCATTCAAATGTTTCTCGTGATACATAGCTGTTAGTCAACGAAATAGAGTCGCAAGCTAATGGTCAGTTGAAAGGACATTTCTAGCTTCTCGGACATTTGAAAATAGGCGTTTTTATTGCGGCCTCGCGGACATGTGCGGGCTTCAAATACAGAATGTCGCAATTGCCCTTAAGACAGTTGTCCGGAAGGCCATTACCCTTTCCCCGCAAAGACGGGGCAGCCGACATAAAAACATCCAGTGGAGTTCCGAAATGACCTGGCATTACCATGCCAACAAGCACTGATGTCACGGCAAGATTATCAAGAGCTGGACATCAGAGTGACCGCTAACTTGCCGTCTGTCGTACAATCTTTGAGATCTAGTTCATTCACTCTACCCCCAGACCCTGCATATTCCCAACTCTAGAATCCACGCTTTTAAACTCGCCCGGAAAGATCGTAGAATATTATGTTATTATCTGAACTGGAAAGCGGGGGGAGGACGAGGGTCAAGAGGATATCATCTCTATTTATAATCAATAAAATAGTTACGAATCTATTCTGTGTCACGTGACTAGGTGTGTCAGCATTTGTGAGAAAAGAAACAAGTTTTGTAATCTTCCGTGTTTGAATAACTCTTTAATTAATTCTATTAGAAGTACATTTAATAAGATAGAAAATCTAGAAATTCATCTTTTATTTTCTTTCTTTAAACATACAAAACTTCCTTTCAAACCAAAACATGATTACGTCCTGCGCGAATCTACTTGTATATCTTGTACAGTTCTATATAGTCATTAGTTTTGCTTTTTCATCTTCTGTCCTAGAGTGTGTCTGTACATTTAGCGTGGATGGTACGCTGGTTCAAGTACTTCATGTGTATAGCGAAATATCACGCGTACTTTTTATCTTTGTTTACCGTGATTTTTGTAAGATCATGTTCGTGTGAAGTAAGACTTCATGTCGTGGATCTTTCTTTTTTTTACACAAAAGTCGTGAATATTACGATGTACGGGAGATGCAAGAAAGTCGACCGTTGGACATGAGAAAGTCGAGACGAAACTCGTTTTAAATGTCTTTCCTTTTTTTAAGTTTTGAGTCTTGCTGCAGACCCCTGTGTTGAAAAAAAAAAAGGTATACATTTTTAAAGGTACTACTTAATAGGATATTAATATTGCTTAAAATATCTTTTTTTGTTTTTGAAACTTTACCATTTTACTTGGTTAATACTCAAACCAGGATTCTAGCCACGATTTAGAGGGCTTCCTCCTTTCTTAGTTTGAGAAACGCTGTGCTATTGAAAGACAACTTACTGTAGCTTAGTTAAAAAGAAAAAGAAGCTAATTCTTTTTTTTTTTTTGCATTTCTTTAAAAAAACAACAACTTTTGTCTTGGTCTAAGACGTTCGACTCAAGACATCTTCAAATAATCAAACTGAAAGTTATACCTGTTCAAAATATGTTTGTTAAAAGATCGCCAAAAGATAATTAACAGCTGCTGAAGAAAGTTTGATTTAAAGAATTTCCCGCCAAAACCAAGAACACCTGCTCATTGGGAAAATGTTATACATGGCGTACGTTCGATATTGTTTGTGTACTCTTTGTTTACTTTGGGATGACATTCGAGTGTCTAAACATTTCGACGTGTTTTCTTGTGTTTTTCTGTAATCAGATTTTTTGGGATATTTTTTGGCACTGAAATCTTACGTAGAAAAACACATTACTATAGGTACATTGCTATATAATAGAATCGATATATTGCTGTATTGTCGATACGATGATTTATGAACGTCACATGAATATATTATCAATGCATTAATTTTATTATCGATACAATGATGTTTTATCGATAAGTGGGTGTATTATCAATACGTTGTTGTATGAATGATGTCTTGTATGTTCTCGATACATTGATGATTATCGATACGTCGATTTATAATCGATACTTTGATGTCTTATCGATAAATTGATTTATCATCGTTACGTTGATAGATTATCAATACCTTGATGTGTTATCGATACCTTGATGTGTTATCGATACCTTGATGTATTATCAATACCTAGATGTATTATCGATACCTTAATGTATTATCGACACCTTAATGTATTATCGACACCTTGATAATAAGATCTGGATGATTCATTTAAACATTTTCTTATGTTTTAAAAATGGACCACCGTTTTTTTTCCATTATGGCTGAGCAAGTTGTGCATATGCGCGATAGATGCTGCGCAACAGTCAGTAGAGCTCTTGCATTTCTACGAATACTATTTGTTTCATTTACAAGAAATCGCGCTTAGTTGTGTGATATAGATCGAGGCTCCTCATACACCCACTAACTTTCATTGTACCTCCCAAAACAAATGAACTAGTTGTATTAATTTTGCCTATGTAGCCTACTTATACGTATAAAGGTACTTATTTTGTCGGTTACTTAAAATAACTTTGCGTTGGAATTGTCTTTTCTATAAAAAAAACTTTAGTTTTACAGGCAAATAGTTGCCTTTGGCAAAACAAAATGTACATATACACAGCAACAACAACGTTGCATTAAAGATGGCTTTTTTTATTTTCTAAAAGGCATTTTTTGTTATTTTGTTGTATTTTTTAGAAAGGGGGTGGGGCGAATGTTACAAGTTTGATGCCACAGCGATTAGGTTCTTTTAAAACTCTATTTATCGAAGGACAATTGGTCGCCCCCAGCAATCCTAGCGCATGCGCAGTTGATGAATATTTGAGTGCATTAGTACACACAATCGAGCACGCGCTATAGCAGTGATGACATTCGATGCTACTGAATGGAATAGAAAATAGACCTAATCAAGCTGAACAGTTGTCGACCTTGGTGCTGTAAGCCGACGAACTCAAAGATTGCCTTGTCTGTGGCCCCAGAGTGTCAGGGGGTGTCAGCTCATTGTTTGTAAGCAAAATACTGAGCACTGTCTGGATACGTCACAGCTTTTCATTTGCAGAGCAGCCAATCAAACCTATTTGATGACAGATTTATTATTGTGGTATCCCTTACAAGTACTTAGTGTTATTGCTGTATTGTCGTTAGTCATGTATGGAATGAGGTGGCCTGAACCAGACGTTAAAAAAAACAAAACAATAATAGCACAATAAATTGTACATCTCTAATTAACAGCAACGACTTGCTTATCACATACATGTATAGAACTTTGTTTTTTTGGGTGTACGTCTGTGGCTGTAAGATACAGGTACTCAGCTACCATGGCACGATGAGATTATGATTAGTACTGGCCATGAGAGCCGTATAATACTTTTGAGAAGAGGTTCAAGCGCCGAGTTTCATGGCATAACTCTTCGTATGGACGTCATGACTGAGCCAATTGTCATGGCATGATTCTTTCTTTTGAAGTCTTCACTGAACTGATTGCCATGACACTGCAAGATCTACTTGTCAGAGATGGCACTTACTTAGGGATGAAGTTCTACTGACGTTCTACTGGATGTGTCAGGTCAACTCTTTATTTCCTTACCGGAAGGGGCCGCACCAAAATATTCTTGAACCCTGGCCCACGGGTACCTTGCTACGCCACTATTAAGATAAATCTATCTATATATATATATTAAGATTTTGTATTTCGTAGCAATGAGTTTCAACTGATATACTCACTCAGAGGTGAAAAAAGTGACCAAAAAAAAATGGGGAAGAAAAGCTGAGGAGTGGATTAAATTTCTTTCAAGCATGAGATGACATGTACAAAGTAGATCATATCAGGTCAAGGTCTAGCTAAAGGTTTAGGTCTTTTTGCTTGTTTCAACGAACCTTTTCCTGTATACTATTTGGGGAACAGTACGACAAATACGGATAATTTGAGGATTGAGGTGAACAAATGCTTGCTTCCTTGTCTTTCGTCGATCACATGTCATTCTTGCTCTACTAAATATGACAATAATGTTAAGTACAGCTCATGGATCTATGTACTCTACTTCATAGAGCCCCCCAGTGTATGCAGCCTACTTTTTTTTAATCGGTGGGTCTACAAGTGAGTAATCAATGAGTCCCAGATGTACTTCATCGCCATTAAAGTAGCGTTGGCCTGGCGTACGGGCAGCAACATGGTACACGCCCCTGTCTTGATATCGCTGCAAAACTGATGGCATAGATAATATTTCTTAGCTGATGGGCTTCACTTGACACGGAATGGGCGGACTCAGTTCAATGGAGCCGCCACCTCTTGCTACAGCCGCACTGATTAGCATATTTTAATTAAGGTCATCGCTTATGTTTATGTTTACTTTGCCAAATAAGAGAGGGTGGGTGGTGGTAACTGAGCTCAAAAAGCTTCTCTTAAACGGTACAACTTCTAGAGTTCACAGTAACGTATGATAGTCACGAGATATGCATTGATCAACTTGACCTTTTGACATTCAAGAAAATAAACTATCTGAATTTTATAAATAAATAGGACAAAGGTGAGCCAGTGGTTTGTCTCGGCTACAGAACTTGAAGTCGCTGAGTTTAAATCCTAGTTGAAGAACAATAAAGTCTTGGCAATATTGAAATGAAGTCTCAGCAGTTGGAAAAGTCTAAAGTTCACTATCTGAGTTTCTTTCATTTGAAAAAAAAAAGGAAATAATTATGCCAGATTTCAACTTGATTTATCCGAGAATGAAAAATGGGAGAAATAATAATAGTAATCTTTATTATCCTATAAGGAAATTTGTCTTACAATTTGTGCATTACACCAAACAAACATTATAACTATAGAAAACAAAATATACATTCACATCAGACACACTCATAATTTACATGCGAAAAGTTTATATCAGATAGTTTCTACTTAATGATGTGATTGCCAGGGGAACAAAAGTGTGTTTGCTATCGGTGTCCTGTATCTCTTTTGTGATGGTAAAATCATTATTATGCCATACATAATTCGAAATATTAAGTAAAATGCTAACTATAGTGCTACTGCTAAGTAGAGGCCGTATAATGCTGAACGTACTGCTAAATTTAGTTAGACTGGCTGACAGACTGGGTGGACACAAGCTTTTGGGTTGACACAAGCTTTTGGGTTGACAAGCTTTTGGGTGGACATAAGCTTTTGGGTTGACATAAGCTTTTGGGTTGACATAAGCTTTTGGGTTGACAAGCTTTTGGGTTGACATAAGCTTTGTAAAAATAATTTTCGCTATCATATCAGTAAAATACTGTATCGAGTTAAATGTTTGAATATATTGACGAAAGAAAACACTTCTATATTAATTCTACACTTTGATTTAGTCAAATGTTAGTATAAGTTTTTGTGACATTTTCACCTCATTTTCACCTCAATCTGCATCTGAATGTGCCATCAACAATAAACATCAATCTAACATAATATCTACGTATTGCTGGCAGTCATTTTAAACCAGCCTATACTTGGCCATCCCTGACCAATAGCTAAAAGAGATTCGTGTTTAAGTCAAAACCAACAATACTAAATCAATACTTTTAATTAAAACTGGGACCGGAATGTTGTATCTAGCGTTGAAATAAGGGAAAGTACTCTTTCTGGAAAAAATTTACAATATCCGTCTCTTTTATTCTTGAACATGTTTCTTCTAAAAAAAAATCCATACATTTTGTGTTTTTCCAGTTGGTTTTCAGCAATTTTTTTTAAAAATATTTCTATGCGTTTTATTTAGTCACTAATTGTTAACCTTGTTACCATGTCAGATACCCCACACACACACACCATGTCAGATACCCCCCACACACACACCATATCAGATACCCCCCACAAACACACCATGTCAGATACCCCCCTCACACATACACACCATGTCAGATACCCCCCACCCACACACACCATGTCAGATACCCCCCTCACACACACACACCATGTCAGATACCCCCCTGACACACACCATGTCAGATACCCCCCTCACACACGCCATGTCAGATACCCCCACACACACACCATGTCAGATACCCCCCTCACACACACACCATGTCAGATTCCCACACACACACCATGTCAGATACCCCCCCACCCACACACACACACTTTTCCAATTTTTATTTTCATTTCAAGCTCTCGTTGAGAAGGAATGAGGGTGTCAAAGTGACCAAATCAAAGTCTTCTCAATGACTGTTTAAAAGTTTAAATACCAACTTAGGAAATGGTATCCGACGAAAAATGTGTCGTCGACAACATGCGCTGTCAAGCACATCACTGCGTTCATGGTTATTTAAAGATTAAAATAACCGAGGACACCACAGGTGTCTGTCGCTGCCTCTTACCACAACAAAGTCGTCCATCTTTTGACCGTTATCGCCTCTGGCAGACGATGGACAAACAATTCCGTTGACCGCTTTGACGGGGTGCTATAAAAACTGGGGACGCCCTGGGGATAACCTCCTGAGAAGATACTGATAAAGATCGAAGGGTGGGAGGGCGTCTTTGAGGGGGGAAAGAAACCCCACCGCCGACGCAAATTACAGTGTTCCATTTCACGGGAATCAGTTTTGATTGTCAGAGATTTGTCATGTCGTCAGAAGACCTTCGGTCATCTCTGGAAGGCTTCGGCCAATTCGTATGCGTGGCTAGCTGAAAAAAGAGATGACCACCCCACAATAAATCTGAGCTCACCCCTACTTTTGAAACCATGAGTCATACGCGAGATTGCAGACATCCATCATTCTCTCCCCATTTTTCAGAAATTTTCTTGCTCTTAAGAGTGCCCTGCCCCTGGCCATGCACGCGCCTCCTGAAGGACGTCTGCAAGTTCCCGCTCTTTTTTACAAAATGTCACAAAAGTTACACGCAACTTGCAAAGCAAACAAAATATTTTAGCAAATACGCAGGAACACATCTACTCAGGCAAATACACCTGTATAACAACAAAAAAAATAAACAAAATAACATTTTTAAAAAAAAGGATTAAGGATAGTCGTATCAATTAGTTTGGACCAATCATGTAATTAAAATTGTAATAGATCTAGACAAACAATAAAAAGCATTTAGAAAAATAAAAAAAAAGAGGAACGACCTGAATTCAAACTCATGGCTTAAGCTTCCCTAGCCAACAGTTACCACTTTACTTTGATAGGGGAGAGCCTATGATGATAGTCATTAATTGTTTCTAAAGTCTCGTCCACAAACATTATAAAGGGGACTAATTCATTTTATACCAACACGTCAGTCAAGTTCAATTTATTTCCCTTGTTTGCGATACCAAATAAAATTTCCCATGTTTAAGATACCAAACAAAATAACTAATTACCGATAGTTAATTAACTAATTGTTTTTTGGTTGTTTTATTTTAAACATTGATTCGTGTGTTGTCAGGTAAAAGCCCGGGCATGCTACCCTGCCTCTTAGGAGGAAACGATTAGGCTAAAGGGTAGCAAAACAAGACTCCCGTGGGGGTGCCTAAGGGGGTGCGCGGAGTTGTAAAAAAGCTCCCACAACCTTGTCACAATCCAGGCGCTGTTCCTCAAGGGGCCGTTACATAAATGGCGTGTCCCGCACGGTTAGCCTGGTATAGAAAAGGAAAATGGCGGGGGTCTTAGTGTACGCGGCCTCTTGCCACGAGTCTGACCCACCCGCCAGACAGATTCAGGCCGGTGAAAAAGAGCTCTTGTTCACTTTTGCTGGCCTAGAGTTCAAAGAACCGAAGGCTCAACTCTACCTGACAGTTTCAAGAAGAAAAAGAAGTCAAGTAAAAGAAATAATTGTGCAAAACGTCAGCTTGATCCGAAATAGGGTGTGTGAGATATAATGTGTACAAACTAGTTACTAGACAAAAAAATAATACCAGTAATAATCGTAAATTAGCTTGAAATTGTTATAGTTTTTTTTTCTCTTAAAAGAAACAAAGGAACATTCTTGATAATGCTACACTCTGAGTCGATGTTCACCTCTGAACAGTCTCGATAGTGTTACACTCAAGTTGATTCTGAGCTCTGATCTCTTCAAAGCGCCGAGTGAACATACTTACATTGTTCCTTAAGGACAGATACATCTTGTTGACTTACAGTCGATAGTCTTGTGAGTATAACATGACCTCTAACCTGCGGAGATCAAACTGACTTCCATTCTTTTGTTATCTGGAATTTACTTGAAGCGAACACAAAAAAACAAAGGGGGTGTGACCGTTTCATGAGTGAGTAGCCCATCAAGTAAGTAAGTGGCCCAACAGTTCTAAAAAAACTCCAAATGGACAAAGACAAAAAATATTCTAATATGAGTTTACAGGCCCTTACTAGATTGCAAATACAACCGATTTGTTTCTTGAAAAGACTTTGAAGATCGCCATCGAAAAAAAAATTATTCGACAAAATAAATTTTAAAAAAATTGCTAATTTGTAAACAATACGTTTTGTTCAATAGACATGTTTGTAACTTTGTTTTGTTACAGAACTAGAATTCAAATCTCTAAACAACTAATCTCGGAAGTGGCAGGAGAAATGAAGTGAACCTATTAGGTTTTATTTTAATTTTTCTTTGCATTTCTAGGATTCAAGCATATATTGTGAGATATAGCGGCATCTTCGATATGGGCCGTGTCAGTCACGGTTATAGTCCCAAATAGTTTTATACAACAGAAAAATATCAGTTTGAGTAAAGGTGACTAGGAAAATAATATTTGGGTTCAGAACTCATCTCAATTGTAATGAAAATATAATGAAAAATTTCGAATGAATTCTAAATTTTCCAAAACAAAAATAACTAAGATAAATTCGTGTGCAATAACAAAAACTCTGTAGCCATATTTGACTTTGCTGTTTTAAAACGTCATTTTTTCGTCTGGAAAGGGGAAAGGGCGGTAGAGTGAAAACGTTAATCCTCGCCACTTTTTATAATTTCTGCTAATGATTGCATTAGGCATTAAGGAAAAGGGGATGAGGGGGGGGGGCGACACGATAAGAAGAATTTAATTTATAGCATATATACATTATATTAGTGACCATTTTTAGCGGCACCTGAAAGGGGAAAAGACGTTTTTAGTTTTGTGTGAAATGTCTGTCCGTCCCTCCGTCCCGTTTAGATCTCGTAAACTAGAAAAGATAGTGAAAAAAAGACTTCATAATATTTTAGACCATTTAAAGTTCTGATGCAACGGCTATTTTTTTCTTTTCTGAAAGAGAAAGATCTAATTTTTAAAATCACTTATTCGAGCAGTTTTTTTCATTAAAATACACCACTTTTACAACTATTCACTATTAATTGTAACAAACATTGGAGGCTCTTTATTTGGGGGCACTTACATATAGAACAATTTTGAACACATTTATGATAATGGTTTTAGATTTTTTGTCAAAAAAATTTTTTTTTTAATTTTTATTGCTAAGTTGTGTAAGTTCTGTCATACTAATTTCTACATATACAAAAAAACAAAAATCGCGAGAACTGCAGTGTATGGGAAGCATTATCAAACACTTGAAAGGAATTTTTTTTCTTTAGGAATAAGAGATTGACCCTTTACAAGACATTGAGATCAATTTGATATATACATTATAAGATATCAGTTAGGCCAGATTTACATCTAACTTCACATTCACTTTCACCTATTCTTTGGTCTGCTGGACAGCTGGGGCACCACACAAGATCTGTTAACATTTTTCTCCATTCTTCTCTGTCATTTGTCTTCATTCTGATAATATTGAAACCTGCCTTTTTATCTGCTTGGGTGGACCACTTCGTGGGCCAATTTTGAGTTTGTGTTTCCACACAAACTATCTTTGTAACCTTGTTTTTTTTTTAATTTTTTAATTTCTTAACTAAAATACAAAAATAAAAAAGTATTGGTTTGTCCGATGGGCGGAAGGAGATCGCATGTATCACCCCTCCATATTTCATTTTATATTTACTAATGATAAAATTTGAGATCAGAGAGTGTGTACGACATAATATACGAATGGGTTAAAACACCAATATGAAACTTATATTATTATAGATATTCAACTGATTTTGTTCACAACCTATGATTTGTCCATAAAAATAGAACCGCCCCCCATTCAGAGGGCTAGAGTGGGGAGGGCAGTAGAAGCAATCGAACCCCCCCCCCCCATCTCACCGAATCGGCTAAGATACCAAAAGTGTAGCGATCTAATATAAACATTATATAGTAGTTCAACTAATTTTGTTCACAAACTATGATTTCTAAATAAAAGTAGGACCGCCCCCCACTCCACTCAAAGGGTTAAGGTTGGAAGGGCAGTAGATGTATTCGCCCCCCCCCCCCCACCCCACCGAATCGGCTAACAGGGGAACGACATACTATAAAGATCGGTTAAAATATCAATAACAAGTTTTAATTATATAGATATTTAATTGATTCCGTTAACAAGCTGTGATTTCTACAAATAAATTGGACCGCCCCCTCCCACTCGAAAGTTTATGGTGGAGGGCGGGATTGATGCCATCGCCACCTCCCCATCCCACCAAATCGGCCAACATACTAGAGGGGGTGCGAAATAATCTAAAAGTAGGTTGAAAATATAAATAATTAGTATATATTATTAACATAACTAATAAATTCGTATGGAAATTGTGTAATTTCTTTACTAAAGTTCGTCCGCCCCCCTCCATCCGAATCCGCCAGTGCAATAAATGAATACTGGCACACTGCACTGCACACTAAGCTAACATAACACTACTTTCCAATGAAAATTTTTTTTTTCAAAGTTTCATTAAAATGTAGTTAATGTTGGTTTTATGTTAAATCGCTCACTTCACGTCATTGCAGAGGGCAAGGGATCGAATACAAACAAACCATATTCAATTTTTACACCCCAACTACTCATTAATGATGTACATGTAACAATATATAAATCTTGTAACAATGCATAAATCATATAACAATGCATAAATCTTGTAACGATGCATAAATCTTGTAACAATCTATAAATCTTGTAACGATCTATAAATCTTGTAACGATCTATAAATCTTGTAACAATGCATAAATCTTGTAACAATATATAAATCTTGTAACAATGCATAAATCTTGTAACGATGTATAAATCATATAACAATGCATAAATCTTGTAACGATGCATAAATCTTGTAACAATCTATAAATCTTGTAACGATCTATAAATCTTGTAACGATCTATAAATCTTGTAACAATGCATAAATTTTGTAACAATATATAAATCTTGTAACAATGCATAAATCTTGTAACGATGTATAAATCTTGTAACAATGCATAAATCTTGTAAAGATGCATAAATCTTGTAACAATGCATAAGTCTTGTAACAATGCATAAATCTTGTAACAATGCATAAATCTTGTAACAATGCATAAATCTTGTAACAATCTAAAATCTTGTAACAATGCATAAATCTTGTAACAATGCATAAATCTTGTAACAATGCATAAATCTTATAACGATGCATAAATCTTTTAACAATGCATAAATCTTATACAATGAATAAATCTTGTAACACATTTAGACATAACTGTGAAACTTAAAGCTTTTATTCATTTCAGCTCATCACACGATCAACCAGAACCTATCCTAACCTTATCAGTTACAGTAACTTACAGAACAGTTTCAACAAGACATTCTCCAGACACAATGCCACATAGATCTTTTTGTAAGAGTCTAAAAAGCTTTTGAAGCTAAACCCAGCCACCGGAAATACGTACTAAAGTACAATGGATATACTACCATTGTTCTTCTGTTACAAAAATATTGATTCACAGAAAAAGGAGTGGGAGGAATCTCTTTCCATTTCTTCAATCAACTTTAATTTAAACAGTTCTTATGCTTTCGAAAAGTAGGCCTACTTCAAAACAATTTTTATACATTCAACTCATCGAAAACCGAAAATTACCTTCCCATGTCTTTTTATTTTGCTATGAATGATTGTTATTCCATGTTTCTCTCGTACTTTTATTATTATAAACTCTTGATTGGTTTTAATCTAAGCTCAAAGATTACAGAAAATAGATATCTTTCAACATGCCAACTGGCAACATGAAAGGGTCTGGTGGCCAGGATTGATTTAGCGATGGAGTCGTTTAGTGATATTCATCTCCAAGTGAAACAGCTGTGTTCGTGTTTTAATAAACTTACTCAAATCCCCGGACCAGACAATCTTCCATATCATAAATCTTTGCTTGTACATAACATTGTACGGAAACCTACTGAGCTGTTTAGTCTGCCATATTGAATCGCATACTATAGAAGATTGAAGGGTCATAAAAAAAAAAGAAGTAAAAAATGTCTTTGATTTTTTAAATGTCAATAGTAGGCCTAAAACACATAAGCATAATCCTGTATATGTAGACAATGGCGACATAGCTACTTAAATTATATCATTACAGACTACTTGTTTGTACTTTTTTTTTTTACTGTTTCAAATAATTTGAAGAAAAACTTGAAGCGTATCAAACAGTCTGGTTAGGAAGTAGTTACTGAAACGTTTGGCTTAAACATTAGTTCGAAACTCACCGATGAAAAGAAAGTGTCCTTCTTTAAAAGATTTTGTGTGTGTATACGTAAAAGTATTAGTTCTTAAAGGCCGTAATATCTCATTAATACATGTGTTCTTTGAAGCAATTTAACGTAAACAATTACTGAAGTGACTGTCTCTTATATTTTAAACAGTACCTACAGAAATCAACGTTTTCTTACACAATTTTTGTAAAGTAAAGTTACCCTTAAAGACCATGTGATATATATAGTACACAATGTAAAGGTCATATGTTTCTGTCGCCCACGGTTAACGAGGGTGTCATGTGGCCAGCACAATTATTGTATGATGAGTTGACTTCCTCTTCACTTATCTCTCCTTTGAGTCGTTGGGATACCACACATGATCTATTGATGGTCTATCTCTATTCCTCTCTGTGTTTTGCCTTGAGCAGTTTAATTTTTTTTTTATTGACAGCTCTGTCCATTCTTTGATGTTGTCTTCACATCTTTTTTTTCTGCTCCTTTATTTTCTCTGGTACCGTTCCTTGCAGGAAGATCTTTGCGAGCCTTAAGTACCTCGTGATATGGCCATACAGTTTAAGTTTCCTTTTTTTTTTTGACAGTGATCAGCAGGTCATCAAGCTGCCCAATCGCCAATGTTATCCTGTTTTGAATTTCCTCCTTTCTAATGCGGTCTTTGAATTAACACCAACTGCAGTAGTTATTACCTTTAATGATATTAAGAACATTGAGATCTGGTTGGATTCAAGGATTTACTGAAGATCTGCCTTGAAAACATAAACACGGTACACTTTCAGTTTGACAGACTAGTGAGTCACTCTCTTTAAGAAAAGCTTACATGTATTTATAGCGTCTGGGTTGTGTCTTTTGATTGCAGACACCAGGCAAACACAGCATGCTTTATTTTTTTGTTTGCTTTGGGCGACTTGAGTGATGGCGTCTTACTTCAAAAATTTGAGGTGCTTATATTGCCCTGCACATGTGACCAGGGCGCTATAATATAGCAATTTCTTCGAACGCCACTAATGTGTGATCGATAATATACATGTGATTCATAGAACAGTTTGAATAGAGAAGGAGGAAAGAAGTTTACACAAAATAAAAAGTAAAAGGGTATTTTGTACAAAAATAAATAACAAGGAGACATGTTGTCATGGAGATATGTTGTCATACCAATAACATGGCGCTAGAAGTAGAATAGGAACTAGAACAAACAAACAAATCAATATAGGCTAGTGATCAGTTATCAGATGTAGTAGCCAGTAAACTAAATGAAAGTAACAGAAAATATAGCTTAACAATGGGAAAACTTGATTAGGTTGATGAAGTTCCTCAATTACTTATATTTTAGTGTATGTCATCCCATGTATAAAACCACCCGCCACCCACACACATACATACCATTTTCCGTCTCTAGATCTGGCAAACCGTGCGGGGACTCTCCATTAAGAAACAATCCACTAAGGAACCACGTGTGGATTTGTGAAAGGGTTGCAGGGATTCCCTTTCCATTTCCCACCTATGCACGAAAATGTTCTCACACAGTTCTAAGTCAGCCCTGCGTGAGTTGTTTTTTTTTTTGCTTATCTATTTGATAATGGTTCCCTCCTACCACTGTACTCCCCTCCCCCTTTTTGGTTCTGACCTCTTTATTTGTTGTAATTTCTAGAGTCGTTCATATCTATTATTTTCTTCCTTAGCCTCATGTAGATGCAGACCCATTGGGTCATCCCTTGAGTTTGTGGGAAGTTTGTGTACTCCGTATAAAAATAAAGAACAAAAGAAAAACAGAACATGTAATACTTGTGTGTATGGGTTCACTAAACGGGCCATCTGTCATTCTGTATGGTTGTTACCTTGCTAACGACATGACATTAAATAATGCAGTCTGTTCACTTGGTCCATTGACCAACTACAGCCAGTATCGATTTCTAGTTTAGTGCTTACAAAAGATCCAATTTGATGCGATCGATCTGCAAGGCAGAGGTTCCACCAAACGCGAGGTCTGCTTTCGTGGTCCCAGGTGAACACCGCACTGAATGACTTTTAATGGTCTGGAAATATTTCAAGACATAATCCGTTCACGTGACCTCGCCAGCAGTTGTTAACCAATGAAACCGCTTGAAACTTTATTTTAAATTACTAGTGGTTGTAGTTCTCAATGTCAAGGTTACGGCGAAAACAAATGTAGTCGCATTTAATTTGTTTTTAACGCGCTTATAAAAGAACTCACTGTGTCAGAATACTCAAAAGTAAAGTAGCAATTCTACATAAAACACTGAACCATAATCTTCAAATACAAAAATAAAATTTAATAAAATACTCAGAAAGACACAAAAATGAAAGTACATTCTTCATCCCATATGCTAGGACAAATTTGTACAAATACTCCTTCTTCCCTAGTGCTACTAGAGCATGGAATGGGTTGCCTGAGCTAGCTTTTACACCGTCCATTTCATCCCCTCCCCCAGATAGAATCCTGGTTAAAAGCGAATGTATAGCCCATATTCTAGATTTAATACTCTTCCATTCAGTGCGCTAAATGTTTCTTAACTTTATTAAACTTATTATAATTGAATGACTGCCGATAACGTTTAGTCCGTTCAAGAGAAATATTTTCGAGTTCTCTGTCTTGCCGAATTTAAAGGTTATAACGGTCCAACTAGAGTGTTCCCAGTGTGGCCAACGAGCTAGTCATTTTCTTAACGATATACATCAAATGTCACATTTCTAGAAAACTCTTTAGAGCCGTTTTCGAGATCCTGTGTAGATTTTTTTTTCAGAAGGTTCCATGAAGATATGAGAATAATAGAGATATTGTAATGACAAACATTATTTAGTTGGTATCCGAGAAAACAGAGTGTAGTCTAAACTCTTTGCGAAAACGATTGCTTTATTAGGAGAAAATGTGTGCTACTGAGATTTTTGTTTACAGCAGTAATTTACAAAATGGTATATGGTGACGAAAACTAAAAGGGGTGATAATTGCTTGATCGTCTCATTAATGAAATTTAAAAAACTGAAAGACAATGTGCATAACAAGTCTTTTTTATTTCACCTTATACATCACGTGCTCATGTGGTTAAATATGGAGCTGAAGCTGGTGCTGAAACAAATGTGATACATACATATATTAGACATAAACGGAGAGCAGCACCAGGGACCAAGTTTTTAAGAAAGAAAGTAGTGAGCTAAAATGCTACGAAAATAAGGGAATGCGCCGACCGAGGCTCGAACCCACGACTCTGGATTCGACACCACTGCCTAGCGATAACGCACCAAGCGAACTTAACCTCTATTCTAGACCATCGGAATGTAACACGGTTAACGCGGATATGACCCGCGGCCTGCTAGCCTTTCTTTGGTTATAGTATTACTATTGAATTAAATTTAGATCTTGATGAATGTTCTCTTTACATTTTTTTTTAAATTTTGCCATGGAAAATAAAAGTACAGATTGAAAATGGGTTTACCCGTTCAGCCCTCATATTCATATCCCAATATAAAATACCGTGAAAGCGTGTTTACACGATTTGTTAAAAAATTTTCGTTCAAAGGTACTTATGTATATTTTTAGAACCCTACGGTGTGGGAACATAAATCATAGCCTACGGTCTCCGCCATGATCTAAGGAGCATTTATGCCAAGTTTTATCAAGATTGACCTAACGGTTTTGATATTTATTTGGGACATACATACATACATACATACATACATACATACATACATACATACATACATACATACATACATATCTTACCTTGTGCTTTATTTTATAGAAGCATATTTGCCTACTAAATACTATCAAGTTCGTCTATTTTACTGTTGATTCTATTGTCTCTGTTATAAACGTTAAGGAGCTCCACCTAATGAAATGGATTTTTAAAAGCAAGCAATGACACAGTAAGAAGAGAAACAATCACCGCGTGACCTAGTAACTAACCAAGACTAATTGTATGTCAATCACCGCGTTACCTAGTAACTAACCAAGACTAATTGTATGTCAATCATCGCCTGACCTAGTAACTAACCAAGACTAATTTGTATCCCTTCTACTACTACTTATAAACTAAAAGAAGTAGAAAAAAATCGATTTGGTAATATGAAAGTCATATGTGACTCTTGTGGTCCACATTAGCTGATGCTCACGTGACATCTAATAATAAAAAAAGTATTTCTTCCAGTCCGAAGATTAATGAGGATTCCTGTGCTTTATGTAGTTACACAGTCCCAGATTCGACCTACATATATATACCACATCCAGCGCAGACATAACCGTTGTCCGCCGGTGATCGATTTTGGTTCAGTTTTCGCCGTCTACGTCTGTCTTGGGAAGTGGATTTTTATTTGGCCTGGAACGTGTATACTGAGGCCTTTGTAAGAAAACTCCAACTGCTCGTTCGGAAGCCTCCTGCTGCCAGGTGCTCTCTTCTATGTTAGTTAAAACTAATTGGCGCCTAAGCTTATCTTTAAATCGTTTCCGGTTCGGGGAGGGGGGCAACCACCTTTCAGATCACCAAAAGATGGTTGCATTTGGCATACATCTACATCAATTAGAAAAAAATCGTGTTAGCTTTGCTTGTTTTATCATGTTGTTTTTTTAAATTCCTTATGTACAACTTTTAGGACATGATTATGTTTACTATTAATTTTTCCACCGAAAAAACTAGAGTAGGCCACTTTCATAATACTTCTTGAAGACTCATGAGATTTCACCCGCTATTTAAAATCAAAATGCAAAGCCATTGAAATTTGTTTTCTTTGACCTGATATAGTGACGTCATGAGTCAACTAAAATGGTTTTAAGACAGCCACTTGTCATTAAGCTCTCAGTGTGTCATGGTCACTGAGACAACCGAGTACACATATCAACGGAGAGAACTTTGAAGGAATCTCTGGATTGCAAAAATAACAACCAAATAGCCTTCGAGAGTGACCAATACAATTTAGATATACAAACTGTAATTAAGGATTGGTCTCTTAAGATACACAAGAAGTTGCAAAGGGAAAAAAGATCGTCTCTCGAGACGTAAAATGCCACAGAATTACATAGACTTTTAGTATATCAGCTATAATACCATATTGCTTTAGATTTATACGCTGTTATTCGTGGTTGGCAATCCGAGCTTCGGGTTCTCCTAATTAATTCACTATCAGGACCTAACACGAGAACACAGTAACTCAGTTTGTACAACTTGTAGTTTGATAATCCATTCATTGCAAAGGTGATAGTATTCGCCCCCGCCCCGCCCCCCGTGACACATGGAGGTACAATCATGTGTCATAAAGTTAACATTCTCCGGTTGGTCATTATTATTTTTTGTTACCCCAATAATCTCTCTTTCTCCCTCTCTCTTTCTCTCTCTCTTATTCCCGTTATGTTATTGACCCTAACCTAAACCGAACCCAACCATTTCCTCCCACCAAGCCACACGTCCCCTGACTAACCCTAACCAGTTCCTCCCACATCCACCCACACGTCCCCTGACTAAACCTAACCAGTTCCTCCCACCCAGCCACACGTCCCCTGACTAACCCTAACCAGTTCCTCCCACCTACTCACACGTCTCCTGACTAAATCTAACCAGTTCCTCCCACCCACCCTCACGTCCCCTGACTAACCCTAACAGTTCCTCCAAACCAGAAACACGTCCCCTGACTAACCTAACCAGTTCCTCCCACCCAGCCACACGGCCTCTGACTAACCCTGACCCTAACCAATAACTAATACTCTCCTTCTCGGTACCATTGTTACTACTCATGTACCACCGGGTGTCAGCAGCCACACATGCCAAGTCTTCTCCACAGGTAATCTCGCCATTAGGTAGCTCACGGCTCTAGTCACTTCTGGGCTTTCTACCCCCTGGCCCTGACTCTATGGCGATTATTGTTCATGTCTATAAAACAAGTATTAGACATAATGCACGCACAAAGAAAGTAACTTATGCCCTGACATTGGGGGCAGATACAACAGGAGGGAAGAAAGAGACATAAACAAAAACTGATAGAAAGAATGAGAAAGTGAGAGAGAGAGAGAGAGAGAGAGAAACAAGGAAAACGTACAAGAGAGAGAGATACAGAGAAAGAGAGAGAGAGAGAGAGAGAAAGAAAAAAGGTGGTACTGATATAAGCCTACTAAAATGTTCCAGGTTTAGAGAGTCTACAGATAGTCTCACATTGAATCATCAATAGATTACTCAGAGTGCAATGGTAATTGGTATCCCAGTCTCAGGTGGGAATGCAAGAGACCAGATAGCCCAGTCCAAACAACCGACCTTCCAGACTAAGTCGGTCTTGAAACAAGCCATCATACTGTCCCACAAGGGCGCCGCCATCAGTGTCCCATTAGCTGAGGTTGCGATCCGTCCACATGTGGTCACAGTATAGGAATATGATGAAATTACCTGTAGCGGCCGCTTATATCCAGCCCTAGACCGGAAGTTTTACATGGATGGATTACCTCTGCTTGTTCCCTATGGAATATGGCCTTGGGCGAAACCCTTTATTTGTAACCAGATTTACCAGGTAGCTTTAACCTTCCACCAAACTCTTTTTTATTTCATTGGCCTTATCTTATGGCCTTTATTTTTAAACTTACTACAATAAAATGTGACACTTTAAGTTTCCCAGTTCCCAGTGCTTGACTGTGATACACTCAAATGTGTTACAAATTGATGAATGGAAAAGAAAAGCGAGACACTTTTCAGAGATTTCAAACTGTATCACGCGCATTTCGCCTGCTCTCACTAGTTATCTCATTCATAGTTCTGGTGACACTACACATGTACATGTCAGATGGGCGCAAATTAACAAGAGGCCCCTTATTACGAATTGAGAGGGCCCAGTTAAGATCTCGCCCTAGAGGATTTGGGGCACACTGTTAGCCACTCAATTTCATACGATGGTACATTCTGAGCTGCAGAAATTCTCCAGACAGAAGACATGAGTGCGTGATATCGTGAGGCACGTTCAACCTAGAGGTACTATGTGTTGCCCCTCTTGCCACACTTCTAAAACAGGACTTGTGACCAATCTTGTTGAAGTCCAAGGGCTGAGCCGAAAGCTCTTCGAGCCCTAAGTTTGAAAAAAAACAACTGTTTGGACGCCAAACAGTAAAAATAAAAATACCTGTGAGAAAACAGTTCTGTTTGAGAGAGATCCGAGTCAATGCCTATGTAAAGCATTGCTGTTTCCAATGCCTTTGGCCCCTGACGCATGCTTGGCTGCACATGGCTCCGCCATTTTCCTTCGTTGTACCAAGCTAACTGTGCGGGACCCGCCATTTATGTAACGGTCCCTTTGAGGAACAGCGCATGGATGTGGGACGTGTTTGTGGGGACTTTTTTACAACCCCGCCCGTGCAAGAGGTTGACTCTCGTCTACCCGTGGGCATCCCCACGGGAGTTATGTTTCGCCATTCATTTAGCCTAGCTACCCCCTCAAGTAGCCGTTTCCACCCAGGTGCCACGATGAGGCAGAACAGCGTACCCGGTGTAACCAATCTTGAACTGTTAATAGATCGGTAGTTTTAAACAATTAGCTGTCAAAACCAGGGGGAGTCACTCGAAAGCAAACAAAAAGTGCTATCTTGGAGATGTTTAATAAATCAGTGAAGGGCTGTCATTTGTCTGTATCTGTCCCTGCTTCCCCACTTCAGACAGAAGTGGACCAGTCCATACTTGGCTTGGAATGCAGACCCCAGTGTGAAGTATTTTATAGTTTTCACAATGGGAGTGTTAAATAAAAAAGTAGGAGCAATGTAAAATTAAAATCTTTTAATGACTAAATCAATGTATTAAAAGAAGAATGAAATAAAACAAAACACAGGGACACTCTTGTGAGGTTGAATCTCAGATCAGCCGTTTGCTTCTTAAATATTTAGACTTATAATAATACGGCTTACCTTCGAGTCCGAATAGTGATCTCTTCATCGTCCTCGACTGTCCTCGTGGTAATTTCCCTTTCACTTCCAGACGTTATAACAAAAGCGACGAGAATTCATTTCGTAATAACAAAACAAAAGGGTTGAGGACAAAAATGAGTGAGATTCATTGTTAGTTAGGACTAAATAGTTCATCCAATCTATTGTTCCAAGGATCCGACCCTCTGCCTTCGATCTTTGAAACTGTTTACTTGAGCGTCCCTTTGAGATTCCCTGATGAGTCTAAATATAGATTGAGTCGCGACACCTCCTTGTGTTTTGAAATCACGGGCTATCTCGGTATCTTATGTACAATTGAGACCACCCGGAGAGTGATAAAGTTATTATCAACGCCCCTGCTGGTTCAAGTACTTCCTGTGGAGGGTGTAATTGACAAGGGCGAAAAGGTAAAGACAATAGAGTACCAACAATTTTGTTTATGCCCGCATTGTCTAAATTGCTTGAATTGTTTTATTTTAATAATGCAAGCTCCTAAACTGCGATATTTAGTCATCGTCTTGTCTCTCTTTGTGACAGTATGCTATTATAGCATTCTGTTGTTTCCAAAAAGGAGATAACAGACTTTGTTAAAGGTGGTATGAATATCTCTGAATTAAAGACTTTCATTCACTTCGAGTAGACAGGCATTTCACTTAAACCGTATCGTATCCTGAGGTGAATTATGAATGGGGTGATAAAATTGCATTGTAGTACGTAGTGGTTTAGATTTTGTGAAAACAAAATATTATAGTGAGTATAATTTTTTTTGTTATATACATATTTGTAGGCCCTAGGGTCAAAAGCGTTCAAAAACCAGCTACATACAATTACTTACAAGTTTTAGCTGGTTCTACGAAACTTGCAGCTTTGCACAAACGAGCGCACGCTACTCTGCCTCATCGTGGCGCTCGTGTGGAAACGGCCATTGGAGGTAGTGGTTAGGCTAAATGGGTAGGAAAACAAAAAACTCCCGTGAGGGTGACCACGGGTAGACGAGAGTCGACCCATTGCACGGACGGAGTTGAAAGAGAGCCCTTATGGTCCAGTCGATAATCCATGCTCTGTTCCTCAAGGGACTGTTGAATAAATGGCGAGTATCCCACGGTTAGCTTGGTATAACATAGGAAAATGGTGGAGGCTCCCGGTGCTCTCGGCCTTCGGCCATGTCCAGCCAAGCATGCGTCCAGGGCCAAAGGCATCGGAAACAGCAATGCTTTACATAGACATTGACTTGGGTCTCTCCCAGACAGAAAGGTGGTTCAGAAAGTTGTTGTTTTTTTACTATTTGACGCCCAAACAGGTTTTTTTCAAACTTAGAGCTCGAAGAGCCTTCTGCTCAGCTCTTGGAAAATCAAAACGGTTTGCACAAAATACACATAACACATGATACTATGTTTTACAAGTATTTGCAAGTTTTATAAGTACTCCAATATAATACGAGTAATTAGTTTTCAAAAACTAATGTTAACACTTTCAGAAGACCATAACAGAACCATTGCACTTTAATCCTTTCATTCATTTCTCAAAGTCTAATAAATATATACAGAGTATACATTATGCTTCCGTGTTCAGCCA
This sequence comes from Biomphalaria pfeifferi, assembly GCA_030265305.1. NCBI lineage: Eukaryota > Metazoa > Mollusca > Gastropoda > Planorbidae > Biomphalaria > Biomphalaria pfeifferi. Next base: position 1,502,149 of record JASAOG010000051.1, read on the forward strand.
TATGTGTATATAGCATATACTATCAAAGACTTTTTTAATATTTTTTTTTAAATGGTTATATTTCCGAACAACAAAGTTTGCATATTTAATTTTAGAAACAAAAGGGCTTGCTTTCAGAAGATCAGAAGAATCAGATGCAAATATTTTGAGCAGGATACAGGCTAATGTGAAGCTGAAGGCTTCATGGCGCTTTTAGTTTTTAGAGACTTAGACGTGATAGACAGATTGACGGCCAGACAGCAGAAAATCAATAGCGGCTTTTTCCCTACGGGAACTCCTTAAAAAAAAAGATGGAGAGGGTCAAAAGTGTCTAACCAGCAATAAACATGAGCTGTTGAAAGACAAGCGACTGGTCATCTAATCCCACTGAGCTCACGATACGACCACTTTCGATAAGATACTAGCTCTTTTACCTCAAGTTAAACACGCATTACAATCGCTTGGTTTTATTTCGGGGCTTCTATAACATTAAAAAAAATACGATTTGATAAAGAAACGTTAGGTGTAACATCAACCTACGAGAGAGTCACTTGGCTGTGAACAACGACAAAGAAACGGAAGGAAAACCTTTGATTCATCAAGAAGAAAGTCATCAATTTCAAAGAAAATATTTACTACAATTCCTCTTATCTGTTTGTGAATTCTTCATCGGGTCAGAAAAAAAGCCAAAACAAAACAAAATCTAGCTGGGTGGTCACGTTCTCGAAAACGGCTGTAACGATTTTCCTATAAATTTGACAGTTTATGTAAATCTTTGGGAAAAAAATTGTAGCTAATTGGCCACGCAGGGAAACTCAGGTTTGACCGTCACATTTTTGTTATAGTATAATAATCTAAAAATTAAATATGGCCTGTAGTTCTACACTATTTCTTACCTTGAGCGTACATGCGTCAGTGGATATTAACCCATTTCTTTATTAAAAAGGGAAATAAATAAACAAACTTTCAGGAACATTTTGTGCACCGTCTTCTAGGTCTGGATCTGTAGGTGTATCACCTTACTACAATATATTGCCATATAATTCAATATTACGAGCTAAGTAACTGATTTTCAAAGAATGGTCTGTTTAGTACGGAAAAGTGTTGCAAAGAAGCAAAAAGCTGGCTAGAAATACAATATAAATCTATACATGTATTTATAAACTGAATCTAATAATTGTAACAGTTTCTAAAATAACGTTTAAGAAATCTCTGAACGATTTTGTAATTAACAAGGTTACAAAAGACAGTTTGTATGGAAACACAAACTCAAAATCGGCCCCCGAAGTAGTCCACCCAGGCAGGCTTCAATATTTTCAGAAAGAACATCCGAATGAAATTATATCAAAGACAAATGTGAGATAAGAATAGAGAAAGAAGGTTAACAGATCTTGTGTAGTGCCCCAACGATCCCGCAGATCAAAGGATAGGTGAAATTGGATGTAAAGTTAGATGTGAACCTGGCCTAACTAGTTACCCTTTCAGACCTTGTGGTCTATAGGGCAGATGATACAAAGTTCATCTGTTTTGGTGGCCTACGGTTAACGAGGGTGTCATGTAGCCAGCACAACGACCAACCGCCTTTACTTTTCCCCAACTAATGTCAGGTACCCATTAGAGCTGAGTGGACTCAGAGGCGCCCAAAGATTCCAAAGTTGAAAATCCCAGTCTTCAACAGGATTCGAACCCGGGATCCCCGGTTCGGAAGCCAAGTGCTTTACCGCTCAGCCACCGCGCCTCCCCTGGCCTAACTGATGTCTTATAATTGATCTAGCTGTTTTGAAAAGGTTCAATGTTATTCGAATCCTCTTAAAAAAAAAAAAAAAAAATTTGATAATAGGACATGCATGATACAAACTTTAGAACAATAATAAAATTTATAACATTACTATTCGTTTTAAATTAGGTCATACTTATAATGCATACAAATTAGCTTTTTCTCTTTAGAAAACTGCTTGCATAACTGATTTTAAAAATTAGATTTTTCGCTTTCAGAAAAAAAAAAAGTAGCCTTTGCATCAGAACTTTGAATGGTCTAAAATATTGTGATGTCGGATTTTCAATATCTTTTGTAGTTTACGAGCTCTAAACGGGACGGACGGACAGACAAAACTAATAGCGTCTTTTCCCCTTTCGGGGGCCGCTAATAAACGATAGTTTGTTACTATGGCTAACAAGGATGTCTCGTGGTCAGCATAACGACCTTCCGTCTTAAGTTTCCTCATCAACATTTTCACATTTAGATTCAGCGGCGTTATAATGTCGAACTAAAAGTTTTAAACACTGGCTTTCAAACTCATGACGCTCGCTTCAGCAGCCACTGGTCTACTACTCTAGCACCTGGCTTCAACAACCAGTGGTCTTAATACTTTAGCACCTCGCTTCAGCACCAGTGGTCTTAATACTTTAGCACCTCGCTTCAGCACCAGTGGTCTTAATACTTTAGCACCTCACTTCAGCAACCAGTGGTCTTACTTAATACTTTAGTACCTCTCTTCAGCACCGGGCATCTTACTACTTTAGCCCCAGTGGTCTTACTACTTTAGCCCCTCGCTTCAGCACCAGTGGTCTTAATACTCTAGCACCTCGCTTCAGCACCAGTAGGTAGTTTTACTAATTAAGCATCTCGCTTCAGTACCAGTAGTCTTACTAATTAAGCATCTCGCTTCAGCAAAAGTAGTCTTACTAATTAAGCATCTCGCTTCAGCACCAGTTGTCTTACTATCTAGCACCTCGCTTCAGTACCAGTAGTCTTACTAATTAAGCATCTCACTTCAGCACCAGTGGTCTTACTTAATACTTTAGTACCTCTCTTCAGCACCGGGCATCTTACTACTTTAGCACCAGTGGTCTTACTACTTTAGCACCTCGCTTCAGCACCAGTGGTCTTAATTCTCTAGCACCTCGCTTCAGCACCAGTAGTCTTACTATGTAAGCATCTCGCTTCAGTACTAGTAGTCTTACTAATTAAGCATCTCGCTTCAGTACCAGTAGTCTGACTAATTAAGCATCTCGCTTCAGCACCAGTGGTCTTACTAATTAAGCATCTCGCATCAGCAGCAGTGATCTTACTACTCTAGCACCTCACTTCAGCACCAGTGGTCTTACTAATTAAGCACCACACTTCAGCACCAATGGTCTTACTAATTAAGCATCTCACATCAGCACCAGTGGTCTTACTAATTAAGGATCTCACTTCAGCACCAGTGGTCTTACTACTCTAGCATCTCACTTCAGCACCAGTGGTCTTACTACTCTAGCATCTCACTTCAGCACCAGTGGTCTTACTACTCTAGCATCTCACTTCAGCACCAGTGGTCTTACTACTTTAGCACCTCGCTTTATGAGCTAACTGTTGTGGCATTATGAATGATTCTAACTCTAACTCATTGCGTTGTTGTTTTTAAATGTTTTGTTAAATGTTTGTACATGTATTGGATGTTCCTTCAGAGGCGAAGACAATCTACTTCCTAGCCCAAACTTCCCGTTGGACAACGGGGGATGGTAATGGCCAGAGTATGAACCCAGGACCATTGAGACGATCGAAGGACAGTCCAGCGCGCATAACGCATACTAATAGTTTTAAGTTGTGTTAAGTTAACTCTCACGAAAAAAACTACCAAATTGTAGGGCCTACTACTTTGTGTAATTTATTGGACTGAACTGATTAGTTTCCTAATGGCTTTGTTCGTGACAGCCAAGTATCAAATTGTTAAACCTTGACTAATTTAGCGACTAGGTTCAATGCTACTTTCGATCGTGGGTCCCGTTTAAACTAATCACTCCAACATGCTTTTAGTAAATCACCTTTGTTACTGCTTCCATGTTACTTAAAGCATGACCCTTGACCTAAGGCATGAGTCATAACTGTCGCGTAATTAAAGAAGGGAATGGGAAAAAAACAAACAAACTAGCTCCCAATTGACCCGTTCGTTCGAGGCTTGTTAATCTCGAGTCCGGGTGGGACAAATAGCGAATTGAGCGCGACTGTTATGGGATCTGGGATGGATCTTTGTGTTGTGAGCGAATCTTAATCTCATTGGTTCTTCACGAGCATGTTGTGAGTAGAATGATCTATCGAAGTGTGAGTAGCCTTTTCCTCACGTGAACTTGTTCTGGGATGAGTATTTTTGATGACTAATAGTCTCACGAGCATTTATTTTAATTCGTGTAAAGATTTGCTTTTGTTTTGCTAGACATAATGTCTCTAAGTCTCTTCCAAACTCTTTTTGTGTGTCGCTCTCAGTTAAATCTCTCTCTCTCTCTCTTTCTCTCTATTTCTCTCTGATTCACACAGATTCTCTCTTTCTCTCCCTCTCTCTCTCTCGTTTTTTTTTTAAATCTTTCAATGATCTCCCTTCCCCCCCCCCTTTCTCTCTCCAGCTTTTTATTTCTCTAGCATTTTCTCTCTTCCTCTCTTGAAGTGACGTCAGCACTTTTATGAAACTCCTTCTAAAATATTTACAGTGTTTAATTATTTTTCAGAGGTTTAAATTAAAAAAAAAAATTTCTTTCGTTTTTTTGTTCGCTGTCAGAAAGATACCACCTTCACACAGACGCACAGCCGGGATTTAATTACTTTTTCGAGACTACATTTTAGTCCTATCATATCACCCCAATACGTGGTTTCAGTATAAAATTTATCTGGAAGTGACAATCGGAGAACTCTCACAAAGGCTGCACGACACACAATTTGAGACCCAAAGAAAAAACTCACATTGAAAGAAGGCACAGAGGACGAAAACTTAAATAGACAGCCGCGAACAACGACTTTGTCTGCATGAGGTTTGGAAGATTATGTAGGTCGCTACTGGATTTCTTGTGAAACACTGTACACATCTTCGGACTTCAGAATCGAAGACGTTGCCATTATTTTTATTATAAATCTCTCTCTCTTTGTGTGCTTCTTACTCATGTAAGGGGGTAAGCGAGAGAGTGACAGACACTTATATATAGATATATATAGAGAGAGAGGGAGAGAGAGAGAGGGAGAGAGAGAGAGGGGAGAGAGAGAGGGAGAGAGATAGAGAGAGAGGGAGAGAGATAGAGGATGGGAAATTGAAATTCAAATTAAAATATCCTCTTATAGACGAGAATTACTTAAAGATATTTAAAGCTATTGCTCTTGTCAGTAGAACCCATGGTAACTGTGACCATCTTAGACCATACTTAAGTGAATAAGTTCGTCAGGTGGTCACGTGAAACAATGCACAGAGTAGGACTGAACTTAATTCCAATTTCGACTCATACATTGAATCATTGAAATAACTCAAAATGATAAGCTATGACTTGAATAACCTCTATATGTAGTGCGAACTCTTGCACTGTAAAGTTACAAATTAAACTCGTCAAACGCGCATCAATCAATGCATACCATTTAGTACGTGTTTAGGTTTTGTTATTCCTTCTCTCTCTCTCTCTCTCTCTCTCTCTCTCTCTCTCTCTCTCATGCCCTATTCATTTCTCTCTCTTGTCTCTTTCTCTTCCTATTTCTCTCTCTTGTCTCTTTCTCTTCCTATTTCTCTCTCTTGTCTCTTTCTCTTCCTATTTCTCTCTCTTGTCTCTTTCTCTTCATATTTCTCTTTGATTTCACTCTTATTTCCCTCTTCTCTTTCTCTTTGTCTTTATTTCATTTTCTTATTTGCATTTCTTTCTTTTCTTTTTCCTTCACTCTCCTCTTCCTCTTTCGTTTCACAAATTCTCTTTTTTTCCCCTTCCATATATTTCTCTCTGTTTCTCATTCACTCTTTCTCTCCACTTCCTCTCAACTCTCTTTCTCTTGCCTCCTATAGTCTTAAAAACTATTTCTGAAAATAACAATTCCCCGTCAGTGCACGAACAAAACGGTTTATTTGAGAATCTCATTGATTAGTGAACTTGTGTGTTTGATCTTCAGTTCATATCAGTGGTTCTTAAAGTAGGAACATGTTCCACAATCACTGACCTCCCACCTACCTGTGTTTCCCCTAAGTCACATATTATATACAGAGAAAGATGAAATGTTCACTTCTATGCTGGTTCAAATGGTGCAAGCTTTTGCTTCAGAAACAGGTCAACATTCTAATTGATGGAATGTTTACCTGGTGATAATTAGATCGCCTGGCCACCGTTCGAGAACTAACTATGTCAACATGGACGTTAGCTGGACAAACAGACACGCGAGTGGGGGACCGCTGCCTCTTCAATCTATTGACTGCCCCCTTTTTTTGGTCTCCTCTCACAGGGGGGGGGACATTTAGGTCTAGTTTAAACAGTGATGAAATTAATATTCCAACGGGCTGTGACATGGCTTAATACCGATGCGAGTCATGACAGTGTCAAAGATGGGTCATCGTGTGACCTTTTAGTCTACTTCTGGTGTGTACGCCCACTGTAATCCAGTAGAAAGAAAGGTGAAAGTGCTACAGCGTATGGATATTAAAGATGCTCAACGTTTGGCTGCAGTTTGTGTATCAAGGCTCGTTAGTCACTTTAGTTAGTCACTTTAGTTAGTCACATGAGAAGTTACAAAAGGAAAAGATTGTAACTGAAGACGTAAAAAGCCGTGGGCGCGGTGGCTGAGTGGTTAAGTGCTTGGCTTCCAAACCCGGGGTCCTTGGTTCGAATCTCGATGAAAACTGGGATTGTGAAACTCGGGATTTTTAGGGCGCCCCTGAGTCCACCCAACACCCAACTCTCCTATGGGTGCCTGCCTTAAGTTGGGGAAAATAAATGCGGTTGGTCGTTGTGCTGGTCACATGATACTCTGCTCGTTAACCGTTGGCTAAAGAAAGGGAAAACCTTCACTCATTTGCTCTATAGATCGCAAGGTCTGAAAGGGAAACTTTACGTAAAATGTCACGGGTGTCATATTGTGACACAGACGTTAGCACTGAGGTAAAGTTTGACAATGTTTTTTATATGATGAATTAGAAAACATAATGAGGGTAACATTAAAATATAATTTGATAATAATTTCTAATAATATATTTTTATCTTTTGTAATACATGTAGCAGTTTTAATGTTTTAGTTTTCATGTGTCTCTGGGACAGATGAAACAATATTTATATGTTTCTGTGTACAAAAGTTACACAGGGTATCGTGTGGCTAGCACAACGACTCTCCACGTTCACACCCCAGTGAAGTAGATTAAGTCTAATTGGAGATACAAACGAGATCCTATTGCTTTGTCTAAACATTTTTGCATGCACTAGGATTCAAACCCGAGACTAAGAGTGTGGCACTGCATGTGCTTTAACATTTGGTAACCACGTTCCGAGAAAGACGTTTTGATTTAGTTAAAATACACTCTCTTTATTCGAACGGATACAGCATTAAAAGTTCCTTAGATTTGGTAGATTTACTTTTGTATTCTTAATTTCTCCATGTCTATAGGACAGTTCCTCAATTAGACTGAAATCCATAACTCTCTCTCTCTCTCTCTCATGTACAAACTACAATTTTGAAGACAGACATTAAAGAACAACTTCTTAAATTATAGACATATGTTTTGTTGTTCGTTCCTATGACAAATGAACTTCATCGATTGCCAGCTGCTCTCCCCCTCCCTGCAAATCTTTCATTGATTGTAGAAACCGTTTTATTAATTGCCACTAGAGATGGGCGTGACGTTTAGGAGGCCGACAGTCAAGGGTCGCGGTTTTGACATTATGACAGACGACAAGAGACTGTGACATTTGACTAAAATACAACTTTTGTCAGCTTGGTGTGTCAACTTCGTCAATACTCTTGCAGCTGTCATTTTCGTTGCAAATTATGGAGCCATTTTTACGAAACAAAACAAAAGGAAAAGTTAAGGTATACTTTTTAATTTTTTTTTTTTTTTACATAGCTTGATGACTCTCTTGATTTGTTGGTATTATTGTGATTGGTCTACTCATTTGTGTGACAAAATATGGTTGCTTACATCTTAAAGAATTGCTGGGTTTAATTTGATTTCTATAAAATTTAAAACAGCAGAGAATTAGTCGACTACAGGTGTATTTAGAGAGGTGGTATTTAAAAGCACATTTCTAATTTCAAGATGCTAGATCAAATTTATATAAGTACTCTTTTTTTTTTCTGGTGCCTTCTGAGCAGGTAACGGTTAGCCTGAATGAGCCAGGAAAACGTATGACTTAGTAAAGTCTCTAATGAACACGTAAGACTTAATTGACACATAGGTGTCTGATGATATAGTTTATCTGGAGGATACGCCTATAATTTATAAATAAGATATGGCGGTGTGGTAAGGTACTAAAAAAGTTGAAAAAAATCCCAATAATTAGGTGCTATTAAGTTTAATTGAAAAAGGGTGTGTGTGTGTGGGGGGGGGGGGGGTTCTTCCCCAGAAAGAGAATGGTATTCAGATATGAAAAGCTTCAGAAGGTTACCATAGGAGGAACTTTAGATACTGGACCATTTCAATTATAGTAAGGAATGAGACACAGAAATCCAATATCATTGCTTCCGTGGGTTCTGTACATTCTATACTGTTAGCTATTACCATATTATAGAATAGTAAGATACACTTTAGTACCGTGAAGTAAATAATTAAAGCCCTCCATTCAGACCTTGCGATCTATAGGACTTATTCTGTAAAGGGCATCTGTTTCTATTGCCAACGGTCAACGAGGGTATCATATTGCCAGCACAACGACTAACCGCATTTACTTTCCTCAACTAATGTCAGGTACCAATTAGAGTTGGTGGACTCTTGAGCGTTCTAGGAATCACGAAATTCAAAATTCCAGTCTAAAATCAACCCCCGAGACCCTTCGGTTTGTAAGCCTATCACTTCATCAATCAGCTAACACGCTCTCACTGAAAAGTAAAGCATAGTAAAATATAAGAGTATGAGTTGGTATAATATTTAGCTTGTAGTTTACACAGTGTACTATTTTGTAACCTAAACTAGAGAAGAGCAGATCATTAGTGACATAACCTCGTTCTTCATTTTTTTTCATTCGATCCAGCGGGGTCTAATGGGCTCTATAAATGTTGGTCTTGAGATGGGGGGAGCCTGGGTCTTGTATTGGATAACAAATTGTTCCCAACTCAATAACAGGCCATAGAGTGATGTATGAATTACATGCTTTTATTTCTGCTATTGTTGCTGGCATTATGTTAATATTATGAGAGATCGGCTCAACAAGGGAGAGAATAAATTGAACCCTGAGGAGGGTGAATAGGGGCCATAACATTCCCTCCTCCACAGCTGGACGTGACTAAATAGATTTAAAAAAGAAGCTCCAGTAGCCTCAGGCTTTCCCCTTCCATCCTCGCTGATAACTTCAGAACCATTCTGGTGCTCTGACTGCTAGCGGAGGAGGGGCTGCAAAGCTCTACGAGACAGAAGGTCACGGCTCCACACCTCTAAGACTAGGTGGGTGGTTTCCAATTTCTCTCCTCACGTATCTCACTGCACCTAGTTACGTCCCTTTAGGGAAGTCCTGCGCCTCGTACCTACCATGGTGATGGGCCCCACCTGTTCACGTGTATAGACAAAAAAGTGAGCATGTACCAGATTCTACGCGATAAAGTGTTGAACAGGTCTTGATTGATTGAAGAGCTCATTTTTCATTGTTCTTGTTGTTTTAAATAATTCCCCCCCCCCCCCCCACGTCTTGATGTGTATTCTCAAATTGCCTTGTTCCACATTCTCCTCGTCCACTAAGTATGGACTAACGACTACTTCAGCGACGGACTGGAATGCTTTCCGGCCATCAATCAAGTGACCTCTGGAATGTCAGGTCCCGCCGTTTGATTAAGGCTGCGGGAGGCGAAGACTCGACGAAGGGGAGTGGCGAAAAGAGAAAAGAGGGGGGGGGGGGGTGACCAAGAAATTCGTGGTGGTGAAGGTGGCAACATGCATCAAACATTTCTTTACTCTCGCTTTTTTTTTTAATCTGTACAAGAAAAACGATTTTGCGAACTCTTAATTCTTTTTTTTCCATCTTTTGTTAGCGGCCTCCGAAAGGGAAAAGACGCTATTAGTTTTGTGTGGTCTGTCCGTCTGTCCCGTAGGGTCCCTACGTCCGTCAGTCTGCATATCACGCTCAAATCGCAAAAACTAGATAAACTTTCGAAACTCTAGTCTCACGATATTTTGCAAGCTTCTGGTGCAATGGTTACTTTTTGTTTTCTGCAAGCAATTGGTTTTGTTTTAAAATAAATTAAGAAAGTCTTTTTGTTTGCGTATTTCTATAAAATATAAGACTTTTTAAACAATACTCCTACATGAGGGAGGCAATATTAAGAAAGAAAGATAATTTCATTGAATTATTGATAACATATATAAAGTTAATACATACATACATTTGTATATATATATATATATTAATCGTGTATCTCCTGATCCATTTGCCACTAACTTTTAACAGAAAACATTTATTTCGTTTACCCGTTATAGCTAACAGCGTGCTGCAGACGTATAATTTTCTTCACTCATTCAGAAATGAAATTTTACTTTAAACATTGTATGTAATATAATTCAAAACTATAAACAACACTCAGGCACTCGGCTCGGGTTCACGAATAGCGCGCTACGCCACTGCCTAAGATAAATATATAAATATAATATAAATATATGCCAGTAGGTCGACTTCCACAAGACATTCTGCATGGCGAGCTAACAGAAGGCAAGAGAGACGCTGGTCGTCCACTTTTACGGTATATGGATGTATGCAAACGCGACACGAAGCTCTTCAAAATCGACACTAGTAACTGGGAAAAAGTAGCACTGGATAGATCCACATGGAGAGCGAGCATAAAGGTAGGGTGCCGTAAAGCAGATACCATACACCACAGTAGTAGAAAGAAGTGTGAAAATGCAACGGCGCCTGGTGATCGCAGCTGTGTATCAAGGATTGGCCTCTTTAGTCACACAAGAAGTTGCAAAGGGAGAAGATAGTCTCTCTCGTCGTAAAATGCCACAGAATACAGAATATATAAATATATATTTGTTTGCTTTATAGTTATATTCGACCATCTTTTCCAATTGTATATCATTAAATTAGGAAACCATTTCAATATAAAACAGCAGAAAGATTGTTCTAGACTCTAGACGTATTGAATGTTTCATGATCTCTATGTAGTTTGTAGGCCAATTAGTAAAGACAATTGTTATAAAAATTGAGGTATTAAAGATAATTTGGGAAACAATCCATTAGAGCATTAGATGAATTGTCTTTTTTGACCGCGTCACCTGGTGCTAACTAGTTTACCTGTTCTTAGAAACCCACATCATAAACACACACACAATACACGAGAGACTATACTCCAGTGCAGCTGTAAACACAGGTGAGACAGGTTAGAAGACAAACCCCGTTGCGTACAGGGTGCTATCTTGTCAGTTCGATCTAAACACAAAGGCCTTCGGTTCGCCCGGACCCGTCGATTCGGGCCCCAGATACTGTGAGTTGGGGAGGGGGGGCCCTTGGAGATGTAGGAAGTAGAAGGAAGTCAAGGGGCAGCGAGATGAAAGCCACCGATTCAGTCCGTGCACCCAAAACATAGCGCACAGCCAGAGCGCCTCCACATCTCACGTCCTGGCGAAGTTTTTATACAGCAGGAAATACAATTAGCTTCCTTGTGACGAATGGACCCCAGTTCTGTAAAGCTGCTAAATAAGTTAGCCTAGTAGTCAAGTGCAAACATTGGAAAACTTAGTACAGGGAAAAAATAATGGAGTTTTACCTTACAATAAATGAAAACGCCAACAAAATGTGAAAGTAAATTATCGAAAAGAAATTTGGAGACCAATGACGCTATAGCTTCAATGTAATGAGGTATTTTCATAGTATAGATATTGAAAGTTATCTGCTCCTTTTTAGAAAGCTTTATCAACTCACACACACTCTCGAATCAAGCTGAAACTTTGCACAATTATTCATTGGCATTGACAAGACATGAATCAATAAGAAAAAAAAAACAAATTAGACAATTAAATATTTTGTTAAATAGCAACAAGGGAAACTAATACTTCAGTATTCACAGATATGGCTAAATTTGTTGGGTTTAGTCCCCTTAAATAATTGTTACTGCTATTTCTCCCTCACGCATTCTCCGATCAAGTTGATACTTTAAACATATGTGTATTGTATCTAACCCAACATGAATCAATAAACAAAAATATTCAATGAGTCAATTAATTATTGGTAATTGATTATTTAGTTATATAAGGGAAATAACTTGTTAGATATAGTTTTAAAGACGGAGTTCTTCCCCTTAGATAAGCTTTGTTGTTTTTTTTTTAAAGGATTTTGATATTTTGCTTGTTGTTAGTCTAGATTGTTTTTTACGTATTTTTTTGTATATTGCTTTTTTTTTTTTTTCGTTTGAATTCTTAGGATCTGCTTTACATTCTTAAAGCCAAAAAAAAATTTTTAAAAATACAAGAACAGAGTAAAGAAGTTAACTCGATATGGAGAAATGGGGGGGTTAATTTCTAAACAGCGTAAGAGAAAAAAGAGACGATGTTAAATTCAATGTACAAAGTAAATAATGTGAAAGACGCCATATTGAAAGATGATGTTGCCAACTAAATAACAATAACTTTGTGCTACAAGACGAAGAGCTTGGAAATTTAATTCATTGGGATTTAAAAGTGAGCAAACATTATTATATGCTTTTTATGATACAAAGATTATCAATGTTTTCATATGACGTTGACCGGATACACCAACCAAGAAAAATCCCCACCATTATTACAAACTACGACTGTAATCTATGAGTACTCCTCGTGTACTACTACTGACTCTGTGCCTCTGTAGTCAGATAATAAACACGTTCTACTCTCGGGATCAGCATCCGCATTAGAATAAAAATACAGCCAAAGAATAAAGAAAGATGATAAAAGTTGACAGTGTTACGTATCTAGGCATTGTTACCTAGATACTATTTTTTTTCTCTTGACCTGTAGGTTGTCTGCCCCTTGTGTAATAAGTTTTTTTTATTTTTCACGGTGAGTCAAGCCACACAGACAGTGACCGGTCCTTGACCTGTGTGTGTACCTCTGGTTGAAAGGAGGGTGTTTTTTTTTCTGTCTCTTTGAAGAGCGTTCTAGATCTGGGAAATTGATGACGTATTTGGTTCGAGAAATTCCTAGATTTGTCTTGAGATCGACGCGCGGTAGATTATATAAAGACCGCCCGCGTGACGTTGACGGACAGACATACGGAGACAGCCGTGAGACAGAATAGCGGAGACATTGCGCGACCCGTGCGTGGTATACCACTTGATCGTGTAAGTTAATATTTTGTTTCTTTTTTCCAAGGCCTTGCTTGCTTGTATTTGTAATTATATTTTCAAACTCTTGTATTGTAATATTTTTACATGCCATTTTTGTAAAAGGGTTTTGGTCAACACATCAATTCTGTATTGAGTAAATGTTTATTTTTCTTTCTTGTAACTTTATATTTGATTAAACATTAAGTTGATATTTTACCTTCCGATTTCTTGTGTCATTTTTTTTTTTGTTAATCATTGTAAGTCTTTGATTAAATTCAGACTTCTTATAAGTGACACAACTGCTATTCTATTGTCACGTTCCCCTAGGCAAGCCATTTAAAAGTAGAATTCAATTCGTAATACGTGACAAAAGAAGTTTGGGGGCCCGTCCGGGATATTTTTCTGAACCTATTTTCGTCTTACTTGAGTAATTTTGTAAAGGCGAAGTTGACTTTAACAAAATTTTTTTTTGTTCAAAGAGTCGGAAGTAAAGTATCAATAGTATTGACCAAACTCTCTTAAGGTTTTTTTGTTGTACTGATTTTGTACTGTATATTTACATTGTATACATATTTTTGCTTGTAATAGTTGTTAGTTAGTCATGGATATTCAGGTTTTTCTTGCAAATCCCTCTGTGGAAGAGCTTGATGCTTTTACTAGGAAGGAACTGGTCCTTATTTCTAAACATTTAGGGTTAAAAATAAAATCAAATGCCCTTAAACAAGAAATCAGAGATAACATTGTAATCCATTATGTAGACGAGGAAGTGTTTTCTGAAGACCTTTTAGAAACCCTTAGACCCGATGAGGGTAAATCAGATTTAGAACTTCAGATAAAATTAAAACAAATGGAAATAGAAGCCCAGACGGCTAGAGAGCAGAGAGAAATTAAACAAAAAGAATTGGAGCTTGCAGCGGCTAGAGAGCAGAAAGAAATGGAAATAGAAGCCCAGAAGGAAATTAAACAAAAAGAATTAGAGCAGAAAGAAATGGAAATGAAATTACAAATAGAGTTAAAAAAATTAGAGTTAGCTGCTAATGTAAGACCAGATTCTTCCCCTGCCAGTCATACTGCTGAAGCAATAAAATTTTTGAAAATAATTCCACGCTTTAATGAAGCCACAATTGACAATTATTTTCCACAATTTGAACTTGCTGTGAAAAATTTTAATGTACCTGAAACTTTGTGGCCCACTTTGCTGCAAACAGTTTTGACTGGTAGAGCTGCAGAGGTATTTTGTTCTCTGACCATTGAACAACAAAAAGATTATAATGTTGTTAAGGCCTTAATTCTTAAGGCATATGAACTTGTTCCGGAAGCTTACCGAAAGCAGTTCAGGGATTGTCGCAAATCAGATGGCCAAACCCATGTAGAATTCCTGCGGGAAAAGGAGCGACGCTTTGAGAAATGGCTCACTTCCAGGGAAATCGGCACCGACTTTGCAAAATTCAAGAACCTAATGCTGATGGAAGAGTTCAAGAGTTGTGTGCGGCTGGACGTCCGTACGCATATAGCTGATCGTGGCGAGGAAGATGTGCACAAGGCTGCAGTGTTGGCAGACGATTATATAATATCACATCAATTTGCCAAGTATACGACGGATGTCAAGCCAAAACAAGTCAAACAGCCTGAGTCCATTGCTAGCAACTCCATCAAGAACAGCAGTACAAATGACAGAAAACCTACTACAAGTAAAGCTACTTGTTCCTACTGCAAACGAGAAGGCCATAAAATTGACGATTTCTTGTGTCATTTTTTTTTTGTTAATCATTGTAAGTCTTTGATTAAATTCAGACTTCTTATAAGTGACACAACTGCTATTCTATTGTCACGTTCCCCTAGGCAAGCCATTTAAAAGTAGAATTCAATTCGTAATACGTGACAAAAGAAGTTTGGGGGCTCGTCCGGGATATGAACCCGGGACCTCTCGATGATGAGGGAGTAAACCTCGCCGACCACTGTACTGTGCAAGCGCTGACTTTTGAAGGAGCTTTTTCGTTTCTCTTCCTCAATTTCCAACAATCGTCACTCAAACACCCGACTTATCTGCCACACCCGAGGAAGACCTAGAGTTATATCCAGCGTGTGCAGTAACAAGGGCAATGAGGTTGAAAGCATCTCAAGAAGAGAACGTCGTCAAGGCCAACAGTAACCAAGATGATGTGGACTTGAGCACCACATTCTTTGCTTCTCTTGAAGAAGAACCAACGCCAAATTCTGAAAAGCCGGCATCAACTCGAAAACAGTTGATTGAGGACCAAAAGAAGGATCCAGAGCTCGCCAAACTCCGAGAAACCGCAATGACATCACAAGAGGCAGAGCTAGCATCAACGTGCTACTACATCCAAGATGATATGCTCTTCAGGAAATGGAAACCTCCAGACGCATCCAACGAAGAAGAATGGAGAATATGCCATCAAATCGTGTTACCAGAAAGATACCGAGCGTACATCATGAATCTGGCTCATGACACACCAATGTCAGGTCATCTCGGCATCCACAAGACATACCACAAGATTATGTCACACTTCTTCTGGCCACGTTTGAAGAAAGATGTCATCCAGTACTGCCGATCCTGTCATGCCTGTCAGATGGTTGGCAAGCCAAATCAAAAGATCCCTGTTGCTCCTCTGAAGCCGATTCCAGCCTTTGAAGAACCTTTCAGCAGAGTACTTATTGACTGTGTTGGTCCTCTCCCAAGGACAAAAGCTGGCAACCAATACCTGTTGACCATTATGTGTGCTTCAACTCGTTTTCCTGAGGCTATTCCTCTAAGGAACATAAAAGCATCGAACATTGTAAAGGCCTTAATCAAGTTCTTTACTCTATTTGGTCTACCAAAGTCCATCCAATCGGACCAAGGAACGAATTTCACGGCCAATCTCTTCAAGCAAGTCATGACTCAGTTGGGCATCAAACACTGCATGTCGAGTGCGTATCATGCCGAGTCGCAAGGCGCTCTTGAGCGATTCCATCAGACTCTCAAGAACATGATCCGAACCTATTGCTTTGAGCACGAAAAAGACTGGGACGAAGGAATCCACATGCTGCTGTTTGCAACCCGTGAATCCGTCCAGGAATCGTTGGGATTCAGCCCTTTTGACTTAGTCTTTGGCCATTCGGTGCGCGGTCCCTTGAAATGCATAAAAGAGACTTTGTTGTCACCAACAGCCACTGAAGGACTTTTAGAATATGTAATTAAGTTTAAAACTAGACTTTATGATGCTTGTGTTCTGGCCAAAAATAACTTACAAAACACCCAATCCAGCATGAAACGCTGGTATGATAGAAAGGCCCGTGTTAGAGAATTTTCTCCCGGGGATAAGGTGCTTGTATTTTTGCCCATACCAGGTCAACCCTTGCAAGCCAGATATTTTGGTCCCTATGAAATTGAGACCAAAATTAGTGACCTCAATTACACAATCAAAACTCCTGACCGTAGGAAAAAGACTCAGTTATGTCATATAAACATGCTGAAACCTTATGTATCTCGGCCAGATCACTCAGAGAAGAGTAATTGTGTTTTAAATACAGTCAAAAGTTGTTCAAATAGCCATGTTTCTCCTATTGATGATGATATTGTAAAGGAGAAATTTGGACAATACAAAATACCTAATTCTTTTGTATTACAGAATTTGGATGTAAAACTGTCTCATCTGTCTTCGACAGAAAGGCCAGTTATCATGAAACTCATTAATGAATTTAATGACATTTTTTCTGATGTACCAAAACAGACTAATGTTATAATGCATGATGTAGATGTTGGCGAGGCTACTCCAGTCAAGCAGCATCCTTACAGGGTCAACCCTGAAAAACTTGCCATACTTAGGTCAGAAATCAAGTATATGCTTGAAAATGACCTCATTGAACCAAGTTCCAGTAGCTGGAGCTCCCCATGTGTCTTGATACCTAAACAGGACAAGACTTATCGTTTTTGTACAGACTACCGTAAGGTAAATGCTGTAACAAAGACCGATTCGTTTCCTATCCCTAGGATAGACGATATCATAGATCGTATTGGTGACGCTAAGTACATCACCAAAATAGACCTACTTTCAGGTTATTGGCAGGTTCCCCTGACTGATAGGGCAAAGGAAATCTCCGCCTTTGTCACCCCTGATGGTCTGTACCAATACAAAGTGATGCCATTTGGCATGAAGAATGCTCCTGCCACTTTCCAGAGAATGATAAATGCCCTGCTTGCTGACATGGAGAATTGCCACGCATACATAGACGATGTAGTAATTTTTAGCCAAGATTTTTCTAGCCATTGTAAACAACTGCATTGTCTTTTTACTAAACTGTTACATGCAAAAATTACTGTAAACCTGAGTAAGAGTGATTTTTGCCAGGCTTCCATCCAATACTTAGGCCATATTGTAGGACAAGGCCAGGTGAAACCTGTAATGGCCAAAGTAGAAGCTATCCAAGCTTTCCCTATCCCTGCTGATCGGAAACAACTCCGAAGATTTTTGGGAATGTCTGGATATTATAGAAAATTTTGCGAAAATTTTTCTGTCATTGCCAGTCCTTTAACAAACCTCCTGAGAAAGAACGTCCGATTTACTTGGACGGATGAATGTCAGAAAGCCTTTAACCAGATCAAGCAGATATTATCTAGCTCTCCCATTTTGATGGCTCCTGACTTCGGAAAACCTTTTAGGTTAGCTATTGACGCCAGTGACACAGGTGTTGGGTCAGTCCTTTACCAAGAAGATAATTTCCAAGTAGAGCATCCTATTTGTTTCTTTTCCAAGAAATTTAATAGACATCAAAGAAATTATTCTACTGTGGAAAAAGAATGTCTTGGGTTGATTCTTTCTATACAACACTTTGATTTTTATATCAGTGGGTCTAGATGGCCACTGGTTGTATTTACTGACCACAATCCCCTTACATTTATCCACAAAATGTCTGGCAAGAACCAACGACTTCTCAGGTGGAGTTTATTTTTACAAGAGTACAACCTAGATTTTAAACACATAAAAGGCAGCGAAAATGTTATCGCCGATGCCTTATCTAGATTGTAAAAAGTATTTTGATGTATATATTTTTTTTTATATATATCATGATAAATACATTCTGTAATGTAAATATTTTTTTTTTGTTCTAAAAAGATTTCCATTTCGTGGAAATGTAAACTTTTTATTTTTAGGAGGGAGGTGTTACGTATCTAGGCATTGTTACCTAGATACTATTTTTTTTCTCTTGACCTGTAGGTTGTCTGCCCCTTGTGTAATAAGTTTTTTTTATTTTTCACGGTGAGTCAAGCCACACAGACAGTGACCGGTCCTTGACCTGTGTGTGTACCTCTGGTTGAAAGGAGGGTGTTTTTTTTTCTGTCTCTTTGAAGAGCGTTCTAGATCTGGGAAATTGATGACGTATTTGGTTCGAGAAATTCCTAGATTTGTCTTGAGATCGACGCGCGGTAGATTATATAAAGACCGCCCGCGTGACGTTGACGGACAGACATACGGAGACAGCCGTGAGACAGAATAGCGGAGACATTGCGCGACCCGTGCGTGGTATACCACTTGATCGTGTAAGTTAATATTTTGTTTCTTTTTTCCAAGGCCTTGCTTGCTTGTATTTGTAATTATATTTTCAAACTCTTGTATTGTAATATTTTTACATGCCATTTTTGTAAAAGGGTTTTGGTCAACACATCAATTCTGTATTGAGTAAATGTTTATTTTTCTTTCTTGTAACTTTATATTTGATTAAACATTAAGTTGATATTTTACCTTCCGATTTCTTGTGTCATTTTTTTTTTTGTTAATCATTGTAAGTCTTTGATTAAATTCAGACTTCTTATAAGTGACACAACTGCTATTCTATTGTCACGTTCCCCTAGGCAAGCCATTTAAAAGTAGAATTCAATTCGTAATACGTGACAGCAGTGAATTAGAACCTGGAGGCAGTCCTTTGAACTTATTTATATTATTAGTATTATAACAATAACACTAAGGTGGACCGTTGTAGTCAAACTGAATTGTCATTTGCTTGGAGCAATAAAATTGCGTTATATGACCAGTAAGATCAGCTGTCTGCTGGTGTGGTATGCGCTCTGGACTGTCGTTCGATAGACTGAATGGTCCCGGATTCAAACCTGCCCTCCGCTATTTCACGCCGTCCTGCAGGAGAGTTCGGCTAGGATATCATTAGTTTCAAATCTGAACGAACATTATTTCAACCTTCCATGGCTCGTACGGAGTAAGCAAGCCAAATTGAGCAGTTTACAAGTGGATATAAAATAGTGTAGGAACAAAACAAGAAAAAATCTCCAGCCCCCCGCCCCACCTCATTTAAACTGCCCACTAAGAGACCGAGTCATTTTAACATTGGAGCATATCTTTTGAAAATTTGATTACGAATAATTTTTTGTTTATATCATAGGACACGCATCAGAAAACCCTTCAAGCTATCACAGTTTGATGAAGACATGAACAGAGATTAATTTTTTTGTTTAGTTAAATTCCCTTTGACCTGTGCTGCCAATTGTGTTTGTGTACTCTACGTGTAAACAGCGAAGTTGCGTCTGTTAATTTACAATTTGGCAAACATAAAGAAATTAAATGTTTATTTTTTAAAAAAGTTCAAAGCTACATTTTATGTCAATATCAATCAAAATTTTAGCGTGGGAAGGGAGAAAAATTTTTTCTTGACATAAGCATGGTGACTGCCACGTAAAGTATGCGTCAAGGTCATTGTTCAAAATAGTTTATTACAGCAAATGCTCGAGAGCATACAGTAATTACGCAGCAAGGCCGTTTTTTGAGCTTGTTTACAATTGGATCTGGCTTAAACGTATGACGAAATCAGAATTTTCCATGTGTTAAAATGATTTACACATTCCGGATACATAAAGGAAGCAGTATGGGGACTTTTAAGTAAGATTAATGACTGTTTCAAAACTGCTGCGAATATCTACAAATTAAATTTGATTATTTATTTATCAATTGTGTTTAATATTACAGCTACTGCAAATTTTGGAAGAAATGCTTTCTATTTGCTTTTTTTAAAGTATTTTTGTTTTGATTCTCCATTTCAACAAGTAACTCCGGCAATAAGATGGCGTATCAATGATCATGAAGCCAGTTGCATTCGACATGTTTCACCAGCAGAGTCTTGACCACACAATCCCATCGCTATAGTGACTAGAACTGTCAATGATGAAAGGCTAGACTAGAATAGAATTAATAGACTAGAAAGATTGTCTCTATCTAGTGTGAGCTCTATTCATTGATTTCATTCTATTAAGTGTCATTCATTAAACTAATTTCATGTCAATGCTTATAGGCATAACATTGTATGTCTTTAGGTTTATCAGAGCATGCTACTACCAGCACAATTACAGACAGTTTAACGTTCACAATTACAATATAAACTGTTGAAATTATTTTTAAGAATGGACAATATATATTACACCATCCAGTGCCTATTGTTAATTAGTTCAATATAAATGGAGCAATCAATATATATTTAATTGGTAAGTAGTTTTGGTATAAATTCTATATAAACTAGTTTAGTTATATTCACTAAACAGTTTATATTGAGAAGACTCAGCCAATATCCATTACAGTACAATCAATTGTACAAGAGTCACTTTTAGATGTCTTCATTTTATGAGCGTCTAGTGCAGATTATTCTTGTGTGTATGTGTGTTACCAGAGCTATCACGTATTACTAGATCTAGATTTATTATATTTTTGTAAGGAGGATCTATTTTTTTACAAAGCTTATATTAACTCACTCTGTCTGTCTGTCTGGTAAATATTTTGAACACGTGATTTCTCCCATTTGTCATTCTCGGATCAAGTTGAAACTTAGCAAAATTATTCATTTTTCCTAACAAAACACGAATCAATAAAAAAAATAATCCAATTAATTTGTTAATTAGTGGTATTTAATTAATTTAGTTTAATTTAGATTAAGGGAAATAACTCTTACGACATTAAGAGATATGTCTATAAATATGGAGGTTATCTCCTTAGATACGTCTTTTTTATTTTTAAACTTTTTTTTTTTATATTTTGCTTGTTTCTATGAGGATCAATATCCAGAATTATCCATTAGTTTGGCATCAATCAACCATGTTGGTATAGTATTAAGGTGATTTCTCCACACATAAATACCATTATATTTACACATTCCAGAGAAGGTCTCAAAGATTTGGGGTGGGGAGACAGGCTACATCTAGGAGGCACTACAAGATTTAATAAACTACATGAAAATGTTTAACAAAACTACCTCTTTTATTTTGTTTTTACAAACACGTCGGACCTGACACATTCCATATGAGGGTGTGTGTTGGTCTGTTTAAGATTCTACAAGGCCGGAACTTAGATTGGAGTGTACGAATTGTAAATACATACCTCACGCATCCCCCAATCAGATTTTTGAAGATCCTCTACCTTTTAATTTCAACGTGAGTTGTTTTTTTTACTTTACTGCTATTGCTAAACACATTATTTCACTCTTACCTTCTTCTCTCTCTCTCTCTCTCTCTCTCTCTCTCTCTCTCTGCTTTCTCTCTTAATTTTCTCCTTTCTGTTTACAAAGCCACTCTTATCTGTTTGTCTGTCTGGGTAAAAGTTTGTGCACTTTATTTCTCCCACACCCGATTTCGGATCAAGCTGAAATTTTGCACAATTTTTTCTGTTACCTGACAAACAAGAATCAATTTTAAAAAACAACAAATTAACTATTCGTTATTTTCTTTGGTAACTCGAACAAAGGAAAGAAATTGTGCTTGACTGATATAAGCTGAATTAGTTTCCATTATACTTTTTAGAGTGAAAAGTTGAAAACTAACAATATAAAACTATTAAACCTTCTATTTTCATAAGCACTACTTTGGCATTGTGGTTAGCGCCTTGGCTTGAGGAGGCTGAAAAGACTTTACCCTTCAAGTTTGAATTAAGGTCGTTCACTTTTTTTTTCAAATTATTGCATTTAAATAGCGATTACCCAGATACCCCTTTTCTTCATCCACCCTTTTGCAACTGGTCCAGAGAAATAATAGGATCATAGCATTCTGAGAAAGCTAAAAGCATGTGATTGCGCTTTAAAAAAAATGGTGAAACTATTTCTAATAGCACAGATTTATTGTTGTTGGTCTAGATCTATTACGAATTTAATTACAAGACTGATCCAAACTAATTGATACACAAGTACGATTAATTAATTTTAGCTTTATTTTTTTTTAAAGTATTTTTTGTTTTTTCTTGATTCATATTTTCTCTTATATATCCCAGCCTTTCTCTCTCATCTTCTGTCCATTTTAATCCGCCCATCAACCTTAAATCCTTGGCCTGGTTTTGCGAAACCCACACACACTGTCGATGTAGATTTAACAAAATATTAATTTATGTGAGTGGATGTGTGTGTGTGTGTGTGTGACAGGAAATATTTACACTCTGCAAGGGGAGGCTACTTCGATGTTTGTTTTACATCTGTCTGCGTCCAACATCTGGCCCTGAATCTGGAAACAAAGAAAAAGAAGAAAAAATAAATCAATCGTAACATGAGCAAGAAGGAAATGGGGAGGGGGTGGGGGATACAAGAATGTCTATTAACAACAGTCCAGTTGCTGCCCGTGTCGCCAGGTGACTTAGCAATATAAGTAATGTAAATAGTCCGAGGCTCGACAGGTGCCGACTCAACACCTCGGGGCCCCCCAGGTCAAATAAGTGACAAAATTAAACATTAAAAAAAAATGTTTAGAAACATTCACTGTTGATATATCAATTAAAAAAAAAGGAACAGCAAACTATTGTCTTCTTCTAATGGACTAACATTGATTCTGTTGGTTAAAAGTATTGGTTCAAATTATTAATACAATAAGAAAAAAAAAGGTGTAATAAATCATATATAAACACGTTCACAGCGTCAGTCTATGGTACTCTTAAGTTAGGTCATTGAAAAGGTCATGTCATTTGATATGCAAACAGATCAAGAGGATTATAAAATATGATGAAAAAAAAAGGCTGCAAAACACTCTGATCCCGTCTTATATCAGACACATCTTGCTAAGCGCAAGTAATTTGAGCCTACATAAGTCTCTTCCATCCTCTCTCTCTCTCTCTGTGGTTTTGTGTGTGTGTGTGTGTGTGTGTGTGCGTGTTAAAATTAATATTCATACATTTTAAACATTCAGTTATCAAAGTTCTAATATATATTTTATACAAATCACACTAAACACCGGAGACTTAAAACTATGTTTTATTTTGTTTTAAATACTACCAATAATACCTATTATATGGGTCAATGAAAAGCAAACGTGGACCACTACTATAACATCTATTAATTTCATACAATCTTCAGCTATCTCATCTGCCACATAATTGGGAACCACTGCGAGGCTAGCTACCACAGAGTGGAGGACCGTTGCGACGTAAGCTACGTCAGAAAAAAAGAATCACTGCGACATCAGCTACCACAGAAATGAAAATCACTGTAAAGTCAGCTACAACAGAAATGAGAATCACTGTGACGTAATGAAGAAATGAGAATCACTGCAACGTACCAAAGAAATGAGAATCACTGCAACGTACCAAAGAAATGAGAATCAATGCGAAGTCAGCTACCATTGAAATGAGAATCACTGTGAAGTCAGCTACCACCGAGAGATCACTGCGGCTAAGGCAATACAAAATGTTTTCTCGTGGTGTTGATAGCAGTCATCCGACCTTTCCCAGTGCGAGACTGCAATACATCAGTCGAACCAACATATCACCCGAACTGGGGAATTCATACACGGAATGGTCATTTTGGTTAAAGTGTTTCCAGATTAATTCTCGGACAGCAGCTTTCAATCTCCCTCTCATGCGTCCAGTTTCCCCCCCCCCTCCTTTTTTTTTTGTAATGACCCAAGAATGTTTGGTGTATAACATCCTCAAGGAGTGAATGTTGTAAGTGGCCAGAATAATGAAATAAAGAATTAAAACAAAATAAACAAATTTGTCGTGGACGTCAAAACTGGATGATCCTTTATTTAACTGACATATATATGTATATATATCTCCTATTCAATGAAATTTGATGCTGAAAGAACTGGGCAAGATGGACTACTTTTTTTATGCGATGCGTGAGGCGTAGTTAATTAACATGTCAACAAATTGAAGAGAGAACAAATAAGATTGAAGTAGCGTAGAGATACAGAAGTCCTTCTTTCTGTGGAATCTTTTGGCTTCACCATTTACGTGTGACTTATTCATATTTAGTAAACTTATTAATTATGAAACTGAATATGTTTATTACAGGAATGGCAACATAATATTTGAAGTTATAGATTTTAGACTTGCATCCAAATTTAATAAAACCATGATATAAAATACCAGCTTTTTTAAAAGTTATTATTAAGTCGTTGAATGGGTGCTTAAGGTCGTCACTTTGCCCTGAGTTACAGAAAACATCAATGGCCACCGTGGTGATAATGTTGATACATGTTCCAGTTTGTGTAATATCCTGAGAAGACAACTTTGATATAGTGTGTGGTCCGAATGTATTGGTCCTTCGATGCGTCGTTCAGACATAAAATAGCCTTAGATTACGTTTCAAGGACTTGTTTCTTCTATTTCTTATCTTATCTTATATTATACAGACGTTACTTCAAAAAAGAAGATGATTACGCCCCATGCGCCAGGCATCTAGTCATGCAATACCTTAAATTCTGCCAAGTCACTGATTTTCCTGGCAACCCATTTCCATGCTCTAGTAGCACTCTGGAAGTAGAAACATTTCTTATTACCAGAGTGTCCTCTGTAGTTTATCCACGTATATATGTTAGTACATCAGGACAATTGATACGCTCTTATACAATAAAACAGAATATGTGGCCTATATTACCTAGTACACATTTTTCAACAAAATGACACGGTTCAGAACTATATATAGATGTGACTTAGTGTCTTTTCAAAAAAGGGAATCTTCTTAGATTTTGTTACATCAGTTCTGTGTGTAAGTTGAAAATAAAGTAAGTCCTAGGTCCTAGGTGGCTTAAAATATCCAAAAATAAAATATCGACACAAGACATTTTGATAATTAGAAAACATTGAAAAAAAATAACAACAAAGAATTAATAGTAGGTTATAGCTAGGTTATAGCTAGGTTATACAGAAATAGAAGAGCGCAATCAACGGCATAGAGAAACTCTGTTATGGCCATTTCTTTTGTTTGTGTATGGGATAGAAGACGTCTAAGATTGAACACATTGCGTCCTAAAGAAACCTGTTTATTTTTCTTAAACCCCCTCCTCTAATATATACAAATGTGCATAACAAAATATGTAGGCTACAAATGACCATACTTTAAAGGACTGAAACTTGTCAAATATTAAGTGGCGCATCTGAATCAGAAGTGGAAACAATTGGCTTATTGAACCAAAATGTTGGCCACCCCTACACTAAATCAATGAACACATTTTCACAACGTTACTCAAGCCTAAACAAGTATTCGCTATTTCACCACAGTCTTATTCTAGTTTTAAATAATTATATAGTAAAAGTTCTCCTTTCAGAAACTTAAGATCTATAGGGCAGAAGATGTTAAAGGGCATCTGTTTATATGGCAAACGGTTAACGAGGGTGTCATGTGGCCAGCACAACGACCAACAGCCTTTAAGTTTCACCAACTAATGTCTGGTACAGACCTTCATCAACAGATGCCTGAGAAATACCCTAAAAATACACTGTTATGACAAAGTAGAAAAGACCAAACTGTGGGAGATGAGTGGGCAGAAAAATATAGAGGTGCGGATCTTAGAGAGGAAGTGGAGATGGATTGGTCACACCCTTAGAAAAGATACCAGCAACAGAGCTAGGCAGGCCTTAGAGATTGCCCCCCCCCCCCCCCCAGGGAACAAGACGCAGAGGAAGACCAAAAAGAACATGGCGACGCAGTGTACTAGAAGAAGCCGAGAGGACCGGGAAGAGCTGGGGAACCATAAAAAAATCTAGCAAGAGACCGTGGAGAGTGGCGTGTTTTTGTCGAGGCCCTATGTTCCATGAGGAACCCAAAGGAATGATGATGATGATGATGAATGTCTGGTACCCATTAGAGCTGGGGGGGGGGGTGGACTCAGATGCGCCCTAAAGATCCCGAACTTAAAAATTACAGTCTTCAACAAAAGTCGAGACCGGGACCTCTCGGTTTGGAAGTCAAACGATTTACCACTCAGCCACCGCGCCTCTTTTAGTTCGTTATTAAACGTGTTTCATTGTTCATTCTTTTCGTTGAGTGCTTGCTTTAAAATTTATTAAAATATAACAGTTTATGTAGACTTTTAGAACAAGCTACAAAAGCACCCTCGATAAAGTCAATGTTTCTGACGGCCAACTTCTCTCTTTTACTCTAGCTTAATAAGTTATACAATGGTGTTGTTTTTTATATGCTAACAACTCGAGTATTTTGTGGGCAGTTTATTTTTTCAGTTTTCTGTTACAGCAAAAGACAAGGTGGATGTAAAAAAATATTCTTATCACAACTTAGCAGGACACCGACGTCTACTGTGCATGACCTATTCCCTCACTCAGGCTCATTCTTTATTAGCTGCAGAACTTCGGAAATAGTACGTCACAAGCGCGTGCCTACCATAGCTACGTCTGTACAAACGAGTCCATACCCCAACCTTCTCTACTCCTGGCGCTATCAATGTTCATCCCGCCCATTCAATTATCACCCATCGCTGAAGATGACTCTCCTACCCCCCCCCCCCTTTTCCTCCTCTCACGAGTCACAATGAACTCCCCTCCCTCTCCTCAAATGAACAATCCCTCTCGGTCACCGCAGTCGGGCCCCCTCGTCCCCACATCACTCAACAGGAAGACTACTCCAGTAGGCTGCTTCCCGCTGTATGTCAAAACACCTCTTCAACTTGGGCGCCGGGGATCCCTGGCCATGGGTCTTTGTGCGCCCTTCGGTCAGCTCTCATTCCAACGATAACAAGATAGTGTTTCTCTTTCGGAGTGTCTCCCCGATTGAGAAAAGGCTCCTGACAATGAAACTATTTAGCAGGAAATGAATTCTGGGACTACCGGAAGCTTGGAAGTCGATGAAAGTTAATTGAGTTGAGGGTTTTCACGACAGTTTATAGCCTCCTGTTGGAACGACATGCAGAAGCGACTTAATATTCTCTTCTTATGGAAAGAACTTGATGCGAATTTATTTTTTTTACGCCAACATTCTGTATTTTTATTTGGACAGGTCTTTTCTTTACTTGTTTTTTTAATGTAATTTATTTCATTTCAATTCCTCAACAGATTTTCCCTTTTAAAAGTTCCAAATCCAATCTCTTGTTATTAAAAAAAAAAAAAAAAAAGAAGCGGTAGGACACCCCCCCTCCCATCTCCCGTCTATACACACGCTCCCTATCAAATTGGGTCCACCCTCTCTTGAAGGAAGTAAATTGCCCTTGAAGATAACCGCCCAGTGCACAACAAAAGACGCTTTTTAAATACGCGCCTTTATGTTTTGTACTGCGTGGGCCACCCACGCGATGTTGTCGTGCATGTTTGGGGGAAGAGGGCGAAAAACTAGTTTCGTTCATTAGCATGTGCTTCCGGTGGTCGTCATGACAACTGACCACAACAGCGTTACCGCCATGCTTGATGTGTACAACCCAAGGATTAGTCACTTCTGCTGACTTCCTGTTCGTTACGAAATTCTCAGCGATTCAAAAAGATTATTAAAAACTAACATTAATCATATCGTGCTAATTAATGGCGTTGAACCAATTAGCTTAAAGATAACTTCCAATTTAACTTTGACGTTGTCGTTTGTTTTTGTGTTTTTTGGGTTCACATGTTTAATTCAGAACTTCATGGAACCTGGAGAGTGGAACCTGGACACGGATCTCAAAAAACGGTTTTAACGATTTTCCTAGAAATTTAACAGTTGATGTATACTACTACTAATAATAATAATAGCTTATATCTATGGCCTCCTTCAGTCAAAATGAGATTAATGCCTGGGCATTTATTGTGGTTGGAACGATAAGTTCCCCCTATTCCATGCATCTGATGTATCCAAAGGAACAACAGTGCCGATACAGTTTGGGTCAGCGGCGTCGCAGGTTCTTCCAGGGTGTATCACTGAGTGCTGCAAACTGCCTTAGAGTCGCCAGCTCCTGATTTTAAACTTTAAAGCTAAGTGTAAATGGAACTAATTCAACTTATACCACAACATGTCAAATACAATTTCTTTCCCGTTTTCGATATCAAACATAATAAGTTACTACCTATATAACTAATTGTTATATTTTTTATAAAAATAGATTCTTGTTTTGTCAGGTAATTGAAATATGTGTACATAATTTCAGCTTTATTCGAGATTGGGTATGGCAGAAACAACATGTAAATTTTTTTTACCGAACAGACAGACAGAGTGAGCTGATATAACAATCGCTCTGTAAGTTGTATGTTATAAACAGCTAAAGGTGTAAACATCTAGTGTTATAAACAACTAAAGTTATAACCAATTATGTTATAAAAGCTGATGTTAGGGTTATAGCCTACATATCTAATATTATAAACAGCTAATGTCATGAACAGCTAATGTTATAAATATGCTCAGGTTTTTACGTGGCTCTAGATAGACCATTGAGGAACTAAATTTTGCTGCGCATAAAGGTCAATTCAGGTCTCCGAAAGACACTATTCTCCTACACCTGATTAGAAAAAACAAGTTTACAAAGACAGTTTGTGTGAAAACACAAACTCAAAATCGGCCCCCGAAGTGGTCCAACCTAAGCAGGTAAAAAGGCAGGTTTCAATATTTTCAGAAAGAACATCAGAATTAAATTTTATCAAAGACCAATGACAGAGAAGATTGGAGAAAGAATGTTGACAGATCTTGTGTGGTGCCCCAGCAGACCAAAGGATAAGTGAAAGTGAATGTGAAGTTAAATGCGAACCTGGCCTAACTGATGTCTTATAATGAATATCTAATTGATCTAATTGTTTTGTAAAGGTTTAATCTCTTATTCAGATCATTAAAAAAAAAATTCCTTTAGTTAAGTGTTTTTTTACTTACCCATGGCAGTGTAGATCACGCGATAACATAAAAACCTATTTATTAATTGTTGTTCTAAATTATGTCCGACGTATATGCATACTAAATAGATTTTTTTCTCTATAAAAAAATATACATTATTTTTGTGTAATTATAGTGGCCGTCATGGCAGAACTTACAAAACGTAGCAATAACAATGTAAAAAAAATTTTCTTTTTACAAAAGGTCAAAAACCATTTGCATAAATGTGTTAAAAATATGATAAGTAGTCATCTCCCCTACTAAAGAACCTCCTGTGCTACCATTAATAGTGAATAGATGTAAAATTTATGTATTTTTCTGAAAAAAAAATTGCTTGCATAAGTGAATAAAAATTAGATTTTTCGATTTTAGGAAAGAAAAAAGTAGCCGTTGCATCAGAACTTTGAATGGACTAAAATATTATGATGTCGGATTTTCCCTATCTTTTCTAGTTTACGAGATCTAAACGGGACGGACAGACGGACAGACATTTCACACAAAACTAATAGCGTCTTTTCCACTTTCGGGGGTCGCTAGAAATAAAATAAAAAAAAAATTATTAGAGGCAGTGGCGTCACTAGGGTGGGTGTCATCCGGTACGTCATCTCAGGGTGCCCCCCTTTAAAAATCATTTTTTCCCCGGTTTGTTTGTTGCGCTGTAATACATAAAGTTTATCAATTGCGGATTACAATGTATCTATAGTTCACTTGGTTTGCGTAGTCATGTAAAGCTCTGCACGTATTCTTAATCTTCAGAATCGAAGACATTGCCTTAATCTATAGTTCCATTTTACAACAATGCAACCATTGCAAATTGCACTGTTTTTTTTTCTTCTGGATTTTAAACTTGAAAACTTATCATTAGCTTTATCAAAGTTTCATTTTTAATAAAATTCCTTTTTTTGTGAAAGTGTCGTTTGTTCCTTTGTCTCAAAAAAGGTTCTTAATGTAAAAATCCTTTTTCCCATGTCGCCATAGATAAGCAGATGGTAAGAAACGGTTAAAGGCTTTGTTAATGATTTAGAGATATTTTTTAAGTTCTGAGTGGCATATGAATCATACACTGTCAACGTTTATGTTCTTCAAGACTAACTTTTGTTGCCTTTAGAAGATCCCTTCTGAGTCTTGGTAGCTCTGTTGGAAGGTCGCCTTATGGAAAATCATCATATACGCCAATATTTTGAAACTGACATCTACAATACTTCTTTGGTTTTTGAACTAAAGAATTTTTGGTTGGATTGCTCCAAATTTATCTGCTACATCAATGATTGCTTCCAGTAGGAGTTGAAGCTCAGAGTTAAAAAAACGATCAATGCACATAAGAATGAGCCTCTTTTTATCTTCTTAAATGGTAAGTCCGGCATCTTGTGATTGCTCGCCTGACATTTTTTTCTTGTTTTTTTTCTCTTCTGAATCACAGTGTTTTTTTTTTAGAAGAGCCTTTTTTTTAATAATAATCTGCGCTAACGTGTAAAGCTTTTGTTAAAGAAAAGGTTTAATTAGTCACCACATTGTCAATAGTTTAAGGAAAGGGCTAGAATTGTGTATCTTTGGCCTTCTAGTACATCTTCTACCTCAGTTCCAAAAAAAAAGATAGGTAAAATAATAGCTCTTAAGCTGCGCCTCTAGTAGCAATAATTTCAGAAGGAAAAAGTACTTCAATCGTATCAAAAAATGCTTGGCAAAAATCTCATTTCTGAAAAAGAAAGTTGACCACATAGATTGAGTGAATGTTATACACATCTATTAAATAGATATTCTGTTGGTTCATAATACTGTTGTAAACTTGTTCCCCCCCCCCCCCCACCCCCCGACTGACCTTTTGTTTTCCCAAGTGAAACACTTTTTGAGTTGTGTTTGTGCTTGGAGGGAAACTGACCTGAGGGGTGTGTTGATGTGTTAACTGAGGAGTTATGAGTTTGGATTTCTTGATTGAGGATTGTTTTTTTTCTATTGTGTTAGTGAATCGGGATATGTAAATTCGATTTGGAGATTGTGACATTATTTATTTTTATCGGGGTTATTAATTGATCTTAGTTAGATTGTGCTTCTCCAATCGGAGAGATACCAGCGATCCTGAGAGCACAGTGAGTTACTTTCTTAATTTCAATCCCACATCGTAATAATACATTTCCTGAATTTCTCTAAAGTTCCAGACATTGAAGCAGCATTTTCATCTTTGAGCTCCAACCTTCTTAGAGCTCCAACCTTTTCTTTGAGCTCCAACCTTTTCTAAGAGCTCCAACCTTTTCTAAGAGCTCCAACCTTTTCTAAGAGCTCCAACCTTTTCTAAGATCTCCAACCTTTTCTAAGAGCTCCAACCTTTTCTAAGAGCTCCAACCTTTTCTAAGAGCTCCAACCTTTTCTAGACAATTGAAGATATTAAGTTAATGTTATCATTTTTTTTGTCACCCTTAAAATCGTGTAACTTCTGAATCTAATATATGTGTGTGCTATGTTAGGTGTGCTATGTCAGGTGTGCTATGTTAGGTGTGCTATGTCACATGTGTTGTCAAATAAAATACAAAGGTGCTTACAGTCATTCTGACATTAATATCTTTACGTCGTTTGCTAAAACATGTTTAAACTTTTTAACCTAACCAATGTACTTTCAGCTATGAGTTTTGTCTATATCACATTTCCATCATCTCATGGAAGTTCTTTATTCAATAAAGATTCGTTGTTAATATGGTCATGAAATGTCAAATATTCTGCTTCTTATAGAAAACAGAGTCCTTTCAATTTATCCTTCTATTGTTTTTTTTTCTTTATATCAATCATAGCCACGACTTCCTTGCCAAATGTATTTGTAGCCGTATGTTCTTGTTTTCCAATGTTTCAGTCCAGATGAATTCTTCGTATATCTTTTAATATTCCAATGTTGGACTTAATTTCAATCACACATTACCTTTAGTTACATATTTCTATTTCATTTCATTACAATTAGTTGAAAATAGTCGACAACAAAAGAATACAGTTTGTTTATTTTGCTATTTAGTGACTAAATCGTCCCATTGGGAAGCATCAGAACCATTCTTCCTCAAATATTCAAGTATATCATTCGACATTGTCACATTTTCTAACATTTCGTTCTTCTAGAGCAGTGATTCCCAAAGTGGTCTATATAGACCCCCAGGGGTCTACGAAGAGTTCCAAGGGGTCTACGATTGTAAAAAAATAAATTGGGGGTCTATGAGATGTCCATGGACGAAAATGGATTTTATTTAAGCAGGTCGTGACTTTAATTTTTAACATCTCATCAATGTAATTATTTCACACACTAGATTTGTACCTTAGTTGATCCTTTCAATATTTATCCTGCTATTCAAATGAACAATTTTTATCTTTAATTTCAAGACTTTTTTAAATAGCTCAATTTTGTCTAAAAGAAACAAATTGCTTTTTTTTTTTCTACATGTAACAAAAAGAAATGTAGATTATACAGCATTGGTATTTAAAATTGGGATTCATTTCTTCCTTGTCAAACATGCGGTTGCCAATTAAGTGCTTTTTTATGACGATATGAAACCAATTACGCTGGAGGATCATTGGAGACAATGCCACACTGATAAAAAGATAACGGTTTGAATAACTTTCAAACTCTCAAAGATAAAATCTCTCTTCAACATCCTATAGAGAAGATGATAGTATGTGAGCGTCTTAAAAGATCTCTTAACTTAAAGCTAAATACGGAAAACACTATAGATAAAACATTGATTTTACCAGCTGTTAAAGTAGATTTAAAAACTGTTTTACACAAATGTACAATTGATATTATCTTAAACACATTTCTTTAAGCAACAATACAGTAGGCACATCGGTGGTATGAGTTATAACAAAAGCGGCGTCGCAAGCTCTGAAAGGGCGGAACGCTGTGTGCTGCATACTGCCTAAGGGTCCTCGGCTGATTATTTTTCCTCGGGGTTGACCCACGACACAGTTCCCATGTTTGGGTATATCTGCAAGGCAGCGGAGGTTTGAATTCAGTTTCCCCCCTGCTAGGTGGGTTACAAGCCTAGGCTAACGAGTCCCTCGCCCAAAGCTTACTGGTTTAGACGCCAGTTAATTTGCCCTTCTCCTGTTTGAAAAAAACAGTTCCGCGGACCCAATATTTGAAGTCAGACGTGAAAGATGAAGAAATACACAAGAAACTGCTCTTTACGAAAACTTTTACAGTGATACTTAAGGCCAAGTAGCGCTTTATAAAAGCCATAATTAATAATAATATTAAATAATTAATTAATATTTATGGTTTGAAGAACTACTTCATAGAAAAAACAAATTCCGATATGAAACATAATATCCGTAGCAACAGATGATGAACTTACAAAAACAATAATATCTACAACACACATTTCCAGTGTCTTTGGTGGTTCAGTCCAGTTATACATATTGTTATTTTAATTGGTATAAATTTGAATTGTATCAAAAACAAAGATAGATCTCTGTAACTTACTAAGTAACTTTAAATTACTTATTTACTCTTCGGCTCACTACAGTTTAAAAATTACTAAGAAAATGGACAATTGCAAAAATACAGTTAAGCAGGGGGTCTACCAAAAACCACAAAACATGGCAAGGGGTCTATGAGACAAAAAAGTTTGGGAACCACTGTTCTAGAGCTTCTTGTACAGAAAAAAAAATCATCAACATACGAAATTTCAATAGCTATTGGTTGGCATCCTGATATTACGGTGCAAGCTAGAAATTTTAATTGATTCGATTAAAACATTTTTTTTTAATCAAAGCAATATTCATATACATAAATGCAGCTGGTATACAGCTGAAAAAAAAAGGCTTCACGTTTTTCTTGTGACGTTAAGTATGATATAGCATTTTAAACTTTTTTGATCGAATTTCATTGAAAAAAATTAAAATATGTTTAGTCGAAATGAAAAAAAAAAAGTAGATTGATCTGTTTATTAATTGTGAATACAATGTTCCAATATTTAGCCATTGTCATTTTTGTAAAATTGTCAGTTATTCACAAAGTGCATTTTTTTACTTGGGTGCCACCCCCCTAACAGGTGTCACCCGGTGCGGACCGCAACCCCCGCACCCCCTAGTGACGGCACTGATTAGAGGCAAATGAAATTCAAATTGTTGCAGCGCCCCCTAGCGACGTCTCCTGGTTTCTTCCAGTTTGTGTCCGTGCGATGAGATTACTTAGCTGCGAATTATTATTAGAAAGGCTTCCCCCGATTTTGACATGTGACAATTATTTGAGACTGCAGTTAGGGTGTCTCGCTTGGAAAGAGCAGGAAATTACGGTAAAACTCAAATAACAGAATTTATTTGCATTAACTATGGATGTCCAGACAATTATCTTGAGTGGTTACTTCAAAAAGTGTTTGACATTTTCATTATCGTTTGATTGTAAGTAAAGTTTTTGAGAGGGTTGACCTCATCGCCATACTTGTGTTGGTTTGTCTGTATTTCGTTCAAGCTTGTTACTTACAAGAACTCCTTCGACCATTCCTGACTTACATGTTTACTACACAAGTTGGTCAATGCGGAAGCTTTTAATATAAATAAATTTAAAATAGTAATCGTTAGTAGATAAACAATAGTATCTCTAGCTTTACGCCTCTTCAGACGATGAGAAAAAAAAAACAACAACCCCAGTTTTAAAAACAAAACATACTTAATTTTCAGGGAAGAAAACATTAATTTACTGAATACTAAAATATGATCTTATAAAGTGAAAAGAAATAAGATTTAGCTACACGTGACGGGTTAGGGCTTGTGATATATACATTTTGAAGGCCAGTGTAAGTTACACTTTAAATGAATCTATATTACTGTAACTTAGCCAACAGCGGGCAGAGTGTACTTCAACAAAAGAAATATAGGACAAGACTAGTTTAATAAGAGAAGAACAGTAGTGCGATAACAAATTATTCCACTAGAGTATAACTCAGTAATAAAAACACTTTTGTCTTGATTACATCCTAGATTTAATTATCGGCCATCTTGGACTTCCTCTCTCTTTGAGCGTGTCTCTGTCCTGTGTCTTATGGTGCACAGTCTCACACCCAACGGCAGTGCGCAATGTAGGGTCAAAACAAGTTTTTTACTCTGCTTTGATAAGTGTACATGCAGATGAGAGATAATTTCAGGGCTCCCTTAAAATCAAGTTTTATTCATGTTTGCGAGAATCTTGTGTAGCCAACAAAATGACCAAACGCCAAGACAAGGAGGTGTCCAACTTTGTTTCGGGCATGGGAGACAGAAATCTCCCACTTTCACTGGTAGCATCAGGTCGTTAAGTTCAATGCATCAGATCGTCTTGTTCAATGGACCAAAGACTGTCGCCTCATTATGTAATGTGGACTGAAGTTTCAAGGGATTGGAAAACATGCCACGGGTCGAGTGTTGCCCGCAGGACGTAGTTTTGACATCACTTATCTTTTAGGCTGTAAAATGTCAAACTGAGAGACTTTCAAGCTTGACTTCTCTTTTCTACTCCTATATATATATGTTGTTTCAATTCCTACTATTAAATCATACTCACGGGACCAGAGATTAAATCCAAATTTATTCATAGTAAAAAAAAAATGAATCAAATTTTCAGGATCCTATCCAGCGGAAATTTCGCACGTAAACTTGTGACAAGTGATTTTATTAAAATTTTAGAAAG
The DNA here is from genome assembly GCA_030265305.1 of Biomphalaria pfeifferi. NCBI lineage: Eukaryota > Metazoa > Mollusca > Gastropoda > Planorbidae > Biomphalaria > Biomphalaria pfeifferi. The sequence continues at coordinate 1,538,010 of JASAOG010000051.1, forward strand.
ACCACTTCATTAACTATTGGACTAATTTTAAAAAAAGTAAAAACCATTAAAGCCCAGTGTTCAGAACTTGGAACTGAGGGTAACTAAAATTCATATTGAACTAGCTTATTACTGAGTATCAGATGGCTGCATGGTCATGAGGTATACGCTCCGGACTATCGTTCAGTGGTCTCTATGGTCCCGGTTTCAAGCCCTACCCGCTGCCTTCCCTCGTCGTTTTGCGGAAGATTTGGGCTAGGATAAAATTATCTTCAAATCTGAAGGCACATCCGAAACATATCAAACATTTTACATTTTTTTAAAGCTTTTTTGCAGATGGACGCCCCTTTAGTTAAGTATATTTGAGATGCAATCAATCTTTCCATAGTGCGTTTGAGAAGTAGTTAAAAATTTTTTTAAAGTGATGCTTGATTTCTCTTTTGAAAGCTAAAGTTACTGTAATAGTATAAAGCGAACTAATTGATCAACTCTTATTAAATCTTTCAACATTTAGTAACTGTGTCAAAAGAAAGACAATTTCCTGAAGGTTATAATATACAATTATCACAGTTCGAGCTTTAGCCGGAGAAGCTAACACAAATACCAGAACTATTAGACAAATCGATGGGAAAACTCAAGAGATTTGCCTCTCTGCAATTGTCCCCATTGAGACATTTAAAAAATGTACACTTTTCAGCACATTGCAAAGGGAGGTAAACCTCGAAATGGCGAGCCGTGACAAATTGTCAATGAAACGACGACTGCAGGACTTCGAAGTGAAACACTTCGAGCTAGTATCTTACTTTAAGATATTAGTGTCTCTAAGGTTTTTATTTCCATTTTGAGTAACATAACAGGAAATTTTTATCGCTACGGAAAAAAACAACCATATTAGAGAGTCAATGTATGTATGCCAGATTTGTGTGTGTATATATATGTATATATCTTACCTTAGAGGCCTATATTACTGACGTTACTTAAAAAACAAAGCAACAGTAGATAAAAACGTCCTACGTAATTCATGTGTCAATCTTGTCATGCATGTTCATCAATATCACTTAAACTCTGCTAAGTCGTTGGTTTTCATGGCTAGCTCAGACAACCATTCCATTGTCTAATGGCACTAGGGAAGAAGGAGCACTTATACGAATTTGTACTAGAGTATGGAATAAGAAATGTGCCTCTATCTTTGTAAAATAAATCAATCAATAAATCTATATCACATTTTGGTGTGTTTTGATCTCTCCTCAATCTCCAACTTTTAGTTTTTCTTACGTTTTACTTTTGGTTTCCTGAACTGTCCAACACATTTGTTGCTATCGCTTGTTCTTTTTTTTTACCCTTTTTTAAGTACATTTATATTTCGCTTGTTAAACCCTGCGTTCTAAGCACGATATGATTACTTTAGTATCGTCTGTTAACAGTTTGACTTGCATCTTGTGTGTACTGCATTGCCATGGTCTCCACACATTTTACTCTGAAGCTTAGTGCAGTGTTTCCCAAACTGTGTTCCGTGGAACCCTAGTGTTCCGAGAGACCTGCATTCGTGTTCCGCATTCTACTGGAATGATTGGGTTAACTAGTAGGCCACCACTTGAATTAATCTCTTTAAAAAATAAACAAACTGTTCCGCTAAATACTTAGAATGTGCGAATTCTTCCCTCAAGTGAAAAAGTCTGGGAAACACTTCCTTAGTGTATTCAAAGGCACGTCGATCTTCTACATCGCTTGCGACACTAAAGTCTGTTTTATTATCCTGGCTATGTTTGAAAGTTCATTTATAGGCCTTAACTCTTTCTCTCCTAATCGACGATCCCACCGTTGATTTGACCTCATTAAATTAAATTAAAATTTAATTTTATAAACTTGACTTTGTGTTATGTAAAAAAAAAGAGCATGTATTCCTCTTTAAGTCTATACCAAATACAACATTTTCTGATAACAGTGCTATTGAAACTTATAACAGGTGAGTGAAATAGTAATGAGCTAAAGTAAGAACTCTTTGGAAGCGTGGACAAATAATAAAGGAGAGTAAGAGTTAAAGAAAACTTCAAATTTTTTCAATCGAAACAACTACGATTTCTTGGCATTCCAATGTAATGGGGTGTGGATTATTAATAAAACTGTTACAGTTACAAAATAAAAGGGTTGCTGTGAGCTAAGGCGTTCGGCTACCAAACCGGGATATCTCGGGCTTACGACTCGTTGAAGACTAAAATTTTCAATGTCAGGATTTTTTAGTACGCCCTTGAGTCCACCCAACTCTAATGGGTACCTGAAATTAATTTGGGAAAGTAAAGGTGATTGGTCGTTGTACTGGCCACACGACACCCTTGCTAACCGTCGCCAATTGAAACTGATGAATGTTACTGTTATTGTCTGTTGAATTAAGGAGAGTATCTTTAGTCATCGGTCAGTCTGACATAGTTCTCCATGCATTAAAGATAACATTTTATCGGCGAATAACGAGAGTTAACTCTCGTGTTTCTTAAGTTTGTATTATGCTCAATGGCGGAGTTGTCGTAACTTGGGAATACTTCAAAACAAAGATAAGGACATTAACATGGAACAAAATCCACAACAAACAAATCAGAATTAATTTAACCAAGTCGCAATTAGCGTAACAACAATATCACTGTGCATCCAACGTGAAATCAAACCAGACCACACAAATCAATTATTGCACTATTAGCATTTCTTTCATTTGATTTCGTTAACACGATGATATGTCTGTTACGGAAAGTGGTATATAACTCAGCTTAGAGTTTAATTGGATATTGTTTTACAGTTTATAAGCTTTTTAATTCCTAGTCTAGTTTGGGAGGGGGGGGGGGGTGATTTTGAGCCGGGATGAAAACAATTGAAAACAAATGTTCTTGATTTATTTTGTTTTGTTTTTAATTTTATTAGCTGGCTTACATCACTTGACATTATGGAAAAGGGAGCTAAACCGCTGGCTGCTTAAATGAGCTGAGGGTCCAATTCTGGAGACCATGAATTATAAAGATTAAATTTCCTAAGGGCAGGAAGAAACTTTAACTTCTACTCACAATTTTACCCTAGGGTAACAAGGAAACCTACCCAACAGTTTACCCTAGGGTAACAAGGAAACCTACCCAACAGTTTGCCCTAGGGTAACAAGGTAACCTACCCAACAGTTTGCCCTCGGGTAACAAGGAAACCTACCCGACAGTTAGCCCTAGGGTAACAAGGTAACCTACCCAACAGTTTGCCCCTAGGGTAACAAGGTAACCTACCCAACAGTTTGCCCTCGGGTAACAAGGTAACCTACCCAACAGTTTGCCTTAGGGTAACAAGGAAACCTACCCAACAGTTTGCCTTAGGGTAACAGGGTAACCTACCCAACAGTTTCCCTAGGGTAACAAGGTAACCTACCCCAACAGTTTGCCCTCGGGTAACAAGGTAACCTACCCAACAGTTTGCCCTCGGGTAACAAGGTAACCTACCCCAACAGTTTGCCCTCGGGTAACAAGGTAACCTACCCCAACAGTTTGCCCTCGGGTAACAAGGAAACCTACCCAACAGTTTGCCCTAGGGTAACAAGGTAACCTACCCAACAGTTTGCCCCTAGGGTAACAAGGTAACCTACCCAACAGTTTGCCCTCGGGTAACAAGGTAACCTACCCAACAGTTTGCCTTAGGGTAACAAGGAAACCTACCCAACAGTTTGCCTTAGGGTAACAGGGTAACCTACCCAACAGTTTCCCTAGGGTAACAAGGTAACCTACCCCAACAGTTTGCCCTCGGGTAACAAGGTAACCTACCCAACAGTTTGCCCTCGGGTAACAAGGTAACCTACCCCAACAGTTTGCCCTCGGGTAACAAGGTAACCTACCCAACAGTTTGCCCTCGGGTAACAAGGAAACCTACCCAACAGTTTGCCCTAGGGTAACAAGGTAACCTACCCAACAGTTTGCCCTAGGGTAACAAGGAAACCTACCCAACAGTTTGCCCTCGGGTAACAAGGACACCTACCCAACAGTTTCCCTAGGGTAACAAGGTAACCTAATCAACAGTTTGCGCTAGAGTAACAAGTTAACCTACCCAACAGTTTGCCCTCGGGTAACAAGGAAACCTACCCAACAGTTTGCCCTCAGGTAACAAGGAAACCTACCCAACAGGTTGCCCTAGAGTAACAAGGAAACCTACCCAACAGTTTGCCCTAGGGTAACAAGGTAACCTACCCAACAGTTTGCCCTAGGGTAACAAGAGGACCCTCTTCTCGAAGCAGGATGTTTTGGCATGAAGGTCGTTCTGGCGCAGCCATCCATACTTTACACTTAGCGTGCATGAAATAGTCAAAGTTACTAAAAATGCCGACCTTTCTCCCCACACATCTATATCCACCCACGCCATCACATCACAGTCGAGACGTTTTCTAATGTTTACATGTTTGTTCCTTATCTTTAAATAATTACTATAAAGTTGTAATAGTACTCCATTTATATTGTATTTAAAAAAACGTTGTATGTAACAACAGGCTGGGCACTGGTGAAATGTATTGCCATTATTTCTTTTGGAGAAAATAGTTTGGAAACTAAATAAATTGGGTACCTACCACTTTCCAGAAGAGATTATGATCTTTAACCGTGATTTCATTGTACTTATTCAAAACTAGGAAAAAATGTATAGATAGTGTTTAAATTATAGAATGTATAGAATTTTAGCTTAGATTATGGATTATTCACATGGAGATTTCTAAATATAAAATTGAGAAAGAACTATTACTTTTGGAAGGCATGTGGAAGAGTAAAGTCGGCGTTCCACTGTTTACCCTAGCAACAAACTTTCTTTGAATGACATGCTGGAATAATCAATGTCCAATGTTGTTCTTGCCATTGTCCCAAGCACATCCGACATCTATTTGAGTTGCCAACGTCTATCAGATCAATGCTTTTCCACTCACTTTCTTGAAAATAGTAGATGCGTTTATATTTATATATATGTGTGTGTGTGTGTTATACGTAGATTTTTTTTTGTTCAAGAACTTTTTTGAATGTTTCATTTTCACCTTCACATGACCCTTAGTCTGATAAAACTTTGGGGCACCATGCATGATCGGAAAACTGTCTTTCTCCATTCCCCTCGCTCTTACGCCAGAAATATCGTCTTACATACAAGGGCCCGTTACTTCCTCTGTCTGCCTTTTATACTTTTTTCCTGGAACTGTTCCCTGCAGGAAGGTCTTTGCAAGCCCCGAGAAGCTTGCTATATGACAGTAGTTACAGCCTTAACCTGACGGTGGTCAGAATATCATCATGGGGACCAATCGCCGAATTATCTTAATCGTGTGATCTTGTTTTAGTTTTTTTGTGAAGCAGTCTTTGTATCTGATACATAGAATCCTTTTGTAAAATCTCAGCTCCAAGGCAAGGGACGTCCCCTCTAAATCAGCAGTAAGTGTGTCTTGTTCCAGTTTATTAAGGAGCTAGACTATTTTGGGACTGACATGATAGTATATGTGTGGAGCGGGGGTGTAAGGTGAGTTTTTTCATTGTTAGACACTCGCATTGTCACCTGTTCAAGTCTTGCCTCAATCACTCAGATTTTTAGGTTAAATACAATTATTTCATCCCCCACGTTTGTTTTTCTTGAGATAAAAAATTAATCTATCCAAAAAAATGTTTTTATTAAATTATATACACAATTTTCCAATGCTACCACAAGGTTGGGATAAAGAGCGAGGGGGACAGGGTCGACAGGCAGACATCATGCCACCATCGTCTTTCCTACGGGAGGATCGCTAACAACACTGATACGATAGTCAAACTATATACTACGACTGTCTTATTTCATCTTCTTTCTCCTTGACCAGAATAGGGTGGAACGGAATGGCTGTATAAACACATGATCTTCTATATCTACGAGAGTTAACAAATTGAAAGAAATAGTGTGTGTGTGTTGGGGGGGGGGAGTTGTAACAGCAGTCATTCACTGTTTGCCAATAATACCATGGTTTACGTTGATAATGTTTATGATTTCAAAAATGTTGAATAATAGTAAATTTTTCTTCCTACCACATTAATATTTTGCTTTGAAAATGCAAATATAGGATAATTATTGTTGGTTTAAAAAAGGTCTAAAAGTAAATGAATCTGGAAAGGATTGATCGTAAAGTGCAATGTTTTCACAAAACTGTGTTCACTCGTTGAACCTATGTATTTGTCATCAAAGCAGCCAGTAGCGACTGATTAAAGAAACATTGGAAGGTTAGTAGAGTGCTAACACGACGACATGCCGAGTCATTTTTTTTTTCACCAACTTGGTATTTTCTGAAACCAAAACTAAGTTCATTTTTCTTTGCTTTTCAAACTACAACAACTTTTGCTGTGAGAAAATGATTATTCTGTCTTTTTGATCACTTTACTGTCAAAAGTGCACAGAAAACATTTGTGTGAGTGTGTGTTACACGTTTCTGTGAGGGTGTTATTTTTAAGTTAAAAAGCTTTCTCTTTGAGGCCCGTGTGTAAGGGGACGGTTGTGTCCTTAGTGGCCTTTTCTTTAAGAAACAGAATTGTCGTGTAATACGTCTGTCAGGTATACAAGTGTCACTATAAAGTATATCATGCATACAAGAAGAGAAGTGTCACGTTACAAGTATATCATTTATACATGATGAGAAATGTCACGTCACAAGTCTATCATGTATACAAGTGAAATGTCACGTCTTAAGTCTATCCTCATACAAGAAGAGAAGTGTCACGTCACAAGTCCATCTTGTATGAAAGAAGTGAAATGTCACGTCGCAAGTCTATCATGTATACAACATGAGAAATGTCACGTCATAAGTCTGTCATGTTTATGAGAAGATAAGTGTCACATCACAACTTTCTCATGTATATGAGAAGAGAAATACCACGTCGCAAATCTATCGTATGTATGACAAGAGATAAGTCAAATCACAAGTGTTGTATGCCCAGTGCTGGAAAAGTGTCAGGTCAAAAGTCTCGTTTCTCTATTAAAAATAGAAGTATCACGTGACAAGTCTCTCGTATTAATATGTAGGCAAGTGTCATAGCACTAGCCTCACACGTCTGTGAGGAGTGGTGCCAAGTCATTAACCTTCGTATCTAATGAAATGTCACGTGTCCGTGCAAGGATAAGTGTCACGGTCTTACAGTGGCGTAGCTAGGGATTTGGGGGCCTGAGGGGGCTTGACCTTTTTAGTGGCCCCTGCATTTTGACATTCGTCATCATGACATGAGAGAATGTACTTAATTAATGTCAATAACTTAATGTCTAAATTTCAATCGGTAAAATTAAAATGTACAAGTGACAAATCTCAATTCATATCGCCTCACGTCGTGCTTTCTGTGCAGCAAAGGCAGCTATAACATCATCTAGATTCTAGATCAATGCTGTCTAGTTTTTTGACTTTACGTGAATAGTAAGAGTACGTGGCAGTAACGTAACATATAAAATTTAATGCCCAAAAATTTAGGATATACATTTTGTGTCACACCCTTAGGAAAAGATACCAAAAACAGAGCTAAGCAGACCTTAGAGTGGAACCCCCAGGGCACAAGACCTAGAGGAAGACCAAAAAGAACCTGGCAACGCAGTGAACTAGATGAAGCCCAGAGGACAGGAAAGAGCTGGGAAGCCATTAAAAAAACTAGAAAGAGACCGTGGAGAGTGGCCTGAGCTTACTGAGGTCCTATGTTCCACGAGGAACGCAAAGGAAAGATGATGATGATGATTTGGGGGCTTTCCTCAAGTGGTGGCCCCAGGGGGACTTCGAATTTGGACCCCACCCCGCCCTAGCTACGCCACAGCGTTCTTAATTCACGTTTGGGATTATCAGATGACTGTTATGATGATAGTTTACTATCAGAAGAGTATCTAGTCGGGGATGGAAGATGGGGATACCTTTGAAATGAATTCAACTAATTACACATTGCAACACTCTGTCGTAACATTGCAGTGGGGTAAATAAAAAAAAAAAAAAGGGGGGGGGGGAGGCGCATACACTCCTCTGTACACGTACATGTAGTATTGCAGACCTACATGTAGTATTGCAGACCTACACTACACCACAAGAAGAGAAAACAAATCACATTTTTATAGAGAGAATCAAAGCGAATATAAGGTAAACATTTTTCTCTCAACTCCAGGATGCCTCCATGGGTCTGCCGTTTTCCTTTCTTAAATATTTATTTAACGCACGAAATGCATCAATAAAGGCGTGCATTTGGGTCAACTTCTTGAATACATTAATATGAACAGGTGAGGATAAATCTGGCTGTATCTCTACTGTAGTCCATACGGATTAAGTTCCTTGTTAACATTCAGTACCGTCTGTTCCATCTGCTGATCTTTGGGTGTACACTGTGCAATATTGGTGGCGCGCAGGTTTAAAAAAAAAAAAAAAAAGTTTTTTTAACTAGCAGAGGATGAAGTGGAGCGAGGGAAAAAAAAGTCGAATGCATTTGTGTGGAGCGAACACCGATGTGGCTGTATTTTGTCGCCGGCTGAGCGCGCGCTGTTTGGCGGGTCGAGAGGGGGGGGGGGGGGAGGGAGAAGGAGGAGGGGGGCTGAAAGTCTCGTGTGCTTCATCTCAAAACAATGATCGTTTTCAAGCCTAGCTGATTTTTCTACTTCGCTTGGATGTGTTTCAGTGCCGCACTTTTGTTATTTTAGGGCCTATTTCCTGAGCTCGTTTAATTGTAACTAGTTTGAAAATATTGTTGCGGTAGTTAGTATGACCTTAGGTATCGATTTGTAGTTTTAGAAAAAAAAGTTAAAAGGTATTTTTTCTAGAATCGTTTCCTTGCATTAAACTGGTTTGTAGATTTCTTATAGTTAAATACAATTTTCGGAATTTAGCACTGTTTAACTTTTATAATGACTTTGCTAATAAACTTTCGTGTAAACTAATGTTAAACTCAAACTTTACTTAAAGTCTAGAGCTATCCATAAATCGTATTAAAGTTAAGACTATTGGCCGTTGTGCTGGCTCCCTGACGTCCTAGTTCTCTGTTGAACACAGAAACGTTTCAGACTTAGTGAGCACAGGGGCTCCTGAGGAGAGAAACTTTTATTCAGACATAGACTGATACATCCAAGTGAAACATTGGTACTGACATAAACTGAAATAGTTGGGAATACAAAATAAACAATTTTACTGACATTAATTGACATAAAGAAACTAATTGACTGACATAAATAAACGTATTATAAAATAGAAACTACTTACCGAGATTTCATAATGTCACAAATTTACTGACATAGACTGAGTAACCTAATTATCAAGTTGAGTTGGCTTACTTAAAAACAGGGACGTGGAGTTTACAAGAATGACGACATGTTTTTTCTATTAGAAAGACGTCCTTGTTATATTAGAATGACGTCCTTGTTAAATTAGAAAGACGTCCTTGTTATATTGTAGAAATCTTCTAGTGATAATAGCAAAAGATATCATTTTTAGTTCTTATAGTTGTAGCTATATTCAGTTCGTAATACTTATATTTACAAGACGTTTTAGCTATTCATATAAGACGTTCTAAATACATAAAATCCCATGTTAAAATGCATAGGCTAAGACGAAAGAGAAACATATAAATCTATCTATCTATCTATCTATCTGTCTGTCTGTCTATCTATCTATCTATCTACCTATATATATATATAAAAGTTTGATGATAGACCAAATGTTTGTATACTGTAGTGTAGTAGTGTAGAGCAACTTGCTAGTGGATAAAGGTATTAGTAATAGAATTGTATTTCCCTTATTAAACTCCAGGATATCACCAGACAGTTCAGGATAGAAATCTTACACTTGTGAGAATTTTGCGCATATTCTAGGGTTTCAATTCTGTAAGGATTAACTTATTCTGTGTGTCTGAAAACGTCCATTAAAAGCAAGCATAGTTGCATTGGACGTTACTGCCAACATAAATCAATGTTATAGAGTAAGGTAAGTCACGCCGTTATTAGTAACATTAAGTTAAAGTTCTGTTGACATTGGTGTTAAAGAGCCCCGTAGCGAGAGTTATAAATGTGGCCAGATCAAATGTATTGCTAAGTTTTAGTACAGTCTGAGACGAGGCTATGAACAAGCCATTAAATGTCATGGTAATATGCTCTGATAGGTGAATGGATGAAGGGCAGTCTCGTGTTTCTGCTTGCCAGTCAGTTTGTCCATCAAACATGTGACATCGAGTCTTAGGATGCGCTTCTAGGTTGAATGGATGTACCCGCATATTACCTTCTCTCAAAGATTTGAATTCAGTGTGACAACCTTACACGTAGCGACGAACTTTAGGATAAAGTGCCTGTGATGCATGAATGTAGCAGACGTGTATCAGTGCACAGCATAACTTGACATTAAGGTATTTAGGTCTGTAAGATAACGCCTTAATGGAATTTGATAGGAGAGTTACGGATAGTAGCGATAGAGTTTGCCCTGCATTTTAAAAACAATCTTAATGCAAAGATGTCATAGATGTCTATCTTAGAAAATGAAACTTTGATGAGAAATATTTGGTTTTGTCGTGGAGAAGGGCTTTTTTGATGTTGTTTTAGAACAGCCACAATGTGTAAGAAATTGGCTTCTTGTTGTACACGTTGAGCCCGTGTTTCTTGTGTCTACTAAAGCTGAGAGTTTAGTGGAATTAAGACTGGAATTCTAGTGCACATTAAGACATGTCTACTGGTGCACGTTAAAACTGGCCTTCTAGTGCACATTAAGACATGACTACTGGTGCACATTAAAACTGGCTTTCTAGTACACATAAAGACATGACTTCTAGTACACATAATGACATTACTTCTAGTGCACATTAAGAATAAGAATGACATTGTCTAGTGCACATACAGACATGACTTCTAGTACACATAAAGACATGACATCTAGTGCACATTAAGAATAAGAATGACATTGTCGTCCACACTATAAATGTTAATTATCATCTAGCGTGAAATTCAAGCTTTAAAGTTCATTTTTGTTTTTATCATGTTTTTATGTTTTCTAGAATCTAAAATTCTAATTCAAAATAATTACGGACGAGGAGCAAGAACATATTTTCTGTTTTATCTCGCTCATGTCGGGGTGGGAGGGCAAATAAAAAAGGGAACAGCGGGGAGTGGGGGGTCCTTGAAAAATGAAGGTGTAAGAAAAGGGTTACTGTTACAAACAGATTTGCCAGGGATTATATTATCAAACTTGACAATTCAATGAAATGAAAAAAGAAACATCTCTCTGTATTTTCTTAAAATTTTTTTAATAATACTTCTTCAACTTTCACATAAAATTAACTTCTCAATTCAATAACAACTTGACTTGATACTTTATAAATAAAACTTAAATGATACCTGAAATTTCACTTAGTATAACTTCAACTTCAACTTATAAAACTTTAACTAATGGACCCGCTAATATCACAAAACTTATTACTAATCGAGGACTGAGCGAGGACCATCGCTCTACAAGAACTACTATGGGAAGACCCCGTCTAACTGACTTTCCCTTATTTATACTTTCTTTGATGGTACGTTCCAGAATCATGGAACCTTCTCAGATAATTATTTTAGTAACTTTTACCGTCTAGAAGCTGACGTGTGCTATTTTTTCCCTTAACCTCTTTCTTTGATTGGATATCTAAAATTAACTTGTTTACGCTGGACACTTGCACTGGTTTGAACTCGCTTCTAGAAACTGGTCGAAATAGGTCACAGACTCGTCTCGTGACAGTTACAATTTAACAAGACGTTTTGTTACTTGTCTCATCAATATATAGGAAGATTAAGGGGAGGTACATATTGTGTGTTGTGTGTGAACTACCAACTTTATATATTTATCCGTAATGCAGACGACGTAGAGTGCATCATGGGTAATGGCTTACAATTTATAATGACAGTATTGACTAGATTTAGTTATACCCTAGTGGAATTCAAATGGTTATGTCCTGATATTGCTTAAGCATGAGATGTGCAAGTCCGCAGTTCAATCCTTCAAGTCTGTACATCTACTTCTAGACTGTCGCTCTTACAACGTTCTGGTTCAACCAGAAGAAAACAAAAAAAAAAAAACTTCCAAGAATTTTCAGCGCTAGCTTTCAGATACAGAAATCTGGAGTAATGTTGCAATTATCGGCTTCATTAGCATCATTGACATAATTAAGATCATTAACTCGGATATAATGCAGAATGATTCTCTGGAAATGTCAAGTGTTACAGACTTTTTTTTTTTTTTCTAGTTAAGTTTCCAGATCTCTTTAGTTTCATTGGTCGGTGCGGAGATATTCAGAGCACCATTTCTTTGAGAAGAAAAATACAAAAGTTCAGTTGTAAATTGATTTGTTTTTATGGTTAACATTTTCAAATGGCGGCCTATTACTACGCGTACCTAGCTACATTTGGCTCATTTTTTGAGAGAGTTTAAATTTATCATTAATGAAGAGCAGACGTATCTATCTATATTGAACTTATTTTTCGAGAGAGTTCCAGTTAATGAAGAGTGGAAGAATTGCTATCATTTATATGGAACGCATTAGGCATATTTTTACTGATACTGTAAAATACTGCAGTGATACTGCCTACTGTTCTACGGAAGCTTTTAAAAATAATCTTATATGTGTTGTTCTCACTGTGAAACTAAATTATTCATTCAACATTTCGGAAAACTAACGATGAAAATTGATCTTATGGTTGGTAGTGGTCAGAAGACACAAAACAAAACTAGAGCTCCATTTCTCGCTTGAACGGAGACCAGCAAGCTTAAACAAGAGAGACATGAAGCCAACAGAACGCGAAGTTTTCTCCTTCACCACATATGTGAGTAAAGAGACGGTGTCCAAGGGGAGGGAACCGAGTGTGAGAGGTGAGAATGAAATAATAGAACCTATTTGGTAACCCCGGAGAAAGGCCCTGTAAATCGATTCAATTAACCGCTCTCGGGCTGAGTAGAAATTTCTTTGTTACTGCCCCTGTTGCGTCAGTCCTAGTGACTCACGAACTCGGTATAGGATAGTGTGACTTAGTGGCGAGACACAGAGCGTATTGGGTGGCATGGTCTCGACACACGAATTGTATGTTCAGATATAATCACTGCGCATTGACACATCCCCTTTGAGCTTAATATAGATCTAGGATGGACTGGCTTACAAGCTCTACGCATGAGAATATTTGTGTCGACATGTAAAATTGTGCCCTATTGAGCTCGTGTTGTTTTACAATGTTTTTTGGAGGTTGTCCGTTGGCTCGTTTGGTCGTTTCACAGAGACATGAAGACTTTTGTTGACTCTCCAATAGTTGCATGGCAATACATTAAGCTTCACTAAAGTAATAGATACTCATGCATCGATATTGCTCTTTTGTCTTGTTATAGATATTTGTGGCTCGGTGTGTATAGGCCTACTTGTTGTGGGATATTAAGAAAGGCTGCTTTTTTTTTAATGGCTCTTTTTGGTTATTCTGGTCTTATGCCATTTTGTTTGGTGGACACCTACTTCTGATGGTAATTGGAAATTTCCAATTAATATTGGGGAGGTTAGATATATAATTTAATGTTGCTTCTGTTATTATGTATAGAGTGGAGGTGCTGATGCAGATAAAGCCGTACTCTTAAGCGGGTCTATTTAAGTTTATTTCTAAGCTGTCTACAAGATGAATATACCATGGCCTTTAAAAGACCATTTGGGGCTCGATAAAAAAAAAATTAAAGTTAGCAGCTGCTTTATTAATGGATTTCTCTGTAAAAGCTCGATAAAACAAAATAATATCATAAGCTAAAACACACACACTCACACACACACAATCATATAAAGTCAAATCTATTTTTGTTTCCACAGAACGTTATTGGTTAATGTTTATTTATTTAAAAAAAAAGAAAAGAAAATTATTGTGGCTTAACTCAGTTAAAATAATATTAGCGTAATTGGATTGATGGCGGCGAAGTTCATTTAATAATATCAGAGATTAGTCATGGAGACATGTGGAGAAATCAGAGGTTAACGTTGTTGTTTTTTTCTTTAAACGAGTCAAAATTTGGGATTGTTTCTTAACTCCGAAACAATTCCACCATGTGTGCGTACATGTACATTCTTGGTCTAATTTTTTCAGTACTTCTATGTGTTTCTGTAAATGTTGACACTACTTAAGGCAGGTCATCTAAAAAAAAAAAAAAGGATTTTTAGAAGACAATTACTCTTTTAAGAATCTGATGACTTTGCGATTATTTAACCCTTACAAAGTAACGAACCACTGAGTTTTTAAAATGGAACATTTTTACCCCGTCCCAATCCTCCCGTGGAGGCTGAGTGTTTAAGTGCTTGGCTTCCGAACCTGGGCTCCTGGGTTCGAATCTCGATGAAGACTGGATTTTTACGGCTCCACTGAGTCCACCCAACTCTAATGAGAACCTGACTTTAGTTGGGTAAAGTAAAGGCGGTTTTTCGTTGTGCTAGCCACATGACACCCTGCTCGTTGACCGTTAATCAAAAGATCAGATGACCTTAACATCGTCTGCCCTATAGATCGCAAGGTCTGAAAGGGAAACTTTACTTTTACTTACCATCTGCACCCCAACCCCTGAAACAAAAAAACTCATGTTTAATCAAATATATAAATCAAATACGGCAATAACAATTTTCAATGCTTATGAAAGTGTATGTATAGCTTCGGGAAAACAAAAACAATTTGGCCACATAATGTAAACTCTGGTTTGACTGTTATAATTTTTCAAAAATATAATCATCTCGAAATGAAACTAGGCTATTCTGAACACGCTTTCAATGAGTATTCCTGCACTCAGCTCAAATGTTTCTTTGTATTCAGTACAGAGCTGAATAAATAAAAACTGAACATTTTGCGCACCTTCCTTTGTAGAAATGAGCTGGACTGTAATAGAAGACCTTGATGGTACAAGCTTACTCTAAGGACTCCTTGCAATGTTGAAACTTTAGAAGAAACAAATCAAATGAGAAATTATTCATAAAGCAGGAACCAAATACAAATACAAATACAAATATGTTTCTTGTTTTTCTTGACAGCTTTATTATCATATACACCAGCTATACTAAAAAAAAACATAAAACAAATTGAAACAATAGCAGGCATACTTCATTAGGGAGTTTGAATAGCTCTTTAAATGCGGCAAGGAAATGAGTTTAAAAAATGACCATCAAATACACAAGTTTAAATAGTTGATAAAGTAAACATATTACCAACTGATATGTATACTCGTGCTTCGCTTCGTAACTTAAGCCAGTGCTTGTAATATTGACCCCCTCCCTCCCTTTTTACTCACCCTCTCTTCAGCTTCTACATTCTCTATATAGATGTAGAGTTGTTTTTTTACACTTTAATAAGTTACTACAAAAACACCCGCGTATTCTGAGGAAAAAAATAGTTTCTATTACATGGGATGAAAATATCAATTTGATTTTTTATAAAGTGTCTACAACCACTTGTTTACGTGGCTAAGAGTGCAAATCAGTGTTTTCTATTTAAACATTTGTATTTCGACTTTATTACAAATCAGTGGGACGAATAAACATCGATTTGGGAATATTGGCCGCTGGTGGTGGCGGTCATGAAAAGTGCTGAGTAGTAGCCTATGTGTAAAGCGTCATTTGAATCAAGTGGGAAAATTAGCGATAAGTGAATCACTCAGCGAGTGAGCTATGGTTTATAGATATTTTTTGTTTATATTATGTCCAAAGTAACTAAGAGTTCTTCAACGCTTTCACCAAAAGTGTTTATTTGTGTTCCATCCTGGACATACGGTGGCAAGGAACATTGGTATGGACAGTATAGAGACACTGCTTATAGTTCACAGCTACTCTGGGCAGAGTACTTCTCTGTATGGGGGATCGATGTATACCAAAGGCACATTTTTTGAAGGGAGGGGGGCTGAAGGGTGGTAGGCGTAACAGATGTGTCCCCCTCCCATTTTCAGGGAATATATATTATGATTAATCTAGATTTATTACACGTTTAATTACATATATGCCCAACCTGCGATCGCAGCTGTGTATCAAGGATTGGCCTCTTCAGTCACACAAGAAGTTGCAAAGAGAAATGATCGTCTCTCGAGACGTCAAATGCCACAGAATTACATGACAGATCCAAACTCAACTTACCTTTACCTATCCCTTAGTCTGTTGAACCGTTGGGGCACCAAGCATGACTCGTGGACCGTCTTTCTCCATTCCTCCCTGTCTTTTGCCTTGCTTAGAACCTCTTTCAATGGCAGGCCCGTCCATTCGTTTATGTTGTCCTCCCATCGCTTTCTTTGTCTGCCTCTTCTTCTTTTTCCTGGTACTGTTCCCTGAAGGAAGGTCTGGCGAGCCCCGAAGATCTTGTAATATGACCATAGATTTTAAGCTTGCGTTTTTTCACTATAGTTAGCAGGTCATCATGAGGTCCGATCGCTGCAGATACATACAGGATTGTTCGGCTTGTTTTTAGTGACACTAGTATTAACCAGTTTGAGAGGAGCCATTGTCATACTGTTGCACACCCTCCATTGGTTCCTTGCTACGCTACTTCATCAATGACCCAGTCTGCACGTCATTGACAAACGTTGACAAATACTCCATGTTCAATTGACCACCAATAGCAAATACTGTGATCATCGTCATTAGCAAATCAATACATTTTATATTGATATCGCTCCTACTTATTGGTGTACTTTATGTAAGAAATAGTATTAATCTGTTATATCATAATATGACTCCTTTACGGTCACCTGAATGAAAAGTGTATTGTTGAATCTGTTAGTTTTGTGGTTTCCCGGACGTCAGCTGTCACGATGGCAGATTAATGGCACCCAACGGAGCTGTACTGTCATGTGGTTTTGTCACCTTCGATTCCCCCTAACCCTCACACGTGGTCGGGAACAGTAATTATTGCTTCCTTCTGTCCCAGAGGCCACCTTAATCACACTTTATCGGGGGCATAATATATGTGCATGTGTGTGTGTGGGGGGGGGAGGGAGGCGTGTTAAGAGAGTCGTGTATCGAAATTTACCTTGACCTCTTCGTATTTTTTTATTGATCGTCTGTCGAACTTTATGGCACAATGAAAAATATGTATATTTATTAATAAGTACAAAGCAACGAATCATTATAATTTGAGTGTGGGAAAAAATTATCAGTAGATCATGTACATTGCTTGTGACAGAGAGAAAATCTAGGCCCAGGGCGGCCTCAGGCATAGGCAAACTAGACAGCCCCTAGAAATTCCGATTTGGTGGGCAGCTCGCACAGGACAAAGAAATTATTATTTTTTTAAAGAAAAAAAAAAATTGCGAAACGGATCAAATCTTAATGCGTATGATAGGTCTTAATTTTTTTTTTTTATTTTCTATTTCATTTGGGGCCATGCTATTCACTTCGCCTAGGGCCTCTAAATACTTAAGACCGGTCCTGCTAGGGTTCAGGTACAACGACGACGAGGATAAATATTTTAATTGATTGTAATATGTAATAATTACGAATATAATTTTTTTTGTAATTTTGAAAAATGTATTAATGTAGATATTTGTTAAAAAGTATACATGTTGTTATTTAGTTCTTCATGGTCGCATCTCATTTTATAAATAATCTACCATTATGGACCAAGTCTAAAATTATTGTATTGGTTTGTATGAGAAAAGAGGTCTGGGACACACAAACAACCGCGGTGGCCACTCGATCTATACAGCTAATTAGCTACACGGTCTCCCAACAACGATTACCCTTCCCCAATACCAACAAACCTGGTTATGCTTTTAGACCTGCTAGCGATCTATTGACTTAGTCCATAATGGTGGGCATTTTTATTTCCCTTGCAAGGATAACTTTGTCGTTGAGTAAACCCTTTAAGCGTATTATTATTATCAATCGGCTTAATTCTGTGTATAGTAACGATATAACATGAAAAATAATATAAATGAAAAACATTGATGTAAACGGTTATTGGCGATTAAATAAACAATGTTTAGGGCGCCTAATTAAACTTTAATGTCGCCATCTAAAGAATAACAGTGACGATAAATAGGGATGTGTTTATAAGATTGGATACAGCTGTGCTAAGCAGTCACAGAAAATGAACATGATCCTTTTAATTTACCTAGCTCAGCGACACTTCCTTTAGTCTGTACACCGGATACACCAAAAAGATGGCTATTTATAGTTTGTTTTTGTTTTTTTTACCGTATTTGAAAATCGCTAATACATATCTTGATGACTTGTAAGATTAATATTAATTCATAATGAACAACTACTTTAATCCTTTGCGTCACTGTAAAAAGATTAACGCAACCGCTATGCAACTTCTCAGTTTAATTTTTATTTATATTATTCCGCTTTTTTTTTATGAGCCGCAAGGTACTTTTTTTTTTTTTTTTTTACCAGAAAGGTGTCGCGGTAAATGTGTTATAGACGATATCTTGCCAAGTGTGAGGTTGAAATACTTTGTTCTATTTTCTCAGACTAGCTCTTGTCTTGCTTCCTACTCTTCTTGTGTGTCCAGATCAATCAATAAAATTTGTTAGAAACTTCTAATGTATGTGCACAAGTTGTTCTTCCACTTAGATCTTTCTTTGGCATGTTGAAAGAGGCATCCTATGACGTAGGTAACAGCTTTTTCTTTAATTTTAATTTCTAACATATGTCCACTAGAAAGTCAGTTAAGCGTGGTACAGGTCACTCGCTGAGGTGTACCTAAATCTGCAATGAAAGTGTAAGGTTATAAAAAAGTTAATTAGATATAAAGGAATCTGGCTTGGAACATGGAGCATGGAACATGGAATATGAATGGTTGTTCTATCGCACACAAAGTGCGATTCAAAACCAAATCTGCTGTTAGTTAATTAATGCTAATTAATGTTCTGAAATTCACGTATCTATCCCTTCCCTCTTAATCTCTACCAGACTCTCTTCTCTCTCTCTCTCTCTCTTTCTCTCTGTCCCTCTCTCTCTCTCTCCAGGTTTTGTCTTTGATTCAACTACACCATCAACTCCGAGCATTGACTTATCCAGCCGCGGTGATGTTCGCCTGCTACAAAGTTTTTTCTCTAATTAACACTTCTCTGCTCTTAGAGAAGAATAATGACATTTCTATCTTCCTTGTCAGAGTCAGGTCAGTCTTAAAATCTTCTTTATCTCATCATGTATTCATTTTAGACACTTCTTGGCTTGTGCTCTAGACACTTCTAGTCTGTTCCATCTCTATCTTGTATCATGGTGCATTCAGTGAATCAGGGTTACCTAGAGACAATTATTTTATACTTGTGTGTACTCTGGCAACATATAGGGGAGGTAACAGTGAAAATAAGCGTTACGTCTCTAGATTAGTTTTAAAAATACACTTCCTAACCATGTTTAAAACAACAATCATTAGCATAGAATGCATACACGTTTCAGTATAAATATAGTTTATGTGCGGATAGCTAGCTAGGTGGCGTATCATTGACGCAAGGCGCCCCTTCCCCTTTATCTCTCAATTCTGTATGTTTTTTTTTTTAAATATTTGCTTAAGTACAATCACAAGTAAGCAATTGCAAAAGTTACAATTAATTAACGACAGAAACATGTAATATGTAGTGTTTTGATTCTCATTTTGGCGTCCCCCTACACTGGTGCACCCGTGGCGGCTGCACCACCTCGGTACGTCGCTGTTTAAGGTTGAGGAATATTGATGTTACAACATTAACTTCATTACATTTAACCAAACCCACATTTGACATGTCATGTCATTGTTAGCCTACATTTGTTACCAGATGATATTTGATATATATATATATGATGATAACATTAGATACCATAATCTTAGTTAATGACATAATTACGTTGGATGTCATAATTTAAATTTTTGTCATAATAACATTGGATGTCATTATGTCCGTTATCATCTAGCCTGGCTTCTGGTACTTAAAGAGCTCAATGCCTCGAGCTCTCCAATGTCCGTCCCCGTGACACATTGGTCAAAGCAACCCTTTGACACCCGTGCCCCCCTCCTCCACCCTCTTTCCAAACATCGATACCACAATGCTGTAATTTGGTTTGAAGTTTTAGCACAATGAAATTGAAGATTTCGATACACTTGGTATCGATGTGTTTCAAGAATCGATACTCCTTTCTTCTTTTTTTTTTCTCAACAAGACGAGTTGGAAAACGACGATTATAATTTAGAAATTCGAAACTGGTCATCAAATGAACGGCAAGATAGAATTTAAGGGTTGTTTACACTCGAGATTCTTGAACACGTAATTTGGAATCGTAAACAACATTGAGAAAATAATCGATTACTGTGGAATTTATTTTTTCGTGAACGATGTTTTTACTTTATAATTTTTATTTAAAAGTTGGGAATTTTCATTTAACCAAACAAAATTTAAAGTTCCCCTTGCGATCAATACTGCAGATTATGTAAGGGTCATCAGTTTCAATAGTTGATGGTCTCACGTGGCCAGCACAATGACCAACATTCCCTAACTTATGTAAGGTGCCAATTTAGGTTCGGTAAACTGAGGGGCGTCTCGAATATCCTGAAATTAAAAAAAAATTCTGGTCTTCAGCGGTATTCGAACCCGAGACAGATTGGTTCACAAACCAACTGCTTCATTACATCTTTCTTTCGTGGTCCATTTTGGCACCATTCCTAGTGCATGTTATGGTCTTATAAATGAAGTAATAGCTCTATGTTTTAGTTCTGGTGCTACGTACGAGACTAGAGCACTAAGATCAATATAAGTGTTGCATATTAGATTACAATGTAGATTATTTTAAAACTACATTGCCACGGGAAATAGTGTGTATATCATTGATCTTTGGACTCAAAGACAAGCCTTTGTATTAGTAGTATTATTTTATTTTAAAACTATTTTCTTAAAAAAAAAAGAGGCTATTCTTGAAATAAATCATTTATCTTACACTAACATATGTGATATGTTACCAGACAATCTTTAATGAAGTCATAATTGATACACTGTGGCTTTTATTAATAGTAACAAGGCAGCGTTTAATAATAAAAACTACATTTTCTGGCTCTATAGTTTCCAATTAATATTTGAAAAAGCTCGCTCGTGTATCATGAGACTCGTTAAAAGTTTATGTTTCTTAGAATTTTCTGAAAGTGTTCTAAATAAGACTAGAGTTGTTCTAAATAAGTCACGGACTAGAATGTTTCTAAATAAGTCAAGGACTAGCATGTTTCTAAATAAGTCACGGACTAGAATGTTTCTAAATAAGTCACGGACTAGAATGTTTCTAAATAAGTCACGGACTAGAGTTGTTCTAAATAAGTCACGGACTAGAATGTTTCTAAGTAAGTCACGGACTAGAGTTACGTCATGACGTTCAAATGGTTGAAGGGCGCACTGAAACAGCCCGTAGCTTGCCACTAAAAATTGTCGTTAGCCGTACGGCAGTAATGAATAAGAGACCACGCGATTTAATGGACTCCTTTACAATGTGGAGCATTTGGTCGTACAGCGTTGAGAGATGACCCAATCCCAAAGCAGTCACTTGTTTACGCTTCATCTTACAAAAAAACTCACGCCCAATAAAATAAACAAACACGTGAAATAGCTAGATACTCGAGCGGGGAAATCCCGTCCATTGAAAGAAAGCTACAACGACACGGGTAAAGCTCGTGTGTGTGTGTGCATTTGTAGCCCGGTGAAAACCATGCCACCTTAGACGTTTTCCTGTCAAATACAATACTTGTCGACCGGCGGCGTAGCATTCGCCGCTATTTAGCATGGCAGGTCTTTGGCCACTGCAACCTATGCGACCTCAGTGGGCCCCCACTATCAAATGATCCGCACTTTCATAGGACCCGCGCTACTTCAAGGTGTATTAATTATTAAATTAAACCATTTTATAATTTAAAACATATTCCCGCACCCTCCTGTCGATTTACCAGAAGCTCCTGGAAATCTCCCGAAATTGTGTAATCAGGTGAAAGAAGCTTCTCGCGCCTCAAACTAATGAAGAATTACTTGAGGTTAACAATTCTCAATAATAGATTGAAACATTTGGTAATTCTTGCTATTGAGCGGGATCTATATAGGAAACAGAATTATTATATAATAATATACTGTATGATTTCGCTACACGCTATGCTCGTAAAGTAATTCTGTAAGTTGTAAAGAATGAATAAAATGCATAGACGAATTTATTTTCTAATTCAAACTCCTAAATTTCACTTATATTCCGCTTCCCTACTCAAACTTGGACCCGCGAAATCCGTTTCGAATAGGGCCCCACAATTCTTAAGTCCGGGGCTGCTATTTAGTGTTTGTAAAATGTTTGTTTGTAAAATGTTTTACATGTTTCGGATGTTCCTTCAGAGTTTACTTTTTAGTCCAAACCTCCCGCATGACGAAGGGGGATGGGAGCGGGTAGGGTTTGACAGTCTAGCGCGCAGCCATCCGTTGTGACGTGTGAATACCCACGTGTCCTCCCCCCCCCCCCCCACTTGTTTTTTCGTGGGATGACTATCCGGAGAAATAAGAGAGTGATCTTTCCTTTACTTCTTCTTCTCGTCCAAACTCGTGAGGGAAGAAGAGAATTAATATATATAGATAGATTACTACAGGTACTGTTATAAAAAGAAACGTGTCTCTCACTAACATAAAGGCAATGACGTACAGGAGAACGTATTTATAAAACTAAGTTTTGTAAGGAGCTTCGAGCTATCGTTACGATGCTCCCACTGTCATCCTTTGCCGTTCTGCAGGAGGTCTGGTCTCTAGGATAGAAAAGGTCTAATCTTCAGTCTGGTCTCTAGGATAGAAATAGGTCTAATCTTCAGTCTGGTCTCTAGGATAGAAATAGGTCTAATCTTCAGTCTGGTCTCTAGGATAGAAATAGGTCTAATCTTCAGTCGGGTCTCTAGGATAGAAATAGGTCTAATCTTCAGTCTGGTCTCTAGGATAGAAATAGGTCTAATCTTCAGTCTGGTCTCTAGGATAGAAATAGGTCTAATCTTCAGACTGGTCTCTAGGATAGAAATAGGTCTAATCTTCAGTCTGGTCTCTAGGATAGAAATAGGTCTAATCTTCAGTCTGGCCTCTAGGATAGAAATAGGTCTAATCTTCAGTCTGGCCTCTAGGATAGAAATAGGTCTAATCTTCAGTCTGGCCTCTAGGATAGAAATAGGTCTAATCTTCAGTCTGGCCTCTAGGATAGAAATAGGTCTAATCTTCAGTCTGGTCTCTAGGATAGAAATAGGTCTAATCTTCAGTCTGGTCTCTAGGATAGAAATAGGTCTAATCTTCAGTCTGGTCTCTAGGATAGAAATAGGTCTAATCTTCAGTCTGGTCTCTAGGATAGAAATAGGTCTAATCTTCAGTCTGGTCTCTAGGATAGAAATAGGTCTAATCTTCAGTCTGGTCTCTAGGATAGAAATAGGTCTAATCTTCAGTCTGGTCTCTAGGATAGAAATAGGTCTAATCTTCAGTCTGGTCTCTAGGATAGAAATAGGTCTAATCTTCAGTCTGGCCTCTAGGATAGAAATAGGTCTAATCTTCAGTCTGGTCTCTAGGATAGAAATAGGTCTAATCTTCAGTCTGGTCTCTAGGATAGAAATAGGTCTAATCTTCAGTCTGGTCTCTAGGATAGAAATAGGTCTAATCTTCAGACTGGTCTCTAGGATAGAAATAGGTCTAATCTTCAGTCTGGCCTCTAGGATAGAAATAGGTCTAATCTTCAGTCTGGCCTCTAGGATAGAAATAGGTCTAATCTTCAGTCTGGTCTCTAGGATAGAAATAGGTCTAATCTTCAGTCTGGTCTCTAGGATAGAAATAGGTCTAATCTTCACTCTGGTCTCTAGGATAGAAATAGGTCTAATCTTCAGTCTGGTCTCTAGGATAGAAATAGGTCTAATCTTCAGTCTGGCCTCTAGGATAGAAATAGGTCTAATCTTCAGTCTGGCCTCTAGGATAGAAATAGGTCTAATCTTCAGTCTGGTCTCTAGGATAGAAATAGGTCTAATCTTCAGTCTGGTCTCTAGGATAGAAATAGGTCTAATCTTCAGTCTGGTCTCTAGGATAGAAATAGGTCTAATCTTCAGTCTGGTCTCTAGGATAGAAATAGGTCTAATCTTCAGTCTGGTCTCTAGGATAGAAATAGGTCTAATCTTCAGTCTGGTCTCTAGGATAGAAATAGGTCTAATCTTCAGTCTGGTCTCTAGGATAGAAATAGGTCTAATCTTCAGTCTGGTCTCTAGGATAGAAATAGGTCTAATCTTCAGTCTGGTCTCTAGGATAGAAATAGGTCTAATCTTCAGTCTGGCCTCTAGGATAGAAATAGGTCTAATCTTCAGTCTGGCCTCTAGGATAGAAATAGGTCTAATCTTCAGTCTGGCCTCTAGGATAGAAATAGGTCTAATCTTCAGTCTGGCCTCTAGGATAGAAATAGGTCTAATCTTCAGTCTGGCCTCTAGGATAGAAATAGGTCTAATCTTCAGTCTGGTCTCTAGGATAGAAATAGGTCTAATCTTCAGTCTGGTCTCTAGGATAGAAATAGGTCTAATCTTCAGTCTGGTCTCTAGGATAGAAATAGGTCTAATCTTCAGTCTGGTCTCTAGGATAGAAATAGGTCTAATCTTCAGTCTGGTCTCTAGGATAGAAATAGGTCTAATCTTCAGTCTGGCCTCTAGGATAGAAATAGGTCTAATCTTCAGTCTGGTCTCTAGGATAGAAATAGGTCTAATCTTCACTCTGGTCTCTAGGATAGAAATAGGTCTAATCTTCAGTCTGGTCTCTAGGATAGAAATAGGTCTAATCTTCAGTCTGGCCTCTAGGATAGAAATAGGTCTAATCTTCAGTCTGGCCTCTAGGATAGAAATAGGTCTAATCTTCAGTCTGGTCTCACGATGCCCGGGCGCCACACGCAGAGAGGCGCCAAAAATTATTATTGTAGATATGTTAGTTTGGTAATACATTCTAAGGTATTATATTATCATTTTTAAGTGATGTTCATTGAAAATTTGGGGGGGGGGGAGTTTCTTTTCCCGGCCGCACGTTTTGCTTACTACGCCTCTGCTACACAGACATCAGATGAATTTCAATTATGTTGCAGATGATGTCAGCAGGGACGGGGGATACAGACCAACATGCCTGCAACTAATTAGATCTGCGTCAACTCTGCAGGGATTTAAGTCTTAAAAAAATAACAGCACTCGGACCACTAGGGTAAAATAGACATCAGAAAAAAAGCATGCGATACATGATCAATAAAAGGCATTAATCTGGATGCTGGACGCAGGATTATAATACTTAAGCCCCACAGCTTTTTAAAATGCAACTATTAAACAATTAAAAAAAAAAGCTTGGTAGTTTGGTTTGCACTCCAGACTGTCATCGCGATGATTCCTGGTTCGAACCCTGCCCGTAGCCCTCCCCTGCCCTTAGCCATCCCCTGCCACTTTGCGAGAGGCTTGGGCTAGGATGTATAATCTTTAAATTGTGAAGAAACATCCGAAAAATGTTTAGGCTAAAAGAAACAAACAAAACAGTCTTGTCCTCTGTGATACTCATTGACCACTCCCGATATTTATTGACCACTCTCAGACACGATAGTTTTCCCCCAGCTCTTCTTAATGTTTTGCATATACACGAACAACTCTCCAGAGCATTCTCAAAATACGCTGGTCCCACCTCTTTTGAGAGTAGCAGCACTTGGGAGAAGGTCTCCGTGCTGCCTTTACGTAATCAGGAAACAAAACTCAGCTGGAACTCGGCTACAACTATTTCAAATAACATATCGGTAGATTCGGCATCAAGCCACACACCCTTTCCTTTTTTAGCAGCTGTTTATACCACCTAGCCAAACGAATCACGTGACTGATTGAAAATAATTCCATACAAAACAGCCCGTTTAAATGTTCATCACTCTACACAGCTGAGTGTCTGTTACTCAATGGTCACCTAGAGCTATTTCAACAGCATTTTATTCCAATTTTAAAGAGCGATTGGACTGGGTGCGTGACTCAACTTGAGACAAAGGAATGGAACGTATATCTTTTGAACTATTGGTATCTTAGCAACTAGTAGTGACATTGAGACTTTGAAGTTTATATATATCGTACTGGAAGCGGCTTTGTCTGCAGCATAGTGTGGAAAAATATGTTGGTCGAAACTGGGTTTGCGTAGCCACGTAAGACACTGCTCTCGTCCTCTAACTTCAGATGTGTCAAGATTACCAGTACTATTACTACTGGAAGAGTAGGAGGGTACCTATGGATGGTGCTTGCACATTTCTTTTATAGGTGCGTACGTGTATGCAGAGGCGTAGTGAGAAGGGGTCAAGATGCCCCGGGCGTTACATTATGGGGACAGGAGGGCGCCACACGCAGAGAGGTGCCCAGTTTCTATTCTACTGTTGTAGATATTTTAGTTAGGTAATATATATTCTAACGTAATGTGTACCGGTACTATAGTCATATTACTATAAAATACTTTTTATTTATAAGCCTATATTTCTATGTGATGTTCATGAAAAATGGAAAGGGGGGGGGGCGCTAATAAAGTACCTTGCAACGGGCGCACGTTTTGTTCACTGCGCCTCTGCGCGTATGGGACGCACGTTTTTGATTTGTTTGCTATTTGAACTATAAATAGGTCTATGCTTATGAGGATAAGGGAGGGAATAAGTCACATAGGACGAGAAGCTTGACTTACCAGTTCTGTCCCCTGGTTTATTAATAACCTATATCAACAAGATCATTAATTGTCTCCCTTGGAAACCAGTCTTGGCCTGGTGAAACGGAAATTGGGTTTCTTCCTCCGGCACTTTTTTTTTCACTATTTGTGTTCTATTTGTTATATCCCTACGTCTGCCCAACGGTCCCGTATCTTCCACATCTTTCTTTTTTATTTACCACATTTCATTTCGTCTCAGACCGCTCGGTAAATGTGAAGCCTGTGAGAAAGAAAAAAAATAAAGCTCGCCCAGATGAATGATGTCCCGGGTAAATCCTTAATGACCACGGTTAATTTCGGACATTTATACTAATACTTCTTCCTTTTGTCAGTTTGGTCACCTTAATGTTCCAGGCCAGGCCGACAATCATTGCTATGCGATTGAATAAATTAAAATATAACAATAACTGAAATACATTTTTATTTAAATTCTGGCCACATTTTTTTTATTAGCACTATAAAAAAATTGTATGTTGACCGCTAGAAAATAAACATAGACAACTGAAAAATAAACATAGATGAATGATGTCCCGGGCAAATCCTGAAGGACCACGGTTAATTTCGGACATTTATACTAATACTTCTTCCTTTTGTCAGTCTGGTCACCTTAATGTTCATAGCCAGGCCGACAATCATTGCTATGCGATTGAATAAATTAATATATAACAACTGAAATACATTTTTATTTAAATTCTGGCCACATTTTTTTTATTAGCACTATAAAAAAATGTATGTTGACCGCTAGAAAATAAACATAGACAACTGAAAAATAAACATAGACTACTAGAAAAAAAAAAACAGACTACTACAAATCGAAGATAGACTTCATTTTATCATTATCATTATTACTTCCGTCGAATTTCATCAGCCGTTAGATACTTTCATATAAACAAAGTCCTCACTGCTTAGAAATCAGGCACGAAGAGAAGCATCTGGGAAGCTTTTAGTGTAGCTGACACTGCCGTCTGCTGCTCAGGGGAAATAAGAAATGGAAGAGGAAAAAAAAAGTCCCACAATGTTATTCGTCATCAGACACGCACATCAATAGCATCGATCCTTTAAAAGAAATAACAAAAACAGTAATGAGGAGATTAAAAATTTTATTTTGTGTCTGTTTGGAAACTAAATGAAATACAGGCAAATGTAGGGAAAACAAAACAGCAACATAGCAGTATTCAATACTGTAGGGTAGTACGCCATATTGTATGTCGCTTATTAATGCATATATTTATAGTGAAAAAAGGAAAGATGACTACAGTTCTATATATTTAAATGAACTTCTACTAATTAGGGTTGTTCATTGGTTTTTGAAACAGGTGATCCCCCCCCCCCTTTACAGACGGATAAATCGTTCTCATAAAACAGTTGAGTCTGTAAAACACGCGGAGCATAAACTGAATGTGGACTGACATGTCTCCTAGTTTGTTAAAAATGCCAGTTATCGAGAATAGTGGTTGAACAAAGGGAAGAATACAGAAAGAACAGTACTGTAGTCATACGTAGTGTTTGCTTTAGAATACTACTGAGATTATAATAATGGCAATGTTTTCGATTCCGAAGATTAAGAATGAGAGTAGTGTTTCACATGACTACACAAATCCAGCTTTGACCTGCATATTTTTCCGCATCTCATGCAGACAAAACCGTGTCTATTTAAGTTTTTTTTTTTTTTTTTCTTCTGCGCCTCTTCAATAAGGGCTTTTCTTGGGTATCTAATGTGTGTCCCGCGGCCTTTATGAGAACCCTCTGTCTCTTTCAGAGGCCATAGGTTTTGTGAAACACTGTAAGACATCCAGAGAATATAAACCGCCATAATAAATCAGAGAATATAAACTGCCATAATACAACAGAGAGTATAAACTGCCTAAATACAACAGAGAATATGTACCTTTACCTATCCCTTAGTCTGTTGGACCGTTGGGGCACCTTTCTCCATTCCTCTGTGTCTTTAGCCTTACATAGAACCTCTTTCAATTGCAGGCCCGTCCATTCTTTTATGTTGTCTTCCCATCGCTTTCTCTGTCTGCCTCTTCTTCTTTTTTCCTGGTATCTGAAAAATGGTCTTTGTGAGCCCCTTGTAATAAGGCCATAGATTTTTAGCTTGCGTTTTTTTTTTTTTGTATGATACTTAGCAGGTCATCGTGGGGTCCAATCGCTGTAGAAACCCTGTCTCTAAGCTCTTGGTTTGTGATGTGGTCTTTAAATGTGATACCTAGGATCCTTCTGTAGCATTTCAATTTCATTGCCTGGATCCTCTGCCCTAAAACAACAGAGAATATAAACTGCCCAAATACTTATAAACAAGGACAAGTTTTGTATTTTACGCCTGAAATTAAAATGAACTTCAAAAAACTGGCTTTCAAAGAAACAAAAGAAATACGTACTGCTACTTTTAACCGTTCCGTCCTGCTCTGTACGTATTGAGGCTTCACCACGTATTTAAATGATAACCAATGAGGAAGTGCTACGAAAAGCAGGGTGCCAGAACATCCGCTCTGTTATCAGCAGCAGACGCCTTGGCTGGCTTGGCCACGTTCGTAGAATGCCAGTATGTCGACTTCCACAGGACATTCTGAATGGCGATTTAATAGAATGCAGGAGAGCCGCTGGTCGCCCACTTTACGCTATACGGATGTATGCAAACGCGACATGAAGCTCTTCAAAATCGACACAATCAGCTGGGAAGAGGTGGCACTGGATAGATCCACATGGAGAGAGAGCATAAAGGAATGGTTTCGGATTGCAGATGCCATACACAACAGAAGCAGAAAGAAGGGTGAAAATACAACGGCGCCTGGTGATTATGAATGCCCAACCTTCGACCGCAGCTGTGCATCAAGGATTTGTCTCTGTAGTCACACAAGAAGTTGTAAAGGGAAAAGATCGTCTCTCGAGACGTAAAAATGCCACGTACTTAAAGAATAGGAAGTCTCATCTTGTTCAAAATACTAAAGGGTCATTTCAAAAGTTTTTTCTGTGTGTGTGTTTTTTTTTAACTCTGCTGTGTATTGCTGAGTTACCTGGTCAGCCGGGGTATTGCTGAGTTACCTGGTCAGCCGGGGTATTGCTGAGTTATCTGGTCAGCCGGGGTATCGAGTGCCGAGTTTATGGGACTCTACAGCTGCGAACAAAAAAAGAGTTGTTTTGACAGTAAGTCCCTGCGGAATCTCAAGATGAAAAGAAAAAAAAAAAGAACCTCTTATGTGCTGTCTGCAATGATGTATGCAACCTATTACCAAGCATCTAGAAACAAGTCTGAGAGAAAATATCTTTCATCAGACGACCACAATTTTCTCGACAATCATTCATCATCAAAGGGCGATAATCACCCATTCTTGATCTTTTTCACACGTTTTAAACTTCGTACAAAATACACACATATATATACACACGTTACAATTCATCTTATAGGAAAGAATTTTAAAACTATATATATTTGTAAACTTTCGTTATATATTACTGACGTATAGAGTAGGTTTACTTACGGCTATTGTATAAACGTTATTAATAGAATGCATCTACTTCGGTATATAAAATTTGCATGCACCCAAGTAGATGCCAATTACACTCAGAGTATATAATGTTAATAAAAGATAAACTTCTAAAATGGAAAATAATGTTAACCACCGCAAATTGGTTTGTGATGTGGTCTTTAAATGTGATACCTAGATTACTTCAGTAGCATTTATGTTCCATTGATAGGATCCTCTGCCCAAAAAGCAATTGTCAAAAACAAAATTTCAAAATACCTGCCCATTAATTACTGCTAATGAGAGTATTGATGCCATACATTGAATATCTGGTTCATTATCACTTATCTAATCTTATAAAATACAGACGTTACTTCATAAAAGAAGTTGATTACGTCCTACGCGAGATCCTAGACGAATAATTAGACTGTTGAACCTGTTTAATTAACATGAATTGAAACCTCTCCTCCCTCTATCTCTCTCTACTATCTCACTAGAACGCTATGCATTAAGACGATCTTATCTTATCTTATAATCTTATATCTTACAGACGTTACTTCAAAAAAAGAAGATAATTACGTCCTACGAATTATGCAATTACATGTAACACACGATCAGATGTGAAGCTTATTCCATTTTTAGGGCTGGCCAGTTCAATTACAAGATTTAGAGAAACAGTAAATCAGAAAAAGTTGCACCGACTATTATGAAACAAAAATATTCAAAAGTAAAGAAAAAAAAAGTGTTTTCTAGAGAAGTGATATCTCGCGCAGCCAATCACTGTATCGTCAACAGCTCGTCTGTGTATATTTTATGAGCTGATTCACTTGCTACGTTTATTTCCAGTAGAATAAGAAACAAAAATATTGTTAGAGCAGAACTAGATTTTTGGGACATCTGGAAAGTATTTCTCGGTTTTAACAACAGTTTCAAAGCTTAACTCACGTGGGACTGAGTGATTTGGGGGGGGGGGGGAGGGGAATCATTCTGAACTCTTGCAGTGCAGCTAGAAGTTTACTTTCACCATAGGAGGAGGGGGTGTGAAAAGAGAGGAGGGTGTGTTAGGGTATGCCTAGAGTTATAATACAGTCGCTTTATATATGTGGTTACAGTGGTGATTGAATCATTTTCATACGAAGTTGTTCGTAAACTGCTTGAAAAGTTGGTTTGCTTGTGTAGGTTGTTTATCACGGAATGTCTCAATGAGACATGTTTGACGTGTATTTTTGAGTGTATGTAAAAATTATTGTGGTCGTTTGCACTGTTAGTCAAGCTTACGTGGGTGAAACGATTAGTTGGGTTCTGAAAGTCAGTGAAAAGTTGCGAGGTCAATGTGACCGCCAGCGACCCACAAATAGACATAATGAGCTCATTTTCGACATCGTGATTACAACAATTAGACCAGCCGGACATTGTTGGATGTCTGACCCAGTACAGGCTTTCTATCCAGCTAAACAAAGGTGTTTCTCATTTAGTGTAGATCTTTGATCTTGGCTGATCTGAAGCTTTACAGAGTCTTCTGTGTAACAATGGTGTCATTCAGTAGCGTCATTCTATGGTGTCATTCAGTGGTGTCATTCAATAGAACCATTCAGTAGTGTGATTCAGTAGTGCTTTTCACTTTTTGCTTCCGGGACATGTGTTGTCTCATTCTGTTGTGTCCGGTTCTAAGTCGAAAGCTTATGCGTTGGTTATGTCGAGATAGCTTTTAATAGCTTATATAATGGCTGTGCTGATAGGGGGTGCTCTTGGCGTGGAACTTTAGAGAATAATTGTCCCTGTCATAATTGGACATTGTCTCTATATACGTCTTATTGTTTACTTTTTTTTTTAATAGAAACTCTAGTTTGGTATTTAGGGTTAGGAGAAAAATAGAGAAAGGTAGTTGAAAAATCTTGTGTGGTGCCCCAACTATCCAACAGACTAAGTCAGTGTTTCCCAAACTTTTTCCTTAACGGAATACTTCGCACGTTCTGAGTAGTTAGCGATTGTTTTTTTTTAACAGGTTCATTCACGTGTGGTGTACTAGTTATCTATTCCAGTAGTTCGTGGAACTCATATTCAAGCTTCGCGGTACACTAGGGTTCCGCGGAGCACAGTTTGGGAAACACTCGACTAAGGGATATGGTTTGGTTTTCATGCTTTTTTTCTATCCATCCATCCCAGTGGCGCAACAGCCTATGGAGGGCTCTGGCCTACTTCAACACATCCTTTCATTCAGATCTCTCCTTTCGTCTCCACGCCCTAACCCCAAGCTGTTGCAGATCTGCTTCCACTTTATCAATCCATCGCAATCGGGGGTCTACCTTTGGGTCGCCTGCCTTTTGGTTTTTGCCTGAATACGATTTTCACTCCTCTGTTATCTGACATTCTTTCAAGGTGACCTGCCCAACGTAGGCTGTTCTTTTTTATGTCGGTCACTATTGGTTGGTCTTCATACAATTGCTGCTTTTTTAGGGTAAGAAAATGTTGTTGTTTTTTAAATGTTTAAATGACTAACTTATGCATTCCAAACGGGATGCTAGTTATGAGAATTGACCCTCATGCATGTTGACTATTGACGCAACTAAACCAGTCGCTTCTTATTTGGAAAGGGTTCGAATTCTTGATGCTTTGTTTCGTTTTATTTCTTTTGTATGTTTCTTCCGAGTGGAAGATAATCTACTTTTTTTTTTAGTTCCAACCTCCCGCAGGACGACTGGGGATGGCAGCGGGCAGAGTATGAACCGGGACCACCAGAACGACCGAATGACAGTCCAGCGCGCATACCACACGACCTGACAATTATGATAACAAAAGAAAAGATTAGATTTGTTAAAAAAAAAGGGCTGATTTCTTCTTCAGAGGAGCTCCCTTTCCCAACTTATAAAATGGTCGGTAACAATATTAATAGACCATAGACTTGTACATATTATATCCAGACTCTACATTGAGATTTTTTAACACTACAAAAAATGTGAAAAATTTGTTAAAAGTTAAAACAAGGCGAAGTAAAGTTGTTGTTTTTTTAGCCCTAACCTATGTAACATATAATTTAATTTTTAGATCTAGATCTAGTAATTGAACATCAAAAATAAGAGTACTCTCGTCTCATAATTATTATCTTGCAATTTTTAGATACATAATCTAGAAAGATCTAGGTAATCAATCTATTTAAATGTACATAAGATGATTGAAATCAACATACATGAATTATTTCCATGGAAACTAATAGAAAATGGCTTTGTTTCATATATTTGCGTGAATATATAGTTCTGTGATTTATAGCCCATTCTAAAGAAAATCCGAGAAATGATTTTGCATTATTTCTAAACTTTGAAAACTAAAGACAGCAAAGATTGATTGGGGCGACTTCCCTTAGAGCTTGAAAAAAGTTACGTACATAATATATATATAGGTCTGTGAATCGATCAATCGTGGATAAGAATTTGTTTCCGATTGCCAGTCTAGATATAATATATACGTATATGTAATAGACATTTAAAAAACATACAAGTAAGATTTTTTAAAATTATCTGGCCAAAATACACGCGTAGAAGTTTTGCTTTTACTTTTGATCTGCTCTTCATTAAATTATAAAACTTATTAAGCGATTCGTTGATTTGATTTAAATGATTTGATTCTGTATTTTGTTAAGATTCCCGTGTAATTTCATTGGCCTCCTTCAGTCGTAGGACGACTATGGCTCATCTCAGAGCGCACTTCCTCATGTGGCTGTGGAGCCCTATTTTGGAGAGACACTCCCGTCCACAGATAGCGCAAGTTAGGGTCCCCTTGGCTTTTGCTTCGGTTGTAGAGGAGCTGGCCGTTTTCCGGTTTGTGCGTTTTTCTTCCTGGGCTGAGACCCATGTACTTTCACTGTCCATAGCTTTCTTTGTCACTGTCTCTCTCCACCTGTTGCGGTCTAGAGCTATGTCTTCCCAATTGTCAGTATTGATGTTCACTGATTTGAGGTCACGTTTTATTACATCTATGTAACGGAGGTGGGGGCGACCAGTTTTTCTTGTGCCAGTCGCGAGTTGACCATAGAGGATGACTTTCGGGATGCGCTTGTCCTCCATCCGGCGAACATGTCCAAGCCAGCGCAAACGGCGTTGTCTGAGGGCTGTAAAGATGCTGGGAATACCTGATCGCGCAAGGATCTCAGTATTGCACACTTTTTCTTTCCATGTGACATTCAAGATCCTACGGAGACATCTCAAATGGAATGAGTTTAGTTTTCTCTCTTGCTTTGCGTAGGTGGTCCATGATTCACTGCCATACAGCAGTGTACTCATAACGCATGCGTTGTAGACTTCCATTTTGGTCACCGTAGTTAGCTTATGGTTTTCCCAAACTCTTGGTCCGAGTCTAGCGAATGTTGAGGCAGCCTTCCCTATGCGTTTTTTCATCTCCTCTTCTAGGGACAGGTCATCTGTAATTGTGGATCCCAGATAGCAGAATTCGTTTACGGCGTCCAGCTTGTTATCGTCAATGAGGATGGAGGGTGGTGCTGTAGTAGGTGGTCCCATAACATTTGTTTTCTTCGTGCTAATAGTCAAGCCATATTCTTTACAGGCCTGAGAGAAGCGGGACATTAGTGACTGAAGTTCCTCTTGTGTGTGTGCCACTACCGCTGCGTCATCCGCGAATAGCATATCTCTTACGAGGCTGGCTCTGATTTTAGTTTTGGCCCTCAGTCTGGCAATATTTAGGAGTTTGCCATCAAATCTGGAATGGAGATAGATGTCTTCAGTGGATTTGTCAAACGCGTTGTGGATTAGCAGTGAAAATACTATTCCAAAGAGGGTTGGGGCCAGGACTCATCCTTGTTTAACTCCGCTGTTTATACTGAAACTTTCAGAGCTGGCACCGTTGAATTGCGCTGTGCCCACCGTGTAATATTAAATCATACTAGATTTTAAGACTGTCTCTCTTTTGTACTTTTATAACACTCTCTGCAAGCTTTCTTTTATTACTTTCATTGTCTCTTTTCTGTCGGTTCTTTACTTTCTCTTTCTCCCATTTCTTATTTCTCTTTCTCTTATTTTTGTCTCTCTCTTTTCTTTTCTCTCTCTCTCTCTCTCTTTCTCTCTCTCTCTCTCTGTAAGTTTTTTTAATTTCGTTATTCTTTATCATTTTAAAATTTATCGAGTACTTTTTACTTTTGAAAATAGATGAAAAAAAAAAGGTTAAATCTATTTTACTAATGGACATATTGTAAGAAAAGACTCTGACTTTAATTCATTCAATTTACTGTTTAGAACAATAGTTCCCAAACTTTTTTGTAAATCCATTGCTATGTTTCCAGTTTTCGGTAGACCCCATGCTTAGTGACTATATGCAAAGTGTAGATTTTGATTTCCAAATGTTTAGATCAGTACTGCAATGTTATAAAATATTAAAACTAATCCACTATTTTTAAATTTATTGTTGCTTTCAATCTATTGATAGATTATCTAAGCTTTTTTACGTAAATCTTATCAAAATTACAAGTAAATTATCCCAAATTTAGATTTTAGATCTAGATCTAGTAGATATAGACCGATTCGTTATGGATACGACGGGGCCGCCTCTGTAATTTTTGTAATTTCGTTACACTTCTCTTGCAACCTTGACAGGTACATCACTAGACAATAAACGTAGTGCTCCATAGCACTACCTTTAAACAAACAGGAGCGGCACTGACATACATAGATCACGTCTTCTCTTGTTACCCGTCACTCTTTACCCTCCCGAAACTTGTCCAAGCAACTTGCATGCTCCACCTCTAGCCAATGTCGAGATCTAAGTATTGACTTCAAGTGAAATAAAATGGACTAGCATTAGCTCTATTCACGAGCTCCTATTCTCGTTGAATGATAAGTTGTTCTAAGAAACATAAGCTGTTTAGAAACATTTGGATTTAATTTTGACTAGTATTTTTTCAACATGTTTGCTATTGACATAAAGCTTGACTTCTGGTCCACAGAAAACTTGTATGTTGACTTAAACTTCGAGTTCTGGCATTAAGATTTAATTGTTTATTCCAACAGCTGTCGGCTATCATATTGAAACACGCCAGAGGTATCTTCTTGCTTTGTTTATCTACGTGCATTGATGGAGAGAATAAATTCCAACCAGATTCAATTTATTTTACTTGATATCAAATTCTCTGACATGCTCCTGGTTTAGAAATAACCTGGTTAGATGGAACTGGGATGAAGGGATATCAGATTAATTAAGATAACTTGTCGAAATAAAGAAGCGGTTACAGCTCGCTTAGTTCTAACAAGGCAACATATTTCTTAAATGCTTGGAGATACGGATGTGAGCATGTCGACAAGACAATATGGGTTCCAACATAGAGCTCCATGTTTCCAATGTATGTTACTATTTTCTTTGGCATCTTGTTTCTTATGAAATGTATGGCTTCGTTTTGTTGATTGGAAGTTTTAAAGAAGAAACTATTCCAGAGAATATTGGGATACAGCAGCCATGCTTGATGAGTCAAAGATAATGTGTTATATAGACGTGATTTATAGAATTCATTATAAAGAAACTAGATCAAAACGTATTGTTAACCAGTCATGCCCGCCCAAACGACCCCCCCCCCCCACTCCATATCATCCTTGGGCACGTTCTATGTGACACATAGCGGTGAAGCAGCCCGTTACGTTCGTGTCGGAACTGCCTGCCCCAAGACTAAAGAAGATTGTCTCCCCCCATTCTGAGCGTCATTTTATTCTTTTTTTAAAACGATATTCTAATTTTTAACATTATCAACATCACACTCAATATTAATAATAATCAACCTCAAAGTAAATTTTATCAGCCTATATTTAACATTATCAGCACCAATTCAACATTATCAACCCCATCAACCTCACATTTAACATGATTCACCTCACAGCAAACATTATCAAAACCTACATTCAACATCATCAACTCCACAGTAAACATCCGCCCCACAGTAAACATTATCAACTCCAATGTTTTGAAGAATTCAATTCTAAAACCTGGCACTATTTCTAAAAGATAACTACTTAGAAAAACGAAAGTAGCTAGACTCGGTGGAATAAAAACTTCAACCACATACAGACAGAGATATAAATATTTGTTCCGCTGTACGTAATTGCTGTACCTGTGGTTGCAACATCAGAAGCACATCCTAGACCCTTTCCTTCCATACGTTTGGTTTACTATTACAGACTTTAATATCAACAGAATGGCGGGCGACTTATTTTTTTTATGCGACTGTGTCTGTAGCTACAACGTTATTTAGTTACAGCTTACAAGTTGTTAAAAATTTCCACTTATAAAAATAAAGAGGAAACCAAAAAACTAATTAGTCTATGCCAGGTAAACGCTGTTTTTTTTTAATTATTATTTTATTTTTTTTACTCATGAAACATTGCGTTAGCATAACTTGGTGACATCATATTCTAAAAATGGCTGCTAATCTTGGCTTCTCAGCCCCCATAAAGAAAAAGATGACAATATCAAATGTTTTGTTACAGAACGCGTTCACGGGGTTGTTATTTTTAAGTATTTTCCCCACCCCATAAATATGGGTATAAAAGAAAGCTTTTTAAAAGCTATTAGTTCTTACAATGTAACAGAACGCACTGAGATTTTCTTCGTGGGGTAAAAGTCATACTATCCAATGTCTTAGAAAGGTGACTAAGAAAAGTGGTGTTGTTGGTTTCTCAAGGTGGCTTTGTCTGTAGAGCTAGCCATAGGTGAAGTGAATTGGGTGGCCCCAAATGAAATAGAAAAATAAACAAGGATACAAACTCAAAATCGGCCCCCGAAGTGGTCCGCTAAGGCAGGTATAAAGGCATGTTTCAATATTTTCAGGAAGAACTTTGAAAGTTTTAAAATACCATGAGGTCCCCATCAATCGGAGCCGCTGCCTAGTTTGCCCATGCCCAAGGTTGGCCCTGATTTTCTGTCGATCCATCTTTTGTCTTTTGTTATGTAATTCATGTATTGTCAATTATTTTTTCGGAATACCACTGAAATTTTCATAAAGTCATTTCGTGCAAAGTATTAATTACTTATTAATAAACTCGATTCATTACTTGATTATTGTGTTCACGACTACCACGGGATAAAATTAGTGTTTTCATGAGGCCTCAACATTGGTAGAGCCGTCAATAGTGGATGAGATCTTTCCCCGTTGAGGCTGCTGACAAATTCAGTTTTAATGGCTTGTTTTTGTTTGGGACTGCTAGTAAATCATTAATTTAACAACAGCCTGGGTGGGATACAAGCGGTGGGGGGGGGGGGGGGGGGCTGAGGATAATGTAGTTTGATCTAAGTAGTACCATACCAAGGTAGCGGGGAAATTTTGTTTTCACGCCCAGTGGGTAGAAAAGGGAAGAAAGGTGGTGGGGGTGTCAACGAACTAGCCACGTCTGCCTTGGATTACGAAGCGCTGTGTGTGGGAGCTCACATTAAAAAAAAGAAAACAAAATCTAACAAGGCGATCGGTACTCTAGATCAATACGGTATAGATTTGCAATAACTCGGGGTGGGGAAGTCATTGCACGAGCGGATGGTGAAATGGAAAGAGACAGAGATCTATGTGTGTGTGTGTGTGAGTCTAACGAAAGCGGGAGTGAGAGAAGAAAGAACAACACAGGAACGTGTCGGGGAAATAGTACCGATACTGTCTGGAAGCTGCGAGCATGTTTTCAGAGAAAAGTCACACTGTTTCAGGGTCATTGAAAAGACTTTGGGAAGGGGTTGGGTCGGTCAAGACTGATGACGGATGTTTGGGCGACAGAAAAGAAGTCACTGAACGTGCGGTGGCGTTGGGGAGAGGGGGATGCAAAGCACCTTTGATCTTTTTTTTCCTCACTTGAGTCCGAAAATAAAGTCCCTGTTTGAAATGAAAGTTGAACTGGTAAATAGAAAGATCTAGAACTGAGTGATAGTTGACAGATCTAGATGTTATGCAGAGTGAATCGCTAATGCCATATAAGCAAAAAGTTAAATGGTCAAGTTTTAAGTAACTAAAACATTTCCCATGTTACTATGAATATGCCAATGTCGCGAATATTTTCAGTGTTAAGGAGAGTATCTTTTAGGGTTTTTAGTTAGTCTACAAATCACAGTGTGTCATTGAGAAGAGAATTTATGTTTAAAAAAGCTATTACAATGAGCTCTTCTACTAAAACTCCTACTAAGGAATGGGTGTTGCCTGTACGTCTGTCACAGCATATAGTAAATTTGTGAAGCCCCAAGCATCGTTTGATTTGCATTCTTACAAAACTGGGTGACCTTTTAATTACTGAATGATCGATTATGAAGCTTGAATACTGATTGGCCTTTTGAATACTGGATGGCCTTTTGAATACAGAATGACCTTTTGAATACAGGGTGGCCTTTTGAATACTGGATGGCCTTTTGAATACTGGATGGCCTTTTGAATACTGGATGGCCTTTTGAATACTGGATGGCCTTTTTAATATATGATGACTTTTTGAACACAGAGTGGCCTTTTGGTTCCTTTTTGTTCTTTCTTTTATTTATCGTAGTGTTCTTTGAACGCAGATTCAGCATTAATAATTCTTAAATAAACTTTTGGTTACAAAGCTTCTATCAACTTCATACATATTTCCTATCAACTTTTGTCTTGTATTCTTCTCCTTGTCTCTTTTACTCTCTCTTTGTTCCTCCACCTACCGATCACTCTCTAATGCTGTCTTCTCTGAATCTTACTGTCTAGAGACCCTCTGTCTCTCTCTCTCTGTCTCTCTCTGTCTCTCTCTCTCTCTGTCTCTCTCTCTTTCTCTCTCTCTCTGTCTCTCTCTCTTTCTCTCTCTCTCTGTCTCTCTCTCTGTCTCTCTCTCTGTCTCTCTCTCTGTCTCTCTCTCTCTGTCTCTCTCTCTCTGTTTCTGTCATTTTTCTGTCACTCAATCGTCTCGATATCCCCCCCCCCCCACCCTATTTTTCAATTTTCTGTCTGTCTCGCTCTCTTTCCGTCCGTC
Organism: Biomphalaria pfeifferi; assembly: GCA_030265305.1. NCBI lineage: Eukaryota > Metazoa > Mollusca > Gastropoda > Planorbidae > Biomphalaria > Biomphalaria pfeifferi. The sequence goes on from JASAOG010000051.1 coordinate 1,578,071, forward strand.
ATTATTTCTTTCTCACTCTCTCTGTTTTTGTCAATCTTTCTTTCTGTCGCTGTATCTCCCTCTCTATCTCTCCGTCACTCTATCTCCCTCTCTATCTCTCCGTCACTCTATCTCCCTCTCTATCTCTCCGTCACTCTATCTCCATCTCTCATTCTTTTACGCTGTCTCTGTATGTCTCTCCACGCATGTTTCTCTCTGTGTCGCTATCCTTCTTTCTCTCTTCCTCTGTTTCAGCCTCTCTCTTTCTCGACCCACTCTCTCGCACTGCCTCTCAGCTGTCAGTACTTACGTCAATTAATCGCCCCATTCTTCGTACTCTAACCACTGTTGACATAACGCTCCATACAGTTGGCCCTCTATACGGCCGTCAGGCACGACCAGATTCTCAATCAATGATTGTCTTTAGCTTACAGGACATTATAAGATTACTTAGACCTCAACCGCCATTCACCCTACCGTTTAATCCATCAGCAAACTTGCAGACACAATGCTGGTCTTGTGCTCACGGAGGTTAAGCCTGAACGATTTTCGCCCCGTTCCCCCTTATCCGCTTCATGGCTCGATACCTCCTCCCCCCCACCTCTTTTTTTTCCCCTTCAGTTTAGACTGGTAGGAAATGAAAAGTTAAGATCATGAAGAGACTTTCTATTTTGGGTTCGCCTCTGTAGGCCTGTGTCTCTGTAGGCCTGTGTCTCTGTAGGCATGTGTCTCTGTATTCCTGTGTCTCTGTAGGCATGTGTCTCTGTAAGCATGTGTCTCTGTAGGCCTGTGTCTCTGTATGCATGTCTCTCTGTAGGCATGTGCCTATGTAGGCCTGTGTCTCTGTAGGCATGTGTCTCTGTAGGCATGTGTCTCTGTAGGCCTGTACATTTATAGGCTTGTGTCTGCATTGGAAATAGAGGTCTGGTGACTGTAGTTAGAACTAAAAACTGCTAACGAATACTGGTTCGAATCTTGAGGTGATTACAATTTACTAAAGAAACCTATCAAAATGCTCTCTCCCTCTCTCTTTTTCTCTCTGTCTCTCTCTCAAAAAGAAAGGTTTTACAAAAATGGATGTTCCGAAAAGAAAAAGAGCAGGTCTTTAAATTTCATTGTCACAGAGACACTAATTCACGCTCTCAAAAGTATGTCATGGGAATCTTGAAAATGTGATCCGTTTATAGAACATGGGGATTGAAATAATAGGAATCATTGAAACAAATCAACGGGCGTAGTCGGTGTGTACTACTAGTTCATTATAATTTCCATAAGCATTTGTTTTTTACCTAATAATATGTTCTTTTTTTTTCAATAATGAACTTTTTAATTCACGACCTGATGACCTTTATTTATTAATAATTAAAAGCTTTAAAGGATGCCCTGTTGACTTTTTGTTTTGGGCATTCTCTTAAAGCTCTCCTAACGATGGTTCGATTTTGAACCCTCCGCTGCGTTCTTGAACTTGCATCAGGCTTGGGCTGAAGCGTAACTATCTTTATTGCAATGGAACATTCGAATCCGTTGTTACAATCTGTCAGCCTCAGTTTCAATCTGTCAGCCTCAGTTACAATCTGTCAGCCAGATAATATAATATAGTAGAGAATGCACAATCACCATGCTGCCATAAGATAGCGCAGACTTCAACGGGAATACCCTATCAGGAAGGAAGCTCAGACTTTAACGGGAATACCCTAACACCAAGGAAGCACAGGATAGCTAGATTTTAACAGGAATTATGGAAGTAACTTTCAACGTGACGTGATTGACTTTTTAAAAATTATAGCTTTCACTAGTTAAAAAAAAAAGCTTTCAATGCAATTCAGGAGAAGCAGATATTTTGCGTCCTACGCGTATCCACGTGTTACTCTAATCGTGCATGTTAATTTAAGACCTAAATTATTATACGTTATTTCTTTGCCTAGCTGATTCAGGCAACCCGTTCCATCTTATGACAAAACAGTTTTTATATGTGTTTGCTAAATATTTTTCTTATTTTAAGACCAGAAGTGACCCGCGGTTCTTAAGACTTACACTAGCCAGCCGATGCACTCTTTTTTCTTCATAGAAAAGCAATATATTGACTTTTCTAGACAATGACAATTAATTAATTTCCGACTGGATTTCCGATCTGCCCAAAATAGACATAGCCCATATCTAAAGTGGGTTTGGGATGAATAATCTAGTAGTCTGCTAGAGGTTCTCATATGATTGGACAAACAATTGTAACTGAGAGGGGTCTGGGATAGTTCAGCAGGGTGTTTAAAGGCTTAGTCAGCTTAAAGTGAACACTGTAAATGTAAGAAGTAGATGAGACTTTTTCTGAGCAAGTTTGAGCTCGGCTCTTTTTGTTTCTTTGTTATTTGTGTGTGTGTGTTCATAGGAAGACGTTAATATCAGGGCGTGAGGATATTAGTTGTTAAATACTTGCTGAATGGACAGCATTCTAGGCTTGAGTTATGGCAACTTGTATCCTGATGACACTAACTTTATGACACGTCATGTTTCTATATGACATGAAATGTATACAAAAGCCAACATGTTTCTAGGTGGCACTGACTATTGCATTGCCAAATTGTCCATCTGTTTCTATGTGATAGTGACTATGCCATAGCCAAGTTGTCAATCTGGCTCTAGGTGACTCTGACTCTATTCGATTGTTATATTTGGCATCGTAACATTTAGTGTGACGCAGACTTTTAAATAAAGATACAGGAACAAAGTAGTTATCTCTACAAATTCAATGTTTTCATTAAGAAAACTTTCATCAACATCGACTGGCACCTATGTTTCTGCTTTTCTTTTATATATATTTTAAAGTGTTGTTTTTTTCTGGAAGTTTCTACATTATTTTATCAAATCCTGCACAGCTATTTTATTTATGTATTTGAGAAATTCCCACATGAGTCCAGCGGTAACAAGAACTAGTATAACTCCTTTTTTTTTTTAACCTGCACTAACCTTTTCCATTATCCAAGGCGTTGAACTTTTATGGCTTAATATCAAACTTTAACAATTAAGGTCGCACGTATTTGTATATGAACATCCATCTGTCTCTCCTCTCTCTCTGCTCTCTCTGCTCTCTCTCACCTCTTTCTCTCCCTCTCTCTCACCTCTTTCTCTCCCTCTCTCTGCTCTCTCTCACCTATTTCTCTCCCTCTCTCTGCTCTCTCTCACCTCTTACTCTCCCTCCCTCTCCTCTCTCCCACCTCTTTCTCTCCCTCTCTCTCCTCTCTCTCACCTCTTTCTCTCCCTCTCTCACCTCTTTCTCTCCCTCTCTCAACTCTTTCTCTCCCTCTCTCTGCTCTCTCTCACCTCTTTCTCTCCCTCTCTCTCACCTCTTTCTCTCTCTCTCTCTGCTCTCTATCACCTCTTTCTCTCCCTCTCTCTCACCTCTTTCTCTCCCTCTCTCTCACCTCTTTCTCTCTCTCTTTGCTCTCTCTCACCTCTTTCTCTCCCTCTCTCTCCTCTCTCTCACCTCTTTCTCTCCCTCTCTCTCACCTCTTTCTCTCTTTCTCTGCTCTCTCTCACCTTTTTCTCTCCCTCTCTCTCCTCTCTCTCACCTCTTTCTCTCCCTCTCTCTCCTCTCTCTCACCTCTTTTCTCACCTCTTTCTCTCTCTCTCTCTCACCTCTTTCTTTCCCTCTCTCTCCTCTCTCTCACCTCTCTCTCTCCTCTCTCTCACCTCTTTCTCTCCCTCTCTCTCCTCTCTCTCACCTCTCTCTCTCCTCTCTCTCACCTCTTTCTCTCCCTCTCTCTCACCTCTTTCTCTCTCTCTCTCACCTCTTTCTCTCCCTCTCTCTCCTCTCTCTCACCTCTCTCTCTCCTCTCTCTCACCTCTTTCTCTCCCTCTCTCTCACCTCTTTCTCTCCCTCTCTCTCACCTCTTTCTCTCCCTCTCTCTCACCTCTTTCTCTCTCTCTCACCTCTTTCTCTCTCTCTCACCTCTTTCTCTCCCTCTCTCTCCTCTCTCTCACCTCTTTCTCTCCCTCTCTCTCACCTCTTTCTCTCCCTCTCACCTCTTTCTCTCTCTCTCACCTCTTTCTCTCCCTCTCTCTCCTCTCTCTCACCTCTTTCTCTCCCTCTCTCTCACCTCTTTCTCTCCCTCTCTCTCCTCTCTCTCACCTCTTTCTCTCCCTCTCTCACCTCTCTCACCTCTTTCTCTCCCTCTCTCTCACCTCTTTCTCTCTCTCTCCTCTCTCTCACCTCTCTCTCTCTCTCTGCTCTCTCTCACCTCTTTCTCCCTCTCTCTCACCTCTTTCTCTCTCTCTCTCTCCTCTCTCTCACCTCTTTCTCTATCTCTCTCCTCTCTCTCACCTCTTTCTCTTTCTCTCTCCTCTCTCTCACCTGTTTCTCTCTCTCTTTCCTCTCTCTCACCTCTTTCTCTCTCTCTCTCACCTCTTTCTCTCCCTCTCTCTCTCCTCTCTTTCACCTCTTTCTCTTTCTCTCTCCTCTCTCTCACCTGTTTCTCTCTCTCTCTCTCCTCTCTCTCACCTCTTTCTCTCTCTCTCTCACCTCTTTCTCTCCCTCTCTCTCACCTCTTTCTCTCTCTCTGCTCTCTCTCACCTCTTTCTCCCTCTCTCTCACCTCTTTCTCTCTCTCTCTCCTCTCTCTAACCTCTTTCTCTCCCTCTCTCTCCTCTCTCTCACCTCTTTCTCTCTCTCTCTCTCACCTCTTTCTCTCTCTCTCTCCCTCTCTCTCACCTCTTTCTCTCCCTCTCTCTCACCTGTTTCTCTCTCTCTCTGCTCTCTCTCACCTCTTTCTCTCCCTCTCTCTCCCTCAAACTTACCACACTCACAATGTTTCAAATTGTTTAGTTTCTTTTATACTGTCTTTAAAGTGCTCCATTTTTATAACTGACAGTTATCAGAAAGTTCATGGTCAGATTTTTGTAAAAGTGTAAATCGTTTCAATTCTATACAAATACTATGTTTATATAAAAAAAAAAACTTGAATATACAAACTTAGACGAATCTGTACACTGTCTGGGATCCCCGTGTTACTGCATAGGTTTCCAAAGACATAATAATACACAGTTGTTTTTTTTTAAGAAGCGAGAGTGAAAAAGAAATATAAAAAAATTCAACAAAGTTAATAGAACTCTCCAGTATACATGTAGATACTTTATTCTACATTAGCATGAATTTTAGTTGTTTATATATATATACGCTTATAATTTGAAGGAAATAATGATAACATGTGTTTGTTTTAAGAACAGAAGCCATGCTCGTGAGAGATGATTTGAATTTGATATTAGTGTTTGTGTTTTATTGCTTTTGATTCTAAGATGTTTATAGAACGAATCAATGGAAGAGATGCAGTTCGGATTTCGTTCTGTAGAGTTGTGGGAACGAAAAGAGAAGTAAATAGATCAATCTGCCACAGATCTTTTGTTTTTGAAAAAAAATCCGTTCACATAGTAAGCATGATTTAAGGCAAGTAATTGTTAATTGTTGTAGAATGGATCGTTTACTGATTTCTATTTGACTGACTTGTACTTACTTTGACTTTAAGGATGTACCTGACTTGCTTGTACTTGACTGGATGTTAATTGACTAGATTGTACTTGACTGGGTTGTAGTTTGACTTACTTGACTTACTTCCTGAGAACTCCCAGGGGAGAATAAGGAATCAGCCAAACCTCTCCACCGAACTCTGTTCTGAGCAGCTTTCTTCATCTGCTCCCATGTCATTCCAGCATCCTCAGCTTAACAGATGACTGACCTCTTCCAGGTTTGCTTGGATCTGCCAATGTCCCCTTTCCTTGCGTATTCCAATCGAGTGCCTGCCTTGCATCATTAGTAGTTGGTTTTCGCAAGGTGTGTCTATTCAGCTTCACTTTCGCTTTTTGATATCTTGGGCTTGCTGGGTTGTAGTTGACTGGGATGCTGTTGGCTGGGTTGTAGTTGACTGGGTTGTAGTTGACTGGACTGCTGTTGGCTGGGTTGTAGTTGACTGGGTTGTAGTTGACTGGACTGCTGTTGGCTGGGTTGTAGTTGACTGGGTTGTAGTTGACTGGGTTGTAGTTGACTGGGTTGTAGTTGACTGGGTTGTAGTTGACTGGGTTGTAGTTGACTGGGTTGTAGTTGACTGGGTTGTAGTTGACTGGGTTGTAGTTGACTGGGTTGTAGTTTACTGGGTTTTAGTTGACTGGGTTTTAGTTGACTGGGTTTTAGTTGACTGGGTAGTAGTTGACTGGGTTGCTTTTGGCTGGGTTGTAGTTGACTAGGTTGCTGTTGGCTGGGTTGTAGTTGACTGGGTTGTAGTTGACTGGGTTGTAGTTGACTGGGTTGTAGTTGACTGGGTTGGGTTGTAGTTGACTGGGTTTTAGTTGACTGGGTTATAGTTGACTGGGCTGCTGTTGGCTGGGTTGTAGTTGGCTGGGTTGTAGTTGACTGGGTTGGGTTGTAGTTGACTGGGTCTTAGTTGACTGGGTTGGGTTGTAGTTGACTGGATTGTAGTTGACTGGGTTGTAGTTGACTGGGTTGCTGTTGGCTGGGTTGTAGTTGACTGGACTGCTGTTGGCTGGGTTGTAGTTGACTGGGTTTTAGTTGACTGGGTTGTAGTTGACTGGGTTGTAGTTGACTGGGTTGTTGATTGGGGTTGTAGTTAACTAATTTTATTTGCTGAATTATGAATAAGTTACAGAGGTTCTTTCAAAACAAAAGATTACTACATAAGAGTTTATAGCCTTATGCAGTATGTAAAGTCATGTTCCCCTTTCAAACCTTGTGGTTTATAGGCCAGATAATGTAAAGGTCATCTGTTTCTGTGCTAATGTATGTCCATTTACAAAAGAAACATTATTTCCATTTTGAAACTTCACATGAGAATATAATTATTAGAAATAATAGAAGCCCTCTTCATTAATCCTTGTGCAGAGCTTTGTTGCTTTTATTTTATCATCTTTTAGAATAATAAAAACGAAGGGAGAGAAGTGTGCATGGAATCGTGTCAGCAGAAGCGTAAATCCTACAAAGCTTTCCTTTCTTGTCTTAATTATTTTTTTTAACTGGATGTTGACTCTTCTTTAAGGCGATGAAGAAAAAGATGGCGCAGCATCCAAATATGAAGCAATTAAAACTCATCACGTGACTGGATCTTACAATATTTTCGTGTTTTCTTTCGGGCATTAGAAAAGTGTCTTCTTTAATTGCCACGGCGTTAAGACATGCTGTCAAGTTTCTTCTGGGATTAATAAATTAGAATGTGTTTCTTTCTGCGATCGTGATCTAACTTGGATTAGAATAGCTTTTTACCCCATTAGAGATTCCGGCTAATTTTATTCAAACAAGTTTCCGATAATGGCTGGCCTTTGTTCATCATGGCAAATCTAATGACAACAATGCTCATGGTCTTATCATGACAAGTCTAATGACAACACTGCTCATGGTCTCCTCATGACAAGCTTAATGCGAACACTGCTCATGGTATCATCATGACAAGTCTAATGCAAACACTGCTCATGTTCTTATTGCTTAAAAAAATGGTGCAATATTTTTGTTGAATTCCTAATTAACTAAAAAGACCATTTTTCATCAGTTATAAATATATAATATATAAATAATTTAGCACCGTCCGTTTGGGATTAATCACAGCTATGAGGAAAGATAGGTGGAGGGGGTGGTTTGCTGGTTTGCTATTTGCACATTGTTTTTCTAATTAATGGATTATTTTTGTTTTAAAGTACTGCTCTTGAAATATCCACGAGTTTAATCGTCAGATTCAACCAGAAACTGAGCTGTTAATTCAATAGTATGGACATTAAAGCCAAAACAATGTGAAGAACAAAAGATTCCAACAATATTTTTATTCTTATTTTCCACCAAACTTTTGTAGTCTAAATATATAAACCCAACTTTTGTAGTCTAAATATATAAACCCAACTTTTGTAGTCTAAATATATAAACCCAACTTTTGAAGTCTAAATATATAAACCCAACTTTTGTAGTCTAAATATTTCAACCCAACTTTTGTAGTCTAAATATTTAAACCCAACTTTTGTAGTCTAAATATTTAAACCCAACTTTTGTAGTCTAAATATTTAAACCCAACTTTTATAGTCTAAATATTTAAACCCAACTTTTGTAGTCTAAATATTTAAACCCAAACTTTTACATCCAAGATTTTCTTTCAGTGTCGTAGTAAAGACTTTTAAAAATATATTACATTTGGGCTTTTTGTGCCTTCAGTCATGTGACTGACTCAGTGATACTTTGTAATTTTGGTAGACTTTTATGTAATGTTTGGTAAAAATAATTCAGGAAACATAAGTCAGGTCACATGTCTGACTTATAAGATGTCATGGGTTTAAGTTAAGAATTTAACTTCTTAGGTAGGTGAGAAATTAAACTTTTGTTATTTAGGTAAGGTAATAACTTTTGTTATTTAGGTAAGTGAGGAATTAAACTATTGTTATTTAGGTAAGTGAGAAATTTAACTTTTTGTTATTTAGATGAGAAATTAAACTTTTAGGTAAGTGAGGAATTAAACTTTTGTTATTTAGGTAAGTGAGAAATTTAACTTTTGTTATTTAGGTATGTGAGGAATTAAACTTTTGTTATTTAGGTAAGTGAGAAATTAAACTTTTAGGTAAGGGAGGAATTAAACTTTTGTTATTTAGGTAAGTGAGAAATTAAACTTATGTTATTTTGGGTAGCAGGTCTACCTCCAATTTCTCACTTTTATATTTATGCAATCTCCAAACGTGTTCATTATTCTGAATTGTCGGATGTGTGGCTGAGGGGTTAAAACAGCATGGATTGGGCTTGGCTACATATCACGGGGGCTCGAGTTCGAAACCCGACCCGAGCAGAGTTATGTTTGCTGAGCACCTCAAGGCAGAACGGAAAACATCTCAGATAATTAGATACCCCCCACTGGTCTATAAAAGAGATTTGACCATAGCGCACTGAGCGTGCTATTAGCATGGAAGTACATTCCTCGTTCCATATGCTAGGACAAATTTGTACAAATACTTCTTCTTCCTTAGTGCTATTAGAGCTCGGAATGGGTTGCCTGAGCTAGCCAGGAAAACCAGTGGCTTGGCAGAATTTAAGTCATTGGTTAATATGCAAGACTGAATGCATGACGCGTAGGAGGTAATCATCTTCTTTTTTGAAGATATAAGTAGCGCTACATAAAAGTGATTGAACTAAAATCGTTAACGTATCCTGTGGCTACTAGTATCTTTTATAGAGATACTTTTATAACGTCATTTGCATATTTTGATTTGTCTTCGTGAAAACTTTTTAGCAATTAGGAAAGAGAAGCTAAATGAATGTTTGTTTAGACTTAGTCGAAGAAAAAGAACATTTACCATATACACATTATAACGTAATTTTAAAAAAAAAAGAGGAAAGGAACGACAATTGTGAGTGGCTTGGTGAGAGGTGTATGTGTGTGTGTATGTTTGTGTGTGGGGGGGGGGTGGCACGTGGATATCAGACAGGCGGGTGAGCAGTGCAGGAATAGCAAACTACAAATTCAGACCTGACAAGTGCACTTCTCATGAGATCAGAGTTAAGTGGGATCAAAGCCAGCGGAGCAGAGGCCCCTATTTCAGTTATGACAATCTGGTTTCACCTTGTCGACCAACGAAATCAATACAAAAACGGCAGACTGTGAGGTGGGGGGGGGGGCAGCGGCAGTGGTTGTGTGTGTGTGTGGGGGGGGGATGATAGGGAGCGATCCCATAAGGAGAGAAACGTAAATAGCGTGTTTGAGTGTTGTATTGAGTCTACGGCCAAACTGCACAGCGCTTAGGTCGCTGGCCCCCTTTTGTTTACATGTATGAGGTCTTAATGTCATTGCAGGATGCTCAAAGCGTGCAATCACACGAGGGCTTAATGGCAAACATTAGAGAGAGGTATGAGCAAAGGGCGGGAGGGGCTGTTACGGCATGGGGTGCGAGCCGTTGTAGGCAGCAGGTAGTGTCAACCTGGCAAGCACAGGCCAAGGTTTTCTTTTCCTTCTCCTTCTTCTGACTTAAGTAGATCTAGTATAAAACCATTGTACTGAGTGTTTCTTGCATGTCTGCTGGGGCTTTCATCTGGCGCTTCTGCTAATTCGTTTCAGATCTGCACTACGGCACCCTGGGAGAGAGAGAGCTCGACAGAAAGATAAGATAATCGCATTTACATCTGTTCTCGCCCCTTGCTTGATCTATATTCGAAGTTCTTTAACTTGGCTCTTTGAGCTCATGTCCACTAAGTAACGAGACGAAAAACCCACAGACACACACACACAGACACACACACACAGACACACACACACAGACACACACACACAGACACACACACACAGACACACACACACAGACACACACACACAGAAAAACACAAGGTGAACTCGCGACTTTACGACATTGATTACTACGCACCTCCACAAATCATCTTTCATTGTGTACTTACAATAGTCAGCTTTCATTAACTGTGTACTTACAATAGTCATCTTTTCTATTTTATAAGATAAAACTACTCCACTTTGGTCTACTTCGAGCATAGAACTCCAAATAACTATGGCATTTCATTTGATTTTTTAATTTTATTTATCCACTTTTTTCGCAGCAAAGTTAAAATATTGCTTAGCATCAAAAGGCTTTAAAACACAATTGGAATGTTTCTGTACACCTAAAGGATTGCACACATCATTCAAATTCAATAAGAACTCAACAATAAGATTTTCGAAATTTTAATGTATTTATAGGGATTAAGACAAAGATTAATGTCATAGTTTATAATAAATACAGTTTTGTTTTTATAGATCTTATCTCAACTCTGTCTGGTCAAAAGTGTGTACACCTTGCATCTCCCACCATCCAGTCTCGGATCTAGTTGAAACTCTGCGCAATTTATTCATGTGCGTAGACAAGACATGAAGCAATGGGAAAATAAGATATTGGTTAATTAATTACCGGCAATTAGTTATTTTGTTTGATACCAACAAGGAAAATTAATCCTTCAGTATTCAAAGATATGGCTTATTATGTATGTTTTTTCCCCCTTAGATAATTGTTCACGTTATTTCTCCCAGACCCATTCAAGATGAAACTCTGTGCACAATTATTCATTGCCATAGACAAGACTTGAATCAACAAAAAAGCAAGCAGTCAATGAATTCTGGTAATTAACTATTTTGTCTGAAATCGAATAAGGAAAAAATAACTTCTTCATTATTGAGTGATATAGTTGTAAGTGCGTAGTTCTTCCCCTTTAATAAGCTTTGTTTTTTATTTTAAAAAAAAAGATTTTTTTTATTTTGCTAGTTAAAGCTCTGGATTTATATAAAATTCACGTTCTTTTAATTAAAGATTGTTTTGAATATTCTCTTTCTATAATTACACTTCTACACGCACACACAAACATACAGAGACAAGCACATTTTTCTTTGAATAGGGTTGAAGCAGTCACACTAGAAATTATTATATTCGCTTAGAAAACTAGATACCTTTTCGTCAGTCCTTGCAAGGTCTCTGTTAACTGATAATTTTTTTTTATCATAGTATGTCTCAGAGTACATGATTACGTCCCTTGACTGTAAAAGACTATATGTGTTTAGATTCAATGATCGCTTCCGTTGAATAGAGCTTCAACCACTAGATGGCGCAGATATGCAGTATGTGGTCACGTGACTTATTTATTTTAAAATTGACACTATCCAGAGGGACCATAAACAAATGATCTCTGTAGATTTACTAGCTAAATAGTATGTCCACACACACACACACACACACACACACCAGTCACACACATCCCTGAGTTGCATGGAAAGGGGAAAAACTCATCCAGAGTTATTCCCGTTGTGTTAATGCCAGCGTACAAACGCACGCGCTCGACAATTCACTCACACACTTGTTGAAGCTGACAAGATTCGAAAGGAAACTGGGTTGATGTGTCCGGAAAGTCCCTCCAATGCCTTGAAGTGTTACGTCCCCTGTCTTCAACAACCCGGTCAGAAGTTCTTTTCCCTTTCGATTACCACAATCAGGTTTGCAAATAAGACAACGCGCCTTTTTTTTTTTTCTTTCTGTTTTCCGAAACTTTTTTTTTTAAAGGAAAAAAAAAAGGTACTGGGGACCTTGCCAAAACTCAAGAATGAAGATAGAAAGTCGGAAGGAGAGATTGTCTTTTCCTCGTTATAATTATGTGAGTTGATTACACCCCCTGCTCCTTAACAAGATTGTATTCTGGGCTTCACAAGGTTACCTTCCCCTGGCCGGTGGTACACTGACGAATGGATGTCCCCCACCCCACGTCTGCTCGAGATTTTTCAAGGTCCTATTAAAACCTTGAGCCATAGGGCTTCTAGCATGTTCCACGCGTCTCATCAAGCACCCGGAAAATGTAGAAACAAAGGCGGCGCTGGGTGGGTGCTGTTGCTTTTGTCTTTCTCTTTTAGAAACAAGTCTGTACTAAATTAGAATGACGGAACAACAAACAGGTCTAAATCATATTTTCGACTCGAAGGACATTTTAAGAACATTTTTCGTTCAATCAGGTTAGAAATATTCGAGCTATGTTAACAGGAAGTCTTCTAGTACAATACTTTAAAATAAAGGGACACAACTAATATAATTGAAAAAAAATAATTCGTCTAATAAAAGCGGATTAACGGGAGCGACATTTAGAAATAAAGGCCATTATACGGCTTGAACCCAAGACGTTCGTGTTCTTAGCTTGATTTTGTATCAAACTCCTTGGCAGTTTTGAACATTTCCAGACTTGGATTTTGAATTTCGGAATTTTTAGGGCTCCCCTGAGTCCATTCAATTCTAATGTCTACCTAACTTTAATTGAGGCAAGTAAAGGCGGTTGGTCGTTGTGTTGGCCAAAGACACAGATGACCTTAACATCATCTGCCCTATAGATTGCAAGATCTGAAAGGGGGAACTTAACTTTAAATTTCAATGTATTGATAAACAGGCTGTCTGTTTTTAGAGTATTTAACTGTTTGACAGTCTATCTGTCATGTGCCCTGACTAACTGTCCGATAATCTGTCCGTTACATTTGTTTTCTTTTTATGTAACGATTTAGCGCACACACAAAAAAACTGTACAAACTACAACATTACATTTTTAAGACTAAAAGTTTCAAATCCATCAACATTTCAGAATCAAATGTAGTTTTTAATAACTGCCTTTAACTCTTCCCAGCCTTAGCATTCCATATATGTGTCTAAGTAGACGTGTTTGTGTGAGTATGTATCTGTGTGTGTGTCAGTGGATGTGTCTGTGTGAGTGTGTTAGAGGATGTGTCTGTATGAGTGTGTGTCAGTGGGTGTGTCTGTGTGAGTGTGTGTCAGTGGATGTGTCTGTGTGAATGTGTGTTAGTGGCTTTGATTGTTTCTGTCTTGTGTACAATGGCAACAGATCAACTAAAGATGGCTCATGGAAATCGACCATAATATTCCTTCCTGGCTAGTTTTCCCAGACATCAAGAGAGCAGTGATTAATAATTTCTATTTTAACCCAAAAAAAAATGTCCAGATATTTTTATAATTTTCAAACGAAACAATTTATATTGAACAAAGGTTCTCGATCGTTTTTGTAAGTCGGCGAACGAGCTATTTGCGTTGCCAGGTTGGCTTACTCTATAATTCTCTTCTGAAACTGAAGAGCCAGGCACTTAAAGATTGACAAACCAGAACCTCTGAAGCTTAGCTGTTTAACTTGTTTTTCTTTTCTAAGGAAATAAAATTTTTATTTATGTTCTTTATATATATATATATATATACTGAAATTTCAACTTGATATCCCCATTTATGGTTACTTTAACTTAATGAGCTAATAATACTAATAAAGTATTTTTTAAAAAGTAAAGAACCCATATCAGACCTTGTGATCTATAGCGCAAAGGAGGTTAAGGACGATTAACAAGGCTTTAATATGACCAGCACAACGACGACCAACCTCCTTTACTTTACTATAACTAATGTTAGGTGCCCATTAAAGCTGGGTAGACTTAAGGGCGCCCTAAAAATCCAAAATCCCAGTCTTAATTCAGATTTGAACCCGAGACCACTCCGTTCAGTAGCTATGCGCTTTACCTCTCAGTCACCAAGCCCCCACCCCCTCCTTATCTGGTAATTTTTAATTGCTTGGACCCAGGCCTGGATTAACCATTAGGCAAACAAGGCATGTGCATAGGGCACCAAGCGCTTTGGGGGCACCACAAGTCCTCGAAAAAAATCGTTCGATTAAGATACGAACGAAACTAATTTTCTAAAAAGAAATATAGGTTGTCTTCCATTGGCTTAATGGAAGGCTTACTCCCCGTTCGTTAGTGGCCTCGAAGTGGCGCCACACTCATTGATGTTACATAGGCTACAATGAGACACTTCCTTCTTGCCTCTGCGCGGCTATTTACGTTCATTGCTTCCGTTTTAGTCTGCTATACTAGTGAAAACAATTGTTAGTAGTGCTAATTTGTCGAAAATAAATTAAATTGGAATTTATATTTTGATATATTCTTAATTTAATTAAACTCAAGATGAAACGTGTTCAGTTAAGTGGTGCACAAAAGAGAAAACTAGCTAAACAAAAAGAACATACTGTTTCTGTTGTGAAAGCTAAGAGCCAAAAAATAACGGATTATTTAGTTTCAGTTCAGCAACAGGTTAATCAGGATTTTACTGACACCATCAACCCTCTTGATAAGTCTACTTCAGGCCGTTCTGCAAATCCTGACAAAGCATTAGTGCTTGAAAATGAAATTTGTTGTGACACACTTCAGTCTGCTGAAGATGATGAAAAAGATGAAGAAGATAAAATAAACCAATCAGTAGATCCAGGACTGTGGATTGACTTCTCCGCTGATGATGTGGCTTACTGGGTTGACTGTGGGCCTACTAACTGTCAGCATCATTATCGTCCCTTTGATAAATCTTGCCGTGTTTATGCTGGAGGAAAAATAACAAGATATTGTTCTCAAAAACTCTTCTATGGCACAAAAGCAAATGGTGAGCAGTACAGGAGAGAATTGTTATTGTATTCACCATCTATAGGATCTGTTTACTGTTTTGTTTGTAAACTTTTTGCATCTAAAGGTTCCACAAGTTTGGCTGATCAAAATGGGTTCAGTGACTGGAAAAATAACATTCAAGTTGATAATCATGAACAAAGCGCTACTCATAAAGACTGCATGTTAATATACCTAGCTCGTCGACAAGGCTCGGGTCTACTACAAAAGCTAGAAGAGCAAATAAATGAAGAGTACAGTTACTGGGGACATCTTTTGAGGCGAGCGGTAGCGGTTATTTGTACTATAGCTGAGCGTGGTCTCGCTTTTAGAGGGACAAATGAAAAATTTGGATCTTTACAAAATGGAAATTATCTAGGGTTGCTGGAGTTGGTCAGTCAGTTTGATCCATTTTTAGCATCACATATTGCGAAATATGGAAATTCTGGAAAAGGAAATCCTTCTTATTTATCCAAAACTATATGTGAAGAACTGATTGAAATTATGTCCCAAAAAGTCCATGAAGTAATTGTAGATGAAGTAAAGGCTTCCGGTTATTTCAGCTCGTCAGTAGACTCGACACCCGATATTTCACATATAGATCAGTTAAATATTGTTCTTCGATTTGTGGTAGATGAAGAGCCCATTGAGCGCTTTTTGACTTCCTTGGAGCTGCAAAGTCACACCGGTGAAGGTATGGCTAAGCAACTGTTGCAGTAGCTACAGGAAGCATGCAATATTGATTTTTCGAAATGCAGAGGTCAGTTCTACGATAACGCAGCTAATATGTTTGGGTGCTACAAGAGCATGCAGAAAAAAACTCTAGAGGAAAATGAGTTTGCTATAAACTACCCTGTGCTGCCCATTCACTAAATCTGGTAGGCAGAAGTGCCGTTGACTCTTGTTTAGAGGCAGTAAACTTCTTCCATACAGTGCAACTGATCTATACTTTTTTCTCAGCTTCAACCAACAGATGGAAGATTCTGAAAGGATGCCTTGTGCATGAAACGGTGGTAAAGTCTCTTTCTGATACCAGATGGGAAGCACATGCTGTTGCAACTGAAGCTATTCTAAAGTCTCATCCTCAGATTATAGGAGCGTTAGAATGTTTACAAGAAGACCAGTCACAGAAGGGGACACCAGAAGAGAAGCAGAAAACATTGCAAAGAAGATGCAAGAATTAGAATTTGGTTTCATGCTTGTCTTTTGGGAAGAAGTGACAACATTTTCACAGGGTTAGTCAAGCTCTACAAAATGAGCACGTGAACTTGAAAACATGTGCTGATTTGTATTCTTCACTAGCAGATCACTTGCATGAATCTAGGAATGAATTTGAAAGATTTGAAGAAGCTGCAAAAGAAATAACACCAGGTGTGGATTATAAGTCAACTTTGACCCGTAATCGTAAACGAAAGACAGTGGTCAATGATGGTGATGCCCCTGAGGTATCTCTGAATGCCAGAGACAAATTTCGTATATCTGCTTTCTACGCCACTGTTGACAAACTTGAGACAGAGATGAGTAGACGAGGACAGGTATATAATGATATAGCAGTTCGATTTTCTTGTTTGGTCGATGTATCACAAACACAAACATCTCAGTGTTGTGAAGGACTAATAAATGCTTATCCTAAAGATCTGAACAATAACTTATATACTGAACTACAACAGTTCCACTCATATATTCGCCACAAGTTTCGTGCATCAAAATCTGAAAACAACACGTTCAGTCATGCAGAATTATACAAACTAATAGTTACAGATAACATCGAGTGTGGCTTTCCAAATGTAGAAATTGCCTTGCGCATATTTTTAACATTAATGGTTACGAACTGTTCAACTGAGCGTTCTTTTTCTCAGTTGAAACGTATAAAAAATCCAAATAGATCGACAATGAAACAAGAAAGGCTTGATTCTTTATCTCTGCTGATGATTGAGGCAGACTTGTTGCGCAAAATTAACTTTGATGATGTACTCAAAAACTTTGCCAGACGTAAATCTAGAAAAAAGAACTTCAAAATGTAAATGTGTCCTTTCTTCGACTTTCTTATGATCTTAATCATCTTCTTATCTATTAAAAAAGTTTCAATATTTTTGTCTATTATTATTACAAAATTAATTAACTAATAACTTTAATACTGAAATACCTTATTGTGGTTTAATATGAGTGATAGTAATGTAATACAAATTATATAATTAATTATTACACAAACATTTGTATTAACAACTGTTTTTCTTTGTTAGTATTTTGCATAATAATGATAATATTGAACATAGGCCTACCAGTGGTCAGTGGAGGAGGAGGATCGGGCCGGGCAGAGGGGGCACCCTGTGGGTTTGTGGAACTTGGTGCCTAGGGCACCAAGAGTTCTTAATCCGGCCCTGCTTGGATCACACACCAAGTAAAGAAGTACACATAGACACGTACACACACACACAGGGACACTCTGTTTCATATATCAGTCAAACTGGAAAGTCTTGAAAATCCTATGTTTTAAATTGAACATAACATCAAGCTTGTTCTAACTAGATCTGGGTTGTTTTTATTTGTACACTGCACGCAGTCCGATGCTTGACTTGTAATTCTGAATCAAGCCATGAAACTTATTTATGTTTTTGGCATTAGCCCCAAGGCTTTAACAAGGGAGAAAAGAAAATTGTGTTGGAGAGTTTGTAGATTGAAAAGTTGATACGTTTTTCTGGAAGTATTCCCTGAAACTGAACCACTTGAAGTGACTCTACTACAGAGGTCTATTCTTGGGGAAAGCTGGAAAAATCTATTTACTGATCCGTGCAACTAAAAATTGCACCGGGAAAACACGATGAACCAGCGCGATAATGAAAGTCGATGTTTGTGAAAGCTTTCAACGGTTCAACCTTTACATTTAGCAGCAATAAAGATGGCCAGTCGAGGTGTGTGGAATCAAAATACACGAAGATAATAAATATGAGGTACAGTGGCGTAACGTAATGTTTTTCTAGCAAAAAGAAGAAACATGTTTCACAAGGTGTATGTAACAATGGAGTCAGTGGTGGATACTTCTCTGTACTCTAAGAAGTTTGATCCAGTGGTCTCAAAGTCAAACAAATGCATTATGAGAAATCTTGTTGAGGTGGAGAAATATCAGAATTACTCTTTACGAAATGAAAACAATTTTAATTCACCAATTAGAAGTAATTAACACAAAATATAGCTTAATTTCAATAATAGATTCACAGCAGTAGACTTAGCATAAAGCTTGAAACTTGGCCTTCTTTTGTATTCATATTCTCTGTAAAATTTGCTTCTTTGAATGACAGGAATGAACCAGAGCCTTCTATTCAAATGATCCCTGTTTCTTTTAAATCTATTGGTTATTTTAAATTCAATTGGAAAATTTACTGTTGTTTATAGAATTGTAATGAACGTTTATACAATGAAAATAACATTGACGCTTATTATTACGTGACAGTGTACACTATAAGGCTTATCTTAAACTTCGAAGATTAATGTGTACAGTATACATGAAGTGAAGTATAGAGCGGCCTGTCTCTTGATTCGCTAACGTAAACTGCCTCTGACCAGAAGGAGTGGAGAACTTATGTTGCTCGTATCGTCGAAAAAAATCTGCACATTCATTCATTGATTAGTGATAATGATAGTGATGATTGTAACAATAAGCTCAAAAATAGATCTTTTTTTTTCTTTATCATGACCTTTCCTTATAAGAAGATAATCGCTACACTGGTGGGCAACTAAACGCCCCTACCTATTCCCTCTTAAAGTTTAAAGTGGATTGAATGTTTCTAGAAAGTTAGTTGAAAGGGGATTGAATGATGATTTAAATTTGACTGAAACCAAAACTTGATTGGTTCGGAGAAGGATTTATTAACTTGATTGGAAGATGATTGCAAGATGATTGAAGTTGATTGAAAACTGAGTACAGATGTACTCATAAAAAATAAAATAAAATATTTTTAAAACAAAAAGTTAAAAAGTAATTTCGAAGATAGACAATGATTATGTTACAATTACACACACAGCATGTACGAAGTTAATAAATACCATTATTTCAAACATAATCTAATCTCTGTCTCACTCGGCACACAGCAATCTGAGTTCATAACGACATTACTAGAACCACTTCAACACATCAAGAAATTGTAAAATTGAATTAAAACTCCCCAAGTGAGATTCTTAGACTACAGAATGATAACTATCTTCTTTATTGCACAATTCTAAAAACATTACACGCAACACCATTTCTGAATATCTTAAAGTTTAATGTAATATGCCTGATAGATAAATTTGTATCTGATGTGTATTCTACTGAAAGACATATTCAATTTAGATATTATAGTACAAGATTAAGTAGCAATACATTGTCAGAAATGGCTGCCTGGTCATGTGGTACGCGCAATGGACTGTCATTCGGTTGTTCTGGTGGTCCTGAGCTCATACCCTGTCCGCTGCCATCCCCCGCGTCCTGCGGGCTGTTTGAGCTAGGGAGTAGAAATATTTTAAAACAAAATTTACAAATTTGGTAATAACGAAAGAAATTAAACAGAAATAGGCTCAAATACAGTAATATTTTTGTATATCAACGGATGGATGGATGGATATATAGATTGTTGACAAATAGAGGGTTATACCTAGAAGCTCTGGGTTTGAGTCTACCAAAGTGTATGACTTTTACTCTAGATTACTCTGGATTCAAGGTTATGCTTGTAAATGCTTTGATGGCAGACATATAGTGCATGTATACTGTTTGACCTAAGTGACATGTAGGTGGGGGCGTTCATGACAGACCGACTGAATGAACTAAAAGATAGTTGTTGGTAGCATTATATGTTAGAGGGTTTCGATGTTTATATCTGATTGATTAGTTAGAAACAACGTATCCCTAGTATTTAGTTTTCTTCATAGAATTCGTTGTTATATATTATTTCTGTATTAGAGCTGCCGAGTGGTGAGTAGGAGAGGGAAGAATACTTTTACAATATTTTGACCTGGTTCATATGGTATAAGACATCTCTTGGAGAAACTGAGAAGCTAATTATACCTCCCTCGTCTACCAGAGACTATTGAAACAGGTAAAATGTACTGTGAAATCTACATAACAGCTTAGGTCTCTAAGGGAAAACTGAATCCATTATTCATTAGTATTAGCAAGAGTAAACTGTGTTTAAAGCTCATCAGAAATACTCTCTGGACGTTACGAGGACACGCAGGACTCCATAAGCGGGTGTAACCTTTTCGGTATCAGCCAGCTCACATGTAACAGTGCCAAGCTTGGGCCAGATCTATTCAGATCAATACTCCCTCATCACGATGGCATCTTTCACTTTCATTCTTTTTAAAGTCGCATAACCTTTAACCTTTGACTTTTGTTCATTTACTATATACATGGTATTGTCACCTCCTTCCCACACCTCGTCCGCTTCCTGTCGGTCTCCAGTCAATATCTAATGTTTCTATCCAGTGAAAGCGTGGCTCATTGCACAAAGTAATTAAAGATTTCTACCCCGCCTTCCCTCTCATCTAATCCCACGCCTTGACACTCACCGGTCACGTGCTTTAGAAACTTTACCTGATATCAAAAACAAATCAAAACACAATATGTTCAACTCATGGTCAATTGGGTGATTATAGACTTACCAAGCGATAATGTAATCGATGATTCTAGACACCTACTGGTGACGCGTACACATACACACAAAGGACACACACTTCCACACTTCCCTGACACATGGTCTCTAACCCTAAGTCTAATAGAACAACATTTCTGTTTTCGTCTTTTTTGGCTATAAATTCTTCTTCTTCGTTCTCATTTGACATGTCGGAGGGTTCAGATCTGTAATCCTATATCTGAGATGAACCGCGCAGTTCTCTGTATACTTTTTGTTCTATAGGAGGGTTTGGGGGCCAGAGTATTGTTCGGGCCTCTGAATATAGTATGCAGCTTTAAAGGACATGGTTATGCATTCTCTGGTGATGCTCCACAAGGGCAGGTTTCGCTCGTCCCGACTTTAAGCTTCCGGAACATATGTTGTCTCATTCTGCTGTGTCCGGTTCTGAGTTGAAAATGTATTCGTTGTTCATGGCCAGATAGCTTATAATAGGCGACCTTTTTCTTGTAATTGCCAACAAATAATAACTAATATTTCCAGATCTCACTGCTGTCCCATTTTAGAACTAACCAGAGCACGAATAATCTTCTTCAAATGTCTTTTTCTTTGTGGTTCTTTGTGGCTCTGTCTGTGTGGCTGTTTGCAGGGCTGTTTGAGTGTGTGGTCATGTCTGTGTGGCGCTTTGCCTGTTTGGCTCTGTTTTTGTGTGCTTTGTATGTGTGGTTCTTTGTGTGTGGTTCTTTGATTGTGTGGTGCTATGTCTGTGTGGTTCTTTGTGTGACACTTTGTCTGTGTAGTTCTTTGATTGTGTGGTGCTTTGTCTGTGTGGTTCTTTGTGTGGCACTTTTTGTCTGTGTGGCACTTTGTCTGTGTGGTTCTTTGATTGTGTAGCACTTTGTCTGTGTGGTTCTTTGATTGTGTGGCACTTTGTGTGGCTCTTTGATTGTGTGGCTCTTTGTTGTGTGGCACTTTGTGTGGTTCTTTGATTGTGTGGCACTTTGTGTGGCTCTTTGATTGTGTGGCACTTTGTCTGTGTGGTTCTTTGATTGTGTGGCATTTTGTCTGTGTGGCACTTTGTGTGGTTCTTTGTTGTGTGGCACTTTGTGTGGTTCTTTGATTGTGTGGCACTTTGTCTGTGTGGTTTTTTGATTGTGTAGCACTTTGTATGTGTGGTTCTTTGATTGTCTGTCTTTGACTTTGTCTGATTGGCGCTTTGTTTCTCATAGATTGCATAACGATATAATAACATAAACCTTCAAAAAATTGTTTTTGTTGTCTGTCTGTCCTGTGCGATTTAATGTGTTTGTCATTTTAACATCTTGAGCTCTCAGAGTAGGCTGCAATCTAAAACTGTTAAAGAAAGTTTTTTATATTATTTTTTTATTTTTTTTTATATTCTCAGTTTGTGTGTGTGTGTGCATGTTTTTAAAATCTTATCTCTTGTTCTATCCTTTTTTTTCTTTTCACTTAGATGTGTATACTTTAAAAAAAAAAACAACTCTGACACAGAAACCTTGTAACTATCTCTTCTATTCTGCCAACAGGAAACACTCTTGAGAAAACCTTGACGTCTTCTCCTGTTGCGG
This sequence comes from Biomphalaria pfeifferi, assembly GCA_030265305.1. NCBI lineage: Eukaryota > Metazoa > Mollusca > Gastropoda > Planorbidae > Biomphalaria > Biomphalaria pfeifferi. Next base: position 1,600,201 of record JASAOG010000051.1, read on the forward strand.
TATTGATTACAAATTAGTGGCTAAATTTCCACCCAAAATTTCTTCTAGAGTCTTGGCTTCCCTCCCTTGCATCCATACTATGTTACCGCGTTACGCCGGATGATAATGTCATCATCCAATCAAATCACTCCCTTCCTAGCCTTTTAGTCTTTGTCCTTGGTTTCTAGATCGTCTGCTACAGAAATAAATCTTTCCTTCATTTTGTGTCATGTGATATGAGGACATTCTACCTGGCGACATGTGTGCTGTCAGGGGTGTGAGTGACGTTAGTTAGAGGGTAAAAAAAAAGTTATTAGCTGACAATGAAAATACTTTCTAGTATGATTCTAGTAAATGCATGCGTTTCCCGCTTTAAAAAATACACAAGAATGCAAGTAACCAAGAGGGCAGTCCTATTCGTAATGTTGTTCTGACTTTTAAAGTTGGCAACTACTTGGCCGACATTTTTCTTTGTTTCAGTCTGGGAGAATGGCTGTGCCCTGTCTATGCTGTTGCTTGTGTTAGTGCGAGCGTGCATACGTGTTTGTTTGTTTGTGAGTTTAACCTTTTGATCTCTCCTGCTAGCTGCAGATCGAGCATATAGTAACCCCGAGGACGAGTTCGAGTCCTTTTTATTAGGAATCGCGCAGATGAAAATAGCCAGACGTTTGGCAAAGGCCTGGCCTGCTTACTTATAGTTCAAGCAGACAGACAATGAAGGCCTAGCACATTCTCCATGATGTGATTCTCCCATGTGTAAATAAACATCCCAGGATGCAAGCACAAATCTCATGGTACAGATACACATACCATAATGTAAATATAGATATCGTTCTATATATTATAGTACAATCACACAACCAACAACATTGGGTACAAGTACACATCCATGATCCCATTGTACAAGTGTAGACGGACAACACATGGTAGAAGTTAACTTCCGGTGGTAAAGTGTAAAACTACATCCCGTGATGCAAGTATATATGAAACTATTCATCTCGCGAGACAATTCCTGATTCACGTTTGCTATACAGGAATAAGCATATCGGTCGCCATTGATTTACATTTAACCTCCCTGGCCCCTAGTGGAGCTACTTAACTCTTTCTTTCCTAACTGACTATACCAGCGTTGATTCCACCAGAATGTGGCAAATAATTACGGAGAGAAAGAGTTAAGAATGTAACTAGAAGGGGGAAGTGACTCTTCTCACTCGAACAAAATTTCTTTCATAAAATAGCAAAGCTCTATTTTGATTCTATTTGTTTATGAACTGTGTCAAATATTTTTACCTTGAGGCTGGCACAGTGATGAACAATTGAAGAAATCTCTTAGCTGCTTAGTCTTTCAATTTCCACGAACTTTCTACTTCTGATATCAAAGAAGATACAAGCATGATGTTTGCAATAGAGCAACACAAGTTTATGGTCGTTAAGAAAATTCGAAAGAAAAAAAAAACGTTAAAGAGAGAGAAAAAAAAGAGAGAGAGAGAAAGAAAGAGAGAGAGAGAGAGAGAAGTATACTAGGAATGTTAGCAGTTGTCTATCTAAATATTGAATGCTTAAGAAATAGAAAGATCTTTAGTTGATGGAAATACTTCATGACCTAACAGGGCGGATCCATAACATTATCTATGTCAAGATATGGTTAAGGTCAGATAATCAATACAATAATTGACATCTGACGTAACGAATATATCATTAGGTGTTCCCAGACCGTTGCCCTGGATGTCAATTACTCCCTCCACCCCCCGCCCTCTTTAATTTAGATGCACTAACGACTATAATAATAACTGTGGTGTAGCCCGAGGGGAGGGGGTCAGGAAAGCTAGCTGAATGGGATAGTGCCTCCGGTCGACTTGATTAATTAGCAACCGAGAGAGCGGTATCACTTGATTAGAATACATGGTCATCCTTGTGGTAATCAGCTTCTTGGACCTTGTTGACCAACAAACGACTTTGTCGGTTTCGTGATCGATCTTCTGATCGGAATTTTCTAAACTAATCGAATAAGTTACCCAATCGATTCGCCAAGTTAATCACTTCGCTGACACAGTCTCATGATGAATAAATTTAGTTTCTGATTCACAAAAGACCCACGCACACATTTTTTTTCCTGGAGCCATTTAATTTAGAGAATACCGCGAAATCGGATTAATCAGCAGATCGATTCCCGATTCCTAACTTTGGTTTAAAGAGATTAATAATAATTTCACCTCTAGATACTGATGTCCATAAGGTGGATACTGGTGTTAAAATGTTCTTGGTCAAGAATGTTGACATTGTGTTTACGTATATGTTTGTTATTAGTGTGTAGAATTATTCCCCTTGGTAAGAAAGTTCATATCATAGTGTTGTGTGTAACCTCGTACTATGAGGGTGTGTAAATAAATTCACTGATGAATCTAGTGTTATAGTGTTGGTGTCGTTTATAGTTATTAAGTGTAGCGTTCTTCTAGCTTACCAAGTGGTAGCAGAGCGTGTAAGTTAACGTATTGACTTAGTTGTTCCTATTTAAAGTGATAATGGCTACAAGAATGGAGAGTCCAACCTTTTAGAACGAGAGAATGTCTGTAGGAAGTAGGTCAGAGACATCACGGAGCTCAAGGACGAGAGCGACTAGAGCCGTAGTGGGGCCCTTTCATTACCACACGGGGCAGTGAGTCAAGGAGTAGAGAGAAGGTATTGGAGCGACTAGAGCCCTAGAGCCCTTTCATTACCACACGGGGCAGTGAGTCAAGGAGTAGAGAGAAGGTATTGGAGCGACTAGAGCCGTAGAGCCCTTTCATTACCACACGGGGCAGTGAGTCAAGTAGTAGAGAGAAGGTATTGGAGCGACTAGAGCCGTAGTGGGGCCCTTTCATTACCACACGGGGCAGTGAGTCAAGTAGTAGAGAGAAGGTATTGGAGCGACTAGAGCCGTAGTGGGGCCCTTTCATTACCACACGGGGCAGTGAGTCAAGCAGTAGAGAGAAGGTATTGGAGCGACTAGAGCCGTAGTGGGGCCCTTTCATTACCACACGGGGCAGTGAGTCAAGGAGTAGAGAGAAGGTATTGGAGCGACTAGAGCCGTAGTGGGGCCCTTTCATTACCACACGGGGCAGTGAGTCAAGGAGTAGAGAGAAGGTATTGGAGCGACTAGAGCCCTTTCATTACCACACGGGGCAGTGAGTCAAGGAGTAGAGAGAAGGTATTGGAGCGACTAGAGCCGTAGAGCCCTTTCATTACCACACGGGGCAGTGAGTCAAGGAGTAGAGAGAAGGTATTGGAGCGACTAGAGCCGTAGAGCCCTTTCATTACCACACGGGGCAGTGAGTCAAGGAGTAGAGAGAAGGTATTGGAGCGACTAGAGCCGTAGAGCCCTTTCATTACCACACGGGGCAGTGAGTCAAGTAGTAGAGAGAAGGTATTGGAGCGACTAGAGCCGTAGTGGGGCCCTTTCATTACCACACGGGGCAGTGAGTCAAGTAGTAGAGAGAAGGTATTGGAGCGACTAGAGCCGTAGTGGGGCCCTTTCATTACCACACGGGGCAGTGAGTCAAGGAGTAGAGAGAAGGTATTGGAGCGACTAGAGCCCTAGAGCCCTTTCATTACCACACGGGGCAGTGAGTCAAGGAGTAGAGAGGAGGTATTGGAGCAATTAGAGCTGTCGGAGCTCAAGTGTCAGGATGGTTTCGAGAATCTGTTGAAGTTTCTTGACAAGAAAGACGGCTAAAGACGACCTGGCAGACAGTATTGATAAATTTGATGACAGACAGACAGACAGCTGGGAGAATCTGACAGATACGCTCAAAGTTGTAGAGGACGAAAAGGGAACTTGTCCGTTTACTTGAGACCACAGAGAGAAAGATTTCACAACGAGGTTATGAGGGCAGTGCACGCTCCAGTATAGTGATGAATTGTTTATTATTGATAGTGGTGGAGAAATTCAATGCTAACCTGCTTCTAGAATGTGCACGAATTTTGAAGCTACACATGTGTAGAATTGATAGTATAGTTTGGACAATACCTCTTCAAGGTCACGATCAGAGAGAATTATAATCCTACTGTAGCTGACTCTGTGTGTGTGGAGACTACTTTCTGTTCCTGTGACTGAAAAAACACAGTGAACACACCTGTGTCGAAATATTAGGCAGAATATTTTGACTTAGCGACCAGAGTCCAGAAGGACTGTGTGTTAGTCTGAGACAATGTGAATCTATCTGCTCTAGCCACAAGTTTGCTGTGTATAGAAACATAGTTTTTTTTCCTTAACAACTGGCATTACTTTCTCTTATCGCCTTAGAATCACTCTTGATTCATACGATGCGCGTCAAGTTTGAAAACAGCACTGCAACAGAGCAGATTGTTAACAGTTCCTCCCCCCCCCCCCCCAGTCTTGTTACCCCACTACATTTGATCAGACTGCAGAGCATTGTCAACATTTCTTTATCCCACTACATTTAATCTTCTTTGTGTGGGAAGAACGTTTTTTTGAAACCTGGGTGTATGAGACTATGTGTATTTCTGGTGAATGCCTACACCACCAACAGAGAGATGGTTTCTACACTTTCCACTGTTAACGTCAATGTAACCATCAGAGAATACAGAACAAGGGAAGAAACAAGGTGACGTCTGACAGTACAAGTCTTTTGGTGGGACATCTAGTGTTTTACCCCCCCCCCCAATGCTCAGGACATTTTATTCTATTCCTAGTCTTATCAACCAAATGTCGAGAACCCGTTTTGACTCCATTCTACGTGCATAGTTTGACAGTTTTCAACTTACAGCCAATGTTTGACCAGATACGAAGGTGCACGAATCGCCGTGATGAGTGACCAAGGCCCTGCATTACCAGACACCAAATATCAATGCTGATCAGTTGAGTCGGGCACATAAAGAAAACTGACCGAAATCTGGGTGTTTCTAATGTCCATGTATTTGTATAGTGTGCAACATGATGTACCGTTTCTCTGATACCAGTATTTTGTTTTCATTATGTTCAAATTTTGATATATTTCTTTAATGAACACACACTGTCAGAAGACGTAATACAATTAAATTATTTCTCTCCAGAATACTCCTCTTACCATTTGACATAAACTACTCAGATCTATCCATTTACATATGTAGGTCTAACATCATGTCATTTTATTGTATGTCATTGATGTTCGTAGCCTACACTATTACATTATGCATGCATAAAATTTAATATTTTGATTAGTTAAAATTTTGCTGTACAAGTTTTAATAAACGTAATGCTAAGGCAACTCTGTACATACCAGACAGTGCTACATTTTTATTCTCTATTCTCACTCTACACATTCTCCTTGATGTTTGAGAAGATTGAATTGTATATAGTAGACAAGGACACTTGCAGATTTTTGTGATTTTTGGAATTATATCACGAGGTAGAGGTACTATCATCTTATTTTGTTTCCTTATGTAGCCTTTATACACAGTTTTACTTTGCCTTCAAAATACAATGAAAAATAGAAAGAGAGGAAGATTTGAATGAATGAAGAAAGGAATGAAAGAAAAATTAAAGAAAGAAAAAAAAATTGTAATTAATGTTAACATTGTGTTATGTGTATGTGTTTGTTATTAGTATGTAGATTGATTCCCCTTGGTAAGAAAGTTCATATCACAGTGTTTTGTGTAACCTCGTACTATGAGGGTGTGTAAATAAATTCACTGATGTATCTGGCATTATAGTATTGGCGCTGTTTATAGTTATTAAGTGTAGCGTTTCTAGCTTAACAAAGAATTATGTTTTTGTAACAGTTTCTATAGCTTGGTAATATTATTAGACATTGTCACAGCTTTCCTATTATACAACTCTATCTACTTATAATTCGATAGAAACTACCTTAAGTCTTGATACGTCTAGGTGTCCCTGGTTCAGTTCTAGTTAACAAAATAAAACAATTAAACCACTAGATCAAACACATAAACTTTAATCAGCTTTACTGCATATCACACACGCTGGACTCTGTCTGAAAACAAAATACACTTCCGGTCATTCGCGCAGATTGTAAAAATAGATTATACATACATACACTCATTCATCCGTGACAGACATTGATGCTCTTAAAGTAAGTTTATGGATGGTAGCTGTTGTACCAGACCTTTGGATGGGTAAAGAATTAGCTCTATGTTTACGCACTGTTAGGACTTACGTTTTGAATGTCATTGCTGGAAAACAGGGAATTAAAATCTCGGTCTCACACTAAGACTCAAACCCACGCGTTCAAGCATTCTGTCACCTTATATAAAATGATTTTTTTCATGGCTTCATAATTCAAAGCTCAGATAGCGACGCGTTATTTAAGTGATAGTAATATTTTCTAAGTAGCCGTTCAGATAATGAATGCTGCAATCTCTGAAAAAACAACAACACAATATCATAATGAGGTTATAGAGACTTGTTGTATACAAATACAATTATACATAAAATATCTGTTCATATGATTTGTGTAAAATTGTATTTCTATTCTCTTTGTCTATATCACACCCTTTAACAATGTCAGACTCAATTATTCTAGACTGAATGAGGCTATCGGGAAATGTCTTGAGTTGAAATGAGTTGAGGGTGGGTGAGAAAGTTCTAGTATGGGTTATAAATGTTTATAGTTTCCTGGGGTCTTATCAGCGTCGCTAATTAGTCTCTTTTTTTTTCTTCTTTACAGGCCATCGTCTCATACAATGGGATAGACTTAACGCCAGCACAACCCCATTAGACGCAACGGTCTTTTCAAATTGACACCTTCTTCCTGTTGACGAGAAGATGGTGTAGTCTCTAAATACAAAGCTGCTGTCGTTGGGCCTGCGGATTTGTTCACATCACCAACCATCTCGTCATCAGATAGTGAGGAACATTTGTTTGTGCACTGCATGTATCATAGAGTTTCTTCCATCGTCGTCTGCCAGAATTAACCTGTAAACTCTCCTTCAGTAAATACACCAGTCCCCAAGGCGTTTCATTGAGGTACGAAAAAAGAATTCGCCATTTCTCTGAGAAGTGGTTCAAGTTTCTCCATTTCTTGCAGTGTGGGCTCATTTTTATTCATCGTGAGAAGTGCTACATTTTGTATGCAACGTGAAAAGTGCTACATTCTGTATTCAACGTGAGAATTGCTACATTTGTATTCATCGTGAGAAGTGCTACATTTGTATTGAACGTGAGAAGTGCTACATTTGTATTGAACGTGAGAAGTGCTTTATTTTGTATTCAACCTCAGAAGTGCTACATTGCTTAGAATAAAGAAGTAGCTCAGCTGGATAGGATACAAAGTTTTAAGCTAAAAACGTGATCTATATTTCTGATACTTCATGGGAAGAGCGCCATCAGGTTACGATGACCCACAGGATACTCGATGAGCGATGAGCGCTTCCGTATCACTGGACATACCATCATGAGAGCTTATGTTTGTCTGGCGACATTTTTAGTTGTTATTGTGGCGCAAGGTAAGACTTGGAATGTTTGTGTGTGAGTTTTTGGGTGTGTGAGTCTTTTAGTCATTATACTAAATAATTTTCAACAAGTCGAAAGTTTGGTCAAGATCAGACATACGTACATTTTCAGTGGACTTAAAGCAATCTCAACACACATACAGTACTTTATATTTTTGTTACTTCATATAAGTCACAGTGGACAATTGCCATATAAACCACAGTGGAAGATTTCCATATAGATCCCAGTGGACGATATCAATATCTTAAACCCCCTGCTAAAGATTATCTTCTTTGTCAAACCTCCTGCTAAAGATTATCTTCTTTGTCAAACCTCCTGCTAAAGATTATCTTCTATGTCAAGCCTCCTGCTAAAGATTATCTTCTTTGTCAAACCTCCTGCTAAAGACTATCTTCTATGTCGAACCTCCTGCTAAAGATTATCTTCTTTGTCAAACCTCCAGCAAAACGTCAGTGGATGACAGCAGTGTTTGAACCACTAAACATTCAAGCAATTGTCCGAGGCGTATACTACACGCCAGGTAGTCATAGAAATGAAAAACTGCCACCTCATTCTTGTATGTTTATCACGTGAATGAAATTTCTTTTGTAAAGAGATTTACGGAGAAACGAATCTCTTGCATTATTAGAATTATAAGATTGTATCTCGTATCGTATATGGATATTGATCATTATTTTCTAAATTCCTTTAAAAATGGAATAATTTTTTTTTTAAATCGTCCTCATCAGTCATGTAATGGTCTCCCTTCTCAAAGGGGAGATAATATGCTTGCACATTTACGCCCAGTCTTGGATTGAAGAGCTATACTTGAGAATGAAAATGGAGTAGAGAGTTCAGAGAAGAAATAGACAATGACACACCATTTGGCTTTACAAATCTATTTCGACGTCTAAAAATGAGGGCTGAATCCCACGTTCATTTGTTTTGTGTACGGAGACATCTCGGTGTTAAACAGTGAATGGCAAGTGACAACTACAAATCCGCAGAGAAATTTTCTAATTCTATTTTCATTAAATTTGCAGTAAATAGAGGTGTGCGATCTTTTCTCGTAAGCGATGTATCTATTTAGATACAAGAAAAAGGCCTTTATCATTCATATTACTTTTATTGTATCTTATTTGTTAATGTGATTATAACTCTATAATACAAATAATTCAAATATATTACATTTAAAGGATGTTGAGTTGAAAAAAAAACTATATGGGTAGATGAATATAACAGTTGAACGAATGTGCTGACATAAGAATAGTACTAGCATAATAGTGTATGCTTTTCCCTCTTTTTAATTTATTCATTTTAAGTCATGTGTGTCCATTGTTCCTTTGCGCTTATTTCCATTGTACTTCTTGTTTAATCGCCCTCCAGCCTTATACTCTAGCCGCCATTATGTTCTTATTATGTATAAGGAATGATGTCGCCTTTATTTGTGAGTGATGTCGCGCTTGACCCTTAAAAGATCAACACATTGGCTAGATAGTACGCCAACTACTAGACTTCATATATTCCAAAAAGGTTAACATACAAATATGAATTGATTTCATACGTCCGACATCTTAGCTTGGGGTCGAACTCGGACGTTCGGTGTGAGGGTGTGTATGTGTGTGTGTGAGGTGGGGGGTTCCTTCTTTGCATACATGGGCGTGCCTACGAATAAGAAATAAATTCTTGGAAGTGTAAAGCAAGAATTGATTGAAGACATTTAGTAACAGAAGTTTACAAAATAAAAGTAACCATTGAAAAAAATGAAACTTTAACCTAAATGTATGAGAAGGTCCAACAAAGACCAAAAAACATAAACACTTCTGGCTCATTAACTGTGTTCTTCATACATGGAACAGGCTGAGAACCGTCCTTGAGAAAATAACTATAAATCATTTCCATCAATCTGATTGGAGCTTCAGTTCAAGGAGGACACTAGCCACTTCTGCACATCTTTCCCATTCAGCTCTCTCTCTCTCTCTCTCTCTCTCTCTCTCTCCCCAAGCCCGCCTATATGTACTTCATTAAACGACTCCATTAAAACATTTATATATAAACTTAAACACAACGTCTTAAGGGACTGTCATTATAGGATACTATGGTTTGTTTCTAATCTGATTATTGATCCGTTGCCTTTTTTTCTTTCTGTGTTTTCGTGACTGTGTGTGTGGAGGTCGGCTGCTGATTGGAAAGGTAAAACCCGATCCTAGAATAACGAATCCGATATTTGGTTTTATTAGCCACTTAACGTCATCACATTACAACAGAATACGTCATAAAGTTTTAAAACTCTCTCACTCTCTCTCTCTTTCTCTCACAACCTGATGTACTTACATACAGGCCTTCCATTTCTATCATCACACATACAACTAGAAGGAAGTCGGGTTTGCTCCTTTGGTGTCTGGTTCTGCTCCTGCCGACTTGTTACGACTTGTCTCCCTCTTGACGTGTTCATTCTATAGACCTGATACCATCATCGACTTTATGGAGTAATAAAACCAAGATAATGAACGCCAGCCACGCTCTTGCCACACGAACACTTACGTACGTTCACACACTCACACACACACACTCACACATACACAACTGACTAGAGTTACCTTTCTATAGAGCCTTCCGCAGAGAGTCAGAAGTATTGTTGTTTTTTTGTTTTTTTTTTGCTTCAACCGCCTTTTTATTTATGGCTGGAATGAATACTAGTATGTAATAACAAGGCAAAGAATAATTTCCGGTCGTCAGGCTACATAGGAGGTGGCCTTAACACAAACTGTTCCATGGAATATCCTTTTAATAAGCATCTCAACATTTTACAGGGGGCATAAATCTATGTATTTAGGGTGTAGATTCTTGCAGATTTATCTAGAATAAGCAGTGTTCATCCTCTAAATCTAGGACTAAAAGGGGTCAGTAGTACACAGTGTGAGAATCACTATTACTAGCTATTTTGGTGATGCCTCTAAACACTATTGTCAACATAATCGCTTTGAGTTTATGTCTGATCGCTCTAACCTTCCAGTCGCTGGAGCTTTCAATATCACAACTTTTGATCTTGTCAGAGACAGAACGAATTGGAACATTACACCTGAGAATAGACATGAAGTCGGGGGGAGAAGGGGTGGGAGGGTAAAGACAATGTCATTGTCGATAACACGATCTACTAGACTTTGACTCTATGAATCAGTCAATGGAGGGAAGAGATGTCGTGCGGTAGAGATCGTTACAAACAGCAAAATGTACACGGTTCAAGCCAAACTAGCTTGGTTTAAATCCTGATTGTACAATTGTTGGTATTTGTGAAGTGTTGGTATGCTATGCTTTTAAAAGCGTATCCGATAATTTGTGAGCAACTTTTTAGCATTGCAGAATCAAATGTTCGAAGCACTTCCGTTCAATTTCAATTTGGCGTCCTTGACCTTGTTTAGTATGTCGTGCAAATCCTTGGGTTGATTCACGATTACTTCTATTATTATATCAAGCTCGCCATTAAGTTGTTCTGTGATATCAAATACTATTACCTAAGGGCAGTACTTGATTTACCAATAGGCAACACCTAAAAAATTCTTTCCATATGTCAACAAGTCTTATGCGGACCCGGTTCTGCTTAAAAAAGTACCTATGAGTTGATTCGCAACTATAATATTAGTATTTAAAGAACGCCTCTGGATTGTTTTATGATTAGTACTTTAAGTATTCAAATGAATCTTCTAACGAGCTTGACCATTACTAATGCTTTTCTAGCTTGAAGATACAGGAGTACACAGAAAAAGCTTGTGATTCTATGCGTTTCCGGTTCAGAGGAGTTTGACTGGAGTTAATGAAGAGTCTTTCATTCCTCGCCTCTAGAAGAAGGCCTTTCTATTAGTCACGGGTCTCAATAGAGACTTTGTCTCGACTGTGTAATAAGCACTCTGCTACGTTAGCCATTTATTTCCCTTATCTTAGCCCAGTGCACGTATTCATTGTAGGTCTATTATAGACGCATTTTTTTTTTACAGATTTCCGCTTTAGGCGTCAAACTACCTGGCAGCATTCCTGACCACACGGTTTCTTTGCTGTGACTGATACGTCAACAAGCAAATATGCTTATTTATACGCTTAGGGGGCAACCGATGTTGAGAGGGTTATCTCATCTTCCGTTGATTGCCTCCCTTTCTTTGCGGCTCCTGTTTCTAAACTCTCCGCTTGTTCTTAGCCTTCACATGTCTCAACTACGTCTGTTCCTTGAAACTTTACTAAAATAAACCCAGCTTTTTGAAAACACAAAAAAAAAAAAAAAAAAGATTCATAAAACAACCCAGATTAAAAACAAAGAACCCAATTTACAAGCAGTCGTAAAGGATATTACGTAATTATCTTCAGCTTTCCTTCTTTACATCTCTACACTAACTCATAACAGTTTCAAATCTTGGTGCCAAAGCCAGGTACGTCAGGCTTGAAACTAACGCACACAGAAATAAACAAATGCGTATACTTCCACACGAAAACAACACACACACACACACTACACGTTTGAAATATTAGATCTAGGTGTAGAACAAAATAAGGGTATGTCGTCTGCAAGGCAAAAGTCTGACGATAGCCAGATTTCTCTCTTATCTGTCAAAAAAAGTTTATTTTCTTTTCTGTTTCAAATTGACAAACTGGTCTCCTGCTAAGTAGGCTCATGTTTATAAAAGCCTTTCAACTTTTCTTTTAGAATTGTTAAAACTATTATAATCTTTTAGAAAAAAAAAAGTTTCTTGTGAGACAATGTTGATAGGTGTTTATTAAATTTTCTTATAAGTTGTTAAGATAAATAAAAATAAAGTTTGTAAAAAGTCAAAGAAAACTCCAAATTGAGAAAGAGTATAGGATCTCATCCAAAACTTACAGAAGCTCAAAAGTCCAGTCATTGTTTTTCTTTATCTTCCGTTCGTCTTCCCACTTCTCTTTTTTCATTTCTATGTCTCTCTATTTCCTCTCTAACAAACTCTCTCTCCCACTCTCTTTCTCTCTCATATATTGGACATATGTTAAACTTTTCAGTAATGTGTATTTATATTGTCTGTCTTCGGAGGAAATAGGCCAGGTTTAAATGGTTCAAATGTCTAATGTCTTTATTTCCCCATTCTCTCTCTCTCTCTTCCCTAATTCCCTTTCTCTCTATCTCTTTCTCTCTCTTTCTCTCTCTCTCTCTCTCTCTCTCATCTATATATGTTGGAGAAAAGTTTTAAAAATTCGATGTTTGCATTGTCTGTCTTCGGAGGTCATAGGTCAGGTCTAAATGGCATTTGAATGAGTTAGATCTAGTCCTTGTTTCCAAACCAGAAAGAAGTGTATCTCTCTAGGATTAACTTCAAAGACCAAAAGATAAGATAGCTGGCGAGGGGATCACCACGTCCAATTGTGGATTTCAAAACATGGTGAGAGAGGGTTTAAGGTGGACCAGAGGATCTGACGGCGCCGACAGGTCATTGATAGGGCAGAACATCGTCTTCTCTCTTGGTGCATCACTTCTGAAATCACTTCTGAAATCACTTCTGAAATCACTTCTGGAGTCAGAACTTTGTGGATTGTTGACTTCTTTTTAAAAGAATGGAATACTTGTATCTCTACTAGATTAAGAACCAGGTAATCTGTTCTGAAACAAAGCTAAACAGAGTATATCAGCAAACGAACTAGTCTTGTCATGAATGGTTGTAGTGAGTAATTAAGATGTTCAACAAAAAAGTGAGAACCTCACATTTATTCAATTATTAACCATTATGTCAGAAGGGTAATTATAAATATATAAATTGTTTCCAATGAATATCGCGAGATGCAATTTATTGTCATGGCTATTAAAGTCATACACATTTAAACATTCTAACCCATCAACTAGGAAAACTATGTAGCGTTGTTGGCCGCTGTTCAATGTATTAGTAAAGCTCTGTCATAACTAGAGACACTATTTCCTCAGGTTTTGTAGCTAGAATGAATCTGTTTCCCCTCCATACAAACACAGTTGGCGTGTATGTTTGATCACGATGTCATTTGCTTTTCTACACTTACATCAACTCACTTTGTCTGGTATAATGTTTGTTCACATTAGTTCTCCTTAGATAATTCTCCCACACGTATTATAGGATCAAGTTGAAACTTTAAAGTTATTTATTTTACCTTAGAAAAAAAAACATGAATCGATAATAAAAAAAAAAAACTAATTAGTCGATTAATTATTGGAAATTAATTATTTTGTTGGATATCGAGCAAGGGAAATAACTTATACATTATTGAGAGAGTTGTAAGGGCGCAGTTCTTCCCTTTAGATAAGCTTTGCTTTTTAAAAAACTATGTTTTTTTTTTTATTATGCTTGTTTTCATTTATTTTCCATTCTCTTCTTTTCGCGATACAACAAAGACATGTATAGGAAATAGGAATATACAGAAAAGTATGTCAATTAGGAATTATTTTTTACATTTGCGCCATCTTGCCCAGAGCTCTCTCTGTTTGGAAGGTAAGGACAATACATACGTTTGTTTTGCTCTTTTAATGGCATTTCACGTTCCAAAAAAAAAGCATTTACACACTGACAGACCTCACGATTCACAAATGCGCACACAACACAAACACAACAAACGCACACTTTGACCTATTGAAATATCATATATTCTCACCAGATAGAGCTCATAATCTAACAGACGACCATGTCACTCATGCCAAATTGCGTATTTCGTGTTATCAAAATATCACCGCACCTCTCTCCCTCATTTGTATGTTCCAAATATGTGTGCACAGTAAATTCCAGTCGTCTGCTATCGTGTCATGTGACCGATCCCACGTGTTGTCATGTTTGTTGGCCCACAGAAGACACCGCCCCTGGACTCTTCGTCTCTGGAAAACGGCAGTTTAAATTTGAATAAATCATAGCAAGAGCATTAGTGAGATCAATCTCGTTGTCATGAAATGTCACCTTTCCCACTAGGTCTAGATTTTAGATCTTCTACATCAGGGATTTCTTTTAACATATGCTTCTGGGCCTCGGGGTGCTCCAAGACTGGCGTGGTGACTGTGGCGTGGTGACTGTGGCGTTTTGAATGTGGCTTGTTAACTTCAGCGTGGTGACTAGGGAATTGCGAATGTGCCGTGGTGACTGTGGCATTGTGACTGAAGCATTGTGAATGTGGCTAGGTGACTTTTAGTTGTAACTGTAGCATTGTGAATGTGGCATTGTGAATGTGGCGTGGTGACTGTGGCATTGTGAATGTGGCGTGGTGACGTTTGAATGTGGCGTGGTGACTGTAGCATTGTGAATTTGGCATTGTGAATGTGGCGTGGTGACTGTAGCATTGTGAATGTGGCGTGGTGACTGGCGTTTTGAATGTGGCTTGTTAACTTCAGCGTGGTGACTGGGAAAATGCGAATGTGGCGTGGTGACTGTGGCATTGTGACTGAAGCATTGTGAATGTGGCGAGGTGACTTTTAGTTGTGACTGTAGCATTGTGAATGTGGCATTGTGAATGTGGCATTGTGAATGTGGCATTGTGAATGTGGCGTGGTGACTGTGGCATTGTGAATGTGGCGTGGTGACGTTTGAATGTGGCGTGGTGACTGTAGCATTGTGAATTTGGCATTGTGAATGTGGCGTGGTGACTATAGCATTGTGAATGTGGCGTGGTGACTGTGGCATTGTAAATGTGGCATGGTAATTGTGGCATTGTGAATGTGGCGTGGTGACTGTGGCATTGTGAATGTGGCGTAATGAATGTTGAGTTGTGACTGTGGCATTGTGACTGTGGCGTGGTGACTTTGGCATTGTGAATGTGGCGTGGTGACGTTTGAATGTGGCGTGGTGACTGGCTTTGTGAATGTGGCGTGGTGACTGGCTTTGTAAATGTGGCGTGGTAAATCTTGAGTGGTGACTGTGGCATTGTGAATGTGGTGTGGTGACTGGCTTTGTGAATGTGGCGTGGTAACTGGCTTTGTGAATGTGGCGTGGTGACTGGCTTTATGAATGTGGCGTGGTGACTGGCTTTGTGAATGTGGCGTGGTGAATGTTGAGTGGTGACTGTGGCATTGTGAATGTGGTGTTTTTGACTTTTGAGTGATGACTTTTGAATGGTGACTGTAGCATTGTGAATGTCGCGTGGTGACTTTTGAGTGGTGACATGTGGCATTGTGAATGTGACGTGGTGACTTTTGAGTGGTGACTGTGCGTGGAAACTTTAGCATGATGACCGAGGTGTGTTGACTGTGGCGTGGTTTTTAGTGGCGTATTGATTAGACTTTGTGACTTCATTGGTTGGGAAAGGATTCAACTGGACATTGTGACCTTGATCAATTGTCTGTAAAAGAGGCTCAACTATTTTTTTAATTTCAAATAGGTTTTAAGTTTTATCGTCAATTATTTTTAATAATAAAACCCATACATTGAAAAGTGGTTACCTTATCTCTGCTCAACACCTTCATCATCGGCTGGAGATCACTTGTAGCAATGATTAAATATATTTACATAAGACTTAGTTGAAGCTGGGGGTCGTGATTATTAGCTGATTTTTTTTCCTGTAAGTTAAAGTAAATATTTATGTGAGGAATACAGGATTGAAGTTCACATCGTCGGTCACTGTAGCATTGATTTCGTTCAGGACAGTAAAATATTTAAGTGAAATAGTGAGATTCTTTAGTGAGACCTTTAAAAATTTCAGACATTGAGAGATCATTGGATTCTTATCTAACATTTTTAAACAATTATTTTATTCCATTGATTGAACTTATTGCACTGACTAGTGAAACAACGAAAAGGTGCATTGTATACGGATAATAGAACAGAAAGTCAATCGGAATTGGTATACTAGTAATAACTTTCTTTGGACAGAGTCCTTTGGTAATGTAATGTGTCATGGACTGAACTTTGCTCTTAAACACTTCGTAATTTTCATTGAATTCGAATGCAAAGTTACATAACTACTGAGCCACTGTATTTTAACCAGTTCTTTAAAACTGTGTCAAAGTACAATCAGTTCTGTAAAAGTACATTTTTCCATTTCAGACCTTGCGATCTATGGGGCAGATTATGCTAAGGTCATCTATTTCTATGGTCAACGGTTAACGAGCAGGTTGTCATGTGGCCACCACCAAGTCCAACTGCCTTTAATTTTCCAGAGCTTAATTCTGTTAGGTGCTCTAAGGGGCAATGTAAAAAATACCGAATTTCAAAATCCCAATCATCACCGAGATTTGAACCCAGGACCCCCAGGTTCGAAAGCCAAGCGCTTAACCACTCAGCCACTTATTAGTGCTATATGTGAAGCTTTACAATCATTTTAGTGAAACTTTATAAAATCAATGCAATGAAACTTTATATCATTATTTCAGTAAAATTTTATACAATTATTATTTGAAACTTTATACAATCATTTCAGTGAGATGTTAGTTTTGTTCTTAAAGACTGCAAAGCATTTTCGACAAGAAATAGAAATGAAGAAATGCTGTATTTTTTTATGTTGAATTTCTAAGGAAATGCCTAAATCTTCTATTTGTTGAGTGAGAAATATTTTAAAATGTCATTTATATTCTTTTTTTTCTCCTAATATTTACTAATCAGCAATACTCGTAACTTCCCAGACTATTTGATCCAGACGATTTATTCTAGCTAGAATCTAGGCCTGGATCTGAATTCTCTAGAATCTGGGGATGACATCATAAGTGGCTACTGGCTCAGACTATGAGATATTTTGTTAACATTCCCCCCCCCCCCCTTCTTTGTTTTTTCCATTTTCCTTTAAACACTTGAATCTCTGCTCGCGCTTCCTCTACCCTCCAATTCCCGCCTCCCATTAGCCGAGTACTTGAGCCGAACACTTGCGAGCCACGGTGTGCTCCTGTCCGGAACTTCAAAAGCTTCTTGTCCCCAGGAAGTGATGAGACTAAAGTGCATCCTCCCAGAGATAGTGCCGATAACAGGAATCGTTGTTTTAATTTCGTACAGTGTAGTCAGTGGTCGCTCCTTGTTCCAAGCGAGTTTTGCACAGACAGCCTGATAAAACTGCGCATGTGGATGATCCATAAAGACATATATATTCGAGAATTTGATCCATGGCGGGAAAACCTATAAATAACTAACTAACTTTTTGGTGTATCCGGTGTACAGGATGTCTGACTGGCCGTGTGGTATATTCGCTAGACTGCCGTTCTGTCGTCTCGATGGTCCTTGTTCATCTCCTGCCCAATGCTATCACCCGTCATCCTGGGATACGAAATAGATTTATCTTCAACTCTTAAGGAACATCCGAAACATGGAAAACATGTAAACAATAAAGGATATGCTAATCATCGGACTCGTAGACAAGTACTCTCGTCTCATAATTTTTTTTGTTGCTATTTTTAGATACATAATCTAGAAAGATCTAGGTAATCAATCTATTTAAATGTACATAAGATAATTAAAATCAACAGACATGAATTATTTTGATCTAGGATTTTTGAAACATTATCTCAATGGAAACTAACAGGAAATGGCTTTGTTTGATATATTAGCGTGAATATATAGTTTCGAGAATATTTAAACAGAAGTGAGTGGTTATTTAAATACAAGTGGGCGGTTATTATCTATGGACCTCATTCACCAATCGTAAATAAACACATTTAGCCACGTCATAATATTGATAAAACAATGAAAAATGCGTATCACGTGACAGCCACTATGGATTACATAATTTCTATAGAAGATATATAGAATCACGTGGCTAAATGTTGTTTGTTTACGATTGGCGAATGAGGTCCATTCCTCATAAAAATAAAATAGTTCAATATCACCCTGTCTGTTAGTCTCTCTCTCTCTTCTCTCTCTCTCTCTCTCTCTCTTTCTCTCTCTCTCTCTCTCTCTTTCTCTCTCTGTCATTTACTTTCTCAGCCTGTATTTCTCGTACTTGTTTCACTTTCCGACCCCTAATATCCGTCCAAGAAAGACTACTTCCTAATGAACTTTTTACTGTGTCCTACATATAGCCATTTCAAACTTTTTATTCATTCTAATGACCTTATGACCAGTAAACGTGACCCCTGACGGACAAAACAGTAAAGACCATTTTCAATTTCAATGTCCACCATGTGCTGGCCATTGGTCACACACTATAACTAAAAACTGTTCCCCAATAGAACCGCTATAGTGTAAAAATGGAGACCGGAGTAAGCGGTTCCAGGAATCGATAACCTAGTGATGTTTCGAGGCCACAGATAAAGGCGCCTTTCTTCTCCTACACCTCCAGTTAAACGGCGCCCTTTTTTTTCCCTTATGTGAGTTAAGGTCTTTTTTTTTTTTTCTGTTGGAAAGGCAATAAAATCAGAAATGAGACACAGCCGTTGTCCAAGCTATTTAATTAAGTTGTCACTTGAGGAAATTGCTTATTAATTTGCTGCCTGAGAGATAGGATGGGATGAGAGAGTGATGGAAAAAATAAGTGAGTGAGATAGAGAGAGTAACAGAGGATGAGAAGACAGGAGAGACGTCGTAACAATAAAATATACAAATATAAAGTTTTGACTTGTACGGAGTTGATCGCAATCTCACATTGTAACATTTTATATTGGGCATGTAGAGTGCTATAGTAGCCTCACTGTGCTGTATTCAGACAATCCTGAAGTAGAAAGTTCTCACAATGGGTGCGTTTAAATATGATTCAAACAGGTTACCCTACGTTATCTATTCCAGTTTTCGACTACAATGGGCTTCTGTTATAAAGCAATTTATTATCTTTTTCAAATTCCGACATTAAGAGTATGGTGTTTAGAAACGTAGGTTGATAGGCTTGCAAGCGTTGTTACTGTAGTAGCTTGTATAGGTATAGTCTACTAATGTTAGGATTATAATTAATGACACCTGTGCATGGAAAGTCGTCAATATTCGCTCACGCATATCTGTGTCACTTTTTCAAACAGACTTTACAAGATCTAGACCTAGTTTCTATTTGCTGGTCTCTTTCCAAACAAACTTGACATGATCTAGCTTCTATTTGCTGGTCTCTTTCCAAAAAAAAAAAATTGACATGATCTAGCTTCTATTTGCTGGTCTCTTTCCAAACAAACTTGACATGATCTAGCTTCTATTTGCTGGTCTCTTTCCAAACAAACTTGACATGATCTAGCTTCTATTTGCTGGTCTCTTTCCAAAAAAAAAAAATTGACATGATCTAGCTTCTATTTGCTGGTCTCTCTCCAAACAAACTTGATCTAGCTCTAGCTTCTATTTGCTGGTGGCGTTTAAGATTTTAGACGTCTTCAGTTGCGTGAAATTAAAATCTTAGATTTTGTACCTGTCACTAATGGAGTAGAAAAAATTTACAGTTAGTTAAGGTCTAGTTCTGTGGTGATCCATAGGATGGTCTGCGAGTGACTTTTGTCTCCGCTGGAAGTCTTGTCAAAGGTAAAGAGTTCAGATAAGCTCAGTCTTATATGTCATTGCATGGTTAGAACAAACAAACAAAACTCGTTTAAGTGATACTAAAGTATAGTTAACAATTGAAACATCTGATACAACGTGATTATTTGATACAGTCCCTACCATCTTCAGAATAGCAATCTGAAGTATTTCCCTATCATTTTTTTAGAACCTCGATTCATTAGAAATAACATTTTTTCCCTAAATCAACCAAAAGATGCTAAGCCATTATAAGACTTACTGATTCTACACTGCTCAATAATGTCGACTTATGTGTCATCGTGAACAAACTTTCACATGTAGTTAGTGGTAGTCATCCTACTTCAAGGTTTGTAGAGAACCTACACACTGGTGGCAGCCCACATGTGATTCTCTCACCATTGATCTCCTCTCATTACACCTAGACTCCTTGTTCAGATTAAACATGACTCCAACATAACTTAAGATGACTCTGTGACTCAGACTAGTTGAACTTGTTACAGGAGATATAACACTACCCTTTCTTTTCATTTCTTTCTCTCTCTGTCTCTCTCTCTCTCTCTCTCATGCCTCCATTCTAAGTTTTCAAAGCACACTTTCAATCTCAAATAGCCCAATTATTAACTAGACGCCGCCAAACATAACTTAAAAAGACCAACTTATAGTTTACCTGGACATGCTCAGGTGCTGATGGGGGGGGGGGCGGTGGGTGTTATAGGCACCTTACATCCAGGGCATGATGGACTTGACTCAATAGTTGTCTAAACATTGTAAGATCAACACGACTTTGTGCCTCAACACTCAGGTAACCTGCGCGCCAGCCTCTGATTATTTATAGACTAAACCAGGTATTTGTACGGTCGTTTGTATGTGGGTGTCACATCTGCAGACCTAGTCGCCGCTACCCCATCCTTTTTTTTTCACTTTCACTGAAATCTGTCGCCCACATTTTTTTTAGCCCAGTCATCTGACATTCTCCACGCATCACGGCGCCCTAGAACCCTCGCCATCGCGTGTTTGTGTCCTAAGTCGACTTCACCCTGTAATCTAAGCTATTTGGACTCTTTCATGAGGGGTCTCCGGGAAATGTCGGTGTGTCGGCCATGTTTTCATTCTCGGAAAGTCAAAACTGTGGAGAATGCCAGAGAGTTTACGCTGCTACCCACCGCGCAGGATTCTGGGAAATCTTGAACGCAATAGGCCACGTTCTTAAGGATTTGAAACACGTCTAATCGTTCTCCCGCTTCATGTTTTGTTTTACTGCACGACGCCACTGCAGGTCTTAAGTAATTATTTAGGGCTTTCTTAAATAAACCGAGTTACACATGACCTTTCACCCTTGAACTATGCATTCAAAAAGTGACGCTCATTTAGACGTTTTGTGGATGCAGTGTCAACTGCTTCTATGCCGTTTTCAAAATAACGTATTTCTATAAATGAAATAAATCTCAAAATGAAAAAAAAAACAAAAAACAACTAAATCTAAATTTTTGATATAAACTTTTAATGTGACCAACTAGCTCGTGATGGCTCCTAAAGACACGGAGCAGACGGTGTCGGTTTTGCAGACAAGGAGGAGAGCCGACAGCGAAGAAGGAAGACCACAAAAAAAAAAAAAAAAAGATACTAAACAAAGTCATTGCTGCAATGCACCCTACTCACACATTGAATATGATGGGCTTTGCAAAGCGAAGATCGGACCCCCAGACCTATCTTGGAGTTCATGTTAAATGTCAATTTCGTATTGAATAAAATACTATCGGCAAGACATTCTATACTTACACGAGTCTTCTCTTTTGTAGTTTTGGAGATAGGTTGAGTTTGTGGATTAGTTCCTAGCTTCTGATATTCTTGCTGATAATATTGAAAGCTGCCGTTTTACCTGCCTGGGTGTTTCCACAAAAACTATCTTCGTAACCTTTTTTTTTTTTAAATTAGTTTTATATTTTAATTGTTTTGTTTAATTACTGTTCTTAGTACTCCGTATTCGTAATGCTCTTATTTAACTAGATCTAGTTGGCTTCTTGGATGTGTGTTTTCTCTCCGTTGGACGTCTGCCTTACCCACACGTGATTTGTTTTAAAACAAACAACAAATGGGGCATTGGGGGGAGGGGAGTAGGGTAATATTGTGTTAGATTGTAAGTGTTTGACTTACGCGTGTATGAACGCGCGCGAGTGTAGGCGTTTTTTTTTTAGTGAGAGCGAGAACGCACGTTTATGTGCGAGTGTGTAAGCGTGCATTTGTAAAAATGCATTACAGGCACAGTTTAAAGCAGGAACTGACAAGCTTTGTTCCTAATAAAGTTCCCCTTTCAGACCTTGCGGTTTTAGGGCAGATGATGTAAAGGTCATCTATTTCTGTGGCTCACGGTTAACAAGGGTGTCACGTGATCAGCACAATGACCAGCCTCCTTTTACTGTTCCTCAACTTATGTCAAGTACCCACTAAGGCTGTTGGATTCAGGGGCACCCTAAGGATCCCAGTCTCCATCGTGATTCGAACACGACACTTCGCGGTTCGTAACCCAAGGGCTTTACAAGTCAGCCACCACTTGTTACTAATATTATACTGTAGACCAATATGACCTACTTAGGCTTGACATAGTGTAACACAGAGATATTATTCAGTGGTACATACGTAGACTACCTTATACATTACGTATCTATCAGACGCAACGAAAGGCTCAACACTGCAGAATGCATTATCAATTAGGAGATAATACCCAACTCTTAAATAACGGGGCTGCACTGTGAAGTTTCACGCGCAAAGCCAGACAGAGGCTCAATAGTTTACTTCCCTAAGTAGCTAAATCAAAATTCCCGCCCGAAGACGAGCTATACTTCTGCTGGGATTTTCCTGTATCTCGTGAGAGTAGTCTCCCTTTCCTTACTCCTGTTTCTGTCTTCGGCTTTTATACTTGCGTAGATCTATCATTTTGTTTACCTCTATAGCCTAGGGGCAGCACTAAAAGAGAGGGCGGCACTTGCTTAGTTGGGGTAATAATACATCTGATTGTGTAAACCATAGAACATTGTAGGATAGAAATGCGTGTAGGAAGTGCCCGTAGCGACCCCCCTGCAGTGAGGATACATCTTATCTTTTCATTTATTTATACCTCATCCCTAAACATGGACGTTAGTGGGCGAATGGGGGAAAAAAAGTTAGCATTCATACATGCCTACAGATATGGGGCATACATTTATACATATCTATTTTTTATGTCATGATGTATAAACGAGGGTAAACATCTTCAGATCGGAGATGCCAGACCTCTTTGAGATATTCCAGAATTGGGAAAATCCCTTCAGGGTGTTTGAGTTAAACACCTAGCAACTCCTTCGTTTTCCCACTATCCAAAAAAAATTATAAAAAAATAAGTTTTTAATTTTGCTCTCCTCTCAGGGGCCACATCATCCCCCGCTGATATCATCTTAACGTCCTTTGAGGTCAACCAGTCTAGCCACTTGACCAGAATGTACACTTAATACAGGTGCCTTATAGTACGAGACTTCATTTCCGAGAAAACATTGTTGGACTTCGTTAAACACGTGAAATTACATCTCGAGTTGGACATCCATTGTAAGTCGGGAAAAACTCAATGGTGTGAAGTGACCCATTAATGGAGCCAAGATCTCTTGAATTCTAGTGGGATGATCATGGAGGTTATCTAGAGCTTGATAGGTTGAAAAATCGTAACGTGGGATGTTCAAAAGCTTCTATGCAGAAATTACTGAAACCCTTGAACTACTATGCTTTGCGATGTTTTCATAAAAATGTCTACATATGGTTACTAGCGAAAGTATTAGTTACATCTTCCAAATATTTTGTCTGCGGTCTTGTTCTGAATGAAGTTACTGTTTAAATAATTTAAAAAAAAAAAAAACTACTAATTTCTGCAAATATGCTATAAAAATTAGTGGAAATATATGTTTATGTTTTTATAATTCAAACTCTAGCACTGGAAAACTCTAATCCTCTCCATTTCTATTCTAAGGCTGCTCTCCAAATGATTAGTATTGTAGGGCATTAAGCCTCCCCCATTCACTGGTATTGTAGGGCATTAAGCCTCCCCCCAATCACTTGCATTGTAGGGTATTAACCCTCCCCCGATCACTTGCATTGTAGGGCATTAAGCCTCCCCCAGACACTTGTATTGTAGGGCATTACCCCTCCCCCAATCGCTTGCATTGTAGGGCATTAACCTTCCTCCAATCACTGGAACAATTTTATGAACCTTATGAAGTTCTTATATGTTTCTAAATCGAAATGTATGGAGTTCAAAGTTCACAACTTAAAATCTTCTTGACTTACAATTATTCTAATGAGTGATTACGTTCTGGAGTTGAAGAGTTGAAGAGTTGAAGAGTTGAAGAGTGCCACTCTCCAAGTTATAGCATTAAAAAAAACAAATTCTTTGTTACCGCATTGTTGAGAATCGCAATTAAAAGTAAATTAGTCGAGCAAGTGTTGAAGTGATTGGTATTACCTGTGTTGCTGCGCACCTAGTGAACCAAAGCCTTTAATGACAAGTTTGCCTGCAGTCTCTGAGACTAAATGAGACACAGAGAGAGAGAGGGAGAAAAAGAGAGAGAAAGACAAATGGTGTAAGGTAGAGAAGAAGACAAGCAATGTCTGGCAACAATGTCTTTCAAGGCTCTACACATCCAACAGATCTTTCAACAAGTAATTAGATCTGTCACATTTAATTGACTTGCATTTTTTCCCAGCGCAAACGCTTTACAGTATTTTTCTCATCATCCGTGTCTTCCCCTTCCCACAACCCCTCTTATCTTATTCCAACATATTTTAAAAGCTTGTCTACAGACATATTCCTCAAGAGATTTTCTTGAAATAAGTTGAATTGTTTTGAACGAGAGAGCGCCCCTTTTGCTTAGAAATAGTTTCAGAGAGGGATCAGCATTTAAAAAAAAAATAGAGGGATATGGCGGGAAAGATGCTGCCTCTTCTTTAGGCAGACGTGTAAATCTTTGAATTTCTTTTCTTTTTCAACAGCTTGAGGGACTTTTCTGAATGGCTGGCGTATCTCATCTATCGCTTGTCTTGGTGGAAATAATCATACCTCTAATCTTGCCGTGACGTTGTCGGAACTCTTCTGTCGCCATCTTTTATTTTTGTCCTTTCGCTTTTGAATTGAGAGAACTTCATCTATATTTCATGTCCATCGAAGAGTTACCTGAATTGTATCACGTCATTCAAGTGACGTCAGAGAGTTACATGAACTATATCACGTTATCCAAGTGACGTCACAGAAGGCGTGAGTCATAAATGGTAACAAAAGAAAAGTAAATAGTCGATAGTCGGAAAACGCTATAAGAAGCTTTGGACACTTGAGGGTTTAGTCTAGTGCATAAAGATTAAGCAATCTAGTTGTACGTATGCAGACTGATGTCCATTTCTGTTCACGGAATATTTCTTAAACGCGTGACCTGCTAGACTGCATTAGATGGTATTTTTAGTTGGTCCTTTAGTTGGTCCTTTAGTGGTCCTTTAGTGGTCCTTTCGTTTGGACTTTCTTTTTATTTTTTTATTTTTGTCATTCTTTTTACTAGTCTATTTAGTTAGTCCTAGTTGACTTATGTAAAAGACCTTTTATTATTTGATATGTATACTTACTTTTATCATTTAAGATTTATTTGTAAGTTTAAAGAAATAAATGGAGAATGCAGCCTACATACGTGGATACATTGCAACATTCATTCAGAGTGGATTTTTTTTTTAAAAACTAAAAGCATTTTTATTTTTGTGTTGTATTCCTCTTGAACGTCTTCTGTAACGAGGCATGAACAGAGCTTGTTATAGTCTCTCTCTCTCTCTCTCTCACACACACACACACGCTCTCTCTCCTGCCTCTTCTGTGATTATACACTATATGCTACCAACACAAGTCGAGTGTTGATAATAGAAATTGTACTCACCGTCTTTTGATGTCTCTATCGCTGGCATGCGTGGCTGGTTGATTGCGGTGAGCAGTTTTATGTGCAGGCAATCTAATTTCTGCTACAGGAATAGACACTTTGTTCAGAGTCAGGATTCAGGAGCGGTGTGTAAAAGGGAAGGGGGCTGGGGGACTGTGTTGTGAATGATACAGCGTGACAGAAGTATAACAGAGCGTTCAGTCATGGGGGAGTTTGTTTTGGTAAAGTGATATTTATGGTATTCACCTACCATTTATTATTAAAGCCTTTTGAAAGTGCATGCGAAACAAAACTAGGTCCAGCACAATATTTCTCTATATCCTATCACTCGTAGTCAGAAATCATTCGATGTTGGTATAAAGAAGACATGTGAAAAGGACTTGTCTTTGCTTGACCAGTTTTGGGACAGAAAGACATCACACAGTTGCAACGTAATGGGGGCTTATTTGGTCCAACAGGACAATGGCCTATCCTAAACGATGTAAAAGCGATAGGTCAAGTGTTGAGGAGTGTATGTCTGTTTCCAAAATAAGGAGGAAACGGGGTGGGGGGCGGTCGTATTTTAGCTGAAGACTTTCTAATGAAAGCACGAGATAGTCTTTCATAATTCATGTTCATCTAAATCATGGATGTGATAGTTGAAAGATTTTTTTTCGAGAGTCGTGAGCACAGATAGGACTTTGTGTTTTTGTAGTAAGTTGTATCTTTTTTTAAGTATTATCTCATTAGTTTCTGAATACACCTACTTTCCAATCGAATCTGTCTGCAAAGCGTTAATAAAAGTTTACATTCAGTTTTATTTCATCAAGAAGTTTGTTGAAATTTATTTAAAAGTTCTACAATTAAAATATACCACGCCTCTACCGGTTCAGTTGTCGTGGTTCTAGCTGATGGTTTTTCAAATAACATTGGACTGCTATCATTAGAACTGATGTCCTTGTGACGCTTTCACAACGGCCCTTGTTGTAGATCTATCATAAAGACAAGGATGTGTGTAATTTTTACAATGGCCTGTCATACACTAAGGGATGGTCGATAATTTAAACGCAAACAAATTGAAAGAGCGAGCAGGATATTAATCATGTGCTACTCTCCTAATCCTAAGAACCAAGAGTCGGTGAAACAAATGTCAGTATGCCATTCGTCGTGTGAACCATCTTTGACAAGTTAAGTGTCAGTGAATCATTTCTCTGTCAACCAGTTGTCTGTCAGCCGTTTGTTGGCAAACCATTTAGTGAACCTTTTGTCTGATGAACAATTTTCTAAAGATCAAATAGTCTGTGGTTAACCAATTGTCTGGTGAACCAATTGTCTGGAACAAATAATTAACACTCACTGAGTTGAGGTGAGATTAATTATCTTTAGAAGTAAAACTGAATCCAAACATCTGTTTCCATGCGGTTATACCCAAACATTGGAAAAATCATGAGCTGGCGACACAAAGGCAGAGCCTTGACGCCCCAAACTGCATCAGCAGCTGCCATTCATTTGGACACATCAGATGCGTGAGGAGGAGGGAACTGGTGTCGTTCGGACCATAGCTAAAAGAACAAACATTCATCTCGTGACTGAAGGTGGCCAACCAATGCCGGATTTAAGAGCAGCGCATGAGGGGCTACCGCCTTGGGGAGTCCTAAAAATAAGGAAGTGCAGCATAAAAGATAAAAATATGTCCGAATTTCGACGGGTCAGAAATTAATATGTTTATAACACTTTTAACACTTAAAATCTTACATCGGCTTGCTAAAGTCGTGATTAAGAAGTGTCCGCTTTTAGCATGCTCGGAATACGTAAATGCAGCTCCGAATTTACAGCAGTGTGTCTACCAAGGGCCTTACTCTCCACAAACTCAAACACTAAAAAAATAAGATTTAATGTACAAATACTTTATTTCTTTCTTCGATAATATTCGATGCTTTTAGATAGAAGTATTAGTATTCATAAGTGGATCTTTATTAAGTTGTCAAAAAAGTGTAGGGGCCTCCACAAAATCCTGCTCCGGAGCCTCCACATAGTTAAATCCAGCCTTGTGGCCAACGATCACCATACTGTCTACCACGTGCTTGATTGGGTTTGTATCTCCATTGACTACACTCTTTTTTTATGAAAGATTCATTTTGTCCTATGTGTTACGTCACTCCTGCCTTCGAACCTCCATCTACACCCCTCCCCCTAAGCATAAAGATAGCTGTAACCCTAGATATCCCGACAGTCTCTCCTGTCAAGCTTTCAGTGACGTCTTTCAATATATTCTCCGTACAGTAGTGCACGTGTTTTGTTGTCCATGTGTATCAATGTGTATTTCTAGGTGACTGCGTGAGCACATGGTTACCTTCTTGATACTAACACGTAATCGGTTCAGACTAAACTCTCGCCAAGTTGCAGGTGTAGTCTGGTCAGGCCCTAAGTTTGAAAGTGCTTTTGTTTGGGGCACAGAGAGCACGTCACTACTTATCTCACCCTTTGTTGTGATTGCAATGAAAGAGGCTTGCAGAGTGCATCTAGTATCTGTGCGGAGATTGGCTTGTTAGAGAAAGATGTTCGGATAGTGGAGTATCTTTAAGGCTAGACCTTAGTCTACGGAGGTAAACGAAAAGGCTTTCTGCCCCCTCACTCACACGCAATCTTCCTTTCCCAGATCATATCACTTTGTCTTTCTGACTGTTTTTTTTTTCTTTTGAAGTGCTGGACTTTTTTTTTGTTTGTATCTCATCTTTTATGATATTTCTTTCTCCGCGTCTTCTCTTTTAGCTTGTAAAGCTGTAAAGCTGTTTCCTTCTTAGACCTCTTTCTAGTTTTTCTTTCTCTCTCGTTTTCTCCCTATCCTGTTTTTTCTCTCCGTAACTCTTTCTCTCTCTCTCTCTCTCTCTCTCTCTCTCTCTCTCTCTCTCTCTCTCTCTCTCTCTCTCTCCCTCCCTCCCTCTCCGAAAAAATATAAAAAATATGCTACAAAACTATCTCTAATGAAGATGAATGTTCTCGCCATTATAAACAAACATTCTCTGTTCTTACTTTGACACCGTACATCGGACATGCGCAGTAAACATTTAACTTTTAAAACACAGACCAAACAAAAAAAAAAGTTAAAAAATAAAAAACAAACCACAAAACATCAACTCTTTTTATCTCTAAGACTTTCCCTTCAGATCCTGAGACGAGGTGGGTCTTGCTGAGGTGCTGGAGGCGAAAGACATGACCTGACACACACATTGGATGTTATCATTGCGATGATTCAGTGAATAAACTTTTAATCTACAGGTAGCAACGAGGAAAAAAAAAGTTAATAATTTTCTTTCTCTGAAGAATTGCTGTCAGGTAAAGAGTCGGATATTCTACTTATACTGCTTACAGCTTATTACAACACTAGCCTAATATGATATAGGTTTTTATATTATCAGTCAAGAACAATATTATATAGATCTATAAACGATGTTGGATTCAACAATCTAGTCTTTTTCTACAAATTAAATAGTATTTTTAGCGGCCACCGAAAGGGGAAAAGACGCTATTAGTTTTGTGTTGCCTTTCTGTTAGTCTGTCCGTCCGTCCCGTTTAGATCTCAGAAACTAGAAGAGAAAATGAAAATCGAACATCATGCTATTTTAGATCATTCAAAGTTCTGATGCAACGGCTACTTTTTTCTTTTCTGAAAGCGAAAAATCTAATTTTTTTAAATCAATTATGCCTTTTTACCTGCCTGGATGGACCACTTCTGATAGAATTTAATACCGATACTCTTCTGAAAATATTGAAACCTGCCTTTTTTCCTGCCTGGGTGGACCACTTCGGGGGCCTATTTTGAGTTTGTGTTTCCACACAAGCAGTCTTTGTAACCTTGTTTTTGTTTTAATAAGTAATTTAAGTTGTGGTTTTGTTAGCCATGATATTTGGAAAGAAAGAGTATTTCAATAACATTTTCTTACCGTATGATGCAATGGTAAGGGAGGGAACTCGTGGTTTTCTGTTTCACAGCTTTTTGTTTTTCACCACGTCTCTGTGCCGTTTAGTGCTTGTGTCAATCATGATCTTGTCCTAGATGACAATCATTGACAATCACTGACAATCATTGACAATCACTGACAATCACTGACAATCATTGACAATCATTGACAATCACTGACAATCATCGACAATCACTGACAACCACTGACAATCATTGACAATCGCTGACAATCACTGACAATCGCTGACAATCATTGACACTCTCTGACAATCATTGACAATCACTGACAATCATTGACAATCACTGACAATCATTGACAATCATTACTTCAAACGCTAACCCACCTAAATATACTGGTGAAACACTTATACATCATTTATATCTCTCTATATATATGAAAATAAGATTCTCTTTGTATAGTATTATGTCATTATAGACTAAATGTCATTTTGTTTAGTCAGCTAGCGTTAACCTATTTAACTATAGCTATGTGTGTGTGTGTGTGTATGTGTGTGTGTGCTGAAAATACTTTCATTTTTCTGTTGTTTTTTTTTCCTCTTCAAGAAGCGAGAGTGCAGGTCATAAAAATGACATATTTCTATGACTGCATGTTTGCTTGAATGACTTCTTCGCCCACCCCCTCACCCACGCAGACACCCAAACTGTAAACGTATCTTCCAGCAGGCACATCACGTGCGTGGAACAGGTGGCTTCGGAAACGACCTGTGGGATACAGGAAATAAAAAAACGTGCAGTGCGAGCCCGAGTGCGGAGTGAGACATCAAGAGAGTCTGAGAGTCTTTGAGCTAGGGTCTCTGTTCCAGACGGACAGACGTAGGAAGCAAGACGGCTAGAGCAGTGAAAGCAATTGAACTGGCAAGTGGAACTAATTGGAACCAATATTTACATAGTTTGAACTGGTGCAATTATGGGTAACTGGAGAAGACGCTCTTGTCTTTTAAGTGTGCTGTTGAAAAGAATGACAGCTCTAAATCAGTTTGAAATATTGACTAAAAAATGCGAAAACATACGCAAAATTTGTGAATATTTTTACTGCGTAGTCTTAGAAAAAGAACATTTTTATTTTTAACGTTGACGTCTAGTTGTAGGATTATTTTTGCACTTAAATGAGAGAAAACATAAAATTAAGAAATTTTCTTACAAAAGTACTTTGATTTAAAAATTAATCTCCACGTTTTAGGTTTTTTAAAATTCTTTGTGACATAGTTGTAGGAACAAGCTTTACTTCAATTAGAGTTAACAGAATCTCAATGTAACATTTCTATACTTATATATATACCCATGATAAGAACTGGTTCAGTCAAATCGATGACTCACTGTAACAAAAAAAAATTGCCGTCCAAAGAAAAGCTGGCTGGACAACGTGAAAGAATGGACCGGCCTGCCTATTGATGTTCAGCTTACGATTGCTACTGACCGGAAAGAGTGGAGGAATTCGGTTACGCTAACCGTGACAGCACCACTACGTGACAACACTACTACGTGACAGCACAATAATGTGACAGCACCACTACGTGACAACGCCACTACGATGCGATTCAATGGACAGACGTGATGAACAACAATCATCGTTAATCGATCTTTAAAGTGCTGTTTGACATTGTTTACTAATTTGCTCAATCTATAGCCACATATGTTTTTGAAAACTCCTAGAAAAAGAAATGACATCTTCTCACAAGCCTTTTATTTGTGTTCACTTTGTTGCATTAAACATTCTTTGCTCACCATCGATCTATAGAATGACTTGTGTAGTGACTTTGTCTTTGCCGATTGAACACTAAAGGACAATGTTGAAGTTAAAAACAAAAAGTCAGTCTAACGCTTTCTGAAATTTTCTGACATTTAAACTTCATTATAACATATGCTTCAGAAAATATAGCAATACAAAATCGGTTTACCAAATTAAACCCTCTTTAGAAATTTCTTTCATTAAAGTTTTAGCAATAATGAATTGCTTTCTGAAATTTTAATTTACTCTTATAATTGTTTTTATATTTTTTTTTTACAATTTTCGAAAACTTCAATTTCAATCATTTTGGAAAAATCGCGGTTCTTCTTTGTATAGTAAATCTTTTCTCTAAAACTATTGAAAATCTCTTGTATTGTCTTATCTTATAATTATTATTCCATGAAGAGGAAATCCTCTTTTCTCTTAGCATTTCTTCTAACATTTGATTGATGGTGGACCAGTCAGAACAAACGTCTTGTGACTGTGTTAAAACATTGTAGAGTGGCTTGAAATTCTTCCATCACTCACTGCCTATAAACTTGAAGTGCCTGAACTGTAATGCTGGCTTCAGGAGTAATCCGGACCATAAGCCTGACGTACCGATTGGTTGCACCAGAGGGATAGGTCCAAGAAGTGTTGATGAAGTGGACTTGGCCTTAGGGTTAAAGTTGACGCTAAGAGCAGGCAACTAGGAAAGAAGAAATTCAAAAAAAAAAAAAAGAAGAAGAAGAGTTAAGGGAACTGAATTAGAAGGCCAAGGTGATAATGTTGCGTGGTGCCAGAAGTAAGTAGAGCCAGCGTTGACGGAAATGGGCAATAATTGAAGCAAGTGCTTGTTGAGATTGGCAGCACGAGCTTGTCGCGAGGACACGTTTTTTGATGGCGTCATAGCAAGCACACTTTTGCTACACTCAGCATTTGAAAGTCGTTAGTTGTGGAGGCTCTCTTAATATGAAAGTCGTTAGTTGTGTAGGCTCTCTTATTATTTCAACGTTTGCTAGTGTCAACTTACAATTTATTGCTCACCCCTCCCCTTTGCCCGTAACTTACTGTTTCTACCTACATTCTTCAAACACACACACACACACCAGTCCGACAAAATGTGGCCCTCACCTTCCCCCCCCCCCCCCCCCCCCCCCCAAAACGTCTGTTCACGAAAGAAGAAGTGCTCTCTACCTGCTGACCGCTTTCCAGGGACTGTTTCCTCCATTACCTGACAGAATACAGAGCTAGGAACTGATGTACTCGAAGTCTTGACGACTATTAAACCTACATTGAGTGTAGAAATCAGTTAAGCTAAGCGAGTTCTGTAGTCAAACGCTTCGTTTCTCTTGCGCAGACTTTAAAAAAAAAATGTCTAAGAATAAAATGGATTGACGTAACCTTGTACCAATAGTCTGCTTCGTTTTATTACTTCTGTAATAAGAGTAACGTCCCTTGGTAGTTGTGCACATGATACAATGTGGATTGTTATTGTCAAAGAGATTTCCTACAGAAACTATGTCTATTTTCAGCAATATTGTCTGTAACATGGTAAGGCGATTGACTACAATAGACTATGAATTCAGTTATAACCTTGCCATGCACACCGCCTTCCAAGATAGTGCGGAAGGTGTGCACTATTAGACACTAGGTTAGGAAGGATGTTGACATTATAGAAGAAGAAGAACGATTGCCGCCCAAGTCTAGAGCCGAGATGAAGATGCTGTGCTCAAGGCAGATGTCCTATGTGTTTGTCATGTCCTCTTGTAAAGAAACACATATATCTCGTTGAGTTGCCTCCCTTCAGTTATTACAATATATCTCGTTACTTATAACAAAAAATATTTTTAAAAAATTAATTAAACATTTTTTTAAAAACTCAATCCGGGTATCGAATATGACATCGTCAACTACTTGTACAAACGATGCTACCTACCAGGCCAGCGATCATTGTACGATAGAGAGTAATTATTTATTGGTACTTTCTTTATATAGACAGCCAGAAATATAGACTTTCATTTAGAACTCTAGAGATCTAGTCTAAGTCTAGATCTACTTCTATATGTAGAATCTAGATGTAATCTGTATTAGATTTACGTAAAAAAATATATGCAAATGTGAGATAATCAACCAATACACGTAAAGCGACTTTACATTTAGTAAACATCTCAGTCATCTGTACATTACGGCTGAGACTCTACGCCATGTTTTCTTTTTCATTGTTTTTCACTTATTAACTAATGAATGTTAGATTAAAATACGCTGGAACATTTTTTACCCCCACTCAATTCCCCCCCCCCCCCCTCTTCAGAGAAACAACACTGGTTAAGCGAATGTATAGATCCAATGATAGGCCTTTAGATCTAGACTTAGAAGACGATGCGCACAATTTTCCTGAACATTAATTTATTAAACTCTTAAATCAATAATGCCTGCATAAGTTACATTCGGAAATTACTGAACGAGATTGTCCTTTCAAGAACGCCATGGTCTTTTCAAAACCGATGTTGTATCTAGGTCTAATTCTCTAGCCAAATTTAAATTTATTTTATTTTGTGCTTTAAAAATTATAACGGTCAAACTAGAGTTTTCCCCGAGTTCATCAACTGTTAATTTCTGGAACAATCTTTAGAGACGTTTTTGAGATCAGCGTTCAAGTTCCGAACACCCAGCCTCCACGTAGTTCTGACTTGAATAGAGATATTGTAATATAGACAAGGATTAACTTCTACACATTGAGATATTGTTACGCTTATAGATTAATTCTTTACTTGGCAACAGTGAAGTGTAATTTAGTGTCCTTGACATTGACCCTTAACAGATCTTTAATACCGTGAAGTGGAAGCCCGCGGTCCTGTTGTATACGCATATTAATTTTTGAAAAATCGCCCTCTTTTTTTTTTTCTGTTTTCTCAACGTCCCACAACTCAGAACAAAATGAATGAGTTGAAATCAATCGAAATCCTGCTGTCTGTCTGTTAGGAGCTAGACATCTAAGCAATGAGTGAGCTTTAGGGGGACTCTAATGAGACTAATAACATTATCTAGTGTAGGCATCATTGGCCTTATTAGCCTGTCAGCCTGCTCATTTTGTTCTTGCATGTTTTAGAACGGCAAAAGATTATGGATTTTGCTTACACCTTGCTTGAGGAGCAGCCTATGTGGTTCTAAAACTGGGTTGTATGGGAAGTTCGGGTTTCACTCTGCATTATGAGATATTCAGATAAGGTGATATACGTTGAATTAGTCCCCTTTATTGTTTGTAGA
Organism: Biomphalaria pfeifferi; assembly: GCA_030265305.1. Lineage (NCBI taxonomy): Eukaryota > Metazoa > Mollusca > Gastropoda > Planorbidae > Biomphalaria > Biomphalaria pfeifferi. Next base: position 1,634,864 of record JASAOG010000051.1, read on the forward strand.
AAGAAAAGTTTGTAAATAACTATACAACCTAGTTTCGTAAGCAGCTCCCTTGCACAGTGGTAACTGGTAATTGGTTTGACGAAGCGCTGGAGAGGCCTTCACCGTCGAGTCCGAATTCAGGTCGCTAATTATTTTTTTTTATTAAATACTTTTTTAAAAAGCGATCCTCCAGACACCACCTTCTTCCCCACCCCTCTTTTTTTTATGACAAATGAAAGAAACAGAGCGTACTTTCAAAGCACGGAAACTTTTTCCCTGATACCTCTTTCCCTCCCCCTCCCTTTTTTTTTAATTGGTAAAATTTTTCTAATCGTACATATGTATTGTTCTTGGTCTAGATCTATTACAATCGTAATTACATGACTTATCCAACTACAACTAGGCTACACTTTGTATAACCTTTTTTTTTTTTAAAAAAAAGTATTTCTTATTTAGATATATTAATTCTCGTGGTGGCCGACTAAATAGAGCCCAGATCTATATATATGTGTAATATATATATTATAAATGTATTAATAATTTGAACAAAATTTTTATCAAGGCAATAACTTATCTTCTGACAGCTTAGGGGTGCAGATTTATTTATTATGTAAACAATAGTATCACATTTAGAAATGATTTTGATACGAACAGCATAGTACACCATTACCCGGTAACAAAAGGCCTTCTGTTCATGATCATAACATTGGCCTAGGTTTAGTAATTTTAAAGTTAAACGTGTAAATTCATACGAGTTCTAGTCTAGATATAGACTTAGATCTTACTCTAGAATGCTCTAGATCTAGAGTATAGACTTAGATCTATTTCTAGATCTAATCTAGACTTAGATGTAGTTCTAGACCTAGACTTATATCTTGAATCTAGATTTAGATCTAAAACTATGTCTAGATCTAACTTGATCTATGTCTAGTTTATATGACAAATGACAATGGAGATATTAATTTTTCATTTGAGAGGGGAGAGAATACATTTTCACAACTAATCCACAGAAAGACTCAATATCAAACTTAAAACTTTGTCATTAGTACACAATTGTAGCTTAAAGTAGGTCAAGAATTTTTTATTTTTTTCGAGTTGCCAATTTATCTTATTTTGTTAGAAGAATATATCTTTTTTAGTTTCTCTTTATTACATGTAACATGTTATTAATTTTGAATGTATGGATAAATTTAATAATTATATTTTAAAAAATATATGTGTACGCTAAATGTATATATGGAGATGCTGTGGCTGAGGGGTAAAGTACTTGGAACCGAAGTCCCGTGTTCGAATCCTGGTGAAGATTCTATGTGGACCACTTCGGGTGCCGATTTTGAGTTTGTGTCTTTATAAACCTTGTTGAATTTCCCAATGCAATATCTTAAATTGACGAGACAAATACTCGAATAAAACTCAGGAGAAAATAAAAAAATATTGAAAATGTCTTTAAAAGGGTGAACTAAGAAAAACAATATTTTTTTTGTTGCTTAAGATTAAGTTTAGTTTGGTCATGAATAAACACTAATATAGATCAGGGTCGTAACCTTCCATTGGAGGTTTATTATGAAGCCATCTTTGTTGTCTGGTACAGATGACACATGCTCAATACGTCTCGCAAAGAGAGAGCAAGTCATTCTTGGATTATATATATCAACACTAGCTATCCCCACGTTTTATCCTGTATAACCCAATTATTTGCTAATAAAGGAATGATTGTATTATAACGAGGTCTGCCTACATTAACATACATTTTTCTGGGCTCGGTAAAATCACTAAGTTTTTTTTTTTGTTTTTTTTTTTTTGGTTATATTCACACTGTTTTCTTTGTAAACTGACGTGACATTTATTGTTCCAGTCTAACGTTCTTAACATGTTCACATTCCGAAACCACGCAAAACAGCAGACGGACATTGATGGGATGGCGTAGTGGGAGTAGAGAACACAACTCAGGCAGGCGCGCATCAACAGCATCAAATGTCAATGTGACCTCAGATGTCATGCGGACACATCCATGTTGTACAGTTTCAATGACACCTTTGTTCAGATGTCAGCCAGTGACATTTCCCACCGGCACGGCTCGAGCAGACTCGGCTGATATCGTTACAAGAGGCAATAGAGACAAGACGTCAATAAGGTTAGCATGGAACCAGATGTAGTCGTATTAAATCAAACTGGACATCTCCATCAGACTGGACTCAGTCTAGCAGAAGTAGGAGTCTGTTTCATTCTAATCAAATACGTTAACTTTATTGATGTATGTCATGTACTATTTTGACCACTTTAGTGATCTTACCCACTCCACGAGGTTATGACCTAAACCGAGACCAATAGTTGTAGAAGGCCTGAACACTGACCTGCCAAGTCACAACCTGTGTGCAAGTATAGACCAATAGCTCGACGTCACCTCACTGGGTCTGTACATCGTGGCAAGTCATTGTTGAGGCTTTCTTTTACAAATGTTCTCGCCCTAAGTGTCAATGTTTAATAAGGAACCATCTTGGTTGCTAGGTACAACAAACGCTAGGGGCATCAAAACATAATTAAAGGAACGTAACTCTTGTAATTGTCTGGAACACTAATACGAGATTTGGAAAGTATAAGCCATGAAGCCATTTACTAAGTTATTATCGTGAAATAATCCATTCCTACTGATAAGACTTTGTCTTTCAACTTGTTTTAGTGGCGTAAATTTTTATTACTTTTACATGTTTTTGCTTAATTGAGAATTAGTTGTGTGTCTTAAAGTCTCTCTGTCTCTGTCTCTCTCTCTCTTTATATTATAGATTTCACCTTATAGAGCACTTTTTCATGTGTCTGTAGAGCCCTATTTTGGATCTCCCGTCCACATACAAGGCACGTTAAGGTGGCTTTCACTTTGGTGGTAGAGGAACCAGGCATTTTTCGTTTGGCGCGCTTTTTCGTTCCAGTTTATTCGTGCTTTTTGTTGACCCACTCCACATCGTGTGGTCTGTGACTTTGTCTTTCCAGTTGTCAACATCGATGTCCGCTGCATTAAGGTCCCGTTTGATTACTTCCATGTACCAGAGGTGGGGGCGATCAGTTGTTCTGGTCCATAAAGAATGACTTTCGGGATGTATGTAACAATGGGGAGGTAATAAACTAATGGATGGACCAGATTTATACCAATCTTGTGACTGAATAATGGCTTGAAAGCATACGAAGAGAAATCTCATGGGGAGAGAACCTAGACTTTATTTTTAATTTTATTGTGATGACAGCATTATGTTTGGTGACGTATTTTTTTTAAATTAGATATTCCAAATAAGGATGGCAGGCTTCAAATGGTCAATGTGATACTGGAAGAGCGTAGTTTTTTATAATTCTACCCGATGTAAAGTCTGCACCTTTGCCGAGCGTAATAGTAGGGATTTAAATTGGTAAAGATTCACAGGAGGTGTCTTTGAAAGAATTAAGTGTTTTATAATGTGGGTTATACTTTATAAAAAATACAGAAAACAAATAAACACAGACAATGTTCCAAATAAATACATTTTCACAACTAATCCACAGAAAGACTCAATATCAAACTTAAAACTTATCTTCCGGTTAAAGGGAGTTTGTCTCTTTGTATAAACTCTCATCTTCCTAATAATGACATTTTAATCTCCCTTGAATTATTTCTTGCTATTACAGAGTAATTCAGAGGCTGTATTGAACTTTTATGACTTGACAAACAAATAGATTTGATATAAATTCTTTGATGCATTACAAACTACAGTTATTTCAAAACAGTTATAACGGAAATCCTTTATGATTCAATATTCGTCATCTCATAGAAGAAAGAAATGGAACGCAAGTTGATGAACATAAAAACTAGTTGAACTAGTTGCAACCATCGCTGGTCGGTAGTCGCTACATTTAAATGTGTATATCTATAGCAGTGAATAGCACCCAAGACAAAACTGTATGTAAGAAAATACTCTAAATTTAAATTATCAGTTTATATCTAGGTAGGTACATTAGCCTCTAAACGAGTCAGCTTTCCTCAAGACCAAACAAACAAAAAATGTAACTTAAAAAAACTTAAAACCTTAACAGCTGTACACTTACGTAAAGTGAAATTCATTCTAGTCAATAACCAAAAAAATGTAAGAGCATAGTCAAAATAATGTTGTTCATTCATTTTGAATTGACTGATATTGCAAATTATTCTTTGGGGTAAAAAAAATAATGTGTGTGTGTGTGGTTATGATCAGAAAAACTAATACAACTAGTTCAAGGCAAATCTTGTGTGGCTACTTTTTGACTAGCTCTCTCCCATGGTCTTGATTTATGTGGTTTGAGAAACAACTGGCTGCCGAGGATAAAATGGCCGTCATTCATTGTCTGCTACATGGCCGTTGTCTCATTTCATGTCTCAGAAGTGATGAAAGATGGTTCATTATTACCTAGCCTCACTCTTACTCCTAAAGAAAACTCTGACATGACACTCATTGATCATATTAGCATATTTGTTTTGACCTCTTCTTTTTGGGTGGGGGAGGGGGTTTTTGAAGCAAGAAGTGCTGGCCTGGTAGTTAGACAAATGACCGCATATTTCATAATTATCTGGCACTACTTGTAAATAAATGAGAAGACAATATGCAGTTCCAGTTTCTGACCTATAGCCTGGACCGTCTTCAATCAAGCTGTCAACTTTTTATCAGTGGCGTAACTAGGGATTTGGGGGGCCCGGGGGGGGGGGGGGGCTAGACTTCTTCAGGAGTCCCCTGCATTTTGACATTTGACATCATGACATGAGATAATGGCGTACTATTTAATGTAAAGACTAAATTCGGACACTCAAGGGTACAATGGAATAATTAATCATGTTGTTTTGTATCGCACGAGGGAAAGAAAGTTTACTTGACTGGTGCTGGTTGTATACGCAGAATAAGTCCCCTTTATACCTTGTGTAGAGTTAGTTGGAAACTAACAATAGATAACTATCAAACCTTTTATTTTCATAAGCTCTTCACTGGCATAGTGGCTAGAGTGTTTGCTTGAGGAGGCTTGCGCCCTGAGTTCGAATTCAAGTCGTTCAACTTTTTTTTATAAATGCATTTAAAAACATACCCCCCCCCTTTTTTTTTTTCTTAGTCTCCGTCCCAACCCCTTTCCCAACAAGTGATGGGATCATAGCGCACTGAGGAAGCTAAAAGCTTGAAATAGCGCTAAACAAAATCAATGGGTAAAATGTACTTCACTGGGGTGGTTGTACCGTAAAAACTATTTCTAATCGCACAATTTAATATTGTTAGTACAAATCTATTACAAGTATAATTGCATGACAGATCCAAACTAATTGAAACAAGTACACTCAATATAAGATTTTTAAAGTATTTTGTATATTTATGTTGTATTTTTTTATATTTGGTAAAATTGGTATTCGACCAAAAAAAAAGTCATAGATATATTTTGCGGTGTAGAGACGCCATTTGACAGTAAATGAAGCATTTCAGATTAATTAACCCCCCCCCCCCCCGCGCTACATCCACCTTTTGAATATTTTTTCTTTGGTGTTGAGCGATGTTTTTTAACCCCTCAACCCTCCCCTCTTCCACCTATCAGAAAACAACAGCTCAATTCACCGTCTGCTCCTCCCTCCCGGTGTACAGGCATGTTTAGTGTTCCCGCGTTCTGCTCATCTCTCTTTTGGAGATGTTTCTCACGTAATGACAGATCGCTTGCACATAGGAGGCTTCTTTGAAATGTACAAATCCTGAAGTCTTAATGGGAAAAAAATTAACACGACTTGCTTCCCCCCCCCCCCCCCCCTCCATACCTTTGAAAAGTAAAGTTTTAAATATTTTATTTTTACTCTATTTTCTGAACTTTTCTGTAATTCTTATTGTGTGATTGAAAAAAAAAATTAAAAGATTCATCAATTATTCGGAACAAAATTTCAAACAAATATTTACATTTCCTTTTTTCTTATTTTGGCTTTCAATTTGTTCTTGCTTTTTTTTTTTCTTTTCAACTAATAGAGTAAACATGAACTAATAATTCCCAAAGCTAGATCTACTAGTCTTGATAAAATAATGCAAGCAATATGGTTATAGCAAGTTGTAAGAAAAGTAAAACTAGCTAGGTCAGTGAGCGTACATCTTTTTCAATGACATGTATTTTATTTTTCTTATGATAGACCAGTGTTTCCCAAACTGTGTGTTCCGCGAGGCCTGATTAGGTGTTCCACGAACTACTGGAATAATTAACATAATTAATTAATAGGCCACCACGTCAATTAATCTCTCTAAAAAAATAAATAAAGTGTTCCGCTAAATACTCAGAATGTGCGAAGTGTTCCACTAAATACTCAGAATGTGTGAAGTGTTCCGTTAAGGAAACAGTTTGGGAAACACTCTGCTAGACCAATTAAAAGTAATCGATAAAACACAAACATTTTAAAAACATTTGTATGGAAATGATGTACTAATTAGTTCTTATGGGTGTAATTTTAAAATGGCTTTTTAAAAAGAAAAATGTATTTCGTTGAACTCCAAATAATAATTTTAAAAAATGAATAATAATTTCAAATTATCCAAATACAATCTGGGTTTGATTGTTTTAACAAACATGTCTGATGACTTCTAATAAGAAAATTGATGTTTGCGTGTAAGAGCAGAAGTAAGAAACATTCGCAGAAGTGAAAAATTAGATAAATGTCAGATGGCGTCCCTTGGTCACGCCATGCGGGGGTTAAAGTTTACTAGGTAATTATGACTTAATGGGAAAATTCCAATGGATGAAATTGTCTTCAAATTGATTCCCGCTTTCTTCCCACGTCCAATTAAATCATTTCTTGGGTTCCCGCCATTTCGTTCTTGAAAATCTCTACGTTGACAGCTCCGTTCCTTGGATGGCTTTGATTGGGGACTTATTTTTACGTCAGAGTCACGTGCTAACTAGGCTTTTTTTTGGGTCGTCTGCTGTCGAATTAGTTAAACTTAGACATTTTGACGTTTGTAATTCAGGATCGTCAGTACCATGATCATTGTAGACTAAGGTATTTAATATTTTACACTTTATAAATGAAAATCTTGACATTTTGGGTAGGAAATTCGCTTTGGAAATATTTAACGTTTTGAAGTTACTTACCAAGTCAGTAATCGGCCTCGTTATGAGAATGAGCTTAATACAACGTCAACTCATTCGTTTATAGTTAGTGTAATAATGGATAAGGCGCGCGGTGGATTAGTGGTAAAGCGCTAGGCTTCCAAACCGAGTGTGTCCCGGATTTGAATTTTTGTGAAGACTGGGATCTTTAATTTCGGGATCTCAGGGGTGCCTCTGAGTCCATCCAGCTCTAATGGGTACAAGACATTAATTGGGGAAAAGTAAAGTCGGTTGGCCTCAAAAACAGATGACCTTTACATAGGTTGCAAGGTCTGAAAAGGGGAACTATAATATTGGATGCACTCCTTTGGACAATAGGTTGAAATCGTGTTTTGACCTAATCGCATATTTTATGTGCGCATTACACGTGTTGCTGTAAGACCCATACGCACAGCAAAGAAGAAGTTGTGCTTTGGTTAACAAACAACACATGGTCCTTGTGCTGACCACACAACGTCCTAGTTGACATTCGGGCACACACTTAAATTACCCCTTTCAGACCTTGCGATCTATATGGCAGGACAATGTCCTTAAAATATAAAGTTTTCTCAATTTCATACGAAATTTTCTAAATTTAACATTCAAAGTAATACCCCTTTCAGATCCTTTCGATCTATAGGGCCGATGATATAAAGATCATAGCTGACGGTTAAAGAGGATGTCTTTTGGCCAGCCGACCAACCGACTTTACTTTCCCCAACTCTGATAGGAGTTGGATGGACTCATGGGCGTCCTAAAAATCCCGAAATTCAATAGCCTAGACTTCACCAAGATTTAAACCAGAATCCCTCGGAAGCCAATCGCTTTACCCCTCAGCCACCACTCCCCCGGTCACAGACTAGTATCCATATAAAGTGTCTCTATTTCGTATGACTAGTATCCATATAAAGTGTCTCTATTTCGTATGACTAGTATCCATATAAAGTGTCTCTATTTCGTATGACTAGTATCCATGTAAAGTGTCTCTATTTCGTATGACTAGTATCCATATTAAGTGTCTCTATTTCGTATGACTAGTATCCATATTAAGTGTCTCTATTTCGTATGACTAGTATCCATAAAAAGTTTCTCTATTTCGTATTGGACTGAAAAATATTCAAACCTATATTCTGAGAACCCGCAAACTAGTTCAATACGTTTTCAGTATTAAAGAACAGATCTTCTCTGTAAACAAACCTTCAATATAGGCTATCCTGATTGTAATATAAAACTTGATGACATGACATTGGATGACACACGCATACATTTAGATGAGATTATACCTCAGAAATGACAAAGAAGTGAGTTCGAATGATTTTTTGCGTAGACTTCAACTTTGTACTGGTTAACAATAATCCAATGTTTTTAGTATGTCTATTGTATTAGTTTATCTTCTTCTGTCTTTATCTCTGTGCTGCGATCCAGCCAGAGATGATATTTGTATATAACTATAAACTTACTAGCTTACAGCTGTAAAAAAAATTTAAACTACTTTCTATTTTCTATTGCAATGAGTTTTAAAAATACATTTAAATGTGACAACAACATATAACAAAACTTGTCTGGGGCGAGCCTTTTTTTTTCTTTATAATAAAACTACTAGTTAAATTCCTAGAAGTCTTTGACTTTAGTTTAATTTGGAACAAAATTGACCTATTTTGTTAAACCACACTTTCCCCATTCTCAGTATTATACCGCTTTCCCCAACCCTGGGCCCCTGCTCACGAGTCGAACCACTGATGAGTTTTTAAATTCCGACGTGCAGACTGCCAGCTCTGTAGTCTCTAGCTCATAACGTGATGTATGAGCCTCGGCAGGGGGACGCAACTGCTGCTCTCAGCTCCGTGTCTGGAGTTATCGCTCAAGGAGGAATCAATTTATTCTGGGATTAGTTCCCAGACTAACGTGCTCACTTAGAAAGTAGTCCGAATGGTTACTGTAGTACGAGTTCTTGGAGAGACAGTGTATGTCTGATTGATGTATGTCTCATTGATGTATGTCTCATTGATGTATCGTCTTATTACCGGTGCCCTAGATTATCATGTAGTATTTGATTTCTACATTTCCATAATTTATGCAAATGAGATGCTTATTTTCCTACTATGTAGATTTCTGAAGCACTTGAAGATAACCTATAGATAAGTTAGTAGATAAGCTATAAACACGATACTAGCTAACTTATAGGCGTGATACTAGATAAGCTATAGATACCATACTATAATTTTTAGGCGTGATACTAGATAAGCTATAGATACCATACTAGAGTTTTTAGGCGTGATACTAGATAAGTTATAGATGCCATACTAGGTATTTAGCCGTGATACTAGATAAGCTATAGATACCATACTAGATATTTTTAGGGTGATACTAGATAAGTAATAGACACGATAATTGATAACTTATAGGCGTGATACTATGTAAGTAATAAACACCTTACTAGATGACTTATAGATACATACTAGATAAGCCATAGACAGCATATTAGATAACTTAACTAGATAACTTTTAGAAGCATAAGGAGGCGCTGTGGCTGAGTGCTGAAGCGCTTGGCTTCCGAATCGGGGGTCTCAGGTTCGAATCCTTGTGAAGACTTTTTTTTTTACTTTCGGGATCTTCAGGGCGCCTCTGATTCCACCCAGCTCTAATGGGTACCTGATATTATTTGGGAAAAAAGGAAAGACGGTTGGTCGTTGTGCTAGCCAGATGACAAGGTCGTTAACTATGGGCCATAGAAACATGTGACGTTTGCATCGTCTGCACCATAGATCTCACTAGGTCTGAAAAGGGGAACTTTACATACTAGATAATCTATAGATACGATACTGATAAGTTATAGGCACGATACTAGATAGTTTATAGACACGATACTAGATAATTTATAGACACGATACTAAATGTATAGGCACGAAACTAGGAAATTTATAGACACGAGTACTAGATGACATAGGTAATGTCCAGTGGTATGTGATCGCTTGTGTTGTGACTAGTAGTAAATAATGTTCTATAGACATAAAGCCACTTTTTAAGAGATAATCATTTAATATCACAAAGTTGAATCGTAAAATAAATAATTGCTCACAATCTTCAAGTATAAAGATATAACACAAATACATTGACATAATAAATCCATAGGGACAGCACTTAATAAAGCACACTGAACAAAAGTTCCCCAATTTTATTTTTTTCCCTCTTCTTTCCAAGAATAAACTTAAAATATCCAGAAATGGCTTATGTTAAATTTAAAGTTATTTTTAGCTCATGACAACAATTATGATCTATTTTTAGCTCTAACAGAAATTTTCTGTCGTTTCGAAAACAACTGTATAACAACTTTCATGTTAATTTTCGACCTTTGACCTGCTTTATCTCGGGACAATACGCTACTTGTTAACTCATTCCACTCCATACGTTTATGCAGATACATTTGACAAAGTCATTTATAGACGTACTACTTAATAGTGTGCATGAATTTTTGAGGAGCTTCACTTGTTCTTACTGAATAGATCATTTTATATTTATGAATTAAATTAATAGACGTGAATGCATTATTTCTTGCGATCAACATGACTTGAAAGTGAATGCTATACAAGAAACAAAGATTTTATTGGCTGAACGTGGTCACGTGTTATGATCATGTGATTAAAAAAAAAAGAAGAGGTAACCAATCATTCATATGGACATATGGTTCAAATGTGTCAGTACGGGAAGGTGTAAAGACAAGAAAGATTCCACTTGTCAGTATTACAGGTGAGGGGTCAAATACTCGGACAGCTCGTGTCAACAAAGGCCATCTGGACATACTAGTCGGGTCATCCTACGGCTCTTTGATCACCGCCATCGGCAAAGGTCAGATCTTTCAGGCACTTCTCCATATTTCTTTTTTGATGGATTCGTAGGTCGACGTAGGTCATCTCACCTGTTAATTTAAGCCCCCCAACTCACTTTACCACGTCATATAGCTGAACTCCTCTAGCGTCTGTTGAGTAGCATGATGTTGAATAATGCCAGTCAACACCCAGAATCCCTTGTTTCAGATTTCAACCCCCCACCCCCAATTTTTTTCCGCATTTTTTAAGCGATGCTCTCCTTGGTGCACACATTATGATGACGTCATCAGGCGCCAATACAAAATGCAGCAACTGGTTAAAGTGGTGCTGACACACTCACACACACAGACACACACGCATAATATTAATCAAAAGCACGCTTAGGTTGGAATGGCCAACATTCTGACATAGTAACATAACTTTGGGGGATGCATTCAGCAGAAATGAGATTGTGAGGTTTTTGTTGTATTTCAGGTCTGTATTACCTTTTGTTTGTTTTGTTTATAGGTCAACGGACTAGATTTTTATGGCAAGAAGCGATATTTTACCTCATTATCTTAAGTATGTCTTATGGGGGAAACACATTTGCAAGGTGAGAGAGAGAGAGAGAGAGAGAGAGAGGGGGCGTGAGACAAAGAGGAAGAGAGAAGGGAGTTTAAGTAAGAAGTTGAAAACACGACAACCAACAATCTAAAGTGCTGAAATATCGCTAGGAATTCCTGGAAAAGACACTTATTTAAATAAACTGAATTACTTCATTTCAAGAGACATATTTATTTATTTATTTATTTATTTATTTATTTATTTATTTATTTATTTATTTATTTATCTATTTATCTATTTATTTATTTATTTATCTATTTATTTATTTATTTATTTATCTATTTATCTATTTATTTATTTATTTATCTATTTATTTATTTATTTATTTATTTATCTATTTATTTATTTATTTAAAGACCGTAAAGTCGTTTTTTTTAAGGCTATTGACTAACTTAAAGTTAAACTAGATAATGAGTCCACCCATGACCGCTTAGTCGATTTAACCGCACACCAATCAGAAACACTGTACAGAAAGTTGATGTAACTCTAGAATGGATATCAACTTCCTGTTTGGAGGTGAAACAAAGATAACTGGAGAACAAATATTTACTTTCTCTTTGGGAACATTGTTTTGGAAACTCCAGTTCAAGTGCAACTTTTTAATTATCCCCTGCTAATTGTTTCACTCCTTTGACTAATCTTCCAATTTTTTTTTTAATTTTGTGCTGCATTTCAACATTTGATCTTAAAGAAATATAGATCCACCTGTTAGTTCAATTGAACTGTACTTAGGAGGTTCATATCTGCTGTGTTATCTTAGGCAATCCGGGGGTATATATAGATCGATCTACTCTGTTCTAGTAAGTATTAACTGGTAGAATAAATATATGTTTTATAAAATGTTGGTTTACTTTTGAATACTTTTAGACTGACAAGCGGAACTCTTGTGAAGCTCAGGCTCAGGGCCGTAACAGTGCTTTACAATTGGACTCTGAGCATTGCTCTCTGTTGGGCTCATGTCAAAACTTGCGTATAGTGCAAGAAATCTAAAGACGCTAATCATGCTAATGGGACAGGATTGCACATACAATGCCAAGAATATGGGGAAATAAAGCACAAAAGTCTCTGGACAGGAAACCCACAAGTTCCCCGTTCAGACCTTGCGATGATGTATAGGGCAGATGATGTAAAGGTCATCTGTTTCTGTAGTTAATGGTTAATGAGGGTGTGATGTGGCCAGCACAACGACCAACCGCCTTTACTTCCCCCAACTCATGTCAGGTACCCATTAAAGCTGGGTGGACTCAGAGACGTCTCAAGATCATGAAAATAAAAATCCAAGTCTTTACCAGAATTCGAATCCGGGATCCCGGAAGCCAAAAGCTTTACCGCTCAGCCACTGCGCCTCCGGAAACCCACAAGTCTGGGAATACGGAGATGGAGTTTTAAACTACTGACTGATAAATAGGTAGAACTTTTAATTACAGACACACTTGTGGATCGACCTGGGCCCAAATCTTTGTTACTAGAATAAGGGCAGGGGGGCGGGGAGATTGGGTTAAATAAATATAAAATAGGTAAGTTTTCGGGGTCCATATAGAAACTTAAGTCTTGACTAGGAATACAATTATTTGTTTCTATATGTCCGGACTAGATAGATAGTTAGAATTTTCTTTTAAAGTTATTTTTATTTATAGAATTATTTATAAAAAAGCAGGAAATAGTTTACATTTGAAAACATTTATAAAGTTACTGTGTTGAACACTTAGCCAAGGTGAGGTGTTAGTAATACTGGCCTAGTCAACTGTTAGATCTTGGAGATGTGTAGATGAGACAAAACAATGCCTTAGCCACATAGTGCATTTACTAGTGGAACTTTCTAGAATACCCTGACCCAGACACATTCGTCAATTATTGTGTAGCTCGATCGTTGCAATGTAAAGATATCTGTTGTTGTTTCGTAGTTGTTTCTTTGTTGTTGTTGTTTTATTTGTTGTTTTACTTACGACCAACTTATTCTACTTGTTTCCTTCTACAATTTGGGAATATAGTTGGTGCCGTGGCGGGGGTAGTGGCGTCGAGAAGCTGTAGACTGTGTGACTAGTGGCGTTGAGAAGTTGTAGGCTATGTAACAAGTGACGTAGAGAAGATGTGGGCTACGAATCTTGAGCTTCTGATGACGCTCTCGTGGATTGTTCGTGAATTACTTGTTCACTCCACATGCGGCTGTCGAGTTTATATAACAGTAAACTAGATTATAGGGAATAGCAACCTCCATCTCTTGGAATCGTCAATCTGTATGTGAATTTGTCTTGGCCTGCAATTTGTTCTAAGCTACACCGTTTCTTTCAGTGTTTGTTATCATATACCTTTATTAAAACGATATGGGGACTCTAGGTCCTTTACAGCTATAATTTTGATCTATTAGTTGTATGTTCTCTGTAAAACACAAAGAAAGGGAGATTTGATGAAATCCCTAGTGTTAGTAAAACTGTTGTCTACTTTTCAAATATTCAATTAATCATGTGAACTGATAAGTGATTTCACCTTTTTGATTTCTCCACATTTACGTTTAACACCAATCAATGCTCTTGTTGTAGGCCACTGCGGCAGCCCTACCGACGATCAGTTCAAATTCTTTAGCAATAGATGTTTTTAAACTGAAAGACGTAATGCATATTTTTGTATTGCTAAGCGGTCAAACATCTTTCCACATTTCAGTGTTAACTTCTAAGTAGGTTGTAGCAAAGGGGACGGTTTAGAATAGATGAGAGATTCATAGAATGCTGCCGCTTAAGTTGAACGACGTCTCGACTGTTTCAATTACAGTTTGCTGTTAATAAATACGTACAGTCGGGTCAATCTACTTGTCAGGTGGATTGAACATGGACTTATTAACAATGGAGTCACTAAGTTTGGCCTGTGCTATATCTGACAGAAACGACGCATTTGAGGTTACCAATGAGGTTTGCATGAAAGTGTAGGTCCCACTGTATTAAATAAATGTTGAAATATTCACTACAATTATGACCTGTTTTAGTTCAAGTTGTGCCAAATGAAATAAATATTCCTTTAAAAGTCTTATTTGATGTTCAGGTAATTGCTATTTCAAAATTAATCGCCGATGTGTTTAGCATAGCCCTTCACCCAGCCTTAAACCTAATGCAAATAGTGTTCGTCTTCTAGCAGATATCGTGTATATAACAATTCATACATCATTTATCAACCATCACACATTTCTTCGTCAATAATGTCATAGACTGCCCTCACATCTACCTTTTATTTTGGTGTCTTTCTATAGCCCTGTTGTGACACAAATGACTTTCCTCAAAATTTAAATAAACTCGAAAGTAAATTCAAAGATTGTTTTCATTCCGACGTCTCATCAGAAAAGAAAGATTATTACAACAAAGCCGAGCAGGATGCGATCTCGGGACTATTGCAACGACAATCCTCTGCGCATATTTCTGGAACAGGAAGCAAGCTTTCATTGAAACATAAACCTGATCCTAAGCATTATTGCGTTAATTCAAATTAACCCTTGGCCTCCAACATTTTCATGCATAAAGAGATAAATCCCTGAAGACTCGAATAGATTCTAACCTGTAAACCTTTCCTACTCCTAACACTAAGTAACTCACCACCAATCAACTGTCCTGGCTTTGAACCTATTTCTGTGATCACTTGATTAGCTGATCTTTATTAAGTACCGCACTAATCGTTACGGGGGGCTCAATAATTCGCAAGGCTAACCTTTGAACTTAACGCCCTTCCACTCACCCAGCCCACGTTCGTAACCAAATTCTCCGCATCTAATAGAGACTTGACATTTACTAGCGCCGACCCGTCACAATTTAGCAGTGCGACCTTTTGATGTTCCAAGGTATTTAACGAGGGGAAAAAAAAGGGGGAGGGGGTGAACAAGACAGTCTAACTGGCGGGCTGTCTGGAAATAGAGAAAAGAAGCAGACGAGGGGGGAGGAGAAAGCATGCTATAAGGAATAAACAAACATAAACACGGCGTTTACTCAGAGGCGTTTCATGTCTGATTCTCACCTGTGGAACACCTAATCGATAAATAGTGCAGAAGGTAACATGCGAGGTTAACCTTAAATTATGTTATAACTAACTTCCTGAAACAGGAAACAGGTATTGTTTTTTATTTTCCCGCACTTTTGAAAAGAATGTAATTAAAAGGGGAATGACTCTCTGGTCAAATACATGTTAGCGTTTAAAAGTAGAGATTCGTTGAGGAGGAATCTGTTAGTTATTAAATTTGCTTCTATTTGAATCTTTATTTTTTTTTAGTAACACTCTACAGTGGTCTCCTGTGTTCTTTTTGACGACCCCAGACTTGATGATCTCCACCTCGACAGGTCTGGGAAACCACAAATTCTTGGCCTGTATGGGGATATGTAAGCAGTACGCAAAACAGCAAGGATTCTGTCCGGCTCATGTGGAAGATGGGATCTGAACCTCTCATGTCCTCACTCAGCTGGACTTTGATGGTGGCGCTGATTGTGCTCTTTGTTTTTGATGTCTTAAAAGAAATAAAAAAGGATATAACTTCAAAGAGGCAGCAGCCTTAGTGTTTGGATATTTGATCTAGTTGTACTTAAAAAGTGATCTATTGAAACAAAAGTGTATTCAATAACAATTGGAAATTACATTTCCGGGAGCATCCAAGGCAAACAATTTAATGGTTCTCCAGAAGTGCAAAGACTTCAACAGTCGTTACTTAAGTCATAGTACAAATCTTTTTTCGATAATATTTTGTTCACAAATGACAAGAACCTACAACACAAAACAATGTACTACATGAACCAGTTCTCCGGAAGTTCAATGATTAAACACTTAGACACGAGAATAGTGTCCTCGCTACTTATGTTTTGAAAAACAGTATTCATTATTAATAAAGAATCACATTTACTTAAGTTCTTGTATATTGTTGCTCTATTCCTTAAACAGGTTGTCAAAATCTGCATCACTAAATTATTATCATATATCCAACTATGCGTTATTTGGATAGATTTGTTAATGCATGCTAATGTTATGGAGACTATTGTTTAATTTTTTTTTTAAATTATTAACTATCTTCCGATTCCTGACCTTGGTTATAATAAACTGCTTTGATTTGTCCACGCGCTAAATTAATTCTCTTAGAGTTTTTAAAAACGGAAAATGGGTTTGACGCTTGTTCTACGTGTTTTAAAAGATGTAATTGTACAATCTCGATACATTGGGTTCTCAACACATTCAGATTTCGTTACTTCGCGATTTGTGCAAATGAACATCTGTTTGTGTGTGTGTGTGTGCTGTGTGTGTTTTCAAAGTGAATTTCCCGCCATATTTGTACTCTTAGTACTGCTGTTTTCTTAACGATTGTTTGAAGCAACCATCTCTTAAATTCATAAATAAACACATTGCAGTCCATCTATTACTTTTAACACATAGCAGTGCATCTATTACTTTTAACACATAGCAGTGCATCTATTACGTTTAACACATAGCTGTGCATCTATTACT
Source organism: Biomphalaria pfeifferi (assembly GCA_030265305.1). NCBI lineage: Eukaryota > Metazoa > Mollusca > Gastropoda > Planorbidae > Biomphalaria > Biomphalaria pfeifferi. The sequence goes on from JASAOG010000051.1 coordinate 1,651,834, forward strand.
CTTAACACATAGCAGTGCATCTATTACTTTTAACACATAGCAGTGCATCTATTACTTTAACACACAGCAGTGCTTCTATTACTTTTAACACATTGCAGTGCAACAATTACTTTTAACACATAGCAGTGCATCTATTACTTTTAACACATAGCAGTGCATCTATTACGTTTAACACATAGCTTTGCATCTATTACTTTTAACACATAGCAGTGCATCTATTACTTTTAACACATAGCAGTGCATCTATTACTTTAACACACAGCAGTGCTTCTATTACTTTTAACACATTGCAGTGCAACAATTACTTTTAACACATAGCAGTGCATCTATTACTTTTAACACATAGCAGTGCATCTATTACGTTTAACACATAGCTTTGCATCTATTACTTTTAACACATAGCAGTGCATCTATTACTTTTAACACATAGCAGTGCATCTATTACTTTAACACACAGCAGTGCTTCTATTACTTTTAACACATTGCAGTGCAACAATTACTTTTAACACATAGCAGTGCATCTATTACTTTTAACACATAGCAGTGCATCTATTACGTTTAACACATAGCTTTGCATCTATTACTTTTAACACATAGCAGTGCATCTATTACTTTTAACACATAGCAGTGCATCTATTACTTTAACACACAGCAGTGCATCTATTACTTTTAACGAATGTATCAAGTCTATCGCCTGCCTGTAATGCATACTCAGGGGCGTGGTGGCTGAGTGGTTAAGCACTTGGCTTCTAAACCTAAAAGTCTCGGGCTCGAACCTATGTGAAGGCTGGGTTTTGAACTACGGGATTTTCAGGATGCACGTTGAATCCACCCAACTCGAATAGGTCCCCTAACATTAGTTGGGCAATATAAAGGGGGGTTTGGTCGTTGTGTTGGCCACATGACACCCTTATTAAATGTCGGCCATGATCTTTACATCATCTGCCGTATACATCGAAATGTCTGAAAGAGGTATTACTTTGAATATACTTAAATATACCAACTTTCGCACCATACTGAGAGAATTTTATATTTTAAGGACCTTGCCTTCCAGAGCCGCCAGATGAGCATGACCTAGTTCAAGTGCAGAAATCCATTTTCTTTCACACGACTCCTTGAGATTTCAGTGTGTGTGTGTGTGTGTGTGTCTTTTTTCAAGTGTTTGTCTAGAAATATGTCTGCGCATGCACTTTGATTTTATTGAGGTTTGGGTTCTGGTTATGGGTTATTGGCCCTTTGCCTATACTTTTTTATAGTTTATGCTTTCATTTAAAGACATTAAAATCTTGGCTCAATGTGCCAGAATTATTGCGTCGACGTTGCCAACTTTAGTGTTTTAGGAGAAATCGTTAATAAGTTATTTACATCTAGATCGTTATTTTTTAATCCATTATCAACGTTAGTGTTATGGCACATCTTATTTATTACTGTAATGGCTCGGTAATTTTGATTGCTTTTGATTTATTATTTATTCTAGCTCCCTGCTACTGAAACGTAATTTCTAAAACTTGGTGCCCAATAGAAATTGTGTGTGTGTGGCAATCCATTGCTTCCAATAAAAATAGAGCAGTTGTTGCGAAATGGCAAGTTTGACAAGGAATACGATGGTCGGGTTCCAATCCTGGTATGAATTTCTGGAAAAATTGCTTGCAATTTTAAGAAGGCTTTCGGTGCTATAGTGATGTCTTGACATCTTAAACAACCTCGAGACATGAGAAGTCATCTTTCAATCTAATGGAGTTACAGAAATTCAAAGGACCCAAAGCTCAATTCACTCTAAAATTTGTATTAACATGATGATAAGTGTATTTGGAATTGAGATTAAATTCAATATTTCTATACCCCCCCCTTTTTTTTACACACACACATACACACAAACACACCGTAAAATATTATTAAAAATTCAAAATCCCTTTCCTCATTGAAGTTGCACTGTGCAGCTGACACCTTTCTAGGTTAAGTGGTGGTACATAAAGAATTCTCAATGTAATAGAGTTATAGAAATTCAAATGACCCTAAGCTCAATGCATATTTAAATTTGTATTAACGCGATAAGTGTATTTGGAATCGAGACCAATGTTCATATTCCTATTTTTCTCCCCCAACCCCTTACACACACACACACACACATGCAAACACGCACGCACACACACCTCTTAAATATTAATAGAGGCCTGAAAAGGAATTTCTGGGAAGAGGAGCTTGGACATGGGGAGCCAAGTGAGGCTTGAAAAAAACAAGATTCCTAAAAGGGTGTGAATAAGCAGAAAGGGTTTCTTTAGAAGAAGAGTCAATCTTTCTCCTGGTCTTTGGAAGAAATACTTTCCTTTGCTCCTGAACTAATATTTCAAATGAAGAAACTCTGATCTTTGGAAGAAATACTTTCCAATAGTCCTGGTCTAATATTTCAAGTGAAGAATTTTATTTGTTCCGACCTTTTTACATTCTTTAAATGTTTTTTGTCCGATACCGTCAAAGCAGTTAACAAGGTCGTCTTAACCTTCTTGGCTAAGTAGACTCCAATACTTTTTTTAAGGCCAAAGTAAATTGTGCACAGAAGTCGAATAGAAGATGAGATATCCTATTAAGTAATTGTTTCCGCATAAAGCAATTAAGCATTGTTTAATGGGCAACTGATAGTCTAGTTCGACATCAAAGAAATGTCATTCACAAGATGCATATTGAGTTTAACATAGCAAATATTAATGGGTGGTGTGTATATATGTTTGTGTGTGTGTGTTTGTGTTAATCGACAGCTTAATTGTATAAGTATTAGCTAATTATTATGGTGTTGGCAGATGACGTTAATTAAACACAGATCTGAACCATCTGCAGCCCACAGAGAAACCAGCAACACCTTCAGCTGTGATGCTTTCTAGATCCACCTGCTTAAACACTATCATATTACCGGTGTAATCAAAGACGTTTGCTTAGCATGAAAAGCTCTTAGTGTCAAACACTTGAATAAAATATAACATCAAATATTGATGACGTATTTTTTTAAAATACAGTAATATTCACAGACCTATATATATTATATCTAGACTAGAAAACGGAAACAAATTCTTAACCGCGATTGATCAGCTCACAGACCTATATATCTATATGTTATGAATTAATCACAGAACTATATTTTCACGCTAATTCATGAAATAAAGCCATGTTATATGGGTTAGGGTTGAAAAAAAATCAATTCTTATAACTACTTTACAAAACAACTCCTTGTTTCAACTTTTTAAAACATTTTCAAATTTTTGCAGTGTTAAAAAATCTCACTGTCCAGTCAAGATATAATATATATAGGTCTGTGGTAATATTATTTTAAAAAACTGATCTTAATAACATATAATCTCCTAAAAGCTTGGTTTTAATTTGACCAAAGCATTGAACGTTGACCCTTTGCCACCACAATGTGTTGACTTACAGCTCAGTTACTTGATTACGGTTGTGGATGTCGCAATTTGTGGAATACAATCTGTGAATTTTAGAAGAACTGAAATATGGACGTCCTGTCTTTTAATGCGTTTGGATACGGCAGACCGGTAAAATAACCAGTTAGTGCAGTAGGAAGACACAATCAACATGCATATATGTGACCCTGAGGACCTAGTACGACGTTTGGGCCACGAGGCCTTCATCTTCATCAGTTACGAAACACACAAAATGATCACAAAATAGCTATTTTGTGTTTGTTGTTTGTCCTTTCTTCTGTTTGTTTTGTCCGAACGGTCGCATGTTTATTGTATTTTCTATGCATTCGTTCAGCCCTGCAGCAGTAAATCTTTGTCTTTGAGTCTATTCGGACGATAACTTTGCAAATAGCCTTTACGATACTTAGAATGGCTTTATAAAAATCGTTCTATTTCTCTCGTTAACAGAGTATCTTCTTTCCCGATATGTATGTACCCTGTACCAAGATAGGCCCTGGCAGGCCCTCTCACCCCCCTCCCCACCCATTTCCTTCCCCCAGCAATCAATGCAGACTTAAGCATAATGTAAAAAAAACAAAATCCCGCTGGAACGAAAACTGGACTTGACAGGCTATGTCTGCTAGAGTATCCTTCCGTCCTGCCACATCTACAAGCCAAAAGAAATTGATTCTACAATGTTGAGCTACCGATTTAGACTCACGTTTTATTAACTCTTTCTCTCCGAACTGACGATACCAGCGTTGATTCCAACAGAACGTGGTAAATAATTACGGAGAGAAAGAATTAAACCTCACCACAAAACATAGACATGGGGTAGGTGGAGAAAATTACTTTTGACATAATAAAATAATAATAATAAATTATAGAATCAGTTTTTGTTATACAAAATTAACTGGCCACTTAAATGGGAAAAACATGTTCAAAAAATGTATGGGAGCTGGAGTTAATGTTAGCAAATTTCGTTTATATTCCAGACTTTAAGGTTTTAAGGTTTGTACATGCTATTTCTTTAGACAAAAACATAAGCCTACAAGGATTTTGATAAGACAGCACAAAGGTACCTTCTTTCACTTACAAGTATTATACAGGGATAGAGAGAGAGAAGCTCTTCATAAAATAAACTTGAGGTAATTATGAAACTAAAGTAAATTAATCTTTTGTATCGTTTCCTATTCATGAATTTTTTATTAAGCACAAATAAAAGACGTCAAAAATATATATATTTGTTGATGAAAAAAGGGCTTCCTGATCAGAATGTGGGAATCTATGCGTAAGAGTGAGCTATAAAAATAATTCTCTTTCAAGCCTGCTCAGACGAACACATCTACGCTAAAGTAAGAAACTCCGATCAGAACACACAAAAAAAACCAGCTTAAAAATTCAATTAGGTTTTCAAAATTTGTGTCTAGCGTCAATATGGAACATATTTTGTGAGCATGTGTGTGTGTATGTGTTTCAATAGCCGCACGTTCCCATGAGCCAGTGTAAATCAAACCGTTAGGACTTATACCTGGATTTGTATCACGTGACATACTGTCTTTCATTTGGACTTGTATAAGGTATAGCACATTTATACAACTTGCCAGTTTGAATTCATCTACTATCTTCCCTGTAAGAGTCAGTCTTATTTTTATTATTATTACTGATAGGGCAGTGATGTAGCTTGAGACTTCTTAAGTTCAACTTGTGGGAGTTTAAATTTTACACAAATTGTGGGAGTTTAAATTTTACACAAATTGTGGGAGTTTAACTTTTACACACAACTTGTGGGCGTTTAACTTTTACACACAACTTGAATAAAGCTTGGAAACGTATTTTTTCAACAAAATAAACACAGAACTGACTCATAAATATATCCAGCTTTCCGTTTCAATGTATGAATATACAAATGAAGTTAACAAGATGTCGAAGGGTTTAAACAATATAATTCAGCTCACATCAAAGCTGCTACATTCGTCATGCAACAATCACATAAGCATATCATTTATCACTTATAAAAGAGCTAACCTATATATTTCATGAAATAAAAAAAAATACAATAATAACCAAATCAATAATGAATTCTTAATGCTGTGAAGCTTAGATTTAGTAACGCGATGATAACAATCGAATGATTTCTATGAAGCTCTCAAAACTCATTCCACACTAAGACATTTTGGAGATTTCCTCATCAGGTTAATAGCCGGAACCTGATCCTGTCTTCTGACTGCTTGACACGTCTGACTGGACTACGTCTGCTGTATTCGCCAGTATGACGACATTAGATTGGCTTTGCAGCAACGTCTGTACTGGGCTCTATCGCCATCTTTAAAGGCCTGTGAGGGGAAATGCTTTGTTTTTAAATTCAGTAAAGTCAATCAATACATGGGCGCGTTTTTTTTTTTCCTAGTCGAAGGTAAAGCTTGCGCTATCTCAAGAAGTATTAAGCATGTCGAAATAAATCAGCATCCAGTCAATATTTTATAGAATAATCAGCCATCGCAAATTGAAAAGTTGGTATTCGACTAGACACGCATGCGCAGAAGTCATTGAATTTTTACTTTTTAAATAATCGTTCTTGTAAGCGAAGAATTAAAATACAAAGGAAAACAAACAAATGAAAAAAGTTGTTCTTCTATACGATGAAATGTGTTGTGTCTTTGATCCCTGTTCACAACTTATACCTTTGTTTTCTTTTTTGTTTCCCCTCTTGTCAATCTCTTTCGCTTTTATTGTGTCTACGTGAAGGTATTGTCTAGTACAATAGCACTCAATATCTCGGTTTATGGCCTACGGGGGGTGATATTATTATCAGAGGCGTTCCTCGGCTCGTAAAATATGGGGGCGGGAATGGGGGTTAGAGAGGAATGGACTGCTGAAAGTGATAGAGATGATGTCAAGATGAACTAAAATATACATAATGCAGCAATATCCAGTATCAGTGTAGTCGATATGTTTCACCTTATTGTGCTCAGCCTCAAGTATATGACTACTAAGTGTTTATCAGTTTCATTTTCTCAGGACATAGAAAAGCTGGTATTGCGACTTGGTAGGATATTTTATGTATCCAGGAGATATAAGATTCTAGGATACATATGAACATTAGGCCACACCACGTGACTTTCTGTTATTACCTGGACACTCTAAGGTAAGCGAATGGTAAAAGTCTCATCGTATGAAGTTTTATTTCTCAAAAACAACATCTCATCAAATGACAACAACACATTAGCTAATATATATGAATACAAAATGTATGTTGTTGTTTTTTAAATTCTAAAAAATGTTTACAAAGTTGTCATTGATGTCTTCTTTATCTCTCTACAGTGAGGTGGTCTAGTATCTTTCTGTAGTTATAACGTTTCGTATCTTTCTGTAATTATGACGTCTCCTATCTCTCCATAGTGATGACGCCTTTTATCTCTTTATAGTGATCATCATCATCATCAAACTCTATTTGAGTGAGGGCTTGAGGGGCTCAAATCCTCTCTTGCAAAAGCCTTGGACAGAAACCCTGCTGTATGAGTAGTGCATAAATGTTGCCATACAGGTCGAGAATTTTTGGTTTCCCAGACCTGTCGAGACGGAGATCAGCAAGTCTGGGGCAGTCAAACAGAATATGAGGCACGGTTTCCTCTTCTTCCCCGCAGCGGGGGCACCCTGATTCGAAATTTGGCCATAGCCTTGAGAAATATGAGCCAACAGGACAATGGCCTGTCCTGCACTCTGCTATAATAGCTTGCTCAGGCCTGGACAGCCTTCACCACGGGGAAGTGCGGTCAGGGCGCCTTATGCTCTCCCAGACTCCTCGGGATTTTTCGGGACTTGTCCCAGCACTCAAACCACTTTTCCATTTCTGTTTTTTGAATTATAGCCAGAGCATAATGAAAACTTACAGCATGTTCAGTTGGTGGAATTTGCCCTGCCTGGTGGGCCAAGGAGTCTGCAATAGTGTTGCTAGTCACACCTATGTGACTCGGTACTCACTGCATTATTACAGGGGTGTCATAGCGCTGCTTTAGTGTTGATATTGGGGGGGGCCATGGTCCAGGGCTTTGCAAAGCCTGTAGTATATAGTGATGTCCTTTCTTATCTCTCTGGAGTGGTGACGTCTCGAATTTCTAGATAGTGGTGACGTTTCTTATTTATCGTCTCATATCACCCCATAGTGATGACGTCTCTTATCTATATATAGTAATGACGTCTTATCTCTCTATATCTCTCCATAGTAATGGCGTCTTGTATTTCTCTATAGTGATGTCCTTTTTTGTCTCTCTGGAGTGATAACATCTCGTATCTCTCTTTAGTAATGATATCTCGTATCTCTCTATAATAATGATGTATCGTATATCTCACAGTGATGACATCATATTCCTTTCTTTGTATCTAAATGCTCACGCTAAAAGCGGAATTCTAACTTCAAAGGAGTTTTTTTTTTTTTTATTTTGCTAATATGGATAAATTGTGTTTCATCGGATAATGCTATTGTCAATGTAACATTGTAGAACCATTTTAGCAAGTCGTGAGCCTGTCTGCGTGGAAGAAAACAAAAGCATTAAGAAAAATCAAGAATATAGACCAAGAAATAAGCAAAGAAGACACTCTGCAGAATAGTGTCGGAATCAATTTGACTTCTGGCTCGTTTTGTAAGGGTACTATGTCGTGTTGTGGTGTGCCACTGGGATTACTTTCCCGCTGACATGGCGTCTTTAAGACTAGTATTGAAATAGTTCTGTTAGAAGCAGTGGTTCTCACAATCACGCAATGCTGGACGTTTTATGACTCTGTGTCCAGTTCATAAGCGTGACGATAGATTAGAAAGTAACGTTTCCCCTTTCAGACCTTGCGATCTATGGGGCAGATAATGTTAGGTCATCTGTTTCTATGGCCAGTGGTTAACGAGTAGGATGTCATGTGGCCAGCACAACGACCAACCGCCTTTACTTTCCCCAACTAAAGCCAGGTACCCATTAGAGTTGGGTGGACTCAGGGACGCCCTTAAAATCACAGTCTTCAGCAAGATTCGAGCCCAAAGCCTCATGTTCGCAAGCCCAGCGCTTAATCACTCAGTCACCGTGACCTCTCTACGAAAGATCAGATTGTTATAATATATTAGTTTGTATTCAAAAATTGAGTTCACATTTTTTCTTTTTCTTATTTCTGTTCTTGTTACAGAATCAATATTGTTTTTGTCTGCTAGTTTAATTTGTACTGGCCCCCTTCAGTCGTAAACGGCTATGGTTCATCTTGAACACTTTTTCGTATGGCTGTTGAGCCCTGTTTTGGAGAGACACTCCCGTCCACATATATTGCGGGTCGGGGTGGCTTTTGATTGGCGGTAGAGGAGCCGGCCATTTTCCGTGTGGCACGCTTTTCTACAAGAGCTGAGGCCCATGTCTTCTCGCTGTCCATAGCTTTCTTGGCCACCGTCTCTCTCCAGCTAGTGCTGTCTAGGGCTATGTCTTGCCATTGCCAGTATCAATGTTCACTGATTTTAAATCCCTTTTTATCACATCCACGTAACGGAGGTGGGGGCGACCAGTTTTTCTTGAGCCAGACGGTTCAATTACTTGTTAATTATTCGTTTTATATTCATAGATCTAGTTTAATCATATTTTGTTTTTATAGTTCAGACTATTTAATTAATAGTTCTAAAATCGAACTTCCGACTGTAATCCAATAATTACAATGAAATAATAACACTTAATGGTCCTGTATAATTACTTTATTTCGATTCCCAATATGATATTGAAAATAATCTCACTTGACATTTTATTTTTCCTAATAATAATCGATAAGCAATAATAATCATTTCCAAACAGGAATGATTACTTTGTTGATTAAAATAAGAGTCTTACGAATCTCTATTATCTCTCTACATATTGTGTTTTTCCAGAGGTCCGTACACAGGAGGCTTTTTTTTATTAAATTGATTAAGCAATGACTGGTATTTTATAATCGAAATAAAAAAGTTTTTTAATAACTCAGTTTCTATGTTCTAAAGCATTCCCAAGAAAGCACAGGGTAACACACACCAAACAGTTTCCAATGGTGTCATACAAGAGCGAGTCCTCATTTACGATCACTGGTCATTGACGTTCAAAACGAGGCAAGACGTGTGGAAGGCGCCGTTGTGGGGCTTCGGAACGTTTCGAGACTGTAGTTGAACTTCAGCAGAGTCTTGTTTTAACGTGTGGTGAATTTGGTGGTCTTTATTAAGGAGATTTAAAATTAAGAATATAAGAAGACCAAATTATTTTAGTCGACTTTTTCCCCTTTGTCTTTGTTATTAGTAAGATGCAAGGCACTAAAATTTATATTAATAGTTTATTCATCTTAAAAAAGGTGAATAATTAGTAGATAATTGTGTCTATCTTTGATGTACTTTGTATTTTTTATAACAGTCGGGCGCGATTCCAGATTTAGATTTCCCAAGAAAAGGGGAAAAAAAAACTATCTCCATATTAGCACCTGACTGGATTGCTCAATGAATTGGGAGTACCAGTAAAAAGTCTCGAATTGATCAATAAACATTAACGTTTGTAAGAGCCGAATAGTTCTTGGCTATCGAATCATTGTAGTTGAAACTTACAATTAATTGGTCATTAAAAAAAATGGAACGTAATCACTGAAACAAATATTTCGCCAGGATCGATTAAAAAAGAAATATTTAATTATAAAAACGAAAGTTAAAAAGTTTGAAAGAAGAATGGAAACATTGGGGGGAAAACTTTTACAACTAGTTTGTTTGTTGGTTGGTTGGTTGGTTGGTTGGTTGGTTGGTTGGTTGGTTGGTTGGTTGGTTGGTTGGTTTTACGTGGAAAAGGGAGGAGGTTGTTTTTTTTCGTTCTAACTTTTATATTTTTATTTATCGATATTATAATTTTAGGGGGGAAATTCTTTTTAATTCGACACTGTCTTTGCATGTCCCACTTCTTCCACCAATATAATTAGGCCTACTTTGACCACATTGCAGGATATTAAATAGAATGAATATGTTGGCTCACTTTCAATATTAATACCCCGGGTTATCTGGCATCGGCTCCAACTAAAGCTTTGTTATGCGTTACATAATATTGGTAAGTGATCGAAATGTCGTTTTAAATTAGAAGTCGCGCCTCCAGAAACAATGCGCCTCCAGCGCCAGGGCTCCAGGAAAATGCTCTCTAAAGATGTCCTGCTGGGGCTGTACAAGGAGATCTGACGTAAGTTGTTTTTCCGAGGATAGAACATCCGCTCCGGAGCACGGTGTTTGGCTACGGACGCCCGGGATGCCTGCGATGACAGGAATATCGCCCAAAATATCTGGCAGCCCGCAAGGCGAAGATACCGTCAAGGGAGACTAACCACAAAAGCCTATTGATTTTAGACTGATAAAGAAATCTCACTAATGGATTATTGCCCCTCCTTTCCATCTAATGGCGGTCGGGTAAAACAGCCTACCTTGGTCGCGACTCTACTTCAGTGCTGACTTTTTTTTTTCCTTTATTATTATTTAAGAATTGTAGACCTTATTCCGTCGTCCTCTTTTTTTTTCCTTCATTATTATTTTAGAATTGTAGACCTTATTCCGTCGTCCTCTTTTTTTTTTCAACCTCTACTTCCCCTGCTTTTCAATTTCCTTCGCCAATCTCCTCCCGCCTTCCCTCCGTTTTGAAACATCAGTATTCCCCTCCCCCACCCGTTCCCTCCCCCCCCCCCCTCAGGTAGACATAAAGGTTAGTCTGGTGTTTGTTTTTTTTCTATCTTCATGCCTCTACATTTTTTTTTATTCTAAAGTGTCTGTGAGTAGTAGTTATGTGTGGGCCTGTGTGTGGGCCTGTGCGTGGGTCTGGGTCTGTGTGTGGGTCTGGGTCTGTGTGTAGGTGCTATTGTTGGCGAAGTGAGCTGTGACACTTGGTGGCAAGATTGCTGCCAACAAAAAAAAACAAAAAGAAATAATGTTCAAGTCGGAGGGAACAGCCATTGTGTAAACATATTTAAAGGATATTAGAAAAATCAATTAAAATTGAGAAAAGAGAAAATTAAAGAAGGGTGAGTAACTTTTGGCATCTTTCTCCCAACCCTCGGAGCACCCTCGATACATAAGAACTATACAGTAGATCCAAGAAATTATCAACAGTAGACTTGGGCTCTACCTTTGACCTTGACATTTCAACCTTTCGTATGCAGACGTGTGAGGGGAACATATGCATGAGAGTGTGTCTGTATGTTTGTGTGTGTGCCATATGAACTGTTTATATAATGTATGCCTTTCATCTTGATAAGTAATTCGCTAATCAGATGAAAACAAATTCTAAACTAAAATTTTTTTTGGTTTTTATTTTCCTTAAAGTTTCAGATGTTTCTTCAGAAATGTTTATTAAGCCATTGCCCAATTCACCTGCTAGAAAGAAGACGATGGCTGGCAGTGTTAAAATTCGGACCATCATGTCGACAGTCCGATGTGCATACTACTCCGCCAGGTAGCCAGTCTCACGTGTCACTCATATAGAAATTCTCTTTTTCTATTGGTTGAAAGATATCCTGCATAATTTAATGTTTAGATTATTGATTGGAAGATTGAAACAACCCAGCACATCCTTAGAAACATTGAAACAGCCCAATAAAATTTAACATCATTAGAAACATTTCTTCTTCTTCCTCTTTCTCATTATTATGTTGGAGCGCTCAGATGACTAGACCAATATATGAGATGAACTGGCAGAGGTTTCCAAATCAGGCAGCTCTTTATAGAGAATCCTTTCAATAGGGGTGTTTTGGGCCAGTGTCTTGTTCTGGCCTCTTTGTAAAGAATGCAGTTTTGAAGGACACGCTCAGCATTATCTGGGCAGATTTCGCTAGTTCCAATTGTATTAGAAACATGAAAACAGCCTACTCAAGTACAACATCATTATAAACATTGAAACAGCCCCCCTCAAGTTCAACATTACTAGAAACATTGAAACAGCCCCCCTCAAGTTCAACATTACTAGAAACATTGAAACAGCCCCCCTCAAGTTCAACATTACTAGAAACATTGAAACAGCCCCCTCAAGTTCAACATCATCCCAAACAATTCTGAAGCTCAATTATTCATATCGAACATTTTTTCCCTAATACAACCTCATGAAATATTCCACACTCCGAGCTTCTTTTTTGTGGAATTCACTAACTACTTTAATATAGTTTTTATTAATGTTAGGAGGAGGGGGGATGTGTTGAATTTTAAATGAAATGATGTTCATTTCAGACAATATCATGTCTCATCCAGGGATACATTGGACATTGACATCGTTACATAGAAGAATAAAATGCATCACAAAACTCAAACTATTCTGATACATTTGCAAATACCATAAGAAATGCATTTTGAAATATCAGAAAGAAATGCATTTAGAAATATCATAAAGAAATGTATTTAGAAAGATCATAAAGAAATGCATTTAGAATGATCATAAAGAAAGGCATTTAGAAATATCCTAATGAATGGCATTTAGAAATATTATAAAGAAATGCATTTAGAAAGATCATAAAGAATGGCATTTAAAAATATTATAATGAAATGCTTTTAGAAATATCATAAAGAAATGCATTTAGAAATATCATAAAGAAATGTATTATAGAAATATCCTAAAGTAATAGTAGTTTAGAAATATCATAAAGAAATGTATTTTATAAATATCAGTTGAGACCGTTGAATCATTCCACTTCAGGCCTATATCTAAATGTTCCCTAAGTACTTATGGTACACACAGAAATGAGCGGGTGGGGTGTAATATCTCTTGTGTACTTTAAAGGTCTGAAACAACATTTTTACAAAACATTTCCGACCAATCATGCACAATAAATTTTCATTATTCAATTTGAAACGCACTCTTGCATCAGAGCCAGCTCTATGTCATCAGCTCATTCTTCTGACAAATTAGACATTTTCAAAATATCACTATATGTTTTCTCAAGGTAAAACTATTCATTTATCTAGGTTTTTAGTTGGCAGAGTTGACAGGTACATGTTAGGAGCGATTATTCCCAGAGACAAGTAACTATTTCTTAAGAGCGGTCACTCCATGTTCACTTGAACTTAATGAAGTTCTTTGTCTCTCTCTCTCTCACACAGAAGTTTAGACGCACCAGAATTAATTCCCTTGTTTACTGAACATGTATAGATTATAAGTGTGTACTGTGTGCCTAAACTTTAAAATTAAAAAAAAATGATTGATTGATTGAAAGGGGGGGGAGGTGAAATGAAAGAAAAGAGACAGACAGAGAGGGGTTCACATACCGTCATGGCATCCGTACCGACAATTTCTATGGCCTTGAGATCGAAACAAACGTTTTGCTGCCTTAAAACTATTTGGACCTTCATCATCCCAGTAACCAATGACTTCCATAGAGTTCACGTCTCTAAGTGACATGCACAATGACACATGGATACGAGTAGGACGTAACTATCTCTGTTAAGAAGGGACGTATTTAATTTATAAGATTCTTCTTCTTCCTTTTCTAGCCAGCTTTTTGCTGCTAAGCTGTGAGCTCTTTTGCAGACTGTGCCAAGGAAAAATAGTTTACTTTTCTCTTTAGTTACTCGGCACTGCAGAGGTGTTGGTTATGTTGGGCTGTAGTGGAAGTAGGGTCTGCCTATAATGGATAAGATAAGATATTCCTTGATTCTACTAAATTAATAGACTGAGCATAAAAAATTAGCAAAGAAATGTCCATGTCTGAAAACTTTGTTGGATAATTCTTTCCTCTATTTGTTAATTTTGTGTGACATTGCTTTATAAAATAAAAGTTCACCACATTCATTTACGTATTTCATTCTTGTACATGGAAACAATTAAAAGGGTCAAAGTCTGGTCATTCTTTTGCTTTTTGCACACTAAGAATCTAAATCTATTTCTGGGTTAATTAAAAAATAGGATTCATGTTTTTCCCCAATTCCACCACAAAGATGCGCATCACAAACATACCATAAAATAACCGTATTTAATATGACCCAGCATGCCGAGCATTACGTAATAGATCTTATTCCGTTGTCCCAGCAGTCTTAGACGAGATCCTGCTAAGATATTATCAAACATTATCGCTTAGTCAAACTGTAGTAGCGTGGTAAAAAAACAATAATAAGTGTATATTGGAGGAGATAACAGCCGAATGATCTAACACATAATATTTCATTTCACAATCTCTAACACCTTTCAGACAAACGTTGCCAACTTTTACAAGTTGTCTTTTACTTGGGTATATTCTATTATTTGATAAATAGATTAGTTTGACATCTTTTATTCCAAAGTAACTCTAAAGTTAATGATACCAAGACGAAGATATATTTGTATACTCAGTTTCTATTTATAGCCTAAGTTTTGCCTACTCGGCCTCTTCCGGTTGCTTGCACTGCAGTCACAACTTCATGGAACCTGGGTAGGATAGCGGACAGCTGATCTCAAATATGGTTCTAACCTTTTCCCTAGAAATTTAATAATCGAAGTATATCGCTGAGAACATAATTACTAGGTCGTTGGCCACACTCGGAAAACTCTAGCTTGACCGTTAATATTTTATAATTTTTCAAACTAAAAATAAATAATTGAAAATTTGGCTTAATCTACGTCTAAATCCTACATCGGTTTTGAAAGGACTATCGCACTCTTGACAGAACTATCGCGTTCGGGAATTTCCGAATGTAAGTCTTTATTGATTCAAGAGTTTAATAAATTAATGTTCAGGAAAATTATGCGCATTGTCTTCTAAGTTTAGATTGAAATACCTACCATTGATTTCTTATAAGGTGTACTAGATCTATGCATTAACTTCACCAGGATTCTTTCTCGGGGAGAAAGGGGGCGGGATAAAAAGTGTTTATACATCTAACATTCATTAATTTTTAAGAGAAAAACAATTCGCTCAATAAGTTGCATAAAGAAGTTTTTGTTTTTTTATTAAAGAATTTGTAATGTTTTTCTTGTTTATCCTCATGTGTCATGTCACTCAATGTGGACATTTTAAAGAGTGACACTCGAAAGTTTTCTTCGTATTAAGATGATATCTTCGTTTTAATTCATGGTAATGGTGCCAAGAGTTGTGTTGAAGACCCAAGAACGATGAAGCTCCTTTGCATTGGTCCGTCTGAATCTCTGTTGTATTTGGGAGGGATCCAGGCAGATGTAATTTGTTATATCTTCATTATAAATGACTCGTGTCCCAAGGTGCTCGGGCTAGCGAGGCCGAAGGCCGAGCACACCAAGAAAAGTCCCAGATATTCCTTCTCTGTACCACATCAGCCGTAAGGATAGTGACCTGGTTGGATAGCGATCTTCCATCCACGCCAGTGCAAAAGTCCATGTCATTAGGCACTCTAATGGGGGTTATTTCTCCCTTCCCTTTTGTTCTAATAGTCACCCGGGTGCCAGTGGAGGCTGAGAAGCATCGCCCGGAATTAAGGTGTTATAAAAGATGTCAATGAGTAAGACGATCATGATGATGTTCCTGATAATTCTTGCTGATTTCCTCTCCCTCAAACCGGAAACGTATACAAAATGAGAGATTTATTTATTATGTACTGCGGAGATGTGGTAAGCTAAAGCAAGTGGATGTTATATATGTCTGTGGAAGTTATATATGTCAGTGGAAGTTATATATGTCAGTGGAAGATATATATGTCAGTGAAAGTTATATATATGTCAGTAAAAGTTTTATATATTATTAATATTGAGGGGGTGGGCTCAGATCCACGTGGCAGATCCATCATGACTTGATCACCTTGCCAAGAAATGGTGTGGTCAGAGAGTAACGTAAAGGAAAATGGAGGCCCTCTCATATCTAGACTAAACAAAACTCAATAAGCCTTCTATAAATAGCATGCTTATGTACGTCACGTGACTGGAGACTCTTGTAGAGTGGTTAAAAACAATAACCCTGCTATATATGTATATCTCTTGTCTATTCGTAAGTATAATCTCCCCTGATTGGAGGCTCTTCCAGTGAAGTTTTTTTAAAAAAAAAACAACTAATAAGCAGACAAAGTACACGGACAGCCATCTTGTGTTCAAAGCCAAAATGTCAACGAGTCTGAAATCGCTTTTATCTCAATGTAAACACCATAGACCAGTTCATAGCGTCTTGGTAACGCGGAACCTCATGCTAGCATGTATGTTGATGTTAGCTCCTAGCGCGTGCAATGAGCTACCTTTTTAATTCCACCTCCCCCCCCCCCTTTTTTTTACTCCTTTTTGCATATTTTCCCCCATATGCAACACATCGGCTTTTGGATCATGTTACAAACATATGTAAGGAATCACTGGTAGTTGTCTTCCTTTCAATCATTGGCTGAATGCAGATTTTTTTAAAATTAGGGGAAACTTTATTTTCCTAGATAAGTTTTTAAATTTAGGAAAGTGCTGTGGGAGGGGCTGAAATAATTGGACAGTTTCATAGTGAGGCACTGAGTAAGGTGCTGAGAAGATTAGACAATATCATAGTAATGTGCTAACTGAGGTGCGGAAGCTCAAAATTAGAACCAGCGAAATCTGCCCATTTGGAGTGTGACCAGAGAATGCTGACCACGTCCTCCAAAACTGTTCTCTTTACCATGAGGCCCGTACAAGACACTGGCCCCAAAATACACCACTAGAAAGAAAACTATATGGAGAGCTCCCTGATTTGGAAACCACTGCGCAGTTCATTTCATGTATTGGTCTAGTCATCTGAACACTCCAACATACAAATGAGAACGAGGAAGAAGAAGAAGATGCTGAATTGGTTAGACAGTACATTAACCTACATTGAAGTTTTGTCCTGGTATAGTTGTCCGCGAGAATCTTACACCTTCAGAAAGAGCAATGGAAAATTAAAATATGTTTTGTTATAAGTCAAAGAACTCAAAGAAAGGAGGTCATAATAGACGATGTGTTGATTTACAGTTACGAAATACACTGTGAGACATGGACTTCAGCTATCAAGTCACAGGGAGTCTTAAGTTCTACAAATTCTTTTCTACCTAGTACAGACCATGACACACTCCCCGGTGTCACTCCAGGTCCTCAATACAGTTCCCTGGTAGCACGAAAGACAGCTCTAAGTCCCAGACTTCCATAACCTGCAGATCACTTCAGCCGGATCTGAAACAGCCTTTCCGCTCGAATCAAAATGTCGTCTATCCCTCGTGTTAAACGGTGTGCTGGTATGCACAATCAGTGTCGGCGCGGGACCAGGGTTACAGATAGATAGATAGATAGATAGATAGATAGATAGATAGATAGATAGATAGATAGATAGATAGATAGATAGATAGATAGATAGATAATGACATGGTAGAAGATTAGCCTACTATTTGAATATTAACCCGAATTAAAAATGTTTACATATAAATATAGGTAAGTTGAGCTATTTCTTTGTGGTATGTACTTTAGACTGCACATAAGTCAAATTGTTTCTTTCAATTTTAATTTTACTTTAGCATTTGGCCACCACTGGCGTTCACCAAAAAGTCACAGCAGCACAAAAAAAAACACACACAAAAATGTTCCTGTGTTATTATGTCATTATGTGTTAGTGTATGTGTGAACAGGTGTGTGTGTGTGTGTGTGTGTGTACGTAAACAGTTGTGCATGTGTTCATAATTAAAGGACGCATCAAACAAAGTAAACATAGTGCATTTCAAGTCAGAGATCCACTCATCCAGCGACAAAGAGTTAATTATGCTATTAACTGGTTAACTTGTAGCAGGCCAATCAGGATGGGTGTGACGTCTCTCCATTTTGAATCATTAATCGTAGGTACCAGTCACTTCCCTAACACGCCCCACTGTTTGTGATCTTTTCTAATGTCACCCAATGGACCAGGCAGAGAGCTCATTCCTTGCCTTTTAGCCAAAGTGACTAGCCTACTGAAGAACATAACAGCAGAGACGTGAGGGGGGGGGGGAGAGGAGTTGGGCGTTGCCGCTATAAAAAAAAGGCACAGTTCTATATGTCACGTTCAACTCACAATTGTCACGTTTGAAGACTTATCACGTAGTCACAGAGAACCAGTGGCGTAGCTAAGGAGAGGTCTATTGTTCAACGGTCGTTGCTGGCATAAGGGCGCCAAAATGGTCTCTGGGACAAACAGAAAATTATGTTTAATTGCATTATTAATCCATTTCCGAAATATATTTTTTAGTTTTTTGATTGTTTACTACTAACGTAAATAAAGACTACACTTAGCAGTTTGTCAACCTAAGTAGCACGATGTGCTGACAAGTTGGAGGTGTTGTTTTTTCTCAAGTAGGTATTTATAATGAAATTAGCTTGCGTTGTAAAAGTAAATGAAACTGAGATTTGTACAAATTCCATTAATATCGCTCGTGTAGCGAGAAAGCTTTTTCGCAATCGTTTTTATTCCAGGTCGTTCCCAATGTCAATGTTACCAAGTGGGACTCGAACACGTCTCTACTCGTCTTTCTCACGTCATAACGGATTGGAAAAGTCCACCCCCCACCCCCATTTTGAAGTTCAGGATACGCCTTTAAGAGTGAGTGCCAATAAAGTGTAGTAGACCTGGCGCCAGTTATGATTGTTACACTGCAGCACTTGGAATCAGCTGTGATCAGTATGACATCAATGGAAGAGATTTATTTCTAATTAAAAACACATTGGATATTGTATTATATGAATTACGAGCAAGTATTTTCCTTTCATATATTACATCATAATTAAATTGAATTCGATTCTATCGAGCATTTTTCCCTCTAAATTATTGTAGTCTTTTGTTCTTATTCTTTTTTTAAAAAATACATTCAAGCTTTTAACATTTGTATTAAATTGGTATAAAACTAATACGGGTTTTATGAAACATTCATATGTCATAGAAAAACCGTTGCCATTATAAATGGTAATAGGTGGGCTCGCGTAACAATAGTATAATTTCAAACACATAAAATTGGCTAACTAGTTTCGGTCTGCATTTAATAAACATTGATAAAGAAATCAAGCCTGTCTCTAGATACAGTGTAATAAATAGCAAAGTTAATTGTCTGTGTGTTAAACAGATAGCACTTGATACCCCCTTTACAATAAGTGTTAATGCTACTTCTTAGAATTCAATTAGATTTGTAGATTTGTTCTTTTGGATTTCGGCTCTTTATCTGTAATACTTTGTGGTTGCACCTTTTAATAATTAATTAATATTACGATAACTACTTAGCGAGTTATATTGATTGCAACGGATCGGCAATATGACATCGATTGTATTGTTTTAGCAATATGACATCGATTGTAACTTTTCACCAATATGACACCAGTTGCAATCAGAGGCGTAGTGTGCAAAATGTGCGTCCGGAATATTTTATATTTAGGTCTTGTGATTAAACTCAATGAATTAGAACCACATATGTCTTGTGGTGCGAATAAAAAGATTTGAGAACTTCAGCTTTAAAAAAAAAATATTTCGTTTAATTCTGTAGCGATGAGCTTTCTTTATATAGCAGTAACTCTTTCTCTGCTGTATGTACAAACATGCTTGGATACAGTGTCTGCACATATTTTCTCTAACATGGAAGCAACATTCGATAGTCTTCATCTTGTGCTTGGATCGAGCTCGTTTACATTGTATGCAATCCTTCTCGTCTGCTGCTTCCAAACCGTATGTTACAAGGCTTCAGAGATTGTTCTCTCCCTTGTTCCTTAGTATAGAACGAGAGTTCAGGGAAATCCCGCTTGTGGTGTTTGTTAGGGGGAAACCCTGAGCATGTTGAGGGATGGAGAGAGGAGAAAAATAAACAGGGGCTGATGAACTCTTGTCATGCAAGTAGCTTTTCATCCTTGGAGTTGTTACCCCTGATGACCATCAGTAACTAAGATTATCTCAATGATTTTATTCGGACGTGAGGAAATGGATCGACAAGAGGCGTGGATTGACCTTTGCTCTCTGAATTTATAATTTCACACACACACACACACACATTTTTTCCCCTCACCCGTCTGTCACTATCATGTTTCCCGTAACGCCAAGTCAATGTGTATCACTTGTTTTATACAGTCAATTGGTCAAAATGATAAAGAAGAACTTCACTCAAACGAAAAGGTTTGCAGTTTCAATGAATGTATCAGACGATGTAATTCATTGTCATATCCTTAATTGCATTTCTTTTTTTGTGAAATGATAATTAACTTCGACGAACTGGACACAGGATAATCACTAAAACATATCTAGTCATACAATCTTCTGATTTTAATGAAAGTCTTCATAATAGAGTTTTAATTTCAATGAATAACAGAGCAGCCTAGGGAGGGGGAATGGCGTTGACCTGAACATTTTTATGTGGTAGTTATAACTAAATTTAGAACTGAACTGAAGTTAAAAATTGTGAAGTATCTTACTAGATATATTTGATTTTTTAAAAAAATTCTTTGTTATCGAATGCTACAGATAATTTCCCCGAGATTAAATGTTCCAGCTTTAATGGTTGCACTGTGTTTTTCTGCCTCGCCATTGTACAGCTGACTGGAGCTCAAACTACGATCTGCGAGACATATCCGACTCGTGACGTGCTGCGGCCCCTCGAAGCTTCTGTCCACAGAGCATGCTGAAGCCACGTTGTGGATCGATTCCAATAGACTGGACCGCATTATTGTTTCTATTAGATGCAAACCATGATACGAGTCGTAAATTTATAAGACCCCACCCCACCGCAGTCCTGAAAAAGTTTGGCTTAGTTTGATGTGAGCTATCAGAAGATATGTGAACAAAATAAAAAAAGACAAATAGTAAATCGTATTCGAGTCTCCGTTTAAAATGTGACCAACAACAAACAGACATTCAAATAGATTTTAATTAAAATCAAACGTGACTCACAATCGAAGTAAGTCTTCTGTAAAAAAAAAAATGTTTGACATAAATTATACATATAAAAAAGTTTATAAACAATCAAGATGTATTATGCCTTGTTAAAAATCTGGGCCATGTCTTTTATTCACTGAAAGGACATTTCTTGCAGCTTATCTGGCATGCTTGCACATCATTTTTGGCAGGGACGAGCGTTATCATGACAATCTGGCAACTAGTAGAGCTTATCACGACAAGCAGGCAACATGGCAACGTAATGTAGCCAGGTGATTGAGACAATCAAAACGGGTGCATGTCAATAAGGGAGATAATTAATGAACCTTACGTGATAACTGACACTCAAACGAAAAAGTTGTTGTTTTTTTCAAGATGACTTTTTGTTTCACTGACCTTAAATAAACCGAGCTGATAAAATGAAAGAAATGAAATCTAGCAGATAGGAAGAAACTGACGTAATCTTTTCTTATAGTCCAGGGTGCGTTTTATTAATGGTGTTTACATATTGCACATAAATCATTGCCAAAAAATGTTTTTGGCTGCTCCCGAAAGGGTAAAAGTCGCTATTTTGTGTAGTCTGTCTGCCCACCCATCCATCTGTCACATTCAGATTTCAAAAACTTTAAGCGATATTGAAAATCCGATCTCAGCGTTGTTGGGTTTTTTTTTTTTTCGTTTGTTTGTTTTTTTCCCTCCAGACTTCTGCACTGGGGTTGTCAAGTTTTGAATGTCTTTTAAAGAGAACCAATTAGGCTTCTTTTATATGACACGTTTATTTTTTTAAAAAAGTGATTCAGGCAGGTAGGATGGTCTTCAAAAACAAAATGCAAATAGTGATTAACATACATGCATGCATAAAGTACTCAATATATTTTTTACCAACTTTTTTTTTTTTTTTGTGACAATCATTTATTTCTCTGTAAAACGCAAGAAGTGTTATTTTGTTTTTGAATTTAAAAATACTCTTCAAATCAATTATCGCAATACCTCTATTCAAGTCAGAACTTCATAAAAGGCGGAACCTGGACGCTGATCTCAAAAATGGCTCCTAACAATTTTTCTAGAAATGTAGCAGTTGATGTATATCGCTCAGAGAAGAATGACTAGCTCGTTAGCTCCTTGGGGAAAGTTCTAGTTTAACTGTTATCATTTATCAAATAAAAAGTGAATGAAACTTAACATTTGGTTAGAGAGGACTATCGCGTTCTTGAGATCACTTTTTCTGACTAAAGAGATTAATAAATTTATGCTCTGTAAAATACTGCTTCTAAGTCTAGAGCTAAAGGCTTATCACTGGAATAGTAAAACGTGTATGGTGTACCAGATCTTTACATTCGCTTAACCAGGACTTTTTCACGGAGAGAATATTTTGCCAAACCTGATGCAGACTGCAGACAAAGTTGCTGTCCACCGTGCGGACAAAGTTTTCTTTTCGACGTCTAGCTTTTATTGTTTTGGCCACTAATGTGTGTCCCACGACCTTGATGAGAGCTGTACAACTGTTCTTTTAGAGGCTATCTTCTGCCAGCTACTTTCCCCTATGTCATTGAGGACAAATTGGCGCCTGATCTTTTTAGCGCTTCCGGTGTGTACCTCTTTTACGAGGTCGTCCTTTAAGTTTTGCCCCGAAAAAGATCGATAAGAAAAGCAGTTTGCAGTTGTTTCCTCTTGCGGATGTTAAAAGTTACAAACTTTTTGTAATGGTAAACTATGAAATAGTCGACTTTCTTTTAAACAACTTTGGATCAACAGTTCTGATTTATCAGAACAAAAAAAAGAATAGAGGCAAATCCAAGGAGTGACATGTCAAAAGTACTGAAATCTCTGATTATAAAAATAAAGTCAACTTTTAAAAAGATAAACGCCATTATTTTGCCGAAACAAAACGTAAAAATACAAATAAAAAGGGAAAGAGAAAGCTACCTCCTTAATACCATGAGGTTAACATACACAGAATTACATATATACAAATATATTATAGTCAATCAAAAAGTTTTACTATTTATATACTAATAATTAATAACACTGCCCATGCGTTAGTGGCATGAAATTACCTCCACTAAAAAATCTCCTTTAGTCTTTATAGAGTCAGCCATCAACAGATGACCATTACACATCTGACCTAATGGTATCCCAGTATGACCTTTCGATGACCGCATTTACCCTAGGCTTTTTTTTTTTTTTTCTGTGATTTTACTCAACGTAATTCACAAGTCCAGGCCCCAGGCCTTTATCTGGAACTTTACCATCAGCCAACCAGTATCCACTAAGTCGCCAGCTATTATGGGCTTAGACCAGGGTCCGGGGGCCAGCTGGCTTGTCTAAAGTAAAAGCATCTATCCCCCCCCCCCACACACACACACACACCAGGCCTCACAAAGACCTATTGATAAGATTTTTCTTTTCGTCCCGTCCTAGCCAGACGACCGAGCGAGATGTGCACACAGTATCTGTTTCCTGGCTCCACGCCGCAGAAAGAAAAGCAAACATTCCTTTAAGGCTTTTAGAGTGAGCACTTCTGAACGACTCAATCGGAATTGTGCTCTTTCTGGGTGGGGGGATGGAGGACTGGGTCAGTGAATGCCCAGAACTGATGTAAGAGTCACACAAGACGATATGTCACTTAGTCAAATAGGGAACATCCCTGGATACCCAGGCCAAAGGACTTATTTTTTAAAGAGTAGCTATTGAGAAGAGGATCTGACATTTTGCAAGCGTATTGTTTAAGTAGTCATCAAGGAAATGAACTGAGTGTCTCATTGAATACTGAAAGTATATAGTTATTGGATTCAGTTCATTGAGATGTAAGGTTTATTAGCGACTATGGCATTTTTCTGGGCCTCCATTCTTGAGAAGCTAATGTATAGTATAACGTCGTAACACCATTAAATGCTGTTAGGTGGCTAAAATTGCCAACTACAGCTGATTTTATTAATAGCTTTTTGAATTGTGTGGGAAGCGTGGTCGAGAGGCTAAGTGCGCTTGAACTTAGCTTGTCTTTGCTACCTAGAAGGGTTCGACACCCGACTCGGGCAGAGTTGCGTTTACTGAGCGCCTAAAGGCAGCACGGAAAACCAACTCCTAGATACCCCCCACCGGTCCACAAATGAGATTGGACCAAAGCGCTCTGAGCATGCTATAAGCATAAAAGTAGCGCTATATAAAAGATTTAATAATAATAATTGTTTATCTTTGAATCCTGGGATTTTTAATTTCGGGATCTTTGGGCACCTCTGAGTCTTATGCGTTCTCTTCGTTTTTTATTATTATTTTATTTCATGTGTCAGCCATTTTGTTTCGTTTTTTTTGTTTCGTTTTTTTTGTTTCGTTTTTTTTGTTTCGTTTTTTTTGTTTCGTTTTTTTTGTTTCTTTTTTGTTTTTTTTTAGGAATATTTACATTTGAAAAAATAAGGATGGTGGGGGGTTGTGTATCGCATTATTTGGAGCTGAATTTGGTAGCTTTGTGTTTGTATTTACTTGTTTTTCTTTTCTGTTGGAGTTTATAGAAAATATTTATGTAACTAAATTAAGTGTTATAGATAAGCTACTTACAATTTACAATATTTTAAATTTTATTTACAAAAAGAAAGAATGGATTTTATATGTAAGTGATTCAAATATACATATAAATAATAATAATGTAATAATAACAGCAGTTATATCTTGGCATCCCGTGGTATCATATCGTCAGCCGGGCTAACAATGCAATCATATCGGCTGCATAGGTCTTGTTTGACATCTTATATTGACTGCCATCAATAAGACATTATACTTTCCAATCTCTCAGCATGTTTGTGCTTGTATTCTGAACGTATTTAGTTCGCTATAAATGAGTTGTTTTTGTTTGTTTTCCAGAAGCTCCAAACAGACGGCGTAGAGTGTGGGACACGTCTGAAAATGACACCAGTTCTTTGCCCCCTCCGTTCTTCCACCCCACCCCCGAGCGTGTGACGTCTAAGGAAGGCCAGATGGCCAAACTGGAATGTATGGTAGAGAACATCGGCACTAAACACGTAAGTTAAGCATTCATCATTATTCACACGTATAACAGGGAATGATGTACACAAGCAGTCATCATTACTCAACATATAATAGTGAATGATGTATTCGAGTAGTCATCTTTAATCAATTTTATAACAGAAAGTGATGTATACGAGTTTTCATCATTAGTCAACCGTATAACAGTAAAGTAACTGTCAGGGGCTGGTAATGGGACGCTTACAATGTTGATAGCGCTGTAACAAATAGATGTCATGCCCAAGCTAGGGCCTGCGGGCAACATCTTGCCAGTTCTTTAAAGTTCTGCGTGTATAAAAAAGGTTCGGAGGCTCGATCAATTCCATTGAGTGGTTCAAAATGTGTGGGCTATAATGCGACTCATTGTCCTCGTGTCAAATTTTTTTTAACGTCACTCAGGCCGGAAATTGCAGGGCAGCACTGAAGGGAACTTATACGTGATAAAACGTGAAAGTGTCGCGTCCAAAGAACAAGTCTTTCTACATCTTTCTTTCTGGAACACTCGGACAGTGCATAGATCTAAATATAGATCGTATAGTTCAGAGGAGGTTAAAAAAAATAGAATTCAAGTATGAAATATCGAGACTACAGAAAATTAGAGAAAGTATTTTTTAGAAAGATGCAAAAATGTAAACTTGGCGATCTATTTATTATTGTGTTTTATGCTGGTTCTGTTTCTGTAATCATTCTAATCAATGTATATTGTGTCTGTATTTGGGATATTGTGAATCTGATTTGCCACACTACAATATTCAATCTACAGCAGTGGATGTATTCTACTGTATAAACTAGTACACAAATGGCCGGCTACTCTTGGATAACTTGTCGCTAGATTTTACCTTTTAGAACCATAGCACAAAATGAAAGTTATCATTCTTCATCTATTGACTACCCAACAGAGACACCTGAGTGAGATACATTTTACATGTCGGAGGGTTCAGATCATTAAACCTATATCTGAGATGAACCGCAAAGTGGTTTCCAGATCAGGCAGTTCTCCGTATAGTTTTTGTTCTATATGAGGATTTTGAGGCCAGAATCTTATTCGGGCCTCTTGATATAGTATACAGCTTTGAGGGACATGGTCAGCATTCTCTGGAGATGCTCCACAAGGGCAGGTTTCTCTCGTTCCTACTCTAAGCTTTTGGAACATATGTTGTCTCATTCTGTTGTGTCCGTTTCTGAGTTGAAAAAGTATGTGTTGGAGATACACATACGAAGTGTTAAATTTAAATGTTACTGTTTTCGGTTTGCCATTTGGTAGTTTAGAAAATACAGAGTAATGGTCTTTTCTTTTAAAAACTAAAAGTAACTTAACCTGTTTGATTCAGCTCATTACCAAGTAGAAAACAGCCAATGAAATGGTTTCTTTTTATGACTCCGTGGACATTTATGCTATTTACTCGAAAACTGAGGCCATGTTTCTGACCTGAGCATATTTAATTCGCCAGACGAGATTAGCGTAATGATTTTTATTGGCGTAACAAACACAGCGTTTCTCAAACTCTGGGGAGCGAAGTGCTAACAGGGGGAGCATGAAGATGGTCATTGTTTTAAGAGAAAAAAGCATCTTTTGTATTCACATTGTAATTATAAAATCGTTTTGAGTATTGAACAATTTAAAAGAAACTTTTTATTACGAATAAGAGAACAAATGTTCGATTTAATTTCTGTGACGTCGTTTCACCTTCATACTGTTTCACCTTCATACTGTTTCACCTTCATACTGTTTCACCTTCACAATGTTTCACCTTCATACTGTTTCACCAACATTGTCTGAAAAGGGAATTAATATAATACAAACTTCCGGGATTGACGTCACAGTAAGTCCAGAGTCTTTCCCAAGCGACGTACCATCGCTCAATCGCATCGTACCATCGTTCATTTTCAACGTACCATCGCTCATTTCCAACGTACCATCGCTCATTTCCAACGTACCATCGCTCATTTCCAACGTATCATTGCTCATTTCCCATGTACCATCGCTCATTTCCAATGTACCATCGTTCAATTGCGTGAACAAAACATTCGCTATAAGAAGTCTTGATGAAGAAAAGGATGACCCAACTATTACAAATGTACATGCCCACTGCCTTGAATCTCTCGCACATTTGTTTCCAACCCTTTTATTTACTAACTTTGTTTGGCCTGTTCTATTACTATCTATATAGTGCTTTGAAGACGCTAGGAGAATACATTTCTGAAGCTAAGAATGAACAAAAAAACTTGATCTGGGAATCCGATCCGGCTAAGAAACTTACAGTGGTCTTCTATACCCTCTAGCTGGATAGGGCGTAAACGTAATTTAGTCACTACTAAAATTTGAGAAACACTGACTTAAAATGTCATTCGGCTCGACTTCCCCACACGAAACATCTCAAAAACATTTCTGCCACCTGTTTATTGTAATGTAGTTCAGTTGTTTTAGTTCTTTTTAAAACAAAACAAAACAATATCGCATAAAAAGATAATTCGCTATTATTCTAATTGATTCACATTGGAGACTATTTATAATGAAACATTAATAACACTTATCCTGGAACTTGGTGATCTGGGAACTAGACAAAATTGATCAAGCATGAAACTTCTTTACACTTGTAGTTTACTGGAACTCTTAGATTACATTCAAACTGTGTTCCGTGGAACCCTAGTGTTCCGCGAGGCCTGAATAGCTTTTCCGCGAACTACTGGAATAATTAACTAGATGGCCACCAGGTCAATTAATCTCTCTCAAAAAAATAAGCAAAGTGTTCCGCTAAATACTCAGAATGTGAGAAGTGTTCCGTTAACGAAAAAGTTTGAGAAACATTGGTCTAGTCTATTGAGTTTAACATTGAACTCTTATAATTTTGTAATTTGCTTTAGCAGCACAAGGGCCAACGCAATGTAGGTCAAGAGAACTCAGTTTGGTCAAAATGTAGGATGAAACTATTGTAACATTTCGAGAATAAATACAATAAAATTAAACATTTATGAAAATGACCAGAAGTGAAAAGAAGAAAGGGGGGGGGGAGTTAACTAAAATTCAATAGGAAACAAACAAATAAAAAGTCAAATTGACAAATGTTAAAAGTGTTTTTTTTTCTGATTTGTGACAGACAGACAGACAGACAGGGTACAGAGGGTAGGAAAACAAGCAAAATATTTTAAAAATCTTTAAAAACAAAAAAACAAAGCTTATCTAAAGGAGAATGACTCTGCCCTTAAAAGTATATCTATCAATAATGTAGAAGTTATTTCCCTTGTTTGATACAAACATAATTACCAATATTTAAAAGACTAATTGGGTATTGTTTTTTTTATTGATTCATTTTTGTTAGCTACAACGAATTATTGTTTAAAGTCTCAATTTGATCGGCGAATGCGTGAGGGAGAAATAGCGGTAACAATTATTTAAGGGGACTAAACCCAACAAATTTAGCCATATATGTAAATACTGAAGAATTAGTTTCCCTTGTTGGTATCAAACAAAGTAATTAATTACCAGTAATTAAATGACTAATTACTTTTTCTTATTGAATCGTGTCTAGTCTATGTCGATGAATACTTGTGGGAAGTTTCAACTTGTTCCGATAAATGGGTGTGGACGAAATAACGTGTACACACGTTTTGCAAAGATAGACAAACAAAGTGAGTTGATATAAGCTTTGTACAAAAAAAAAAGAAAAAAAGAGAGAAAGAAATTAATAATAAGATAAGAGAGAAAGGGAGAAAAAGAAAGATTGAGAAAAGTGTATAAGAGTGAGACACAAGAGAAATAACTCTAAGTTGAACAGAAACGATTGTTTTACCTTCTATTAGCTTACCTATTCCGCATGGATGGAAGGTGAAAGTTGGGTGGGTGGAAGTCTGAAGCTGGGCAGATAGAGTGTCTCGTTCATAACGTCGCGTGTTCGAGCCTCATACCAGCCAAAGTTTTTTCATTGGCGATCCCATCTGATCAAATCAATCCCATCCATAGCAGAATCGATCTTGATCCGGTTAAGATACGATACGATACGATCCTATTGGCTCCATTTCGATTCTATCATATACGACCCGACTTTATTCAAACATAAACTAGGAATTGATTATGCAACAAAAATGTATTCGGAAGACTATTCTTTATATGGAGTGCAATACCGTATTATGGCCTACGGGTACAGGTTCTATTTTATTTTACTTTCAATAATATCAGAAAGCTGAAATAGTTGTCTGGTTCCGGTTACAAGTCATAGCTAACCTAAGGATGTCTCTGCATCTGAAGGAGTGAAATATGTTTTGGCTCCAAACTTTAATATCTCTATGACGCAGTGAGCCCCTCTCTTTATGGCTAGTTATATGGAGACATACCAAGTGTGTAAGTTATTATTAGGGACTACTCTGGTATAAAACATAGAAGATGTGACCAAGCCTTATGCATCTGGTCTGCACATTGGCTACTGCCCTACCGCACTCCCCACTATTCCCTCCACTCTTGTCAGTTGTTCCTCTCGCAGACGGTAATTAATGACATGAACAGTTAGTTTACGAGATTCTGCGTGAGTTAGCTATGGTTAGCAAAGGACGTAAATCTCCATGCTTCGCTGGTGGCCGGAAATTCAGGCTAGGCCCACTTGAAGATTTTTATTGTAGCCACTAGAAGGTAACAACTTCTAAATAATTATGTGACGTTATGGTGGGATTTGTACACAGGATGTACTGCAGTTAGAATTAAGAATACATTTATTTCTACAATGTTGTTGTTAGAGTGACAGTATGTTAGAGTGACAGTATGTTAGAGTGACAGCACGTTAGAGTGACAGTATGTTAGAGTGACAGTACGTTAGAGTGACAGTACGTTAGAGTGACAGTACGTTAGAGTGACAGCACTTTAGAGTGACAGCACGTTAGAGTGTAGAGTGACTGTACGTTAGAGTGACAGCACTTTAGAGTGACAGCACGTTAGATTGACAGTCTCCCATAGATCTTTTTAAATCAGTCCCATTGATAATGCACTTTATGGTGGTGAGGCTTACTTAAAGGTTGTTTAAAGATGTATCTACAAAATAGTCACTTACTACAATAAAACCAAAACTTGTGTACATCCTGCTTCTATCCATGTCAAGAATGCAGGTCAAGTTGTACGACGTTCTAGTTTGTCTCTAGGGCTGATTCAAGCAACTCGTTCCTTGCTCCACAATCTTACTGGAAAAATGCACCATCACCACGGTCGGCCTGGAAAAAATGAAAGAATTTATGACATTTTTCTAACGGAGCTTAAAGAAACCTACTTAACTCTAATTAGCTTCCCGCAGCAACAGGAGAATAGAAAGGAGTTAGGTCATTGCCCGGACTGTCCTTTACCCTAGCCATATAGTGTCACTTTCAAGTGGTGGACGTACTTGACATGGAGAAAGACCTTGAACAAAAGAAAGTCTTCAAACCAGACTTGATCGAAAACGAGGACAAACGTATACAATTTTAACACATGCACTAATGATCTCGACAAGAAAAAAAAAGTCAGAAACACTAATTGGATTATTCGTTCCGCGTGAAAAATAATTAGCCCTTGATTGAATAAGTGTTTCATAAACGGATGCGGACTGCATGGGAGGTGGCTGAAAGGATTCTCTGAGTATAGGGCGGGGCAAGAACTGGGTTCTAATTGTCTCTATAGATGACTCTACCGAAATCTTATTATGAGTGGATAGCTTATATTTAGTGAAATTGTATCAATTATTTTGAATCAATCGAGTAATTTATTTTCAATTATGACTATATGACAAAGTGGTCATCATCGAACCACGATGGACAAACTATAGACTATATACATAATCTATGATCATAACTAACAATAATACGAGAGTAAGATTGGAGATTATCACACTAATAATTATTTTTTTGTTCAGCGCAATTTCATGTCATAGTATGCTGAGTGGCTACGATCCAAATACTTTTATGGACCAGTTGGGGGTGGGAGGCTATCTGGGAGAAGGTTCCCGTGCCACTCTTCAGACCACTGAATGGGGAACTTTACAAGAAAAAAGATAGAGTTCCCCTCTAAGACCTTGCGATCTATGGGGCATATGATGTTAAGGTCATCAGTTTGTGGCCAACGGTTAACAAGTGACCAGTACAAAGACAAACCGCCTTTACTTTACCCCAACTAGAGCTGGTAGTCTCAGAGGCGCCCAAAAGATCCCGAAATTAAAAATTCCAGTCTTCACTAGGATTGTATTGTCTACGACTATGAATAATTGTGCAAAAAAAGTTAACTTGATCCGAGAATGTTAAGTGGATGAAAAAAAATATGTAAAAGAATCCTCCCAGACAGAGAGACAGGCGGAATTAGGTAATAAGAACGAATTAAGCTATAATTAAACAATATCTCAATGCTTCTCAAATATATTCTATTATCACTATTTAATAACCCTTATGTTTTGTGTGTTCTATAAACAGGAAAGCTTAGATAATGTAATTCTGCAGGGCTTAAAAGTGCATAAAAACCATAGACTATATATATAGTATATGGTAAAAACTAACTACCTTTTAAAAAAAGACCTAGCTTAGCAACACTTCCCTTTTTTTTTTCACCGGATACACTAAAAAGCTAGCTATTTATAGTTTATCCTCCATGTATCTAAATATCCAATTTATCTAAACTTGGTTTTAAATCCAGAACCATCGGACCACTATTAAATGACTCTATTACCGCCGCCACCAAGTTTGTATCGTAGAGAGTTTTTGCCTCTATTATCTAATTGATGGGTTGGAAAGTAACTCTGGTCAAACTGCTTGGCCAAAGGACATCACTTGGTTTCATGGCTCTATCGATTTCTTTTAGTAAATAATTCTTCAGGGACTTCAAACTTAACGCAATGGCTGCAAACATAGTACTTTGACTGCAAGCATTATACATTGACTGCAAACATAGTACATTTGCTGAAAGCATATTACATTGACTGTGAACATAGTACATTGGCTCCATACATACTACATTGACTGAATACCTAAGTGCAATGAGTGGGAATTAAATATTTAAGTTACGAAATGTACCAATAATCTAGCACTATCAAACTATCGAATAACAAATTATCAACGATCAAATTATCAACGATCAAACCATCAACTATGAAACAAAACATCAGACATCAGCTATCAAACCAAAAAGTATCAAATCCTCAACTACCAAAGGAGTTTTCATTTTTTATTAACCAGTTTATGGAGGTTACCAGATTTGAACAGAACTGAATGAACGAGCGGGTTGAAGTCTCTACAGCACCACTAAGATGAATGGATGGTGAATATAAGCAACCATGGGTATCACATATTCATAACCGTTCTCAGAATGAGGGCTGAATTGTAAATTGCATACCATTTCCTAGCACGACTATTTTAAAACTCGCCATGGGCACTTCAACGATTCAAAATTGTTGTATTTTTTCAAATCCATTTCAATTATAATATTGGCCTCTTGATACACTGACAAACAGAGCCGATCAATAGAGAAATATTATTCCAACACGCTAGACTATAATGTACAATGCTGGCTAGTGCCAAGTCAGTTAATAGTAGCGTATTGGTGGTATTATGTACTGAGTGTACATTGGTCTATAAGAAAAAAAGTCACATTTCTGCTTGCTATTAGAGACACTATGCACTTCTGTGTACGAGTGTTTACGAAACTCTTGTGTATATTGAAGTCATCGCTCTGACCAGATGAATAGCAAAAAAAAAAGCTTTACCCAAAAAAAATTGGACTAGCTTTATCATAAAAATTGGACTAGCTTTATCATAAAAATTGGACTAGCTTTATCATAAAAATTGGACTAGCTTTATCATAAAAATTGGACTAGCTTTATCATAAAAATTGGACTAGCTTTACCATTTGCTGATTTGTTGAAGCGCTGAAAATTACCGAATCAGGTAAAATGTTGATGTGTGAAAGAGTCCGCAGTAGCGACCCAATACCTATTTCCACTTTTTAAAGGACTAGCTTTATATAGAACACCACGTACGAATTGAAAGAATTCGAATTGACACTCTGCCTCCATTTCACTGGTGCAGCGTTTAGCCTTAGTTAGCTGGAATGTTTGAAGGACAGCTGCACCGGCTTTAGAAGGAAGCAATCCGGACAGTCCTAGGAAAGTCAAAGCACAGTTCAGTGGCAGCTCTTTTGCATACACTCCACTGTTAGCACTGGAGTTGAATACCAAAGGAAGTTTAGTCATTAAGGCATAAATATGTAACTTATGTTTATGTATCCTTGTTTAGGCCAACTAATAAGGCTTGTCTTCGAGTCCGAAGATTAGTGAGGAATGCAGTATTTCCCGTTGCTGCGCAGCCCCAGCTGTGACTTACATATTTTGCCACACACAGGTCAAGCATAACCATTGTTGCAGGTGGTCGATTTAGATTTTCTTTTCGCCGTCTGCATCTGTCCTCAAATGTGTATCCCGCGGCCTTTGTGAGTGACCTCCAGCTGTCTCGTTTTGAGGCGCATGCATCCAGGTGCCCTCTTCTATGTCAGCTAAGGCAAGTTGGCGCCTAAGCTGGTCTTTGAAGCGTTTCCATAGGGCGCCTCTGTTATGTCGACCACCTAAAAAGACTGCCTTTTACATACGTTCGTCTTCCGTACAAGATACGTGCCCTGCCCAGCGTAACTGTCGGACCATAAGAAGTCCCTCTATACTCTCTGTTATAAGCATTCTGCTGGTTCTAGTCACGTAATGAAGTCTTTTAAACACTTGTAATATTTATATCAATTTTATTAGAGAAAACACAATCATTTGAAGTCTCTCTCATCAATAAGAATAGAATGTTTCAGTTCGTTATAAGATGGATATTATGATAATAAGGATGGTCTTCAAGTCCGACGACTAAGTAGAAGTGCATTGTTTCACGTGGCTGCGTAGCCCCAGCTGTGACCTACATAGTTTGTCACATCCAGCGTAGATTTAACCGTTGTCTGTCGGTAGAAGGTTTAGGAATTTTAGGTTCATTTTCCGCCGTCTATGTCTGCCTTAGGTTGTAAATTTAATTTTGGTACAAATGTTTATCCCGCGACTTTTGTCTTTTTAATAAATCTCCAGCTGTCTCGTTCTATAGCCGCCCGCTGCTATATGCTCTCGTCTTTGTAAGTTAAAATAAAAAGCTGGCTCCTACGCTGGTCTGAAAGTTTTTCCGGGGGGCACCTCTGTTGCACCTACCACCTTTCAGCTCACCAAAAAGTATTTTGGTACACGGTTGTCCCCCATGCCCTGACCAGCATGCAAGCTCTAAACAGATACATTTGGTACAAATATTTCTAATCGAACAGATTTATTTTTGTTAATCTAGATCTATTTCAAATTTAATTACATGACTGATCCAAACTAATTGATACACTTAATATAATCTTTGATGTTGTTTTTAAAAGTATTTTTAAAAATATTTTGCTTGTTTTTAGCAAGATAATTACAGAAGCAAGTTTTAATTAAATAGTGACGCATGAGTTACACTTCATCATGCATCAGCTTAAATTCTAGATTCCAACTGTAATTAAAAGATGGCTTAACCTTGATTGAATGGGTTATATCTTATTGAATATAAAGCGAATTTAATCTATTCATTACAACATTTGATTGAGTTACCGTTGTTTTAATTACAATTGATTGCTATTCTCCTCTCATTTGAAGTGTCATACAGTAAAGTCACCTTGTCACGTCAAGTGAGGTTGTGTTGGTGTTTTATGTTACACGTTAAATGTTTTCCAAATGAATTGCTTGATAGAAGCAACACTAACATTGAACACGGAATTAAGCAAAACAGGCAAAAGGAGCACTCGGAAATCTAAATACATTTATACAGAGAGAAAACATTAAATAATAATGAGAATAAAGATGTAATGAACAAGAAAGACACTATCATCACTGTGAACATCGTTGTCTTATAATGAACAAAATAAATGCACAATGAACAAGATAAATATTATAATAGATTGAATTTTAATGCTCCGTAGAGCGCTTTCCATCAATTTATTTTTAGTTTAAAGGTTTCTAATCTTTAAATATCCTCAAAATATTTTGAATTTTACAAAGTAAAGCATCTGCTCAGATTAAGTAATTAAATCGAATACGCTTAATTTGGTATCGAAGTGATTCTGTACAATTTTGCTTAAGTGAGACGATTATCAACATTAAAAATCGATCCAATTTAAAAAATAGAGAGATCAACATATTAAAAACTGAATTCCCAACACTCTAGCTTTATTGTTTCTCAATACACATTACTTTATAATTAACCATTTATTAAATGAGACACGGTGGCTGAGCGGTTAAGCACTTAAAGTTCGAACCTGGGGTACTGTGTTCGAATCTCGGTAAAGACTGGAATTTTCAATTTCGGGATTATTAGGGCACCCCTGAGTCCACCGAACTGTAATGGGTACATTATTTTAGATGGGGAAAGTAAAGGCGGTTGGTCGTTGTGCTGGTCACGTGACATCTTTCTCGTTACACATCATCGGCCCTATACATCGCAAAGTCTAAAACCGCTAAGGAGTGTGTAACAACTCACCTGCCGAATCAACCAGCCCTGAAAATGGATGGCGCTAGACCGTCGGACCTATACCAGGCCGTCTCGGCAACATCCGTGTAATCGAACTCTTCACCCGTGCTGAAACTGTTACCATATGATTCTAGAAACTTTATTTGGCAAAACCAGTTTGTTCTACATTGAATGCAGTTAAGACTTTAATTCTAAGGTTTAAAGGATAAATCGACTATCGTGGCATATGTAGCCTATATACAGGGCCGGATTTAAGTATGTGGAAATCCCCGGCCTCGGGGCAGATTTTTTGTGAAAGCACCCAACACGTTTTAGAAAGCTTTAATAAAGATTCACTTATGAATATAATACTTATTTCTAAAGGCATGTCAAATTTTATAAGAAAAAAAAGGGAGCAGTTGTAAATTTAATCTCATTTTCCTTTTTTTCAAAAGAATATTAAAATTAAATATGTATAATTTAGTTTTGAGAGTGTATATGGTGTGAGTTTGTGGAGAGTAAGGCCCTTGGTAGACTCACCGCCGTAATTCCGGAGCTGCATTTACATATCATGAACATGCCACCAGTGGTCACTTCATTAATCACGGCAGTGATACCAGCAGACGCGAAATTGGTGAAGGTCAATACTTAAATCCGGCCCTGTGTATATACAATAATAATAATTCAATATTGATAACAGTGTAATTTATAGAGCGCTGTCAACAAACAAAATGTTTGAATTCGTTGCAGCTTGGCGATTTTGTCATCAGGTATACCTGCTAGCACGGCGTTGCAGTAGTCAAGGCGGGAGAGTATGAATGTCACAGCTAGCGTTTTTGTTGACTCCGTTGTTAAATATGGTCGGATCTGGCCTAATCTGTGCAGTTGCAGATAAAGACCCTTGCAGAGCTGACTTATGTGTGGGTCGAAAGATTGTTTTGAGTCAAAGAAAACTCCGATCTAATGTTCAAGGATTTATCTGAAATATTTTAAGTCTTATTTGTGTTTTCAACTATAGAAAGAGAAAAACACATTAAAGAAAAAAAAAAAAGATTAGCATTACCTTCTATATTTTATGAGTTATGTCCCCTGTTCTGACTAATGTTTGGACAAACAAACTAAATCAGTAAACCGAGTTGAGTCCGTCCAGTGGCACAGTGACTCGCTGTCTGGTGTTTTAAACCCATAATCGCTCCATCATTTATTCAAGTGACTGTGTCATTATTTGTTACTTTACACTAGGCTAGGTGTTCTTGTGTTATTGCTAGATGTTATTCACAGACATTTAAGAGAACGAAAGCAAAAATACAAGCGTTAAGGGGAAACAATCCAAGTGTGAAATAACATTTGTTGAGGTATATAGAATTCTAATTTATAGTCCATAAAATATTTGAGTTTTATTTTAATGTTCTATTCAGCTTTTTTTGTTAAAATAAACATAGCATTGCTAACTTATATTTTGGTTATAAAGTTATTAAAAAATAGATTATACTGATACTTTGAAATTCATACCCCATATAGGCGACTTTTTACTCCATATTTTTCTAAACCTAATCGAAATCTACACTTTTACACTTTGATTCAAAGTAGATCAAACTGGTTAGCATGTCAAATACGGAAACTCATAAAACTCTTTTTTCTCTACTGGCAACTGTCCTCCCTGCTTCAAAGTCCGATATACCAGCACTTTCGACTCCACGCCACCAGGAGCGATTATGGGTTCCATTTTACATTGTAACACACACACGCACATAAAACATATATAAAACATATGACCTACTTTAATTTGGTTTTTCTATGTTTCCTTATTTATTTTATTTTTTATTTTGCTGTTTGCCAATTTTAAGAATAGCTCGTTATGCAAAAACTCATTGATTGTACACGTCAGTAAGAAAGAGAAATATTTTAAGTTTTTAGGGTAGGAACCTTAAAAAAATATAGTCGAATGAATTCTGGGAAACCAAAAATAATGTGGGAAGACAACTGGTGGTGGCTTTTGGCCAAGAGTGATATGATTATCTCTGGCCGCCATGTTTTCTCTCTGCGTGAAATCAAAACGTCATTATCGTCATTATTTTGACAGGCACCTGACAATTGAGACGTCTGCTTTATTCGCAGGACGTGACGTAGTTCGACAATTGATTCCCAAACTGACAGGACCAGCCAGAAAAGTGGTTGCCCTAACTTGTTTTAGCAAATGGCAACTTGATCCAAGTAAATAACAGTTCACGTTTAAAAAAAAAATATAGCAACTGAAAAATACCCGACACAAAATGATAGTCTAATTGGAAATGTCTGTCGGGTAATTTAAAAACTTGGACCTCGTTTTCCCGCCTCCCAAAAACTTCCATGGAAATCTCTCTTTTCTGTCTAGGATATCACTCAAATATTTTTTTTCTTCTACTAGAGAATAATAAAAAATATTTTTTTATTTATTATATTCAGTTATGTATTTTTCAAATTAGATTAGTATCAAGAGTACACAAGAAAAACATTTTTAAAATACTTAAAAAAACAAAAACAAAGCTTACTATTAAGTGTAATTGTATCCATTAGTTTGGAGTAGTCATTGAGTTACAAAGGACAGAATACATCTGTGCGATTAGAAATATGTGTCCGTTTGTTTTTGTTTAGCTTTTAACTTTCTCAATGCGCTATGATCCTATCAGTTGTGAAAGGGGGAGGGAAGAAAGGGGGGGTATCCTGGTGAATGTTTACATGATCGTTATTTAAATGCATACACAAAATGTTTTCTAAAGGTTCAAGAGTCCTTGAGAGCGCTAATTCAACTTGTACCACCACATCTGTCAAGTATTATTTATTTCCGT
Source organism: Biomphalaria pfeifferi (assembly GCA_030265305.1). Lineage (NCBI taxonomy): Eukaryota > Metazoa > Mollusca > Gastropoda > Planorbidae > Biomphalaria > Biomphalaria pfeifferi. The sequence goes on from JASAOG010000051.1 coordinate 1,690,376, forward strand.
TATTCAAGATACCAAACAAAATAATGAATTACAAATAGTTAATGAACTAATAAGTTACTTTTTTTTTAATTGATTATTGTGTTGTCACGTAAAAACAAATAAATGTGCAAAGTTTCAGCTTAATCCGAGATTGGGTGTGGAAGAAAAAACGTGTACAAACTTTTTACCAGACAGACAGACAGAATGAGTTGATAGAAACTTTGTAAAACAGAGCCCGATTATCATCAGAGCATTGATAGATGATAGGTAGAACGGAAATAGACTTATTGTAAAATTGTGACAACAAAAATATTGGGCGAAAGTAATTTACATTCAAAGTAGTACTGATAGCATTGGCAGTTGTAAAGTCGCTACAGATACTTGCAGCAAACAACCGTAGCTCTAGTCTTGCTTCCTGCACTTGGCTAATAGATATTCCCAGAGCCTATCATTTAGACGCCAGGTGTCACCACAACCGACACGTCATGAATTCATTGGCCCGCATCAGCCTGTGACACAAGCGGGCAGAAGGAAATAAATCCACATCGTGAAGTCTCCACTTTGATATGCATGTAATATCACCAGATCGCAGTCACAGAATAATTAATTCTGAATAAACATTCTATGATATTATTGTGTAAATCTATGCTCTGGACACGAGCAGAAGTAATGAACTCATTCAAAGTGTTCAGCATGTTGACCTTGACCTTACTTAATTCGTTTTCGACCTTGTAAACATGAATGAGGATTTTTTTTTTCAAAGGGAGGGGGGGGGTGGTATCTACACTCTGCAGAGGCAGGGGAGGGCGTTTGTCTTAGACTTTAGACAGAAAATATTTCTGTTCTAATAATGTAAAAAGAAATAAAATATTAATTTCTACTTTGTATTCAAGTACTATTGTGAACATAGCATTCTTATTTCATTTATTCATAATTAGTCTTACCTTTGCATGGGGGTGGCCATATGCAAAAGGGTTATTACTCTCAGTAATGAAAAAATGCACTATAATTGTTATTAGTTCCCTTGATTCCCAATAGGATTTCATGGCAAATAAAAAAAAACAACATAATTCAATAATATATGAGGTTATGTTTTTTTTAAATGTTATTATAAGTTTATATGCAAAATTTCAGCCCCCGATAAGGTCATCAAAAGGTTGTCAACTCGTTTGTTTTTTATTGGAGGGGGTTGGGATTGTCTCAAAAAGTTACTTTTAACTATTTATCTGTATAAATCATTACTCCCTTAAATCATTACTCCCTTCAGTTTCATCACAACCCGCGAATGATCCACTCCAGTTGTTAGATTGTATTTTGACATTGGGTCCCCCGTGTGACTAGCTCAGGAAAGGGGGCACTTAACTTTCCATTACTGGAGTTTGAACCCGCTCTACCTGAGAGTTGTTTTGACATGCATCTCTGATGCTTTGATGTCATCAATTCTGACAGATGGGTTACAGAACTTGCTGAGGAGCTCTCTTGCTTTGTAGGGAAAGCATTACGAGGTAATCATGAGACGTCTTTCTATACTGCTGGGAACTGTGTAACAAGAAAGTAAATTCGTCTGAACGTCAACTGAGAGGCCAGATTTTTTAATATTCCTTTCTGTGTAAATGTATCTAGACTTGACCAGCCATAAATGATGAAGTCATCTGGTGTTTTTTACGTATTTCGACCTTGCCTTGTGTTGTTGAATAGGTCCATGATTATTGCTATGCTGGTGGCCTGATAGATAGTTAGACAGATAGATAGATAGATAGATAGATAGATAGATAGATAGATAGATAGATAGATAGATAGATAGATAGATAGATAGATAGATAGATAGATAGATAGATAGATAGATAGATAAATAGATAGATAGATAGATAGACAGACGGATGGAAAGACAGGCAGACATATGGTCAGATGGATGGAAAGGATAAAATTATATGACATCATGAGAATTGATCACATCACACTAGTCAAGTATTGCCACTAATATGTTGAACAATGATTGAATCCGCCTTTCACAAAATTCCAAAAATGTTGCCAAAAGTTTTCAGATGGAATCACTTTTAGTTTATGCGAAGATTTTAAAGTTGGCTGCTGTCGATCTAATCTGATGTAAGATCAGAGAGATCTACTTTCAATGTTTGTAAACTCTGTCCCTCTTTCTGTCCGTTTTTGTTCTTCCTTTTTCTTTCCCAAACCTCCAGAGAGATAAAAAAAAAAGGAACGTGCTCTTCCCTGGCCTCAATGTTCAAGTTGCCAGTTGGCCCAACGTTAATGGCTACATATGAAAACATGGGCTGTTGTACATGGGAAATGAACTGAATTCCGGTCAGTGATAGTGTCTCAATCGATATCAACATGGCATGAGGGTATCTAGGAGATTTTCCTGCTGCCTTTAAGCTCAATGCTCGAGTCAGGATTCGAACTCATGCCCCTTGATAGGAAGTCAAGCGGGCTTACCCTCCCGGCGTTTAAATAATAGCATTCAAACTATGAGTCTCGACTTGAGTGAACAATCAGAGCTGCCATACATTTCTTTGCCCTGATACTTCAAAACGTGTTCGTTTCTCAAAGCACAACACATTACAACACATAACAACACATCACAGCACATTACAACACATCGTAGCACATTACAACACATCGTTGCACATTACAACATATCGTAGCACATTACAACACATCGCAGCACATTACAACACATCGCAGCACATTACTACACATCGCAGCACATTACAACACATCGTAGCACATTACAACACATCGTAGCACATTACAACACATCGTAGCACATTACTATACATCGCAACACATTACTACACATCGCAGCACAAAACAACGAGCTTCTTCAGATTTAAATCAACCGAGGATCAAAAATAAAAAGTTGAAACCAAATACAACAGTGTATCGATTCTCAGAGTCACAATATCAATAATTATTGTCCCGTTGCCTTGGTGACGTTTACATGTAATCCACACTTTTTTTTTAACGGTATTCATTAATTAAAACTTTTTTTTTGTTTCATTGCGTAAGAGATCATGTTGCAACATATTGCATCATAAAGCGTCAGACATGACACAAGTAGGACGTAATCATCTTCTGTTTTGAACTAACGTCTGTAATTTATAAGATAACATATAGCAACAAATAGCCTCTTATAACTTTGAACTTTTCTTTTCACATTTGTTAAGCCCTTCCGCGGTGTCTAATGTAAATAGCCAAATGGAGGTAACACTCAACGGAACACGTAATTCAATAACAAGCCAATAGAAGTTAGTCGACGCTGATGCTGAATAAGTTTAATCGCAATAAAGGGAACCATCAAATGTCAGCTGACGTTTATAAACTGCTACTTATTTCTACGTTGTCCTGGAAGTAGTCTGTTGATGTCGATTAATATTTCGTTCTGTCTCTAAAAACCCAATTCTTGTTTTACTAGTCACGTCAATGTTAAGTTAAAACTTCCCCCATTTCCGAAACAATTCATTCCTTATCGTGCCATAACACATTACCCTAGAGTATATTTGTATTCTGTTTACATTGTTAAAATAAAAGACATAAAGTTTTGTTTCCTTTTAATAGCCTGGATACAATTTTATGATTATTATTTTTTTGTAAAAGTGTACATTAAAATTTAGATAATCTATGTAAATCTGGACAAATGTCAAAAACGAAATTCTGAGCTGTAAATTTATAATAAATAACTTAACCACTTGGAGAGAAACAAATCTGTCAAAGATGTGTTCTCACTTTCTCCAACAAGGAAAGATCAATTGCCTACTTTCAGGAACTCTGGTACAACCTATTCTGCAAACATGCCACACGAGTAATTGCTGTTCTCTGGAGAAGCATTAAACACTGACGCACTAACTGGCGAGGTCCGTGGTACAGGGAGGTCAGAAGTGTAACATGATCTGTCAGGAGCTTGACCAGATGTCATCCACTGAGTTAGTTTCCAGAAATAGCAAGACCCAGAGTTCGTAGCCGCTGGGATTCCTATTCTAGATCTAGATCGATTCCAGATATACAACTTTGAGGCTCTAATCATTTTATGAGGGGCTCAATTATTATTTTGTTTTAAGTATTGAAACTGTTGTATTTGTGATTCGTTATTTGAGAGTGATTTGTGAGTGATTTAAGAGTGATTTGTGAGTGATTTGAAAGTGGATTGTGAGTGATTTGCGAGTGATTTGTGATTAGTTATTAGAGAGTGATTTGAGAGTGATTTGTTAGTAATTTGAGAGTGATTTATGAGTGATTTGTGATTTGTAAAGACGTAATAGATGAAGATGTAAGCGTGGCTGAGTGGAATAAACCTCTTGGCTACCTTGCAAAGTGGTTCGAGTTCAAAGCCCAGTTAAGCTGAGTTGTGTTTGCTGAGCGCCTAAAGGCAGCACGGAAAACTTCTCCCTGATAACCCCTCCCCTCATGTCTACAGAAAATATTGGACCATAGCGAACGAACTGAACATGCTATAGGCGTGAAATATTTGCTGTACAAGTGCAATTTTTAAAAAAATAAAGTTTTATAGAGGGAAATTCAAGTAACCAGTAAGTTACACAAAGCTGAATAACACTTTCACCCTATATTTCTAAGTCTGTAAGGAGTCTTACCTTTCTTTTTGTATTGGGCAGTTGAGTTACACTAGCCGGAATCCAAGTAAACAGTTCATAAAAATACTTGAAAGTAGGAGTAGTGGTTCTTTCTCTACAACGGTTTTTGTTACAAATTTTATGATTAAGGAATTATTTTTATGTTGCTTTTTATTCGTTATAACTTGAAGTTTTATTTTTAAAATGATATATCGCACAAACTGGACGACACGTATTTTTAGGCTTTATAAACCTTCATCAAAATTTCATCCACTCGTCTATACCAGTGGTCTCAAATGATCCCCATTGGTCTTTATTGGTTCCAAGTGGTCCCCAGTGGTCTTTTTTGGTTTTAAATGGTCCCCAGTGGTCTTTATTGGTTCCAAGTGATTCCCAGTGGTCTTTATTGGTTCCAAGTGATTCCCAGTGGTCTTTATTGGTTCCAAGTGATTCCCAGTGGTCTTTATTGATTCCAAGTGGTCCCCAGTGGTCTTTATTGGTTCCAAGTGGTCCCCAGTGGCCCCAACATTTTTTAGAAAACAATTGTCGAGTTCAAAGGTTTCAAGGGAAAATTCTCCTCTACGCTGCTTTTGCACAACAATGTATTAATCACCTTCCACTATCAGAGCTCACTTGTGTGACGTCATTTCAGGGATGCTAAATATTATTCCACCACCAAACTGTAGTGGTCACCTTATCTTGGGTCGCCATTGATTTTGAACCCTGGAGACCTCATAAAAATGTATCTACCAAACGTCATCCATTCCCAGAAACATTCCTTAAGGCCTGGGCTCTAGAGATCACTCCCCGGGAGATGTTGTGATAACAAATCGATTCCAGGAACATGTATGTACATTGACTTTTCGATTCCTCTAAGTTGTTGGGGATAGCGAGTCGGTCCACTGAAGAACTGGTATCGACATGAGCCAAAAAAAAAAAGCAACGGTACTATATCGTCTACCTATGTTTAAAGAAAGAAAGAAACATGATAAATATTTGGGGCATACACTTTTCTTTCAGTAGACATCTTAAATTACATCTTGAAATAAACGAGCATATACCAAGAAAATTATTTCAGACAATTGAGATGTCTGTAGATTATTTCATGAATCATTACCTCCCCTTATGTTGTCATAGAGACAAGGGGAAGTACTTACTGTTCCGTAATACTTTTGATTTTAAGCTCCCCATTGTGCGATTATCTGTTGGAGACGGACTTTTATTTCAGCTAACCCTTTTGTTGAATGTGTGTCTCAGATAGTGCCAACTAAAGAGGATATTTTGAAATATCCAAAACCTGTTGAAAGCAGTGTTCAGAGAGCCGCACAGAATTCATGACAGTTCATTGGATTATACAAGGAAAATAAAAAAAATTTTTTTTAACAAAGCTTATTCAATAGGAGGAACCGCAAAATCACTGTCATATATATGGCATATATCTTAATACTACACGAATAAGTCCTCTTAAATATATAAAAAAAAATGATTAATTAATTACCTCTATATCATTAACTGATTGGTTAATTTTTTTTAATCGAATCATGTTTTGTCTAGGACTATGTGAATAATTTTGCAAAATTTCAACTTGATTGTAGAATGGGAGGTGAAGAACAAAGTGTACTAAACGTAAATATGGGAATAACTCCACATATACATCTATATCTTTCAAAAATTAACATTTGTTTCCCATTTTCAAAACCAAACTAATTAATTAAATACCAATAATAAATAAACTAATTGATTCAATTTTCGTATTGATTCATGTTATGTTAGGTATAACAGATAATCGTGTTAAATTTTAACTTTATCCGAGAAAGGGTGTGTGAGAAATACCGTGTAAAATATTGTACCAGACAGACAGATATGTCACACTTCAAAACACTAGACGAGCTTTTGGTTTTCTAGGTCCAGCTGCTGCTCTGAAGTGCCCGGAGGACACTTTGAGCATCTATGAGTGTCATATAACGTATGCCTTTATAAAACTTTGTAAAAGTTATTCTTTTTATAAAAAAAAATAGATGTTTGACAAATTTTCCGCTTTTCTAGCGACCTTGTGTCTATAAGGTAAAGTAGATTACCAATTTCAGATAATGTAATAGTCATTGGTTAATATGGCCAACGGTTAATGCTAGTGTCATGGGGCCAGCATAATGTCCAACAGCACTAACACTCACCTGATGATAGATGTAATGAAAACGTTCATTCACCTGATGATAGATGTAATGAGCACTTACATTCCCCTGTTGATATATGTAATGAGCACTTACATTCACCTGTTGATAGATGTACTTACATTCACCTGTTGATAGATGTAATGAGCACTTACATTCACCTGATGATAGATGTAATGAGCACTTACATTTACCCGTTGATAGATATATTGAAAACGTTTATTCACCTGTTGATAGATGTAATGAAAACGTTCATTCACCTGATGATAGATGTAATGAGCACTTACATTCCCCTGTTGATATATGTAATGAGCACTTACATTCACCTGTTGATAGATGTACTTACATTCACCTGTTGATAGATGTAATGAGCACTTACATTCACCTGATGATAGATGTAATGAGCACTTACATTTACCCGTTGATAGATATATTGAAAACGTTTATTCACCTGTTGATAGATGTAATGAAAACGTTTAATCACCTGCTTATAGATGTAATGAAGACGTTCATTAACCTGTTGATAGATGTAATGAGCACTTACATTCACCTAATGATAGAGGCTATAAACAGTTACATTCACTTGATAATAGATGTAATGAGCACTTATATTCACCTGATGATAGAAGTAATAAACAATTACATTCACCTGATGATAGATGTAATAAACACTTACATTCACCTGATGATAGATGTAATAAACACTTACATTTACCTGATGATAGATGTAATGAACACTTACATTCACCTGATGATAGATGTAATGAGCACTTACACTTACCTCTTGTTATATATAGCGACCATTCAAACGTTTGCTCAAAGACGAGAAAAGATTTTCTGCTTTATTTAAAATCGATGCTTTAATTCTCTGGAAAGTTCGAAACACATCGAATGATCTCATGACTGATGACTTCATGACCTGAGCGGATTATTCGTTCACATCAAATGGATTGACGGCGGCATCTTTAATATTATTTGTATTAAGACTTAATAAAGTGTGTCTGACCTGGTCATGTCTGTTTGGTAAGACTTAATAAAGTGTGTCTGACCTGGTCATGTCTGTTTGGTAAGACTTAATAAAGTGTGTCTTACCTGGTCATTTCCCCAACCTCTCCTCCTCCCACTGACACATTTTTAATGGAATTAAACATGAAATGGCTATGCAATTGATATTTGAAACAAATATATCAAAAAAACAAAACAAAAAACTTAAGACTACGTGGCTTGCTGTGTCAGTGTCGATGTAATAAACAAAAAAAACAAAAAGAGACAATTGGTGAGAGCTAGTTCCTATGGAACAGACTCTATGGAACAGACTCTATGGAACAGACTCTATGGAACAGACTCTATGGAACAGACTCTATGGAACAGACTCTATGGAACGAATTTATTACGAATTTGTTTTAAAAATCTGAAATAACAAACCAGAAAATGTTCCGGTTCTTTTACAAAATTATTCCAGATTACTTGTTGAATTATCAACTCTTTAAGCTTGACTTTCAGTTGTGAAGTTTATATATATATATTTAAAAATGTATATAATTATTATTATTATCATTATTATTATTATTATGATGTTGAATTTTATGAATAACTTTTGAAAATATGTATAGTTGACAGTTCTCTGTTGTAAGGTGATTACAACAAATCTTTGTATGACTTCTATCTCTGCGTCAGATTTAACCTTGTACATTCCTGAACAGATTCTATGTGTATGTAATCAGAGGGGTGGGGAAGCTGTTGAATAATCACTCTCTTTCGACATCTCTTATTTGAATTGAACCGGTCACCGGGAGAAATATGCGTCAATACTGGTTCATACACCGAGAACAATGAAATTGCTCAGTTTGGCGTGCCAGCGTTGACAACATACAAACATTACCACAAACCGTGATGATCGGGGTACCGGTATTGGCTTTGTAGCGTGGGGGACAATGTATGGAGTTGGCATCACTGCAGCTAACTCTAGTAAATCAGCTCCTACACGAAGTTACGACATGTTAGGAACAATTAAACCATTGAGACTGAGTAGAATTGGGAAAACACGTTCGTTTCACTAAGCTTGTACTCTTTAGCATAAAGTGAATGCTGAAATGAGAGTATAGTATTGAATTAGTATTGATAGATAGCCCCCATCAGTCGGAGTCGTAGCAATTTTATATGCTCGAGAGACAAGAAAGACTATATCTAATTATAAACAGTCACATGATGTACGCGTCAAGGTCTCATGTATTGGGTAAATAGCATTTTTACAACATATTAGTTTCAACAAGATACGTTACATTTCTCATTTCTCTTACAGCTAAATATAGAAATATGATATATCATAGTGCTAAAAGTAAGATGTTGGAGTAGCTAATAGTAAGGGTATAAATACAAAGGTAAGAAAAGAATCGGGGTCAGTCAAAAATGTTATAACTTACTCGCCTTCTCTTGTTTGAAAAAAACACATCCACCGGACTCAATGTCTGAGTCGCACGTGAAGCGGGTTCAGTGTGTACTGTTACATATTATGTCTTCTTTTGTGACTCTTGTATTCACATTAAGTTATGTATTTATAGTGTGTGACACTATTTTAATGAGTTGAACTTGCGGATTAAAATTATGTTAATTCATAAAGAGCAATCCTTTTATTTCTCCACCTAAACAAGTAACTTTTGTAACATGGTGGTAGCAGACTTAGTACTGAAGATACAATGGCGTATTTAACCCCACAGCACCATCGTTACATACGCAAAAGGTAAAGGGTTAAAGTTTCTATAACAGACAGAATGACACTTTTTAGCTATGAAAGTAACTAGTTTAATACACGTAAATGTAAATCAATAGAAGTTTATGGGTGGGGGAGGGGGGTCGGTGGGAGCTACTATTAGAGATTTCATTTACAATCCGTAGCTTAAATCATCTGTTGAAAGAAAGGCGCGCATGCCCCAAGCCCGGTGCCCTGCTAGAGTTGTCCCTGATCAGCTACTCACTGTTAACTTATACAGTGTTGATACATTATCTTCTTTATAAATAGTGGCCAGAATATAACTGTTGGTAAAAACCTCTTTACAAAATGTTGCACAAATTATTTTCTTTGCCTACACAGATTAGGCAAACAGTTCTACTTCCAAGTCTGCATTCACTGTACAAACAAATACAAACAAACACCTATGCAAACGGTAAACAAACAAAAAATCAAATAGAGAAATGGCCCAAAAAAAAAAAAGAAAACGGAGGAGGGAGGAGTGAGGGTCAAAGTCTGGGAGGGGGGCTATAAATTACAATTTTCTGAAGGCTGAAACGAAGTGTCACAATTGATTTGACCTGAACTGCCGGATATGCCCACCGGATTAAATACATGCTTATCGATATACCAGCAAAAGGTCACTCTTGTAAATTAGATTCTGTCTGCGATTTGTTTTTTGGAATAGCAATAAATAGCCGTGCTAAAGAAAAAAATTGAACTCTTGCATTATATATTAATGTTGTGTGATATAAATATTATATTCCTTGAAGCAATGACTCTTCTTAACTAGAGTTAAATAAATCCAGTTATTACGATCTGTGTTAATTAATGCATTCTGTTTTTTTTATTTATTTATTTTTTTTTATTGTAAAATTATTATTTTTGTCTTTTTAGGTCATTTGGCGTCGGAAATCTGACCCAAACCCCTTGACCATCGGCCGCAGAACATTCGTGGATGATGAAAGAATATCAGTACAGCACATCCCATTACAACCAAACTGGACATTACTTATCAAACAGGTAAAGTCTGCATAGAGGTCAGTCTCATTTCATAGAAATATGGGGTAGTAAGGGTGCTGTGACAGTTCGCGCAACTAACTCCCTCTACTTTTCCCGGTCAGCAGTTTATCCTTAGCTGGACATCAAGAGAGAGGCCGGTCCATTCTTGTACGTTGTCCATCCATCTTTTCTGTGGACGACGCTTTCTGTGTGCACCGTCCACTTACCTTCAATGGTGGCTTTTGGCAGTGAGTTATGTCTTACAATAGAACCCAACCAGCTCAGCTTTTGACTCTTCATAATATTGAGTGGTTCCTCCTTTTTTTTTCCAGCCAGCGTGTTGACTTGTATAAGTATTTTAGCTTGGATATATTACAAGGCTCCCCCCCCCCCCTTATCTCCCGCCAATCACTAAAGACTTAACAAGGTAACAGAGTGTCACAGGTTCATCTGTCGTCATCGAGAAGTACATACAATTCCGATACTTAGAATACTTAAAGTGTGTATGTATTTCGTGTGTGATTGTTGTTCGTATTTGCATCTATATCGTTATTGTTACAGTAGTTACGCTGATGTGGTGATTGTAGTCAAAAAGAATTTATTTGATTAGACCAATAAAAATTATCTTTTAATGTCTCAAGTACTCTACAGTCAAAGTATATTCTGTGCTAGCGTTGTGCGATTTCTTGACAACTAATTAGCAATGCTTCTATCAATTTAATACAGCCTTTTACTCTCGGTATGATTTCCTGGACATGGTAAAAAGTAACCGAAGTAAGCGTCGTTTGTTGCCTGAAACAACAGCTCGAACTGCTCTTAGACTATGACAGGCTCTAGCACATTGCGACTACAAATATCTCATAACTTTCACCTCGCATCACTTCAGCTCTAGGAACACGTCACAGTCATAAATAATAAACCCAGGTCATGTTTTCCAAAAAACATAATTAGCCACATTAACACTCGTGAGCCCGAGCTCAGAAGACACTGAAATAATAAACACAGTTCGTTTACTTGGTGGAGAAATACCCAGATCCGGATCATAGATAAACATAGATTAAAAAAAAACTTAGCATCCCAGTGGTGTGATGAGAGGTATTTTAAACTACAATGAACTCCGTTGGGTGACGAGCAAAAAAAAAAACAGTTGATTGGAATGGGGGATGGAGGAAGGACATGAAGAAAAGGAAACAGTTCAGTCAGGTCACTGTGACATCGCATAAAAACCAATGATAAAAATTGTTGCTGTACTTTATGTCAGCTTGTCACTTTGGAAGCTTACAACTGCAGATACTAGAACGAGAACTTAAGAATGCATAAAGCTAGAAATAGACATTTTCTCATGCTCTAAACACTTACATCCGCACATAAAAAACAAAAAAAAACAAAGTCAAAATCTTTTTTTTTTTTTTTTGTTTCAAGGACTTTTTTTATTCTTTGAACTTAACAAGGAAAAAAAATTCAATGTAAAGCCCCTATACTGATTTAATAGTTTCGTAAGCCATAAAGTCAAGTAGATGGAATACTAAATAACCAGTGAGCTGGAACGTAGATGGAGATAATAATGACTTGCTTATAATAATGGACACGATCAACAGTTTCCAAGTTGTTCCATTTCTTCTGACCATTCAAGTCTTATTTCATATCAAAGAAGAACAAATGTGCACGGCTAATATTGGCGACCAAGTTTCGAGCTTCTGGACAGAACTTCAGAAGTATCGGAAGTAACTTTTTTTTGGGTAGGGGATGAGGGGGGGGGGGGTCTTTAAAATAGTTTTTGGTTCAATCTTTGGCATTCTAGATTCTTAGTCCAGTGCTGGGACAGATTGCTGAAAGGACTCTTTTTATGAAAAGTACAAGGCGCTGTGATTGAGCGGTACAGCGCTCGGCTTCCGAACCGGGGGTCCCGGTCACAAATCCTGGTGAAGACTGGGATTTTTAATTTCGGGATCTTTGGGCGCCTCTGAGTCCACCCAGCTCTAATAGGTACCTGAAATTAGTTGGGGAAAAGAAAAGGCGGTTGGTCATTGTGCAGGCCACATAACACCCTCGTTAACCGTAGGCCACAGAAACAGATGACTTTTACATCCTCTGCCCTATAGATCACAAGGTCTGAAATGGGAACTTTACATTACTATAGGTGTAGTTTTAAGGGTTTGTTCATGTCTCTCTTTTAGAGGCATGTCTGAATGTTTTTCTTTCAATTTTGAACACCAAAAACACACATACCTACCCACCCACCCCTTCTTCCCACAGTTAGGCCTTAACTATATACAGCACTTACACAAATATATTTATATATATATATATATATATTATCTAACATTATTGAAACAAACAAACAAAAAAAAAAAAGCTATAACCTATATAAATCACATCATCAGAAAGAGAAGGACTTTCACTGATGACGTTGTTGGTGAAACAGGTGTACAGAAGACGGAAGTGTTGATAACTTATGTGTTTTTTTTTTAAAGTAATGATGTAGAATCAAATTTCTAAGCGTCCCTCGCTAGTAGCACAAAGTAATGTCTATTATTTACCTGTCAACTGTAATCTTTCAATACGGAGTCTTTTTGACATTTTTTAGTTGTCAATTTATTTGATAATGTAATCCCAATCCTTCTCTTTTCATTTTTTTTTTCTTTGGTTCCATTTTATTTCCCCGACATCTCTTTACATCCTTTTCTCTTCTTTTTCGCTATTTTTCTATTTTATTTCCCGAAACTCCTGTTGTGATAGAATGCAATGTGTACAGTAAACTAAAGCGGTAAGATCGATAGGACCAGGAGGTTTTTTTTAAATTAACTTTCGTACAAGAGTTGTAAAAAAAAAAAGTTGTTTGTAAAATGTTGTACATGTTTCGTATGGGCCTTCAGAAGATAATCTCCATCCTAGCCCAAACCTCTCGTGAAACGATGGGTGATGGCAGCGGTATGAAGCCGTGACTTTCGAAGCGACCGAACGACATTCCAGAAGGCTTACCACACGACCAGCAGCCAGTTAGACCTGATTTTAAACCTTAAAATATATTTGAAGAGCAGATAACTCTTGTGATTTAAAATTCCCAGAAAGTTTAGAATTGGAAAAAAAATGTTTGTACATTGAAAAAACAACATCTTGACTTCATCTTTCTCAAAGTGTATCCACTTTTATTACTCTACAATACTCTATACTATACTTTACTATACTCTATACTCTACTCTACTCTACTCTATTATTACTACCGTGAAATTTCTATTTTTATGCTTCCATCACCTTCTTTTTTTTTCGATTTTTTTTCTTTTTGCAGTCCAAAATTTGCCCTGACAAACTTTGTGGCTTTATTGGAACGTATAATTATATACTCTATTAATTCTATAATCTTATTAGTTCTTATCCTATTTGACCAGTGACCATATTGTCTTCCTTGTCAGGTTCGTCTGGACGACGCTGGGGAGTACGAGTGTCAGGTGGCCTCCACAGACAGACAGTTGCGGAGATCTGTCTTCCTGACAGTCAAACGTAAGTCCTTAGATTATTTCTGCCACCAGTTCTAGAGATAAGTTGCCGGCATAATACAATTAGTTGTTGTTGTTTTTTTTCCCCTGTTTGTTTGGTCACGTGATCTGAGCGCACGAGATTCTTGTCGTCATTTTTTTACGTCCTATTTCCTCAAAGTCCTAAGCGCTACTTTTGTTGCTATGGTAACGCTTTGGATCCCATGCCCATATAAGGATAACAAAATATATTGACTTGACTTAGTCCACTTGACTCCCAGTGGAATATTGGACCTACACAGTATTTCACCATCGAACTCTGATCTGGGCCAATACCCCATCAGTTGGTCCATGTCCATTCGGCTCTCTTTGTTTCTCACAAAATAGCTGAAGTCCAATATCGGGAGAAAAAAATAAAATAAATGCATTTGGTTTACTGGCCTCACGAGCACTCCCTTGGGCTTACATTTTGACTGGTACCCCCTTGAACACTTCGAAATTCGAAAATTCTAACCATAGGCGTATCTTCCAGTCTTTGATTATTCACCAAGTATCACTAGACGATCAATGATTGACCACTTCACCGTCTGGGACTTGCCACATGTGGCTTCATTACAAAAATGTAGGAAACGAATCTCCAATATGAGTCGAAACGCTTCAGGCAATGAAAGAGCCGTACACACACATACATAGAAATATTATTTACTCATATTTACTATTGCTGGCCTGCTAGAATATCAACATGTGCCCCCCAGTACTAACAACGCCCACACAACAGGTCACATGACACCGACATCTTTCATTAACTTTCAGTCTGCCAAGGACGTTTACTCTAACCAGGAAGCACACACACACACACACAAAATAAACAGTCACACTACACCTATGAAAATACATTTAGATTAATAAGATTTATATTTCAAAAAAAAAAAAAAAAATTATTTAAATAACACAATTTTTAAAAAAGGAAAACAAAACAGTTGATACTCGATCAGCAGAAAGTGAAGCTAGAGTTTTGGTTCTCAGATCTCTAAGTTCTATCAAGTTAAGGACTTCACTTTAATTAAAAATATTTAAATATTTGAAATCGATACATCTATTAGACTGTTATTGGTCTATGACCGGTTTAGTTATGTGTGATACTTTTTTTTAGATAGATCAGCGTTTCTCAAACTTTGGATGAAGGCGACGCATTAACAAGAGAGGAAGCAAATTATTACCTTTTCTTTTCTAAAAGACATAAACGCTGTTGCCTTTACATAGTAGTTATGTATAAATCCACATTTGATATTAATCAGGTTAAAATGATTTGAATACACTTTTTTACACAATTTTAAAATTAGATTGAGAAACGTCTAAACAGAATTTTTTAAAAATCTCCGCCATTTTCGCGCGTGGCGTCTACAGCAAGGTGAAATCAAAACTTTTATCAACAAAAAACATTTCGGTACGTCTCCGCCAAAGCGATTCTGTCAAATTTTTCCCAACTGTACGAGGCCGTGCCGCAACCTCTTTATCTCACTTAATTTAAAAGCGATTTATTTATTTATTTTTCAATTTTGTTCAAGGATGAATAATGCGCTGTAGACTCCCTAGACTCTACGAAGACGTCCAATTGGTCTACGAAAGGGAAAATATAAATTGGGGGTCTACGAGATGTCTACGATAATGGATTTCAATTAAGCAGGTCGTGACTTTAGTTTTGCATCCCATTTATGTAATTCTTTCATACACTAATATAGGTCTGAAAAAGGAACTATAATTTTTTTTACTTTAGTTTATCATTTAAATATTTATCCTGCTATTCAAAAGAAAAATTGTATTTAATTTAAATAATTATTTAAATAGCTTATTTTTGTTTAAATGTAACTAATGTTTAACAACGAAATGTAGATTGTGCAGCGTTGATTATTTAAAATTGAGATTCATTCCTTCCTTGTCAAACAAGCAATTGTCTAAGTCCTATTTCTTTTGACGATATGTAATCAATAACGCTGGAGTTCATTTGAGACAATGCCACAATGACAAAATAGATACAGATTTGAAAAAAAAAACTGAAAACACTATAGATAAAACATAAATTTTACCAGCCGTTGTAGTTTTAAAAACTGTTTACGCAAACCTACATCTGATATTAAAAGAATTTCTTTAAGCAACAATACAGTTCAAGGGCACACCAGTGGCATAGCTGTAAAATTAAAAGCTTCTTATGTAATTCCTGCAAACGACATTATATATATGATAATATATACAGTTTGGGATCAGCAGCGTCAAAGGTTCTGACAGGGTGTAGCGCTGTGTGCTGCAATCTGCTTAAGGGTCACCGCCTCCGTATTTGTCCTCAGGATTGACATACGAAAGTTTTCCCATGTTTGGGTATAGTTGCAAGGCAAAAGAGGTTTGAATTCAGTTTTCCTTCCGCTAGGTGGGCTGCAAGCCAAGGCTAATGAGTCCCTCCTGCCCGAAGTTACTAGTTTAGGCAACAGTTACTCGCCTTCGCCCCTTTCAGTTAATGAAAACAGTTCCGCGGAATCCATATTTATGCCATACGGGAAAGATCAAGAAATGCATGGCAAATATTTCTAGTGTGTTTGGTGATTCCAGCAATAGATATAAGGCCTAAATAATATTTTAATTGTTTCTTTTATTTGAATTTCATCAATACAAGATCTCTATAACTTTGTATGTTGCTTTAAATTACTTTTTCCCTCTTCAACTCACATTAGAAATTATTATTTTTATTTTATTTTTTTTTAAGTGTTGATAACTTTGCAAAAATTTGCAAGTTAAGCAGGGGGTCTACCGAAAATCAGAAAAAAAAAGTTTGGGAACCACAGCTCTAGGACAATAAATTTTTAGAGCTCAGAATGCAGAAAAACGCAGAGAATGGGGATCCGCATCGGACCCTGCTAAGAGAGCTTACAGCGCTCCCCCAGACAACCTAGTTAGATAAATTTTGTGGGGAAACAAATGTTTTTCACTTGAGAGTGGGTTTTAGAGAAATCAGTTTGAGAAACACTGGTTCGGAGATCCATGTGAAAAAATAACTCTATTTCCTTAAGATGTACAATGTTTCTTTTGAATGCTAAATCGGACATCCTAAAGTGTCACCATATTTTTATTTTATTTTTTGGTGGGGAGATGTGGTGCTCAGTGGCGCTAAAAAAAAACAAGCACCGACTCACACCTTCTTTTTAGGGAACTAAAAGTCATTTTAACTTCCTTAATATGTAGATCTAGTCCAGTGTCAGGTACGGAGCTGGCCCAGGTACGCTATTCTGCCTCAACGTGGCACTCGGATGGAAACAATCATTTGAGGAAGTGATTAGGCTAAATGAATAGCAAAACAAAACTCCTGTAGTTGTGTTCAAGGGAATGCAAGAGCTTTTCCCATTGCATGGTGTGGAGTTGAACGAGTGCTTCCACGTCCCTGTCGATAATCCATGCGCCATTCCTCATGGGACCGTTACACTAATAGCGAGTCCTGCACGGTTAGCTTGGTACAACATAGGAAATGGCGGAGGTTCCCGGTGTACTCGGCCTTCGGCCATGTATTCTAGTCCATGCGCCCGGAGTGCCAGTTACATTGGAAATAGCAATGCTTTACATAGGCATTGACTTGCATCTGTTCCAGACAGAACGGTCGTTCAATCAGGCTTACATGCCTAGAACTCGAAGAGCCTCGGCACAGACCTTTTGACGATCAAACAGTACGGAGCTGGCAGGGTGTGCAACACAGTGATGGATGTATCGTCATTACTAGCTCTTCATATGATTTTTTAATGATGTTTGCAAAAGAGATGTTTCAAATGATACTTTCTAAAATAAGATATATTTCTGAATTAAGTGGCTTTTAATTTGACCTTCAAAAAAATACTAATATTTTCATTTTATAGAGCGTTATTTATAAAACATAATGTCGGCTGAAGGCGCAGTGATAACATTACAAACATAAACACAACTACAACAGTATTGTTGTCTCGCTGTAGCAGAGGTATAACTTTTGCTAGTCTGTTCCTTGTCAATAATTCATGACGATATGGTAAGTGGGAGTTCCCCAATGAAAAGAATGCTTAAAAGCATTTTAAATCTGGCGATAAAACGTTAACTTGTTATAACAATGGATTTCCCGAAATCAATCAAAACCCGACATTTCTAATTTTTCCTACATGGGTCATTTAAATGCACTGAAGTCTGGCATAATGTTTGGAAATGAAGAGTTTCTCTAAAACTAGGACTTAGAAAACTGAAACGAAATATGTGAACAAGAAATCTAAATATTAACTTTAGAATCACTGAATTGATGGGATCTCTGGGTTAACAGATTATCTTCTGATATTGCATGAAAAGAAATATATTCAGGTGCTCCTAACGAAAGATCCTCAACACAAAAAACACAGTCTGGGAAGTTTCTTTTCCAAAGTATTCCCCAAGCTGTTCCTATCATTTAGTCACACACTCTACATTGTCGTATTCCCCAAGCTGTTCCTATCATTTAGTCACACACTCTACATTGTCGTATTCCCCAAGCTGTTCCTATCATTTAGTCACACACTCTACATTGTCGTATTCCCCAAGCTGTTCCTATCATTTAGTCACACACTCTACATTGTCGTATTCCCCAAGCTGTTCCTATCATTTAGTCACACACTCTACATTGTCGTATTCCCCAAGCTGTTCCTATCATTTAGTCACACACTTTACATTGTCGTATTACCCAAACTGTTCCTATTATTTAGTCACACACTTTACATTGTCGTATTACCCAAACTGTTCCTATCATTTAGTCACACACTTTACATTGTCGTATTACCCAAACTGTTTCTATCATTTAGTCACACACTCTACATTGTCGTATTCCCCAAGCTGTTCCTATCATTTAGTCACACACTTTACATTGTCGTATTACCCAAACTGTTCCTATTATTTAGTCACACACTTTACATTGTCGTATTACCCAAACTGTTCCTATCATTTAGTCACACACTTTACATTGTCGTATTACCCAAACTGTTTCTATCATTTAGTCACACACTCTACATTGTCGTATTCCCCAAGCTGTTCCTATCATTTAGTCACACACTTTACATTGTCGTATTACCCAAGCTGTTCCTATCCTGAACATATCGAAGGCGCCGGTTGGGTCCGTGTACTGAAAAGGTTCTCATGTTTTCTGTTCATTGCCTGTACCCCAACACTTAGTTATACACTTTTCTGTGTAGGAAAGTAAAAAAAAACGCCGTGTCTGAAGAGTTGGATGAAATAAAACTCTTTTCTTCTGGTTGTTGTTTTCATCTCTACAGGAACCTAATAATAACATGTTCTAATAATCTGTCCTTATTCACGTGATGTCTATATCAATAGAAGCTAATCATCTACCATTATATACACTATATCAGACATAGGATCAATACTATGTTCTGGTAAACATTCAGCATATGCGCCCTCTATCCACTCGTAGCCATATGTTGTAGACCAAACTTTTCGCCTTGCATCAAAACAATGATTTAAAGTGTGATTTGGGATGTAATTTTCTTGCATGAAAAGAGTTCATTTTCACCACGCCTGCCGAGTACAAATCCTGGTCCCAGGGTTAATTCTCCTTTTGTCCCCATTACTCGACAAAGTCCTGGCGCACGGAATATTTCCATTTCATTAGACTCTTTAATTAGAGTTGGGTTTTTTTTTTTTTTTTTTTTTTTTTTGGCTTCAGAGGTTCTCGGTCTGTAGATCATTGCTTCCAACATAAAGAAACAATGTTTGGTTGTTAGTAGTAAGTGATCTCCGACGATTTTATCTGATAGATAGATAGATAGATAGATAGATAGATAGATAGATAGATAGATAGATAGATTGATAGATTGATAGGTAGATAGGTAGGTAGGTAGGTAGGTAGATAGATAGATAGATAGATAGATAGATAGATAGATAGATAGATAGATAGATAGATAGATAGATAGATAGATAGATAGATAGATAGATAGATAGATAGATAGATAGATAGATAGATAGATAGATAGATAGATAGATAGATAGATAGATAGATAGATAGATAGATAGATAGATAGATAGATAGATAGATAGATTGATTGATAGATAGATAGATAGATAGATAGATAGATAGATAGATCCTTGATGGATGGATGGATGGATGGATCATATGGATATATAAATATATATATATATATCCCAAACTCTATACGTACAAGTCTAAATGTGTCCATGAAAAAATAAATTAAAAAGACGTTTCTATGTTGTGTGGTGAGTTCTTGGCCTAACATTGTTAATCATTCTCGATTCCTAAAATCAAAGTCGTGAAGAGTATCCGCCTCATGTGTGTTTGAAGTTGAATCTATCTTGATTGCTTATTGAGTCTGACATTTACATGTAGTATGCACGAAACAGGGGAAAATGTTTTTGTAACTCTGAAGTAATAGCTTTCCAGTTTGTATTTATTTATTTGCTAAAACAATTTTAAAAGACAACCAAAAAAAAGAAAAACTCGTGTGCCTATGTTTGGCTAGCTGTTAATATTCGCGGAAATCCATCGCAGTAGTGAAGTTTCTAGCTCAGGCCTAATGACATCACTAAGTCAACATTATTGATAGTTTCCACCCCCAGAAACAAGAAAAAAGCTTGGAGCAGCAACATGAGCTTACGTTCGTAATTTCAGTGAAAAAAGTACATGTATTTTAAAATTTTAAAAAATTGTTATTATAAATAAGATATTACTTATCAATAATACACTTCACAACTGACACCAAATATGGTTTCTATAAACAATTCCTTCTAGCATGATCGTGAACGATGTTCGTCTTATATTTCTAGAATTGTTTACAATGAAAATAACTCATCGAGTCACGAATCATGAAATCTTTCATCTATGAAACACGCGTTGTTCACATTGGCTTTATTAAACGTTAAGTCCCATCTTTTATCAGGAGTTGAATCAAAGCTGAATGTTTGAATCATCGCTGTCAACACAGCAACCCCACCAAATATATCGGACGTTATTAGCAATACACACACACCTTATAGTGTTTACGTTATTACCAATGCACACAACTTTTATATTGGACATCAATCGTAGCACATACACATAAATGATATAAAAGACGTTATTAACAACACCACATCTAGTATATTGGATGTTATTAACAACACCATACACACACATTAACCTAATAAATTGGGCCCTGAAGAAGTACGTTCATGGCGCCACAAGCAGGTCCCACTTTTAAATTGGTCGATATCACGAACATGTTATTCTTTGCCTACCTATAATTCGCAACTAAAACATTTGAATGCTACACTGTCTCCTAAATGTTGTCATTAATACTATATGCTGGGAATTGTAGACACACATGAAAAACGTAGTTAGATATTTCTTCCTGTTATTAGTGTCTGATGTTATGTATTAGTTTCGTTATCTTAAAAGTAATTATTTTATTGATGAAACGATAATGCTAATTTTTTTTATGTCTACAGCCGGTAAACGACAGAAAATCAAGTCAGGTAAGGCAATGCTTAGATATATTCCTAAGATGGATGGATGGCTGCCTGGTCGTGCGGTGTGTACACTGGACTGTCGTTTAGTCGTCTCGATGGTTCAGGGTTCGTACCCTGCCCGCTGCCATCCCCCGTCGTCCTGCGGGAGGTTTGGACAACGAAATAGATTTTATTTAACTCTGAAGGAACATGTGAAACGTAAAACACCTTACAAACATGAATGGATACGTCTATTAAGGAACGATTGTATACTATATCCCCGTTACTAGATCATTGGTACGTCAGTCGTAGGTGGACCTTGATTGAAACTGTGCGTTCCTTTTTTTTATATATATTTTTTTTCCTTTACTCTCTCACGTAGATAAGTTTGTACGCAGAAAAAAGAAAAGTTAATTAATTTTGACTTTACGATTTCAGCTCTGAAAAAAATAAATTTAAAATAACTTTCCCAAAATAACACCCATTATCTTAATCTGGCTTCTCGTGGTCTGACTTAGCGACAATAGACCTATTTCTGTTTGGTCTGACTTAGCGACAATAGACCTATTTCTGTTTGGTCTGACTTAGCGACAATAGACCTATTTCTGTTTGGTCTGACTTAGTGACAATAGACCTATTTTTGTTGTTATAGAACAGAAAAGTCTTAAAATCCTTCTAAACATTTTTTCATTTGGTTTTTAACGACTACCTTGGAAGTTTCAATTATAGTTAAACCTATAGGCCAGTGGATCTAAAATATTGACTGCCTTCAGCTTTATATATATTTTACCATAAGAATGAACAGTGTGGCTAAGGAATGATTTCGAAACTGTGGATAAATATTTTCATTTAACTTTGAATGACATTAAAAAATCTTTCCAACTTTTCATGGATAACTGAACTTTTTGTTGCGATATGTATACAAATTGTGTACAGCAGTCTTTATCCTAAAAAAGGAGTGGGTTCCTTACTCAAGTAGACGGAAGTAGTATGACCTAGTGAATCTTGGATTCCGATTAGGAAACTTTTGTTTTATTGAGTGTTAGTAGATCTGCAGTAAGAGAGAACTACTTTATCTCTAGTGGGAGCGGTGGTTGAGTTGTAAAGAGCATGGATTCCAAACGGATGGGTCTCGGACTGGGATACTGAATTTCAGGATTTTTAGGACACCCTTGAGTCCACAACTCTCTTGGGTACCTGACTTAAGTTTGGCAAATTGAAGGCTGTTGGGCGTTGTGCTGTCAACATGACACCCTCGTTAACATGTCTTATAGTTAACAAGGTCTGATGGGGGGGGGGGGGTACTTTACTTTTTGTGTTTACCTTATCTCTACACTAGATATCTTCGCTAGAGTTATTGTAGCTCTTCTTCTAATTCTGTTCAGAGACAGTTTACATTCCTTTTGACCTCTCCTAACTAACTGCTAGTGTTATCTCCCTTGAAAGTTTATTTTAAAAAAAATAAAGATTGTTTTAAGCTTTAAGGAATACTGGCCAGTTGGAGTTGTGTCTATGTTTCATATATACAAAGACTACGAGAGCATCCTGGGTCCACTGCAACGACCAACCTCCTTTATCCTATCAATTTAGGCTGTGCCATGAGCCCATCCACTTCTCAAATGCAAGTCATCTGCAGGATTCGAACCTTCATCTCTGTCGTTACCCTTTATAGTAAAACAAGAGCTATCACTAGACTACCACTATGCTTTTAAGATTTCCTTTTATTTGACTAGGAATTAGATAGGAGAAAAAGATATATTTTAAATAAATAAAGATTTATAGTTAAACTGTTTAATAGAAATAACCAAATTTCCCCATTGACTTCAGACATCAAGATTACTGGGAAGACTTACGTGGAGAAAGGTCAAAAAATTAAACTCATTTGCAACGCCACTGGAGCGGACACTACAGATGACCTGGACTGGTTCAGGAACGGTCAAAAGCTGTCCACCAACAAGAAGGTTAGGTTATATTATATATGCTCGCTCTCTCTCTCTCGCTCTCTCTCTCGCTCTCTCTCTCTCTCTCTCTCGCTCTCTCTCTCTCTCTCACCCTTTCTCAATATCCTTTATTTTCTATTTCTATTTATGTGTATGTTTGTAGTGATTCAACTTCTGGGTATTTGGCACACGACCTCGATACTTCTGTCAGTGCCAAAGTACTTTGATACATGTGACTATTTTGCATCAAACCTTTCAATGTATGCACCGTTTTGTTTTTAAACAATGTTTAACTATTATACAGATGATATTAGCGGCCTCTTTAGGGGGTGTGCGGACATTATGTCCAAGTACTGCTACTGCCATAGCTATACACTATGTCTATCTGATAGCATCTTCTAGTGCTGGTACTGCCACACAGTTTTGCACTATGTCTACTTGCTGTGTACTTACTACATATTCCTCACACTACATTTGCTACTATGTCCATAGTTTCTTCCATACATTAGTCTATTATAGAATGAAGAATATATTGGATGTTATTAACAACACCACACACAGTAAATAGAATGTTATCATTATTTCCTTCAAATTTGACTTATTGGCTTCTCTTTCCTCAATGCGTTTTGTGACGGTTCCCTCCTTGCTACTAGAATTATCAAATCTGCTCCTCAAAAAATATTGGTAATTGTCAGGGAAAGATAACTTCGTACTCCTAGTATGAGAGTTAAGTAGCATCGTATTAAGCAGACCTTTTTTAAAAAAAAATTGCTGGATAGATTTGGGGGGGGGGGGGGGGGGGGAGGAATGTTTATATTTTTCAAAAATCAATTTCCACTGAAGCGATGCATTGAATTGAGTCTAAATTAGAGACCTGCCTTCTGTCATATCCGGTAGTAAGATCTGGAATCAAGACAAAAGAAAACAAGAGAGGGGTTGGGGAAAAGCCGGTGTTATGTTACCTCCCCTTGACAATTTCGGTATCCAAGACACGTGACTCGCTAAATACGGTAAAAACGTTATGTTTATTTTTGAATGGCCGCCCTTTGAGAAATATAATCCAGAAATTATAGTGGTGGCGCCCTGGTGCAGCGAAAGGGCAGGCGCATGACATGATGTAGGCATGATGGTGCGGGAGTTTGAATCCCGCCCGCCCTCTCTATTGGGAGGGAGGAGAGTGAGGAGGAGATTCAATTTAACTCTCTCTAATTTAAAAGTTAAGAACACTCACGGGTCATGACTAGGTTGAGTATTAGTAAAAGTCCATACTGTTTTTACAAAGCTTATATCAACTCTGTCTGTCTGTCTGTCTGGTAAAAAGCTTGAACATGTTTTTCCTCCCATTTCCCATTCTCAGATGAAGTTACACAATTATTTATTGAACCTGACAAGACATGAATCAATCCAAAAAATGAATCAATTCGTTGGGGATGTATTCTTTTGTTTGATATCGAAGTAAGGGGAATAAATGCTACTTAATGAGAGATGCGGGTGTATATGTGGATTTAATCCCCCTTATTACGTTTGTTCTCCCACTTTCCATTCTCGGATCAAGTTGAAATTGTGCATAATTATTCATAGTCGATGACAATACATGAATCGATCCAAAAATTAATCAATTAATTAATCATTACATAATTAATTTAGTTTTTTTTATATCAGAAAGGGAACTGTAGTTTCAGATAAATTGTAGTAATTTGCGGTTCTTTCCGTTCAAACTTTTATCCCATGAATTCTAATTATTTTATTCAAGGTTTCGTATTGGTGTTGGACCCTGGCACTATCACCCCCTTAGCTACGCCACTGACGCTAACATGTTTCATGCAAACAATTATATTGAACAGAACATTCTTTGCCTATTCTCAGATCACCATCCACAAGAGGGTCTCTTTAACTGACCGTCAGATCGACAGCGTTCTAGAAGTGCAGGACGCAGACCTGGACGACGCTGGCGTCTACGTGTGCCGGACATCAGAGTTGTTGGTGGAGTCCAAGAGAGTGGATGTCCTCAACGGTACGCACTTCTGTACGTGGTTCATCTCATTCCAAGATGTTGTGCACTGTGTCCTTTACACTGTGACCTTCATAGTCTTGTGTGTTGTGACATTGATGTATTTATGGTATACTATGTGACCTGAAATCGCTGAATAGTGCAATATGTGACCTTGACAATCTTGGGTCTTGTTCTATGCGACATTGACAGTATTTTGCTGTGTGGCCTTGTCAGCTTTGGTGGTTGTGTTATGTGACATTGATATTTTTGGAGGTTTCACTTTGTGGCCATGACAATTTAACGTTGTACTATTGTGATGTGATTTTTACTATATTGGATGCGCCTTGACATTTTTTAAAAGGATTACTATGTGACTTGACTGTAGTGAATCGTGTACTCTGTGTCCTTGACAGTCTTGGATTGTGTGATATTTGACATTGGCATAGACATAATCTATGCTGTGACCTTGGCAATCTTGGATGTTATAGGCCTACTCTGTCTTGATTGGTTTGAAGTTGTGTATTTTGCGTTTTCTACTTTTTTGAATGTTGTACTTTGTCCTATAAGTTGTCTTGTCAGTCCTTAACAAAGGTCTTTGTTATATGTTGTGTTGACAGTCTTGGAAGTACATGCTGATGTTTTGTTTTATTTTTTTATGATGTTCACTTCTTTGTTCACTCACACAGTAAAGTATATCTCATTTAAGTGTAGGCTGTGTCTTTATGATAGGATTTTTTAAATTTCATTTAGGCCTAAATTAAGATTACATTTAGATAGTGTATGAATTTTTTATTTTTTTTTGTATTTGGTAACATGGGTACATCTTAGATTGTCTTAGAAGGTAGATAATGGAGGCTGAGACCGGGGAACGTAGGGTCTAAAGACTTACTAGATACTATCTCACGTACAGTTAAGGCATGAATCTCATCATGTTGGTTCACTGTTTCAATGTTTGTATTTCTAAAAAAAACATTTTCACACATTGTTATAGGCCAGTGTTTCCCAAACTCTTTCTTTAACCGAACACTTCCCCCATTCTGAGTATTCTGCGGAACTCTTCCCCCATTCTGAGTATTCTGCGGAACTCTTCCCCCATTCTGAGTATTCTGCGGAACTCTTCCCCCATTCTGAGTATTCTGCGGAACACTTCCCCCATTCTGAGTATTCTGCGGAACACTTCCCCCATTCTGAGTATTCTGCGCAACACTTCCCCCATTCCGAGTATCCAGCGGAACACTTCCCCTATCCTGAGTATACAGCGGAACACTTCCCCCATTCTGAGTATCCAGCGGAACACTTTTCTTATTTTTTAGAGAAATTAATGAACGAGGTGGTCTATAAGTTAATTCTTCCAGTAGCTGGTGCAATACTTATTCAGGCCTCGCGGAACACTAGGGTTCCGCGGAACACAGTTTGGGAAACAATGTTATAGAACATAGTTTGTTTTTTTTATTTGACGCTGAGACGCTAAGAGTTAGTCTGAGTTCATTACTGTGTACATGTAGCATCCACCTCCCGTACATGTTGTGGTTACATCCATTAAATGCCGTATAAAAATGTGCCATGCTTGTCGGTGGATTTCCATCGTCATTCCATAAACATGTCCTCCTCATCCTGCATGTTGCAATGAATATCAATCATTGTTTGTTGTCCTCGTTGTTCATTATGGCCATCATCATCATCATCATCATCATCATCATCATCATCATCATGTTGTTATTGTGCCTCGTTTTTTGTTGGTTTTTTTTAAATTTTAAAAAACTTTTCTTTCCTGGTCATTTGAAATGATTCCTACGCTTTTGTTGCTCTAAATTACTCTCTCTAATAGCATACTGGAGTTGCGTTTGTTGAGAGCACTGCACCTTTAGACAGGGCGGCCTTGAGATGAATGTTCTATTGAATGGAAAAAAAAATTGTTTGGGATATTTTAAAACTACTGTCCAGTTGGTCTTGGTTCAAACGTCACTTCTTTACTCCTAATTTTAAGAACAGTGCAATCCATTTATTTTAACGAGATTTTGCGACACAGATTTCTGAATGGCATAGAATGCTCTTGTGACTCCTTTTTTTCGGCATTATCAGTCATGGTCAGCACTACTTCATGAGGGAATAAAAACGAATTTAACTTATCAAGAAAAAAAAGTTACTTTAATTCTACTCTAAAATTTTGGAGGCGCGGTGGCTGAGCGGTAAAGCTCTTGGCTTCCGAACCGGGGGTCCCGGGTTCGAGTCCTGGTGAAGATTGGGATTTTTAATTTCGGGACCTATTGGCGCCTCTGAGTCCACCCAGCTCTAATTGGTACCAGACATTAGTTAGGGAAAGTAGAGGCGGTTGGTCGTTGTGCTGGCTACATGACACCCTCGTTTACCGTTGGCCACAGAAACAGATGACCTTTACATCATCTGCCCTATAGACCACAAGGTCTGAAAGGGAAACTTTAGTTTAATTTTACTCTAAAATTTCAAGCCAGAATTTCTATGCTCGTTTTTTAAATTTGGCACTTGATCAGAGTTTTAGTACCTGGGGGCATTGCTGTTTGCAATGTTAGGGAGGTAGGACCAAATTAACTTACGTGACAAGTTATACTGAAGATCAAATTATAGGTTCTCTCCCCTTAGTACTCTAAAAACTTGCAGACGATAGCTAGGTTCTCGGGAGAAATTGAAATGCATTAAAACCGGTAGAGAAGAGAGAGAATAAATTTTATTATGGACGAAATGACGTCATAGTAATGTTTGATTTGAGTCTGAAACTCTTTTTTTTTTTTTTTTTTTTTTTGCTGGAAGGATTGACATGACCTGTTGAATGCGTGGAGGAGAAGGGGGGTATGTGGGAAAAAAAAGCTATTTCTGATCGAAACTCTTGTCTGAGCTCGACAAAGTATTCCTCTCGTTCTCGACAAATTTCATAAGCCAAAGAGATGGTAACAACATGGCACACAGAATTGATAAGTTATGCCCGCATGGTGAATTGATTCCAAGGCAAAGTAGTAAGATTATGCAGATGTTTAGATTGTTGTTATTGTCAGAGCAAATACTGTTTTCTCATTTAATCTCATACAGACACTGGTGGATTATATAGTAGACGGGGTCATTGAGAAATGTCAGACATATGGTACTATATACTCACCTCTGAAACATACAAAGACATAAAAAGGCACATTTCTTATTCCATATACTAGGACAAATTCGTACAAGTACTTCTTCTTAATTAGTAACATTAGAGCATGGGAAATATAGCCTTAATAAGCCATGAAAACCAACGACTTACTTAGGAGAATTAAGTCACTGATTAACATGCAGGACTAAATTAGCACATCTATAAGGATAGGACGTAATTTTCTTATTAAGAAACGTCTGTAATTTATAAGATAAAAGAGAACTTTTTGAGAAATAGTATAATAGTACCTCGAAGAACTGTCATATCTGGTAATGACCAAGTAGGTATAATGTTATACATCCTTATTATCGATAGCTCTTATACCACATCAGACGTACTGGTGTCCACTGTCCACCATAAAATGACCCCTGGAGGAACGGTGTGTTGATTATTGTTGGGAATATCTTCCATACTCAGTATACATCAGGTGTTCTTTAAGCACCGCTCTAGGCATTGTCATCTCCTCCAACGGACGTTTCCGCCCAGAAGATAACCATTTCCCACCATAAACCACAAGAACAAATTCATCTTATTGCTCTTTTTGATCATAAACAATTCCATTTAATCATTAGATAACTCATTTAATCATAGATATCCAATAAAAGGATAGATAACTCATTTAATCATAGATATCCAATAAAAGGATAGATAACTCATTTAATCATAGATATCCAATAAAAGGATAGATAACTCATTTAATCATAGATATCCAATAAAAGGTTAGATAACTCATTTAATCATAGATATCCAATAAAATGATAGATAACTGATTAAATCATAGATATCCCACTTATGGAACTTGCAGCTTATCTTTAACACGTTTATCTATGCCACATCAGTTTTTGAAGAATGTTCGTGAAACTGTTTAACCATCAGGAGACAATGAACAGATTACAGTGGATAACAGAACTATTGGACCACATTCAGGCTTCAATTTGTCAGCATATCATTGTATCTGCAAATAAAAATGACACATTAGTAGATTCCATACTCCTATCTGTTCAGTGGAAACTAAACCATTAAGTTACATAAGTCTATTGCAACAAACTAATTTTAATATATTTCTACAGGTGATACTGCAGCGCCACCTGCTGGAACATAGGTCACCAGCAACAAGTCCATGGTTTCATTGGAGACAATTTTTTTTTTCTTACAAAGCATCACAGTTACACATACTCACATACACAGCCACACAATTTTAGACTATTTTTTAAAATGGGGGTTTACTATTACTGAATAGAGTCTTCAATTTCTATTTATACCTTCAGCAAATCGATCACAAGGCTTTCTCTTACAGTGGAGTGTGACGTCTTAGAGCTAAAAAAAATGGATCACATTTATTAACTTAAGTTTCTAGATTAAAATCTCAATCAAGTATTGGGTTGTTGTTGTTTTTTTTACTAGTTTTAAGGTCTTGTTTGGATTCTTTCACTTAACCATGAACTACGCTCCTACTATAGAGCAATTGAACACTTCTTGTTTCTTTAATCTTGTCTAATTTTGTATTGTTCAAGAAATGTTTGTCTATATTTGAATATTCTTTTTTTTTTCTTTTCAGCGGACACCAACAACGTAAAAAGAGGTGAGTCAAAAATAATCTAGTAGCTTAATCCAAAACTTATTTTACAGTAATCCATTACTTATTTAGCAGTAATCCATTACTTATTTAGCTGTAATCCAAAACTTATTTAGCAGTAATCCAATACTTATTTAGCAGCAATCCATTACTTATTTAGCAGTAATCCAATACTTATTTAGCAGTCCAGTAGTTTGGAACAGTCAGTCAGTTTCTTCTACAGTATTAAACTTAGTTGATGGCATTTTGTATGTATTTGGGACGGGGAAGGGGGGCGCAAGCAGGTCGAACAGACATCACAAGCAGGTCGAACAGACATCACAAGCAGGTCGAACAGACATCACGAAACTTTTGTTGAGTTCACGTTGTTCTCCCCTTGCTAGCATACATTCGTATAATTAGTGACATTACATCATAGAACGGATTGCCTGAATCAGCCAGGAAAACCAATGACTTATCAGAGTTTTTCTCTAATTAAAATGCACTCTAGATTAACACAATGTACAAACGTAAAACGTAATTTTGTTTAAGGATGTTCTGTAGCTTAT
The DNA here is from genome assembly GCA_030265305.1 of Biomphalaria pfeifferi. Classification (NCBI taxonomy): domain Eukaryota; kingdom Metazoa; phylum Mollusca; class Gastropoda; family Planorbidae; genus Biomphalaria; species Biomphalaria pfeifferi. The sequence goes on from JASAOG010000051.1 coordinate 1,721,023, forward strand.
GCAATAAGATATGTTCTCCAAGGATTCCGTGACCAGTGGTCCACACACAAAAAATATAGAAACGAAATTAATCATATTTGTGATAATGACTCTAATTGTGTAGTTCTGATACTTTTATTCTATGATGCTCAAAAGGAATAAACAAAAACATCATTACTAAGCAATGAACGTTTCATTATTGTGATGATAAAAAAAAATTTTCAGGTCTCAAAGTTGTCTATTACATCCTCAAATTTTCGCGATCGAATTGTGAAGTCTGTCGGTGTTTTTGTACCCGTCTTTGTATGTATTTTCTAATCCAAGTTTTATCTATGTGTACCATGTTATTGAACATTCGTCAGAACAGTTTGAAGCAAGATGTTACACGATGAAAAATACACTTAACCAAACAAATTTCCATTGTGCTGTCTTCCTTACAGGTTTACACAGTCTCATTTTATTTTTCTCCCATCATGCTTCTCGCGTTTTCTGTCTAGGCCATACTTTTTGAATAACAAATGATTACATTTCCTCAACACACATGGCTGCCTGGTCGAACGGTTTGCGCCTGGACTGCCGTTCGGATTTATCGATGGTCCCAGGTTCAGACCCTGCCCGCTCTCATTCTCTGTCGTCCTGCGGGAGGTTTGAACTAGGAAGTAAATTATCTTCAACATTCGAAACAAGTCAAACATTGTACAAACACACATACGTTTCCAGACACAGTGGATCCCCTTCACATCCAAGATGGAACTCGTTTTTCTAGTTAGGCCTCTCGAACATATCCTCCCCCCCCCCCCCCCCAATACTCAGCTTTTCGGTGCACAGGCTTAAGAATTCAACCTTGAGGGACAATATATCTAAGGTTCAGCAATACTGCCAATTAATGATACTTTTATCCGAGGTTCAGTAATGCAAGCAGTGATTCTTATATCTGAGGTTCAGTAATGCAAGCAGTGATTCTTATATCTGAGGTTCAGTAATGCAAATAGTGATTCTTATATCTGAGGTTCAGTAATGCAAGCAGTGATTCTTATATCTGAGGTTCAGTAATGCAAATAGTGATTCTTATATCTGAGGTTCAGTAATGCAAGCAGTGATTCTTATATCTGAGGTTCAGTAATGCAAATAGTGATTCTTATATCTGAGGTTCAGTAATGCAAGCAGTGATTCTTATATCTGAGGTTCAGTAATGCAAGCAGTGATTCTTATATCTGAGGTTCTGTAATGCAAGCAGCGATTCTTATATCTGAGATTCAGTAATGCAAGCAGTGAATCTTATATCTGAGATTAAGTAATGCAAGCAGTGATTCTTATATCTGAGGTTCGTCCATGCAGCCAATGATACTTTTATCTGAGGTTCAGTAATGAAAGCAGTGATTCCTATATCTGAGGTTCGTCCACGCAAACATTGATACTTTTATTTGAGGTTCAGTTATGTGTTTCATGAATAGAACTCTTGACTCGATTGTCTCTTGTGATGTGTATGCATATATAAGAGAATGTTCATTGGGTTGGCCACATAATCTTTGTTAAGGCTGATGAACTCTATCATGAACTACCTATCCATACAACGCTAAATTCTGAAGCAAATCTTCTAGTTTATTTGTACGCGATAGCAAAATGAGATAGAAAAGCCTCTGAGTTCCAAAAGTATTGGCTTCTTCTCATTTGTTCAAGGGCGATCATTTGCTCATGATACTGTTCCTTATAGTAATTACATCAAATACTATTAAAAGATTTTGGAAAGACTTTGGAGAGGTGTCATTTGTTCTGAGCTGGTCTGGAAACAAATCTGATTGGATGCCCTAATACCTCTATTTTATAATGCCTTTTCCCCGATATTTAAAGGATGTTTTATATACATGTAACCTTTTGATAGTCTCCCCTTTCTTTCATTTGGATATTTTTTTCTATATCTTGCACTGTTAATGGTATAGCTCTATAGGACTATAATTGCCATATGATGAAACTTGTGCAAACTTATTTATCCCAATATCATGATCTTATGTTGTTGATTATTCTTTTTACAATACCTCTATTCCAGTAAGAATTGCATGGATGGGTGGGACTTGGATACGGATCTCAATATCGGCTCTAACGATTTTCTTAAAATTTAACAAATGATGTTTATGGCTGAGAAAAGATTTATTAGCGTGTTGCCACACTAGGAAAATTCTTATCTGACTGTTACAGTTTTTCAAGATAAAAAAAATATATATATATTTAAATTTGAAAAGAGACTAAATCTAGGTCTAGATCCTACATCGGTTTTGAAAGTAATATCTCGTTCTTGAAAGGCCTATCGCGTCCTTGAAAGGCCTATCGCGTTCTTCAAAGGCCTATCGTGTTCGGGAATTTCCGAATGTAAGGCTTTGTTGATGCAAGAGTTTAATAAATTAATGTGCTGCAAACGTTTGCGCATCGTCTTCTAAGTCTATTTTATTGTTAGTTTAAAGGGAAATTCACTCAGCACTTGTTGTCCCTTATAGACTTATTTCAAAATTGTTTTCTTTGGGGACACATCGTAGTACGAAAATCTCATAGACCATAGTCCCCATTCCTGAAGTTTCTCAGTACTTTCTCTGTACCTCAGTTTCTCTGTACCCCAGTTTCTCTGTACTTTCCCTGTACCTTAGTTTCTCTCTGTACCTCAGTTTCTCTGTATCTCAGTTTCTCTCTGTATCTCAGTTTCTCTCTGTACCCCAGTTTCTCTATGTACCTCAGTTTCTCTGTACATCAGTTTCTCTATGTACCTCAGTTTCTCTATGTACCTCAGTTTCTCTCTGTACCTCAGTTTCTCTCTGTACCTCAGTTTCTCTCTGTACCTCAGTTTCTCTATGTTTCTGCGTGTCCCTTTTTTTTTGTATCTTTGTCTCTCTTCGACTTTATTTCTCTGTGACGATGTTTCTGTGGTCTCTCTGTATCTCAGTTTCTCTGTTCCTGCGTCTCTCTTTGGTTGTATGTTTTCCTGTACCTCTTTTTTCCTCTGTGTCTCTTTGTCTCTGTCACTTTGTCTCTGTTTCACTTTGTCTCTACGTCTCCCTTTCTCTGTTTTTCTCTGTTTCATTCTCTGTGTCTCAGTTTCTTTTATGATACTTTTTCTCTAAACATTTTCTGAAGGTATTTTGAAATGAAATTATTCTGACTCTGACACACCATGTCATATGTATATTTAAATAGAATCTTACACGTTAAGATTCCTTCTAAGTGCTAGTTTTTTTTTCCCTGTCGATCAATCAGCTCGTCTCCTTATCTTACTTTATCTCATTGATTTGTTCGTGATGTTGAGATATTTCAAGAGACTTAGAGTTCTGAAGGCGGTGGACATTTAGTGGACATTTGGAGTCAGCCCACGTCTCTCGTCATTTACCTTTCTCCCTAAATCCAATTCGATTCTCTCTGCAGGACGTTCGATTACTTCAGAATCGATCCTGCCGGGTTTGTTTTTAAAATCTCGAAAGAGATGGAGACGAAGTATTTATATTTCTAGGAAAGTATCGCGCAATCTTCGTTCAAGATCTCTTCAAGTTCGTCCATGTGTTGTGACAACTAAATAAACTCTTTAGATCTTAGTGATGCATCGATACATTATAGAAATGCGTTATAAAAGGCTAATGGTATAAAAGGCTTATTTTCAAGTCCGAAGATCATGGAAGAGTGCAGTAATTCAAGCGGCTACACATATCTAGCTGTAACTAACCAATATATTTTGTTACATCCAAAGCGGACAAAACCATGTAATCGCCGTCTATGCCTGTCTTAGACAAAAACTTTCTTATTGGTATATCCCGCGCCTTTTATGAGAGTTTTCTATCTCTTTTAGAGTCAATTGCTATGCCAGTTAAGGCAACATGGCGCTTGAGCTGGTCTTTAAGCCGTTTCCAGTAGCATCTATATTACACCGGCCTCCTTTGAGCTCACCAGAAAGAGATGGACTTCGGCAAACAGCTGTCCCTCATACGGGATACGTGCCCTAACCAATGCAGCTGACCAACAGAAATAATTCTATACCGGCATACGCCAAAATATCTGTTTGTAGACCTGCCATCGTATGACCATGCTGGGGTGGAGGTACATTTGGAGAAAGCTCTTAAAAAGTTTTGACCACAGGTTCCTGTAATGAATACAGTGCTAAAGCTGACTTTTTTAAAAAAGAAGTAAAGGTCATTAACTACGCAAGGATGTTGCCTACTTCTCCATCCGGGTAACTCTATCGTATCCGTAGTGCTAGAATAAAAAAAATAACTTTCGTACATTTGATCAAAAGTATCGGTTCTTATTGTCCGATTTGAAATGGATCTGGAAGAGTTATCGACATTTGTTCCCCTCTTCCCCCAATTATCTTCTGCAAACCACGAACCCCGGTCACGTATATCGTTGGGCCTCTGGAACAATAAACGGCAACATCTTAAGGTTCTATCATCTACACAGTAATTAGCTTAAAAGGATAGGCCAACCCACCACGCCCACCCTCTCTCCTTAGAACGCACTGGAGTCAACCTCGGGGTTGACGTGTAATGATTAGTTTGAAACGTCAGCGATTTCTGTGGTAAAAGAGAAAGGAAGGTGAAGGCTGTGACGGAATACCCTGATTGGATTGCCACTGCTGTTGCCCTATTCTCTCTCCCCAGCCCCGTTTCCACCCCCCCCCCCCTCAAACTCCGTACGTGCTGTTTGAATAGACATTGTCTCCACGTTCACACGCTATATTTCACTAGTGTCCTTACATTGAGAGTTGTATCTCGACCAGAAGATGGACACTGGATCTCGGACACTGGACAAAGCAGTTGAAGGGCGGCATTAAGAAAAGCAGGCCAGGCTAAAATGATTGCTGTCACTTGAGATTTTCAAGGTCTATGGGAATGTGAGTTGGAGTCTATAGCCCACTGGTCGTCAATGCACGAGACTTTTGGAGCCAAAGTTCTGATAGGATCCTGAAATATCTGTTGCATGACTTCATAGATCTATACTAAAAGCCCTAGCTGACTGATTTATTCACCACAAATTAGTAATGTATGTGTGTCTACTTATCTTTTTTTTCTCATTCTCCTAAATATCTCTATTACAAGGGATATGCAGTCCCCCCCCCCCCCCCACTGTTATTCCGGGGTTGGAATCTTTCCCCATGGCTTCTGATAATAGTCCACCCCTGGGAGATTCTCTGAAGTGATGTTTGTTTTGTGTATCCAGGCCACTAAAACGGAAATAGTGACAAACGTATCAGCTTTTTTTTCACTTTTTAGCACTTCGGAATCTAACTTCTAAGCTCTTATATGCTTTTAGCTTAGTCATTTTTGTCCGTTTAGTTGGCAACAGTGATCAGCGTCCTTGACATTTTCAATTGGTCTATTTATTTCAACATCTTTTTCTCTTTTCATGTCCTTTTGTTTTTCTCCAGGTTCTATTATAGCGCAACCCACGTTGCTTTCTCTTCTTTTTAAAAAGCAGGTTACTGGGAGTCATGTGAAGTACGAACAATGTCCACTAAAAAAAATAAATTGAAAATCACGTTTGTGTGATGTAGTATTTCTCTTTTATCTCAACTAGGTTTTTTTTTACTATAGTGAAATATGTTGTTTGACTTAGACTAAGATCTTCCCGCGCCGTTCGCCTCCACAAAGATGTGTCACTGGCAATGGCTGAAGCCTCTTCACACCTGGTGTCTACTGCTTGAAAAGTCATATGATATTTTACATAATTTAAGACTAGCATTGCCCACCGGCTACTTCCGTTGATTCGTTCTCAGGCTATATTTTGCCATGGACCCCTACTATTTTTCTTACTTATAACCATATAATGATATAAAGTAAAACGCTGCCCCATACAACTCCACAACTCTCCCATTTATCAGGGTCTAGTCTTATTTACAATATCTATTTTCTGATTGTCAGTTCTTATTCAAAATATATCATAGGCTCCATGCCATTTTTGTGGCCTAGAACCTTTTTCTAATTACATCTTGCAAAATCTCGCATAATACTTTGGCCGTACCCTCAGCATTATTTTTTTTTTTTACACTTTTAATAAAACTGACCGCATTTCAACAACACTCCTTCCAAACACACTCACTTCCAGTCTTTGAACTCTATATCACTTTTCTCTTCCTTGTTTTTTTCGTCCCACCCCCCCCCCCCCTCCGCTCCTGAGAACACTTCAATTTTAGTATCTGTTACATCGAATTGCACGGCCCACTTTATAAGGCTGCCCCTACCATATACATAATTTTTTTGCCAATGCTTCAAACACCATCAATTTTTTAATCAAGTGTTCAAATTCTTCTCATGATCGAGGTAATAAATTCCGTTTCAACTTTATATTGATCGAGTTTCTAAAATTAAACTGTGCAAGAACACTATTTTTTTTTAAATATATGGACATTATTAAAAAATTTATTGAACTACTGACCTCCATATCTAAAGTCTGATGCTCTACCAATTGAGCTGAGTGTCATTGAAGTTAGAGGAAATTTAAGCACAAAAGTAAAGTACTTAAAAACAAAAGTATTAAGAAAAAGTTAAGTTCTAGATTAATATGCCTCGTATTTAGATCTAGATTTAGATTCTACTGTGAAAATTTGTTGGGTTTTATATCTATAATACATGTCCATCTATTTTTTATCTTTTATTTTAAATTACAGACCTTTTAATTTAACAGAAGATAATCGTAACAAAATAGTACTTCAGATACCAAAGACTTCTTATCTAGGTGTTGAATTATAAGTAGATCTATAAGCTGAATCGAACAGGGCTCATTTTGTATTACGTCGTCTTTAAAAAAAAAGGGTCGCGAATTAAAAATCGTTTTTAATAAATTTAACAATTGCGGTCTCGATCGTGAAAGAAGATGCTTAGTTTAATAGGCACACAGAAAGTAGTAACTTGTTTGAAGTTTTCCTATTATTTCGTACACAGCAATTGTGAGAAATAATGACATGTCAGTCTGTGAAACAGGGTCCTTCTTAGCGCTTATAGATTTTCCTTTATTGAGAAAAATCTGTTGACTATATGGAAACATTGTCAAAGAGTACGTAATTGCATGAGAGGCATTACTGTACACAGGGCCGGCCTTAGATAATTGAAGGCCCTAGGCCAGTGAAATTGGTGGCCCTATATGAAATAGAAAAATAATATTTAAAAAACAAAAAATTTGGTGTACTCCAACAATAACATTGGGCACACGTTTAGTTATTTCTTCAAAAAGAATTGTTTTGAGTACTGAGCGAGACTCCCACCATTCGTAGGCCCTATACAGTTGCCTAGTTTACTTATGCCTAAGGCCGACCATACTGTACATGAAATATAAGAACGACTATTTAATATAGTCTAAAGTAGAAAAAAAAACTAGAAGTACTAGACCTGAGTAGCTGAATATGTGGGAGGTGCTCTAAAGACATAGCGATCATGGTAACTGCCTTTAAAGAATGTATGTAGCCTTATGAAAAATAACTACGGGTACTCAAGGTGTATTTTGGAGTGGGGGAAAAAAGATTGAAAACTGCCGGGGCCTAAATATAAACACACACACATTCCCCACCCTCACCCGCCAATCATTCGTTTGTGTTACGAACTGGCTTTAAGACAAGACGCGTAATATAGCGAGGATCAGCTTGTCTTGTGGCGCGGCCATTTCCTCCCCCCCCCCCCCCCCCGCTTTCCTGACGTCTGCTCTCTATTTGACGTCTGCTCCCTATTTCAATGATGCCAGGCCACCATGCTGGAGAAACTTGTGTTTTTATGATGTGGCGCAACGCATAGGCTTATGAACATAAGTTTTTTTTACGACCTAATTACCACCTGAGATTTTTTTTTTTAAATAAGAACATTTAAAACCCGCTTGGCTGATATCCTCACCCCCCCCCCCCCTTGCCAACTTTATTCTAACCTCTACCCTGAAATCCTTTTTTAATATAAATAATGATGGTGATATGTATCTCGATACATACTGGCCAACAACCAAAGTGTGGCTTCAAAGTGCTATGGGAACATAAGACATAAAATGGGTTGTTTATAATTGCAATCTGTTGAATATTTCTGACAGTTTAAGGTAATACAGAATAGAAACAAATGGTATTATGTAATAAATGTATTTAATCAGTTGTTATTTTGTTGGTAAACACTTTTTCTATCTCTATATGAACGAACAAGCTGAAGAATGACAGCAGTTGAAATCCATGTCCAGTGTATCATTAGTTTCGTTTATAATTTTTTTTGTTTTTCTAGTATTCTTGTTAGCGTCTGAAACCTGCTGTATAAATATGCAGAATTAAGAAATACTTTTAGGAAAAAGAATAGGTTCAACTGATTTTTACAAAGCTTATATTTACTCACTCTGTTTGTCTGTCTGTCTTTCTGTATGGTAAAAGTTTCTTTCATTAATAATAATTAATAATAATTGTATTTATAAAGCGCTGTTAACAAACAAAATGTAGGCTCAAGGCGCTGTAATAACATTACAAAAGCAAATACGACAGCTAAAATGACAAACTAATTTTTAAAAGTTTTAAACAGGTAGGTTTTGATGTTCTTCTTGAAAGTAGTGTAGCATGTTGTATGTCTTAGATCAATGGAGAGTGAGTTCCAAACCTTTGGTCCCTGCACTGAAAGACCGCAGACCCTAACTTTTGAGGGAGAAACGTAACACCACTAAAAGCGATTAGTCCATTGAGCGCAGGGCTCCCTAAGGGACATATGGAGTAATCAGTTCGCTAAGGTACAAGGGCATTTCTTTGTTGTAGATACACTGATGACAAAGTGTCGCAACCTTGTAGTCGATTCTAGCTTTCACAGGAAGCCAATGGAGCGTGCGCAGGGGCGTAGTAGCAGAATCTCGTCTTGTTTTTCTTAAGACGTGCTGCGTTGTTCTTAATTCGTTGCAGCTTGGCGATTTTGTCATCGGGTGTACCTGGTAGCACGCCGTTGCAGTAGTCAAGGCGGGAGAGTATGAATGGCACAGCTAGCTTTTTTGTTGACTCAAGTTGTTAAATATGGTCGGATCTGGCCTAATCTGTGCAGCTGCAGATAAAGACCCTTACAGAGCTGACTTATGTGTGGGTCGAAAGATAGTGTTGAGTCGAAGAAAACTCCAAGATTCCGCACTACATGGACATAAGGAACCTGGCAGTTCGTGATAAAAAGAGAATCTGTGCTTTCAACTTTTGAGACATTGTTCCTAGTGCCAATCTTAATTATTTCTGTCTTGTCTTCGTTCATCTTGAGCTTATTCTCAACCATCCAATCGCTCACCTTTGCAACGGTACCACTGATTTTCTCAATCACATGCGACACCTCTGTGGGGAATGAGGAATCGTATAACTGTGAGTCATCGGCAAATAAGTGGTATAATATGCCGGTTGGCTGTATGACACCGCTAAGTGGTTATGTATACATAGTGAACAGCACTGGGCCTAGAACTGATACTTAGTACTTCAAGAGTAAGCTTGTTGATTCTGTCCCATTAACAACGGCACTTTCCTTAGATGAACTTTGTTTTTAAAACGTATTCTGTTTTTTCTATTGCTTTTGTTTATATTTGCTTGTTTGCCAGTGTTAAGATACAAAAAAAACGTGTTTAATTTTAGTTTTGAGTCGTAAGTTTGATTGTTTGTTTAGATGTGTCATTCAACCGCTTTAAAATTAATAACATCTCGGGCCTTGTTTCTAACATATTCTTTTAAAAGACTACAATGTACGGGCAGATGAGTCAGTCTTGTCTTCAACAAATAAGTCATATCTCGTCATGAATGAGTGGTGTCAATCAGTTAAACTTGAACACACACCCCCGACGGTGCCTTCTCAATGTTCTCATGCTTTTTTTTTTGGGGGGGGGGGGGGGGGTGAGGGCGGGGGGGGGGGGCCTAAGCATGTAGTGTATATGGGACCTTGGGAAGGGGAGGGGGAGTTGAATAATCAGTTCCCTCTCCCAGGAGTCCCTCTCACAACTTCATCTCCTGGATTCTGCCTGTCGTGGTCCGTCACTAGAAACACATTATACGGACGTATCAAGATGGTCAGCAACCACATTCCACCGCGTACTTCTGGGATATAAGGGCCTGCAAGTTGTAGACCGTTTACAAAACTCCGGCAGGCCCCCAACTGATAGGCGATTTCCTAATAAGCCTATGCCTTAATAAGCACATGCCTGTGTGTTGAGCTGCGAGAGAAATGTTTCAAAGAGTTTTAAGATAAGAAGCTCTAAAAGGTTATTTGTGGCTGGGGGGCTCATCAAATACACAAGCTGAGAATTCAGCAGCTATATGACAATTTTGTGTTTATCCTATTAATGAGATCCACTGTTGACAGCTCTTAGGTATGACACTAAAAGAGACTCACCGAAATGACTTGTGAATACTCAGTGTTACGTCGCTAGTGTTCTCAACTCAACAGTTGTCATGTGGGGCTGCTGAATATAATTCTAGACCTAATGTTGTCGTTGGGGGCAAGGTGGCTGAGTAGCTATGTGCTTGGCTTTCGAACCTAGTGTCCTGGGTTCAAATCTCGGTGAAGACTGGAGTTTGAAATTTATTTTTATTTTTAGGGCGCCCCTGAGTCCACCCAACTCTAATGGGTCTCTTACTTTAGTTGGGGAAAGTAAAGGCTGTTGTCGTTGTACTGGCCACATGACACTCTGCTCTTTAACCGTTGGCCAAAGAGACGGATGACCTTAACATCAACTGTCCTATAGATCACAAGATCTGAAAGCGGAACTACGTGTTGTCATCAGGGTCTGGTATTTACTTAGGTCAGTGATTCCCAAACGTTTTCCTTAACGGAACATTTCGCACATTCTGAGCATTTAGCCGCAATTTAGAGGAACACTTTGATTAGTCGTTTTAGGGAGATTGTTTTGCTTGTTGGAATACTAGTTAATTATCCCAGTAGTTTGTGGAACACATAGTCAGACCTCGCGGAATACAGTTCGGATAACACTGTACTAAGTGATCCTATCTGTGTTGCTATTTAACTCTATTGTTTATAACGAGAGAACCCCTGTGTTTCTCCAATACAGGACTAGTGTTTATAAAGTATTAACCCCTGCGTTCCAGTCTGGGGCTGGTTTTCATCAGAAGCAGACCCCGTTTATCAGGCGACAGTTTAAAGTTAATTGTTTACAGGTTTTTCTTTTCCTATAGCCGCCATTCATGTTCAGTGACGTCACTTCCTGTATCCTAACCCTATTTCATCTTCCTAATCTTGTTACCTCCCTTATCCTCTCATACATTCCAATCAATCGTTACTTAATTAAAATGTTCAAGGTGGCCACTTGAGAACTGACTTCCTCTAGCAATACATTGCCATTGAAGTTTTCACGTGCTAGAAATTAAAAAAGAGAAGAAATTAACTTTCTTTTCTTACTCTATTTCTCCCTCCTCTCTCTCTCTCTCTCTCTCTCTCTCTCTCTCTCTCTCTCTCTCTCTCTCTCTCTCACTCTCTTTCTCGCTTACTCTTTTTTCTAACTTTCCTGGGGCTACTGGAGTATAAAACTTGCAGCAATCAACTTTCTATAGAGAAGATATTCATTCCGAAATACTTTTTTATATGCCTCGCAATATTTCGTGAGTCTTAAAAAAAAATGTATACACATGTACACGCCATCTAACACACAGATTGACATATTCACACACACACACACACTGTTTCAATGATTATTGTTCGCATTTTTTAATGCCGTGAGAACGTAGATAGGCACACGGTATGGCCTTGTGTTTATTACTGAAGTAAGTGGTGGCACATGGTGGGGGTGTAATCGAAATGTTTGTGTAACTTAATGGATAGATGTAAGTGTAAATGTCAGCGTGTTGCGGGTGTAGAATAAAAAGGTTCAAATTTAGGAAGTTTAAACTCTTAACAATCAAAATATTTTTTAATACTTTTTTAAAAAACAAAGCTTATATAAAGAGAATAATCGCATAATTACTTCCATATCGCCCAATACTGCAAGATCTATCTCCCTTTTTGTATATAAAACAAAATTAATTAATTACATCTAATTAATTAACTAACTGCTTTTTTTTTCATTCATGTATATTATCGACAATGAATAATTGTTCAGAGTTTTGATCCGAGAATGGGAGAAATAACTAGTGCAAGATTTTTAATAGACAGAAGGAGTGAGTTGATATAACCTTTGTAAAATTTAAGGCTGTTCAGACCCACAGAAATCTGAATACATGCACTCACATTGCGTTCAAATAAAGAGTTGGTTTTTTTTTGTACTAACATAGTCTTTAAGAGATTTTAAAAATTTGATATTTATCTAAGTTCTTATTGTAGTTTTTCTTATTAATACATTTTTTTTAAATACAATAGAAGTGCATTAGTTAAACCCTAAAGGACTATGAGTCAGAGTGCACACATGAGCGTCCACAATGCTTTCCTCCAAACGAAACAGACAAACAACACAAAAAAGGTTTTTAATACGTAGAATAAAATGACAAGACATGATCAAAAATAAATCTTTATTCACGATTTTTTTTAAAAAACAACATAAGTATCAGATACTCAGAACGTATACGAAACAAAACATCTTTATTCACACTCTTTTACATCCATCGAGTATATATCCAATGATACATAAAATTTAATATAAAAAAAATACTTGAATATCACAACTTCGAACAAAACAAAACTATTTCAACTCAAATTCCATCCCAAACTCTCAACCGAAGATCAGACTCTGACTCGTATATAACCTCTGTCAGTCTGTCAATATCAAAACTCCAACTGTCGTATACCACAGTAAGTCTACATGTAACTGAAATGTATTCAACACCCTTTAATTATTTCATTTGAACATATTTCGCGCAAACTGTAAAAATTTAAAAGACAATACTGAATTACTTTTTTTTATCCTTAAAGTTCACTTTTATCAAATAGTCCCACAGAAACAGTAAATGTGTACTCAAACAATCCCAAAGAAACAGTAAACTTTCACTCAAACAGCCCTTAAGAAACTGTAAATTAGTACTTACTTTAGAAAAGTACCGAAGAAATGTGTAAACTTGTTCACACTAACCAGACCCATCGAATGATTGTTCACACTCTTTTCTGTTATGTTTACAACCTGTTCGTGTTGATCTGGTTCATATTCGTATGAGCACAGCAACAAATGCACGAAACACTCGTTTGACCTTTCAGAAAATTAACAACAAAACAGGTCTATTTTTTATGGTTTATAATGATTGCAAGTTTTCAAGCATAGATCTGTGTGAGTTTTGTTGCAGCGAGTACCCCAGTGCTCAAACTAGATGGGCATTTCCCTTTGAGAAGAAAACCTTTGCTCGCTCTGTAACATTTCAAATTAAAATTTTGTCAATTAAAATGTTCAAATAGACAGACAGATAGACGGACGGAAAGATAGATAGATAGATAGATAGATAGATAGATAGATAGATAGATAGATAGATAGATAGATAGATAGATAGATAGATAGATAGATAGATAGATAGATAGATAGATAGACTTAGTGGTCCATGCTAGAAACCAGGGCGTTGGTACGCTGTGAGTCATCGTACATGTTACATTGTAATACGCCCGCACGTGCTTGACCAGGGAGACCTCAACGAGGGAATGTATCGCGTGCATGAGACTGTTCAATGACTACACGAGTTCTCGAAATGTAAAACTAAAAAGTCTTTAGGGAAGGGTGTACTATTACTGAGTGTAAACAGAGGACATAGACCTAGAACAACGCATTCTGTTGCATGTAGATCTAGAAAGACTGGAAATTAAGTAATTAGATCTAATCAACGTGTTTTTTTTTCTTTTTTACTCTTTATATTATTTGTAAAAAGTAAAATAAAGTTCCTCTTTCAGACCTTGTGGTCTATAGGGCAGATGATTTAAAGGTCATCTGTTTCTGTTAAAAAGGGTGGCATGTGGCCAGCACAACAACCAACCGCCTTTACTTTTCCCCAAATAATGTTAGGTACCCATTAGAGCTGGGTGGACTCAGAGGCGCCCAAGGATCCCAAAATTAAAAATCCCATTCATCATCAGGATTCGAACCAGGGACCCCCGGGTAAGCATGAGTAAAAAAAAAAATGAAAATATTGCTTCACATAAATGAATTTTAAAATAAAGTTTGATTTCACTTCCATTTGTCCTTCCTGCCCTCGTTATGAAGAGCTCGACCTATATTAGAATATGTTGCTACTTCAATGGTCTAGAAGTGGCTGTAATGTAACTATCACACTCACATCCTTCTAATGTACGGTTTACCTGACAGCAGTCTAAATTCACTGGAGTTATCTACTTTAGTGTTGCTTTCAATGATCTTCCATGTCTTTAGATCTTGGGTGTGTCTCTTAAAAAAAAAACATTTTCTATAGACTCGGACATAATACCATCAATTTCTCAGAAGGATGTAGATCTAGACCTGGTCCTGTCTTTCATTGTCACTTTCGTTTTTGCATTGCTATCAGCGATTCTTGTCAGAGCCATATGAGAAGTTTTGTATAATGTCTTTAATTTTGTTTATTTTTTCAGAACACTGTTACGATATTTCGAATTCTTTTTTTTTTTTTTTTTTTTTTTTGTTAAGTAGTAACATTTCTTGATATTTTATTAGTTTTGCTAAAACACTAACAATTAACTCATAATATTTGATAACTTTTGACCTTTAGTCTTCAAAAAAACACAAAAATGAGTCTTAGGAGGCGGAAAATAAAAGAGACTTTTATAATTAATTCTTTTATGAAGTTAATTTATTTTAAATTTAAGGAAAATTTCAGTTTAAGATTATTAAAGTTGAATGTCTATCACCATATAGAGTTTTAGACTCTATATTTAGAATGGTTCTATTATCAGTCTTCGAGTTATTGCTCGATAACAAACATGAGTTGGTCTAGAACTGTTTAATGAAAAAGTCGACTGGGATATTATGAGAAAACTATCATGAGGTATGGCAACATCGTTTGCCTGCCAGATTCTGTTGATTGGTCATTACGCTTCTGACCATGAGTTTCCCGCATCTCTTATCCTTATAAAGAATATATACCACCAGAACTTCTCGTTGTCACCCTTGCTCAAGCCAGCCCTCTCGTGTTAAGTTTCAGACATTGAACTCGTGACTAGAATAGTTTGTACCAGCAGTCACTTGATGAAATCCACCAACACTTCCGGTCGGCCTTTACTCAGGATAGAGGTCATTCCTATGGAGTCAATCCGCGTTCAGTTTGGGCACTTTGGCTATCAAGATTAGTCCATCTGAGCAATCAACTAAGGCCATCTCCTTTCGTGTGCCGGCATGAGGTCATTCCAAATGTATCGTTGGATTTATCTCTTGGATTTCTCGAATCGCTACAGCTTCGTCAACTGGAACTGTACTTTGTTTCATTCATATTATCTTTCAATATTGTGTCTTGACATTGTGTCTCGTATTGTGAACAGCTCAATGCTTAAATATTTTAGGCCTCTCCAAAATCAAAACTCATCATTCGACATGAAGAATCGTTAAGCATTTGAAGATGCTTTCCTCTATACATTGGACATATGACCTTTTTTATTCTAATTATTCTTTGTTATTTATATCTTTGTTGTTTTTGTTTCTTCGATAACATCGGTCGATCAAATTATCTTATCTTCTTATCTTATATAATACAGACGTTACTTCAAAAAAGAAGATGATTACGTCCTACGCGTCATGCATTTAGTCATGCATATTAACCAATGACTTAAATTCTGCCAAGTCACTGGTTTTTCTGGCTAGCTCAGGCAACCCATTCCATGCTCTAAGAGCACTAGGGAAGAAGGAGTATTTGTACAAATTTGTCCTAGCATATGGGATGAGGAATGTGCCTTTATCTTTGTGTCTTTCAGAGTATTTTATTAAATTTTGTTTTTGTATTTGAAGATTATGGTTCAGTGTTTTATGTATAATTGCTACTTTACTTTTGAGTCTTCTGTCCTGAAGGCTTTCTAAATTTAGTGATTTTACTATAGGTGTTACTCTAGTCAAATGTGAATATTCATTTGTTATGAATATCACTGCTCTATTTTGTGTCTGTTCCAGTTTCTTAATGTTTTCTTGAGTTGAGGGGTCCCAAACGGAGGATGCATATTCTATTATTGGCCTAACCAAGGTTAAATAACATTTTAATTTTATGTTCTTATTTGATTTATAGAAATTTCTTTTAATAAATCCAAATCCTTTGTTTGATTTTTTTTATAGTTTCATCAATATGTGGAGTCCATGACAGTTTTTCATTTATTATAACACCTAGGTATTTTGCGTTTTTAGTCTGTGTTACTGGTTTGCCATGAATAAGATAAGTGGAATTAATTTGTTTTAGTTTTTTTTTGTTACTCAGAGGGTAATTCAGACATATTCCCCTTTTTGATGCGCACATAGCTATCTATTTTTTTAGGCCTATTAATGTTTTGGACAGACTCGTTGTAACGATGTAGATAGATTTAGGGTTCTACAGACTCGTTTGGTGCTGGTTTGTGGTGGAATTAGTTTTTAACAAAAGCGTAAAAGATTAAAATGAGCTATCAATTCTTTTGTTTAAGTGTTCAGTGTTTTAGAATGATTTTTATTGTAAACTCTTTTACTCACAACGTATGTTTATTATAGTACCCTCATTCCCCAATATCTTAGCGATCCCACGACGTCATATCTTTATTTTAAATTAATCATCATATATATTTAGTGAAAAAGTAAAAGTAAAGTACCCCTTTCAGACCTTGCGATCTATAGGGCAGATGATGATCTGTTTGCAATAAAGTGTATCTTACCTTACTTTTTAATCCCTATTATTTATACACACACGCGCGAGCGCACACACACATACATATATATATAATTTGATGTATAAGAAATGTTTGAATATATATATATATATATATATATATATATATATATATATATATATATACAATTATTGCCATGGTCTTGATTAATACATCATTCTGTTCGGTTTGTTCTTGTCGGTGTATTGTGTACTATGCACTTCTTTATTTACGTTGTAACCTTTAATCACTGTTTTTTGTTGTACGTTTTCCAGGTACAGAAAAAGATTCCGACGGAGAAAGTAGTGCCAGTGGGAAACAAGAAAAATTCAGCAACACAGAAAACCACGCTTGGAGATTGACACCTTCCTGTTCTGAATTGCTATTGGTTGTTTTCTTCGCCATTTCCCTGTCCCACATTGTTCACAATTTCCGGCTGCCAACTTGAAAATGGTGTATTATTTTAGGGCAATGCCTTTTTTTTTTTCTTCTATTCCCACTCGGTTCTGTATTCACTATTGTTGGAGACCGTTGTAAAAACTGTAATAATTTTGTCATGAAACAATTATGAGACATTTTGGGTTCTGAAGTATTCAGCTCCCGTTTCTCTTAAAAGTTCGGTCATTACATTACTGAAGTCAGAACACTCGCATAGCATTTCTAGCATTGTTTTACCATGATACAATGTACTCTACAGAAGTGTATGTAAATATGATCAGTAGAACAAAGTAAACCTTACAGATATTGTTAGAGCTTTGAATTATTAGACTCCAACCGATGATAATTTATACACAATAGGACTACTATACATATAGTTGATTCATTTGTGGGGAAGGACTGTTGTAAAGCTACTTTTTTTGTTAGTTGCAGTGCAATTTGTAAAAATTTATGTAAATTGTTGCTAGTGATAACGTTCTCAACACTGGTAGTAGTGTTCATGGTCCTCCCTTGAAGTAAACAAACATATGGTGGAAAAGTATTTTACATGCACCCTTCATTAGCTGTTAATCGAGTCTCTTGAAAGGAGGTGAAAACTTCATATTCGTGCGTGTGTTTATATTAAAAGTAGACTAGACTGTGAGACTAAAATGTTTACATTACTGTGTATTCAAATGAAGAAAACATTCGAAACGTAGTGGATACCTCATATTTTGTAATGAAGCAAAATTACGTATGGTGTTTAATTTTTTGTTCTTGGTATGGTACAGTTGCTGGCTTTGTGATATATGGCTGAGTGTTCTTCTATATTTAGATTTACTTTAGTGAGTGATTTTTGTTTCTGATTTATGTTTGCAGCTTATTGCTGTTTTTCTTTTGTAGCTTTGTGTTTGTTTATACTTGTTTTGTTTTGTTTGATTGTTGTCTGTCTGTAGGGCCACAGCGTGTTTGTTCAAAGTCTATTAAACGATATGGTAACATGTTAGCTTTTCCTTGTGGCAGAAATTGAAAGAATGTTGAGTTTCTGTTTTTAGACCATTCTGTTTGACTTTTCTAATTTCGTTCTCTTTGTAAATTGCATTCTCTATTTTTATATTTATTTATTTTTTATTCGTCCTCCCATTTCCTCTCGATTTTGCTCCACTTTCTCCTCCCCTCCCCTCCCCCCCCCCCCCCCCCCCCCAAAATGTGATCTAGACAAGTAGGCGTACTAAAACATGAATATTTTAAATGCACATGATATGGATCAATAAGACTTCACAGTTGGAGAAGTAGGTCTATGTCGGGCGGAAAAAAAAGACAAACAAAAAAAAATACCAGGCCTAATGTAGGTGTAGGGTTTGTAGGGTTTGTATATTTCCAAATGCCTCCAGTCTAGTATTACACTAGTCATCAAGTTAAACATAACATTGTACATCGATTTGACCTCAGCCCTTCGCGAGAGATACTGAAGTGCTGCTACTCGGCCGTCAAAATCAAACTTGACCGAATGAACGTCTGATCTGATTGATGGAATGGTCCAGCATGACCTAGTGGAGTTGTGGGAAGGAAGTACATTTCTGTTGACTCCAGGACAAGGGCCAGCAAACAAATTATTCGGGGGGAAAAACTGTGTTGGTCCATTTCTTCCGAACTATTTAGTTAAGAGAAAGTTTGTCTCGTCTGAAAACAGTCACGTGATTCTTATCTCCGTGTCAGGCCGTTGAATAAATTCTAAACGTTTGCATTAGCAATGAGGTTTTGTCTTCTTGGACAGTGATGCCCAACCTACGGTCCACGGGCCATATCTGGTCCTTCACGCGGTGCTATCCGATCTTTTCAAGCTTCTTATGAAATACAGGCGTTATTTCAAAAAAGAAAATGATTACGTCCTACGCGTGTCCCGAGGTCAATCTAGTCATACATGTTAATCAATGGCTTAAACTCTGCCAAGTCACTAGTTTTCCTGGCTGACTCAGGCAACCAATGCCTTGCTCTAATAGCACCACGGAAGTGCATCGATTGCATTTAACTCAACGATATTTGGCGGTGAAACGTTCCGTAACAAGCGAGTTGGGAATTTAGAAGGTAAGTGACAATATGGCCAAAGGATAAAATGGGCACCACTTCTCTGTGATGATCCACTTCATACAATCTCCATTCGAACATTTCGCACAATTATAGAAGTAAAAACTTGAAAATTAGTGGACAAATTTCGCTTTTTAAAAATGTAATGTGGCGCAGCACACCAAGGGTTAAAGAACATCCCAATCTTCTATACTTTAGCTCCCTTCTGCGCGTTTTTTTCTTTTTTCTGTATTAATGAATGTACAAATGCAGGATTCAGTCTTCTTTGATTCATCAGAAAAGCACGTACACCATATTTCTTCATGTGCTTAGGTCTACATCTAATTGCTTACATTGTTTCCCCTTTGTGTCTTTAAAACATAAGGATGAAAACATGTACAGCCAGATGTGACCAGGTAATTTATTCGTGTACAAATGTGTTGCCAATTTTGGTTTTCTTCTCCCTCATTCTTTAAATGTGTTTACTTTCTTTACTAAACGGGTATACTTGGCTGGTTTGTGATCTTTGACAGTTTTTTTTTTCAATACATAGTTGTCAATATCTTTTTTATGTTACATATGTACCTTGTTTGTATTTCATTAAGACCAAAGCAAGTGGAAGTCCAATTCAGAGGTTGGTGTGTAGTCCTACATGTTTGGTGTGTAGGCCTACATGTTTGGTGTGTACAGTTTGGGCTGATGTTGATTTTTTGACTCGGAAATTGGTTCTGAGATTTAAAGTGTTTTACTGACGGACAAAACATTCATTCATTATTATTTATGTATTATATATTTATTTATGTATTATGTTTTTATATATGATGAATTTAAAATGTATTTCATTTGTTTATGTTCTCTATCCACCATATCTTATACTGCCAACTCGAAATTCATGAATAGAGAGCGAAAGTGTGTGTGTGCGTCTGCGTCACATATTTTTCACATCTTGATTTTCTTGATTTTGTGATAATAAATTGAAACAATACTTTTACTCTTTTTTTTAAAACAAAGACGGATTTCAAGTTAAAACAAGTGAGTTACAGAACTTAGTACATGTATTTATATAAACTGTTGCCTAGAGACAATTTTTGTTTACAGCTAACCCAATGGGGTTCTCTATAATGACTACGTCTATCAATGTTATATGTGCACTGACCAGATCGCTATTGACTTGGGGTTTCTTTTTTTTTTTCAATTAAGTTTTTGTTGTTTTTTATTTTACAATGCCAGCAAAATGTATTTATTTATTTATTAGCAATGTCAAAGTTGTCATTAGTTTTCTTTATATAGACTACATTCTACTTAAGTGTGCAGACTTGTAGAGCACAAAAAATATGATAAGATCTAAAGACATGTGCTATACTAGAGCTTTGCTCTTTTTCAAAAAGATAATTCAATGCATTTCCAAAGAAAAAGCCCTTTGATTTTGTTTCGGGAAAGAAGTTTCCAAAATGCATGTCAAAGAGTCAATTTTTAATAACTCAGTTCTGCCACTCCAACAATACACGTTAAGGATTCTGTGAATTCGCTGATTACCGAACAGGAAACGTGTGATCTTATCTTCATATTTGAGAATTTAATATCACACCATTTCCGATTCGTACATCTAAAGAAGGATCTATAAATTCTTTGCATTTTAATTTTGGTAATTGCTTCCTGGGAATTCGTGTAAATAATATGGCTCACATCTTAACATGGGTTCTAATTGTTAGATCTGGATTTCAGTCAAAACTATCAGAGTGTGCTCTCATACATTCATTGATAACTGGTGCAAATCAAATGCTACAAGGAATAATTTTTTAGCTTAATGATTTTTAACAACAGTATAAAGTCTAATTTTAAATCTAGGCATTTAGTTCTATTAGAAATTTATAGCCTATATATAGTCTATATCTTATAAAAAAATTAAACTTCTAGTCCTGAAGTGAAGAATTAATGCGATTGATTATTATTATTAATCTAAGCCTTACTCAGAACCTTTGAATCAGTGCAAACAGGAAGCTGTTGATTTATTTATAATAATCTGCTCTTAGAATGTCTTAGATTATACTTCTTCTGTTAGCAATCTTGTCCAGCATTCTTTTGAATATAAATCTAATGACTGAAGTCTGACCTCACTATAACACCTATCCGTTGTTTGTGTCCTGTACACTTATTAACACGCGTTCTTTGAAAAATGTCCCATATGCCTCCATTATTTTTCAACTTTCCTAATCATTTGTGTTCTAAGATTTTTTATAAAAATTTTTGTAAACAGTTTTTTCTCTATCTACATGAATCAAATCACTCACTAGATCTTTAAAATCATGGAGTGGATGAGAAGATTTTGGATGGTCTGGCTTTGCTTTCAAGTTTAATTGCCTTTTAATAATTTGATCTTCAGTGTTATAAAAATGGAGAGATTTTTAGAATGTTTTATTTTAGCGTTTTAGTTTTAAAGCTGACATTTAAGGTCAACATACAAGCGTTCTGTCTAATCTGGCTGATAAGATATATAAGAATTGGGTTTAAAATATGCTTGCTAAATGTGTTTATTACATCTTCAGTGAATGCGTCACGTATGTGAAGTGTAAGTCAAATTCATGTATGAACACATCAATAACATTATATATGTCATGCTAAATTCATGTGTTTGTTTCTTTTTTTATTGTTATTGGTTGTTGTTTTTTTTTTAAGTTGAAAAGTTTACTTATAAATTAGTCCTACTTGTTAAACTATTATAAAATAGCAATACTAAGATAAAATGTACACTACTGATCCTGTTGTGTGACGCTATCAAGTTACTTATGAGTATCCAGAGCCACAGTTTATATTCAGAAATGTTCTTTCATTAAAAAAAAAAAAAACATTCCTTGAAAATAAATTAAGGTCCTACTTGACAAAAGTTTAGTCATAATGACTGGTCTTTTCATGTGATGTGATTTTCCTTCAATACAAACACATCGTACTGGATTTCATGTAACGAAGCTTTCGGGGCGCTGCACAGCAAGCGACCTGATTATACTGAACTCTTTTTTTTCTGTTAATATTTCATGTAATTTGTTACTACTCTATTGTTTCAATGGATGTGCCTTTATGTTGTCTGTTGTATTTATGTGTATTTTTCTGTTGTGTTGTCTTTATATGAGAAAAGAGTCATTGTAATCACAACAAATTTCCGTAAGGATCAATAAAGCATTCTTAGTCTTTCTCCATCTCACTATCTCAGTAGTGACGGTACTTTGTTCTCATCTGGTTTTAGGCATTCTGCTCGGTCTAAACGTATTACAGTAGTCAGGGTGTCCATTTTCACACAAAGACTTTCTTGGAAGTTCTTCATTATGTCTCAAAGCTAAAAACGCTTTCCAGAAGACGAAATTGAAACTAGCGAAGCATATCCTTGTGAAGTGTCACCAGCTGACTAGCTCCTTTAAAGCTACATACTTTACCAAGAAGCCCGAACACGATACTTGGCACATAACATCATCTTTAGAAGAAAAACTATATGGAAAACTAATAAGGAACCGACTGTTTCAGTTCAGCTCAAATAAGGGACTGAATTCCCCCTGCTTAATAAAAAGATTGAAGAAAAAGTCTATGCGACAAAATTATATATAAATGTCGAAAAGAGACTTTATAAGTTTGTCTAGCTTCACATAAATGTAGCAGTGTGGGGCCGTTTTTTAATGCTGCCTAACTTTGTAGCTATAATGACGATGAACCCCCCCCCCTTATTTTTTAAATATAACTCTTAACCTTCCTCACCCCCTCTCCCCTTTTTTTTGTGATTCCCAAAAGTGATCATTTGGTCTCAAGAGTAGATAAGTGTTTGTATTTATAGGATGAAACGCTTCATTCAAAAATACAAACACAGAAGCTATGAAAACACAGAAGCTATGAAAACACCTTATAGCAAACGAATGGCGAAACAAAAAGTTTTTGCAATGGGTGTTGATTTAATTCTGCTAACATTACTTTTCAACCCACGAAATTTTTAATATTTTTTTATTTTTTGTTCCAATAAACGTTAAGAGCGCATCGTTTACATTTTGTAAATTATGTCTCAATGTAAAACAGCTGGTCGTTTCTAAGTTGAAACGTTGATTTAATTCATAAAATTTTCCGATTTAAAACTAAACAAGATATTATAACGTCAGTTACATGTAGACAGACTCTGTAACTCTCCATGGACTCAGAATACAACACAGACTAATTGACATAGACAAATTTATTTTAGATGTACATCGCAGATAAATTGAGAACAAGAAAAACAATTTAAAAAAAAAAAGTTTAAAAAGACATACCTCCCTCTCTACAACTTAAAAAATAATAAAATTTTAAAAAATGGTTTTAAAATGTTAAGTTCAAACTAGGAATTTTGACACCTTCAGCTGCTTGAACGATCTAAGACTTCTGATGTAGAATTCTTAAGATCTATTCTAGATCTAGATCTACTGAAGATGTAATCTGTATTAGATTTACGTAAAAATAAAAGCAAAGTTTAGATAATCTTTCAATAAACTTAAAGCAACTTTAAATTTAATAAACAACTCAGTTATCGGTAGGCCTACACTAAGGTTCTATGAAGTTTTAACTTGAATAGAAGTAGGCCTATTAAAAAACAATTTAGCCTAAATAAAGACTTTTTCGTGCTAATCCTCCACCCGCTTGTATGTGAACATTTGTTTGAATGTTTTCAAAGCTATGTTTGACAGCCAGTAGGCCTAACTTTGCTAAGAATTTATTTACAGTTTTAAGAGTATTGTCACGTATTACGAATTGAATTCTAATTTTTAAAATGGCTTGCCTAGGGGAACGTGACAATAGAAAAGCAGTTGTGTCACTTATCTTAAGTCTGAATTTAATCAAAGACTTACAATGAATAACAAAAAAAAAAATGACACAAGAAATCGGAAGGTAAACTATCAACTTAATGTTTAATCAAATATAAAATTACAAGAAAGAAAAATAAACATTTACTCAATACAGAATTGATGTGTTGACCAAAACCCTTTTACAAAAATGGCATGTAAAAATATTACAATACAAGAGTTTGAAAATATAATTACAAATACAAGCAAGCAAGGCCTTGGAAAAAAGAAAACAAAATATTAACTTACACGATCAAGTGGTATACCACGCACGGGTCGCGCAATGTCTCCGCTATTCTGTCTCACGGCTGTCTCCGTATGTCTGTCCGTCAACGTCACGCGGGCGGTCTTTATATAATCTACCGCGCGTCGATCTCAAGACAAATCTAGGAATTTCTCGAACCAAATACGTCATTAATTTCCCAGATCTAGAACGCTCTTCAAAGAGACAAAAAAAAAACACCCTCCTTTCAACCAGAGGTACACACACAGGTCAAGGACCGGTCACTGTCTGTGTGGCTTGACGAATAAAATAAAAAAAAACTTATTACACAAGGGGCAGACAACCTCCCCGTCTCTCGACCGCAACAGGTCAAAGAAAGAAAAAAAAAATGCCTAGATACGTAACACCTCCCTCCTAAAAATAAAAAGTTTACATTTCCACGAAATGGAAATCTTTTTAAAATAACTACAAAAATGATATCTACACCACAGAATGTATCTATCATGATATATACAAAAAAAAATATACATCAAAACACTTTTTACAATCTAGATAAGGCATCGGCGATAACATTTTCGCTGCCTTTTATGTGTTTAAGATCTAGGTTGTACTCTTGTAAAAATAAACTCCACCTGAGAAGTCGTTGGTTCTTGCCA
Source organism: Biomphalaria pfeifferi (assembly GCA_030265305.1). Taxonomy (NCBI): domain Eukaryota; kingdom Metazoa; phylum Mollusca; class Gastropoda; family Planorbidae; genus Biomphalaria; species Biomphalaria pfeifferi. The sequence continues at coordinate 1,745,945 of JASAOG010000051.1, forward strand.
GACATTTTGTGGATAAATGTAAGGGGATTGTGGTCAGTAAATACAACCAGTGGCCATCTAGACCCACTGATATAAAAATCAAAGTGTTGTATAGAAAGAATCAACCCAAGACATTCTTTTTCCACAGTAGAATAATTTCTTTGATGTCTATTAAATTTCTTGGAAAAGAAACAAATAGGATGCTCTACTTGGAAATTATCTTCTTGGTAAAGGACTGACCCAACACCTGTGTCACTGGCGTCAATAGCTAACCTAAAAGGTTTTCCGAAGTCAGGAGCCATCAAAATGGGAGAGCTAGATAATATCTGCTTGATCTGGTTAAAGGCTTTCTGACATTCATCCGTCCAAGTAAATCGGACGTTCTTTCTCAGGAGGTTTGTTAAAGGACTGGCAATGACAGAAAAATTTTCGCAAAATTTTCTATAATATCCAGACATTCCCAAAAATCTTCGGAGTTGTTTCCGATCAGCAGGGATAGGGAAAGCTTGGATAGCTTCTACTTTGGCCATTACAGGTTTCACCTGGCCTTGTCCTACAATATGGCCTAAGTATTGGATGGAAGCCTGGCAAAAATCACTCTTACTCAGGTTTACAGTAATTTTTGCATGTAACAGTTTAGTAAAAAGACAATGCAGTTGTTTACAATGGCTAGAAAAATCTTGGCTAAAAATTACTACATCGTCTATGTATGCGTGGCAATTCTCCATGTCAGCAAGCAGGGCATTTATCATTCTCTGGAAAGTGGCAGGAGCATTCTTCATGCCAAATGGCATCACTTTGTATTGGTACAGACCATCAGGGGTGACAAAGGCGGAGATTTCCTTTGCCCTATCAGTCAGGGAAACCTGCCAATAACCTGAAAGTAGGTCTATTTTGGTGATGTACTTAGCGTCACCAATACGATCTATGAGATCGTCTATCCTAGGGATAGGAAACGAATCGGTCTTTGTGACAGCATTTACCTTACGGTAGTCTGTACAAAAACGATAAGTCTTGTCCTGTTTAGGTATCAAGACACATGGGGAGCTCCAGCTACTGGAACTTGGTTCAATGAGGTCATTTTCAAGCATATACTTGATTTCTGACCTAAGTATGGCAAGTTTTTCAGGGTTGACCCTGTAAGGATGCTGCTTGACTGGAGTAGCCTCGCCAACATCTACATCATGCATTATAACATTAGTCTGTTTTGGTACATCAGAAAAAATGTCATTAAATTCATTAATGAGTTTCATGATAACTGGCCTTTCTGTCGAAGACAGATGAGACAGTTTTACATCCAAATTCTGTAATACAAAAGAATTAGGTATTTTGTATTGTCCAAATTTCTCCTTTACAATATCATCATCAATAGGAGAAACATGGCTATTTGAACAACTTTTGACTGTATTTAAAACACAATTACTCTTCTCTGAGTGATCTGGCCTAGATACATAAGGCTTCAGCATGTTTATATGACATAACTGAGTCTTTTTCCTACGGTCAGGGGTTTTGATTGTGTAATTGAGGTCACTAATTTTGGTCTCAATTTCATAGGGACCAAAATATCTGGCTTGCAAGGGTTGACCTGGTATGGGCAAAAATACAAGCACCTTATCCCCGGGAGAAAATTCTCTAACACGGGCCTTTCTATCATACCAGCGTTTCATGCTGGATTGGGTGTTTTGTAAATTATTTTTGGCCAGAACACAAGCATCATAAAGTCTAGTTTTAAACTTACTTACATAGTCTAAAAGTCCTTCAGTGGCTGTTGGTGACAACAAAGTCTCTTTTATACATTTCAAGGGACCGCGCACCGAATGGCCAAAGACTAAGTCAAAAGGGCTGAATCCCAACGATTCCTGGACGGATTCACGGGTTGCAAACAGCAGCATGTGGATTCCTTCGTCCCAGTCTTTTTCGTGCTCAAAGCAATAGGTTCGGATCATGTTCTTGAGAGTCTGATGGAATCGCTCAAGAGCGCCTTGCGACTCGGCATGATACGCACTCGACATGCAGTGTTTGATGCCCAACTGAGTCATGACTTGCTTGAAAAGATTGGCCGTGAAATTCGTTCCTTGGTCCGATTGGATGGACTTTGGTAGACCAAATAGAGTAAAGAACTTGATTAAGGCCTTTACAATGTTTGATGCTTTTATGTTCCTTAGAGGAATAGCCTCAGGAAAACGAGTTGAAGCACACATAATGGTCAACAGGTATTGGTTGCCAGCTTTTGTCCTTGGGAGAGGACCAACACAGTCAATAAGTACTCTGCTGAAAGGTTCTTCAAAGGCTGGAATCGGCTTCAGAGGAGCAACAGGGATCTTTTGATTTGGCTTGCCAACCATCTGACAGGCATGACAAGATCGGCAGTACTGGATGACATCTTTCTTCAAACGTGGCCAGAAGAAGTGTGACATAATCTTGTGGTATGTCTTGTGGATGCCGAGATGACCTGACATTGGTGTGTCATGAGCCAGATTCATGATGTACGCTCGGTATCTTTCTGGTAACACGATTTGATGGCATATTCTCCATTCTTCTTCGTTGGATGCGTCTGGAGGTTTCCATTTCCTGAAGAGCATATCATCTTGGATGTAGTAGCACGTTGATGCTAGCTCTGCCTCTTGTGATGTCATTGCGGTTTCTCGGAGTTTGGCGAGCTCTGGATCCTTCTTTTGGTCCTCAATCAACTGTTTTCGAGTTGATGCCGGCTTTTCAGAATTTGGCGTTGGTTCTTCTTCAAGAGAAGCAAAGAATGTGGTGCTCAAGTCCACATCATCGTGGTTACTGTTGGCTTTGATAACGTTCTCTTCTTGAGATGCTTTCAACCTCATTGCCCTTGTTACTGCACACGCTGGATATAACTCTAGGTCTTCCTCGGGTGTGGCAGATAAGTCGGGTGTTTGAGTGACGATGGGTTCGGCTATCACCTTTCCACCTGCTAAGTCATTGCCTAACAGCAACGAGATGCCTTCCAATGGTAATGTTGGTCGGACACCTACAACAACCGGTCCAGTAATGAGATTTGACTTTATGTCGATTAGATGTAGAGGCACATCTATACATCCAAGCTCTACGCCTCGTAACAGGATGCTCTTCCCAGTCGATGATGATTTTGACAAGGGCAAGATACCCTCTAAAAGTAGCGATTGTGAGGCACCTGTGTCTCTCAAAATGGTGATAGGTCGTAGACTTGTAGAATCACCGGGTAGTGATACAAATCCTTCCGAAATGAAAGGCTTAAAATCCTCTAATAAAACATCAATTTTGGTTGATGCAGACTGGACTTGGGTCGAACTCTCGCTGGAGTCATTGACATCTCTAGGAGACGCAGTGGAGAAACTCTTTCTTGAGTCAGTAGAACATCTTGTGGATGTATTTGGAGAACTCTTGATGGAGTCATTGGAACATCGGGGTGATGTCTTATGGGAACTCTTGATGGAGTCATGGGAACATCGGAATGATGTATTATGGGAACTCTGGATAGAGTCATTGGAACATCGGGGTGATGTATTATGGGAACTCTGGATAGAGTCATGGGAACATCGGGATGATGTATTTGAAAAACTCTTGGTTGAGTCATGGGAACATCGGCTTGATGTATTTGAAAAACTCTTGTTTGAGTCATTGGAACATCGGCTTGATGTATTTGAAAAACTCTTGATTGAGTCATTGGAACATCGTAAAGATGAATTTGAAAAACTCTTGTTTGAGTCATTGGAACATCGGCTTGATGTATTTGAAAAACTCTTGTTTGAGTCATTAGAACATCGGCTTGATGTATTTGAAAAACTCTTGTTTGAGTCATTGGAACATCGGCTTGATGTATTTGAAAAACTCTTGTTTGAGTCATTAGAACATCGTAAAGATGAATTTGAAGAACTCACTGTTGAGTCATTTGAACATCGTGGAGACATTTTCGGAGAGTCTTGTACAGTCAATACATTTGAAACAGGTGGTGTCGAGGTATTCTTGATATGACTTGATGATGAGGGAGTAAACCTCGACGACCACTGTACTGTGCAAGCGCTGACTTTTGAAGGAGCTTTTTCGTTTCTCTTCCTCAATTTCCAGCAATCGTCAATTTTATGGCCTTCTCGTTTGCAGTAGGAACAAGTAGCTTTACTTGTAGTAGGTTTTCTGTCATTTGTACTGCTGTTCTTGATGGAGTTGCTAGCAATGGACTCAGGCTGTTTGACTTGTTTTGGCTTGACATCCGTCGCATACTTGGCAAATTGATGTGATATTATATAATCGTCTGCCAACACTGCAGCCTTGTGCACATCTTCCTCGCCACGATCAGCTATATGCGTACGGACGTCCAGCCGCACACAACTCTTGAACTCTTCCATCAGCATTAGGTTCTTGAATTTTGCAAAGTCGGTGCCGATTTCCTTGGAAGTGAGCCATTTCTCAAAGCGTCGCTCCTTTTCCCGCAGGAATTCTACATGGGTTTGGCCATCCGATTTGCGACAATCCCTGAACTGCTTTCGGTAAGCTTCCGGAACAAGTTCATATGCCTTAAGAATTAAGGCCTTAACAACATTATAATCTTTTTGTTGTTCAATGGTCAAAGAACAAAATACCTCTGCAGCTCTACCAGTCAAAACTGTTTGCAGCAAAGTGGGCCACAAAGTTTCAGGTACATTAAAATTTTTCACAGCAAGTTCAAATTGTGGAAAATAATTGTCAATTGTGGCTTCATTAAAGCGTGGAATTATTTTCAAAAATTTTGTTGCTTCAGCAGTATGACTGGCAGGGGAAGAATCTGGTCTTACATTAGCAGCTAACTCTAATTTTTTTAACTCTATTTGTAATTTCATTTCCATTTCTTTCTGAGCCGCTGCAAGCTCTAATTCTTTTTGTTTAATTTCTCTCTGCTCTCTAGCCGCTGCAAGCTCTAATTCTTTTTGTTTAATTTCTTTCTGGGCTTCTATTTCCATCTGTTTTAATTTTATCTGAAGTTCTAAATCTGATTTACCCTCATCGGGTCTAAGGGTTTCTAAAAGGTCTTCAGAAAACACTTCCTCGTCTACATAATGGATTACAATGTTATCTCTGATTTCTTGTTTAAGGGCATTTGATTTTATTTTTAACCCTAACTGTTTAGAAATAAGGACCAGTTCCTTCCTAGTACAAGCATCAAGCTCTTCCACAGAGGGATTTGCAAGAAAAACCTGAATATCCATGACTAACTAACAACTATTACAAGCAAAAAATATGTATACAATGTAAATATACAGTACAAAATCAGTACAACAAAAAAACCTTAAGAGAGTTTGGTCAATACTATGATACTTTACTTCCGACTCTTTGACACAAAAAAAAAAATTTTGTTAAAGTCAACTTCGCCTTTACAAAATTACTCAAGTAAGACGAAAATAGGTTCAGAAAAATATCCCGGACGAGCCCCCAAACTTCTTTTGTCACGTATTACGAATTGAATTCTAATTTTTAAAATGGCTTGCCTAGGGGAACGTGACAATAGAAAAGCAGTTGTGTCACTTATCTTAAGTCTGAATTTAATCAAAGACTTACAATGAATAACAAAAAAAAAAATGACACAAGAAATCGGAAGGTAAACTATCAACTTAATGTTTAATCAAATATAAAATTACAAGAAAGAAAAATAAACATTTACTCAATACAGAATTGATGTGTTGACCAAAACCATTTTACAAAAATGGCATGTAAAAATATTACAATACAAGAGTTTGAAAATATAATTACAAATACAAGCAAGCAAGGCCTTGGAAAAAAGAAAACAAAATATTAACTTACACGATCAAGTGGTATACCACGCACGGGTCGCGCAATGTCTCCGCTATTCTGTCTCACGGCTGTCTCCGTATGTCTGTCCGTCAACGTCACGCGGGCGGTCTTTATACAATCTACCGCGCGTCGATCTCAAGACAAATCTAGGAATTTCTCGAACCAAATACGTCATTAATTTCCCAGATCTAGAACGCTCTTCAAAGAGACAAAAAAAAAACACCCTCCTTTCAACCAGAGGTACACACACAGGTCAAGGACCGGTCACTGTCTGTGTGGCTTGACGAATAAAATAAAAAAAAACTTATTACACAAGGGGCAGACAACCTCCCCGTCTCTCGACCGCAACAGGTCAAAGAAAGAAAAAAAAAATGCCTAGATACGTAACAGTATATAAATATTGTTACGAATCTCACTATGCAGGTTCTCTGCAAACTGCACCATACACCACCAACTTAAAGAACTTGACAACTCAGGGCTCCAAAATAACGTAACACTTCAATGGTTGAATAAATAACAGCCAATACTGTACAATTGGCAACACATACACTGTACAAATATCTCTCCGATAACACCGTACCGCCGTATCAACTCTTGCACTGGCCTCTCCGTCTCGTTCCGGGCTTGCACTGAGTTCAACAGTTCAGGACTGACTTCACACACTAGGCTCGTTGTGTCGGACTCGATCGCAGACCAAGATCAAGACGCCAGTCGTCTCAACTGTACTTGACAGTGCTCCGCACTGAACCGTCAAAATGCTCCGTACAGAACCACACCGCTGAACTGTGCTATAGTCGACCGGACTGTAGTGAACCGGGCGCAGAACCGTCTTGACTGCGACACCGCCGCTCTTTATATAGGGTCCCTACTGGCCTTCTAGAACCGAACAGAACGCCGCTCGACATTTCTAGGTGGTCAGATGACTACAACTCTCGTGACGCTACTGAGCTCTGTTAACGACGTCGATCCTTCCCGAACCATCATGTTGACACTCGTCTCGGCCGACCGTCGTAACTCGTCACGGTTGACCGCTCGTCTAGCGCTGGCCTGGGGCGATTTGCGTCGGCTGACTATACTCACACCACTACCCCCATCTGTGCCACCACCAGGTTTATAACAATATGTTACAATGCGAAAACTGTCTCTGACCCCTGGTATTCCACTTACAATGAATCGTGTGTCTCCATTGTAAAATCATTATGTCGATTGTACTCAAGAAGATGGTTTGAACTTAAATGGGTTCGCGAGTCTTAAATAGTCAGTTAAAAATATGCCACTAAAGCAGCATAATGTCGTATCCATATAATTTGCATAAATAGAAAAATTAAGTGTAAGGCATGGTTGTGCTAAAGAAAATCTGTGCTTAGTGATTAATATCTCCATAAGGCTGTACGTATTTATTTTTGAGATGAGTAGACCTTGTATTTACTGCGTCGATACCCCCAAAAATCATGCTGAAAGTGTGCATTATTTCACGCGGCTACGCAAACCTAGTTCTGAGAATCTGACCTATATATTTGTCCCAACTAACGCAAAGTCGTTGTCGACCGGGATCTCCGTCTTCAACGTTCTTTTCAGGGGTTGGTTTTTCTTTGATTTTGTATTTCCCGCTGTATTTTGTAAGAGTTCATCAGTTGTATCTTTCGGAAGCCATTAGCTGCCTGATTTAAATGTTTTCTCTCAATAATGTATGCTTTATTAGTGTCTCTTACGTCTGCAGGTCCTTTCCCAAAGTTAAACCGAGTAATGTCCCTTTTTACACAACTTATATTTTTTGCATATTTATAAAAAGTCTTTAATCATTTTATAAACCAATGCAATAAAGTCCAACTTCCGGTTAATATAAGCTATTTAATTCATAATTAAAGAAAAAAGAATAGAAGCAAAATCATCATTATAACAAGAAAACTAAGTTTTGGAGACCAATAGAATCAGTAGCGCTGGAACCATAAACTTGAGAAACACTTGAACTTTCCCCCTTCTGACATCGAAGACACACATGTCCCACAAGGGAGCGTCCGAATGGGATCAATAGAGCGAGTGCTTCCCGCTATGGAAGAAATCTGATATGCTAAACTCTTGGCCCTTTTAGACATGCTAATCGTGATCTATGACTGCTATCTACTACCGCTATGGATTCTTGTACAGTAAGACCAAGCACGGGGTTCGACTAATTGGACAAACTAATTGAGATGTGTGGCATCCTGCGTTTATTTCACTTTCTGTTACTCCCTAGCAAAACGCATTTGTCACAATTTAACCGAGAGGGATATCATTCCTTACATTTCGTAACGGTAAAATTATCTCTTTCTTCAGCGTATTTCAGCGACCCCGCTGGGAGAGACTCTATTGTATTTTGTTATCATATTTATATTTCTAAAAAAAAAAAATGCATGTGTATAGATCTACGTATAGCAACGGGTTAATGCCATTTAAGGACGTTACGATATAGTGTACAAGAGAGAATAGTATAGTTTTTTGTTAACTAAAAAACATTCTAAATCTCTGGTAAAAGGGAAGCAACTTTGATTAATGTAAACGCTCACTTGAGCAGTAAGAACTAATATTACCGTTACTTGAAGCTATAGAGCCAGACGTTGTGTGACTAGATATATGTATAGAACAATTGTAGATCTATGTTTAAAGCCTAGTCATTGATAGTTGGCCTTCATATAGCTCAGAATGAATAAAACATATTTTAACAAAAATAGCAAGTTAAAACGATACAAAAAGAAAGATGGCTTGATGGTCCAGGTTGTGCAGCCCTCCCCAGCGGTCCTATCATATCTTGCAAGAGACTAACTAGAACGTAGGCTAATCATCTTCGTGTCTAAAGGTTTGACGTCAAATCAAAGATACAAGAACGAAACTCGGCTACTTCTGACCAGTGTATGGCTTTGGCAGAAGACCTTACTTGATAATTCTACACTATTCTGAAGTAACATCTTTTACTTTAACCATGGTCAACAGTTCTGCACTGCAATTACTATCTCAAAGGGAAGACAGGCTAGGGCGGTTAGAGATAAAGCCAGTCGTAAATCCCAAGGCACATCTGACCTAAAGTAAAACAATAGTTTTTTTCTTTCGCTCTCTTTCCTCGCGCACACCGCTTGACAAACGCATACACTCACACACTATTTCCCATGTTGCAAGTGAGAAAAGCTCTCTCCACTTCTTCACATTCCTCTGTTCTCTGATATCCCATTAGTAAAACACACACACACAGACACACCATTATATTTGACAAGCTGGGATCAGTCCAGGCTGAACCAGAAATCTAAGTACAATGTAAAAAGAAAGTAATTATAAAAAGAAAAAAAAAGGAAATGCTGTGTACTCAATTCAAAATCGTTTACTTATATGAGAAAAAATATATTTATATTAAATACGGCTTGTCACATGATGCAATGATTTTACTTTTAAACTGTTTCCATCCTAAGATATTTCTATTCAATAAATATGTATGTAAGACCAATGCAAGTCAGTTTCACTATAAATCTACATTGACACATCATAATAATATAACAAATGTAAAGAAAGGAATATGCAATTTATAACTCTTGAAATTGCTGGAATAAATTTACTTCTTTTTGACAAGCGAAAAAAAAATTGGGGACAATAAAACATTCAGTTATACGTTCATGTTGGATTCTGATATATGACTTTCGTTTTAAATGTACGCCAGCGTCTTTGGATAACTGGCACTACGATACTCAATCATCCAGGGTCTCTTTTAGCAACGCATCCCTAAGACTGAAATCGTGGTGACCAAGAGTTATCTCTCCATGTCTGAAGAATATTTACGACTGTTTTTCAAAGGCTTCTTTTTTTTTTTAAACAAAGCTTGTATTAACTCACTCCTTCTGTCTATCTGTTTGGTACAAATTTTAAACACGTTATTTCTCCCACTCCCCATTCTCGGATCAAGTTGAAACTGAGCAAAATGATTGATTGTTCCTAACAAAACATCAATCAATTTAAAAAACAACTCATTAATTATTTAGTTTCATTCTGAAGAGAAGTAAATCTTACATTATTGAGAAATGGCTGAAATTTGGAATTATTCCCCTTAGAAAAGCTTTTTGTTGTTATTGTTTGTTTGTTTTCTTCTTCAAAAAATGATTACACTCACTACAAAAATTCTTTGATGTGTCCCAATTTTGAGGCAGGTAATAAACTTAACAGTAATTATTTAAATTTGCAATATTGCTATTCAGTTTTGTTTAGTATTTTGTTCATGTCAGTATTATTCTAAATCTAAAATTATCTAAGTTTGCAATGTTTTACTCTGGCTGAAAACACCTGGACTTTACAGCGTGTACTTTCTGTTTGTTGTCTGGCTTTTCTCTAGAACTATTTGTGACCAACATATGTGATATAAAATTATACATGCACTTCCGAGATGATTTTAGTACCGGTACTATATTATACTCACTTTAGACTTGGATCCTCCCGCGCTATGCGGCGCATTGGGCAGCAAGCTGACTCCATAAAGATCTATCACTGGCAATGTCTGAAGCCGCTTCCTACCTGGTGTCCAATCATCTAAGGTCCTCCATGAAATTGTGGCATCAAGTTATACGATGGCGTCCCTGTTTCCGCTTTCCTCGTATTTGTAATTTAATCACATTCGACGTTTTAAAAAACAAACAAACTTTAATGTTACTTTCTACATGCTTTAATTGTTAATTGTTTGAATTTTTTTCAGTTATTTCTTGAGAGCTGCATTTTCTTAACACTAGTAAGGCACGTCATCCAAGAATCACAAAAGGACTATTTCGGCTTTAAAATTCGGTTCAATTCATTTGTTACTGTACATTTCTCAAGTTCTCTTATACCTAATTGTACAAGCTTTTTGTTTTACACCAGAACTTCCCAGGAACAAACAAGAAATGAAACTTAAGTGCATTTAATTCATGTCCATGATAATTCGGTCAAGAATTTCTTCACTTTAAAACTCCAGTTTATTTTTAAGTAGATTTAGCACGGTTGCACTGGCCTATACATTCACTTTAAGCATACTGAGAACAAAGTTTTCTATGAGTCAGCTTTTATCATTGACATATGTAGTCTATGGCATTTTTATCTTTTTTTTTTCTTTTGAACGATAATTTTTTTAAAATAATGTGTAGATCAAATAATTTTTTGTTGATTTTTTTAAATCACAAATTATTTGATATTTGTGGTCATCAGTATAAAAATGTAGGAGCCTACAGTTTATTATAGACCAAATATTGATAAAGCAATAAGAATAAATTCATCACCAGCATCATTGGCTTCCTTCAGTCATAGAACGACTATGGTTCATCTCGCACTTCCTCATGTAGCTGTGGAGCCCTATCCTGAGAAGACACTCCCGACGCAAACACAGCAGGCCAAGGTGGCTTTCGCTATCGCTACGGTAGTAGCTGGCCATTTTACGCTTTGTACATTTCTCTTCCAGAGCTGAGACCCATGTTCTTTCACTGTCCATAGCTTTCCTGGTCAATGTCTCTCGCTATCTGGTGCGGTCTAGAGCTATGTCTTCACACTGGTCAGTGTTGATGTACACTGATTTGAGGTCCCGCTTCATTACATCTATGTAACGGAGGTAGGGGCGACCAGTTTTTCTTGAGCCAGTCGCGAGTTGTCCTTAGAGGATGACTTTCGGAATGCGGTTGTCCTCCATCCGGCGAACGTGTCCAAGCCAGCGCAAGCGGCGTTGTCTGAGGGCTGTAAATATTTGTTCGTGCAAGGATCTAGGTATTGCACACTTTTTCTTTCCATGTGATTTTCAAGGTCCTACGAAGACATAGCAAATGGAAAGAGTTTAGTTTTCTCTCTTGCTTTGCGTATAGAGTAAGAATAAATTACACCAGCATTAACTTTCTCAACTTTCATGAATTGTATTAAAATATACTTTATTTTTGTATCAATATGCATTTCCTTTATTGTATCATTATACCGGTACATGTATATTTTGTGAAATGTATCAATAGGTAGTGCACTGTATCTCTATATGTACTACATTATCAGGATTACCGGATAATTCATGATTTTTATCCCTATTTTTTTAATGTGTGTGGACTGGAAACAATGCACTACAGTGGTTTTAAAAAAATAACACCAAAGTGAAGTGACACATTTATCATAAGCAATTGCTTTACTTACAACTATATTGTTCATACAGAATACTATACAAGAAATAGGTATTCATAAAAGTAGACTGTTTAATTGAGCACACTCAAGCATTAATAAAAAGATTTTTATTTTTTTTTACAAAAGTATTGAAAGTTTTTCCAAAAAAAAATAATTTTCCTTTCGTAAATTTTTATTTTTCTAACTATGGTACCATGCATTAATTATAGGACCTTAACTATGCCAACAGGAGGAACTCTAGTAGTACAGTATCAATTTTCTGTATCAATATTTTGCACATTACATTCTACAAATATCATACACAGAAAAATATATTTATAGCATATTACCCGGTACAGTATTATATATATCATATATATATATACAAAAGTGTCATGATAGAACTGAAGAATATTCTTTTAAAAGTGGATTGCAGACAAATTTACAACTGCCACCCAATCCTTAGAGAATGATTATCAATCTCAAAGTACCAGTAATATCAAACTAATTCTAATATCCTTTATCATTCTTATCTTCAAATAGAAAATAAAATATTTCTGAAGAAAACCCCAAATATCACAACCCACTCCCTTTTTTTTTTTAAATTTACTACCACTTTTAAAAAAAAAACTACGCAGGCGCAGTGAAGGGGGGTGGGGCAAGGAGTGCACGATGGTCAGGGAGTGCCACACTCTCATTGTATATTATTGCAAAAGATAGAAAGTAAAAAACAAATGAAGTGCGTACTTTTATTCCATACATTTTGTAACTGAGGTAACCTGTTCCAATCTAATAAATGCAAATATATAATGATTATTACCAAAGAAATACAAAATGAAACTCAAAAAACAGAATGACAGTGAAATGGTTATGGATGACAAATTACAAAGGAAGGAAACACAAGGTTAAATATAATAAAGTCTTACTGAAAAATAGTACAGATAATTATTAATGAAGCTAAAAATAAAGCCAAATTAGATAAATTGTCATACAAAACTAAAAAAGCTTTTTTTTTTTATTTTGCCACCACAAAACCATATATGAAATGGAAGGCTGCACTTGGTCTATTATTTCTGTATAAGCATATCTGTTAGTATATTTCTGTTAAATGCATTGGCATCCACAATAATATATTAATTAAAATAGATTGCTTGGAAAAAAAAAAAAGGTTCAGAGTTTTGTTTTCTTAAAGAAGCATCATCCACTATAACTAATACATTTATTAAATTTAATCACTTAAGGAAAAAAAAAGACTTTTGTGAGATTGGAGAACAATAGCCTCTGTTCAGTTATGTATACTGTGTGGATAGACACTTCTGTGGGTTAGTGTTTTATCCATTATATTCCTTGTGGAAATTTCCCAAATATCCCTTAAGGAAATGCAAACTCCAGTATGAGGAATATTTTGTTTTTGACTGTTTTTAATTGATAAGGTCAAGTGGCTAAAGGCTTGAATGCAAAACCAAAGAATTGAATCATTGTGATTTGTACTTTTATTTGGGATTAAACATTGGAGTCAGTCCTTGTCTTAGGGTATATTATTTTTAATAAGTACCAAACATGTTTGGAAGGTTGTTTGATTGTACAATGTTTTCCGTTTTGGATGTTCCTTCAGATTCTTCCCGTAGGAAAATGGGGGATGGCAGCAAGCAGGGTTCAAGCCTGAGACCATCGAGATCACCAAACAACAGTCCAGGGCGCATACCACACGACCTGGCAGCCACGTTGATTTGCAAAGACTGACATTACACTTTTCATTTTACACTTTTGTTTCATGTATTAATTGAAGGTTAACAGTAATTGTATAAATCTATTTATATTATCATAATTTTAAGACATATTCAAATGTTTGAACAGTTACTAATCCATGAAAATATTTATAAGGCCTACAGGCAACTAGCTGAAATCCCATACGATTATAAAGTTCTCTTGCAGCATGGTGAACTTCTGTTGTTATAAGAAATATACTACTGTAGTTTTTTTCTTGGCAAAACTTAATTGTTTCTAAGACTAAGAGTTTTGCAATGCCTTTACCACGGTGTGATCTTTTAACAGCCATTCTGCGAAGCCAAGCAACTTTTGAAATTTGTTCAATGTCTTCTGTGGAACTGTTATCTGGTGATCCTGGAAGGCTAGAAATTTTTCTGACGATAGCTATTGTGCCAACTATTTCTCCTTGACATTCAGCAACCCAGAAATGATGGTTTTGATTGTTGAAATATGCATGAGATATGTCTTCAATATCTTTGAAATTGGGTCCATATAAATATATGACTGTGCCCAACAAACAAATGCAATAAATAAGCCCTATAAAAATGATCAAGTACAGTGCTATAATTAAGGGAGAATGTCCATTTCCGATTCCTATGGCAACCAAAACAGCTCCAAGCACCTTTGCAAGTGACTTCTGTAAGCAAATTTTGAATGCTGCATTTACATTACTATTGCTTCCATCTTTCAAGACTTGCCAAACGGCTTCTTTGTCAGAAGGCATCCAAGGACGCACAATTGTAGCAAAATTTTTAGTAACTGGGTGCATTATGCATATTGCAGAAACTTTTTAAATATTTAATTGCAACTTTCTTCAAACTTAATGTCCCACTTTGCATTGGTGTGTGAAGAATGGTCTTTGATTTGCACAATAACTCATCATAATAAGCTTGAGTTTAAATACAAAGTACAAATATGTCAAGAATAATGACAATTTATAATAATCCTACTTACTTATATATATATATATATATATACTAGACAATCATATAAGCCTAATGGCCTCTAAATTGACTAAAAGGCTGATATAAGAAGCTATACTTTACTAGAGTAAAACAACCACATTGAACACACTAAGCCAAGTTGATTCCATTTTTTACATTTGAATTTTTATAGCTCTGTAATGGTTAGACCTAGAAAAAAAAAAGAAAAATCTATAAACTCATCAATTTGTCAGCAAAAATAGACATGTATCCCAACAAATAGTTAAAATTAAATCTGATGTCAAATGAAGTGGGGTAGGTATAATTTATTTCCCATATCAAGCTTATTTTTTTCCCTGACTACCACATTGATAACTTAGTAACAATATCAAACAAAAAAATTTAACAATTTTTAATCACCTATTTTCATTTAAGTACCGGTACTTTCTTGTTACACATGAGATAAATTATGACTAGGATCAGGGCAGAAAGAACTATTTCTCTCATATGCATTGTCACTGTATTTTTTATCAACTTACCTAGCTTATATCAACTCACTCCGTATGTCAAAATCTTTCACACTTTATTTCTCACACTCTCCATTTTCACATGATGTTGAAACTTTGCACAATTATTCATTGTCTAAAATAAAACTTTCAATCAATAAAGAAATTAGCAATTAGTTTAATCAATTAGTGACTAAGAAAGCTATAGACAGCAAAAAACATGGGCCTCAGCTCTGGGAGAAAAGCGTGCCTTGTGAAAAATGGCTAGCTCCTCTACTACCAAAGCAAATGCCACATTAACCTGCGAAATTTGTGGACGGGTGCGTCTCTCCAAAATAGGGCTCCACAGTCACATGAAAAAGTGTTTAAGATGAACCATTGTCATTCTATGACTGAAGGAGGCCAACAATTAGATCTAATTTAGTTTTATATGGAAAATGAACAAGTTTGTTATTTGTCCAAATAATGTTTAAAAACCATGAATGACTACTATTTTATGTTTTGTGGTGTAGTACCTACTAAAAATTTACAGATTAAATTTATTTTTGCTTTATTAATCAAGAGCATATACCTTCTATGAAAATACATAAATGTAATAAACACATAAAATTTATATGTGTACTAAAAGATATATGGTGTTCAATGGTAACAGACACATCGGAAATATTATTTACATTGAACACTTATTTATTTTATTGTGGTTATATAGCACCTGTGCAATAAAACGTGTTTCCCTAACTCCCTAGAAGCAAAATATGGGTTCTCATGGGGACTTTAAAATCATCCTCAGC
This sequence comes from Biomphalaria pfeifferi, assembly GCA_030265305.1. Taxonomy (NCBI): domain Eukaryota; kingdom Metazoa; phylum Mollusca; class Gastropoda; family Planorbidae; genus Biomphalaria; species Biomphalaria pfeifferi. The sequence continues at coordinate 1,761,803 of JASAOG010000051.1, forward strand.
TCGAACCTACCCTCATCTTCCAAGAGTGGTAAAAAAGACATTCATACCAGTGTACATAAACTTTGACTACAGCAGAGGCGTAGTGAGAGGGGGCCACGATGCCCTGGGCGCCACCCTCAAGGGGTGCCACACACAGAGAGGCACCAAAAAAAAATAATTATTGTAGATATTTTAGTTAGGTAATACATTTGAAGGTTATTTGTATTATATTTTTATTAAGTAAATTTTATTTATAAGCTTATATTTCTATATAATGTTCATGGAAAATGGGGAAGGGGGGGACCAATGAAGTTTCTTGCCCCGGGTGCACATTTTGCTCAATACGCCTCTAGACTACAGGCAAAACTCTGTACCTTGCATGACTACGTGTTTGAACATTTAAGGGCATGAGAGCAATACACTATATAATAGTTCTGGCAATGTCTAGAAATAAAAAATCACCCTTTGGGTCAGGATTTTGTGATTTTACCATCACAAATAGATACAAGACACCTATAGCAAATTATACAAACAGACACAAACACTCATTAGTTCCCCTGGCAATCAAATCATTAAATAGAAACAATCTGATATAAACTTTTCATAGGTATGTAAATTATGATATAGAGTCAGGTGTGAATGTACATTTTGTTTTTTTATAGTTACAATGTTTTGTTTGTGTGATGCTCAAATTGTAAGACAAATTGCCTTATGGACAATAAAGATTATTATTATTATTATTAAAGTAAAGAGGCATTAATAAAAAACATGTTCAATGTGGAAGATGAATTGTATAGATTTAGATTAATACTAGTGGGCTTTTAAAAACATTTTATTGTGAAGACCAGTAAGACTCTAGCAGGAACAGCCATCATGTCAGATAGCATCAAGATCTACAACTAGATTTTGGAATACAAATAATATATATTACATTGAGGAAAATATATATATATATATATATATATATATATATATATATATATATATATATATATATAGGCTATAAATTTAGATCAAGTAAGATTTGGTTTTTATCTTATAAGATAAGGATGTTACTTCCAAAAAGAAGATGATTATGTCCAACACGGTCCTAGGTCAATCTAGTCATGCATGTTAACCAATGACTTAAAAAATTCTGCCAAGCCATTAGTTTTCCTGGCTGACTCAGGCAACCCATTCCATTCTCTAAAGCAGTGTTTCTCAAACTTTTTTGTCTGCCGGCACAGTAAAAAAAAACTACTAAAATTTCGCGGCACACTTGGATGAACAACAGGTGTTTTATAATTATACTGTTTTTAAGTATTACATTCAATGTGAAAGGTGTGCCTGTTTTTGAGAGGAAATGCCATCCAAACTAGGCTCAAAAGTCGATAGAAAAACTTGCATTTCTCTTTTCTTTGACTTGATTTCAGTCAGTATTGAAAATCCAAATTCACAAAACCATAAAGATATAAACTGATTGCAGGATATAACTTGTTGATTGAAACCCAAAACATACACAGGCCAAATTCTACCAAATTTGACTTAAGAACTGCAACATTTTTTTAAATCAATGAGCTGCTTTTCTTCTTCAGTTGTAAGATTTGTAGCTTCATTGCTTCCAAATGGATAGCTGACCCATCCATATTCAAGACTTTTAACTGTCGGAAAGTAATGCTGCAATGCTGACTGCAGGTGTGTCAAAATGTTCAGAATTTCGGAGGTGATTTCTTTAGTTGAAGCACATTCATTGTAAGTAGGAAAGCAGTGGACGACTCCTTTTGAGACCTTACTTTGCCAGAAAGACAATTTTTCACCAAGCGACTTCAGTTTTGATGATGCAGTGATGGTCATTGAAGACTTAAATTAAATGAATTTAATTTGTTAAATAAATCAGAGAAAAATGTCACCTTAACCCACCAGATCTCGTCATGAATAGAAAATCCAAAGTATTTTTTTTTTAGCCTCCAAGAATGAAATCAGATCAGCCTTGAGTTGGACGACACGCTTTAACACTTTTACCCTGGAGAGCCAACAAGCGTTGGTGTGATACAGGAGGCATTTGTAGTCTGAATCCATTGCTTCACAGAGCTGAGAGAAAGTCGGGATACAAGCGGTCGAGATTTGATGAAGTTTACAACTTCAATTCCTTGTTCCAGAACAGACATCAAATCTTTGGACAAAGATTTGAAGGCAAGGGCTTCTCTGTGGATCATGCATTGAACAACTAATACATTTGGATTTTCTTGACGCACAAGAGTGACGAATCCCTTTCTATTCCCCTGCATGGAAGGACAGCCATCAGTGCAAACACTGACACAGTTTTTCCACTGTAGTTTGAAGAGCAAAATGTTTTCGTTCACCACTTTGAAAATATCTTCATTTTTGGTCGTAGTTGGTAGGTCTTTGCAAAATAAGAATTCGTTGACGCTTTTTCATCCTTTATGAATTGAATAAAATCTAGCAGCTGGGCTTTTCCGCTAACGTCAGTGGAATTATCAACTTGAAGGGACCACAGCAGAGACACTTTATCGTCAGTCACGTCGACGTGTTCACAGATTTGATCTTGTAAATCTGACGATAAGTCTGCGCTAGATCGTATAATTTGACAAAAGAACTTTCTTAACTTTTTCGGCGGCATCGGGTCCTAGAATTGTTTCAACAACTATTTCTAAGCTGGTGCAATGGCAGATGCAGCCTCTGTGTGTGCGTTCTTGCACTTTGCTAATAACTGAGCAACTTTATAACTTGCAATCAATCCCTTTTCTGGCAGCTTTAGGTAGTTCGTAAGTTTCTTAGCTTGTTTATTTTGTTGAGTCCTGATGTTTTCAAAGTACTCCTTCGGTTGCGCTTTTACAGCTGGATGTTTTGTTTCCAAGTGTCTCTTAAATTTGATTGGAGCAAGCGCCTCATTCCACAGAGTTGCATTGCAGATCAGAAAGAAAGGCAATGGAGAATCTTCAGGTCCAGAAGATATGAAACCATATCCGATGTAATCTTCTTTGTACCTTCGTTTGGTTCCTTGCTTTTCATTTGACACTTTCGCAGTTTCATTCTTACTAACGTATTTCTTAATGTATAACAATAATTGACGATTAGTGATAATTTGTTATTATTAGCATACACCTAAAGAATTTAAATTATTATTATCGTTACCAATTCAAAAACTGCTATGGGCCTGCTTAGGTGGCCTACATTTTAGTCATTATAATAATATAAGTATAGTGGAAAATTTAATAACCTAAATGGCTAACACCCCTTTCCGCAACACTCCGATTTAGCAGGGTAGAGAAAATAGGAGAGTGCGGACTACTATTACTGGTCGTTACAAGTGGGGATGTCGTCGCAATGTAAATTAAAAATTTAATATTAGGTAGACCTGTATAACGCTGCAGGTATGGCGTTCTGAAAACTCCTGTGGCACAATTGCAAATCTTCGGCGGCACAGTGTCTAAAGGCACTAGGGAAGAAGGAGCATTTGTACAAATTATGGTTATGGCTCCATAGGCCTACTGGAACCCAATTGGTAGTCTTTATTAGAGGCAAGTAAGTTTGAAGGAGATTGGCAGACGAAGAAGCAAAGATGGCAGAATAGACATTGAACCAAAATGAGAGGAGTCTACCCAGAACAAAGCCATAATCAGATGGTGTAGATCTAGTACTGTTGCTACCTTTTATCATAACTCTATTACATGCTCCCTAGTATCTTATCTATATATATATAATTCTCTTCATGGCTCAACAGTTTGGGCAAGACTTAAAGGAAAGATCACTCTTTTATTTCTAATAAAAGTCAGACATGAGCTACCCTACGAAAAAAAAAAAAGGGGGGGGGGGGGGAACAAGTAGTATTCATCCGTCACAAAATAGCAGGGCCGGACTTAACTGTTGTGATCATGAAGTCATGGAAAAATAACTCTTTTTTTATTTCTACCACATAGTTTTAGCGGCAAAAAAAGAGGGGGGGAGAACAAGTAATCTACTCTGTATTCACGTCACTAAATAGCAGGGCCGGACTTAACCATTGTGGGCCCTATGTGAAACTGAATTCGCAGGGCCCAGTTTGGGTAGGGATACGAATAATAAGTGAAATTTAAGAGTTTGTATAAGAAAATACATTCGTCTTTGCATTTTATTCATTCTTTACTACATACAGAATTACTTTATGAGCCTTGCGTGTAGCGAAGTCATACAGTATATCATAAAAACTCTATTTCCTACATAGATCAAGCTCAATAGCAAGAATTACCAAATGTTTCAATCTATCTACGAGAATTGTTGAACTCAGGTAATTCTTCTTCTTCTTCCAAAATGACAATTTTTTTTCTATATGTTTCAGGAGATTTGTATGATTTATTTAAAGATTTTAATAATTTCCGGATATTTCCATGACTTTTTCGTATATTTTTTCAGGAGATTTCCAGGAGCTCCTGATAAATATACAGGAGGCCCGGGAATTCTGTTATAAGTTTTAAAATGGTTTAATTTAATAATTTATACACCTAGAATTAGTGCAGGCCCTATGAAAGTGTGGGGCACACTGCGGTCGCATAGGTTGCAGTGACTAAGGCCGGCCCTGCAAAATAGCGGCATATGCTACGCCGCCGATCGACTAATTTATCTTTTTTTATATAATACAAACATTACTTAAATGAAAAAAGATGATTACGTCCTACGCGTCATGCATTTAGTCATGTATATTAAGTTAAATATTAACCAATAATTCTGCCAAGTCACTGGTTTTCCTTGTTAGCTCAGGCAACCCATTCCATGCTTTAATAGTATAATTATAATAGCACTCTAGAGGGAAGGAGCATTCATACAAATTTGTCCTAGTAGAGCATATATATGGAACGAATAATGTGCCTTTATCTTTGTGTCTTTCTGAGTATTTTATTAGATTTTGTTTTTGTATTTGAAGAACATCATATGGTTCAGTGTTTTATGTATAAATTGCTACTTTACTTTTGAGCCTTCTATCCTGAAGACTATATATTAGTATATATCAAGCCTAGGACGCCTGGCTAGGCTTCTAGGTAGTTATATTAAAATTATATTAAATTTTGATTAGTATTATTAATATTACATAATATTACATTATAAATTAAATACTAGTCTATATTCTAGATATAGATATTCTAAGATATAGTTATAGTCAATACAGTATAGATCTAGTCTTTTATAGATTAATATACTATAGTCAATATATTCAATATTATAATATAGGTCTACTATAGGTCTAGAGTCTAGGCCTAGGCCTAGACTCGATATATCTCTAGATTCTGGATCAAATTCCAGTCAAATCGAACACTAGACACTAAGACTGACTAAGACTAAGACAGTACTACTAATAATTTTTTTTTACATTAGATTATTTTAAATTTATAATGAATAATCATAATTTTTTATAATGATATAATAATGAGTTATAGTAATGTCAATGTTTTTCGCGTCCGAATGGAAACATCATCAATCAAATCAATGATGAATGAATCATGATATGATGATAAATCATAAATATTTTACTACAAGACCTAATAATATAAAATATTATATGATCACTCATAGATCCAGATCTATAAAGATATAGTCTAGATCTGGCTCTAGACTAGATTGTCACTAGACTGACTAGATCTAGATTAGTAGATTGGTCACTTCAGTCGTAATAAAAATGTTTTACTTTTATTCTATTGAACGACAACATTTGAATTAGTTTAGCATACGTGCGGATAGACAGCTGTCAATTTATTGATTTTAAAAACCATGGTCTCAGGTCTCGAAAAATTAAAAAATGATGCCTGGGAAACAGGCCTAGGAGGGCAGAAAGGAGCACTGAGCATTATAAAGAAGGATGAAAAAAAGAAAATATAAACTTTGAAAACTAGGCTTAAAATTTAATTAATGAAACTTGTCGACAAATCAAAGCCAACAATGCCTGCAGAGATTTTCATACATGGTGGGAAAACTACCAACAGCTAGTTTTTGGTGAATGCGGTGTACAAAATAAAGGAATAATTTTTGTTTCTCTAAAATGTATAGTAAATTTTTGTGCACTATCGAGCACTGCAGAATCAAATTTTATAAGCTCTTCCGTTTGTAACACAAATTATTTTCAATATGCAGAACGTATAGACTTCACTTTATGATTTAAAAAGTATTTTTAATATAAAAAAGTAGAGTTGAGTAATACGCATTTAGATATTGTGAAAAGTATATCTTTGTTGTTGTTTTTAATTTAGTTGGCAACAGTGAATTTCAATTTAGCGTCCTCGACATTGTTTAGTTACCGTGAAAAACTTTTGCAAAATAGGACAGAAGTAACGTCTGTATTATATAAGATAAGAACTGCCAGAAAAAACAGTGACTTGGCAGAATTTAAGTCATTGGTTAATATGCATGACTAAATGCATGACGCGTAGGACGTAATCATCTTCTTTTTTGAAGTAACGTCTGTATTATATAAGAAGAAGAACTAGCATCTAGAGTCTAAATCTAGTTGGCATCATTACCGCTAAAAGTTTTTTTGTTTTGATTTAAAGTTGACTAGTTTTAACAAGCTTGGGATTTCTTAGTGTTATCCATAGACTATATATTACATGGACTGCCATCTCTGCGCACTAAGCCTATATTTTTCAATAAATAAGTCCCGTTCACCGAGGCGTCCTTGGTTGCATGACAAATTGACTTCCGGTAGATTGTTTTTACTATATAAAGAAACCATTCCCGAAGATTTTTACCGCCACTTTTACAGCAAATCATGAATGGAAACTTAATTGTCATAGAAGATGTTACAGAGTTAAGTGTGCACAAACCATTTTGTGACTTAGATCTATAACTTAAAAGCTTTATAACTGATTTTGTTAGCCAATATAGACTAATTAACCAAGCCTGTATTTTGTGTATTTTCTTGTTTACGACATTGATTGAATTGTAATGCCAGTTTGGATTATTTCCTTAGTAAATCACATTTGACAATTTACACATATCTCGTACAGTGAATGAACATATGGCAAAATAAGTATTTTTTTGTGAGCTAAAAGGTGGTCGACGTAACAAAGATGACCCATGGAGATTCTTTAAAGACCAGCTGTGGCGCCAACTTGCCTTTGCTGACTTAGAAGACAGCATCTTGGTTACATGCGGCTTTTGAATGATAAAATATTAAAAGGATCCATCACACATTTGAGTATATTCTGTGACGTTTTATGGCAACTTATTATAACAGTGCAGGACAGGCCACTGTCTTGTTGGCTCGTATTTCTCACGGCTATGGCCAAATTTCGATTCACGGTGCCCCCATATTCTGTTTAACTGCCCAGACTGGCTGATCTCCGTCTCAACAGGTCAGGGAAACCAAAAATTCTCGACCTGTATGCACTACGCAATACAGCAGGGTTTCTGTCCAGGGCTTTTGCAATAAAGGATTTGAGCCTCTCTAAATCTCTCACTCAAATGGAGTTTGATGATGTTGACTTTTTATGCCCTTTTTTCTGTCTTGGTGATATTTATTGTAAGACTGATTTGTTGATTCGCAGCTGTCGAATTATTGACTAGCCTTAGTAATCATTATTGCTAATGGTAGTGAGAGCCGCAACATCGTCAAATATCAGTTCCCCAATCAGGATATGTCATCCTGTTTTAGTCAAGCCAGTTTAAGAAGCCTTCCATCCAATCTACCAACCTTGTTTTACCCTGCTCTTAATAGATAATACCTAAAAGTCTAAGAGGAAGAACTGTAAAACTTTTTATGTGACAGTAGTTTCCATAGCTTATTTGGACAAACAATTTTCACTAGTAAAAACCACTTTTGCTTAGTGTGAGCATATTGCTAAATGAAGTTCATATTCCTATTACTTTCTACTCAAGTTACCCAAGAGAAATTTTATCTAAAACAAAAAATTTTTATAATGCATGTTTCTTTTTTTTTACTAAAGGAGCATACTATTTCCAAAAACCTGATTTGATTGTCACTCCATTTTTTTTATGAAGCCTGTTACAGTTACAATGAAGGGATGAAATTTCGGATAATATTCTGTTTGTTTTGTGAAATGAGAATATATCAGAAATGGTCATCTTCAGTATTTAATGTTTCATTTAAAAAAATTTGATGTACAAACAAATGAAAACCATACAAACATTTTTTTTTGAAGTATAGATGATTAAGCTTGTAAGTGTCTGAACAATACTACATTGACATTAACTTATTATTTTAGACTTTTTACAGGAATGTATATTAAGCTTGACTGAAAGAGAAAGTTGCTATAATTTAAATAATAACATTTAATAGTCTGAACATGTAACTTAAAATTGAATAATGCATTTTTTGACAAGTGAATATTGAAGTTATGATGTGCTTTCTATTTTATTAAGTCAATAAGCTTTAAGTCTCATGTTAGTTAAAGCATACAGTATTGTTTTTTAAAATCTTTTTAGTGTGCTAGTTAACATGATTCAAGTTACATTTACAGTAAAAAAAAAAAAAAAAAACAACAACAAAATTTTTAATAATTGAGTATACAATTTTTCAAAGTTGGACAACTATTTATTAAATGTATATTATACAATGAACAAAATATGTTTAAGATTATTTTCAAATAACTATGCCAAAATATTAATATTAGTAAGAACAATATTATCTTCAATTTCTTAATATTATAAACACAATATTTCCTGAAAATATTTTTTAAATTATAGAAATAATGCTCAATTCTTCAGAAATGGCAGTTTTCAAAATAATCAAAGCAAGGACAACATAATATTCATGAACTTCCAGCTCTCAGCAAGGTACTGGTAAGTATTATGGACCACATTCTCCTTCAACTCAGAGGATCACAGGCATTGTACAAAATGATGGAATAGAAACAACATACATTAAATTCATAACAAGTCACCAATTCAATCTTAGTTTCATATAGTACCAAACTTCCATATGTTCAAGTCCTTTACAGATAAAATCAATTCTGAAAACATCTAACAAAACAGCTCTTTGAAAAGAATATTAGAAGTTTTACATAAAAAATGCTATGGGAACATATTATGAAACAAAAATAGATGCAAACGTATTACAAAAAAAAAGGAATAGTATAATAATAACAATATTTAATCTTTGACATTTTATTCAGTAATATTATAAAAATTTAATGAATCATTAAATGCACTTGAAAGTGAATGGAACAGATTTAAAAATAACAAGCATGCTGAGGTAAGCCAGATAAAAAGAGTCATAGAATATTGTACCGAGTGTTTGAAACAATTTTTTTACTGCATACATTAAAATATGAACATATCTTTGCAAATTTAAAGTGAGAATTTGAAGACTGCTTTTATTCTTTTTGCACTAAGATTAAAGTATTAAATTTTAAGCTGCCTTACTTACTGGAAGGAGGTGCTGTGGCTTAGCAGTAAAGCGCTTGGCTACTGAACCAGGGTTCGAATCCTGGTGATGACTGGGATTTTTTATTTGAGTCTGAGTCAACCCAGCTCTAATGGGTACCTAACATTAGAAGGGGAAAGTAAAGGCGGTTGGTCATTGTGGAGGCCACATGACACCCTGGTTAACCATAGGCCACAAAAACAGATGATCTTTACATCATCTGCCCTATAGACAAGGTCTGAAAGGGAAACTTGACTTTTTTTTACTTACTGGAAGTTTCATAGGAAGAGTTTTGGACATAGCAAGTGAGTTTTGTGGCATCCGTCCTATTGATAAACTCTAACGGATAAGGAAGAATAATTTCTTCTTGAAATATACATCTGCAGAAAAGAAAAGATCTATTGCTTTTAATGTGAGCAATAATACAATTCTTATTAAATTTTAAAAATCTCAAAAAATTTATAGTGTCTTTGTTCAAAGAATTATGTAAAGACTTTCTTTAAGCATTTCTCAACTCATCTGACATTCTTTTCCACCAAGATAACTGGTTAATCTGTACTTCTAATTGACAATTATTGCAATATATATTTGATTCTTATGCAAGAAAGTATAATTTGAAGGAAAATACAGATAACAATGGTATTGGCCTGCATGAACCAATTATCACTTTAAAAATACCCTGCACAGGCTGAAGGGAATATAATGTTTTATTTACAACATAACAATATTGTGTAAATATTCACCTAAAAAATTAGCTTTAAATAAAATAGCTTGGATTCTTGCAATTAAATTAGACATACATACCGTTTAAAAATATATATGAATTAATTAAATACTTACTGTTAAATGTATTTATTTATAAAGCTTCTGGCACTGGGTGCAAACTCTTTTGAAAACAATTAACATATTGTGGCAGTATCTGGGTAAATACTTGAACTCAAACATTGAAAGGTAGCAATTAGAGCACTTTGAGTACCAATCAACATCCTTGTGTACTTCTTTGATACTTAAAAGTTAAGATCTAGATCTACAGTGAATAATAGCACAATTTGGTAACTACTCAGCCTACTGAAATGCGTGAGAATAATAAAAAAAAAGAAAATAGAACCAATTAGAATGTCTAGTCCAAACTAGTAAAGTTGTTTTTATCTAGGCAAGATATGAGTAGTGATCAATAGAGCCAGATCTAGTACATGAGTAGTATAATTGGCAATGGCTGTCGACAGTAGTATTGCTCATCAGAAACATTAAATCTTTATAATCAGTGTATAGGAATATATTTAGATATACAGATTCTAGATGTATAGATCATAGAATATTGGTATAAGTATACTCGGCATTCCAGTACCACCTCATCGTGGTTGTCGGGTGAACACTCCGCTCTATTGGAGTGGCCAAGAGTACTGGTTTCTTGCCGCTGATGGATGAGCAGCCGGCAAGTGTAAAAGGAAATTCAAAGGGGTTACGTCCAGCCCCCCCCCCCCCCTGTGGGGCCCCGGGGCAACGGTGAGTAAGAGACCTAACGGGATCTCCGAAAAGCGGACAGCGCTGGACACCAACTCGAGGGTTGGTCGGGTTCTCCTGGGACTCGGCTGATTCGCGGGTCTCCCTTTGGGTAAAGACTGGACTGATTGGTGCGGCCTAAGCGGACCGATCGGCGCCCACGAGCTAAGCTCTATCTAGCCCGTTCCCCGGCGCGCTAGTGGAGGAATTCGCCGCAGCCAATGGTAACTCTAACACTGGGAATGTCGAGAAACGCGTGCCACCCCACTTCTGCCCTGCAGGAAACTTTTATGCCAAACTGTGGTGGTGATTGCTTGGGCAGGTTCTTATCTTGCCCTTAGTGGCGACACAAGTATAGGCCATGCACGCTGCTGCATTAGAGCAGTAACTAAGGCCGCCAACGGCCTTAACCATACAATCATGATAGACAGACACGGAAAAAAGCGGGGAACGAGCAGACCCGAACAGGCTCCGTGCGCCGGGTAGTGGGCGTCAGGCCCGGCCACGAAAAGTCCACTAGTAGTCGCCCCGCGACCACGATGAGGGGGAATTTGTCAGGTCGTGAAAAATTGGCTAAAATTCCTCCACCAAAGTTCTCTTCACAACGAACACTGCATTCGTACCTCCTTCGGAGGTCCGATCCGAACAAGGTTGATGGAAGTCTGCCACAACCTCCTGCCGACCTAGATACATGGCAGGCAAATATGACTGGAAGCGAAATAGTGACGGGAGCCTCCGGCCCCCAAACAACCCAAACTGACATTAGTGGGATCCAACCCACCACAGGGACTAGGCCCAAAAACACTAGGTCCCTCCTGATTTTACAAATTTTTATCTGTGGGGTAATACCCAAGGTGTTAGAGCTCTCAAAGCTCCTCCACGAGAGGGCTATAGACGTGGCTTTATTACAAGAGACACTAACGAGCAATGCCAGTATCACTGGTTATACAGCATTTAAGTGCCAGTGCACAGACTGCCGGGGGATCATCACTTACGTACGCAACAATCTGATTGCTACACAAGTCCCCGGTCCACGAGTGCAAGGGCGTACCGACGCCATCGCCCTTGAAGTACATAAACTCGGGCGTAAATTTACGGTAACTAATCTGTACACCCCCCCCCCCCCCCAAGCATGAAATAAGTCTCGAATATGACTGTACCAATATCAATACTCATAACGTCATCGCAGGAGACTTTAATGCTAAGTCTCAACAGTGGGGCTATGATTCAACCGACTCGTCGGGACATAAAATTCATGAACTCCTCAATAATTCTAATTTGTTCTGTCTGCAAAATAAACATACTCCTCCAACCTTATATCACACTGGAAATGGCAGCCAATCTAGACCTGACCTTACCTTAATTACAGCCAATTTAGAATCTCACACACACACTTCCAAGTCCTGGACGACATTGGGAGCGACCATAGACCCATATTGGTCACAATAGCCCTCTCAGAGGCCAGTGGTGTAACCCCAAAAATTCCGCGGAAGTGGAGTTACACCAAGGCGAACTGGCCAACGTACGAGGCAGCAGTCGACACTGCCCTTATGAATATAGCAGTGAAGGATAGTGATGTCAATACCATATACAGCGAATTAACAGCAGCTATGTTGGGTGCGGCCAAGAGGTTTGTCCCGCGGACTTACCCCGGCGTAAGGCAGAAACGCGTGTGGTCTCAGGAATTGAATAAGCTGGTCCTGAGACGTAAGCGAGCCCAGAGACTTGCTGAACGGAAGGGTGCCCCTGAAATCCGGCGGGAGTACAATCGGCTCTGCAGAGCCACAAGTGAACTGGCCCGACGTGTCCGGTCGGACTATTGGAATGCTGCCTGTGCCGGGATGGATCTTCGGGACTCCTCAAAAGCCTGGCGACTTCTGCGAAACCTAGAGGCCAAAGACACAGCGCGGACGGCTGCCCCTCTATTGTCACCCAGAGGGCCCGTCTCTACAGTAACCAAAATGGCCGACTTGTTGAATCAACATTTTGCTAAAATCAGCAAAAGAAGTCAGCCTCGTCCAAAGCCCTCAACAAAGAACGTAAGAGGCTCGAGAGGGAGCCAGATGAGCCTGAAAGCCAAGCAACGTGCAATGCGCCCTTCTGTCGTGCTGAGCTGGATAGAGCGATTGCAAAGTGTAAAAACAGAAAAGCTCCGGGGCCAGACAAGGTTACCCCTAAGAGGTAAACTCCTGGAGTTTATGAATCGAACCTGGGCAGAGTCCAGACCGGGGCTTGGAAGAGTGCTATCATTGTGCCAGTCCTTAAGAAGGGAAAAGACACGACTAACGTGGAGTCCTACAGACCCATTTCACTAACCTCAACGCTTGGCAAAGTTGCTGAGCGAATGGTTAACGAGCGGCTAGTTTGGTCCTTTGAGAGTGCCGGTATCCTGGCGCCAGAGCAGGCCGGCTTTAGGGCAGGCTTGAGCCCAATCGACCAGGTCACAACATTCGCACAGGAAGTGGCCAATGGGTTCCAGAGGGCCGAGAACACATACGCAGTATTCATAGACCTAAAACAGGCTTACGACCGTGTGTGGAAGCAAGGCCTCTATCTAAAGTTAAGAGCCATGAGTGTGCGGGGCAAGATATACAATTGGATACAATCCTTTCTGTCTGGGAGGAGCACACGTACAAAATACCAGCACTCCCTTAGCAAGCCAAAACAACAACATAATGGCCTGCCTCAGGGATCTGCCCTGTCCTGTACACTTTTCATGGCCTTTCTGAACGATTTGCCCAGCTCACTGCGGTCAAAAAAATTGCTATATGCTGATGATATTGTCCTCTGGTCAACCGGGAAGAAAGCCGACCAAATTCAGGCAGCACTTCAAGCAGACCTCCAAACCATCTCCTCGTACTGCGACAAATGGCAGATTCAGATAAACGTTGCCAAAACGACCTGGTCCCTGTTCAGCCTAGGGATCGACATTCTTAAGGCTCCATTCGAGCTTCAACTCCAGCGTGAAAATACGCCAAAATATCTAGGGGTGACCCTGAATAGAAAACTGTCAATGCTCCAGCATGTCCAGGATGTTGAAAGAAAAGCCTCGGAGAAGTTAGTGTTATTAAGAAAGCTGGCCAGCACAAAGTGGGGTGCCAAAGCTGACATGCTACGCACATTGTACTTAGGGGCAGTCAGATCACAAATTGAATACAGCTATACAGTTCAAGTATATGCTAGCAAAACTGCCCTCGAATCACTCGATCGAGTACAAGCACAGGCTCTAAGGTTCATTAGTGGCACCTTTAGGACAAGCCCAACAAACGCTGCTGAAATATTTACAAACGTGGCACCCCTATATCTTAGGAGGGAGAGGGCAGTACTCATGGCCTATGAGCGCTATAAAAGGGGCGACTATAGGCTACCCACATCTATAGTGAGTCAGTGGAGAGAGAGGAACCGCATCAAACGCGATCGTTCCTCCACATAGCGGCCAATTTGTCAAAAACAGCTGGCCTCTCCACTGACAGAAAACCTATTAGGAGAATAAGTACATGCCCCCCGTGGAGGAGATTGTCGGTCCCAGACATAAACCTGTCCCTTTTAGGGCAAGAGGGAGCCACCAAGAGGCGATTAACACCAGCCATACTACAAAATTTGGCATCTATAACAATTAAGTCCTACCCATCGGATGCCATTTTCTGCTACACTGATGGGTCGGTAATGAGTGACCCCTCTAGATCGGGGTATGGGGCCCTTATAGTATACCCCGACCGAACTGAACAAGATAGGCTCTCTGGTCCATGCGGCTACGCTGCATGCTCCATGGATGCCGAATTAACAGGGATAACTAGAGCGTTCGTGGCCATTAGGACCCGTATGCTCCAACGCGAGACTAGCGCCACTACGGTGGTGCTGGTCACCGACTCTCGCTCCAGTCTCCAAGCTATGGGTGGCAGCGGGGGAGGGTCACCCGTAATAGAAGAGACAGTCGGCGCCGCAGATAACATCCGCCGAGCTATTGGAGCTGTCGTTTTTATGCAGTGGGCGCCTTCACATTGCGGCGTGAAGGGCAATGAAACGGCAGATGCCCTCGCAAGGGAGGGTGCAATGGCAGCCACACACCTCGAAGCACCAAGCACGTACTTACAAGCAACGGCACAAATCCGAGCACTCATTAATGAGAAGTGGTTAAAGTCCTGGGAGGAATCCGACAGAGCACGTGGTGTCTGGCAGCACATGCGTCACCCAGATCGCGACGATCCATGGTGGCGACTGAAGAGGTCAGAGCAATCGATTATTGCACAATGCAGAACGGAACACTGCCCTATAGGGGCATACTTTGCCCGGTTCCGCACGAACTTTGACTCCCGATGCCGCCACTGTGGAGAGAGCGCTGAAACAGTGGCGCATGTCTTGTACGAGTGTCCCCAGCTCCGCGAGCTAAGGGGGGACCTGTCTGTGCAGTCACTCGACTTGTATGGTAGCTATGAGGCACTACGCCGGACGGCTAAGTTTCTTGCCAGAGCACTACGGGAGGACTAGTTCTTCCTGCTCTGTTTTTTCAATAGGAGTTCATCTCAGGTATAAATATAAGAGTCTAGGTCTATTGTTATTATATAAAATATAGATATAAACTAGATATACTACTATAGAATATAGATTAGAGTCAGTCATTAGTAAAGATAAAGTAGATCTTAAAGGAATGATCTGTGAGCCAAGGCCAAGCACTTCCATTCATGATTCACAAATGAAGAAGCTAAGGGCTAAGACTTAAGACGAAGTTAACAAGTCAGATGAGTTTTAGATAAGCATAAGGCATAATAAATAAGCCATGAACAAGCTAAGAATAGTAAGATCATAAAGTAAAAAAACTAATCATCTAGATAAGATCTATTATTATCCAGACATGAGATTTATCCTATATCTAGTCTAGAGTTAGACGGTTTTGACGTTCAAAATAGATCTATTATTAGTCGTAATTTTGTTAACAGCACTATAGCCTAGGGATAGCCAGATTTTTATAAAAACAAATTCTGATTTAGCCAGATTTGTATAAAAACATTCTGATTTTATTAACTTATACTGGTGCATTTACATAAATAGTGTTATATAAATAAAGAAACTATATAGTAGTGTGTACGGTCGTACTTGACGATAAAGTTTATTGCCATAGGTCACTACATTCATTTGTGTGAAAGTCAAAATGTTTACGTGTCAAATCACTTTCAATTGATTCTAGAATTTTATTAGGCGAAGAAATATTTGGAACAGTATCAGATCTTTCTATAGCTTTTAGAAGAATTGGATGTTATTTACGATGACAACTAATAACTTGAAGGCCGAAATATTTATTCAGATTTTTCCGTTAGTCATAAATACATCAATGACTTTTTATGGTTGATTTTCCATTACTATAGATCTAAACAAAAGTTGGTAAAGAGTGTAGGCTTATTAACCCACTATTGTTATTTTATTTAGACCGACTCACTCGCAGACTTAACTTAGGCCTATATCACCCATTATAAACAAATATAATAAACGACACTCTCAAAAATGTATTGAATATTTCAGTAAATCTCTTATTTAACTCACATTTAGAATATACATTGTTTAAAAAAATTAATTGTCTAATGTGATCAAAAACAAATCACTTTCTATTGAAGTAGGTGCTGTCTTCTATGTCAGCTAAGGCAAGTTGGCGCCTAAGCTGGTCTTTAGAGAATCTCCATGGGTCATCTTTGTTACGTTGACCACCTTTTAGCTCACAAAAAAAGACTTATTTTGCCATATGTTCATTCACCATGCGAGATATGTGTAAATTGTCAAATGTGATTTACTAAGAAAATAATCCAAACTGGCATTACAATTCAACAAGAAAATACACGAAATACAGGCTTGGTTAATTAGTCTATATTGGCTAAGAAAATCATTTATAAAGCTTTTAAGTTATAGATCTAAGTCACAAAATGGTTTGTGCACACTTAACTCTGTAACATCTACTATAACAATTAAGTTTCCATTCATGATTTGCTGTAAAAGTGGCGGTAAAAATCTTCGGGAATAGTTTCTTTATATAGTAAAAAAAATCTACCGGAAGTCAATTTGTCATGCAACCAAGGACGCCTCTGTGAACGGGACTTATCCTTAGTCACCTTAATGTTGGCAGTCCATTTATATATAGTCTATGGTGTTATCTCATCTGATCTGGGGATTTCTTGACAATTCTTGGGAGTTTTCTTACATGGCTACGAGAATCTTATAACGTTTTAACAGTGGGATTTTCTAGAGACTTTTCTTGTTTTTTTCAAAATACCATTAACAACACTGGTTTTAACAAGTTAAATTCTAGATCTAGATAATAAAATTATAGATCTAAAATCTAGACTATTACTATAAACACTACAGGGTAACAGTCACAGTGTATTGTTGTTTTTGGTAATTCCAAAGTTATGGCTGATCCACGGATAAAGCAAATAAAAATTAAAACTGGCGTAGTGAAAAGGTGTGTTTAGCAATCTTCATTTTATAAAAATAAAATAGACTAGCCAACACAACAGCACCCGGTATAGTACCGGGTATATGGTAGGTCTTATAACTGAACACCGACTTTCGGGAACTAGGTCAAATTTTTCTTTGGTGAGGGTTCAACTTACACAAAAACTGAAAGCAGATTCTTTTTCTGCAACTAAAGGACTATAAAAATAGCTGTGTTCCTTTGAATTACCACCCATAGTCAAGATTTTATTTTAAAATAAATTGGGTCACTTCATGCTCCTATTTTGAAAGCAGTTTTTGGGCTTTCTCCTTTAGTTGAACAGTGAGCACAGGGGTTTAACACCACTATGTAATTGCTAATGAATTATATGTGACTTAAAAATTATTAAGATTGTAGTAAAAGAAGTAGATTCACTTTTGCAATATGTATTTATAGTCTATTTCCTCATATACTCTCTCTCTCTTTATTTTTATATATATATATATAATATGTATATATAGGCTATATATTCATATATCGTATATAGTTTATTTATTTAAATACCTATATAATCTATGTGTAGAAACAGACAGAAATAAATTTATATGGATTATAGAGCTATATATTAATTATTTTAATTTAATAAACATGATATTTTCTACTAGGCTACTTGTATTTTCTCTCTGACTTTCTTTTAACTCCCATCCAAGGACCCTCTTCTTGTTTTCATAATTTGGATGTTCGTTTTGTGAAACCTTAACATCCCCTCTCTCCCATAGATGCTTATAATTCTTTTCATGACTCGCTCCCCCTTCCCTCCACTGCCAGTTGGATAGTTTGTGACACGCTGAGTGTATACCTTTCCTCACCGCCAGCTTATCTTGCGTGATCACATGCAGTGGGCATGGTCTCTGGCTTCAATTAGCAGCCCACACATTTTCTTTCATTCATGAGTTATATATTCTAGATATCTCGATCTAGGTCATGTTTATTCATTGAAAAAATCATAGATTTATTAATCCCAATAATATTTCTTAATATGATTTTGCTGTGTTCAAAAAGGAGAATGAGCTGAATTCATTATTATTTGTTTGGATACCCCCTTTTTAAATTTTATTTAACAGCTAACGGTATAAATGTGATTGGAATGTCTTTCTAAAGATGTTTGGAAGCTTATTTTGATATGCTTATCAGTTTACGATCAAACAGGCTTAAAATATAGCCTTCATCCCTTATATGGGTATGAATTGCCGGGGGAGTTTAAAACAGCTTTACATACATGGTTACCGAGAATCTAAATAACTGCCATCTGCTTTGGAAAAACTGAACAAAATTACCGGAACTTATCTAAAATTGGACATGCGCAGTCCTGAAACGTCGTTTTTAGCTCCAAACATAAAAAACAAATGAATTACAAACAAAAAAAAGCGACCCGTTCAGAAAGGAGAATTCGATGGAGTGTTCAAACTATAAGAGCCTCCTCTAGATCTATATAATTATATACCCAGCACCCATCAGAACTAGAATCCTATTGCCTATTCCTAGGAGTAGGGCTAGATAGATTAGTAGTTTAGACAGTTTAGTAGATTAATAACTAATAAATCATTATTCTAGATTAATCTAGATTTAGATAGAATCTAGTCTAGATGACTAGAGTAGTAGAGACAGAGAGTTTTGAGTACTATAAGACGTCTAACTAAGAACTTAAACTTAAAGAAGTAGATACTCAGTCGACTCAGACTAGATAGTCTAGAGATTAGATCATCTATGATTCATAGAGAGATCTATCATCTAGTAAGTAGTATTCATACTCACCGAGTGACAGTGAGTGCGATAAGCATTACCATTAGGCATTAGGGTTTATTAAAAGATTTCTATAAAATAAATCAAATAAGAACATAAAACTAAAATGTTATTTAAATTTAACTTTGCTTCTAAAGGCCAATAATAGAATATAAATATAGATTTATTATAATTATATTAATATCATAATATATAAAATACATCCTCTGTTTGGGACCCCTCAACTCAAGAAAACATTAAGAAACTGGAACAGACACAAAATGGAGCAGTGAGATTCATAACAAAAGAATATTCACATTTGACTCTAAGATACAGATCTATAGTAGAGTAACACCTTTAGTCTTTTCTGAAATCACTAAATTTAGAAAGCCTTCAGGACAGAAGACTTAAAAGTATAGTAGCAGTTATACATAAAAACACTGAACCATAATCTTCAAATACAAAAACAAAACCTAATAACATGTAACATGTGTATATATATACATACAAAGATAAAGGCATGTTCCTCGTTCCATATACTTGGACAAATTTGTACAAATTAGCTCTTTCTTCCCTAGTGCTATTAGAGCATGGAATGGGTTGCCTGAGCTAGCCTTGAAAACCAGTGACTTGGCAGAATTTAGGTTATTGGTTAATATGCATGACGTATAGGACATAATCATCTTTTTTGAAGTAATGTCTGTATCATATAAGATAAGAGAAGAAAATCTAAATCTATCATACTTTAGTTTAATCTTAAGTTAGTCTTAACTTTACTTTAGCCTTAGATCAAGAAATCTACATAGAAGACTATTATTGACTATAGTCTAGGTTTAGTCTAGATAGATCTAGAATTCTAGATCTAGTTAAAGTTTTGTATAGTTTTAGATCTAGTTCTAGTCTAGATCATTATTCTCTAGTCTAGATTATAGATCTACATAGACATAGATCTTTAGATTATTCTGTAATGTCTAGACATTTAGACATTTTAGATGGACATTCAGATTAATGGACTACTCCTAGACTGAGCTAGACAGTAGACTAGATCTATAAATGAACAAGATTACCTTCAATGCCATTAACTAAAATTTTCTCTCTACTCCAACTCTAGACACTCAAAAATGACTCATTGCCACTTTTCAAATACTTCCCTTAACTTTTTCTCTCCGTAATTATTTACCCACATTCTGTTGGAATCAACGTTGGTATCGTCAGTTAGGAGAGAAAGAGTTAACTTCTTGAATTAGAATCACTGGGATCACTTCTAATGACCTGTACCTGGTCTCAACGACCCCACCTTTTACATCTAATTCTCATAGATTTAAAGAATATAAATAACAGTTATATTATTATATGAGATAAGTTAATTTAGGTTGCAGTGGATGAGTACTACCAGTTTCTTTTGTTTGAAAAATGCGTTCGTCCAATGAATTTAATTTTTTTAAGTAGGAGAATAGAAACAAATGTGTTTATGTAATTGAACATTCAATAAAATAAGAAACATTCAGAGCTAAACAAACCTTAGATTGGGGATCTGGATTGGTCACAGCCTAAGAAAAGATGCCAGCAACAGAGCAAGACAGGCCTTAGATTGGAGCTCCCAGAGCAAAAGGCTAAGAAGAATACCAAAAAGAATGTCAATGCAGTATACTAGATAAAGCTAGGAGGACAGGGAAGCCATTAAAAAACTAGCAAGAAACAGTGAAGAGTAGCATGTTTTTACCGAGGCTTTATGTTCCATGAGGAACAAAAGGACAAATGATGATGAATATTGGAATTCAATTGTTTGTGCTAATGAAAGTTGAGACAATATCTATTTAATTAGGGTTTGAAAATCTCTGTTTGTATCCTTTTGCTTTTAAGTCTTATTCACTGAAAAAATGTAAGCTAGAAACATTTCTTCTCTTTTTTTTAAAAGGTTAACAAAAGAAAAAGAAAGTTATGAAAAGGAAGCTGCGCAACTGGAAGAAAAGCTTGAAAAGATGAAAGCAGACGGTAAAGATGAACATGATATTAGAAAGCAGGTAAGTTTGCTAAGTGATACAGTCACTTATAGTTAGTGACTTGGCTAGTAAACTGATACTCATCAATCCATCCCAGTGACGCTACAGCCCATGGAGGGCTCTGGCCTGCTTCAACACATCCCTCCATTCAGATCTCTCCTGGGGCTTGTCTCCATGCCCTAAACTGATACTCTCATGTTGCAAATACAAGGCAGGGGCCTATTCTTTGGAGTGGGGGGTATATTGGATTCTTTCTGCATTATTTGTTATGGTCTAAATCTGTTTTGTTAGAGTTAAGGTAGTTAGTCATTGTGAAAAATCCTTAATTAACCCTTTGCTGTAGGGTGAGCTTAAATCATCTATTCTATGGATATCTGTAGATTATAGGGAATTTTATATCATCTATTCTATGGGTGTGGAGCTTATTTTGGGAAATTTCTTTTAAATGTTAAAATGTTAGTAAATTTACCATCATAAGTTAAAAACTGACTGGATACATACATTAACACTAATAGTTGGTAATTGTGCTTTGCTATTTTATAAAAAAGTTGTTAATTTTTACCAGATTTTTTGCAGATTTTTATCCTGAAATGAAAAGGCCCTCTTTATTAATAAAATCTGGAGACAATACTTAAATTAATTGAATATTTTCTCCATATTTAGCTGAAGATCGTCTGAAACTAAGTAATATTGGCTAACTGAAAACACATATCTACATAAACCATTTAATTTCCAATCATACAATATGCTCCAACTACATAATTACTAATATTGAGAATCATTATAATTTATGATCTTTAATAGCAATATCAGTTAAAATACTTTTGAATGAAGCCTTTGTCAGCTCTCTCTTCACAATTCTCTTTATATTATTATATATAGGGTGAAGTGCTCCAGGAATCCAGATCAATGGTACCAGACACAGTTAGAAGACTTAAGAAAGCATATGCTGAACTAGAAGAATTATTAGTAAGTCTTTATTGTGTTTGTCATATACAAGTGTTTATCTTTGTTGGCTCACTAATTGTCTTGGGAATTTTTGAAGTTAAACAATGAAAAGTACAAAGAATATAATGGGAATAGGCATACAGCTTACTAGCAAAAAAGTGAACAGGAAGGTTTTTTAAGTTAAACAATGAAAAGTACAAAGAATATAATGGGAATAGGCATACAGCTTACTAGCAAAAAAGTGAACAGGAAGGTTTTTTAAGTTAAACAATGAAAAGTACAAAGAATATAATGGGAATAGGCATACAATTTACTAGCAAAAAAGTGAACAGGAAGGTTACTTTGAATATACATTAATTAAATGAATAGTTAAAATATAGATAATAAAAAAGAGAGTGATGACATCTAAATAACTTTCTATTAATTCCAGGAAAAAGAGTCTGATCTTTCTGAAGTAGAAGAATTTACACAAGCTAAGGAGGCCCTTAAGTTGGCAGAGCCTATTGTTGCATAAAATTATTTTAACAATAGCTTTTTTTTAATAATTATTGTTTTACTTAAAAAATTAACTAATTTAAGCATATATATATATGCTCTCTGGATTTTTTTATTTATTAATTTATGCTTTAAAAAATAATTATATTAGACTGGTCTGTGTTCTCTTAAATGTTTATATTACTGTTTAAACTTACATTTATATGATTTTGTAATAATCGTGATAAAGACACTCATTTAATACATTCTCTATTTTAGCTTAACATTTTCTTCGCATCCATTGCATTTTCAAAATTAGTGTTTCTCAACATTTCTTTTGTTTAGTACCCACTTCTTTCATGTTGTAATAGTTAATAGGGTTGATAAAAAAAATTTAGACTAAGTTACAGTATTCTTAGGTACTAAATATAATTTCTAAGGTTTTTTTTTTCAACTGATATACTTTTTTATAATTCTCTATTGGCTATAGTCGATTGAAGTAAAATTAATTATTCATGAAAAAATTGTTTATAAAATTCTGATTTTGCAAAATTTCTTCTCAGTATTCCCACCTTTCTTTCCCTAAAATTATGTTTGCCCAAACTTGAGAAATGCTTTACTAAGCAATTGTCAATAAATTACTGAGCTAAATTAATGTGTTTTTACTTTAAACAGTGCATACATGTTGTTGATGGCTTAAAGTTGTTTTGCTTTTTTTATTAATTACATTTAATAGGAAATATATTTCTTTGTTATAAAAGACTTGTAAATATATTCACTTAAAATACATCTTTTTTTAATTTTCATCTTTGCTTTTTTTTTATTTATTAATAACCTTATCACAAAACATGTAAATTATCTCAGCCTGTGAAACTTGTTTTTAAACAAAACGAAAAAAAAAGAAATACTGATCTACTTTTACCTATCATAAAGTTAATTAAACTATGAAGATGAAATTTAATCTGTACTTAATGTGGACTAACTAGAACTTTATTTCCAGACAAGGATTAGTTGTTTTTTTGTGTTTTTATTCTGTGTCATAATTAATGTAAAAAGTAAAGTACCCCATTGTGGTCTATAGTGCAGGTGATGTATTTCTATGACCGACGATTAAGACATTTTAGATGGACAGGGACACCATCAATCTTCATTAATCAGATTAATGGACAATTCCTAGACAGTAGATAGACTAGATCTATTAATGAACAAGATTCCCTTCAATGTCACTAGGACGAAATACCTTTACTTTCCCTAAATAATGACAGTTACCCATTAGAGTCAGGTGGACTCGAAAGCTTCTTAAAAATCATGAAATTCCAAATCCCAGTCTTGACCAAGATTAAAACTTGAGATTCCTCCATTTGGAAGATAAGCACTTGACCACTCAGTCCCCACCAATTAATGTGGATTTTCTGTTAATTACACATTTTATGAAAAACGACATTGTGAATTTTCCAAAATATTTCAACCTTTGTTAGCAAACTGTCAGAAAGAAGTAAAACACAGCTTGAATGTAAACAACAATTTACTCTAAACATTCAACTAACTGTTTAAAGCTATTGATTAATATTGTCAACATGTTGTTATAATATAGTAAGTACATATTTTTAGAAATGTTCAAAACAGTACATGAAATAAAAATTGCTATAAAAGTGACAATGCCACAAACTACAAATAATAGGACTTAATATTTAAAAACAAAAGTATGTAAGGTAAATGAATTTTGTGGATGGTATACAAAGTACATTCTAAGCAATGCAATACTGACAAAACATAGACTTATTCCCAAAAATTGTTTTAATTATATGTATTAAGATTATTCTCTTTGTGCTTGCCATGATTTTAATAATTGATAATCATTACAATTGCAAGTTTTTTTTTATTGCTGAAGCCATAAACTACATTTCAACCCAACATAGTCTGCTGTTGAGAAACTAAAAGTGCAGATATTATTGACTCTGAATTATTTATAATTTTACAGTTTTGAATATTAACATGTCACATGTTCAATTGATTACACAGTGCAGCAAAAAATAATTTTTCACCTGCAAAAACCTGTTGTATATTACAATAAGTGTTAATGACAACAATTGATGTGAAACATCAGGAAATTTGTCAGCCTATGCTTAGATTTACATAAATGTATGTAGTCATTAGAAGGGTTGAATATTGTCATACAAATTGCACTAGACTCCTACAAATACATTATCTACATCAAAAGTATTCATAGTAAACATTGCATGAAACAAGTTCAATAAAGCTTTCTAAAAATCTTACTTAAAAGCGTCCACAGTTCTGTCAAAAATACTTCCAATTTTGCATTTCTGAGCTGTCTTGTTTTTTCGTTGCTAAAATCTGCAGTAGTACCTTATCACACAACAGCCTATATATATTATCTTTTATAGAACCCATCTTTATGTTTGTCACTTATGTATCTTTTATAAGAAAAAAATCAAGATAGGAATGTAGAGGATCAAATTAAAGACATTTGGCAACCCAATTGTTTGTTCATATGCTTTTGCCCCAATGAAAGCTCTGGCCTTTATTCTAGCCTTGCTTTTAATGAGCTGAACTTCTCTTTCAATGGAAAACTGTTTCCATAACATTCAAGTACAATTATAATTTATTTTTGTTACATTATTCAACAAGGCACCGGTCAAATTCTCTTGATAGAGTCTATATGGAAACATACGTACCAACTCTATCTTGATATTATTTATAACAGTTCAGAAACAGTCATCACTTTCCATTGGAAACTATTTAGATAACTTGGTTTGCTAATAGACCTGTTTGAGCAAGTCTTGACAGGTCGAGGCATGTTCACAGGAATATTAAGAGTTAATACAGGTTTTGTATGGATAACTTAAAATCTAGAGGTAACATTAGTAATCAGCATTGTTCAGCTTACTATAAATCATCTTTATTCGCAGTAACAATATGTGCTAAGTTTTCAAAAAATGTTTACTTTTTAAGGTTTATTGTGTAACAAATATTTCTGTAAGTTGTATTACGCAAAAATAGTACATAAAATTCTAGAGACCAAACTGGTAATGAGTCATTTGTCATCACCATACACTTTCACGAAAAAAAAAGTGACCTATGATAGTTTTATGTTATTATCTACAATGGCCACACTGCTGAAATTTACTGAGTTTCTGATATCACAGGTAATTTTTTTTTATCACTAAACTCAATTAAAATTTCAACCTAATTTTTTTTTTTATTTAACATTATACTACGTTTGATGAGCTCCGAGTGAAATTTCTACAATTTCACTAGGGTTGTCACATGTAACAATTATGAGACACTTGAGAAAGATTTGAAACAGTCTAACTATAAATTATCATTTTGTAACATTAGTTGGCAACCTAAACACCACATTCTATTGTAGTGTATGGCTCACAAATACATCACTGTCCATCATTTGAGTGAATAATAATAATCTTTATTATCCATAAGGAAATTGGTCTTACGATTTGTGCAGTCATTTGTAAAGTCCCTTTGAAACTTTGCAGATGATGTAAAGATGATGTCTCTGTGGCCCAGGGTTAAAATTAACAAGAGTGTTATGTGGTCAGCACAAAGACCAACCACCTTTACTATTCCCCAACTAATGTCAGGTACCGCTAAGAGTTTGTACTCAGAGGCGCCATAAAAATCCACCTTCACCAGGATTTGAACCCAAGACTCATCACAATCACTTGAGTGAATCACAACCAGACAGTTGTCTATTATTAGAATGAATCCCAATCAACTGTAAAAGTCTAGGATAA
Source organism: Biomphalaria pfeifferi (assembly GCA_030265305.1). NCBI lineage: Eukaryota > Metazoa > Mollusca > Gastropoda > Planorbidae > Biomphalaria > Biomphalaria pfeifferi. The sequence continues at coordinate 1,788,038 of JASAOG010000051.1, forward strand.
GAAGATCTTATGAGTTTGCTAAAACTTAGATTATTATTAGTCTTGCAGTAAAGCAGGTCAAAGCTCTGCAAGTGTAGTCTGTGTACTGGCCCAAAAATAGAGAAAAAGTTGCAGAGTTGTGATAGTAAACAAGAAAATCTCATAAAATTATGACAATAAAGGAAGATTGCTATTTAAACAAAATAAAAACATCACAAAATCTTGATACACTTTCATGTTGTTGAAACATATTTTCATTACTTTTTTTTTTTTTTGAATTTCTAGATTATATAATTTATACAAAATAAGATGGTTAAAGAAAAAGCTTGTCCATAATGTATTTAAACTAAAAATATATTTATGTGAATATACAAAAAAAACTATTTTAAAAAAGTTAGGCACTTATGATAACATTATTTCACTACATCTATAATATGAATAATTAAATACAGGTAGCAATTAGAGTGCTAAATAAATATTTCTAAATACATGATGTATACATTTGTCTGAAATGGAATTACTTAAGGGTCAAATATAGTACACAATATCACAGTGTTGATAACAATCTAAATAAATGAAAATATAAATATATTGTATATCTATTTCATAATTAACTTTCAACTTTTGGAGGCTTTGGTCGACAGCTTCTTTGATGAACAATAAGTCTGTCTGGTAGAAATGTTCGTCCACAATTATCACAAGGAACTAAATTAGCCTGAGCACTCTGCCATGCAGCCTCATTCATTGCGTCTACGTCATAAGTTCCACTTTTACTACCTAGAAAAAACAATCCAAACAATATACATAAAAATAGGTTTAAAAAATACATATATCTAGCTTCAAATAAACATAGCAACATTTACCTGCAACTGCCCTAACTTCAGGCTTTCGTGGCTCTGGGCGCCTCATTTGCTTAGGAAGTTTATCATTTTCAATGTGCCATTTCTGTAGACATTGTGGCTCATGAATAGAGATAGACTTTGAACCAAACTCTCTTCCACAAATATAACAAATTATAGTTGGAGGTCGCCGTATCACTGGTGCTGATTTTACTGGCGCAGACTGCAATTTATATGTTTGATAAAAAGATTGCTCATTTATTTTTCTTAGTAAATTTGTAAATACTATTGGCACCAGTTTATGCCTTAAAATTCAACAGTAGTATGCAACGCTCTTACAGAGTTATTATTGTTTCCAGCTCCAGGCTTAGATTTGCAGGCCCTTTGATGTACAGTGAGACGATCAGGTGCAAATCTTCGACCACAGTTTTGACAAGGGACAAGCTGATTTTTTGAATTCTCCCATGCAGCATCATTCATCTGCTCTCTTAGAGATTACACAAAGAAAATTGAATCAAATATCAAACTACATTTAAGTATTGAAAATACATATAGGTAATGCTGGCTGACCATGTAAAAGCAAAGGATTTTTGGGCCACGAGGCCTTCATCAGCAACAAAACAAACAAAAAAGCAAACAATGAACACTACACAGGCTTATAGTGTAGGATAAAGAAATGAGAAACCCATGATTAGGCAAGCATAAAATGGACTGAAAACTTATAAGATATATTAGTATGCACTAAACTCATAACATTTCAAGTGAAGCTGGCACTTGGTCATGTAAGCAATGTAACTGTCAGACCTGCAAACACAAGCTTGCTACACCCACCATCACTTGTCCTAAAATGATCCTCAAGATCAGTGATAAATGTAATTGTAAAGGAGTTATATATGTTCAAGTTGCCAAATATTTATATTGGGAAAACATAAAAAAAAAAATGGAAGAACACCATAGAGAAATCTCCCAAACCTGTTTCAATTCATTTCTACAGCACAAAACATAAGGGTACCAATGATCTCCTCATCACTGCTATACAACAATGTGATAACAAAATCAATGGTCTGCAGATTGAAAATAAACTTTTTTTCATGTCAGGCACCCTCCAACCTCATGGAATCAACAACCATCACATTTTTATTTAAAATGAGATAGGGACAAACACTCTGCCCCTTTTCCCAGTTATCTTTTCAGACATCACTCCCCTTTCTGATTTCATACACTTTTACACCAGTGCAGCTCTTTTCTTTTTGCCTTGATAGAGAACGACATTGTTAAGTTAACTGTTAGACTATTTTGTGTTAATGTTTGTCTTTTTTAATTTGTTTTTTTAGCTCTCGAAGGCCCAAACTTCCTTTGTTTTTACTTGATCCAGCAGGGTTATCTATATGTATATTTACTGTATTTTCTATACAGTCATTCCCCCCTGCAACAGTGAATCTTTGTTCATTTTAATTATTGCAACATATTAATACAACTATTTATCTTACCTTGTAAGATTTCCTTCAGGTTTACGGGGAACTGGGCGGCGCATTTCCTTGGGCAACTGAGAATTTTGAGTCTTCCATTTATCTAAACATTGGGGTTCATGTATAGAGATTGATTTTGTACCAAATTCACGTCCACATATGTAACATATTACAGTTTTAGGTCCTCTTTGAGGTGACTCCTCTCTGCTCTTTGAACCAGAGTTGGATTTGTCAACAAGGGAATTATTATTTGTTTCTTGTATAGCTAGTATGGTGGAAACAAAATGTAAAAAAATATACAGGCTTATAAATCTTTTATTAAAAAAATATATTTTAAATTTCAGACCTTAAAATATTAATACATACGCATGCTGCCTGGCTTTGGCTTGCAGGCTCTTAGATGAACTTGCAAACGGTCAGGATTAAAAGTTCTTCCACAATTAGGACATGGTACAAGATTAGCTTGTGATGCTTGCCAAGCTGCCTCATTTGCTGCCTCTACATCATATGATCCTCCAGCCTTAAGGATTTCTGGCTTTTTGGGCAAAGGTCGTCTGTGTTCTCTAGGTAGCTTGTCATTTTCAATTTTCCATTTCTCCAAGCACTGTGGCTCATGAATACCTGATAATAAACACTTTAAGTGTTGATTTCATTTTTTTCCTTAGATTTCATAACCTAAAAAACTTTAATTGAAACAAAAGATAATTACCTAGCTATAACTTACCAATAGATGCTTTGGTAAACTGTCTCCCACAAATATAGCAAAATATGAAGTTAGATCCTGGTGGACCTCTTTTAGTTTTTGGAGGTGGTCCTTTTTGAACAGGTGCTGTATATGTGCCTTGTCTATTCATTTCAGAATTACCCTGCTTAGAATGTCCATTTATTTGTAGTGGTTCATCCCCTTGATTTACTGATAGGTTTGGACGAGTCCTACCTTTAGCACTTATAGGTCTGTTTGCATACTTTCCGCTTTTAGGGGGATTAGGTTGAGATGTCACAGTTGTATCATTTAATTTTGACGACACATCTATGGCTTCATCAATATTCAGAACAGCAGGTGAAGAAAGAGTAGCTGTCCCAGGCCTGAGATTTGCAGACTGTTTCAAAGGCTTTAATGGTTTGCCCAGTTTACAGCTGCGTTGGTGCACTGACAAGCGATCTGGTTGAAAAGTACGTCCACAATTGTCACATTCAGCAAGATTTCCCTGAGCAGACTTCCATGCTAACTCATTAAAACGTTCATTTTCACCTGTTGCCCCTTCCTTTCCAATGGCAGGCAAAAGCTGGGGTTTTACAGGAGTTGGTCGTCTCTGATCTGGTGGAAGTTTGGAATTTTCAATATTCCACTTTTTTAAACACTGATTTTCATGAATAGAAATAGACTTTGAGCCAAATTCTCGCCCACATATGTAGCACACAATAGTTGGTCGTAATGCCATAAGATCTATGAAAAAAAAGCAAAAAATACTATTACATTCTTAACATAACATCTAATATAACTATTTTTTTAAGTTTGCTAAAAAAAAATTAGCTGACCTATCATATGCTAATATTAATATGTGAGAGCTAGTAAACGGTTTGTTTATACACAAGAACTATAAATGTCCAGTGTGTAGTTTGCAGGCTACATTAAATGTGTAGCCTATAAGCTGAAGATTGTTAGTGCATGCCAGCATTAACATTCACATACAATAAACAACCTTTTAAAATGATAATTAATGAAGTATGGCCGGTATTCTTTCATTTCTTGTGATACTGGTATATATATTTAAGTGCAAACAAATGTAATTTACATTTATTTAAAAAAAAAAAGGAAATATGACTTTACTTATCTTAAGTCCTAATCTAATATCATATTTTATTATTATTTACAAAACCACTCAGGCAAGGTTTATTTTGTGTTGCTGAAAATTGTATTTATTGTTGTTGTTGTTTTTTTTAGGAATAAACAATGTTATTTATGATAATTTTATTAAATACTGTTAATTTATAAACAACTGGACTTGTTTTAATATATAAAATGTCATGATTGGGACATAATTTATAGCCTTTTCCATTTTAAAATAGTTTTCATCATTAGCTTGCTATTTAGATGAAATTCCTATTTCATTTGCAATGATAATATATTCTTCACAAATTATAGGGCCTATAATAATTATTTTCCAGTTTAACAGTGATTTAAGACAGGTAGAACCAACTAGTAAGTCAATTAGTAACATTTGTTATTACTCTAATGCAAAAGAAAACAAAAAACTGTAAGCTACATAACATTCTTATTATAATAATTACATAGATCTATATTATCCACATTACCTAAAAGAAATTTCTGTGACTCAATGCCACTAGCCTATCAACTTAAATGGTAACATTTAAATTAAAGCCACCACGCCCACAACTTTCTCTGGAATGGCATCTTCAATGATCTTGTCTCTTGTGGACCAGATCTGTCACTATGAAACTCTTACCAACAATTTAAAACTAAAAACTGTGATCAATAAAATCGGGCATATCTAGATATTGATTTTATTTTAACCAAGAAGTGCAACGTAAGATATGACGATAGCGCAATAAAGGTGTTGTTAATAAGAGCTTGTTTTTCCCCCTCCTTTCTATATCTGTCAAGGTACACATAATGTAAATAAGGTTCTTAACGACGATAAATAGCAATGGCAGCCATATTTAAACAAAGACGACAATGAATAGTTTCACCGAGGAAACAAAATATTTTTTTATTTTTGATTAAAATATAATTTATAGATATAGATATTAAAATTGCCCTATTTTATTTTTATAATTATTACGATTTTCTATTTTAAATGTAATTTATTTAATTGTTATTTTGTGTTTACGTTTTACGGCATATAAACAACAAAAATAGAGTTGAAAGGAGCAAGTAACTCGAACTAAAATGATGTGCAATCATAATGGCAACAAACAACTTGTCAACAAATCAAGAATTAATAGCTAAACCATCATTACCTCAATATGTTTTCACTGAAAAGCTGGGAAGCGGAACATACGCTACTGTCTTCAAAGCGTATAGAAAGGTCTGAACGAATTTTAAATGCCAAGTTTCACTTTAAATTTTTTAGTCAATTTAGATTAGATTAATTAGACTATTTTATTAGAATAAATAATTATTTTATTATATAATTATTTACTTTGACTTTATCATTTTATGTCTTTAATTTAGAGTCTAGATCTTTAAAATTTATCATAACCAAGATTTAATCACATGAATATCAATAATCAATATGATAATAATATGATCACTGGTGCCTTATCATTTATGATAAATTTATCATACTCAGTGACTCACTGATAGTATCAGATTTCGGTATTAGTTTATGTGACTAGAAACGTTAAATCAGGTTTCTCTTATATTTTAAGAATATGCAGAAAAAAATGCAGTTTGACACAACAGATATAAAATTCATGTTTATAAGGGTGAAGGGGAGAAAAGTGATATTAGAATTCATAAGCCAGATATGAATGTAGTTTGGAGCCCTTTTAAAATAAAAAATAAAAAGCAGAAGAATAGTGAAAGTATTTAAATAAGACTATTTACGAAGGCAGAGAGTGGGGAAGGGGGGAGAAAAGATACTCAAATTGATGGGCTGTTCCAGTTCAGAATAATAGCTGATAGAAGTTTTGGGTCAAAATAAACAATATATAGCCTGGGAAAAAATCAATGGGTTTAGCCGATGGGTAATGCTAGTTGTTTATTAAAACTCCCTGTAAGTAAACCTTCTTTTAGCCACTTAAAAGCTGTGCTTTCAAGTAGATCTAGATCATTCTTGTAAAATGTTTGTTTTAATATTTATTAATTAATTTTTCTTTTCTGAAGTGTGGTGAGCGGGAAGTTGTTGCGGTTAAATGTGTTCTTAAAAGTAGTTTGAATAAAGCTTCAACAGAAAACTTGCTGACTGAAATTGAACTTTTGAAAGCTTTGAAACATGAACACATTGTCATACTTAAAGATTTTCAGGTTTGTACTATAAAATAAACCAGTGAAATATAAACAATTCTTTTTTTAAAAACCTCCCTTACCTTTATGCTGAGTGAAATGGCATCAGTTATTTTGTATAACTTTTATAATTCATTTTTAATTGATCTATACTAACAATAATAAATTATGAGACTGGGAATATTTTTATTAATGGTTTTTGTTTAGCACAACTTTCATTCTTATAATATGCTCAGAGAGCTATGGTCCAATCACTTTTGTAGACCAGTTGTAGGAGGATGAGGGGTTATCTGGGAAAACATTTTCATGCTGCTTTTTCAAAAGCAGTTTTTAAAAAAAATTACTCAGATCTTAATTCAAAACCAAGCCTTCATGTTGGAAGGCCAACGTGCTTGCCATTGAGCTATTCAGGTACTTATAAAAATAGAAGGTCTTTTAGTCGAAAGATATTTATTTTAAAAATTTTAGCGGACTACCTAATTCTTTACACAAGGCTTTTCTCCTTTTAGCTATGTAAATTTTTTGTATAAAACAAACTTTATTTAACATGACTAATTGATTAAATAATTGGTTAATTAATTTTTTTATTGATTCATGTGTTATCATGGACAATAAATAATTATGCAAAGTTTCAACTTGATTTGAGAATGGTAAGTGGGAGAAATAATGTGTAAAAGATTTCACCCAGACAGACAGATCTTATCTTATCTTATATAATACAGACGTTACTTCAAAAAAGAAGATGATTACGTCCTACGCGTCATGCAATTAGTCATGCATATTAACCAATGACTTAAATTCTGCCAAGTCACTGGTTTTTCTGGCTAGCTCAGGCAACCCATTCCATGCTCTAATAGCACTAGGGAAGAAGGAGTATTTGTACAAATTTGTCCTATCATATGAGACAAGGAATGTGCCTTTATTTTTGTGTCTTTCAGAGTATTTTATTAAATTTTGTTTTTGTATTTGAAGATTATGGTTCAGTGTTTTATGTATAATTGCTACTTTACTTTTGAATCTTCTGTCCTGAAGGCTTTCTCACTGCTCTATTTTGTGTTTGTTCCAGTTTCTTAATGTTTTCTTGAGTTGAGGGGTCCCACACGGTGGATGCATATTCTATTATTGGCCTAACCAAGGTTAGATGGATTTGATATATAAGATTTGTAAAAAAAACAAAAATAGTTCATGACTTTTTTCCATTTGGCTAGCTTTATTTGGTTCTTTTTCACAATGTCAATAATTGTAATGGGAATATTTGTATGTATTGTACTCTTTGCATATTTTAATGTATTCAAAAAAACGTTTTAAAAAAAATTCAAGATTTGTTTTTTTGGCTTTATATTTTCCTTAGTGGGATACAAATTACATTTATTTAATTATGGAATACTGCAGTGGAGGTGATCTTTCAAGATTCATCAGAAGTAAAAGAGCATTACCAGAACATATGGTCAAAAGATTTCTGCAACAAATAGGTGAGATATTTGTTTGTAAATTTAGTCTTATTAAAAAGTACTTTTATTTTCTTGATAGACTTATCATTTTTGCATTTAAATTTTATAAATACTTTAAAAGTTTGTAAGTACAAAATAAATATCAAATTGGTAGAGTAACTTGTTTCTCTGACCTTTGTGTAGCACTCCTTTGCCACAGCAGATAATTTCCACCCATAAAAAAATGTTTAAAATTTCACATTTTAATGTCTTTGTTATGCCACTGCAGATAGATTCAATTGGTTCATCACTCAAGTTTTGACAACACTTTCATATGTTAGAGCAGAGTAAATGAAGAGAGCATCTTGCTATTTTTTAAAACACACTGCACTGCATACAACTTAGCTACCAAATAATAGCTAGTAGAAGTAGAGAACTTTACACCTCAGATTTATAATCTGATGAACCACCAAAAGCTAGTGAGTCAGTAAGCTGGGCACCCCTTACGTTTCTAAAAAAAATAATTGAAGATAATGTAAACTATACCATTCTTGCATTATTGGATTTATTTATAGAGAACTTCGTTTTAATTGGATCTAATTTTTTTAGTTAAACTTCATTCATTTTCTTTCATGTCTGTGTATTTCTTTTTTTTAATCTTTATTGTTATTGTTATAGTATTGCTGTGGTGGACGATTAAAATCAAACTAAATTTCTATTTGGTTGGACCAATAAAATAATCTTATTTTATCTTTCTAATAACAAGCTTCAGCAATGAAATTTCTATGGGATAACAATGTGGCACACATGGATTTGAAACCTCAAAATATCTTGCTCACATCAGAAAGCAGTCCACAAATTAAATTAGCAGGTAAGAGTTATTTTTATAAAGCTATAAATAGATAGATGACTTTTTTTGTTAGATTAATGCAGACGGAACACACAATCACTTTGTTGAAATGGAAAACTAGGAGCATGTGTACTGTCCACGTGTTTAGCGTCTTATTTTGTTTCTCTTCAGACTTTGGTTTTGCAAAAAATTTGTTTGATGGAGACAGAGTTTATGTGATGCGAGGTTCTCCTCTGTACATGGCACCTGAAATTATATGTAGAGGTGTCTATGACAACAGAGTTGATCTGTGGTCTATAGGGGTAATATTATATGGTAAGTAATTGGTGTATAAGTTACAGGGTAAGAATATCAATCAGTGTATAGGTGAACTATTACATAGTTCATGATGAATTGTGGAATAACATCATTGGTATTATAGTAAAATATAATTAAATTAGTGTTAACAGTGAGATAATCAGTAACTAGATGTGTGTATGAGTGTGTTTTCTTCATATTATGAAATATTTAGTAAAATCTAGAAAACCAGTGTTTTTCTAGTCAGAACAATTGATTGTTAAGCAGATGCTCTCTACCTCATCTCTTTTATGATTTACAGTTAATTAAGGTCTTTTTTGTGGCCAGCAGAAAGATTAATTGCTGTTATGTCCCTAATAAATAAGTTTTATGTCTCAGGGATATCCTAAAAAATGTTAAATTCTAAACTACATCCTTGGTTCAAAAACCAAGCTCTTTATCAGTATTCCCTATTTTACATTGCATAGTAATCTTTTCCCAAAAATGTGTGATTGTAATTCATCATATATTTTGTTTACAAATTCATAGTAAATGACTTTTTAAAAACATATCTGTCAAATTTGAGTTTTTCTAAAAAGTCATCCAGCTCCAAAATTCATTGAACTAACTTTTGCATTCCTGCTGCCATTGAAAACTCTCATTGAAGTCTTTTTTTTTATCGCATTTGTCAATTAATGTGTGTGTTTTATAAAAATATATGTAGCTTGTCTTCTAAAAAAAATACTCATGAATTATTATTTCTTTTTAGAATGTCTTTTTGGGAAAGCCCCCTTTGCATCAAAAAGTTTTAAAGAGCTCGGAGAAAAAATTTGGGATCAAAAGCCTATTGAGGTAATCACTACTTTAGTTTTATTTGTATGCCCATAATTGGTTCATAAATATGGAGTAAATAATTGTTCTGCTTTAAAAAATTGAATCCACTGTGTTATATCAACCTTTCATTCATTGAGTTACTTTATGTAAATACTTTAAGAAAGAATCGGATTTTTTTTTTGAGGACAACATTCTTTTCCTAATGAATGCTTTTTTAAATTGTTATTTATTTATTATTTATTGCAGTTTAGAGTAGGTTGCATAATTGTATGAGGCCCTAAAAACCCAGCTTTGAGCTGTAGTAATAGTGAAATAAGAAAATAGAATTTGTTTGTTTTTTTAAAAGCACAGAACTGTTAGAAAATGTTTTTCCCAAATGGTGTTGCTTATTAGCAGTGTTAATAATATTTTAGTATTATCTATGTTTAAATATTGTGGGTGTGAATAATTTGTTTCATTCTAAAAAAGCTTTGATCTCTCTGTTACAGAACATTTATTCTCTTTGTGTTTTTAGTAGAACATTTTATAAGAATGTTTCTGTGCACATAGATGACAGATGACTTTTATATTACCATTATTTGATAATTGATAACTTTTATATTGCCATTATTTGATAATTGATAACTTTTATATTGCCATTATTTGATTATTGATAACTTTTATATTGCCATTATTTGATAATTCACAATTATTCAAGATTTAAAATATTATTTTTTTAGTACAAGCAGATTCCATTGTTGTATTTTAAATAGATATTTTCTCGGTGTTATTGAAACAGATTCCTCCAGGGTTTAATATATCTGACAATGCTAGGGATCTCATTCTAAGACTACTACAGAGAGTACCAGCAAGAAGAATTACATTTGAAGAGTTTTTTGCTCACCCATTTGTTGACATGGAACACATTCCGTCAAAAGATTCTCTACCAAAAGCTGTAAGAATTAAAACAAGTTTCATTTGACATTTACAGTTTTGAAACTCAGGCATTTATTTTTTAAGTTTGTTTACCTTCGCATATTCTTTAGTCTGTTGGTTTTAGACCACACATGATCTGTCCTCTCTGTCTATTTGCCTTGATTAGAATCTCTTTCAATGTCTGGCCTGTCTATTCTTCAATATTGTTTTCCCATTGCTTACTTTGTCTGCTTCTCCATTTGCTTGTTACTGTTCCTTGCAGTGTCTTTATGAGTACTGAGGACCTAGTGATATTGCCATACATTTTAGTTTGCATTTTTTGACAGTAGTCTTTTGTATCACATCGTGATGCCCAATAGCCATTGCGATATTTTTGCACAGTCCACGAAAGCACTTTAGAAAATTAAGACAATCTGGAAAGACAAAGGTAAAGCACTCAGCATTAAAATCAGACTCCTGGTCATGGCAATATTCTTGTATTCTTGCGAATCTTGAACATTTACTGAATTAGAGATAGGGAACCTAGCCATGGAAAAGAAATGCTACAGAAAGATCCTAGGTATCACCTACAAAGGCTGCACCAGAAAAGAGGAAATTAGAAGCAGGATCATAATGACCATTGGCAATTTTATAGGTTAGCTTCATGCAACTCTGGTTCTAAATCCAGTATGAACCTTGTGTTTATGATGTATGTAATCGTGAAAACAAGAGTTATAACATTTTTTAAAATTCTTTTTTTCTCTAACTTGGATCATGCTCAATTTGTTTATGCTCACAGATTGCTTTAATTGATAGAGCTGTCAAAAAAGATGAAGAAGGAGACTATAAAGCTGCTGTAAAACTTTATTGTGAAGCTCTTGACTTCTTTATGCCAGCTATACACTGTGAGTCAATCTTAAATACTTATTTCTTTAATTGGTCTACATAGGAATGAATTTAATTCTAATTAGATAGCACTTAGTCACATGGGTGTTGCTGACTGAAGCTGGTGTCAGAAAGTCCAAAACATATCTGAGAAGTTGAAATCTTATTTCAGAGTGAGCTAAAAAAAAAATTTGTTTTTAGTTTTTAGAAAAAATTTATTTTGTGGTTAATAGTTCTTGCCAACACTGATCAATGCCTAGGTTCTAGACAATTCCTGTAACAATTTGGCCTTTTTAAGACATATTGGTTAGTTGCAATGTTTCTCTGAGTAACTGACAAATACCTTGTGTGAATAGGAATTGAGTTGTTTTTTTAGTGTCATTGAAAACAAGTTTTTCTTTTTACCAAAATTCCTGTTCATCAAGCATTATCCTTTATTTTGTAAAATTGAGTTCATTTAGTGTCACTGATTTTGATTTAACTGTTTGATCAAACTATTTCATGTCAATGCACAACTAGTTCTGAGGGATATTTGAATCCTTTTATTTTCAAATCAGTGGAAATTCATCAATGTTAATCCCTTTCTGCTAGATGATCATAAGAGTTATATGATTAGTTTGAATAGATATTTAGTTATGAGTTTTACCTTTAGCAAACAGCTAATGTTTCTAGTGTCGATTTCCATTTTATAAGGTACCTTACTAATGAATACAATTTTCAGCTATACTTGTTGGCTAGTTTATTTTAATGTTTATGGTTTTATTGCATATTTTAAACATTATAGAGCACATCTTAAAGCCATTAATATTATCAATTGTCACATACATTATTTAAAATATTTTACAGCAAGTTAAAATAAATTATACTTTGTTATTATTATTTTAGATGAGAAAAGTTTAGAAAAGAAGAAAGCTCTACGATTGAAGGTAACCACAGAGATATCTAATGCCAATGATGTTTACACTTTTATTATGTTAATTTATTGTTGTTTGTTTTTTTTTGCCAATTTCAAAACATAAAAAAAAAATGTTTCCAATATATTCCAGGTGAAGGAGTATATGGACCGTGCAGAAACTTTGAAACAGTTTATGAAAAAAGAACTTCACAATCCTTCAACATCACCAAAGCCTAGAGCTGACAGCTTACCAAAAACACCAGCTGGTTCATCATCACCAACAGCTCCCAGTTTGACCAATCAAGACAGTTCACCAGTAGCTAATAAATGTGATTCATCCCCTAAAACTTTATTGGATAGATCTACTTCCTGTGATATTTCAGAACTTAGTAAGTCAGAGCAACTTCTAAGTATCAAAGTAACAAATAATTGTTAAGAATTTAGTTAACTGGTTAATTTTTTTTTTCTATGCAGTCTCCTTATGTAGATATTTAATATATAAATATGGGTATGAGTGTATAGTGGTAAAGCATTAGGCTTCTTTAGCTCAAATCCAGTTGAAGATAAAAACTTCCAAATTTTTTTAATGACCCTGAGTCCACCCTATTGCAAAGGGTTTATGGCATTAGTTGGTCATTGTGCTTCAAGATATCCCCATTTATAATTATTGAATATTTGGGTCAAAAGTAAGATAAAGGAAAAACTTAAACATTGATTTATGGTAAAGTTTGAATGAATGGAGTAATTGCAAAAGGTGAGTATGGGGCAATGTTTCAATAATTATTATTATGACCACTGTGTTGATTTAAGCTACTTTTAACTTTTGTTATATAGATTCAATGAAGTCAAACATCTGTACAAACTTTACATACAAATTAATAGGAAAAGCCTTACATAGATTTCAGTTATTAATAGAACAAAAGGCAGTAACAAAATGAGTTTGATTTTAGGATCTCTAGACAGCATGTACATTTATCACATTAATTCTTACATTCTAATTTGTATTGCTCCTCCTCCCCCCCCCCCCCCCCTTTGTTTTTTTTAATAAATTTGTTTCAAAAATTAATTTATATTTGAACAAGTTGGTGAACAGCAGTACTATTTTTTTAAATTAGACGTAGTGCACTTTTAAGTAAGTTGGAAAGGGGGGGGGGGGGTGTGATTAAAGCATTTTGTTAAATGTTGATGATGACTTCATATTTTAAATTGCATCCTACTGCCAGATAGTCATGTAACAATTTGTTCTTTCCTTCCAGAGTCACTGTGTTCAGATTCACAAGAACTTAGTGCAATACTGAAACTTGTCAGTGCAGCAGAGTTTGAGGTCAACCAAAGAATTGATTTATTTGTATACATTTAATTACATGATCTAATTTATGTGAAGTGTACCCATGAATTTATACAAAAGTCAGCAAATGTGATTTTTTGCTAAAACTAAAAGCTAACAGACGTTAACATTTTTATATGCTAAATCATGATTTAATTTATTTTTTGGGGGGATTAGCAATCACATTAAAGTGTGTTTATTTGCAGACATTTAACATGTAGCATTAGCCTAGTAATTTTTTTCCTTTGGGTTTCAGAAACTACTCCTAGATCTAATTGAACATTGCAATACTTATTTATGAATTACACAATTTCAATTTATTTTTTCAATATTTCAAGTAGAATCAAATCATTGCTAGAAAGCTATAATACCTCATTATTTAATTTCAATCATAGAAGGACTATTGTCAACAAATGTTTCACACAGGTTAATAAATATTGCATAAATTTACATTTATTTCTGACTTTCAAATATGCAGGAACAAAAAGAAGACTTTGAAAATTGTCTACATCACTATGAGCTAGCACTAGGTGGCTTGTTGAAACTATTGCCAGGTACAAATTAAACATTAAATAGCTAAAAAAAAGTACTCTCTTCTTTTTCATAAAATATTTTGTTTTAACATTAGTGTTTCTCAAACTTTAATTAGTGATGCACAGACACAAAAAAAATGTATGTTCACACCCCAGCACATTGAGTCTGTACTTTTCCTGCATTATGACATTCATACTCCAGGTATTTAGTATGCACCATATCTCAAGTAAAGTTAAATTGAGATGGTTAGGCTAATACTAAAGCTGGAGAGACATTAGAGGAAGTACATTTGAAATGGGCTTAATTGTCAGCCTCCAGTTCAACAAGACATCTTGGAGCCATTCGGACAAAATTTTTCTATGTAAGAAAGACTGGCAGACTCTGGAATCACATTGGTGATGCTGTATTGAATGTCTTCTTTAAAATAACATTTTGACTCATTCTTGTTGCAAGCATCACTTGCAAAAACACTAAAAAGTCTTACTAAGGTATAAAATGTCATCTAATTTATTCATTTTAAACACGGGTATTAAAGTCTTTTTTTTTTTTTTTTTTTTTTTTTTTTAAACCTTAAAATGTGGATTTTTAAACTACAATGCCAAAACAGCAGTTTTTTTTTTTTAAACATGGGGAGTGACCCCACAGTTTGAGGAACACTGTTCTAGGTCCTTCAACTGTGTAAAAAGTAGATTTTAAGTGTATATTAAGAATGACCACTTGCATCTATTCAAACAATGACAGGTGAACCCAAGGGTAGAAGAAAAGAACTTCTCAACTCACAGGTATGTTGTACATGTATTTATTGGAGATAGGAAAATGTGTGTGAAGGGGGTTGTCGTTTTAGGTTGTTAAATGTTAAAACAATTTTTTTTAGTTTTAATTTATTTAAGAATAACTAGAACCTTTGCTATTCAGGTTTCAAAACATCTTTTTCTATTTTTAATATACAAATAATTGAAACATTTAATCCTCATGCCAAAAGATAGTTATTTTTCTACTGAACTAAGTAACTAATCAAGCTATAATAGTTAACTTGTACTATGTCCTCAGGCCACTAAATGGATGGAAAAAGCAGAAAAGATTAAGTCTTATTTGGATGTCAGAAATTTAAATACCCAAGACACATCAGCTCAAGAAGAATTGGCTGAAACAAGTTACTTTAGTAAGTCCAGAAACATTACATTTAAACCTTTGCGAACTTTTTGTTTTCAGCCTGTTCTATTTGTATGTAGACTTTTAGTTCATGTAATCTATGTCATTTTTTATTTTATTTTGTGGCGCAGGAAGAAGAAAAATATTTAGTGTCATTTATTTTATATTGTTGAATTGTTTGCACCCAATTCTCAGCTTTAATCTGCCATGTTATGTTTTGTGTTTTAATTGCTAATATTTCAATATTTCGTTACAAGAAATATAAAATGTTGTAAGATTTTAATTTAATTAAAACAATTTTCAATTTCAAATTAATATTCAGTATTATTGACTTCGGTATCTAATAGAGTTATAGTATAGGCAGCCGAGTAATACCACATTCCCATGTAAATATCTCACATTATAAACTTCGTATGCTTCAGAGAAAGGAAAGACACTTATAAACATTGAACAATCAAAAATAAATTCTACTTCACCTAACCTGTGAGCCTTAACATCCAACTGATTTTAAAGTTCACTTTTATGGTTCATTCATTCACTCGGTCATTGTTTTTTTTTCTTAAACATAATAGGAGTATTTGATAAATATTTTTCATTTAATTTGAAAGATTAAAATTTTAATTGTTGTTATCCTTAGATATTACATTGTTTATGTATTCACTCTGCAGCTGTCTGCTTTCATTTTAGGTTATTATTTTAATATACTTTTTATAAACTCTTCCTGCCTTAGTTTCTTTAAATTTTCTATATAGGTTTTCCTTTCATTTACAAAGCTTCTTTAATCTATTATTAAACCAGCATTTATTTATTTTGTTCAATGAATATGTAGTTGGTATATGATTTTCTATGATGTTTTTAAGATAGCTTTTAATAAAATTCCAGAGGTCGTCAGCTGGTTGGTTAATGTCTTTTTCTGATAAGAATGTTTGTTAAAAGTTAATGCAGCTTGGTGTAGTTGTGTTAGGTTGCATTTATTACAGTGTAAGATACCTCTTTTGGGTTTTGTATTGGCTACTGCTTTTATCTGACTGTGTATTGTTCTAATAATATAGTTTACAAAGGACTCATTATATTAAACAGTAATTTAGTTCAACTGGTTTTAAAGGTCAGCTATCAGTGTTTCCTTGAAAGTGGCAATGAGTTCATTAAGAACATTATTTCCATTTGGTTTAGATGTAAGTAAATTTTTCACTGTCTGCATGTGGATTGTTAAAAGAGAACTTTAATTGCCACCCACCCACTGTAGACAATGGCTTTGTCTAGTTGGATTTGCTAAAATAGTTAGGTCACAGCAGGTTCTGTGACCTACTTTGCTCTTTCTTAATCTTTAGACTTGAAGATAGGCCTTTATTAAATAAATGTAGCCAAGCTTGGACCTTTTATAAATAATTTTTAAATTTGCAATAGCAATGGTAAAAATCTTTTTTTAACAATAGATCTTATCCAGGACTTCACAAAAATGTTTCAATATTTGATACATCACCATTTACCTGTATTAAAATTGATTCAATACATTTTATTAACAAATCAATTAATTTTTCTAAAGCAAATTCAAAAGTTACAGTGCATGCAAGAATTCAGTAGCCATTGGTCAATATACTGATAACTAGTGCAAGAAGAATTCAATAGCCATTGGTCAATATACTAATCATTCCTGTTCAATAATTCCATTTTGTTTTGTTTTTTTGGTATTTTTGTGGCTATTGCTGCACCACAACATACAAGATCATCTGTTTAAGATGTGCAAAATTGGCATGCTTTTTTTTGTTCCTGTGTTAATTGTTAGAAGAAGAATAACATTAGTGTGGAAAGAAGAGAATTAGTTAATGGCAGTCTGGGATGCTGTTAAAAATATTATTTTATTTTCAATGTGTTCATGGTTTGGATTCCTGTAAAACTCGTCATCTTAATAAATGAATGAAAAGCTCTGGATTGTTAGTGACGTTTGTCAATGTAAATCTTTAACAATAAGAATAATAGTCCCAATTTATAAAGACTTTTTGAATTTCTATTAAGGTTAAAGGTTAGTTTTAAATAATGAAACAAAAAGGCAATAGTCTTTTTGAACTGTGCATTCCTTCAAAGCCTTTTATTTTACAAGCTGGATTAACTATTTACATTTACAATGAGGAATATAAAGGGAAGTCAAAGAAGAGCTATTGTGTATGTTTTCTTGAAAGACTTTTAGCTTAACAGTAATTCAAGCTTTTTAAAATATGATTTGGTGATTAGGTTATGAAACAAAAAGTGCCACTATGTTCCTTGAGCATCGCTACTGATGACACTCTTTTATAAAACCTGACAGGGCACTTTAGCATATGTATGCATTAAGAAGTATATTTCAACAATGGTGTATGCTTGTTGTATTCCAGATGAATGGAAGCAGTGTTGCATACAATGAGTTCCTCGTAATACAGATGGAAACA
This sequence comes from Biomphalaria pfeifferi, assembly GCA_030265305.1. Lineage (NCBI taxonomy): Eukaryota > Metazoa > Mollusca > Gastropoda > Planorbidae > Biomphalaria > Biomphalaria pfeifferi. Next base: position 1,805,798 of record JASAOG010000051.1, read on the forward strand.
TTTTAAAAAACTACTTGTGAATCATTAAATGGACAATGGTGATTTAAAGCACAGCTAAAAGCATATCATTTAAGATATTACCAACAATGTTTTCTTTTTTTTTTTTTTTCTTCCACATAATATCCTTTGATTATTTTTTTTTGTTTTTAAGATGCAATTATAAAATAAAATGTATGCTTCAATGTGATCTTTCAAAACACTTAAGAAATTGTTGATTTGCTCTAGAGAATAAGGGGATTGCAATCAATGTTTTAAATTGTCTAATGTTTATTTATTGTAGATTTTATTTGGTGCACAGCTCAGTGAATTTTAAGTGCCACTGCTAGCATCAAGTGTTTTTGTTGGTGACTCATTAATTTTTGTGTCATGCTGACCTTGTTTCTTGGCACATTGGGATGTTTTTTTTTATCTCTGTGCTGCATGGTTTGTATTAAACTTACAACACAGGAAACTACTCACTTTAATCCATTAAGGCAGTTTTGTTATTTTGTAGATAATTCTTTGAATTACCAAAAAAGAAAAAAAATACCATGTTGTTAAGTTCTAATTAAGAGAGATTAATTTTACTTTTTTTTTTCTTTTTTTTTTTTAATGAAAAAAGTTGAAAAAAGTAAATGATTTAAAAGGCTGTGAAATAGAATGTGCTTTTTTTAATTTAAGATCAAAGTTGTATTTAAACATTTTAAACGTTATTAATATGTGGGTAAATTGTTTGAATAATGTGATTTTTTTATTGAATAGCTGTGTTATCCATTGTTGTAATTTTGATGGATATTTATTGATTATATAAAAATGTATTCATTAGCTATGATATTAATTATGAATGAACTGTTAAGTATAATACTATAGTGAACTGACAGTAGAAGAACATAAACACACTACCAGTTGCATACTAAAATTTATAGACAGGTATTGCTAGAAAAAGAAATTCTCATATAAAGGATTCTATTGAATTGAATATAGCATGATTTTTTTTTTTAATATATTTAATGAAGTCTGTAAAAAAAAAATATGAATTTATACTTAGTTTGGATCAATGCTTGCTGGGGTATGTGATACTCTCCAGATGAATTTAATCTCTTTGAAGTAGGATGGAGATAGGGTAACAAAAAAAATCTTTTTTTTTCACTGATAAAAGTTGCAGGCTCAACCTTTGTAAAAAAAAAATAATAATAATACATAATACTTTTGAATGCAAGTCTCTATTGCAGCATCTCTTTTGAAGTTGCTACCAGTAGTGGCTTCCATTTAATGTACATGTAATCTATGACAAACTTAAATCTGCCACTGGCATTGATCAGTAGAAAGGTTTAGTGAAATTCATTACATGTGGATGCATCTAGAGGTTCAATACATAATGATATTCTGAGTAGACACTCATCATGCTGATCTTGAGATACTATAAATGGATATATAGATGTCATTGAAGTTTTAGTATCATCTGCATTGTTTATTGGTTATGTTATTGTTATATTACTCATCATGTTTATTATTATTTTACTTTTCTAGCAAAAAATAAATGCACTCTTTTGAGTGAACTGTTTGGTTTGTTTCTCTAAATATTTTTGTTTGTTCTAGTTAATATAAAGTAGGCACTGTGGCTGAGTGGTAATGTCCTTGGCTTTCAAACCTGAAGTCCTGGTTTGGAATCCTGATGACTGGGCTTTTTAACTTCAGAATCTTTAGGTTACCTCTGAGTCCACCCAACTCTAATGGGTACCTGACAGTAATTGAGGAAAAGTAAAGGCACTTGGTCGTTGTGCTGGCCACATGACAACCTCATTAACCGTGGGCCGCAGAAACAGATTACCTTCACTATAGACCGTATGGTCTGAATAGGGAACTTTTTTTTTCTTATTTTAGTTGATGTAAAGTGTAAAAACAAAAAATGATTCATTGGAAAAAAAAAGTTTTAAATTTAATAAAAGCAATTTATGGTCATAATTGTTAATCTATATCAATCCCAATATAATGTCAAGAAAGATATACACATTTTCAAAGTTATAGTTCTAATTAAAACAACCTGCATAGATAATCTAAAATCTAGCACCATGACAACAGTATTAAAAATAGTTTAAGAATGAATGTATACAATATTATGTTTATTTTCACAGCATTCATTATATAATTACTATAAAGAATTTTTTTTTCAGTGCATAGGACAATTTATGAAATGTACAAAGCTATTTTAACACATATCACAGTAAACTAGAAAGTTGAAACAAATATTGTTAATGAACATATTTAGTGAGTGTGGAATACATTGCCATCTGATGATAACCTCTCTAAACCTGTCCAATCTACATCATAGTCCAGTGAACCCTGTTCTTTCTGGTAATCCAAATCACAGACCTATATACTCGACACGTACAGAAACAGTTCATAGAAATTAGAAAGTATAAACTTTCATCGCTGGTTTTATGGGTGCATATAATTACTGATCCTATTGTGACCCCAAATTGGTCTCCACCCAATCCCTAGACGGGAAAAGCTTTTGTTGTTTTTCTTTGTATCCATCAGTGCGGCGAGACCACTTTTGTGAAAGCAATCACTGGTGTGGATATGGACGAGGGGCTAAGCGAGCCTTGACGTGGACATGCGGGTCCCACATACCCAAAAGTCATATGAAAGGCTGATATAGGCGAGGGGCTTAGCGAGCGTTGACGTGGACATGCGGGTCTCATATACCCAAAAGTCATATGAAAGGCTGATATGGATGAGGGGCTTAGCGAGCCTTGACGTGGACATGCGGGTCCCACATACCCAAAAGTCATATGAAAGGCTGATATGGACGAGGGACTAAGCGAGCCTTGACGTGGACATGCGGGTCCCACATACCCAAAAGTCATATGAAAGGCTGATATGGACAAATACAATGTACAAGGAGGACTCCAAGGAAAAATTATCCACTATTTCTATTCATTTTAAATTGATCAGTGTGTATGGTGTATTACTGAGAATCTTACAAAACCAATATTGGCTATCGTGTTGTCCTCCAAATACTCCTTTATTCTGTGCAGACGGAACCTGTAATCTGGCAGTTTTACGGGTCGTACAAATGGTTGAAAGTCTTGAGAAAAAAAAATTAAAATATGGCATCGCTATATTTATCTTTTCGCCGTGTTGAAGTTTTGGCTCATGGATGCCCAAATAATCTTTTATTTCTGTCTATAGCTGCGAACCAAGACGTTTCGGCAACGCACTTTTGGCGCCATGATCGTTTTGGTGCTACACTTTTTGGCGCCAATGTCTTAGACAAATAATATTATACCTCTACTAAATATTTTATAGTAGATTTGTCTTTTTTTTTATGGTTCATAAGCCATTGGATTCATATTGTTGCGTTATAGTATATCAGATCTCAAGTGACAAGCCTAGTGAAACACTTGGGGAGAATTCGATTATATAGGGTGATAACAGGTATCATAAAAAAATATATCATAGAATAGTTTTTTGTTGTTGTTGTTGTTTTTATTAACATTAGTATTTCAGGCACCATAACACAAGCGCCAAAAACGGTGACGCCAAGAAAAAAAAAACGGTGACGCTAAAACGTTTTGTACCTATATTCATATTTTCAATTAAATCAGGTTGGTCTATTTTCTAATTCCACCAGACCACTATCATGATAGATCAGCGATGTCCGAAATAAGCCCGCGTGCCGGAAGACTATCCAGCGCATCGAAACTTCTTTTATCAAGTAACGTCTGTATTTTATAAGTAGGTACAGTTCTTTCAAATGTTTGAAGAAAAAGTTTTGTTATTTCTTATGAACCACCTAAGTAGGCCACTAGGCCTAACTGAAACGTCATCCCCGAATATTTATTCGCGGTACAAACATGGACTTTTAAATTACAGAAGTGTTAGGGATTATGGGGCCATATTCCCCATGAGAAAAATGCATGATATCAAAGAAGTTTCTGCTGTAATAGGAGATCTTGTTCTGCTTGGTGAAAATGAGAGAGGCTTCTGAACTAGCCACAAGTGTTTGTATACAAGATGTCAGGTCCGATGGAAGCAAGCGTTTGAGGCTTCATTGCATTAGTTACCAAAGTCTCTGTGGGAAGTTGTTGAATTTGGACCAAGTGATGAAAACTCTGGTCCAGAACTGTTCAATCATAGGCGTCAAACGAGAAAGCTTTCAATAAATTTCTGACAAATATAGTATCCGAAAATAAAGATGTCCTCTTTCTAAGAGAGTTACACTGGTTAAATCGAGGAACATTCATAAGACAGATTGTTTATTTGAGACATGAGACTGAAAGTTTCTATGACGGATACATCCAACCTCTTGTGGTTGTGGGGTTAAGTGAGACACATCTAAACAAACACAACACCTATGTACAAGAAAATAACAAGTTGATTTTACATAGTTATGCGTACATGATCTTCTTTACAGGGCAATTGCAACAGGCGGGAAGAACCAGCAGCTACGTTTGCCTTTCACATTCATTCATAAGACAGATTGTTTATTTGAGACATGAGACTGAAAGTTTCTATGACGGATACATCCAACCTCTTGTGGTTGTGGGGTTAAGAGAGACACATCTAAACAAACACAACACCTATGTACAAGAAAATAACAAGTTGATTTTACATAGTTATGCGTACATGATCTTCTTTACAGAGCAATCGCAACAGGCGGGAAGAACCAGCAGCTACGTTTGCCTTTCACAAGAACAAAAATACTTTTAATCCTGATAGTTTCAATTTCAATGAAAGATTTGTTTGGGGTGGGAAGGTATTTGAACATTGAAATGATTCTCTATAGAATAGAAATAGAAATCCATTTGCGGTCAATATGCCAAGTGCCACGACAGACCTATAGAAGTTTACTACCACATCTCAAAAAACAAACATTAAGATTTAGTCTCTGTGGGAAGTTGTTGATCAATATCTTTGCAAATACTTCTGGTAGTGATGAAACATTTTTAGTTATGACACGTAACGTAATTGCACAAATAAATATCTCAATTCAGTGCTTCGATCTGAAGTATTTGCAATGCAGTAGAATATTCAAAAATTGGTATCGGGAGAACAACTTGAAAAGATCTTACTAATTACTAGCTTTAATTATGAGTACAAGGCGAGGTGACTGAGTGGTAAAATGCTCGGCTTCCGAACCGAGGGGTTCCGGGTTCGAATCCTGGTGAAGACTTTTTTGGAGGCGCGGTGGCTGAGCGGTAAAGCGCTTGGCTTCCGAACCGGGTTCGAATTCTGGTGACGACTGGGATTTTTAATTTCGGAATTTTTGGGCGCCTCTAAGTCCACCCAGCTCAAATGGATACCTGACATTAGTTGGGGAAAAGTAAAGGCGGTTTGTCGTTGTGCTGACCACATGAAACCCTTGTTAAATGTGGGCCACAGAAATAGATGATCTTTACATCATCTGCACAAGCGAGCGCAAGGTCTGAAAGAGGAACCTACAATGCGTTTCTATTAAAAATGATACTTGCCCATGTACTTTATTTCATTTTGGCGGTGTGGATTTTTTTTTATTCGCGATTCGAAGGTAAGGCATTACTGAGATAGATAAATGAAAAGCAGGGAATCCACACGTCCACGGAAGGAGCCTTTTGAGCGCAAGGATTGTTACTCAGCTTATCAGTCATTCCAGGGCCATAACTCCCTCGATGTGATTGAACGTGTAGTGGTATAGAGAAAATTTGGGGTGTATGCTCAATCAAAAGATAAATAGTCTAGGAGTGTTGGCCCAATAAGGGAGTTCTGTAAAACAACCATTTTAAGTTACCTCCTCCTCCTTTCACTTTCACTCCCAACTGCGCCGCGAAGGCCTAACTAGATCTATCCCTAACAGTAGCACTTGTTAGCTTAACAGTTTTGCACCGAACAATCCTTGAAGCCTATTCCCCGCCCCCTTCGCGCCAACCATTTTAACATTAATGTGGCGGTGTCTCACTTCTGGCGCTTCGGCGACGAAAGGTGATACTTTCGGAAATGTCAATTTTCTCCTACGTCTTTACACAGCGCGGTCTCACGGAGTCTCGCCCTAATGAACTTATGTCAGGACTTGCTACTGTGACAGTAGTCCGCAAATATTTGGTGTCAGACGAGAACGTGTTGACTAAATACACGGCCGAATACTACCCCGACGTTATTTCTCGTTATTTCTGCCTGACTTAGCTTTCTGGATCTTGAGCTATTTTATAGTGTTAGCATAACGCAATATGGTACTTTATATTCTATTAGTACGTAAGGCACACAAAAATGTCATGATTCGTATACTTAAAGAAAAAGATCAGGCTTGATGTGATCTTTAAACAAAATTTGGAAATGAGAATATTCATAAATAAGAATGACAACTCTACGTGTCAATTTGTTTAGGGGAGTGTACAGGAGCAGAGAGATGCTGACGAGTTGTCTATTGGTTTAGTTAAAATAGGACGCGGTAAGAATGGGATAGGGAATTCAAAGCTGTAAGAAATAGGAAAATCTAAATGTAACAAGATGACAAATAGGAATTTGTTGACATCTCGTGTAACGTTATTGGAACTGTGGGTAATTATTGCCCTATACACAGCATACACCAATTGAATAACACAAAATGTCATTTTACCGTGTTTTAAAAAGGATTGACGACATATGACAGGCTGCAATGAACAACGATAGGCCTACATTCAATAATGTCTTTTAAAAATCTGAAGAATTATTTACAATTTGGATATAAAATATAATTTTAAAAAATTTTCGTTCAGGCATACCAAAATATATAAATATAGGCCTATTTACATACACAGATTGGCATATATTCATAAATATACCACCAGATATGCAATGAAAAAATTGTACATTTCACATAGTTTTTGTGACATCTGCCATGGGAATAACATAATAGGCCAGTTCAGTACAGGGCAATAGAAAACGAGAACAGAAAAGTGCACATTATAGTGTCAAATCAGAATGAGTGAAGATCTGAAAGAGCTAGAGGATGAACCACTTCGACCCTTCCATGACTTTATTGGAAAGATAAAGATCTTGGAGATTACACATAAAATATCTGTCTGTACAGCTTAATTCAAAAGTTATGGTGGCTTAAGATGAAACCCATAAAACAGCCATTTTGAGAGGCCTGATAAGTTTTACGAAAAACAAAAGTCAATTTCATAAGAAGATCTTTGCAATTTAAAATATTAGTTCTTTAAATAATAAAGTGATTAGAGTCAATCTTCCAGGGTGTTAACAATAGTCGCTTCTGCAACTAATTCGGATTTGATTATGTTTGCCAGATCAACAAATGTTCATTTGGTAAAGTTTCCTTTTAAGAACTAGCGATTTTTTTATAAAGATAAAAAGTTGACATCATTATAAACCTTCACGTGAAGCTAATGGACCTCATTCACCAATCGTAAACAAACATTTAGCCACGAGATTCTCTATTTCTTCTATACAAATTACGTAATACACAGGCTGTCACGTGACAGTTTTTTTTTCGTTGTTTTATCAATATTACTACTGGCTAAATGTTTGTTTACGATTGGTGAATGAGGTCCATTGTATCCCCCTCAATACCGTTTCCCTGCAAACAATATTTTGTTTTCATTATTATTATTATTATTATTATTTGCATAGCTCAATTTTCCTTTTTTTTTTCTCATTATTAAACAAAACAAGGGTTCGTAGGGAGTGCGGGAGGATCTCGTTTGTCAAACGCGAATGTAAACATTGGCTTTGATGCAAAGCAGAGGGAGGTAAGCTACTCCTCAAGAAACATTTTTCTGGTAACAAAAAATGTTATCCAAAAGGTATTCAATAAATTAAAGTATACACACACACAGATATATATATATATATATATAGAGAGAGAGAGAGAGAGAGAGTAAAAAAAAAAAAGAAAGTTAACTGGTTAACCCTACAAAAATAACTACATGCGAAGTTGTATCTAAGATTATACGGTATGTTCAGTAGAGACTACACACAAAACTATATGAGACTGGACATCGACAGTTTTTTTGGCGCATTTTAATGTTAACAAATTGATAAATCAACAAAAGGGCGTTAAGGATTCTTTGAATTCGCCCCCCCCCCCCCCCCCAAATAATCTAAATACATGTACAACACAATTTTCATATTTCCGATACGCACATAAAAAAAAAGAAGCTATACATTCTTTCTATTTTTTAAAAAAAGAGTTCCAGGGAAATAATAACGGAACTCTTAACATCGTTTTCAATTGTTAGATCTAAATTTTAGTCGAAATCGTTGAAGAAAATGATCCGAATGTGAAGACTCACTCACTCATTGTTGCCAGGTGCGAATCAAACGCTATGAAAATCAATAATTAACTCTCTTTTTTTTTTGTAGGTCTGTAATTTTTAACAATAGCAGACTATAGAGTCTAGATTTAGGTCTAGAAATCTAGAATTTAAACCTAGTATACAAATTTATTAGCTGTAGATATATGTAGGCAATGTGTGCTATACCTGGGGAAAAAACATTTTGAAAAATTGCGTCTATTATGTAGGTCCTGTGTATGTATTAAGTTTACATAGGTCTAAAGTATAATGTCCATTTTCTGTTTAAAGACTACGTTGTATATACGTCAACAAACTAAAATTCAGATATAAAGGAGCCTACAATAAAAAAAAATAATAATAAAATATAAAATACAAAACAACTCAGGAGCTATAACTCTTATGGAGTATGTACCCAGGGAATCATCAAATCCTGGCCATTGACAAGTATTGTGTATTGCGGCGGGAGAATGCAATTAGCTCATGTCTCGGCTAGCCAGGACGTGGGCTTAAGTGTGCTTTTTTTTTTTTTTTTTTTTTTTTAATCTAGACTTAGATCTAGTTTTTTTTGTTTTTTTATCGAGCCTACTAGATCAAATTCATTCAGGATTTTGTACTGGATGACTTCTGGGTTTTTCTCTGTGTTGATTTTTTCTCTTTCAGCTTCTTGTCTCGTTGGGCTTTCTTTAAATTGGTTAATGCTCGGTTTCTTCTTTTCCTTCGTTTGGCATTTTTCTTATCCCGCGCTGTGAAGAAAATTAGAGAAAAGGTTAGCTTTGCATTTGAGCAGTTGATGTTCTAAATCAAAGATGGCTCTAGAATCTATGTTTGAGCAACCTGGTGAGCAGCATGGCGCGTACATGGGACTGAGCAGACGTATACGGTTGTTATTGGTTTATTTCACTCTATTTGAACCCTTTTCAGATTTCTTCACACTGTCATTTTGCTTGGCATTTAGTTTCGCACTGGCTTGCCGTCTGGTGATTTAAGACACTTAGATCTTTAGACCTAGTTAGTTTGGAACCAACTAAATGCGTAAAAAAAAAATACTTAAGAAACATGGCGCCAACTACAAAATCGTGTTGGAAGAGAAGGTAGACCAGTCACCAGTGTATATATATATATCTTATATATCATAGACGTTACTTCAAAGAAAGAAGATAATTACGTTCTAACCATTTCAAGTGTCAATCCTTTTTTTTAGTCGTGCATGTTCATCAATGACCTAAACTCTGCCAAGTCAGCTGATTCAGGCAACCCATTCCTTTCTCTGATTGCCCTAGAGAAAAAGGAGCACTTGTATGTAGCCCTATTTGTTCTAGAGTATGGGATAAGATACACACCTCTATATTTGTGTCTTTCTGAGTATTTTATTAGGTTTTCTTTTTCTATTTGTAAATTATGGTGTAGTGTCTTATACATTATAGCTACTTTACTTTTTATTCTTCTGTCCTGAAGTATTTCTAAGTTTAGTGATTTTACTGATGGTGTTACTCTAATCAAATTCAAATATTCGTTTGTTATAAATCTCAATTACATCAATTATCTCACTATTATCTTCTTTTTTTTTTGTTGTTGTTGAAATAACGTCTGTATTTTATAAGATAAGATATTATCTAATATCTTAGATAAATCATCAATTAATCCTATTTTGGAGTTTCACTATATTTCCTAAAGCCATGTAGGTGTGGAGTGGGGACATGTTTATTTTAGTGATTTATGATGTTGCTACATATTATGTGTTGTAGTATTTTTACATGTGATGCTGGTGAGTGATACTGGTCTGTACTAGTCTGTAGTTCCCTGCATCCGATTTTTCTCCTTTTTTAAAATACTGGAGCGACGTTATCATCTTTCCAGTCCATAAGTACATTGCCCCGATTTAGTGATGCCTGAAAAAGTATTTTGAACATTGGTGCTAGCTTGTGGCCTAGTTCTTTGAGCAATCTAGCTGGAATACCATCAGGTCCTGAAGCTTTATTTGGTTTTATGCTAGCTAATAGTTTTTGGATCCCATTTTCTTGTGCATTTATATCTCCTATGTTTTCTATTTGGTTTAAATTTATCAATATGTCTTTGTCTCCAGGGCTGAGAATGCTGACGCATAATATTTATTAAGAATGTTAGCTTTAATTTCATTATGGTTAAGTGCTAAGTTATCTTCGCCTTTTAATGGGGATACTCCTGCTCCATTTTTTAGATTGAATGTAAGACCAAAAGTTGTTTGTACTTGTCTTCAGATATGACTTTATTTATGTGTTCACTCTGACACACTGAGTCTTTGAAATCTCGTAAATAATTCTCGCTTTCGTGTTGTTCTTATTTGTAATTTTTTTTTTTTTTTTAGGCGTGGGTTCTGGAGGGCTCCGCTCACTAAATGTTATGCATGCTACAACAATAGAAGTATTTCCTTTTATTAATTTTTTTTTTTTTTTACAATACACAATTAATGGACTATTGCTCTAGTGTGTAGCGTCTAGTTTTCATATTATTCTGATATGAAACGCTTCATATGTGCACCCTGATTTCATTCAGAACACAAGGCACGATTTTAAAGCATATATTTGATATGTAGAGAAAATGAAGAGTTTGTTTTTTTTAACATAAAATATGATACAAATTTAGATCTATAGACTGCAAGGATAGACATAAATAAATATAGACTGGCCGAAGGAAGTAACTTCATGTAACATGAAAACATGTATATCTATTGTATTCGGATTTCCGAATTATGAAAAGTTGCATGATCTTCATTCTTAGAGATTAAACAAAACTACACTGCCTCCTTATTTACAATATATATATAGGTGTGTATCATTGTGTATATTAAAAACAAAGTTAAAAAAGCACTTAACTTTTATGCTGCACATAAATGCTGTATAATAAAGTACACAAAATTGCAAGTCACAAATTTTCACTTCATAAAGCTCTTTCATCGGCCAGCCTATATTTATGCAAGGTTATATGCCTATTCTTTTTAAACTATTGTCATATAAATAAATATTCCAAATACAGACCTGTCATCTTCTTTTTGTTGTAAGGTTCGTCAGACTCTTTGGATAAATCATCACCAGAATCTGGAATAGAGTTAATGTCGTTTCTGATTTTTCTCTTGTTGTGGAAGCACATCGCTTCGGTGTTTACTTTGAGCGCTTCGCAATCGTAGTCTTCGGTGCCATCACATTTGCAAGTGCGCAGCTTGCTGGCGTGAGGTTGGCGGGACAGTATCTCCAGGCTGTTTCTGCACCTCGCTGTGCACCTGACGCCGCTGAACAGTCGTGAACAGTGGTCGTAGTAATACTGAAGAGCCGCAAGGCACGAGGTATCCGCCTCGCAGACGCCTCTGGCCAGATTGCAGGAAACAGGCTGTGCGTCTTCCCGAAGAACGTTTATGGATTCTAAGACTTCGTTCTGACAGACAGCTACGCGCTCTTTTCTTTCGGAGCACACACCTCCCTTATGGCAGTCACAGTTGATGAAGGCGACTCCAGCGTTGTCTTCGGTGGACAACAGAGACACGAGAGCGTGCTTGCATTCTGTCGGACACGAAGCTTTGGTGTCTCCTTTAATTACAGTCTGACAGTGAAGAAAAAAGTTACTGAGAGCCATCAGGCATCCACTTCTGGCATGACAACGTAGCTGGGCAGCTTGACAGCTTTGAAGGTCATTCGATATTCCGGGTACTACAACCATAGCGATAAGTATTATATGGCTAAGACCCAAGACACAAACATTCATGGCTGTTAGGTAGTCAGTGTTGATAATAACGAATTCCTTTTCGGAGCACAACCTGTTTTTTTTAAAGTTAACATGTCCGTAATGACTTCAGAACGTGATCCTGTTGCATTGGAGTGAATTTATCCATAAAGTGAAATATATATTCCGGCAATTTCCTAAAATTTCTTGTACAATTTTATCTCTTCGAATACTAAAGACTAATTTGGAATCTTAATTGTCGAACATTCCAGATAGATGTAGATCTCCGTACTTCACGAACTGTAACAACTGTTGCTTAGGATGAAGCTGTACAAGGAAACATAGTTTTATATAAATACAATAATAATAACAATAAAGGTATTCATTTAGCGCAAAATAACTAAATCTAATTATCTATGGCCATATTACGAGGTTTCGGGGCTCGCAGAGACCTTCCTTCGGGGAACAGTGCCAGGTAAAGAAGCGAAAGCGATGGGAGGACAACATAAAAGAATAGACAGGCCTGCCATTGAAAGAGGTTCTAACTAAGGCAAAAGACAGAGAGGAATGGAGAAAGACGGTCGACAAATCTTGCATGGTGCCCCAACGGTCCAACAGACTAAGGGATAGGTAAAGGTTAAAAAAAAATATACAGTATGCGCTGTAAAAGTGCTGTTTACAGTAACTCATGTTGGCTGAATGGCTGCTTAGCATTGTGGTATGTGTATTGAAATCTGTTAGTTGGCTTTTTATAGAACTGCTTGCAGTAATACCCACCATTGCACGAGCTTCTTTTGAACAGTAAAACAAAAGAAATAGAACAATTATTTACGTCTTCTAAGCCAAATAAAAACTCGAACCACAGCCCAGGGAAACGACTCAACAAGAAATTGGGGCTGGATTAGGGAACAACATACAAGGAACAGCAGACATCATTGCTATACAGGCTTTTGAATGGAACCGACAGAGGAGGAGACAGGCTTGGAGACCAAAGCAATAATGAGGGAGATCGATAGACCAAGTAGCAAAGATGGCAGGGTGGACATGGGCCCAATTGAGGGAAGCAACTCGAAGGATTAAATGAAAACAAACGCAGCGATCTAAGGAGTATTCTTGCCAAGTTTCACCAACATTGGTCTAAAGGTGTTCCTTTATAGAAATTATATGCTATTCATGCACTTTATAATGAATTTAAAGAAAAATATTAGTGGATAGGCTGGCTGTGCTTCATCACGTTTCTAATAAGTAAGCGGAGACGATTTTACATAATGAATTGCTAGTAACTGCCCTTGTGTGTACTCATTTAAATTAAGTGCAAGTAAGCAGAAAAGACGATGTAGATGTAAATGTCTCTGATAAATACTTGTCACTCTGCCAACACTGTTCAATTATATCATTACAAGTATCTAGATCTAAAAAAGCATAACTATGTGCACGTAAACGCTTTAAAGCGAGACCATTCCTTATACCATTCCTGAACACTGACCTGCAACGTCACAACCTGTGGGAAGTTTAGACCAATAGCTCGTTAGCACGTCACAGGTTTTTACGACGTTGCAGGTTAGTGTTCAGGCCTTCTATAAGAATGGTCTCGTTTAAAGACCACCTTGGGCGCCAACTTGCTTTAATTGACATAGAAGAGAGCACCTGGTTGCAAGCGGCTTCAGAACGAGACGGCTAGATTTGACTTAAAAAAGGCCGCGAATACACATTTGAGACCAAAAGAAAATCCGCCGCCGAGGACAGACAGCGAAAAGAAAATCTAAATCAACCACCGGCGGACAATGGTTAATCCTGCGCTAGATGTGGCAAAATAACCGTAGCCACGGGAAATACTGCGTTTCTCATTAATCTTCGGACTTGAAGATAAGTTTTATTATTATAGGATGTACACTGAAACGTACCTTAGTGCTTTAGTTTTCTCTCTAGATGAAATTTTATATATAGTAGAAATATAGATATTTTTTCTGACAACAAGAATTTAGTGAATATAAACATAGCTAAGAAGAATTCGTTATTCATACACAAGAAGGGTCTTATGTCTAGTAGCTCTAGTATGAAGCTCGACTCGAGTCCCCTGGATCTTATATTCTTGAGGGAGACTTATAGATCCTCTCGCGCCGTTCGGCGCATTGGGCGGCAAGCTGTCTACGCAAAGATTTGTCACTGACAATGTCTGAAGCCTCTTCCCGGATGATTCCAGATACCCGTCGCCTCAACGTTGCGCCTCCGATGGAAACGTCTAGTAGTGGAACTAGATAGGCTAAGTAAGAGTAGCGAACCAGGCCCCAGCAGGATACCCTGGGTGAGCTTTTCGTTTGTTGGTTTTTTATCTCACTTAGGGTGGGGATTGAATAAAAGCCAGCAACGCAGTCCGAAACGTCCGTCACGCCGTTCCACGAAGGGGGACGTCATCAGTGTCCCTTTAGCTGGAGTGGCGGTCCCTGCACGGAACAGTGACGGTTACAGTAGGCCTATAGGAATATGAAATAATCTCCCCACAGTCAGCGCTGTTCTCGGCCACTTGAAGTAAGTGGGGCCCAGGAACGGGAACGGTGCGCTGTGTACGCGGTACGATCGGCTTGGCCCAGTCAGTCACTATGGCTGCTTACCGCTGGGAACTCTCAGACAGGACAGGGGTGAAGAGCCCCATGTCCAGGCCTGGTTGTTGGATAAAAGCCTTTCTAAAAATCAATGGGATTATGGCGCCCTCGTAGTCGCCGATTCCCTACTGGACTTCATTGAAGGAAGCCTCTTCAGAAGTTGATGAAATAGCTCGTAATAATCTTTCTTTCTTTTTTCGTGAAGGTAAAAAAAGGTGTAAGAAATAAATGTGATCGAATTTTGGAGCCTACCTGAAACTCAAAAGACCTATCCCTAAAGGCACAGGTAAAACAGGCGAAGTAATTCACATTGTTGAGAAAATTGTGATGTACCGAGAGGGCGAAACAAAAGATACAAGATGTTAAAAATGCCAAATGTTTCTCGACGCTGAACATGTTCTCGCTCGTTGGCCTTCAACATCGCAACCTTTTAGCACAAAGATGAAATATTTTAGCACCTCACTGATTAAAATAAAAACGAAAAGAAAACTGTACAGAACAGAATGTGTAACAGAAAGAACTAACGATCAGATTACATTATGTATGGCAAAACCAGTTCTCTCTCTCTCTCTGTTTTCATGAACAGTTAGGCCTACTGTTATCGCCTAACAGCTGGGTGTATCTGGTTCAATATTTAATTACTTTTAAAAGTGTTCGTGTATATCTATGTCAGTCTGTCTGTGTGTTGTTTGTTAGTTTTTTCATTCGGCTATCCCATTACTAAAAAAAAACGTGGGCCAATTTTGTTCATGAAAAGTGTAAGGAATAAACATCTGGTCTGGTTTTATTTGATCAAGTCATATATGAAATATAGATTTAGATCAAAATATTTTGTTTTAATTTGAGACAAGAATAACAATGTAGTAGATCAGTGAGGCAGTGTTAATCGGTCATTCGAAACTCCTACCCTATGTGCATTGTAAAGTCCAATAGACCTAGGCTCATTTCTACTGGATTTGATTTTCGGTGTTGTGGTCAGTGACTCGCGTATCGGACTATTAGGCCTATATATGGCCCTCACAGGGTCGATTTATACGTCTACTTGATATGGTTCTAAGCTATATGAGATATGGATCCCCTCATAAATCCAAACCTTCACTGGTTACGCCCATATTATAACTATTGCAATCATATAGGCCTAAAATATCACTGAAACCTTTTTTTTTTTTTTTTTTTTGGGTGGGCATGTAGCCTAAGTGGGGGCCCTAATCTATAACGTATGTTGCCTCCAGGTAAATTTAACACTGAGCCCTCAGGCGGAAAACAGTTGGCCACCGCAGTAGTAGATCTATGAGCTAGAGAAGAGCTTGGAAACAGAAGAAAACGTATGGCAAGACAATTTATCCTACTTTTTAATTGATGTACACGTCTACAAGATTACAATAATTAGGCCTACTAGTCGTTTTGCAAAAAGCATACCTAAGGCTCTTTTGAATATTTCTATGATTTGAAAGATTTGATGCGATGTCTTTTCTATTCATCAATAGGCCTTTATTCTGACCACAGAACAAACTTAGCACACGCTATTTCTCCGACTTCCCATTCGCGGATCAAGTTGAATCTTTGCACAAATTAGGCTATATATTGTTCGTTTTAAAAAATATGAACCGGAAATCGTAAAATAATACGATTGACGACTTAACTTATCGCTTCTCGATTCCAATTGTTAGTCAAAATCTTATTAGAAAATGATTTGAGTGTGCTGTTGTTTTTCTTTTTTCCCTAAGCATATTAGCGTGTGCAATTCCAATGTATAATATATATATATTTATTTATAAATATGTAAGAAATAAGTTAGTTAGTTACTTAGTTAGATAGATAGATAGATAGATAGACAGACAGATAGATAGATAGATAGATAGATCATGTTACGTATCTTATACTTACCCGTGGAATTGTTGGTAAACTAGATATTGATCTATATTTAAAAAAAAACAACACAAAGCTAATATACAAATAAAAGAATGGTTTGTTGGTACAAACTACAGTCCGGAGGAAGAGATGGCTATTGAGTTTCTAGCGCTAAGTCACAGGTGCCCCTTTCACCTGCGCCGTCGGTGTGGGAAAAAAAAGGGGGTGGATTTTGGAGGCGGGGTAAAATCGCACCAACAGTAAGGTAGCAATATGATCCGACCCCTGTGAGAAGGGATCGGCAAGGAAATAAGGGGGCAGCCTGAAGGTTTTATATGATCACAACCCCCCCCCCCCTCCCCCGGTCAATAAAAAGCATGCAATACGGATAGCGGTGTCCGACCTTGTTCCTACCCCCGCCACTTTTTTTTTCTTTATTTATTTCTTTGCCCAAAATACGAGACAGCAGACGTCGCATCTGTTCTTTTGAAGAGTTTTTGTTTACATCTTGGGTCGAGGAGAGCACACACAGAAATGAAATAGAATGAGGTGAGGTGATTGAATAGCTTTTGGTGGATGCGTTTTTTTTTTCAAAGCCGTTATCATCCGACACAACAAACAGAATAAACCTTTAAGTCACATCAAATCAAAAGCAGGGCTTTAGGATGTCCAATTAAGTGAAAGTATTCGAAACATTATAGCCTACTATTCGTGTATTTTGTTTTTTAAAGGAAATAGCATTAAATTAATATAGATATACAGCAGAGTGTAGGCCTACTTTTAGCAGGGCCAGCCTTCACGATTGCGGGGCCCTATACAAAATGAACTGCGCGGGGCCCAGTCTTGGTATCGATATGGATAGGCCTAATAAGTGAAAATAAAGATTTTATATTATTAAATAAATTCGTCTTTGCATTTTATTCATTGTTTACTAAGTACAACATTCGACCAAAATAAATTTAAGAGTCTTGCGTATAGCGAGGTCAAACAGTATATCATCAAATTCTGTTTCATACATATATCACGCCTTATAGCAAGAATTGCCAATCTTTTCGTGAATTGTTGACCTCAAGTAATTGAATAACATCCCAATATGATTTTTCCCCCTATTTTTCGGGAGATTTGTATGCGTTTTATGGATAATTTAATAATTTCAGGAGATTTTCAATAGCTCCTGGAAAATCAGGAGGTCGCGGGAACCCTGTAATAATAATAAAAGTTATAGTAGAATTGAATAATTTACACCTAGAGTTAGCGTGTGACTATAAAAATGCGGGGCCCACTGCGGCGGCATAGGTTGCAGTAGCCTAAGGCCGGCCCTGACTTTAAGAATGGTCAAGTTGTCCTTAGATGAATGACATACAACCACTGCTTCGTTCTTCCTAACGTACATGATGTTGCATGCGATGTAAGTCAGGCATGGGTAATTCGCATTTTATGGGATCCAACATTGCAGTTTTCAACGGTTCTGATTGATGTTCTTTCCGTTTTGTGTGGAGTTCTTGAGACATCGGAAAAGAATAGTCTTTTATTCCTAAATCGCTCGACTATTCTTTCATGTTTGTCAAATACTTACGAGCTTTGCTTCGATCTTTCAAAACCTAATTGAACCGGAAGTAAATATCAAAGAGTTTT
Source organism: Biomphalaria pfeifferi (assembly GCA_030265305.1). Taxonomy (NCBI): domain Eukaryota; kingdom Metazoa; phylum Mollusca; class Gastropoda; family Planorbidae; genus Biomphalaria; species Biomphalaria pfeifferi. Next base: position 1,823,835 of record JASAOG010000051.1, read on the forward strand.
GATTTTCTTCTCGTAGATCTAGTTGTGGCTTTCAAAAATTTCTCATTTACTCTTATGGGTGATCGGGGAGTGATACATACAACCATAGACTATATATCACATCCACAGGACGAAGGTGAAGGCCGAGTACCTTCTGAGTTTCACTTCATGTCCCATAATGTAGGCCTACCTTTAGTTTCTTTTTTTTAAATATGTCCTCGAATCGTCGCACGAATTTTATCTAGCTCTATTTTATACTCCATATCAGAAAACATTGTCTTTTGCAGAGAGCGCTGTCAGAGTAGTATTATCTGTGTAGCCTATGTGGCCACCTCAGTGCGTTTATTGACGCCCTCAAATGCAAAAGAAACAGTAATCACTTTGTGGGGGTGGATGGTCAGGAACTCTTTGGAAACACCGAAAAAGGTGCAAATGGACCAGAGTATAAAGTCCTTGCAAAAGCGCTTGCAGGCGGCGGATGGAATTCGGCTACAACATCGAGACCCTGTTGATGCGCTTACCAACACAGCCAGTAAGTCTTCCTCGCAGTATCGGTAGCGAAGACTGAACGAAATGATTCGTGATGGCTTTCTTGAATTGGGTTAACACAAAATGAGTACTTTTGACTATGGGAAAGACTTTCTCGCAGAAACCATGAGTACTTTTGACTATGGGAAAGACTTTCTCGCAGAAACCATGAGTACTTTTGACTAGGGGAAAGACTTTCTCGCAGAAACCATGAGTACTTTTGACTAGGGGAAAGACTTTCTCGCAGAAACCATGAGTACTTTTGACTAGGGGAAAGACTTTCTCGCAGAAACCATGAGTACTTTTGACTAGGGGAAAGACTTTCTCGCAGAAACCATGAGTACTTTTGACTAGGGGAAAGACTTTCTCGCAGAAACCATGAGTACTTTTGACTAGGGGAAAGACTTTCTCGCAGAAACCATGAGTACTTTTGACTAGGGGAAAGACTTTCTCGCAGAAACCATGAGTACTTTTGACTAGGGGAAAGACTTTCTCGCAGAAACCATGAGTACTTTTGACTAGGGGAAAGACTTTCTCGCAGAAACCATTCATGCCAAAAGACTATCCTTATTACGTCTGTCTGTCAGACAGCAAGCTGTTCGCACTGGCTTAGGTGTATACAAGTCTATTTCAGCTATCTTTTCGCTCTTCGTCTGTAGTGGTTTTTCTTCGGTTCTCAAATGTGCCCGCGATATGTGTAAGAGTTCTTTAAATCTTCAAGAAATCATTTGCTTGCTAAGTACTACAATCCATGGAGTAGAAAAAGAATAGCTTTAAGAGTTTACGATGTACTACTGAGCATAGGACATTCGCACGAAGTTTCTAATGGTATTGCATAAGCTGACCCATGATTAATAAAATTGAAAAGTTACTCAACTAATAAACTTGTGTATGTACCCAATATGTTTTTTAAAATATATATAAATGCCTTAAAGCCACCAAACTTGAATGTCAAGTTTGTCTAGAGCGTGACTAGTTTTCTAGATATTGGGTCATCATATTAAATTTAATTTGAAGCAATTATTTCTACTGACATGTTTCAGTCAGATCAAACTGTTTCTTGTTGCAGCCACAATTATTGATGTGACTGGTTTTCATTTATAATTGATATTCATCCTAATTCCGTCTCTAACATAATTTTTTTCATTTACTCTACATTATAAAAAACAAGTAGACACATTCTGTATGCCTAGTTTTATTTTGTCTCATTACATGCTTATATCACCATCAAATCAAATAGTCATTGGAAAACAAATGTACATGCCAAGAATTTACTCACTTGTTTGAACTAAAGAAAAGAAGCACCTTAAAGATTTAGGGAAAAAAAAAAAAAACCTAACCAAAAAGAATATTGAATTTAAAAGAGAATGCATCAGTAAAACAATTTCTAACATTTCAAAAATATTAACGTACTGGGAAACCAATACAAGGACTGCTGAAAAAGTCTTATAACTATACAAAAAAGCAAAATTTTAACAAAACAAAATATACTAATTTTGAACCCTAAAGAACAATGTGGAACTATATGATTTATTTTGATATTACTGGGGGAAAAATAAATAAATATTCCATGACACAGAATAGTATCGCCTCATTTTATTCTAAAAAAAAAAATAATAATGAAATATTATGAAAGAAATTATGAACAAGTCAGTTGAAACATCAATGAAAGCAAGTGATTACCACTGAAATAAACATACAGAACAAGTCAGTATCTTCTATTTGTCATTACGAAAAGGAAACTACTTAAGTAGTTTAATAATATAGCCATTAAAAACAAAAACCTCCCACTGTGCCAGTTTTCTTTGTCTGCTTAATTGTTGACAGCTTGAAAGAAGAGATGAATCACTTTGACTAGTTATGGTTTTCTAAATAACTTGGGAAAAAAAAGAAGCATACATATTACTTGACATTTAGTCGACAAGACATACAGTCATGATACTGAAAACTCAGCTAATCAAAACAATTGAGGCACAGTGGAAAGACATTAGTCAATTAAATAGAGGGAGGATAGCAATGAAAAAAAAAAAAAAAGAACCTATGTACAAAGATGCTATATGAAATCATCATCGTCATCATCGTAGTATGTCCCATCTCCCATGTCTGCCAAGCCCATATCATCTTTATCCATTCTAATTGTGGCTTTTGCTTTCTTTTTCTTCTGATTTTTTGCTTGCTCCTTTAAGAAAAAAAAAAAAAAAAGTTGAAAGAGGCATTTTTATTTTCTCATTCAAACGTATAAGTCAGAAATGTAAAAAGAAAATAACGTCTTACTTTTCTTTGTCGTTCCTTTTCATGAAACAGAACTGTCACAGAATTGGCTATTTTTTTAACATCATCAGCTGCCACTGCAATGAATAAAAACATCAAAATTAAATTTAAAATAAAAACTACTTTTCATTTATTTATTCATGCATTTTTATAGACTGAGAAATAATGTAAATGAAATACTGTTATAAAAAACAACAACAAAAAACATATATTTAGTACAAATTCTTCACTAACTTGTCTTCACATTTTAGAACTTAACTTCTTAGCAATGCACTTTCTTTCCCTTCACCACATCATTGTTACACTATTTTCACCAGCAGAATTCCCTTTATATGTGTAGCCTAACTCTACTACATCAAACTTTATAGTTCTTAATAAACACTCTGAATGTGTAATCATCCAAATTACAAGAAAAACTATGACCAACACTTTTTTGCCACCGAACTGGACACAACAGAATGAGACAACATATTCTGAAGTTCAAAGTCGGGACAAATGAAACTTGCCCTTGCATCACCAGAGAATGCTGACCATATCCTTCAGAGCTGCATACTCAGAGGCCCAAACTAGACCCTCCTATAGAAGAAAAACTATAAGGAGAACTGCCTGATCTGAAAACCACTGCACAGTTCATCTCAAATAGAGGATTACTTATCTGAACTTTCCAACATGAAAAATGAGAATGGAAAAGAAATTTTAAATGTGTATGGTTTTAATCCAATGAAACTATATTAAAAAATAACTACATTTTCATGTTCATGAATATACTGAAAACTTTTAACACTTAGGAGAACGGTTACTTATTTTTATCCAACTGTTGGGATAGGTCACAACATCTTAAAACATCCCTTTATGGTTTTGCTGAGAAATGGTTACATTTAGGTTTCCTTTTCAGCAATTATCTTTAGGACAAGAAAATTAACACTAAGGACTGTCCATCCAATACAATGAAGACTAACTCTAAAACAGTCAACAATGTCAAGAAATACAATTAAACTTACTAGTTAGTGTGATGTCATTGATGAGTTTCTCAATAAATGCTGGATACAATTTACTGCCCTGAAGATTAAAATAAAAATAGAAGAAAATAAAATATATAAATAAAAATAAATTGAATAAATAAAAATAAATAAGTAAATAAATATATACCGGTATATATATATAAAACAACAGATTTTCTAGTTTGTAACATGTTTAAGGCTAAATAATATAAAGTTTCATAAAAAATATGCAAATGATTAAGAATACAGAAGAAGCAGTTATGATTAGTTCATGTAATAATGCTTTACCTCAAAAAATGTAATTTTTGTTTTCAAAGCTTGTTCAAACTGATCAAACTGTTCCTTTGTTTCTGGGTACATGCTATCAATACCAACATGATCAACCCCTATCAATTGACAGAGTTAAATTTCACGTTTTATGGAAATAAATCATACAACATGCAATAGCAAAAAATACTACGTTTAAAAAAACAAACAAGGTTATCTAAGGGAAAGAACAGCTACCTAATGCCATTTATCTGAAAATTGCTAAAATTAGCTCCCTTTTGCTTTATAAAACAAAATTAATTAATTAGTACTAAATCTAAATGATTAACTAATTGGTTAATTTTTGGATTGATTCGTGTATAGACTATGAATATGAATAATTATGCAAAATTTCAGCTTGATCCCAGAATTGAAGTGGGAGAAAAAATGTGTCATAAGGTAATCAGGGGACTAGATCCATGTACATATATGTGTGTGTGTATATATATATTATATATATTCACATCTCTAATTAATTAGCATTTATTCCTCTTGTTTCAAAATCAAACAAAATAATTCATCACAAATAATCAATTAATTGAATAATTTTTTTCTATCATTCATATCTTGTGAGGTTCAATTAGTCTAATAATAAAATTTTAACATCCGAGAATGGGAAATAGGAGACAAAACATGTTCAAACTTTTTATCATAGACAGAGTGAGTTAATATAAGCTTTGTTAAAATTTTCATCAATACTCTTGCAAAGCAATCTTCTTTCAGTAATTATAAAATGTGCAAATTTTTTAAATAGAAAAATATTTTGCCTACCAAACAACCCTTTTGCTAATTTCAAATCTGCTTCTTCTTGAATTTTTTGTAATCTAATTTTTTCAGCTAGTTTTTCCTCTGGCGTTAATTCTTTTTCCTGTAAGCAAACAAAAATTTTTTTTTTAGATTTGTGGATAACTTTTTTATTTAATTTTGAAAAGATGATTAATTATATTTTTACAATTAAAGATCTAGCAGAAGGATGACATAAAAAAAATGTTTAACTAAATTTAGAGAAAAAAAAACTTGGAAAGGAACTGAAGATGAATTTGGTCACAGCTTTCAGAAAGATGCAAAAAGCAGAACTAAGAAGTCCTTGGGAGTGTAACTGTGCACAGCCACAGACCACTGGGTAAGGCTGAGAAGATAGGATGGGACTTGATAGGAATAATTGTACAATGTGTGAATAAAGGTATGCTTAACAGGGGACTATGTTCCAGGAGAATAACAATGAGATAGCAGAATACTGTTTTCTGACATTGACATTTTTATTTGAGAGTCCAAATGTTTACCCCATTACAAACTATAAATAAATATACTGACATTAATAAGTAAACCTGTACATAACCTTACAATTTTAAATATTTATTAGTTCTTATATGCATTTAGATTTAACAATATGTAGGCATAAAGTATGTTAGTTAACTATCTGTGTTTTACAATTTGGACTACATTTTTATCTCAATGTCTTTAACCATTTCACTATAGTCACTGCTACTGCTAGACAACTAGAATCTCTGGCCATTGCCTATTTAGGGTTATTTTGTATACACATGCACTGCTAGTTTTTGAATAAGTATTTATACTGTTACATATTTCTCTTTCTTCTGGCTAAATGTACAAGTAGACGCACAAATAAGAACACTGCAAAGAACTTGATAACTCAACTTTCAGCTTCATATAACTTTATTGACTTTAAACTCTAGCAATTCGTCACTGTAGCATATAATATCTGGTAGTTTACTGTTCACTGTACTGCGTTGCACCTCAACCTTTCTCAACTTGCATCGAGCTGTATTCCGTTCTACTCTGCTGTTCTGAGTTGTACTCAAATCTACATAATCAGAGTCTTACATGTCTTACTTCATCTCTATTGACTGTAATGACTCAAGTCCACAGTAGTTCACTGTATAGGCTTTAACCACTCTAGTCCACCACAGTTAACTAACTCTACTCTAGTTTACTTGCATCTCTCTTCTACTGCCTCGCACAGTAGACAGCAGTAATGATGACTGACTTTTCACATTAACTCTCTGGTTTATATAGAGTCCCTAATCGCTGCAGAAACACTGCTAGTACCTTCTGAAACATCACATGAGAACACGTCACATCCCATCTTTATTTCTTCATGTACATTCCAGAGAACACTTGCTGCTGTGTTATCTCGCCGGGGTCATACGTAGTGACCTCTACCTGTCACAGTTCATTTGTAACAATACTTTTACAAACTCAGACCTAAGAGAGCAATTGTGGAACTATTTTTAGGTGTTTATTTGGTTTCTGCAGCATGTTGGAATGGATTTTTATGATTTTATGAAAATACCTTTTTTTTTTTACTGCTAGCTTACAAAAATGGAACATATTTAGCAAATATTTAGGCTTGAATATGATTTCAATTGAAATATTAATGTCTCAGCTGTAAAATAAGGCAACAATGATTGGGGTCAGTGATTTCGAGCCATTTGAGGATGATAGTATAGTGAAGAATAAAATCGATGCTAGATCCAGCTTTGATTATGTTAGACATATTCAAACTAAATCTGACATGATATTTAATGTTTCAGCAGTAGAATAAGGCAACAATGATTGGGGGTCAGTGATTTAGAGCCATTTGAGGATGATAGTATGATGAAGAAAAAAATTGATGCTAGAACCAGCTTTGAAAGCTTTGTCAAACTAAATTTGACATGATATTTAAATGCTTTTGAACTCTGTAGACCTATTATGACTTGAAATAAAATGCTAATCAATACGTTTATTTTTCTCTAATATAAAAGAAAATGAGTTTTGTGAGTTTTTTTTCTTCTGGGAATTTAGTAAAAAAAAATTGATTTAAAAAAAATAATGAGAGATGTATCCCTTCTCTTAGGGATGGGGGAGATAGTTTCTGACAACTGCTTGAGGGCTAAAGGGTTAAAATGATTTAATCCTAACCAGACTTCTTTTAGGACTACATGAAAAAAAAATCCAGGCCACTCACTTGTTTTTCTTCTTCTTGCTTAGCTCTTGATTTTTCTGCTAATCTCTCGCCAATAGGTTTCTTTTTAGGCCTTTGATAAGCTATAAACAAAAATAAATAACTAAATATATAAATATAACAAACTAAATAACTAAATAAATAACTAATATATATATATAAAATACTAATTTAACCTGTAGTTGCAGGTTTTTGATGCTCTTCTTGCTTCGGTTCATCTGGCTTTTTTTCATCATCGTCATCTTCCCAGTTATCCTTAAATAGCAAAGCAATAGTTAAGTTTATAATATTTACATCAACAATGTCATTAAAGAGTTATCAATCTAGATGTTAGCACTACCAAGACAACCTGAATAATGTTTATTTAGACATATATATTTTTGTATTTATCCACTTGAATGACCAGATTGGATCTGAATGGAATGTTGGACCCAATACAATCTGATAGTGTGATAGTCAATGAAAAAAAAAAGTCCTGAAAGGGGATCAAACCCACTCCTTATTAGCACTTATTCAACCCCAACCTATTCTCATGAAGAGAAATTACTACAAGTTCAGCAACTAGATCTAGATCTATTCTAGATCTACAAGCCTACACTACAGTGTCTAGAGGTAACACAAGGCTGAGAAGGCAATGAAAAAAAAAATCAATTTAATTACATATCATATTTTACAAAATATTCAAAGTAAAGATCTGACAAACAAAATGATGCCATTATAAATCTATCATAATGACATAGACTAATCATAAGGCACAATGTAGAAGTACAACATTTGGATCTCTAAATAGATCTAGACTCTTGATTTTAGATATCCAAATGAAATGATTGAATACTGACACTAACATATTTGCGATTATCGATATTTGGTTACCTTAACGTCTTCTTCTTCATCTTCTCCTTCCCATTTGTCTGTTACAGGGGCGCCTGGCGTTACCTTAGGCTCAAAATCTTCTTGCTCTAAAATAAAAAAAAACTCATTATTATTGTTGTGATAAATTTTAATATAAACATGACTTTTTTTAAAGCATTAGAATCTAGAAAGCTAGAGTTTTTAAAGCTCTAAATCACATGTCTTACCCCATTCGTCCATCTTAACCGGTTAGTGCTCGTAATTATCTCATCTTCTAAACCTAAGGGAAATCACTCTAGATCTAGAAACTATAGAATAAATACTACATATGTCTAGATCTCTGTAGTAGACTAATACACTCAACACTGTAGTTCTGGATTATAGACCTAGATACCGGTACGGATAGAGAGTCTTGATCTAGAAATCGACTGCTTTCGTGGTAATTTAGATCTAGATCTAGTATTAGATCTATTATATAGATCTCTCACTCTCTGTCATATCTCTGTGCTGTCTCAGTGTGAGTGTCTGTCTCTCTCTCTAACTCTAATATTATTTAATTTTAATATATTATTATATTATAATAATTATATATTATTAGTCTATATAATATATATATATATATTTAATATAATATATCATATAATATATTATATATATATATTTATAGTATTATAATATATATTTAATATAATATATATAATATAATATATATGTATAGGATATATATATATATATATATATATATATATATATAGTATTCTAATATATATTATAAATATATATATATATATTATATATATATATTATACTAATTAAAGATTCTCTAATATTCAAATATATATATTATATACAGGGGCTTTTTTTTTAAGAAATAAGAAAAAAAAAAAAAGGTGCTGGTATTCAACGCTGGAATGCCTAACTTTTAACTACTTTTAACTTGGCCTCCTTCAGTCGTAGAACGACTATGGTTCATCTCAGAGCACACTTCCTCCTGTAGCTGTGGAACCCTATTTTGGAGAGACACTCCCGTCTGCAAATAGAGCAGGTTAAGGTGGCTTTGGCTTTGGTAGTCACATAGCTCTAGACCGCACCAGATGGAGAGAGACAGTGACCAAGAAAGCTATGGGTAGTGAAAGTACATGGGTCTCAGCTCAGGAAGAAAAACGTACAATCCAAAAAATGGCCAAAGCCTATCTTGATCTAAAACTAAAAAAATATATATTCAAAATATGATAATGATGTCATAATGACCCATATATTATAATTATAATATATAGACTAGACCTTTGTCCTTATATATTTATTTTATTTCTAGACATCTATTAATATTAAGTATTTTTTTCTTGCAATCTAGATTCTGTTAGTTTATTTTACATGAAGCAGTTGTGAAGATGTCAAAAAGCAATGTGATTGAGCTGGAAAATTATACAGGACCTGTAACAGCTTTATTAATAGTTAAGGATTGTATTGTCAGTGGTAATGATTTTTTTAAAATTTAGATCTATTTGGTTAAAAAAATTACATTTATTTATTACAGCCTACACCATTCACTATTGTCACGTTTTACCACACTGATAGTCAGTATGACAAAATTTTCAAAATGTCAAATGCACTCATTAAATTTACATTGTAAAAAAGAACTCAATAAAAACTGAATGTTTTATTTCATAGAGGAGGTTTTGTTCTTTACTTTCTAACAGGACAGAAAAATAATAAGTAAAGTAGCTATAATATAAAATGTTATTTAATCTTGGTTAGGCCAATAATAGAATATGGATCCTCTATTTGGGACCCATCAACTCAAGAAAACATTAAGAAACTGGAGCAGACACAAAATAGAGCAGTGATATTCATAACAAACGAATATTCACATTTCACAAGAATAGCACCTATAGTAAAATCATTAAATTTATAAAGCCTTCAGGAGAGAAGATTCAAAAGTAAAGTAGCAATTATACATAAAACATTGAACTATAATCTTCAAATACAAAATTAAAATCTAATCAAATGCTATGCCACAGTTCCTCATTCAACATCTTGACTGGCCAGTGGATCATAAGAATCTTCCTCAGGCAGATGAATGAATACCTTGATTTTGTTCATGATGGTGATGGTGGTTTTCCAATAGGCTTAACAATGTATAGGGTTTTAAAAGTATATAATAAGAAAAAAAAAAATAACAGTACCATTGAAAAGAGACATAAAACTAATCAAATATGAATCTTATCCATTTTTTGAACTAAGAAGTCTAGTTTGAATTAATTGTAATAAATTAAAAAGTTAAAAAGAAAAAAAAATACATCGTTATTTGAACTTAATTCCAGTTTGTAAAAGAGGCGTGGTAGTTGAATGGTAAAGCACTTGGCTTCCGGATCAAGGGTCTCAGGTTTGAATTCTGGTGAAGACTGGGATTTTTAATTTTGGGCTCTTTAGTTTGTCTACTCAGTTCTAATGGATACATGTGGTTGGTCATTGTGCTGGCCACATGACATACTGGTTAACCTTGGGCCACAGAAGCAGATGACCTTTACATCATCTGCCCTATAAATTGCAAGGTCTGAAAGGGTACTATACTTTAAAAAAAAAAAATAGAAACCAGGAAATTTGAAGTCCTCATTACTATCTGAATCAGTCTTCCTCTTCCATTCACTATCTGTATTATGCATAATTATTTCTTTCTGCAAATGACCTTCAAAAAAAGCCACAGTTACAGTAATTGTTGCCTTACTTCCTGAGTTGTGCCATTGACCATCATTTCAATTAACTGTCAGTGCAACATGCAATGGAATATCATGGCATAGACTAGCATCTTAATTTTTTTTATATCTTCAACACCTCAAAAAGAGAGTGCAGCTTAGATTGTGGTGTTGCTTAGATTTGACATATTTACAAGGGAATACATTAAATAATTTATATTTGTAGGCTAGACTTTTAAAATGTATTCACTTTCATTTTTAAATTGGTTTCACACCTCGGCACACCAATAGCAGGCCTTAGATTGAGTGCAGCATTGATTTAAACCCTACATTGGCAAATGAAAACATAAGCTTTTAACTCTTTTTCTCCTAATTGACGACACCATCGATGATTTGAACATGTTGAATTAAATGCATGTTTGATTTTATAAACTTTACTTTGTCTATATAAAAAGTTCTTGTATTCCCCTTTAATTCTATACCAAATAAAACATTTTCTGATAACAAACAAAAAAGTTTATGTAGCTTAATCCTAACAGGGTGTTGAAATACTACTGAGCAAAATAAAGAATCCCGTCGAAACGAGGAAAATAATTATGGAGAGAAAGAGTTAATCTGCCATCAAATCTTGCCTTGTTGTTACTTTGTGTACTTCGAATGAAGCTCACCGGTGACACAAATTAAGTTATATTATCTGTATACACTACCACTGATATAATAGCAAGGGTTGCATGACAATTCTGTTATATAAATAATTTAAAGAAATACTTGTAAATTTTCTAATTATTATTACTGTTATTATTATAAAGTAACATAAAATATGCTTTTTTTTTTTTCAGGTTGTGGCAATGAGATCTCAGTGTATGATTTGAATACCTTTCATTTACAGTCAAGGAGACAAATATTACATGGGGCAACTGTCCATGGAATACGAAAAGGTAACAATTTAAATAGGAAAAAAATACCTCCTTAACAAGACAGTTCCTCCTTCATGAAGCTGATGACTTTTTGTAAGAGCGCTTACTTTGCTCTAAATAACTAATGAATGATAGATAAAAATGGAATGTCCATTTGCTTACTTAGCTCGTTAGTGAATATGTGCACGAATTTCCACTGGTGTCCGTTAAAGATATAGATCTCCAGATCTAATTAAATTTTACAATTAATTCATTTAGAAAAGTTGCAATGATAAAACTTAAGTTTTTTCTGTGTGACCAATTGGCTAGTAATTTTTTTTCCAAAGATATACATAAACTGCCAAATTTCTAAGTAAATTGTTAAAGCCATTTTCAAGATTTGTGTCCAACCACCTAGCTATGAAGAGTTTGTGAGATAATAAGGGGAATTGTAAAAAAGAACCCTCAATTGTATGCACAAGTGTGTTTAAAGAATAGTTAAGAATTAAGAAAATAGAAATGAATAAGACTTGAGTATGTTGAAAATTCTGTGGAAAGAATTGATTTAGTCCACCCTGTAATATCTACATTTTATTTACAAATAATTTATTTTTTTATTGAGTAGCATTCATACTAATATAAAAAAACAAAACAAAACAACTTGATAACTGCTTTATATTGGATATTAGATGTCTATGTGGCCTAAGGAAGCATAACCTTTTGGTAGACTGGTCAAAATGAGGAATAAGCATACAAGTTCTCTATACACTGTTTCTCATGGCTTGTTATGGAGAGTATTACTGTTTCCCCAAATAACATGACACATGTGGGTTCGGATTTTTCTCTATGCCTGGCCAGCTGCTGTGTGTAAAAGTCTTAATTAGGATGGACTGGACATGTATTTATTGCGAACATGACAAATCATTCACAGACAAATGGTTCACTGACAAATAGTTCATGACAATTGGTTCATTTAATAATTCATTCAACTGGCAAATGGTTCACAGACAATAGGCTCTTAACAAACTGCTCAGTGACAATTGGTTCACATACAGTTTCAGAGTTTCCTTGTTAATCTTAGGCCCAATCTTGTGTCTAGCTAGCATTAAACAATTTTTTTGGGGAAATAATAAAAACAAAAGTTACAATGTATCACTCCCCTGTATGTACTTTTAATTTAAGCAAATTAAATAGGCAATGAGAATATTAACAATATGTTACTATCCAGTGAGTCAATTGTTGGTGAACCAGTTGTCTGTGAGCCAATTGTCATGAACTATTTATCTGTGAACAATTTGACCTGAAACTTGGAACCACCAACCATATTTGTGTCTGATATTTGACTTTTTAAATGGTTATTTTATGCTGTGATTTGCTTTCTTCAGGGATTCAGATACTCTGTGAAATAGTGCTAGAGAACAGTGAGTGAAATTGAGTTAAAAGAGATTTTATTACATTTCTAATTAAAAAAACAACAACAACCCTGAACAATTAAGAATGCTTTACAAAACTAATTATCTTGTTAGTAAAAGGGAAAAAAAAACACAACAGAGAAAAAAAAAGAATTTCAACTATGTGAGTTATAATTATCTGTATACCACTGTATAAAGATATCCTCAAAGAATGCAGAATCAACATCTTGCTTTTCCTGATGCCGAGTCATCAGTGTTAATGTTGCAGGCCATTGTGCAAAGGGACAGCTGACAGTAAAGACAAGTCGAAAAACTCAGAACTTATCCAGACACCAATAGGCCCAAACTAACCTGAATGTAATCAGCTTTTCAGAAAGAAAATCACAGCCAACATTGTGCCCATTGAAAATGAGATAGTTCCCTTCTTCAGTCACAAAGTGAGAGCCTCATATTATTGGATTAGGAAAAATCAAGTTATTATGCAATGTTCTGTTTGTATCATGCTGTCCCTCACATTTTACATGGATCATTTTTGTTGTTATGGTTACTGTTTTTATTTTCATTGTTTTCTTTATTAGGTCATGTTATTACTAATTTTGTGGATTTCATTATTAATTTCATTGTATTCTTTAGGACCAGCACATACAGATGGTAGTCTCTTGTGTGTTTTTGGGGGCAAGCAAGCCTGTGTTGTTTTTTTGAAAAAAGAGAATAAGGACGTGTCTTTGAGTACCATCTCTGCCATCATACATGTAGATGATTGGATATGGGACATCCAGTGGTTAACTGGGGAAAAGGTAGACACATTTTCCAATTGTAAAGCTCATTAGTCTTATTTGCAAACTAACTGTCTTAAGTAGCAAACAGTAATCTATTTGTTACATTTTGGAATTGACAAAATATGAAGACATATGACCTATTCATAAAGTATTATATATTTAGATTTCCTTCAAAGGTCACACTTGGTAACCTATGAGCTGAAAAATAGTGAGAAATAGTTGATATACTTTGGAGGATATCTTTTTTTAACATTTCTTTTCATATACTCAAAAAACAAAGATTTACTGCTGCAGGGGTAAATGACTGTATAGAAAATACGAATAGAGAACAACATCGGACAGATAAGTTAACTTAAGACTATTTTGTGTTAATTGTTTTTTATTTTTTGTTTGTTTTGTAGCTGATGAAGGCCTTGTGGCCCAAACATCCTTTGTTTTACTTGGTCCGGCAGGGTTACATATATGCATGTTTTTCGTATTTTCTTTTCATATAGCACAGCTTTCATACTTATAGCATGCTCAATGTGCTATGGTTTAATTTCCTTTGTAGACCAGTGGGGAAGGGGAGAAGATTTCTGTGCTGCCTTTAGGGGGCTCAACAAACACAACGATGCTCAAGTCGTGATTCGAACTTGAGCCCTCTTTTTAGGGTAAGATATAAATATGAGGTTTTGACCTTTCAGCCAGACATACTAAAAGTATATATTTTATATTATTTTCTGCAGGATGAGACAAGCAACCTAGTGATTGCTCTAGCCCATAATAGTGTGGTCAAATATCAATGGAAAACTGGTGAAATTATTGAACGCAGAGAATGTACAGAGAAATGCATTCTGTATTCTTTGAAAAAGTTTACATTTTTTTTTTACTGTATATTTTATGTCTTATATAACACTCCCTTTTTTTATAACACTAAAAGACTACTAGTCCTTTTGTTTGTGGAAAGTTTTCTTAGCTTTTATTTTAGATATACAGCATGTTTTATTGGGCAGCAGTGGTCCAATCTGATTCTGGCAGCTGGAACAGTTTTTAATCAAATAGTTCTTTGGTCAGTTGCATGTAAATTAGAACAAAAGTCTCTGAATCCTAAAACTGTGGATCCTATTCTGACATTATCTGGGCATAAGGTAAGAAAATTGTTTTCTTTTGAGCTACAAATAAAAAAAAATTGTTTTCTTTTGAGCTACAAATAAAAAAAAATCTATGTTCTTTTACAAATTGGTACTCAGTAATAATTTTATTTTTATACTTTTCTGAAACAGGGTGTTATTTTTTCAATGCGTTATCATTCTCAATTTCAAAGAATCTGTTCTGTGTCAGATGATCGCAGCATACGCATGTGGCAGCTAAAATTTCCTTCAGGTTCTACTATGGAGCCCACTATAGAAGATTGGGAGTCAGTTCAAAGCACATTACTGCTTTCAGTATTTGGTCATTCAGCCAGAGTTTGGGATGTAGCATTGTTGTCTGCCTGTTTCATTAGCATTGCGGAAGTAAGTAGCTCTAACATTAATATTAACCTTTTTTTCCTTCTAATTATTGTGTAATAGAGGGGAGAAGATTTCCGTGATAACTATTTGAGAGTCATTTTGAATTTCAGCTGGTGCATTAGTGCTCAAAGGCATCCAGAAATGTGAACCTTATCATGTCTTCTTTTAATCCCATTGGCTTTTTTCTTTTTTTTCCTTATTTATTTTTTTTTTTTTTTGTAATTGGGCTTCTTATAGTACTCACTCCATGTGATGCCTTGTCCATCTCTGATCTGTGTTTCCTAAAAAAGACCCAATGCACTACTCATGGAATATGTAAATTTATATTATATTCTTATAAACTACAGAGGTTCCTTCAAAAAAATAATTTAATTATCTCCATGCATTTTAACTTGTGTTTTGACAAATAAAATATACCTTAGAAACATAAAAGAAATTATTTGTTAATATTTAATTAGGTTTTGCATTTCTTATATTTGTGTCTTACTTTGTTATCAATCAGGATGCTGTTTGTTTAGTTTGGGATTACCACGGTAACATACTCAAGATATTCAAAGGTCACAAGGTGAGGTGTATTATGTTGTTAAGGATGTATAAACAATATCTCTTCTCCTCAATCTGAAAATAAATATTCTTTATTTTTTTAAGTCATTTATTGTTCAATGCAAGATAAAATTGTTGTAAAACTTACATTTCAAGTTAGTGCAAGCTTAAAAAATCTATATATGCAGCATAAAAATGTTCTATATTAATGTAGTTATAAAATAGATTTTTTCCCACATTCTTAGCTATTCAGAAATATATATATATATATAAATTTGACTTCCTTATTTAGGGCAGAAGCATATGGAGCCTTGCAGTGAGTGCAGATGAACAATTTGTGGTAATGTCCAGGTTTATATTCACATGCTGTTACATAGAAATTTATTCATAATAATACATTTGAATCAAATCACTGTCATGCAAATATTGAAAATCTAAGACATTGTTAAAGCTGACAGGTGGTGGTGATGCCAGCATAAGACAGTGGAAGATTGATCAGTTACAGGAGAAGGAAACAACACAAGCCATTATTGAGATTGGTGAACACTGTAATGAGGTTTGTGTACAGAATCAATGCTGTAATCCTGAACTTGAATTGTTTGTTTACATCTGATTTGATATACAAGTGATATTTTCAGCTGGATTTCATTGATTGCCTTTGGTATTTATCTTAACATTCACTAATGTGATACTTAGTTGTTGTAGCATAGTCTAATGTAACTTAATTTTCAACCAAATAAATAGATAAATGAGTAAATAATTCTGATGTTTTCCCACTGTCTACACAAAATTCAAGAAATATAAAAAAAATTTTGAAGAAATTACTTGCAGCTGAACATTTTGTTTTGTAAACCATCCTAAAATATTTGTTTTATTTGGCAAACTGTTGTACAAAATGTCAAGGATTGTTATTATATAGTACATTATATGATGTAATCTCCACAGAATGCTGAAGACTTCCCAAGAAGTGTCCAGTTGCTAAATTTTGACACTATTCTTATTATGATGAATTCTGGGTATGACTTTTTGTTATTGATAGGGGGAAATAATAATCATTAATTAGCTTTTTGTATCAGTTAATTTTATTCTAAGAATATTTGTCATTATTTTGAACCTATGCTTTATCTATCATGTTAAATAATCATTGTTTGACTGGATCAGGCGGCTGTATTTCTACAAAGTCTGTAACCAACATTTTCATCTTATTGCACATGACACCAAGTTCAGATCTTACAGTATATTGACACCATGTCCAAATGAAACAACTGTTGCTATTGGTACTATCTCAGGGACATTAAACATCATACATTTTTTAGGTATTTAACATTTCTTTTATGTTTTAATACATTGATGTTTATCAATTTACTAAAATAAAATATCAAAATAATTTTTTAAATGAAATTCATTCCAAACATAACGACAAGTCAATTCCATCTGGTATATGTTTTCAGATTTTCAAACAATGTCATTTACATTTACAAAATTAGGATTTTAAAAGGCATTTATAATTTTTTTCTCCTTTATTTAGGCTTACAAAAATTTAATATACCAATTAAACAAAATTAGCAAAGAAAAAAAAATTCCTCTAACCATAAATACAATGGATAATACTATTCCTTGGTGCTGTTCATTAGTCCTGTAGAATAACTAAGAGAAATTGAGTATAGTAAAAGTGTCCAAATCAAGACATTAATAAAGGATAAAAATGAGCAGACGTGACAATATTCAAACCAAGGATTTTACAAAGCAAGCAGGCCTATTATTTCAAGCTAAGTTAGCAGAAAAAAATGTTCTTTTAAAGACACTTTGACTATTTTCTCACAAAAAAATTTGTATTTGTATACATTTGTCAACCTCCTTATTAAAATTAAATGTAGTGAAGAATGATCACATAATAATACTTTAGCCTAATAGCATAAAGAAACAAAGCCACATTTGTATTGAAAATGTTGCTTAATGCTAGGTCTTTTTCATTTCTTTTTGGGCTAGAATGGGTTTTGATTTTAGAATTTCTCCCTTTAGCTCTCACCTTTTTTACAATATGGAAAGTTGAGGACTGACAATGTTATTAAAAACAACTCTTAGATCTAAACAGAGAATTTCACTGAGTTTTTTTTCTTTCGTTTTAATATATAACATGTTAAAGAGCTTTTTCATATTTGTTTTTTTCCTCAATACTTTTTTTTTTAATTACTGCGTAGATGAAGATGAAATCATTACTAGCAAGGAAGACTTGTATAAGGGTAAAGTTCTGGACGTAGTTTGGCTGGATCATCATCACATTGTAATATCTGGACCTGATGGTATTTGTGTATGGATTTCATCCAATATAGATATTATACTTCTTTTATTTTTTTAGCATAGAAATCTCTTGGTTGTTAAACAATTATTCTTAGAGCATTTACTAGCTGTACAGAGATTATGTTATAAAGGGAAATTCTGTTAATAATTTGCACACACAATTTTATCAATTTTGTTTTCTATATACATTCTTTAGATATTGCTGAAAGTAGAAGTTTCCGAGGATAAAGAAAGTAATTCACATATCGCAATGACAGTCCAGAAAAGATTGTTTTTACCAGCAGCTAAACATAGATGGATCTCAGCTGCTTGTTTTGTACCAACACAAGTAGATGTGGAGATGGAAACTCTTGTTTGTGGAGATAAAGATGGATCAGTTCTGCTGTATAATCTGAATAACAAAAGTAATGCAGACATTGTAGAGGTTTGTAGCTGTGATACTGTTGAGATGAAGTATTTCGCTTGTTACCAGAATAATATTTATTCATTTTAATCTAGCTATGTTACATTTCATACCTGCTTTAACCATTACCACAAAAGATATTATTATTTTATCAATGATAATGGCATGATAAAAAGTAGCAAATTCATTATCTAAATAATCCATCTAGGCATATTCAAATTTTTTTTAGCCTGACCAAATGTTTGTCAAAGTCCACGGCAAAGCTGGTACAACTTTTGTTGGCCATAGAGACGGTTATATTTACTCAGCTGGTAGAGATGGTTTTTATAGGCAATGGCAGATCCAAGATGGCAGTTTGGTTCAGCTCCATGGTTGTAAGGTACAGTGGTTAGTTAGCTTGTTTTGTCTTTTCACACTTATTATTTTAAAAATATTTTTGGGTGCATAATATTTTTGTCTTATAAACTTATAGGTTGTCAAAAGTTTTGAATGGATTGAAAAACTTGAATGGAATCAAGATGACCTTTTAGTCTATGGATTTTTGTCAGTAAGTTTTATTTTTGTTTGTTTCATAAGCATCTATAAAAAAATTTACAAATTGTTAAGATTCAAATGTAAAATATTGGTTATTCAAGGTGTCTCACATTCAAATCTTGATGAAGGATTAGATTTCTAACTTTACCTAACATTAATGGAGACCTAAACTTTGTTGGGGAAAATATAACTGATTGGTCATTGTCCACTTTTGTTAATTCTTGTCGACAGAATCAGTGATCCTAACAAGTATTGCCAGGTCTCAAAAGGGACCTCTTTGTAATGACTTGTGTTGTTTCATTGAAAAGAAATTTTTAAAATTATTTAGCTTGCTCATATTTTAGATTAAAAAAAGTTACTTTAATAAATTCATAAATTTAATGTATTTTTATCCAGTCACAGTTTGTAGTGTGGAGTGTCAACTACAATCAGTTGGTCATGGCAGTCGTATGTGGTGGGGGTCATAGGTCATGGGGCTGCTCTCATGAAGATGGTGTCATGAGATTTGTGTACCTGAAAGCAGCTAGCATCTACATGGTGGACAGAGGTCATCTATCCAAGCAAACAATAGTACAGGTAGATTAAATAATGTACACTTAGACTTGGTCTAGTGATTTATTGTATGTAGATATTGTAGAAATAATACTTAAACCTGTTTTAAACAATATATATATATATATACATTCAAGTAATAATGTACTATAATAAGAATTGTTGAATTAATCTTTTAGGCCTTTTTTTTTCTTACTAAAAAAATGTCTTCTTAGGCCTAGTTGATATTTTATTTTAAAGCCTGCCTTACATGGGAGAGAAGTCTGTGATGTCAAGTTTCTACATACTATAGAGAATGAGTTATGTGGACTGGTACATATAGTCTGTAGTGCTAGTGAAGACAATACCATTAATATCATAATGTTTTCAAGTATCCTTGCTCAGACATATTTATAGTTTTCTATAGTGTTGCATTAATCATTCATGACTCAAATACAAATGTATGCAGATAATTATTGTTTGTAGCTTCACTTCAGAAAAAAAAAAAAAGGAATGAATGTGTGTTAACCCCCCCAACTCTCTTAGTACTTCTTTTTTTTTTTTTTTTTTTTTTTTTTAATAAATTATATGGCTCCTTTTGTCTTGAAAGGCAATGGATGCGCCCAAATGAGTCACTGGTTTTGGCTTAATCTTGAGACAGGGCAGAATCTGGTGTGGCTAATCAAGCCTATTCTAGAATGGCAGACTTTGCCACAATTCGTACATGTGTATGTCTCTGATTCAGGGCTAGCAGACAAGGCAGCTTTATTTTTTTCCCTCTTGATTAAGGCCGCTTCAATTCTTTTGTTCTCAGCAAGGGTACATAGTTTATCTACATCACATTTTGTGACTCTACTTCTTATCAATGATTTCAACACAGTTATATTATAGCTTCACGAAATATATTTTTTTTTTGTAGAAAAAATTATAGAGTTTTACAATTTTTCAGATATTAAATCTTATTTACACTCATTTTTGTTTTAAAAAAATGTTTAATCCTTAATCAAAACTTAGAAAAAAGTGGTTACATTTGCTGGAGCCCTCTGACTACTATAAAAGGTCATTTGTCTAGCGTAAGGGCAATCACTGTCAGTAGTAAAATTCACCAAACTCAGCTTCCTCATCAGTGTGATAATTCTTTTGTGAATAAAGATCAGAAAGATGACATTCATTTTCTTATATTCTCTGGTGGAGGTCGTGCAGAGATACGAGCATGGAAGCTTAAACTTGTTAGAGCTAGTGAGCCTAAAAGTGATCAGTTGGTAGAGATAGAATCTAATTCTTACATGGACATGAGAAAGAAGGGGCAACAAGAAACTTTCCAAGAATATTCCTCAAAGAATGGAAAAATTTTTCCATCCATGGCTGATCCTTTTACCTGCTCCTATGAGCATCTATCCACTCATTTTCTTGGAGAGTCAAGACACAAACAGCAGTATTCTTCTTGGAAGACTCACCGGCTTTGTCTAGACCCAGAGACACGCATAATGTCTCTTGCTGCTTCACCTCTGTTGGATCTAGTAAATTGTAGTCAGGAAATATTATTGGCCACAGAAGGCTTCTCAAACTATCATGTTCTGTCAGCAGCTGGATCGGATGGAAATTTTAGGTCAGTTTTTTTATGTATTTTAATATTTTAGGTTTCTAGTGTCAAGGTGAATAGCTTACTAGTACAAAGTATTCTTGTATAATTTAATTCAAAATCTATTTTTCTTGATGGACTTTTAATACATTTTTTTAAACATTGCTTTTGAATGGCACATTGGTATAGAGTGTGTGTGTGTGTTTCTTAGGTTATATGGAAAGGGAGTATTTATTATTTGAGAGAGAGAGCATTAATTTAATGTTAGTCTTGTAGAATAATGCAAGACAAGTAGCACTGTCATAAGCAGTGTGAAGTATGACAGATTACTCCAGGATACCAAAGTGTTAAGATGTGTTTTGATAATAAGATTTGTTTAAAATTTTAAAGTTTATTTCATTTTATCTTAAGTTAAATTTCTCTCTATTGTAATAAAAGTTTTATTTAGTTTTGTTCACTAAGAAGTTATTTAAAGTTTTATATGTTAAAATATAATACGCCTTCAGCAGTTTAGTTGTCAATCAGCAGTTTGGTGCTACAACTGTCAACACCACACATCTTTCATGCTTTTAGCTTGGTCAGTGCACTCTGGTCCAATCTCTTTTTTGAACATGTGGTGAGAGGGGTTTTCTGGGAAAAGGTTTCTGTGCTGCTTTAAGTAATCAGCAGACCCAACTCAGCAACACAGCTTGAGTTGGGTTTAAAATTCAAAATAGATAGCCACTCAGCCACACATCTTAAAGTTTTATTTTAGCATTAAACTTTCACATTGATAAAATAAAAAAGACTTAGAAAAATATCAACCAATAACAAAAAAAAGTGTGAATTTGTAAGATTAGTTTGATTGTTTTAAGTAAAAAGTTACCATTTTTAATTTCAGAGTATTTCTTTTTGATGAAAGATGCACCAAGCTGAAACTCCTGCTCAAGTCTGCTTATCACCACGGTTGTGTGCTGAAAGTAGTACATTATAGTCACAAAACTAGTGGCTTAAATATTTCATTTGCCTTCTCTGCTTCTACAAATGGACATATTGTAGTTTGGTCACTTGGAGATCTACTTGACCATATGACTTCCCAACTGTTCTCAAGAAGCCTTGTAAGCTCTAATGTTGGTATAACTACACAAAGCGAACCAGATAACTCTGAGAGTTCTGCTGAGGAGGAAGAAGATGGGGATTATACTGATTTCTCGATTGGCTCTACTGACCATGTCACAAAGGAAGAGAGGAGCCCATGCTGTGTTTTCTCAGCTAACCAATCAGGCATCAACAGCTTACACGCTTTACAAATTTCTGGTTTGTATGTTTCCCATATTTATTTAGTTTTAAAGAAACAACTTGAAGAAAATTAATTGACATTAAAACTGCCTTTGCTCTTGTGCCCTACTTTGCCCCCATCTGATGTCATTCTGGAAGACCACTGAAGTTTTGATCTGAAAAGTGATACTCTTTATATCAGAAACTATGTCTGTTGAAATAACTTCAAGTGTATTTCACTTATCCCTTAGTCTGTTAAACCATTGGGGCACCACACCAGATCTGTTGACTGACTTGCTCCATTCCTCTCTGTATTTCGCCATGATAGAATTTCTTTCAATGAAGGGCCTGTCCATTCTTTAATTTTTCTTCTAAGGACGTTAAAATATAAAAAAAAAATTCCAACTACTAGTCCTGTTCTGTAACTTAATTGATTTACTTGCAAGTTTTTTAATCTTTATAATATCAACTGAATGCTGACTAGAATTATCTTAAGCTCAACATCATGCCGAAAATTTTCATATTTTCATAAGTCTGGAAACAATGAAATTTCATTATCATATCTTAAAAAAAATATGCTTCTTCAAAAAAATAAGATTATTACATCCTACTAAAATCCATGTGTAACCTAATCAAACATGTAATTAGAGACTTAATTCTAGTTACTCATTATTTTTTGTGGCTGAATCAAGCACTATTACTTTGCTTCAAGTCATCTAGAAAAGTACTTATATGAGTTTGTCCTAGCATATTGAATAAGAAATATTGGGTATATCGTTTTCATTATGTCATTATATCTTACATTAAATATTTAAAAAAAAAAGAATTATATTTTGTTTTCTGTTACCTTTAGATTCTAGATTACTGGTAGCATCTGGGGGAGATGATAATGCTGTCTGTGTACATTTGCTTGAACTGGACAATGGCTCACTCAAGTTGGTAGCAAAAGGCATTAAACCTGATGCTCACGCAGCCCAAATAACAGGTTAAGTTCTATAGTGCACTTGCTTTAGATTTACCTATGACAATGCTTTGAAAATGTATATCCATGATATAGAGTTTCTCTTTCTCTCTATATATATTGCTCTATATACTGTTCATTTTTTTCTAAACAGCAATTTGGTTAGTTTCTTCAAATTTATTAATTTCTGCCTCCATTGATCAGAGAATAAATGTATGGAGCATACAATGTACAGAAAATAATCTTATTGAAGTAAGTTCTTGAAATAGATTAGCTTGTGAATGTATTCCCTTCAGTTAATAGTGCTTCTTGTTTTGATCAATCAAATATTTTCATAGTTTCAGATGCTGGCTAGTAAATATATCAATATTGCTAATGTGACCAACATGGATGTACAGGTTCACAGGTGAGTTTGAATACTAAAACAAATTTTGTCAGGCTTGGCTGCATAGTGATTTGAAAATGTAGTTTTCTTTCCAAGATGAACAGAAGGTTCAAGAAAATCCTATCATTATATAAACAAGTACAACTGACTAGTAAAACAAAATTTTCTGTGAAATTCAAGAATATTACAGTGACATCTAGAAAACTTTGTTAAAAAAACTATAAAAAGTAAAAAAGCACATGCCTTAAGGCAGTCTCAGAGAGAATGATGCCAGTCAAGTCTTTTGTTTACTGGTCTGTTAGTGTCACATTTCAGTGTGTAAGCCAGAAGAAAGAGACCTAGTCTCAGGAGAATAAGGCTGATCAGGTTATTGGGTCACTCTGTGTGTGTAATGAAAGGAAAAAACAACTTGTTTATTGGAAGACTAAACAATCTAGATGACCTTGATGTAAATAAATTTAATGTAATATAGAAATATTGAGAACTAGATAGAAGGTCAATCTAGAAGTTTAAGAAACTTGAAGTTAACAATGATGTAAACAACTAGAAAAGCCTATTTATATAAGGATTAAATAAGCTAGCTATTGGGGTCATTGTTCCAGGTTATTGTTCTGTGTTCTTAGGTGGATATTTATTTATCACTGTGCTTTATTTATTCACGGATATGTCAGTCAAGGTATTATTCTAATAGTACAACAGGATTCATATTTTATGTTTGTTCATTGCTGGATTATTTGTTTATTGAATTGAGTTTGAAAGCATTGAACTTAAGTAAAATATATTCAATGATGTGTTCATCTAGAGACATAGGGGTATTAGGAATGCACAGTCTGCCAAAGAGCTTACAGCTAGCAGCAAAAAGCTGGCTAGAAGAATTTGTGACAGTTTAATGATCACTCAGTGTGTATCTATCGGTGTGTGTCTACACCGTTTCATTCGTTATTCTATCATGAATTGATTTTAGAAATAGTTAACTTTCAATAACAAGTTAATAATTAGCGTGTCATAATGTTATTATCAGGAACTCATTTGTTGCAACTCAATTGAGAGTATATCTATTATTCATTTATCAGCATTCTCAGTAACATGCAACACACTTACAATGTTCTAGTTAACTTACTGCCATTTTCAATTGTTTTTTGGTCATTCTGTTAGCCATGTGCTTTACCACTCAGCCATCACACCATCTAATCTATACATAAATCTAACCAGTATATACTTACAAGTAATTTTCTTTTTAATGAATGAAATTTATTTTGTTTTTTTTTTGTCCAGGGATTCTGTGTATGTGTATATTGGAGGAGAAGGTATTTGTTTGTACAAGATTCAACTTGATCCAATCAAGTCCACATGTCAGAATGATTAACTAAGTGCCACAACTTAAACATATTTAATAAATAAATAAAAAACATGACTATTGATTCTGCAATTTCATTTTATTTAAAAAAATGTAAACAAAAACAGTGATGCCATAGTTAAAAAAAACAACAGCAGAAACACTTCTATTACAATAAACACCAGTCACTAAATATTATGGTGTGTTGGGTGCAAAAAAAGGGAGAGGGTCATTATGTTCACCTTGTATAATTACTGTTACTTTTGTTGTGTTTACTTTTACAGTTGTTATTGGTAACATCAACATTCATGTTTCTTGAAGTAGGTCTGTGTAACATTCTGATAATTTACTTTTTATTTTAGAACCAGAATAACAGAAAAGAAATCTATACATCTATTTAAAATAAAGTTGGATCTGTTTATAGCTTTAAAAAAAATAACTATAGAAACATCCATTACAACAAATACCCATCACTAAATATTATGAATTGCTATTTGCAAAACTAGAAGTTTTCTACATATTGTTTTCATAAATTGTTTGTGAATTTTTGTATATTTTTCATATTATATTTTTATCCTTTGATTGGTTTATTCCTAATCCTCAAAAAACGTTGTAGATTAATTGCTTTAAGACACACAAAAAAAAAACAACAACAATTTATTATTATGCTTGAAGATAATTATTTGACAAAGGATATTGCATTAAATAAATATAAGTAATTTATTCTTTGAATTTTAGTACAAGGCAGGATGGCTGCCTGGTTGTGCAGTATGGTTAGGACTAGGATGTAGATTAAATTCAACTCTAAAAGATCCAAAACATGTAAAGCATGTTGTAAAACAACCCATAAGCTAGGACCTATTCCTACAAATGCTCCTTATTCATAGTACCATTAGAGCATTGATCGGGTTGCCTAAATCAGCCAAGAAAACCAATGAGTTAAAGCCTCTAACATGCAAGACTAGATTGAAAAATGGATATACATAGGACATAATTATCATCTGTTAAAGGAGGGTCTGTAATTTATAAGATTATAGAATGACACTTCAATAAGTGTTGTCCTTAGGCATGAGTATTACTGCTCACTTACCCCATGGACCATTAAGTCTGAAAATGTTTAGAACAAGTTTTAGTGAATTATGAGAGGGGATATGTTGAAAGGCAATTAACTGAAGATGTTTGAACACCATGTGAGTAGTGAAGAATTAATTTAATTATTGTTTTAAAATATGATACACAATTGACAAAATGGCATTCCATAGAAAAATGACAAGGATCTCACTATTAGTCAGCAGTTTTCACTTACAATTGTAACAGAGTGAAAATAACAGTCAAATATCAACAAGACTGATTTAAAACCTTTATCACTAACCTGATACACTCAATAAATGTAACAGTTTTAATAAAATGGAAATAGAGAAACATAGCAAAAAAGGTTTAAAATAGACACAAATGACTATTTTTTTCTCAGAATATTTTTTTTTCATTGAATCTAATGTTGGTGTGGTGGTTATACATTAGACTACACTTTTTAGATGTATATCATTGAGTGGAGTTTTAAAAGTTTTCACTTTTTAAGAATTTAAATATATAGCAAAAACAAAACTGAGGTAATAACAAAAATCTACAATTACCACAACTAAACAATTTTGTTTAAAATAAGGACTCCGTATATCAGACACATTTCACAGGCAATTGGTGCCAAAAATATTTTGATTACAAAATAGATGTTAGAATACATTTATATGGCTACAAGATACAAATGTTGCTTATTACATGGTTACAACACTAAAATAAAACATTCAATACAGGTCAGAAACAAGAAATAACAGTGAGTAACAGCAGTATTGTCCTTTGTCTAAATACTGATGGTGTAATCATATAATAATGAACTGGATTTGTGCAAAATATTATTTTGTAGATCTCATAATATCAAATAAAATAAACATTCAATAATGTTTATTTAACTATTAATAACAATGTAATGACTTTCCCCCCAAAAAATACCAGTAATGAGATCATGTGACGTTTTACTATTATTTAAATCATTAAAACACAAAATTCAAAACATTGTTTCATTTTCAGACAATTTTTAAAACACTCAATTCTAATAAGTAAATAACTCAGAAAAAAAAAGTTTAAGTTTCTAATCCTAGAGTGTAAAATAAATCACTTTACAAAAAATGCTTATTAAAATGCATACATTTAAAAAATGAACCACAGTTTTCTTAAAGCCAAAATTTATAATTACAGACTAATAGAAATAAAAAGAGCATCATTAATAATTTAAATAGAATGATTGGATTGCATATAAATTGTATAACAAGGCAGTGGTAAAAAAACAATAGTCTTTATAATGATTTAAGTCAACTTAAAGAAACAAATAATACTGAAAGCCAAAAAGATAGGATGTTTGGAACTTAGCACAAATCACTGTTCCAATAACAAAATATACCGGAATGATAAATCTAAAGTATAAAACATGCTGAATATCTAATCAAGTACAGTTAACACAGTGATATCAGTAAATGAAAATACAACACATTTATAAAATGAATCACCTTGCTTCTGACACCATCAAATCAAATACTGAATGTACAAGTGAGCTTAAAGACTTGTCAGTCTATCACAGCCATTATTCTTTCCTCTGATCCAAGATTTTTAAAACTTCATCTTTTTCCTTCTGTGCTTTTGTCACAGCCAGGTCTATGTCACCTCGCGCCTAAAATATTTTTGAAGAATAGGTAAATTGTTAAGTGGATAAATATCAATCAGCAAAAATATAAGAACCCTTTCTTTTGAAACAACAAAACATAGTAGTTCAAATGCATTAAATCCAGAACTTCTTCTAGCCTGAGCTGTAGGCTCTACTGGAGTCTGGGCTATGGAAAACTATAGCATGGTACTTTCCTCAACTTCACTAACAAACTGAATGTAAGCTAAACTTGGTTGTTGAGATGGTAGGGTCTGTTTGAGATGGTATCATTCACAAGTGTGTAGCATTTTCAGCTTAGTAGGTGTGAAGGAGTTTATCTATTAAGATGAAGATTGCAGTTGTTTCCTGATTATAATTTACTCTTAGCTGAGGAGGATGTTGATATTGTCCCAAACATTATTCATGTTCACTACTCTGTAACTAGTTAGCTCTGTGAGTCCTTACTGTCGTGCGCGTTTGAAGTTTTTCTTTGCATTTAATATTGGTGTTTTAGGGTATAGGAAGTAGTTTCTTTTAAGTGCGTTTTGTTGTCTAGAAGATTGTGTGTGTGTGTGTGTTTACATCATCCTTAGTTTCAGCAAAAGAGAGAGAGCTGCTTTTGTGAGCTGGGTAGCTGGTTTTTTGGTTCCCCTTGTAAGGGTACGTAAGTACATAGTTTTATTAAGTAAGCTGATCTTTCGGTACGGATGTCGTTATTGAAAAGTTCTTTCTTGTGGCGGCAGCACTAGATCTAGGTTGTCTTTTCGTTTCAGGGTGTTAGGCTTTGGGCTATGGGAAAGTGTGTTGTCTTTCTGCCCTTGGAGTTGTGTAGTAACTATCGGTGTTAAGGTGTAGGGAGTTGAGCTTCTGTTGGGCGCCGAGATGGAGTGTGAGCGTGAAGGTGTGTTACGGAAACCTGTTGGTGTGATACTAGACTAATTAGTAATCAAAAGCTAACTTCAATGATATTGATGTACATGTAAATATGTTTGAAAAATTACAATTAAGTTTAATTAAATATTGTTCCTATTGACAACTGTTGTTATTCCCTAAAGGTTCAGTTGAATAACTTATGCAATGTTAGTAGCTTACATGCTATTACTTTTAGGTTCTTGCGTTACTCTGTTCAGGTTAGGGTACGGGACCATAATATCATACCCTAGCTAATCTGAACTCCCACCTGACACTTACATCCCCAGGCAAAGCTATTCCTCTTTATATTTACTATTAAGTGTCATAGCTAACGGGTCTATCAGTTTAATCTATTAACTCTTTCTCTCCTAACAGACGATACCAACATTGATTCCAACAGAATGTGGTAAATAATTACGGAGAGAAAGAGTTAATGATCCTGTGTTTGACTTTTTGTTTCATTTTTATGTATGCTCATGTACCAAAATAATTATAATAGCTCATTGCTCATCTTCAAAGCACTGCTTCTAGATTTGATTAATAATTCAGTTCCAAGAAAGAGGATAAAACTATAATTATCAACATTAACAAATTAACTTAGTAATTCTTAAAGAAAAATTATAGTACGACAGAAAAGAAAACAAATGTTAAGAAGATTTTAAACTAAAGTGTGAATTATTTAATTTAACTTGTATGCTAAATGAAATTCATGAACAAAAAGTGAAACATAGGTGACTTGAGTTAGTTTCTTTTTTACCTTGTATGTCATGAACTCTTACTCATGTCTAAATTTCAAACAATTAACTACTCACCTTAGCAACATACTCTGGGTCATCAATCTGACCTATGTTAGTCATGACATTGTAATAGGCTCCCCATACTCCAGTCTCCAAGATTCTTGCACATGTCTAGGAAAACCAAGCATAATTCAATCCATTGAGTCATAGTTGGTGACAATTTCTCTATAAAATCAGCTCTGCTAGCAGTTTAAAAAATGCAATTTAAAGAAGATCTTAAACATTAGACCAATTAAAATTCAATGTTACATATCAGTTATGGAGTGACACATTTTGGAGTTGATTGAATACGTACTTGCAGATCAGATTTACAATTCAGATTTCCTATCTCTGCAAGCTCAAGTAAATATGGCCACATTTCATTGGCCAGTTGGGCCACACACATTGGAACCTGAATGGCAGTCATCAAACCTTGCTTCATGGCTTCATCTCTTCTGCAATGTTTGAAAATATATTTCTTAATTCCCTGTTGTTTTTTTTTATTTATAGAGATTCATCTCTCTTAAAAAAAAAAAAGCAAGCCAAAAATAAACAAATGTGTGCAAATGCTGATCATACTTTTCCTAAGCTATTTTTATGCTTTGATATTAAGAAAACAAAAGAATTTAGGCTTCAAATTTACAATAGATATAAAAAAAAATAAAAATTTCCCAACTCATTTAGTTAGTTGGGGAAGAAAGATTCTGTAAAGCCAGCTCTCTTTACTTACTCCAATCTTATGTCAACGGACTTTGGAATACAAGAATATGAAAATAATCCGACTAGCATTTCAACCTTATGAATATATTACATATGAAGAAAATAGCCTTCTGCCTAAACTGACCATCTGAAGAGAAATATTTGCACTTATATTGACATGAATTCTTCAGAGAAGCCAATAAAGATTTGCTTCTTAGTTTTGTTAATCATCAGATCAAAGGAACTTTAAAAAAAAAAATTTTAAGACGTTTATTATTAGGTTCCATCATAGCAATGAAGCTATTAATTATTATAATGATATTAATAAGATCTAGTGAATAAAATATACACAATTATTTAAAAATAAAGGCCTTTATTAAAATAAATGTAATTACAATACAATTTTAAACAACTGTGTAAATTATATATACTATTAAATGCTGATGGGACAATCCTATTGACAGATAAGGAAGAAATCCTAAAACGCTGAGCAGAGCACTTCGAAAAGGTTCTCAATACACCTTCCATCATAAAGGAAGCGGCCATAGACAGGCTACAGCAAGTACCAATAAATGAAAAAATGGATGTCCCCCCTACGCTAAAGGAAACCAATCTTGCCATTCAACAGCTTGCAAGCGGAAAAGCCCCAGGAGCTGACTCCATTCCCGCAGAGGTCTACAAAAAAAGTGGATTAGCCCTGACTTCATAAGCTCTTCTTAATTATGTGGGAAAAAGAGTCAATACCACAAGACTTTAAAGATGCCGCAATTGTTCATTTATACAAGCGAAAAGGAAACCGCCAGATCTGCGACTACCACAGAGGAATATCTCTTCTCTCTATTGCTGGGAAAATCCTTGCACGCATCCTACTAAATCGTCTCATGCAACACATAGAATATGGTCTACTACCAGAAAGCCACTGCGGCTTCAGAAAAGAGCGTGGAACCATTGACATGACCTTTGCAGCAAGGCAGCTCCAGGAAAAATGCCAAGAACAAAATTCTGACCTGTTCTCAATATATGTCGACTTAACAAAGGCATTCGACACTGTTAGCAGAGAAGGACTCTGGAAGATCATGTCAAAGTATGGCTGTCCACAAAAATTCATAACCATGGTGAGACTATTTCATGATGGCATGAAGGCTCGTGTCCAAGAAAGTGGAGAACCATCAGAGCCCTTCAAAGTATCAAACGGGGCTGTGTCCTAGCACCTACACTGTTCAGTATCATGTTCTCCGCTATGCTGACAGATGCATTCACAAAAAGTGAAAACAACGGGATAAATATATCATACAGATTTGATGGTGGCCTATTCAACCCGAGGCGGCTTAAAGCAAAATAAAAAAACAAATGCAGCAGTAATCAGAGACTTGCTGTTTGCTGATGACTGTGCCCTAAATGCCTTCTCTGAAAACGATCTGCAGAGCATCGTCAGTGACTTCTCCTGGGAAAGCCTACTCGGATCCAAGCATCACTATAAATGGACAGGATATAAACGCAGTGGACAAATTCACATATCTTGACAGCACACTCTCCAGAAATGGAAAAATCGATAGTGAAATCGACTTGCGTATCACCAAGGCCAGTGCATCCTATGGCAGACTGTCTAAAACTGTCTGGAACAGACATGATATCACCACAAACACAAAGCTAGGGATCTATAGAGCCGTCATCCTCCCTACATTGCTCTATGCCTCAGAAACATGGACAGTGTACAGTAAACATGCAAAGAAACTGAACCACTTCCAAATGACATATATATATATATATATATATATATATAAAAACTTGTCTTTCTGGAAGGAAATACCAGCATTGAAAAAAAAATGGTAGTAAATACTTACTCTTTCTTTTCTGCCTCTGTTTTC
The DNA here is from genome assembly GCA_030265305.1 of Biomphalaria pfeifferi. Classification (NCBI taxonomy): domain Eukaryota; kingdom Metazoa; phylum Mollusca; class Gastropoda; family Planorbidae; genus Biomphalaria; species Biomphalaria pfeifferi. Next base: position 1,855,796 of record JASAOG010000051.1, read on the forward strand.
TTTGGCAGTTTCATAGCAAGCTGCACAAACACATATTACCATTACAAAAATAGGAGCTACATGACTATAGCATATTTATTCTAAGATTTTGTTTTTTATATCAATTGCATAACCGATTGCTTTTGTAATTTTAATTAAAGTGTAAATGGAAGAATGGACTAAAAATAACCAGATTTTTTTAATTGAATTCAAAAGCCTAAAATGTCAGGTGCATTACTTTGGGATAAAAATTGATTAATTGCAATTATTTTTGTTTTTCAATTACCCTAAGCAAATAATAAAAGTTTATTACAAAAAATAATATAGGCTCACTGTGCCTTCAAAACAACAAACATAAAATAGACCTAAAAAGGCAAACTTATCAAAGTAAATTTTGAATGGGTACATCTTATTGTGAAGAAAGCCCTATGCTTACAATAATTACTAACCATATATTCACTGAATGCTGCTGCATCAGCATCAATGAAAGGAATCAGATCTTTCATGCCTTTATATAATGGTGGAATCAACTTTCTCATCCTTTCATCTAAAGCAGCAAATTTCTTATTGCCGTAAGTTAAAAATCCAACCATTGAACCTAGAGCAGCTCCCTTTTGGTTTGAAACAAACAAAAAATTAATTTCTAACTATGACAATCAATGTACTTTATCACAATAACAATCAGAAAACATCATTTACAGATACATATGCAGATTGTGGAAAAAATCATTATAAAGAGAAGAAAATGTTTCAAATAGGCCTATAAAAAAAAAAAAAAAATTAAATGCAAGAACTTACGAGAGATGCAGCTAAGGCAGCTACTGATCCACCCCCAGGAGATGGAGACCTTGAGCCTACAGTTAGTATGAAGTCTTTAAGGTCCATGCTGACTAGAGGCCCATCTCTTTCAGTGTGTATCATGTATCTGTGCATATCAATACAAAACTAGACTAAACTTTCATCTCAATACAAAACTAGACTAATTTTTTATTTATCTGTGCATGTCAATACAAAACTAGACTAAACAGTGGCATATGTACCGGTATGTGTTAATAGAAAACTAGACTAAACTTTCAGGTGTCTGTACATGTCAATACAAAACTAGACTTAACAGTGGCATATGTATGTGTTAATAGAAAACTAGACTAAACTTTCAGGTGTCTGTACATGTCAATACAAAACTAGACTTAACAGTGGCATGTGTCTGTACATGCCAATACAAAACTAGACTAAAGAGTGGCATATGTATGTGTTAATAGAAAACTAGACTAAACTTTCAGGTGTTTGTACATGTCAATACAGAACTAGACTCAACAGTGGCATGTGTCTGTACATGCCAATACAAAACTAGACTAAACAGTGGCATATGTATGTGTTAATAGAAAACTAGACTAAACTTTCAGGTGTCTGTACATGTCAATACAAAACTAGACTTAACAGTGGCATGTGTCTGTACATGCCAATACAAAACTTGACTAATTTTTCCTGAATCTGTACATATCAATGCAAAACTAGAAAAAGTGGGATTTTTTTTTATGCCAGCATATTAAAGCTAACAATACATAAAAAGTAAAACATTTAGCCTCAACATACATTCCCTACTGTCTTTAGTTTTGATAAAGTTTTGCTTTTAAAAATAAAGCGGATATAAATATTTACTTACTCAATAATCCTTTCTTTAGGGTTAAAACCACCCAGTGAGTTGAGACCTAATCTGTTGACAACCTATTAGAATAAGTAATAGTTAGCATTTTTTGTTTATTATATATTTCCAATGACACAAATTATGGTATAGAATTTTTTTTTCTTACCAATCTCAATTTTTGATCTTCTTCCAAAATAAAGAGATTCTCTTTTTTCATATAATACTCTGCAGCATTCATCATGGCCTTCAGGGGAATGAGACCGACAATTTGAGATCCAACCACAGCTATATTTAGTTCCTGTTATTAAAAAAAAGCAAGAAAAAAATGTAGGCAGCAATAATTTAATTTATTTGAACACCAAAACAATGTTCAGAAAAACTAATTTGGATTTTTATTTATTGAATGGTTTCTGAATGTTTAAAAAAAAAAGTAAATATTTCTTTACACAATTTCTTAATATTTCAAAAATATGTTCTTGAAATAATTATACAAAGGAAAGCAAAAAAGTATATTAAGAAAAATGATTGTCCTTCTTTGAAATTGTATGCTAAAAATGTGACACTATTTTGAAAAAGTATAAAAACAAATATTTCTATATTAACTGAACTAAAGATAGTTTTCTTCATTTTCTAAACAATATTATTTTTGTTCTTGAAACTCTAAGGGTCTTTGTTTATATGAATTTAAAATAAAACAAATACAATGAATGGAATCAATTTGAGTTTGTACCTGAGCATCTTTAACACATTCCTCAAAGACTTCATGTATACTAGTAACCTCAAAGTCTGTTATATTCACAGACACTTGGGCCATGTTTGCCTCCTCTAAGTACCAACCTATTGCCTGTACACATTTCAATCTTCCAGGCTAAAATTACAAAACGAAAAAAAATAAAATTTTAATCATAAAAGAACTCACATAAAATTTTATTGATATTTTGATTTTTAATAATGTTAATTTCAGGTTTGAAAAAGCTCATCTTAAAAAAACTAGAGGAACTAGAGATAGTAGTATCAATTAGTTTACTGACAAATAAATAGTTATATTGCTTAAAATTGATAATTTATTTTTAAACAGTAAAGACAAGTAGTGGGTTCTTCATAGTTGCCATGATGAATTCCTTTAGACTTGGCTTTTACAAACAAAACATTTTTTAATTTAATAACCAGTATTGAACTACCAAGATATAAAACTGTCTTCTCATGATATAAAACTGTTTGCTGATAAGTATATCAGGGCATAAGGATTTTGTTTTTAACACACATTTTTTGTCCCATTTTTCTAACTTCTTTTCCTTTTCGTATTTTTTAAAAATATATTTGACGAAACCTTAGAAAAAGTTTCTGACAGGGTTAGAACTCAGGACCCTTGTGACAACAGTCCAAAGTGTTTACCACACAGCCAAGTATCCAATTATTACTCATTATTTTTCTTTTGATTTTACCAATATCAAACATGCAGTGAAAAAAAAACTTTTTTTTTCTGAAATAATTTTGCAGATAGAGTTAAATACCATAGATTAAAAAAATCTGCCAATCTCCCAAAATAATTTTACACAGACAAAAAAAGATGGTTAAAGGTATAAAAAAATTAGGTGAGGCATAGTTAGTGGCAGTCAAGGATAAATGAGTCTGGGTTGTTTACCTCACTGTCCCCCCTTCCATTTTCCCTGATGTTGAGTGCTATTCTATGTGCTTGTTCTTTTGTGGCCAGTAAATTAATATTGTAGGCAATTAGGAACTTCCTGGCTCCAACTACCGTTGCTCCCCATGTAGGCACAAAGTCTGGCAAACCAAAGTCAGGTTTCCACTGAGGATCTTTTAACTAAGTAAACAAACAAACAAAGAGAGAAAAAAAATGTAGTCAGCCATGTTTAAGGTTATAAACAGTAAATAAATCAATAATGAAAACAAAAGAGCTGCAATCATCTAAAGCAGGGGTCTCAAACTCATTTCAGCGTGTGGGCCACAGTGGAAAGTAACAACCATTCAGCGGTCCGCACCACACAAAAAATGTTTTTTCATTAAATTTTACGAACAATGCATTGCAGTTAGATGCTAAAATAAAGTTTTTTTATTTATGGATTACATTTAGTGTAGTTTATTACATGCACAGGCAGTTTAGTTTACTAAAATAAGTTGACGTTGTCTCTGTCACTTATTAAAAAGCAGAAACTGTATCTCCTTAAAAACAACAACTATTATTTCTAGGCCTACTGCAGATGGCTCGTCACTCACGTTTCTGCCCACTCAGCTGAGAGCGTTTGGAAGAGACCAGACCATCGACGTTAGGCCTGAAGTCGCGTGTAGTGGCAAGCCGAAAGGTTGCTCTCGGATGCTTATCAGTCAGTCTTGATCGTAATGCTGTTTTGTTGATCATTCTGGAAAAAAAACTGTTCGCAAACGTACGCACTCCCAAACATCGCTAGAATTCTAGCAGCTGCGCAGAATAAGTTTGAAAACTTCTCTCTGGGAAGAAACTGGTAGAAATCTGGAACAGTGTCACACCGCAGGTCCAGTAGTTCCATCTGGACTTCCTCTGGAACGTTTTTAACTTCAATTGCGAACGGAATGGCAACAAGGAAAACCTGTGGTTCGAAAGCAGTGAATTGCTGAAAGTGGTGTTCAAAATCTTCCAGTAGTCTGGAGAGGATGTCTACGCAGTCTTTCAGGCGCTGTGGTTCAACCGTAATGCTCTGTAGAAAAAACAAATAAGCCAAGTTTCCATCTGCCAGCTGAGTGGCCCAAAAAGTCAGCTTGCATCTGAATGATTTGATGCGGTCAAATATCACAGTACTCAGCTACTTTGTGCCCTGTAGTTGTGAATTGAATGCATTGAGATTTTGCTGTCAGTAAGAAAAGCAAGATCCGACAAAACATTGGGTCACTGAACTGAGGTATGTCTCCGTCTTTCATTGCCATGAACAATGCTATTTTCCGTCTCAGTTCAAAAAATCTCTGCAGCACTTTTCCACGACTCATTCATCTGACTTCCGTATGATAAAGCAACTCTCCATATTCCGTTTCTAAATCAGCTAGAAATGACACCAACTGTCTGTGGTTGAGACCAAATGCACGTATGAAGTTCACCGTCTTCACGGCAACATCCATCACGTTCCTCATTTGTAGACTTTTGCCACAGAGTGCTTATTGGTGCAGAATGCAGTGTATGGCTGCAAAAGGTCCCGCCAAGCTGAGCTGATACCGTTTCTCTACCATTAATCCAGCAACACCAACCTTCTCTGAACACATTACTGGTGCACCGTCCGTAGCCACTGAAACAAGTTTTTTCCCACGGTAGCCCACACCAGTCAATACAGTTTCCAATTCTTGAAACACATCGCGCCAGTCGTCCTTTCATGGGTAGTAAGTCCAAAAGCTCTTCAACAATGTTCAAGTTTCCGTCGACCCCACGAATCAATACGGCACAGTATGCAGTGTCTGTTACACTACTAGGCTCGTCCAGTGCAATGGAATATACTACAAAGTGTTTTGCAGCAGCAATCAGTTGCTGTTGAACATTTGTCGTTGACTCGGTGATCCTGCTTGCAACTGTGTTCGCAGACAAACTTATGCCTTCGAAGTGTTTCTTTTTCTTGGGGCAGATAATTTCACACGCCTGTAGCATACACTCTTTTACAAACTGGACTTCAGTGAATGGTCGTGATGCCATCTCGCTAACAACAAAGCTTGCCTTTACAGAATCTTCACTTGCAGTGGGCGGACACCTCATTTACTGATTTGTGCAGTTGTAAATCATTTCACGGCTTATATGTGGTCATTGTAAATTTTATCTAATTTTGTTTTAATTCGCGGACATGGCCGCGGACCACACAAAATTGATTCGCCGGCCACACCACGTGTTTGAGACCCCTGATCTAAAGGAACTTGTTAAATAATCAAAAAGGATTTTTAAAATTTACTTTTCTTAAACATGCTATTTCATTTACTTAATCTTAATTGAAAGAAGGAAAATTTGTTGTTTTTCAAACAAAAACATCACTTCTTTCAAGATTTTGGTCAAATCCACAAAAACAAACAAGTGTGAACTCTCCAAATGTGTAGATATTTAAATGTAGTTTAAATTTAGTTCAGTGCATTTTATGTCCAATATTATTATTTTTATACCAGACAAAAAATAAAAGAATGCAACAAAAGCTTAAAATTACTTGCCTTGTCAGGCAGTGCTTCATATTCCCCTGCCCTGATTTGTGGTAACGTTTTTCTGTATTCTGTCTCCGAAGCAGCTCCATACAAGAAAACTAAACAGGAATGATTCAATACAAAATATTTTTTTAAAAAGTTTTTCAAAAAGGGATTCAGCCAGTGTTTCTACTTGAGTTTAATGTTCCCATTTAACTCTTTAAGTATGAAAGTACTCCATGGGAATAACTTCACTAGTGCTGGTGAGTGAAACATTACTCTCAGCGAGTAACTTCAGATAATATTTATTTCACTATCTTTTTAATATTAAACATTTTATTGCTCTTGTTGTTTTATTTTTTTTTCACTGTGATTTTTCAATATTTACAGATTAAATTTATAATTAAAAAGTCAAAATCTCTCAGTATATTGATTTCCTTTTTTTCTGTACTCAGTTTCAACTTAATAAAAACAAATTCTTGAATAATTTATTTTATTTATTATTTCTTTTTTTTGTAGCCAATTCCTTATCCTTTAAAATAAAATAATCTAGATTATATCATAAAATAAAAAGCTATAGTTATAGTAACTATACCCACTTGCATATTATAATTTATTTTCGTCCCAAAATAATACATTTTTTCGGGATCTAAATAATAAGCAATGAAAGAGTTAAAGGAATACTTTAAAATTAAAGATTATAGGTAAATTATGTGAGTCAATTACTTCCATGCATTCTTATTTTATCTTTGTGAAAGATTATTGTTAACATATCATTAGTTAAAACATGAATTCAAATATTGCACATTTAATTGGTGCAAAAGAGTTATAAATTAGTACATTCCCCACATGTACTTGAAATAAATATAAAATTAAAATAGGTAAAAGTAAACCAATGGAACAAGAAACAAGAAAGAAATTGAAAATAACTTGGCCATAATCAAGTTTCAAAACAACCAACCACCTCTACTTTCCCAATGTATGTCAGCTACACATTGGAATAGGGTGGACTCAGAAGAGCCCTAAAAAATTTCAAAATACCAGATCTCAACTCAAGACACCTTATTTCAGATGGCCAGTGCTTTATCACTCAGCCACCATAATCAATTGTAGAGGGGGTGTATATTTAAATATTATAAAACCTGAAACTTCTCAAATTTTGAATGAGTTTGTTTAAAAAAAAGCAAAAGAAATAAATTGTCTGTAGTACCTGGCACCTCAAGCTCAATAGCCAGCCTTTCGCCAAACATTTTAGCACACCTTACACAATCTTCCATGCTAACATCTTGAACTGGAATAAATGGGCAGACATCTAAGGCACCCATCCTTGGATGCTCTCCTGTGTAAAGAACAAGCATTCAAAATATCTCTTGATTATTATGAACTATAAGACAAATTAAAGCAAATAAGATACATTTTCGCTGTTCTTTTTTATTTAAAATATCTCTTGGAAATAAGCTAGAAAATTTTAAACCAAATTTTATCGCCACAATGAGATTATATATCATTTATGATGAAAAAAAATGAAAGGAAGATTGATATTTGGCATTATAAGGGGATGTAAATAGAATGCTAACTATTGCATTAATTAAAGAGAATAATTCAAAAGATAGTTTAGATAAAAACATTTAAGACACAGTTGTTTAACTTCCTAAACAGGTGGTTACAATCAGTTAAACAGGAGGTCACTCTCCAAGAATATTCTTCACCTTGAAAATTTGAAATCTAATCAAATTAGTTTTTATTTAACTCAATTAAAGTGCATTAGCTTTTACTAACATTGGTTATCTCTCTATTTGTGCTTGATAAAACATCTCTCATACTAGATGCTATGACAACTGTGGCTGTTTGATATCAGAAATGGACTAATCAGTTGGTAAAGTAAAAAGTAAAAAGTAAAAAGTAAAAGTAAAAAGTAAAAGTAAAAAGTAAAAGTAAAAAGTAAAAGTAAAAAGTAAAAGTAAAAAGTAAAAGTAAAAAGTAAAAGTAAAAAGTAAAAGTAAAAAGTAAAAGTAAAAAGTAAAAAGTAAAAGTGAAAGTAAAAGTGAAAGTAAATATGAAAGTAAAAGTGAAAGTGAAAGTGAAAGTGAAAGTAAAAGTGAAAGTAAAGTGAAAGTAAAGTGAAAGTAAAAGTAAAAGTAAAAGTAAAAGTAAAAGTAAAGTAAAAGTAAAGTAAAAGTAAAGTAAAAGTAAAGTAAAAGTAAAGTAAAAGTAAAGTAAAAGTAAAGTAAAAGTAAAGTAAAAGTAAAGTAAAAGTAAAGTAAAAGTAAAAGTAAAGTAAAGTAAAAGTAAAGTAAAAGTAAAGTAAAAGTAAAGTAAAAGTAAAAGTAAAGTAAAAGTAAAGTAAAAGTAAAGTAAAAGTAAAGTAAAAGTAAAGTAAAAGTAAAAGTGAAGTAAAAGTGAAGTAAAAGTGAAGTAAAAGTGAAGTAAAAGTGAAGTAAAAGTGAAGTAAAAGTGAAGTAAAAGTGAAGTAAAAGTAAAAGTAAAAGTAAAGGTAAAGTAAAAGTAAAGTAAAAGTAAAGTAAAGTAAAAGTAAAGTAAAAGTAAAGTAAAAGTAAAGTAAAAGTAAAGTAAAAGTAAAGTAAAAGTAAAGTAAAAGTAAAGTAAAAGTAAAGTAAAAGTAAAGTAAAAGTAAAGTAAAAGTAAAGTAAAAGTAAAGTAAAAGTAAAGTAAAAGTAAAGTAAAAGTAAAGTAAAAGTAAAGTAAAAGTAAAGTAAAAGTAAAGTAAAAGTAAAGTAAAAGTAAAGTAAAAGTAAAGTAAAAGTAAAGTAAAAGTAAAGTAAAAGTAAAGTAAAAGTAAAGTAAAAGTAAAGTAAAAGTAAAGTAAAAGTAAAGTAAAAGTAAAGTAAAAGTAAAGTAAAAGTAAAGTAAAAGTAAAGTAAAAGTAAAGTAAAAGTAAAGTAAAAGTAAAGTAAAAGTAAAGTAAAAGTAAAGTAAAAGTAAAGTAAAAGTAAAGTAAAAGTAAAGTAAAAGTAAAGTAAAAGTAAAGTAAAAGTAAAGTAAAAGTAAAGTAAAAGTAAAGTAAAAGTAAAGTAAAAGTAAAGTAAAAGTAAAGTAAAAGTAAAGTAAAAGTAAAGTAAAAGTAAAGTAAAAGTAAAGTAAAAGTAAAGTAAAAGTAAAGTAAAAGTAAAGTAAAAGTAAAGTAAAAGTAAAGTAAAAGTAAAGTAAAAGTAAAGTAAAAGTAAAGTAAAAGTAAAGTAAAAGTAAAGTAAAAAAAAAATGAAAAAGTAAAGTAAAAGTAAAGGTAAAGTAAAAGTAAAGTAAAAGTAAAGTAAAAGTAAAAGTAAAGGTAAAGTAAAAGTAAAGTAAAAGTAAAGTAAAAGTAAAGTAAAAGTAAAGTAAAAGTAAAGTAAAAGTAAAGTAAAAGTAAAGTAAAAGTAAAAGTAAAGTAAAAGTAAAGTAAAAGTAAAGTAAAAGTAAAGTAAAAGTAAAGTAAAAGTAAAGTAAAAGTAAAGTAAAAGTAAAGTAAAAGTAAAGTAAAAGTAAAGTAAAAGTAAAGTAAAAGTAAAGTAAAAGTAAAGTAAAAGTAAAGTAAAAGTAAAGTAAAAGTAAAGTAAAAGTAAAGTAAAAGTAAAGTAAAAGTAAAGTAAAAGTAAAGTAAAAGTAAAGTAAAAGTAAAGTAAAAGTAAAGTAAAAGTAAAGTAAAAGTAAAGTAAAAGTAAAGTAAAAGTAAAGTAAAAGTAAAGTAAAAGTAAAGTAAAAGTAAAGTAAAAGTAAAGTAAAAGTAAAGTAAAAGTAAAGTAAAAGTAAAGTAAAAGTAAAAGTAAAGTAAAAGTAAAGTAAAAGTAAAGTAAAAGTAAAGTAAAAGTAAAGTAAAAGTAAAGTAAAAGTAAAGTAAAAGTAAAGTAAAAGTAAAGTAAAAGTAAAGTAAAAGTAAAGTAAAAGTAAAGTAAAAGTAAAGTAAAAGTAAAGTAAAAGTAAAGTAAAAGTAAAGTAAAAGTAAAGTAAAAGTAAAGTAAAAGTAAAGTAAAAGTAAAGTAAAAGTAAAGTAAAAGTAAAGTAAAAGTAAAGTAAAAGTAAAGTAAAAGTAAAGTAAAAGTAAAGTAAAAGTAAAGTAAAAGTAAAGTAAAAGTAAAGTAAAAGTAAAGTAAAAGTAAAGTAAAAGTAAAGTAAAAGTAAAGTAAAAGTAAAGTAAAAGTAAAGTAAAAGTAAAGTAAAAGTAAAGTAAAAGTAAAGTAAAAGTAAAGTAAAAGTAAAGTAAAAGTAAAGTAAAAGTAAAGTAAAAGTAAAGTAAAAGTAAAGTAAAAGTAAAGTAAAAGTAAAGTAAAAGTAAAGTAAAAGTAAAGTAAAGTAGTCTTTCAGACCTTAGGGCAGATGATATAGAGCTCATCTGTGTATATGGTCAAGTGTTAATGAGCGTCACATGAGCAGCACAATGAACAACTGCACTTTCTAATCCCAAATTAATACAACAGCCTCACTAAACAAACCTACTAAAGAAGTAATACCAAAATACCTTAAAACCTTAATAAATAAATTTTCAAAGCATTAGGAACAAAACAGCAGACTTAGAAATTTTATTAGAATGTGAGAAACCAGACATAATTGAACTAGGCTACATCCTGAAATTTATAATGCAGAAATTTTCAATAGTAATTATGAAATTTGTAGAAAAGATAGGGCTGATGATTATGGAGGAGTTCTTCTAGCAATAAAAAACACTCTTATAGCAGAAGAAATTACCTTACCTAACTCAAAAAATATAGAATCAACATTTTGTAAAATTAATACCACCTCAACATCCCTAATAATAGGCAGCATTTACAGACCACCAAATTCTAGTTTAGAATACATGCAGGAACTATGTAATCAGATTACTACACTTAAAGAGACAAATAAAAAATGCAGTTTTTTGGATTATGGGTGATTTCAACCTACCTGATATAAATTGGAAAACACTAACCATAGATAAACACCAAAACCTTAAGGACATAAATGAGCTTTTCATAGAAACTTTACACAACCTAAGTTTAGATCAAATAATTAAAAAGCCAACTAGATTAAACAACACATTAGATCTCTTCTTAACCAACAGACCTGGATTAGTAGTTGATTATGATGCTATCCCTGGTCTATCAGACCATGAGATCATAAAAATACACAGTCAGATAAAAGCAGTAGCCAATACAAAACCTAAAAGAAAAATCTTACTCTGGAATAAATGTAACCTAACACAACTACACCCAGCTGCATTAAACTTTCAACAAACATTCTTATTAGAAAAAGACATTAACCAACCAGTCGATGACCTCTGGAATTTCATTAAAAACCATCTTAAAAGCATTATAGAAAATCATATACCAACTAAATACACATCAAACAAAATAAATATATGCTGGTTTAATAATAGACTAAAGAAGCTTTGTAAATAGAAGGAAAACCTATATAGAAAATTTAAAGAAACCAAGGCAGAAAGAGTTTACAAAAAGTATATAAAAATTAAACACTTAACCCAAAAAGTAAGCAGACAGCTGCAGAGTGAATACATAAACAATGTAATATCTAAAGATAACAACAAAAACCTATGGCCATACATTAAGTCTAAGAAAATGGAAACAACAGGCATAGCGCCATTAAAAGATGAACATAACATAATACATAATGATAATCAAACTAAAGCAAAAATCCTAAACAAATACTTTGCATCAGCATTCTCAGCCCCAGGAGACAAAGACATATTACTGAATTTGAACCAAGTAGACAACATAGAAGATATAGTAGTACAAGAAAATAGAATTAAAAAACTATTAGCCAACACCAAACCAAATAAAGTGTCTGGACCTGATGGTATTCCAGCTAGATTACTCAAAGAACTAAGCAATGAGCTAGCCCAAGTGTTCAAATACTTTTTCAGGCTTCACTTAACCAGGGCAGAGTACAAAATGACTGGAAAGAAGCTAATGTCACCCCCCTATTTAAAAAAGGAGAAAAATCTGACCCAGGAAACTACAGACCAGTATCACTTACCAGCATCACATGTAAAATCCTAGAACACATAATATGTAGCAACATCATAAACCACTTAGACAAACAAAATGTCCTCACACCATACCAACATGGCTTTAGGAAATATAGATCATGTGAAACACAACTAATAGGACTAATTGATGATTTTTCTAAAGGTTTAGATAATAGTGAACAAATAGATGCTATCTTACTAGATTTTTCTAAGGCTTTTGACAAAGTTCACCACCATAGTTTGCTTAAAAAATTAAAATATTTTGGCATTAATGGTCCACTGCATCAGTGGATTAAAGATTTTCTGATAGGGAGAGAACAAACTGTAATAATAAATGGCTCTAAATGAACACCGATAACAGTAAACTCAGGTGTATCTCAAGGAACAGTCTTGGGTCCACTACTATTTTTAATTTACATAAATGATTTACCAAATTGCATTAGTTCAGGAACAAAATTCAGATTATTTGCAGACGATTGCATAGTATATAGAACAATAAAAACAACACAAGACACAGATATTTTACAAAGAGAATTAGATGAATTACAGAAATGGGAATCAAATTGGAGCATGTCTTTCCACCCAGAAAAATGTCAGTTGTTAAGAGTAACAAAAAAACTAAAACAAATTAATTCCACTTATCTTATTCATGGCAAACCAGTAACACAGACTAAAAACGCAAAATACCTAGGTGTTATAATAAATGAAAAAATGTCATGGAATCCCAATATTGATGAAACTATCAAAACATTAAACAAAGCATTAGGATTTTTAAAAAGAAATTTCTATAAATCAAATAAGAACATAAAACTAAAATGTTATTTAACCCTTGGTTAGGCCAATAATAGACTATGCATCCTCTGTTTGGGACCCCTCAATTCAAGAAAATATTAAGAAACAGGAAGAGACACAAAAAAGAGCAGTGAGATTCATAACAAATGAATATTCACATTTGACTAGAGAAACACCTATAGTAAAATCACTAAATTTAGAAAGCCTTCAGGACAGAAGACTCAAAAGTAAAGTAGCAATTATACATAAAACACTGAACCATAATCTTCAAATACAAAAACAAAATTTAATAAAATACCCTGAAAGACACAAAGATAAAGGCACATTCCATGTCCCATATGCTAGGACAAATTTGTACAAATACTCCTTCTTCCCTAGTGCTATTAGAGCATGGAATGGGTTGCCTGAGCTAGCCAGGAAAACCAGTGACTTGGCAGAATTTAAGTCATTGGTAATATGCATGACTAAATGCATGACGCGTAGGACGTAATCATCTTCTTTTTTTAAGTAACGTCTGTATTATATAAGATAAGATAAGAAATAATGCCAGGTACTTATTGAGTGGTGGACTTGGAGGTGCCCTAAAAATCACAAAATTTAAAGTCCTACACTTCAAAGGGATTCAAAACCAAGACCCTCTCAGCCAGGCTAAGCACTTTACCACTCAGCCAATATAAGTGAATACCACTGATGTAAATTTAAAGATTTAAATTAGATATAAAAAGAGGAATACCTTGGTGAGTCCTCATATCAATGAGCTGATGAGCTACTCTGGCTGCATTCATAGCCCCTTCCACCACAGCATCTGGACTTCCAACAAATGTGTACACTGTTCTGTTGGTAGACTGTCCAGGGTCCACATCTAAAAGACTGCAGCCTGGAGTTTGTGCTATTGCTGCAGCTATGGCTTCAATAGTCTAAAAAAAAAAAGATATACAAACCACAAATTCAATAACACACTGCATAATGAGATATAAAAAATTAAATAGTGAACCATGATTTAAGAAATAAAGAAAATATGACATTGACAGGTACGACTATACAGATTAATGTGTTTGGACAGCAATGTCTGAGTGAAAAGGAATTTAAAAGAACTAGCAGCAAGAAAACATTAAGCTGTACAGACTTCTTCCACATTCTCATTATTACATTAGAAGATTCAGATGACTAATCCAATATCTGAAATTAACTGCACAGTAGTTTCCAGCTCTTCATATAGTTTTTCTTCTTTTTTGGAAACCTAGTTGAATAATTGCAGACTTGAAGAACATGGTCAGCTCTCTGGTGACACTCTACAAGAGGTAATTTCTATAATTCCAATTTTCAGCTTCCAGAACACTCATCATTTCATTCTGTTGAGTGAGGTTCTGAGACCGAAAATAATATATTGATCATGTCGGGTTGTACCATTGATGCTAATGGACCTGGTACAAAAGAGACTTAGAAGTTGGCAGGACTGTGGGCAGGTTGTTTACCATGCATACCACTATTATCACTTATAGAGAGATAAGATGATAAAGAAATAGCATGTTGTAATTAAATTTTGGCCTTACAGAGTATGTTACAATAGAAATTAAATAGAAAATAAACTAAAATACTTATTAACCTTGGTTAGGCCAATTTTAGGATATATGTGGACCCTTTGTTTGGGACCCCACAACTCAAGAAAACATTAAGAAACTAGAACAGATGCAATGGATACCAGATCATATACAACTAGAAGGAAATAAGAAGGCTGACACACTCGCCAAGATTGGGAGAACAAACTCACAATTAAACTCTGCACTCTATCCAGAAGAAATGAAGAAACTAAATGTAAATAAAATAAATGAGAAATGGACAAGCTCTCATCCAAATCACAATATGATGCTTATTATAAGCTATCCCAACAAGATCAACGTCTAATCTTTCGACTCAGGACCTAACACAACAGAGTGCAACAACATGTGTACCGGAAGCTCAAAATTGGAACCAGTAAAATCTGCCCATATGGAGTGTCACCAGAGAATGACGACCATGTCCTGCTCTGTTTACCGAGAGGGCCATACAAGACACTGGCCCCAAAACACCCCAACAGAAAGAGAGCTCCCTGATTTGGAAACCACAGGGCAGTTCATCTCAAGTATTGGTCTAGTCATCTGAATGCTCCAACATAAAAATGAGAACGAAGAAGTAGAAAGTAGAACAGATGCAAAATGAAGCTAATAGATTTGTAAAAAATGAATATTCACTTTTAAACTTTAGTAACAACCATAGTAAGATCACTAAACTTAAGAGACACTTCAGGACAGAAGACTAAAAGTAAAAAAGTAAAGTAGCAATAATACGTAATAAATTGAATCATAACTTATAAAAAATTTGTTTAAAAAAAACTAATAAAAAACTCAGAAAGACACAAAGGCAAAGGCGCATTTCTTATTCTGCCAGGACAAATTTGTAGAAGTGCTCCTTCTTTCCTAGTGCCATTAGAGCATGGAATGGCTTGCCTGTATCAGCTAGAATACAATGACTTCTAAAGAATTTAAGCCTCTAATTAATATGCATGACTAGATTAACACATGGATCCATGTACCATGGCATCGGATATAATTATCTTCTTTTTTGAAACAACATAAGATAAGATAAAGTGGTTCATATTCATGCTAATTAAAATTTTGAGATCTACTAAAATTGGTTCTATATAGATTTATTATTCTACAACTATGACTATGATCATAATTTTTATTAGCAGTCTACTCAGTCCTATTGAATCTATACATAGGCTAAGAGTAGAAAATTCTTTTTTTTTTTAAATTCACATTTTGATGGAAAGCTAGATATTATTATCATCTTCAATTCCCTTTGAGGGAGCAAGGGCTTGAGAGGTTCAAATCCTCACTTGCAAAAGCCCTGGACAGAAAACCTGCTGTTTTGCTTTATGCATATATATATATATAAATTATCATACAGGCCAAGAATTTTGCTGTTTCACAGACCTGGCGAGATGGAGATCAGTAAGTGTGGGGCAGCCTAAAAAAAAAGAAACACAGTTTCCTCTTCTTCCCAGCGGCGGGGGCACTGTAAGTTGAAGTATGGCCATAGCCATGCGAAATATGAGCTATAATAGCTTGCTCAGGCCTGGACAGCCTCCACCACGGAGAAGCAAAGTCAAGATACCTCATGGAGTCCCAGACTCTAGAGGGCTTTTTGAGACTTGTCACAGCATTCAAACCAATATTCCTTTTTTCTATTTTTTGGATCGTTGCAAAAGGATGATATATAATATAGGATCTATCTATTTATTCTAGACCTATATTGTACAGAATTGAGTATAAAATCAATTAGATTTTTGCTATTATAAGCTAGAATCTATGGCTATGCATTAATAATTATTTTATTGTTCAAAAACCAAGGTAATATGCAAGAACTTAGATTTATATTTACAAATAATAAAATTTTTAAACCTCTTTATTTCTTCCTTCAGAAAAGTTAGGAACACATTCAACAATCCTGGGCATGGTTGTAGTGAAGGAGTCAAGTTCTTGAAATCAAAGTAAGTACAAGTAGAACTTTTATATAGATTATTATAGATCTATATTCTATAGATCTTGACTCTACCAACTATATTATACCAAATGAGTTTGGGCTTAGCTCATAAACTTAGAATTTTAAATAAGTCTACTCTAGCTAGATATAGATCTAATAAGAAAGTTAACTAAGAGTAAGACACTAAGACTAAGTTAAAGTCTAAGTCACTGAGAAGCTAAAGCTAGATTTTAATCTCTAGATCTAGACTCTAGTACTACTAGTCTAGACTATACTGACTATAGACTACATCTAGATCATTCTAGATCTTGTTGTAAAGACGTTAAGTGTAGTAACTAAGTAAAGTGTCTATAACTTATAACTGAAACATCTTGAACATGTACTTGCTTGATGTACAACATTTTACAAACATAGATTTCATAACGGTAATAACCTAATCCAGTAGGCTAAGTCTTAACTTAATTGTACACAGCTACACACTATAGAATAGATCTATTTATTCTACTACTCTAACTCTATTAATGAAGTCTAGTCTATGAAACATGTGATTATGACATATTCATTAATTCAATAAATCTAGATCTACTAGTAACCTATACTCCTATTAAAAATAGAGTGTCACAATGTCTTGTCTATGTGACTGTCGTCGTGTCGAGATGTGAAATGCGCTTCAACTTCACTATATTAATTTATTATAGTTATAGAGTTTAGATCTCTATAGTCAGTATAGACAGTATAGTCTATAGAACTATAGACTAAAGACGCATAATGATAATAGTAATAGTATTAATAGAGAATAGATACATAAATAGGCACTAGCGTCACTATAATAGATCTATTATAAATTCTATTTAACTACTGATAAGATTTGAAATTAGGGCGATAAGCAGCTCTACTGTTTTAAAGATTTGGGGCAAGGCTGCACAATGACAATGACCAGTCGCCTTATCCCTATTAAAGATTATTAACTAGGTCTAGGCTAAGACTAAGAAAGTGCACTCAGGAATTGCACAAAACGTCACCACGCTTCGTGGACCTTCCTTAGAGATATCGATGACGTCATCTTTTATGCTCTCTACGTTTACCCAATTCGTCCATTTTGGTTGTTTTCATAGGTCGAAGTTGAAAATCGCCATCAGAAGAAACACAAGTCGTAGAGCTAACCACTGACTGCTTAATTAGTGCATTGAATTGTAAACAACTTTCAAATCAAATGCACAATATTTAAAGTAGGACCCAACTCTATCACCCACCATTGCTTGCATTATAACTGTTAAAACCAGTCTAGAGACTAGAATGTCACTAAAGTCTAAGTCTTGCTAACTCTAAGCCTCACTACACAAGTCTCATACAAGAGGCGAGAGTAGATCTAGAATCTATAGATCTAATCTATCATAATGATAATCTAGATTCTTATCATTCTAGATCCAAGACTAAGACTAGATCTGTTTGTAGTCTGTAGTAGTCTATCTAGTCTAGTAGTATTACATTAATGATTATTCTAGATCTAGTAGTAGTCTAATTATTATAAATAATAGAATAATTGCACTATTAAGTATTATGACAATTATGTAATGAACAGTAATGTGACTATTGCCATTGCCACTATTCAACTATTGGCACTATCATTATATTCATTATATTGGTTATCATGATATAAATCTAGATTATACTTATAGATCTAGATCAGTAAAGATCTATAATCTAGGATTAGATCTATGCTATATCATAGTAGACTAGATATCATCTAGAATTATCTAGACTCGATTCTAGATCTAAATTAATTCTATCATTCTATCTTAGACTAGATCTATACAAGTACAAAGAAAAATAAAAAGTATAACTAGACCTAGAATCTAGTCTAGGCCAGTCTTGGGAGACTAGATCTAGAACTAGTGTCTAGAAAGTAGAGTAGACTGTTAGAGTGCCCACTCTTTAGACAGTTTAGACTGACTACATTTTTTATACAGGACTTGTGGAGATTCAGTGTGATTCATGGTTGCTACTCACAATCATTGAGTTGGACATAAATATATTCATACAATCTCATCAACCTAATTCAAGTCATTTTTTTAAATTTTATTTTAAACTAAAGTTATAATTTTAATAAACAAAAAAACTCTGTTTTTCTGTTTTTTTTTCTACATTTGTAGCTCTGATAAGTGATATTATATTACTGATTGTATATTTATGTAGCCTTTTCACTTAGTGGTCCTTGGGCAAATTTTGACAATATATTTCAATAAAATATATAAATAAAGGGGCCGGGTGGAAAAAGTTTGAGAACTTCTAACTAATCTAGATAATAGATTCTAGAGATGCTGTATTACATTTTTTACTAATCTATAAAACTCAAACTACTTTCAACTCCGAAGGAACATCCAAAACATGTAAAACATTTTACAAACAAACATTTTAAGTAGACACTATAATAGTACTAGATTTAGATTTATCTATATGATATTAATATATAGACTGTCTGTAATACTTTCTATACTTCTATAGATACTTCTAGATTAGATAGATTTAGCAGCTAGCATTCTCTAGGTCTAGCATCTAGTCATTCATGATTTAGCAGCTAGCATTCTCTAGGTCTAGCATCTAATCATTCATGATTTAGCAGGACAGGACTGGCAGGAGCTAGCATTCTCTAGGTCTAGCATCAAGTTTTACTCTAGAGAGTAGGGTATAGAAAGAGTCATTTCCTCACTCAGCCATGCCAGGGCCCTGGCTATTAGATCTCCATCTAGATCTAGAACCTATATAGAGATCTAATAATATTAAATCTATATAGAATCTAGATCTATTACTCTAGACTAGAGTCCAGATCTAGACTGTATAATATATATATATATATATATATATATATATATATATATATATATATATATATATATATATAAGAAAATATATTCATATAGATATGTCATATGAATATGGTTACCAGACATCTGGCAAAAGGAAGCCATGTCATCCTTTTGAGGTTGTGTCCTCCGTCCGGCAGGCATTGGCCTAAAGTGTAAAAATGTCCTGCCTTTTCACAACAATTGGATATTATCCATAAATTGGATTATTTTTTTATATTTTCTTGATTAATTGCACAAACTCACTAACAGACACCAGAAAGAGGACAATTTGTTGACAACCTCCTTCTTGAACAGGTGTTTGTTTGTTCAAGAATGTTCAAAAGAAACAAAAAGTACATCAGTATCTTCTACTGTTTAGTTTGCATTCCGATGCATAATAATAAAGTTGAAAAGGTCTTTTTGTTAATAAGCATCAGTGAGCAAAGGAGGAAATACATCCTCTAATGAGAGACACTTTTATTATAATGTACTATCTAAAAAAAAACAAATCTTGCATGGAGTTCCACTAGTATGTTTGCTCTCTAATAATGTACTACTGGTAAAAATGTTGTGTCTGAGAAATACGATACTAAATATAGTCAAGTTCTACAGCCTTTGATTGGCTGAAATGTTTCATTAAATACAATGTAATCCTAGATCTAGTTTTTAAACTTTACTTTCTTTTTTTTTTTTCTTTGTGTCCTCCATTGTAAGGCTTTGTCCTCCTCTGACTCTGGGTCTGCTTGTGTTTAGTAACCCTACGTTCTTCTTCTTCTAGCCAGCTTTTTGCTGCTGAGCTGTCAGCTCTTTTGCAGACTGTGCCAAGGAAAAATAGTGTGCTGTTTTCTTTAGTTGTTCAGCACTGCTGTACCAGGGTGTTGGTTATGTTGGGCTGGAGTGGTAGTAGGGTCTGCCTAAGGTGGATTAGGAAGGGGCATTCAAAAAGGATATGGTTTACAGTTTCATCAGGGTGGGCGCAGTGCCTACAAAGGGGGAGTTGTGTGGGATTTATTTTATTGAGATGGTAATTTAACAGAGGTGTGTGTCCTGGCCTTAGTTGCAAGATTGTATATTGCTCTTTGCGGGGGAGGAAGTTAATACTGTCTAGTTTGTTAGGCATGTTCATTTCTTTGTACATGGCTCTGCCTGTGTTTCCTGTTGCCCATTGGTTGAGCTACTCCTCTTTGTGGTTGTTAACATTGACCTTAGGGCCTTAGGGTGAGGCAGTTAACAGATCTATCTGGTTGTTCCATAGATGATCCTGCCTTTGAAAGCTTATCTGCCCTTTCATTTCCCATGACGCCAATGTGTCCAGGGATTCACTTTAATGTGATGTTGATGTTTAATTTTGTCATCTGGTGCATTATCACTATTATTGTTGTCAACTTTCTTGGCTTTTTGAGGTGCTGCTGTTAAGTGCTTGAAGAGTGGATTGGGAGTCTGTAAAGACAACACCTGATGGTGGTTGTGTCCCTTCATATAATTTGTTTTCGACTGTCTGCAAAGCTATGGTAATTGCCTCAATTTCGGCTTGGAAGTTTGAGCAGTAGTTGCCACAGGGTGCACTTATTTCAAAGTGTTTATTTTTGGGAAAGACCAGAAAGGCACCAAGAACAGCATTGATGGTGGTTTTGAAGGCTGATCTGTCAGTGTATATATGGATGGCTGTTTTTGGATAGCTTTCAATTGATCTAGTAATAATATATAGACTATAGATCTACCTTGTACTACTTGTATTTATAGATATATAATTGAGAGATCTATTATATATACTGAATGATACTTTTACTTCCTATGTAGGGTTACAGAGAAAAAATTACCAGATTCTCAAACATAACTCCTGGGTTTGAGTTTTGAGTTTAGGCACATCAGCACAATTTAGACCATGTTGTGCCCGTAATCCTATGTAATAATTATCAATATCTAGATCTAAGTTATTCTAGATGTATTATATCTGTGATCTAGTCTATAATAGTTAGTAGTAAGTAGATCAATTAGGTATATAGACTACATTACTGGTCTCACACAAGCAGAAGCAAAATAAAAACTAATAGATAATACTCAAGTTTCTAGTGACAATACAATATAGAGATGGACTGAATCAATACTTGTTGAAAAGATACATTCAAACACAAGCCATATAACCCTTCACAATTCAAACACAAGCCATATTACCCTTCTCATCTAATCAACTTCCTAAACTGATTCAACATCAATGTTTTAATGTTTTTGATACCTTTGAATAAGGCCCATTTAGGAATCGGGGCAGAGTGCATCCACTTATCCCTTTGACTACTGTAAAGGATTTTTCTCAGCGAACAGGTGTGAACTGGGAGCTCCTCTATTCATTTATTTCTGTTTTAATTAATCCTCAAAGTTGGATTAAGTAATAGCATAATACGAAGTAGGAATACCCAGCCTGTTATTTAACATGGCTGATGGCTACGTACCACTGGGAATTTCTTCATATTCGTAGTCTGTGACCACCATACATTGTGGAAGAATCACCATTAAAACCCTTGGGTACTGATGATGGCCATCTAGTGGAACAGTGTAGTTGCTTGTTTGAACTGGGCCATCGGGAATTCCCATCCCGGGACTCAGAAAACATTGATCATTGTATTGAATATGTTGGCTTCAAGGTTCCTGAGTTAACATGGTGGTGACCAGTTTAGCTTTCTGCTATTCACTCCTACCAAATAGATGTTTACTCTGGCACCATATTAAAGCCATTGGAGCTGGAATCCTCAGCTTTTTTTTTTATACAGAATTAGGCAAAAGCAAATTTTCGGCATTTATTTTTTAAAAAATATTTTAATTTTTTATAAAAACTTTGCTCTACTTTACAACAATGTTAATTTTGTACAAGATGGCTCTTATTGTTACTTAAAAAGCTATTTTTTGTATATTTTATTTGGTTGATAATAGGTTATGGCTCCATCAGTCTCACGAAGACATACACCTGCTAAGTATGCTAAGGAGCTGATAGCTGCTATCATAGCTATACGTCAACAGAAACAGATACCTAATTTTGAGAGAATTTCACGCTATCTTCAACGCAATATAGATATCACACCAAGGAAGATCAAAGAACACCTAAATAATGCTGTAAGCGATGGGCTAATTGTGGAATATACTGCTATTGGGTTCAAAGGTCAAAGGACTGGTTTAGAACAAGAAGGCTACAGAGTTCCACAAACTGGAGAAGTAGATGTGGTATGTAACAAAACTTTTGCAATCAAAAGACTAGATTTGAATTGGGGTAAAAAATTTTCAGTTTTTTTTAGATAGATGGAACAAGTTTATAATTTACATATGTAAGTAATTGATGGCAAAGTTTTTTTCTTCAGATTTAAAAAAAAAAGTCTCAGTTTCAAGTATTCTTGGGGGAAATGCTAGAATTATATACTTGTAGGTCTGGATTGTAGTTTCATAGTTTACCCAGCTTGAGAAAGTAATTTCTAGTAGTTTTTATGTGCACAAAACAGCCTTGGAAATCATTGAAATGCTGTTAAAATTTTTTAAAATCTCACTGGGAACTTTGTACTTTATATATATATATATATACTAGCCTGACATTGCCTGCGGGTCTAAGTTTGTGTTTACTAATCTAGTGGATTGGATTTAGATGTATGTTAAAGTTAGCTAATGATCCTTTCAAGTTTTTTCTCTTTTGCTACGAAAATAAAATTAGTTTTGCGAAAATTGGTTTACCCGAATCCTATATATTCATATCTATTAAAAAATGAAATGAATGGACTATAATTAGTATGTTCATTTGTTAAAGTATAAAACTATCTGTGCGAAGAGAAGTTTTATCGTCTTAGAGTTTTAGATCTAGGGATGGGATTATAAAGTAAACAATTTAACCAATTAATTTTTAGTACGCGATTCATTACGGTATTGTCTAATGAAAGAATGTTCGTCAGGAAATCTGTAGTCACAGATATAAGGAACTAATTTATGTAAAAAATGCTTTTGAAATACAAAATTGAAGGTTAATTTTATTATAAAATAAAATCAATGGATCTTCTTTTGTATTTTCATGTGTCAAAGTAAAAAACTATCTGCGCAAAGTGTATTTCTTAAAATTAGATCTAGGTCTAAATCCTTTCGATCTTTTCTCATGTCAACATTGTAGACATGGCCTAGATCCATAAAATACTATAGCTGTAATAGAGTCAGACAACTTAATTTTTTTTTAGGTTCTTAAGTTTGTTTTAGGGCTACAATACATACACTACGGTCTAAGTTGATACCCAAGAAACATTCCTGCCAAGTTTTATCAAGATTGGTTTAGCGGTTTTGATGTCTATAGGTCACATACATACACCTCACATTCTACTTTATAGTATATATATATATATTGGGTTAAGCTCACATGCTTTTTTTGTCCAGGTAAATGATGGCCATGACTGGTACTGTTTTGAGTGTCATGGCCCTGGAGAAGTATTTGAATGTTGTGAATGTTTTAGAGTTTATCACCAAGGTTGTACAAAGGAGGACACATCAGGGGAAACATTTACTTGCTCTATTTGCAGGGTAAGTTAATAGTTCTCATGGAAAACAATGTTAATCATGGGATTCATTCTAAATGGCCATCCAGGGTTACAAAACAAATTTAACATTCTTATCTTAATTATGACCTTTAATTTTGTTCACCCTTCTATGTAGCTCATTTTAACACAAAAAACCACAACAGTTTTATTAATCATTAAGTGTTGAAGCTTAAATAAGTTCTTTCTCAGATGTATGGAGAATTATATCCTGTTTTTTTTTGTGTTTTTTTCAATAGCCAAAAGTTGTTCATTATTATTGACTTTAACTTTCTAATGGTTACGATAAAAAAAAAAGGTTTATCATTAATTTAAAGAGGGCTGGCTACCTGTTAAAGATACATATTAACACAAGATAAGCATTCTTGATATTTGTATACAAAAATCTCACAAATTATCTCTATTTCATTTATTTCATGTCATAAAGGATAATGAGGTATGAATTTTAGTGTACTAGTCTAGAAACATATCTAGCTTCTTTTTTTCCACTATATATTTGTACTTCTCTTCTGTTAACGTTGGTAAAATGTAGAACTGTAAATATGTCAGCATGTTTGTGCTATTACAAAGACATTGTTGCAATTGTATAACACTACATTGTTACACTCAACTGTTGTATCAAAAAAAAATAAAAAAAATTGTGATGTAAATACACATTTTTAAACACATTTTTTTTTGGTGATGGAAAAAAAATCAGTTTTCTAACATAGTTTCTTATAACATTGTTTGTTTTAATAACATTGTTTTCCAGATTATGGCATGTTATTGACATTAATTTTTATATTAATAGAATCTTTTTTTTTTAATTTAAAAGCTTTACATATCTATATAAGAACAAAACTGACTGGAAATAAATCTTTGATTTAAAAAAAAAACAACAGAACTATGCTAAGGAGAAATAATTGTGATACAAATTTAGTCTAGAACACATTCATTCAACTTACCAGCTGTTTGTCCCAATACCTGACTTGAGTTCCTGAGAGCCACACCCTTCACTTTTTTCTTACTATCTTTCTAGCGCTAGATCTATAATAAAGTTCAAGAGTTTTCTTATCAATCCCTGTATATATAGAAGTAAAAAGCATTATTTTGAATTTAAACTTCTTAAGATTCTAAATCCTTAAGCTTATTATGTGCATCTTTAGTGTTTATTATTGTAAACAAATGGAGGCAGCCATTTGCAATGGCTATTTTAAAAGTTTTACATTTTGTTAGCTATTTTTAGATTCTGCTGGAAGTGTTCTTCATAGGCTTATAGAATGAAATTAACCTCTTTATGGGTCAGTTGTAGGCATTTATAGGTGTAGTTAACTCTTAAAGTGCTGAGCTGTTTTAGAATGAATGCATACAAAATGGAATTACAATTCTGATGGTTAGAGGCTAAACTGCCACACACGTTTTACGGGTTAATGAAAAAGCCTTACTTGCCAAATGGATTCATACATGCATTACAGTTTTTTTTTTTTTTTGCATCTTGAAATTTTCTTTTAGAAAGAAAGAAATGCACTGCATGTCATTGGTAGTGCAATAAATGTCTAAACTTTTTTTTTTGTGAGCAATGTTATTAGTATTGAATGATAAGTGGTTCTATTTAAGCAATTAAATGGATAAACAAGTTTTCTTATAATAGTAACAATTTTTTTTATGTGTCTGTGTATTTATCGCTATGTACAGCACAATCTTTTTTTTTCTTTATATTTTGCAAAACAATATTCTTGAAGCCTATGGCCTTTTTCTATCACATTTTTAGGGCACATATATATATATATATTACTCATTATTTACAATAACATTTTTAGGAAATTTTTCTTATCTAACTATTCTTGTGAATTATTTATTTTTTAACTTTTGTATTCTTGCCCTCTAATTTGAATGCCTCATTTGATGGCTTACATTTAAAACATTGAATTAATAGGATAATTTCAAATTATCATTTTTTTCTATTAGCTTAAGTTAAAAAATACATTTTTGTAAGTTTTTCACACAACAAATTTTTTTTTGGTATAGATCTTTGAAAAATCAAACTTATTTGTTGAGTGTCAAGTAAAATAATAATAATAATAATACACACTTATTTTAGTATTTAACATGATACAAATGAATAAAACTGGTTCATAATTTCAAGAAACACATTTTTATCTTCTTTATATAGCAATGTAACATTAGCTTCTTTCTAGTCTATTTAGCGAGTCTTGGAAAAAAAACGATTTGGTAAAATATTGGTAAAGGTCTTTCAAAAATAATTTGTAATCTAGCTCAAATGCTATCTAGTCTTGATGCTACTAATTTATCTTTTACTTTTTTAAATGATATTATTCCATTTGTTTCTCATTAGTTGATTTAAGGTATAATCATTAATTTTTATTGATTTTCTTTGTATCTGTATTGTTTACATGATCACTTGACTTTTATAAGATACTTTGTTTTTTTTGCTATTTCTTAAAAAAAAAGCTTTTTTTTTAGTTTGGTATCAAATTATTCTATATCTGACTCTGTTTGAAGTTTTCCTTCAGTATTAATATATATAGTAGTTTAACAAAAAAGTTTTTGAATGATAATGTTCTGTATTGAAAGTTGATTGATTGTGCCTGGTGTATTTCATCTAAATTGCAAATATTTCAGAGAATAATTTTCCTTTTAGATTTTTTACAATTCGTGTTTTTACTAGGATATTTTTCTTATTGATCACATTATCCAGGGATAATTCGTAGATCAGTAATAGATCTAATCTGCCATTTGGTGTGCATATATACTATGAATATATATAGATTATAAACTTCAATGCATATCTCACTTTTCTTTCCTAAAAAAAAGTAAAATCAATGTTAAACATTTCCTGAATTCTAAATATCTGGATTCAGCTAGTTTCTAGGCTTTTATTGGCGTAGATTTACTTGGTGGTTGTTGTTTTCAATATATTGTTTTGAATTCTGTTAAAAATTAGGTCTTTTTTTTAGTAATCAAATGGTAGTGCTGGCAAATTATTTTCCAAGTTAATTGGAGTGCTCATGTGCTAGTACACTGCATGGTACCATTTGTTGCTTTATATATATTTAGGTTGTTTTTCCAAATGAAAAGAGAATAGTTCCAACAATGAATCGATAGTGGACAATTAAAAAATGTGTAAATTTATTTGAAATCACTTTCAATTAAACTTTGTATACAGCCGATAAAGACCTCTTTGAGATAGCAAAGCAACTTTAGTGACTTGTTCATAAAGTTATTTCTTTTATGCTAATAATTGTGTAACAAATTATTAACAAAAAGCTTGTGTTAAAAAAAATGATAAAGCAGTATGTATTGATAAAACAATTATATTATGAAATTTTTTTAGACTGATTTCTTTTTTTTTTAATCGTTTGAATTTTAAGATCTATTTTGCTACTATGTTGTAATGTTTACATTTAAGTCAATCAATGTTTTCATGTATCTGCTATTAAAATATTTCCTTATGTAATATTTTATTATGATTATTTAATAGGCTGGCAGGAAAAAAAATAAAATGAAGAGAAAAATGTTGAACACCTTATTAAGTTATACAGTGCTACGCCTTAGAGAAAAGGTTTGTAAATAAATTAAATAAAAGATCAATAATCAATTTTTGAAATAGGTAGTAATTTTTTTATTTTTTTTTCTTGAAATGTAATCAGTTGTGATTTTAAAGAAATGTATTTGTTTTATTTATTAAAATTTGTTATAGATTTCTCTATCAATTTCAACATTTTTTAAAATTTATTAACACAATTTTTTTTCTACAAAATTTAAAAGTCTGCTTAAAAAAAAGTAAATGAAGTTTATGTGCAAAACAATGCTGTTTATCAAAAAGAATTCACTAGTTTTCATGGCCATTTTTATTTTCCACTAAGTTAATTTCCCTTAAAAACTGTTGGGATACTCCAGGTGTTTTGTATAATGACCAACTACCTTTACTCTCCCCAACATTGGTGACCAATTAAAATTTGAGTTGTCTTGACCATAAACATAAATTAATTACTCTCATTTCAGCAGCTAGGTACTCTTAATACTAGTCCGCCATGATTCCATTGGCATACCTTAATGTTATTATTCTTATTGAACTTGATTTCATTTTTAAAACCGTTTTCTTAACACTTCTTAAAACAGACCAAGGAACTTCATAAAATTTCCACCAAATTAAATGCTGATGACTTCAAACGCTTTGTGTATAGAAAAATGGACTTAAATAGAATGGAGCAAAAAGTGCAATCCTCACGTTATAAATGTTTAGAAGAATTTTTAGCTGATGCCAAAGTTATTCTTCACAATTGTACACTTGTGTTTGGAGGTGAGAATTTTAATTTTCGAGAAAAAAGTTAACAGCTGACAAATTTGTTCTCTCTAAGAGTTGCTGCATCAAAAACCATATAGTATTGAACTTACTGAGAGTTAATCTCTTAGAGCATGTGAAAGAAATCTGGCACTGAGTAGTAGGGTCACTTGCCCTTGTACAAGGATAGCCCGCTGTTGAACATGGACCAGCTCTTATCTTGTTGTCCCCCTCATTCTCCATGCATAACATGACTTTTACATGGAATGTGGTCTATTGTCTCAATGTCCTCCACAGAGTGGCAACACTATGCTCCCTGAACCGCTCAAAGTAAGCACCCTATTCTGCAGTGTCCTACATAGAACTTGGCTAGGTCAGAATGTTCCTAACATTTAAGCTGTCACCATGCATCCTTTTGGTCTGCTTTTTCAATTGCTCACAGCCCTTATCTGAAGCATCCTGGCTGTTGTACTTAAATGTCAGTTCTCTATGACTGACTATAGCTCAACAGGAAGTCACTTATGAGTGCTGTACACTAAAACGTTGGCGCATGTTTTACAATTTATTGTATATGTGTTTATTTGAAAATTAAGTTTGCTTATAACTATTAAACTCACAAAAAACCTTGGATGAGAGAAAGCCATCAGATTTTCATAGAAAAGTTCAGAATGTTCTATTATATATTTAGAAATATATTTTATCATTTTTCTGTCAATGAAGTATTCACATTTGTTTGAGCATGTTTTATTTGTCACAGTTTGATATTATATACAATCTAGTTAATTAACCTTGCCAATGCAACATCTTAAATGGTAAATCTATATTGTTGAAAGTGTATTTTCTCTGTTTTATTAGATGACATGAATGGAATGGCTGGCCTTGCTTCAATCATGGTGAAAGACTGTAAGTATGAGGTAAGTACTGTAGAAACCAATAAATATAGCATAGCTTTAGTCATCAGTTTTTTTTCTGGGGAGAAAAAAATATCCATTGTGACTAATTTGTTTTTACTGTCAATTTGCTGAATTCAATATTTAAAGAAGCAAAACTATTTTATTTCAAATTACAATTTATTAATATTTAATGCTCATTTGTTATACTGAATTTTTTTTGTGTTGTGATATAAACTCAATAGTTTTATCATATGTTTTATGTTTTTATGTTTTGTATTCTGTGTTGTTTACATGTGCATGTTCTACTTCAGATAGATGAAATTGAGCTGTGTCCTAACTGCTACTACATGTCTAATGCTAAACCTGAAGATTGGTTCTCACAGCCCTGTGTAAGCCATTAGAACTTTTTAAAAATATCTTAACTAATGTAATAGCTTGATTTTTTTAAAAAAAGCTTTGTAAATGACATCATCTAATCTGTTTTAATGTTTTCATTATTTTGGTTCAGAATCCACCGCATGACATAGTTTTTGCTAAGCAAAAAGGCTACAGCTACTGGCCAGCAAAAGTTGTCCGTGATTTAGGTGGAAAATTTGATGTACGTTTTTTTGGAGGCTGGCATCAAAGGTTTGTTGATCTATCCAATGTAAATATATACATACAGATTTTCATTTTGAAATTTAAAATGTTTGATTTGCAGTTGCTTTTTGTTTATTTATATATATATATATTATCACTTTTTTTTTTTTATCATAATATATTTAAACATTTTTGTAACAAAAGAAAATCAATTTAATTTGAGTTTTAAGTGCTATATAATTTTCTGTATTCTATGTTTCTTCATTGTTAAAAATAACTAAGAAAATAATCAGTGAATCAACAGTTTTACTTTTTTTTATTAAATTTGCTAATTAAATTTTGATTAGAAACTTTTAAAAATCTTTCACCCAATTATCCATTAAAAAAATTTTTGATAACCATAAGTGTCCTACAGAATCAAATATAATGTAACAATAATATTAACTATAATGTTATAACATTGAACAAATCAAAATGAATAAAGTAAACAAAGTTAACTTCAAACAACTGTATTTTCAGGGCAGTGATACCAGCTGAATATATTAAACCTATAACAACCGATCTCAAATCCATGGCTATTAAAAAAACAAGTGGTAAGGCTATATTTCATTTTAGCAATAATTTTATTTGTTGATAGTAATTGAAAATGTTGCTAAAGGATTTAATGTAATTATTTTCTCTTTAAAAAGTGGCCTTTTTTTTCTTCATATGTAGGCTTTTCTAAAGCTATGAAAGAACTAGCACGCTATCAGGAGATATTAGAAGAGAGAGAGCAGAGTGCTGAAGCCAATGGTGAGAGACCTGAATCTGAAGAGGAAGAGGAGATTGACAATGAAGAGGAGGTTGAAGAAGAGGATTCTAATTATGAGGATAATATTGAAGATGTTGATGATGAAGAAATGAAAGACAGCAAAAGTGAGGAGATGGACGAAAAGGGGAACTCCTCCCTTGCAGAAGAGGAGCACATTAAAAAGCGACCATTCAAAAAAAGTTCTAAAAGAAGGGAAAGCTCTTTATCACAAAGTAAGACACATTTTTTTTTATCAATCACTTAGCTATTTATATTTAGTGTTAACATCTTTTACCTATTTTGTTTTTACCAATTTAGACCTATTTATTTAATGATTTGTGAATATAATTTGTTATTGCTAATAATGCTTGCTGAGTTACCAAGACATGAACTTTACTTCTCTATCATGTAACACATTTATATCATAGAGATGTGCAATAACAAACAGTCATGTTGATGGCTGGAATTGGGTGAATATACATTAACATTAAACTGTCTGTAATCAAAGAATCTATATGTTGAGATTTTATGAGATCCTAGTGTTTGTCTTATAACAAAGCACTATTGATTTACTAGATAGCTACTAGTAGTAGATGTTGTTTTTTTTCTGGATTATTTAGGTCAAAGTAAAAAGACACCAAAACGTTTTAAATACAGTGCTGAGGATGAGGACAACAGTGACTTCAAACAGGAAGATGAGTTTGACAACAGACAAGTAACTTCAACAAGTGTAGACAGAAGTGCTAATACAAAGAAGAGGAAATCATCAAAGGTTTGGCTGATAAGTTGTCTTTTGTTGTAAGAACTATTTTAAGGTTAGTAAAAGATTGTACATAACAGAGTGGCTTACTATATCCTACGAATTGTTCTAATTCCCTTAGAGTACAAGCCATGATGAATCTTATACAGTTACATCTAGTGTGGATAAAGTAAGCAACATTAACCTTGCTGTGACTGTATCTGTTGCATGTCAGACCTCGGCTTTGGTAAGTCTTCATTCGAAATAGTTTTAAACTTGTGGTCAGAATCCTCTTGTAAAAAGTGTGTAGTTATTTAAGCCTGTGTATTGCATGCTAACCAAAAAATACTTAATATCATTTTCACTTGTTCAATGTTCTTCTGTCCAGTAAATTTTTCATCTTAGTTTGAGTCATTAAGATACTATTTGTTTGATTCAAGAGTTCAACACACTTTAGGGTGTTTTTTGTTGATGTTTTTTTCCTGAACTTGTCTTGCTAGTTTATTCAATCCATTTCCTAATTTCTCTCTGCTCTGTCTCAACAGAAAACAGAAACAGAAAGTGTCCACACACAGACAGATGGCATAAGTACAGATTTGCTTGAAGATAAAATTGGATTAAGTCGTTTGTCTTCATCCCCACATCAAAGTGATGACACAATTTTGGAAGAAAGAATGTCTTCTGCTATGGCTAGTCTGACAAAAAGGCTGGAAGAAAAGTTTGAGGAAGATAAAGCTCTAGCACTCAAACAGCAATCTCAACAGGTAGGCTCATTCTTTGTCTTTTATAGAGCTCTAGCATTCAAACAGCAATCTCAACAGGTAGGCTCATTCTTTGTCTTTTATAGAGCTCTAGCATTCAAACAGCAATCTCAACAGGTAGGCTCATTCTTTGTCTTTTATAGAGCTCTAGCATTCAAATAGCAATCTCAACAGGTAGGCTCATTCTTTGTCTTTTATAGAGCTCTAGCACTCAAAACAGCAATCTCAACAGGTAGGCTCATTCTTTGTCTTTTATAGAATACAATCATGCACACATTTCTATTGAAACACTATTTTTTTCATTTCAACTTCTCCTTTTAGTTGGAAGAAGATTTTGGTAAAGATAAGCAGCAAGCTGTGGAGAGGACAATAGCTACAATGAAACTTGAGGTGGAAAAAGCTAGAAAACAAGGAGAGGATAAAGCTAAAGAGCAGTACATGGAAGAAATGAAAAAGTTAGCTGCTAAACATAAAGATACTATTTCTCAAACCAAGAAAAAACAATGGGTATGGATTTTTAAAAATACTATTAACCTATATACTAAATTATCTTCTTCATCTAGCTAGCTATTTGCTGCTCAGCTGTAAACTCTTTTGCGGTCTGTGCCAAGGAAAAATAGTGTGCTGTGTTTCCAGCTGTTCCATACTGCCAGGCAGAGTGTTGGTTATATTGGGTTGTTGTTGTGTCTGTGAATTAAATTGGGGCATTGAAAGCGAGGGTATCATTGACAGTTTTGTAATGGTAGGCCCAGTATTTACACTGAATTTTCTAAACTCTGGACATTGATGACAGGAATGTATACCATAGGTATGATTATTTAATTATTAAACCTAAATTAATCAACTTTGACTATTGTTATGTAATATTTTGGCA
This sequence comes from Biomphalaria pfeifferi, assembly GCA_030265305.1. Lineage (NCBI taxonomy): Eukaryota > Metazoa > Mollusca > Gastropoda > Planorbidae > Biomphalaria > Biomphalaria pfeifferi. The sequence goes on from JASAOG010000051.1 coordinate 1,888,162, forward strand.
TGAATTTTAAAATTTCTCCTGGAAAACTCCTGGAATTTCATATTGACTTTGGTGCAGAAACTCTGTTACAGAGAATGGGTATGTGGGATTTATTCTGTTAAGATGAAAAGCTAAAGGTGTATCTCCTGTTCTTATTTGTAAGATAGATTGCTCTTTGCAGTGGAGGAAAGGGATACTGTCCAGTTAAGTTGGCGTGGTCATCTCTTTGTAAACAGCTTTTCCTGTTTCCTGATGCCTACTAATTGAGACACTCTTCTTTGTGATTGCTGGCTAACATTGACTTGAGAATGTTGCACTTGATCCTTAAAGTTTTTGTATTTAGTGCTCTGTAATTTTACAGTTAGTAATTTTAAAATTTAAAGTAATGTCTCTACACCTATGAGGCTTTATAAATAAGTACCATCCATTGATACTTAAAGCATCTATTATTCAGACATTTCTGTTTCCTTTACTAGTGTCAGTACTGTGAAGAAGAAGCTATGTATCACTGCTGTTGGAACACTTCCTACTGCAGCATCAAATGTCAGCAAGAACATTGGCACAAAGAACACAAACGTTTCTGCAGACGGAAAAGAAATGAAACCAACAGTAAAAATGACAGTGACTGTAAAAATGAGACTCCTAGGAAGTAAAGAATGTGTTCTCCTGATGGTAGCTTTTCTATTTGAACTATTGCGCTCTGTACTAGCAATCTTCTCAAAGCTTGAAAGTGTTAAGTTCTTTCTAGAATCAAACAAAATTTTAGTTTTTTTTTTTTTAATTTTAATAATATTTCTATGCAATATAATTAGTTTTAAAATGATTTTAATTTTATTTTAAATATATTGATGTAAAAACTTGTCATTTTAAAAAAATATTTCTAAGCAATAAGACAAAATTTAAGATCTCTGAAAAGATACTTAGTTGTTTTTTTAAGACAGTTTAAGTTTTAATTGCAAAATGTAAGTAACTGAATTTAGACATTTTTTTCACATTTCCTCCTTCTTGTTTCAGATGATTAAGATTTTTTATTATTAAAAGACAGTTTAAGTTTTTTCCCCTATCTTTGAATGAACTTGTTTACTATCTAAACAGATATGCACTAAGCATTCCTTCACAAATCTGATATTCATTATTATCTACTTTTTATTGATGTAAAAGCATTTATTTTGACTTACATTTTATTTGTGTCAATGTTTTTGTGTTTTGTCTTGGAGCTAATGTGATGAACTAACATTAAAACTATAACAGAATGGAGACTAGCTTTATAATTTTTATTTACATTACTGTTTCTTGTGTTTTTTGTTTGGTACTTTATGTTGAAACATATTTTTTTTGAGTACTATTATTTCTTTAACATTTTTGATTTCATTTTTCCATTAAAGTTCATCTTTAATAATGATATAAATTAAAATTGTTTTTATCAAATAAGTTACTGCAACACATGCAATTCACAGCCATTGATTGAAATGCATTTTTTAGGTTGTTTTCACAGAGTATGCTGGTTATACATATAAACTGAATAGCACAGCTACTCATTGATTATTTCAATTTACTTATAGAGTTTTCTATTTCTATATAAGTACTTTAGATAAAGTCTCAAATGACAATGGGCAATAGTGTTTTATTGTCCAATATATTTTTGACAACTGTTTATTCCATGTCATGAGAATGTTATTATTTTGATGTTCAATTGCACACACTAAAAACTTGTAGTGTTAGCTCTTATTTCTACAAGTCTAGTCAAGAGTAGAGTTTTAAAATGACTTGTTTGTTATATAATATAATACAGAGATTTGTTCCTCACTATAAATGTTTTGAATGTTTACCTGTTCTTTAAAATACATTTTCGAAACATACAGTTTCAACATAAACTATTTTTAAATTGCATTTTATTTTTTTTTTTTAATGGTCTTTGAATTGTTGGTTAATTTAAAAGAAAATGTTAAATTCTTTTTTTTTATTGTATTTAAATATTTAAATGATTTCAAACAGTAGTTTTCCTGAGAAAAGATTCTAGTGTTTCTAAAAATGTTCAAATTATGTTTTAGAAAGTACATTTTCTTCCTATTCTTTAGGAAAAAAAACTCTTCTAATACAAATGTTATTTAACTCATATTTTATGGGATGAATTTCTTTGATATTTTTGAGAAGCGTTTTTCTAATTTATTCTAGTTATTTTAGGGAATGAATTTCTTAAATGCTGTTGATCAAAGTTTTCAGTCCTCCAGCTAACTAATGTTATTGTATGTCATCTGAACTTGATCTGCTCAAGAGCTATACATAATTGTAAGTGGAACTACTGAGCTATAAATATGTAATGAACTATAAATATTTATTTGTAAAATGGATGCCATTTATTTAATGTTTGTGTTGATAAGTGAAGTTGCAACTATTTTTACAAACCCTTTGTTATCCAGATCCCTTAGAACAACTGTTGTCTCTATTTTAAAATTTGTTCGCCAAATTAATACAGTTCTTCATTTACAGTATATATTTTCTGCATTGTCCTGGCCATACTAATTTAGAGTTTGTTTGTTTGTTTTTTTTAATTTTTATGTTCAACTTCAATATTGGTGCATTGTATTTTTTTATGTATGTACAAAGATATTTATTTTTTTGTCTCAAATATCTCATTTAGAAAAACAAAAACATTTATTGGAAGAGCTAGAGTACCGGTATAGTCGCAAGTTAACCAATAGCAGACACAAGTTTGAACTCTACAGACCCATATATTGTGGAAATTTGTTGAACTGTCTCTTTCTAACATCAGTAATCTGAAATGTTAGTTTTTCATTGATTTCACTTTCTTTTTTTTTTCTTTCTACTGATTTGTTTACCCATTCACTACCAACACTTGTTTTGTGTGTTCTCTTTGAAATGTATAAACATTTGGCCTATGACCTGCTAATTTACATTGTAATGTCATTGAAACATATCAAAACAAATATTGAAATGTATTAGCACAAGGCTAAGTCATTCTTTCTTTTTCTTTATATGGTTAGTGACTTGACTTTTTGTATATTGTTGTTTTGTGTTTCAAGCCTCTTCAAAAATTGGACTGGAAGTAAATAAGAAACTTCCTGAGTTTAGGGACCTTTCCTTCAAAACTTTTTTTCATTTTGTTCAGATTGTTTGCTTTGAATTGTATGCGTTCTAAATTATTTTAAGGAGATATTTCACACACACACACAAGAATTTATCTTGATCATGTCCTAAAGGTCATTGAAATAAGCAGTAGAGTTAAGGCAAAAAAAAAAAAGGCTTTGTTACTTATGTCTTGATAAGTCAAGTTTTTAGATCTATATTATAGCTCTTTTTTTTTTTTTTTTTTTTTAAATTTGTTTCAACTTCAGAAAATTTTAAATTCTGTGCACTTAAATATATAGAGCTATAATAGAGATGTGTTTCTCTTCTTCATAAGAAATTTAAGAACCACCTTATGTTGGGATCATACATTGTACAACCCAGAGAGAACTTTTTTTTATTTAGAATGGCATGCTTAATTAGTTTAAGTTTAGAATGCATTGACCAATAATATTTTTTTGAGTCTGCAATATGAGTGTCATGGCTTGCCTGCTTGTTGATAATTATTGAACCTTACATACTACACATTGAATGTGTGCTTAGTAACACATCCATATTTTACTATCATCCCCCATTGAACTCTCTAGTACTATGTTCTTGTTATTTAGTTTTTATTTGTTGAATTATTTGTATGAATTGGATAATGCTATATTTATCACTGTAGTTTTAGCAGTGTTTTGAACTGGCTAGGATTTTCCTGTTCAGTGATGTATCAATACATTAAATGATCTGAATCACATTTCTGCAGTGGCTAATGACACTGCCTTGTTCATCACTTTTCACTTTTTAATCTCTGAGTGCAACTCAGAAATATTCTTTTACCTTTGATCCAAGTAAACTGTGGCACTGCAGTGGTGTTATCAGATTCAAAAGGATTTGAATCCAACTTGATAGTTTTGTTTTTGTTTACTTGTAATTCATTTGTTGTTTCCCTTTATGATGTATTGACATGTTCGAATGACAGATACCTTTTATGATTTTATGATTAATTTTGGCACAAATCAATAAGGGAATTAAAACAAATGTGAACTCAAATGTGGTTTTTATTTGTTTGATCTAAAACTATTTAGCTTTATCAGATTTACCAGGCTAGATAATATTGACTCAAGTTTACTCTTTTTTACAGAAGGTAACATGCATTTCAAAATTGTATTTAAATGTATTTTATCTCTAGTAAATACCACATTGTTCATTATTTAAATAGTTTGTACAAACAAGTTTACTAGGAGAAATAGAAAAAAAAAAATTAAGAAAAGTTGTTATTGACTTCAACTTTTATACAGGAATGTGGCAAGAAAATTATATTTGAACTTGGCCAAATTTTAAAGCTATCAACAAAAACTTAGCCTAGTTATAATAATCAAACATTGTGGAAAAAAAAGTTCAAATTTTCTACAGTGGAGCCCAATACTGATATTTAAAACAAAATTCTTATGCCTAAATAAGAGTATAAATTCACAGGTGATAGTACCTTTATATATATAATTCAAATCAATTTTTTTTCAAGGAATGTGAAAAAAAATGTTTGGTTTGTAAACTGATAGCCTGCCTACAGGATTGGGAAGAGGGGTACCAAGCCTGCCTACAGGATTGGGAAGAGGGGTACCAAGCCTGCCTACAGGATTGGGAAGAGGGGTACCAAGCCAGCCTACAGGATTGGGAAGAGGGGTACCAAGCCTGCCTACAGGATTGGGAAGAGGGGTACCAATGTCTTCATTCATTTAGAATCTTCTAATAATAAAATACAAACATGCATTCTTTCTATGTCAGTGGCTACAAACTTCATAAAAAAAATTAATAGAGCCAATTTCCTTTTTTAAATGCTGTCAGCTACCCTACAAGTATTTCATGTTTGTCCAATGACTGCCATTTATTATCCCAGTTGTATTAGACTTTAATTAGAATAGGCTCCAAATTGTTTATGGATAGTTGATAATTTTAAGCTCAAGATATTACAACATTGTAAACAAACCCAAATAGTGTCCTCAGACAAACATCTTCATATAAAAAATGCATTAAACTTAGGTTATCAAATCAAATATATTTTAATTTTTAACACATTTTATACATAATAAATACAATGTTAGTGGTGTTTTTTGTAATGCATAGGGTTTAAGAAATTAAAAAAACATTATATAAATATATATATATATGTATATAATGAATGAGTAAAGTTTCCCTATCAGACCTTGCAATCTATAGGGCAGATGATGTTAAGGTCATCTGTTTCTGTGGCCAACCGTTAACTGGCAGGGTGTCATGTGGCTAACACAATGACCAACCACCTTTACTTTCCCCAACTAAGGTCAGGTACCCTTTAAAGTTGAGTGGACTCAGGGCCTGCCTAAAAATCCAGAAATTCAAAATCCAGTCCTCACCAAGATTCAAACCCAGGACTCCAGGTTCAGAAGCCAAGCACTTAACCACTCAGCCACCACATAAATCTTATGAATAGTATATTTTTAAAAATCTTTAGAAACAAAAACCCTAAGGAGCTTTAACTAGTTTTAATATAAGATTTCAGTTTATTAGTCAAACATACATTTTTAAAACTTTGTATTCCCTATCAAACTAGTAACAATCTTAAAACATATGAGAAATGACATATACTACCAGTATTCAAATAATCTTGTTACTTAAAAAAAAATCTACGTTTTGAAACCACCTACCAAACAAGTTTATTATATTGAAACAAATTTTACATGAATTATTATTTGCTTTGTGCACTTGTTAGTTGGCTTCTACGCTGGGTATACTTAAAACATGAGATGCTGTGGAGGGTCTACTGTTATCATTTAGTTCTTGTCTTCTGGAATGATAAACAATAATAAACAGCTTTCACTTATCTCAAATCATCAACAAAATAAGAGTATACACAGTTCAAAAGTTAAGTATTGCAAAGTCGCTGTTGTATCTTAATTCTAACCATTCAGCACTTGATTTTTCTGCATATCCTAGCATTGCAACTTAAATACTGTTTGAATAACTTATCAATAATAAAAAAAAAAAAAATAGCCATGGTAGCTTATAATTCATAAGAACATTTAGATTTGCTTGTAAAACAAGAAAAAAAAATTAATTACTTTATTAAAAAAAGAATACCTCCTTCAAACTACTTATACAGCGACTATTTTGCTCTTAATAACTAATGAGTGTTAGATTTGTACCTAGAAGACAGTGCACAAAATGTTCCTGAACATTAATTTATTTAACTCTTGATTGAATAGGGCATACATGTGTCTGTTCAAGAAGATCAATATTTTCTAGTTCTCTAACCAAAATTAAATTAATTTTTTTTAATACTTTGTAAAATTATAATGGCCAAGCTTGAGTTTTCCCAGTGTGGCCAACGAGCGACAAATTCTTTTGCCAATGATATACAGTGACTGTCAAATTTTTAGGAAAATCATTGAGCCATTTTCAAGAACTGTGTCAACCCAGGTTTTGCCCATTCCAAAAGTGCGACTTGAATAGAGGTAATGTAAAAAAAAAAAATGAATAAGATCAACCAGATTAACTATTGTTAGGATATTAATTTTAAAATATAAAATGATTGAATTACATATTTGAATAGAATTTCTTACATTAACGTTGGTTCAGGTAATTTGAGCACATCTAAGGGCATAAACTCAAAATCAGTATCAGACATGATCTGGTTCTCTGTAGACAAATTTTAATAGCAGCTATAAAAACAGGGCAGTAAAAATAAATGCAACTGAAAAATTGGTACAACGTTGTATTTTAAGAGTTTAAAAAAGAAATAACTGACCGTCAACAGAGAACATGGCAGTTCCTCGTCCACTAGGTGCTGATATTGTATAAGAAATACAATCCTTATCTTGGTCAGAGTCTCCTTTTTTATTGTGTTTATTTATGTTTGGCTGAAAAATCAATATAAACATTTGTTTTATTTGCAGTTATACCTTTAATATTGAAATATATACCTAAGAATGGAGAGCTACTGATCATGAAATATAAATAAGTAAAATGAAATATATACCGTACCATCTTTTATTATGGTTCTATCAATCAATGCAATTAACTCAGTAAATCATCTGGGCGCATCCAGTGTTTCTCAAAGAAGCAGCCATATATAATCAACTTGATATTCTTTAATTGCATTATATAGTATACATTGCATGTATTTAAAAAAACAACAGCTCTACTTTTTATTTATGGACAAAACTTCAAGTTAACATATGCCAAAAAATGCATGTTGGCTTTCTGGTTAATATTTTATTGAAAATTGTCTCCCTTGACTAAGTTAGCCTTTCTAAGCTTTGGATATGGTGTGTAGTGTTAGGGATAGTCAATATGCTATGTATTGTATATGCTGCTGATTGGTAGGAATACTCTATATGCTACAGATTGCTAGGAAGACAATATGTTTGGGATTGGTATGAATATGATAACCTATATGCTGCAGATTGGTAGGAATTATCTATACAAATATTTCAGAAATGTGACCATTGCTCTATGATGGGAAAGGTTTAACTGGAAATTAATACTCCATTCAAGGATTATATAACAGAAAACCATTAAAGTGCTTCATTATTTCCTCTGCACTGGAATTAATTGTAAATAAAAAAGATTGTCTCTCTGTGTCTTGCTACTTGTAGGATGGCAGGGGTTGGCTATGCTTGAATTTTAAAGGGCATCATAAACAGTCCAGCGGACTTACCAAGGGTTTTCTATTAGTTGGCGAAAATTCTTTTGTGGGCATATTAACAACTGGCACATCTACCTATTCAAAACAATTAAAAGTTGGTAAAAATTGCATAGATATTATTTCTTTTGCTTCAAACTTACAGTGTAGGGAACTATCATAATTAGAACCTTTAAATAATATTTCTAGTAACTACTTCTTTATTTTAAAATGCCAAATTTTGAAAATAATGTTTCTGAATATGATAATATTAGTTCTTACAGAATAGCTGACTGCAGCATGATGTAACTGAGCAGCCTGTCTCTGTAGTGTTTGTCTTATGTAGCTTTCATCTTTTAAGGCATGCATGCTACATTTAAAAGAGGTGAAGAGGTTATGAAGAAATGCTAAAAGAAGTGATAATAATTTATTTACTGAATTTTTTATTTAACAAATATTGAATATACTGTTGCTCACATTCTATTCTTAGTCAACGATTGTTATTGACTAAAACATATGTATTTTGACCATCTGTAACTTTTATAATAGCATTTGAGAAATAAAAAGTAATGTTAGCTCTAGAGTTAGACACTTACCTTTCAACTATAGAGTTAGTCACTTACCTTTTAACTATAGAGTTAGACATTTACCTTTTAACTATAGTGTTACTTACCTTTGTTGTAAAATAGAAAACTTTTTCTCCCACATTAAATGAGTTTTTTCCAACTCTGACTGGAGTCTATGCAATAAAAGATTTTAGAGATAAATTTAATCAAACAGTTAATGTTTTAAGAGTTTAAGAAAATAATAATGAAAAAAAGCGGACCATAGTACCTTTGAATTTCTGCTTTTAACTTTTCCTCTGTGTCTTTGGATATTTTGGAGTTCAGTGACTTTGTGGTGAGGATATCATTCTTTTCTTTCTCCTAGCAAACATAATTTTAATTTGTTAATATTTGGTAAAGTAACCTTCAATACAATTTATTCTGCACTTTAATGTTAAGGAAACAAATGAGAATAACCGCTGTCCAAGGTTCGAATCCTGGTGAAGTCTAGGATTTTTTAATTTTGGGATCTTTGGGCACCTCTGAGTCCACCCTACTCTAATGGGTACATGACGTTAGTTTGGGAGAAGTAAAAGCGGTTGGTCGTTGTGCTGGCCACATGACACCCTCGTCAAACGTAGGCCAAAGAAACAGATGACCTTTATATCATCTGACCTATAGACCACAAGGTCTGAAAGGAGAACTTTATGTTTACCATTATATCTAGCTAAAACTGAATCCTGGAAGAAACTAGTCTAATAGTCTGTTTCTACAATCATAACAAAAGGAAAAGAAAATAAGATATCAAGATATAGCTGCCTTGGTGATATGCTGTGCACTACTAATAATATTGAGGTCAAACCACCATCACCACCCAACATCCCTAGAAGCGCAGAATTAAAGAAATTCAGACATTTTTTTTTCCAATTATAAAAATAGATCATAATTTACAGAAGGCAGCAGAAAGCAATAGGACAAGTGTTATTGAACCTGTCAAATACACATTATCAATTATCAAAGGAAATAAGCAAACAGTATGAATTACACTTCATGATAAGATTTATTTAATCCATTTTAATTGCTGTAAAGGTTTATTGGGGTCATTCAAATGTTCAAGTAATTTCAATTAACCATATTGCAAATAACAAGACTTACCTTTGTTAACTGAGCTTCTAGATTAGTGATCTGATTTAACATGTGTTTTATTCTAGCCTGATCTTCACTTGATGTCACCTGAGCTTCTTTCTTTATCTTTTCTATTGCCTTTTGAACAAAAAGAGTTATTGAAAGTTACAGTGCTTTACTCAAAACATTAATAGTTCCTATTAAAAAGAATGTTTCTTTATCAATTAGCCAACTGAACAGCGAACTTACTTCCTCTTTCGCTAATCGTATTTGTTCTTCCATCAGTCTTTTCATTTCTTCTTTCTGGTGATTAAGCTGGGAAAAAACAACAACAAATAAACACTGATGCATGTAATGTGATATGTAAATGGAATAAGATTCTAGGAATCAATGTATAGTCATTTTCTATATTTTTTTATATTGTTTAATAACTATTCTTGTAATGCCTTGTTATGTTGGATGCAGGCTTGCAAAGGGTGTGCTCTATCCATTTCCAGTATCTCTGAAGGATATCAACTTCAATGGGCTGCTGCTTTGTTTTTGCCACAGCTCCTCATTCGAGATTGTCTCACCAGTGAATCATAAGAATCTTGATGAATACCTGTATTTTTTCAAGCTGTTGATGGTCTCTGCTCCATAGAGTAGTATTGGCTTAACAATGGTGTTAAAGAGCCTGATAACAAGGCAAGCCCTAACCTGGAACCCATAAGGAAAGAGGGAGAGAGACGACCCAGGAATACATGGCGTCGCGATTTGGAAGCAGATGCTAAGCTGTTGGGCAAGACGTGAGGACAGTTGGAAAGACACGCCCAGAACCAAGATGCCTGAAGGAAGCTGGTTGGTGGCTTATGCCCCAGAAGGGACCACAGGCTGAGATGAATAACTATTATGTTACCCTCTTATATCTAAATAATATTTCATTACCATTATATCTTGGAGGCGCCGTGGCTGAGCGGTAAAGTGCTTGGCTTCCAAACTGCTGTCCAAGGTTCGAATCCTGGTGAAGTCTGGGGTTTTTAATTTTGGGATCTTTGGGCGCCTCTGAGTCCACCAAGCTCTAATGGGTACCTGACGTTAGTTGGGGAAAAGTAAAGGGGGTAGGTCGTTATGCTGGCTACATGACACCCTTGTCAACCGTAGGCCAAAGAAACAGATGACCTTTACATCATCTGACCTATAGACCACAAGGTCTAAAAGGAAAAATTTACGTTTACCATTATATCTAGCTAAAACTGAATCCTGGAAGAAACTAGTCTAATAGTCTGTTTCTACAATCATAACAAAAGGAAAAGAAAATAAGTTTAACCAGTGTTTAAATTTGATAATCCTAGTACAGTAATTTTGTTGGCCATGGAAACTGATGAGTCTAACATTTGATGTGAAAAAAATTGGCATAGCTTTGACTTACAGTACTCACTGAAGCTATGAGCTATATTATATAAGCTACATTGACTCAGATCAAACCTAAAAGCCTTGTTATACACAAAAAGCACAAACACAAAAGTTAAATTTTGGTGACTTACATTTTTCTTTGATGCTTCTTTTTCTTTGATTGCTTCATTCATCATCTCACTTATTTCATGTTTCATCTGATAAAACATTTTCAAATGAATAAATACAAATAAATAAATAGATAATGTCTAAAAAACATATCAAAATAAACTATCTAGAGATTGTACTAAGCCCCAAACTTTACAAAGTTTACACCATCTCACTCTAGAATATTTATTTTCATAAGCACTTCACTTGTACAATGGTTGATGTATTGGCTTAAGGAGGCTTGAGCCCTCAAGTTTGAATTCAAGTCATCTAAATACATTTAAAAAGCTACCACCCTCTTCTTCCCCCCCCCCCCCCCCCCCCTTTTCCCAAAATCATCCAGACAAGTGATAGAATAATAGAGGATTGATAAAAGCTAAAAGCATGAAATTTCGCTAAACAAAAACAATTGGTAATAATATTTCTAATTGCAGTTTTATTGTTAGTCTAGATTACAAATTTAATAACATGAATGATCTAAACTAATTGATACAATTATACTTCATAAAATCTTTGTTGTTTTTATAAATACTTTTTATGTTTTAAATATTTGGATGCTAACTGAAGAACTAGAGAGGAGGATCCTATCGATTGAATTGACATGCATGCTCTAGAAGGATCCTAAGCATCACAAATGAAGAGATTAGAAAAAGGATCACAACAGCAATAGGGCTCCATAATGACCTGCTAATGACATTCAACAAACGCAAATTAAAACTTATGGCCAGGTAACAGTACCAGGAAAAAGAAGAAGAGGTAGACAGAGAAAACAATGGGAAGATAAGATAACATCAAAGAATGGACGAGCCTGTCATTGAAAGAGATTCTATTCAAGGTAAAAGACAGAGCGGAATGGAGAAAAACAGTCAACAGATCAGATCATGGTCAACTCACTAAGGAATAGATGAAGGTGAAGTTAGGATTAGTCAAATATTAAAATATAGATTCAACAGGCTAAGATATATTGACAGATTTTTTGAAATCCAGCCATTGATGTATAAAAGAAAATGGTCAGAAAACATAAATATCAATATACTTATACATTTGTTGTATACGTTATACTTAACTCACCTGTTCTATCAGAATGTTACTTCTCTCCACTTGATCTTTTAAGCCATCAATTTCTTTATCTAAAAGAATATATAAGCAATTCTCTTAAACATGAATATACAATGATATCAGTACCATTGTTTAAAAGAATGTGTTTAAATTTTAATATTTCTCTTACTGAGAGATGTGAGTTGTTCTTCTTTAATATCCAAGGCTTCTTCTAGACGACTGTTCTTTTTATCAGAAGATTCAAATTTTTTATTTATGCTGTCCAGTTCTTCCTGGAGATTGTTTAACTGTTCTTGTAATAGAGGCTGAAAATTTTTTTGAGATATTTGATGACAAGTATTAGCTCTAGTTTAATCCAGTATGTGCAGTAAATTATTATATCTTCAACTGTTTTCTGTTATTCAATAGCTAGAGCTTCAGTGAGCTCTAATATATTTAAAATTCTTTGGTATTTATTAAGTACTTATTTCTAATTTAATAAACATGTAAATCAACTGAGATTTATGGTTTGTTTTTGCAATGTTATGGCATGATTATAAATTAGTTATTTGTTTCGGGAATAGGGGAAAGTTTTGACTTAGTAATGATGATGCAATATAACTTTAAAAAGTAAGAACGCTTTAGGAGTCGATACAAACAAGACGCTTATATTTTATAGATGGCTAGAAGTAGATGACATTCGATGGTTCCCTTCTTGAGTATTAAACGTATTTGATGTTCAACACTAGCGTCGACTACCTTTATCGATTGTTGGCTTTTTGCCGGTGTTCCTGTTCAAGTATTCAGTTCGGTGTTACCTCCATTTGAGTTAGTTTGTATTTCAAGTACTTGACACAGATGAAGCGCTTAACAGCAGGACAGTTTGTTTTGCTATACATGTTTCTAATGTTCCATCAGAATTGAAGATTATTAATTTAATTCCTAGTTCAAATCTCCAACAGGAGGATGAAGGCAGGCAGGGCTCAAACAGGGGACCACTGAGATGATAGCCCAGAGCTCATACCTCAAGACCAGGCAGCCATCCATTTTATTTAGATAAATGACCAATAAAAATAAATTTTGCATAAATGCAAAAAAAAAAAATTGTTACATCTTGTGTAATCATTCAGTCAATGCTCACCTCAAAACTCATTTGAAGATGCCAAAAATATATATGAATAAGTATATATAATATTAAACATTAGTATTTCTAACATTGCTATCTTCTTTGGGTAGTAATATTCTGCAGATAAAAAAGGCAAAAAGAAAGTTTAAAATGCTCACTGTATCATCATTGTGGAGACTTCTATTCATAAACCTCTCTTCTTCTTCATCATCTTTCATATTCTGTTGGTGTAGCTGCTCTTTTAAGAGTTGAATGATACCCTCATTGCGAAGGATTGTGGCTTGCATTTCTCTAAATTTTTGTTCTTTATCTGCCAGATCACTTTTTTGTTTTGTCCTTTCTCTGACCATTTTGGATTGCAAATTTTTCTGAAAGAACAAATGAATGATAGAGAATAGTTAAGAACAAAAATAAATGAGTGATTGAAATATATTTGAAAAATAAATACCTTTTAAGCCTAAATAATGTAATTGCTTTTCATATAAGGAAATATTCATTAACATTTTCTTTATTATCAGATCAAATATTTTAAAAATTCTTTTGAAATGGAACATGCTAAATTAGAAGTCTATAATTGATATGACAATGCATTTTATTTTGGATAGCAATACTATTACAGAAGTAATAGAGCACAAAATCGGAAGCACATGACATAGTTCAACCAAAGTCATGTCCATTTGTCTTCAGATGGGTCTTCAAAATGCTCAGAAAATTTAAATTACTTTTCGAGGAGACCAGTTTCTGCAATGCTGTGACTAACTCTGTGTAGATGATTAAGTGTGATTAGGTGTATGTCAAGAAAGTTTACATGAATAAAAAATCAAATTTCCGCAGTGACCTTGATCAGTAGGTTAAACAAAACTACCTTGGAGTTCGTACTCCCATAATGGATCACTCTGCATAATGAGTTAAATTAAAACTTACACTGTAATGAACTGATAGTCTTGCAATAGCATCAGCCAGCTGTTGTCTGAAAGCTTTCCGAAGTGAGTTTACTCTCTTATCAAACAGAAAAATAGAAATATTATTTATTAAAATTAATGATTAAACTAGTAACTCTATGCTAATGTCTTTGTGTACTGGTACATCTAAGTTTTCCTTTCATTCATCTTGAACAAATCAGTTACTTACATCCTGATGATTTCTCTCAAGTTCTACAACTCTTTCATTTATTCTACAATACCTAGAATATGAAATATATATATATATATATATATGTTAACATATATATATGTTAACATATATATATGTTAACATATATATATGTTAACATATATACTATATATATACTTAGAATAACTTGTGTAAAACTATTTGATACAAAACAATTAAAATGAATTATAAAATCACTGGTGTAGGTTTAATGTCAAATTGTTAAAAAAGATTTTTTAGAGTTTAAAAAAGATGCTAACTGCTACTCCTTTCTCTAAAACTTATGTGTATCGCTAGGAATATAACCTAAACACCTTTGCCAGCACCACATTCAACATGTCTCTTTTTTACCAAGTAACCAATCAAAGCTTATAGATTTCAGTAACAATAAGAAAACTTTTCATCAGGACAGTCATGCAGAGTATGTAGCAAAATAGTTATTTCTATCTATACATATAAAGTAGGAAAGCATTTACAGTAATTTTTGCCAATGATAAAAAAATAATAATCATAAAAAGTGTCACTTCCATCTAGCATCCAATTTACAGCACAGTTAACTTTGCTCAGTGTATTCAAGATTTGTTATAGCTTAATTAATATTCACGTTAAACAAAGAGACATTTACAGTTCTAAGGATTTTTCCTGAATTTTTGATTCATGATCTGCTTCCATAACATGCTTTGTTAAGTTTATGTCCCTCCGGAGACTGGCAGAGTCCTGAAAAATGACAAAAATGATTCTTCCTTCTCTTTATATGTAACAAAATAAGATTGTTTCATAAAATAAGATATTCTTATATAACAAAGTAACTTTGATTAAAACACACCAATGTTTTAAGTTTGAGAGGAAAATCTTAATATTAATGAATACATTTACTTTCATAAATATATATATACATAGTATACACACATAATTAGGCCTACCAGTAGTAAGGTCTGTAAAACTTTAGTCATATC
Source organism: Biomphalaria pfeifferi (assembly GCA_030265305.1). Lineage (NCBI taxonomy): Eukaryota > Metazoa > Mollusca > Gastropoda > Planorbidae > Biomphalaria > Biomphalaria pfeifferi. The sequence goes on from JASAOG010000051.1 coordinate 1,903,354, forward strand.
TTTCAAGTCTAGAATTTCAGTAACTTCTGTCTGACAAGCCCTGTCTAAGCTAAAAAATCCTATCTTTGCCTGGTCAGAAAGAGCAGGTCTAGGAAAAAAAAAAAGATTTTTATCCATTTATTTTAATTAAATTTTAAAATGTAATAAAATATTAATGAATGATGAATAATGAACACATCTAAATACAAAAAAAAAAAAAACAATTAAAAAAACCCACTTAAAACACAAAAAGTTTGATCTAAAAAAGTACCATGTCTTAAATTTAGAATCACATAGCCTTGACTTTACATAGATCTAGCACAATTCTATAATGTAACTGAGAAATATATAGATCTATAGAGTTAATAATGCCTATAAAAGAAATGGAGCTGCCCTAGTCAAGAGAAAGAAAAAGAAAGCTGCCCTAGTCAAGAGAAAGAAAAAGAAAGCTGCCCTATCAGCTAGTCCTAAAACAGATGCATATATATAGACAAAATTTGACAAACTCTGCTGTTCCAGAATTGGCTTGATCAGTCATACAACAATTTGCCCCATCTCAAGACAAAACCAAAATCAGTGACTCACCTGAGCACATCCATTGTCTTCCAAGACAGAAGGAGCCTTATAAATAGGCTTACAGTTATTTTGTATTTAATAATTGGGCCTAGATGTCTATTAAGAGTCTATGTGTCTATGATTTTAAAGGCACATTCCTCATTCCATATGCTAAGACAAATTTGTACAAATGCTCCTTCTTCCCTAGCACTATTGGAGAATGGAATGGGTAATTGCCTGAGCTAGCCAGGAAAACCAGTGACTTGTCAGAATTTAAATCATTGGTTAAATATGCATGACTAATTTTAAATGCATGACACGTAGGACGTAATCATCTTCTTTTTTAAAGTACATCTGTAGGCTATTATATAAGATAGATAAGATGATATTTAATGATATTATTGATATAATTAATTACTTATAAATACCTTTTAGAGGCTTACAGAGACTTAGAGTAGGCCCTACTTAGACTAGAATTTGAGAATGAGATGATGACAGTTACTCTGAGTAATGATAAAAGTAGACTAGACTCTATGCTCTTCTAATGTTTGTAAAATGTTTTACATGTTTCGGATGTTGCTTCAGAGTTGAAGATAGTTTACTTCCTAGTCCAAACCTCCCACAGGATGATGGGGGATGGGAGCAGGCAGGGTTTGAACCCGGGATCATTGATAATCCAATGACAGTCCAGTACGCAAACTGCATGACCAGGCAGCCATCTACTACAGTATACTGATCTGGCTGTTGGCTGGTCATTTGATTTGCATACTGGGCTGTCGTTGAGATATATCGGTGGTACCAGGTTCAAACCCTGCCTGCTCCCATCACCGTTGTCCTACTTTTAGACTTTTCTACAATACACTACTTTATACTGACTTTAAGTTACTTTAACTCTAGATTGCTAGATCTAAGATCTAGTAGTATAGAAGTAGTACTAAATTACTAGAACTTAAGTTTGTCAAGATTTAGAATTTTAGAATCTTGATCTATTTTAAGGTATTTCTATTTACTATTAATATCAGATACTTAGCCTATTTATTACTATTTATGTTAATTATAATTATTAGATATATATATATAGTCTATATTAGTATAAATTATATAGGCCTATAAAATATATTTTAAAAATATTAATTTTTATTAGATTTAGATTTATTTACACAAAAAAAGTCACAAAATAAAGTATAAAGCTTACCGAAACAGATCTACTTCACTGTCTGACTTTCCATAAAGCGCTAACATACGCTCTTGTAGATCTTGTTCTGATCTATGATACGTATTTAAATCACCTTTAGAATATGGAAAAATGTCATATTCCTTAACAGACTTATTTACGTTTGAAACTCGAACGTCCGCCATTATTGTTTTATGTAGCAACAGAAGCGGAAAAACTACATGGAATTTAAAAATAAGTACTGGATTAAGTCAGGAACAAAACTACAATATATTGCTAAAACACTAGATTAGCAGATCTACATTACTGACAATAGTCAATAAATCTAGAATCTAGACTAGATCTAGTCTAGCTATAGATCTAGATCTAAAATCTAAATCATAAAAAGTATAAAGACATAATGTACATTGAATTTAGTGATCTAGATTAATAATATTATTAATATCTATTATTAATTATATAATATAATAATTTTTAATTAATATAATTTAATAATAATAATCTATTATTTCTAGAAATCTGGAGTCTTGATCTAGATCATAGTCAAAGATGATGATGATCTGGTAATCTAGTCAAATCTAGAGTCTAGTAGTTGTAAGCTAGTTGATCTAGTCACTAGTCTTATCTTATATGATACAGACGTTACTTCAAAAAAGATGATGATTACATCCTACCATAGTCTTAGACTAGTTATACTTTTTCAGTTATAGAGTATTAGAGTCTATAGAATAATAAATATATAATCTATATTATAAATTATACTATATATATTATATACAGTCTCTATTAATTATTTTATACTAGAACTAGATTATACTCTATTGTCTAGAATCTAGACTATATTATTATATAGTATATAGTTAATATAGTAGTATAAGTATAAGTTTATTAAATACGATGATTATATTATTTTTAATTATAAATATTGTTGTAATTCTAAGGCAGGTCCTCAACAAAGGAAGAATAACAGTGATAGTGATTTAATAAATAAAATAAATAACACACACAAACCAACAGGATGCCAAGTTCTCTTAGTTCTTCTTCTCAACTAAGCCGGAATCCATCATGTCTCTATTTCCTGTCTTGCATTTCCAACTCTCTTGTGGAACAGTGTGCTAGTGCGCACCATGTATATCAGCACGGGAACAGAGTTACAACAATTTATTTAATTATATAAATATAATACAATCTAGATGATGATGATCCTATGAGTATCTTTATTGAGTCGACTATGTTATATCATTATAAATATTTATAAAAATAATAATTAATATGAATGATAATAGATTCTATTTAATTTTATTTATAATATAATAGATTGTATTATATTAATCATGTCATAATCTAATTTTATAGAACTTTTTTTGTTATTGCATTATTCAGTGAGTTAAGCCAATAATAATAATAGTAAAAAATGATTATCTAGATCTGTTAATAATATCATCATGAGTTGAGATCTTGAGTAGATCAATGTTTCTATAGCCTACTTATAGTAATAGACTAAACTCTAAATCTATAATTTTAAATTAGATCTAGCTCTAGTTGAAATAGTTCTAGCTGAGTATCAGTCTCACTTAGTGACATTGTACCATATTGAATATGTATTGTCAAATAAGAATCTAGATATATATGTTTATGACTATGATTAGATCTCTAAGTCTTTTAAATCTAAATTTATTTTAGGATTAAATTGAGCCAGTCATTTCAAACAATGGATGAAAATATAAATTTATTACGAAAGACTAATAAAACAAGACGAGAGACCGCTGTAAGTTAATCTTTTTTTTTTTTTAAATATAGAGACTAATATTTTAATTTATATCTAGAATCTTTATATATATATATATATATATATCACTTGTAAAGTCAAAGTACAGCAAAAATCAAAGAATTGTCGTTTTAATTGTTTCCCAAATTTGTGCATCTCACTCAACTACTCTTTAACAATAAATCCAGCATCTCATCCGCCTGGATATTAAGCCAGGAGTAACTGCCTGTACTGACAGCCAGGTGAAGGTAACTACCTAGTGCCTCTAGAACCAGGAGTTTTGAACAGCCTAGTCCATCTTAGAGAGGGTCATTCTGATTTTAAAACATTTTTGACTTACAACTTAAGGGAAAATCAAGAGTGGATCCCCTTTGGCATTGGTTTATCAACTGTGGCATTCTCTCTGAAAGCTCCTGCAACTGAATACTGTATTGCAAAGCATTCTTTTAGATTACCAGCAACTTAGAGAGAGGCAGCCCATGATGCATTTTTCTATGTACTGAAAATGTGCCGTAATGAGGACCTAAGGTTTAATTAAATTCAATCTCCTGGATTTTTAGGTTCATAAATGTAGCTATCTATCTATAGGTCCATAGCATTACCAAGCTCAGAAGTGTACTACTTTCAGGTAGTACTGTCATTAGCATATCTTTTTCAGATATATCTATCTATAGGTCCATAGCATTAACAAGCTCAGAAGTGTACTACTTTCAGGTAGTGCTGTCATTAGCATATCTTGTTCAGATATATCTATCTATAGGTCCATAACATTACCAAGCTCAGTAGTGTACTACTTTCAGGTAGTACTGTCATTAACATATCTTGTTCAGATATATCTATCTATAGGTCCATAACATTACCAAGCTCAGAAGTGCACTACTTTCAGGTAGTACTGTCATTAGTATATCTTGTTCAGATATATCTATCTATAGGTCCATAACATTAACAAGCTCAGTAGTGTACTACTTTCAGGTAGTACTGTCAGTATACTGTGAACTAGATCTTGTTCAGATATATTGTAGAAGTGAGTAAAATCTGAAGTATATGTAATATACATTTCTTTTTTTTTTTGTTTTCCATTTAATTTATTGTAAAAAAAAAATTGTTTTCTGTTTATAAGCGTCAGACATTCCTTTATAAAAAATGAAATTATGTCATAGGGAAGGATTTAAACATTAGACCCTCATAATAAAATGCACCTGCCTCATGCCCTGGAAGTTAAATAATTCTTTAATCTCAACATCTTATTTTTGTTATAATATTCATGAGCATTGATATTACTTCATAAGTAACCAGTTGAACCATCAGAATATTCTTGTGGCTATTTGGTGATCCAGAACAAAAATTTAGCCTAAAGTGATGTATTATAGTACTAGGGCCACTATTGCAACATTTGAACACTATTATGCCCTGTATTATCTGCCTTTTTTACAACAAAACATCTGAAATGAATAAATAGAAATTAAAGTTATTTACATCTCTACTAAATGCATAAAGACAATTCATAGTTATGCAGCCATCAATGAGCAACAAATCATAGCAAAATAAAAGTTTTTTTTTTTTTTTTTTTTTAGTTTTAACTTTGTATATTCTGTGTTAATGGTTTTCAGGTACAAGGCACAAATGATAGCAGTATTGTCAGCAAGTGCTCCACATCAACTTGTGGCTACTTCAATGATCCTTACCTTCATTATTTTGTTTCCAAACAGAGTCGAAGAGCTCCACTTATTCATAGGTAAAATTGAATTCCTCTAATCTTCTTATCTTATCTTATATAATACAGGCATTACTTCAAAAAGAAAATGATTATGTCCTACAGGTCATGCATATTAACCAATAAAATACTTTACCAAAATGATTTTTCAGTTTACCTTTATCAGGGATTATTTATAACAAAAATGAACAAACTTAACTAATACATTGTCTGCTATATTCTTTTTTTTTTCTTTTTTTAACATCCAGGGGTTATTACATAAGAGCAGTAGCATTTGATAGGATTTTAAAGAACTTCTTAGAATTATACAAAAACTCAAAGAAACAAGTAAGTTTTTTCTTTACAATGTTTTTTTTAAACCACATTTCTTGAATATCTTTACTAATATCATAATTGTTTATATTTTTACAACTTACTCTGTCTGTCTGGTAAAAAAGTTTGCAGACATTATTTCTACCACACCTAATATCGGATCAAGCTGAAATTTTGCACAATTATTTCTTTTACCTGACAACACAAGAATGAATAAAAAAAAATTAACCAATTAGTTAATTAACTATTTTCAACTGGTCTAGACAAGTGAAAGGATCATAACATTTTGAGAAAGCTAAATGCATGAAATTGCACTAAACAAAAACAATTGGTAAAAATATTTCTGAATGCACAGATTATTATTGTTAGTCTAGATCTATTACAAAACCAATTCCATGACTAATCGAAACTAATTGATAAATTCTATATATTTTAATATTACAATATTGTATGAAAATTCTATAAAAATTGACATTAAGTTATCAAATGCTGTTATAATTTTTTATACTTCTCAGGTAATATCTCTTGGCTGTGGCTTTGATTCAACATATTTTAGACTGAAGTCTTGCGATCTTCTACAAAATACTGTTTTTTGTGAGGTAATTCTTATTAGTGCAACTATCTTCTAATTAATCAAAAGGTTTAATCAATCTTTTTTGTTTAACTTAAATGATTATGATTAGCTTATGATTTATGATTTTTTTAAATTTTGCAATAACATTGTCAAGATTCTGACTGAATTTCCTTGTTAATTCTTTTTTTCTTAATTTGTCTTTCACATATTTAATTATTTGTTCTGCATTTGATTAAAAAAAATTTGATTTTTTATGATACAATTGAATATATTCTTTACTATTCCTAATTATATTAAAAACTAACAGATAGATTTCCCAGAAGTTGTAAAAAAGAAAAGGCTTCTAGTAGAAAATAATGAAGATTTGTTAAAACTGGTTGAGAAAATAAAGGAGCAGCCACTTTCACCACACATAGGTAATAAGGCTATTCTGAGTTTGTCTGTTTGTGTTTAAACGCTGAGTATTTTCTTTAACACCTTCTAAAGTCTATGACTAAAAACTCTAATTTTAAAAGCTTTATAAAAATGTGATTAGAAAAAGTAGAACATTTCCTCAAAGAAATTTATGTCAATACCTGACAGAGTCAATCTCTTGATGAAGAAGATCAAAATAAGAGCTTTTTATTTTTTTGTATCAATGTCTGATCATTGGGGCTTTTATGTCCACAGTTATGACTGTCTATTATGGGTTTATAATTGTAACATTGTCATTCTTATTTGTATCATTTTCTAGCAGCAGTCAAAGTGGCTTTTATTTAATGGGCTCAACACATGTTCTAGTTTCATGTTGGATTTCCCTTTTTGTTTGGGATGGTTGCAGTGGGATTGCAGGTTTTTAAGAATAGACAAAATTTATCTAACACAATATATATTATTCCTTTGAAAATTAAAACTGTGTACAGCAATGACAAAATATAATTCAACTCTGTTTATTGTACTTAAAAAGTTTTCTTTAAAATCTTACAAGGTTACATAGTAAATTAGAATTCATGTAATTTTTATACTGAGAACAACCTTTTAAGGTTCATTACATTAGTTATCTAGCTGCTTGTACTAAATCACTTTCAAGCGAAATCCAAGATTTGAAGCTACTTGGCTTTACACATACATAATGATTGAACAAAATATTTGTTATGACTTGCAGGAAACCATTGCCTTGTTTACATATTGTTCCAGAACTCAGCAGTGCTGACTACCATCTCCTGGGAGTGGATCTAACACAGCTCAACACTTTGGAAGCTGCCATCAAGATGTGTGGCCTGGAGTTTGACATTCCTACACTACTTTTATCTGAGTGTGTTATGACTTACATGACAAGACGGTGGTAAAGAGATTTCAAATTTAATTTATACATTTTTTAAAAATTTTATTTCATATTCTTCTAATTTAATAATATAAAATAACATTAACAAAAATGATTTATGTTAACTCCATGTTTATTAAATCTTAGTTCAACAGAGCTGGTAAAATGGGCATCAGAGACTTTTGAAGAAGCCATTTTTGGCATGTATGAACAGGTAATTGTGTTAAATAATATTGACATAAAATATTTCAATCTAGTTTTAGGAAGTTTTTTAAGTTTTATGTCCTTTATGTTCTTAAAGTACTTTGAACCTTTATTGTGTTTCTTAATGGCGCTATACAAAAGGAAATTGTTATTATGATTCGTATTATTATAATTGTTAAGTGAAAGAACTGATGCTTTCATAATCTTATATATGATTACCTTTTTATTTCTCAGATCAATCCAGAAGATTCCTTTGGACTTTTTATGTAAGTAATATGAAATTGATTGGTTTGGGTCTTATTAATATTTGAATACATTTTATAGTATAATTTTGGGATTACATTATAATAGATTTGTGTGTAGGATTATGTATAGTAGTAAGAGGAGTTTATTAAAAATGCAATCTCAAAATGGTAATTCTAAATAAAGACATGTATATGTTTGTCACTTAGATCTAGTTTACTGTTCTGTTTTTTTTTTTTTATGAAGTATTAAGTAAGATGTACTTTTTCAAATATTTATTCTTATATGTTACACAATTTGCTTTGAGCTAAGCATGAAGATATTTTGTTTATTTTATTGTTTTCTGTAGCTAAATTTTAAATGTCTTTTTGAACGAAAGCTATTAAGTTTACTTTAATAATACCCAAAGATTAGAGAAAAAAAAAGAATTATTGTTTTTTTTATTATAAAAATACAATAGAAATTTTTTCCCAATTTGTTTGGTCATTTGATAGGATTTTTGTTTAAATTTTCAGGCAAAATCATTTCTATTCTATTGGATCACCATTAAAATGTATAAATGCATTCCCATCTATTGAATCACAGCGGAAACGTTTCTTGAACACAGTAAGATTTACTTGACATTTTCTGTTTGTGATAATCTTGTTAGCCTGCACATTGGTATGGTTGACTTGAGTTTATTCTAGTAACTTTTAAATGAAAGTTTCTTGTAATGATGTTCTATTTTTCTTGAGCTCTTAGAGCTGATAGAAAATACATTGAACAGTGCTGGACTTATTTCTTCTGTATGTATTTTCTGAGAAATGCCATTTTAGAAGCTACAAAACTATATAGAATAAAAGCTGTCATTTTCAGATATTTTATCCAACTTATGAGAAGAAAAAGTATTTTGATACTTTCTAACAATTGTGTATAACTCTCCATATTTTAAACCTTTTTTTTTTAACATTTACTTAATTTTGTTTTTCAGGGTTGGGTCTGCTGTGAGGTCTACGACATGAACACATTCTACTCTCTGTTTGTTGATGACAAAGAAAAAAGACGCATTGAGAGCTTAGAAACTTTCGATGAGTATGAAGAGCTGAACTTGAAATACTCTCATTATTTTATTCTGACTGCTTCCACTGTTGAATTGCCAAAAAGTTTAATAACTTATGGAGACTCAGAAAATGATAAAAAGAGTAAAACATATTTTTTTCTCTATATTTTTTATGTTTAATCATGCGAAAATGATTGTGAGCAACATGCACTGTCATAAGAAAAAAAAAAGATCTTATTTTTAAAGGGAAACTCCGATGGTTTTTCAAATTTGAGTTATTGACATATTTGAATTCTGCGTAAAAAGTTGTAATAGTAAACATTTTACCATTTTTTATTTAAATGCTTAGAAACATTTATATTTAATAAATTAGACAGTAAATTCTTGACATCTCCAAAAAAACGGAAACTGGTCAGTGTAAGGCTAGTCGGTCATGACAAGACAACCAAGCGATAGTGTTTGTTGTGTGTTGAGTGGTCTGGCGAGAAAATACAGACTGCCGTGGTTAGTCAAGCATGTAAATCTACTTTTAATATGCATTTTTTCTTTGCTTACAAGATCTAACTGCATAGACGAAAATATATTTCTTTTACGAGAATGTTAACTTTGCTGTATGGTCTCCCATTATACAATAAGTCTATAAATTAAATTAGTAGGCTAGTGTGACGTCACATAGAAACCCGGTGAATGTCTGACTGTTTTGGATGCGCAGGAAAATTATGTCAGAAAAACATCCATTACTAAGTTATTATTGCAAATAAAAAAAAAAAAGAATAATATATTCATTATCTGTAAATAAAAACACATATTATATCAAAATTGTCAAGACTATCGAAGTTTGCCTTTAAAGACTTTCCATCTTAAATAAAATATGCAGCATTTTTCCAGCTTAATATTTTGAAGTGTTACTGATGTTCTTTACAATTTTATCTTTACTGACTAGAAGTAATCTATTTCTTGACAATTATTTCAAATTAAAGTGACTACTTAGAACTTGAATATACCTTTTTGTTTTAAGGTTTCAGAAGTTTTTTAAAAATCTTTCTACAAAATTATTTATTTTATTGGAATATAAATGCTATTAATTAATAGTGTGAAATTATAATGGTGAGCATGAATGCACTTAGACTTTATCAAATTTATCATCTTGTATTTTAATATTAATTCTTTGGAGTTAGATTACCCCAGTTAACCAAATATATTTTTTTTAACCATATTTAAAGAGATTTAATATTTGTTTTTAACATTAATTTATTTCAGTAATTCCTCTAGAACCTGCAATAACTGGTATCTTGTCATTCACATATGTGCCAGATGGAGACCAATCTTTACGTAGATTTGGTCATGCATCCAGTCAGATCTATCAACATTATACTATAACCACAGGTGGCTTTGGTGAAATTGATGGCCGCCACCAGAGGCTGGCAGAGATCACTGTGACTGATGGGAGAAATTTCAAGTCCTGTCATGTCTTGTGTTGTTCTGCTCATATTCAGTGTAAGAGATTTGAATGTTTGTTTTTTCACTTCATTTTGCTCTTTTATTTAGAGGTCTGTACTGTAGATGCGTTGTTTTTAACACTACTCAGAAATAGTTAGTCATCTTTAATGCCTTGAGGTTTTTAGGACAGATAAAGAATACCAGTTTCATTGTTTTTGGTTGACAATGGTGGAATATGGCCGTCTCCAATATGATTGAAAAATCAAGATTTACATTTTGTATAGGTATCTCTAATATACTTTTTTTTTTATTTGATCATAATTCCAGTTTTAATGACCTTTTCTTGAAAGTAAAAGAAAAATCTCAGTGCATTGTAATGTTAGTTGAATCCAGTTAATGGAACCATATTGAGACATGATCATTTTTGGTCCTAATAACAATCTGGTCCATTTACTGGATTTTACTGTAAAAAGAATTAGTTTTAGTACTTTAGGATGAAGTCCATAATATGAAGTATATGTCTGTCAAAAAAAACAACAACCTGCTCTCATGTTTTTTTTTCAGACTCCAGAATGCACCATACATCAGTGCCATTATCCAATGGTATAACATATCTGTTTGGGGGGCGACAATCTCCTTACTTCATGTGCAATCAAATGTTAAAGCTCATTCTCACCTTAGACAAACATAAACAATCATGCCCTGGTGACATAGGAAGTGCAAGAGGGACATCCTCCCCAATAGAAAGTGACCACTTGGTCACTGGTAATGGAACATTCCAAGGCAGTGACTTAGAACAGTGTAACCACAGTGAGGATGGCCAGAGGAACCATTCTATTGATAGTATTAAACATTGTGATTCTAACTGTGATTGCTGTAATAGTACATTCTCCTGGGACTTTGAATTGGGAACATTACAAGTGAATGTTGTGGCACATAATGGGAAACAGCCGAGAGAGAGATGGAGGCATGCTGCAGTAGCTGTAACTATTGATGGTAAGAAAATATTCTATGTACAATTATTTTTTTTTATTATCATTTTTAAAATTAGTTTATTAACTTTCCATCTTAGAGATTTTTATTTTAAAATATTTCCTAATATTGAATCCACATCTTAATTTTGTTTTTTTCTGTACTTAAAGCTTTGCTGTTTGTAATATAGCAGTCTACTAGAATTGTTTTCTACCAAAGCAACATTTCTTCTTGTAAAATACCATTCTTTTTGTTTTTTATTTCATGTGAAAGTTAAGTTAGCGTTAATTAACATATGCAGGGATAAACATTTAACACATTGTTTTTTAGTTGTCCTATTTTTGCCATATATATATATATATATATGATCAGCAGCCTGCAGGACTTAGTTTGTGTACTACTGATCTACTGGATTGAATTTAGATCTATGTCAAACTTGAAGAATTTTCCCTTCACATTTTTAAAATTTTGTCTTGAAAATAAAAGAAGAGTATAAAAATGTATAGGTATCTCTAATATTCAACCAACATATTTATATCAATATAAATTACTGTGAACATGCGTTTACCTGATTTGTTAAAAGTTTGGTTCTTTAATAGAGATACAATTAGGAAATTCGTATCTATTTTTAGGGCATCCGGTTGTGAGAGGGACATTAAACATACACTACCGTCTCCGCCATGATCTAAGAAACTTTTTTGCCAAGTTTAATCAAGATTGGTCAAACGGTTTTGATTTTTAATCGGGACATACATACATACACCTTCTGCTTTATATATTATATATAATATTATATACAACCTGGTGTGAATATTTATAGACTTGAAAAATAATTTTTTAAATTCTAGTTTTATGGTAAAATAAATTCTAAGACTTTTGGATAAATCCATTATTGGTCTTTATAAAAAAAAGTAATGTACCCCTTTCAGAAAGAGGAAAAGACACTATTAGTATTGTGTGGCCTGTCTGTCCGTCCGTCTGTTCCGTTTAGATCTCAGTAACAAGAAGAGAAAATGAAAATTGGACATCATGATATTTTAGGTCATTAAAAGTTCTGATGCAACGGCTACTTTTTTCTTTTCTGAAAGTGAAACATCTAATTTTTAAAATTACATATGCAAGCAGATTTTTAAAAAAAACAACCACTTTTAAATGAAAAATTTCAGGGGAGGTAAGTTTTTTTAAATGGTCACAGACTTCTTCATTAATAGCTCAAGCTTCATTCATAGATTCACGCATTGGTAAAAAAAATTTGTATCTAAGGTCACAATGGAAAAAGTTTGAATGGATTATTATAAAATATATTTTCCATTTATTAACTAACTCATTGAATGGAATACTGATTGAAATGTTGTTTTTCCACACAATCTGTCTTTGTAACCTTGTTTGGCATTTGTTAAGATGTACAGTTTAGCTAACTGTATCACAGAAAGTCTAGATTTTAATGATTGGCTTTAATGTAAAGATGCATGTCATTATTTAGTGTTAGTTTCATAACTGAACAATACGCATCTTACATTCATTTTCCTTCTTCGACATGGTTTCCAGCTGAAATTACAGGAATGTTTTAACTTTGTTATTCAGGGAAAGAGAAGCTATTTATTCACGGAGGTAAAACTAAAACTTGTGATGTTCTTGGCGATTGTCATCTCTTTGATCCTGAGACAGAAACTTGGGAAGAGGTTAGTCACAAACACTGTTTTATTTGTTAAGCATCATCTGTTCTGCCTTTGTAGCAACACATTGGTTTACGAATTTCAAAAGCTGTCATGTACTACATTGAAATATTACTGAAGTTTTGAAGAATCTATCATCATTCTTGTCTTAAGTCTCACTGTCAATGTCTAATAACCCTCGTCAACTCTTTTGTGTTGACAAAGACATTTAGTTAATCTATAAGGTTTTGATATAGTTTTTTATATTTTCACTGAAATCCTTTTTTGTAGCTGTGAAATCACTCATTCGTTTTGAAAAAAGCATTAATTATGCCACATTACTGTGAGTACTAATAACAAAAAACACTTGAAGCACAATACACACATAATTCATCTGACTTGTTTATCAATACACAAAAACAGTGGGGGGGGAAAAAAAGTAAATAAAAGATAAAAACAAACATTGTTTTTCACTTTTAAAATAAAAGAGCCACAATATGTCAATAAAAGCACTGATTCTCTATCCCTGCAACAGTAAATCTAAATAATTTTCAATTGTTGTTAGCATAGATTACAACAGATCCCATTCTGTATTCAATAGTTGCAACCAAGTGTTGGGAATTGATTGAAGTCACAACAATAACAGAAAAATGTGTATTAAAAGTTTGGTTTTGGTTTTAAATATTTTTAAAGTCTCAAATATAAGATTACTAAGAGATTTCTCTATAAATTCTGCTTTTAAATGAATGTTAATTATTTTTAAAAATGCAAATGATTTTAGAATGTTTACAGGTTTATAACATAATTTATGGTTTATTAATATAATTAATATACATTTTAAAATATTATCAGAACATTTCAAAAACATTAATATTTACAGTAAGCAAATAATTCAAAACTCATTGAGTTTTTGTACTAGTTTTATACAAGATCTTCAAGCATTCAAATATAAATGGTTATTTTTTTCAAATAAACATGTAGAATTTTTTTTTTAAAGTGAGTGGCAGTGTACCTACTTCCCCTTGTGTAAGCATTATTCGTGTTTCGTTTGACTGAGTCTCTCTGACAAGATACTGCCCACTCATTGGTCAAAGTATAAGTGGACCCTCTTCAGCTCATTTCACAAATAAACGGATAGAAATCATGTGTATTAAACTTGGTAGACAGGAAATGTCAAACTAACTTATGACTAACAAACTCATCCTTGGTAAAAAATTATGTTTAGATAATACATATAGATTGAACCTCAATGGTCACAGCACTATAAATAACAAACACAAACTCATTCCTTTTTTTTTTATAACTTGTACCTTAAAATATAGTCAGGCAGAAAGACCTGCGCACTTTCAAAATACAAATGTTATTTGCATGACTTCCTAACCTCTTTAGAGTCATGACCAAAATTTTTAAAAATTTAATGGGACTACAACTCCATTGTATAGTGGCTTTTATAAGTGGTCCAAGTGGGAACAATTGCTAGAAATTATAAGCCACTATCCCTACTGGTTTGCTAATATTTCTACCATCTTTTATCTTATACTGATGTAACAAAATTTTTTTTGATGTCTTGTTTCCAGTCATTGTTGCCTAGTGCTTTTTGGATTCATATTTCTTTTGCATTGTGGGTTTCATTTCCCATCTTTCCTAGGTCATGCTAGTTGTGTCCACTCAAACCCCATTTTCATTAATACAGTTTGTAATAAACAGTTTTTTAATAAAGTTTCTGTTTATAAATGTAACATATCATTTGTGGGGCAGAAACATTTTTTATAAATTTTTGATGATCATCCAGTATTATAACATATATTTTAACAGTCCATCAGTGAAGTGAGTACTAGTCGCAGCAGTTGGTTTTTTAGGTACATTTTAATGTCATTTCTGTAGAGTGTTGATCTGAGTCTAGTTGTTAGCTTCACTTCACTGATAAGTTACTAATGTTTATAAAAACAGCAGTAATCAGGGATCTGCTATTTGCTGATGACTGTGCCCTAAATGCCTGCTCTGAAAATGATCTGCAGAGCATTGTCAGTGACTTCTCAAGTGAATGTTCAGACTTTGGCCTTACCATAAACACAAAATAAACTGAAGTCTTATATTTGCCTGCTCCCGGGTAAGCCTACTCGGATCCAAGCATCAAGATAAATGGACATGATATAAATGCAGTGGACAGATTCACCTATCTTGGCAGCACACTCTCCAGAAATGGAAAGATTGATAATGAAATCGATCTGCGTTATCGCTAAGGCCAGTGCATTCTATGGCAGACTGTTTAAAAATGTCTGGAACAAACAATGTATCACCACAAACACAAAGCTAGAGGTCTGTCGAGCTGTCACCCTCCGTACATTGCTCTATGCCTCGGAAACGTGGACAGTATACAGAAAACATGAAAAAAAACTGAACCACTTCCACATGACATGTCTAAGAAAAATGCTGAATGTTAAATGGCAAGAAAAAAATAAAGATACTGAAGTCTTTCAAAGAGCGGCTCTGCAAAGCATCCACGCAATCCTGATACAGTCCCAGCTACGATGGGCAGGACATGTCTGCAGAATGGAAGATCCCTGCATCCCTAAATGTCTCCTGTAAGGCCAATTAAAAGAAAGAAAGCTCTCACAAGGTGGACAAAGAAAATGCTTTAGGGACACCATCAAAGCTCTGTTCGGCATTAACCCATCCAACTGGGAGACAGACTCACACGATAGAGCATCATGGCGTCGCGCTGTGAAAACTGGCACACAAATTGCTGAGAAAAAGAGAACAGTGCTGGCAGAAGAAAAGCGCCAGAGAAAAAAGCAAGGCCAATGACACTAGCTCCAGCTGGAATAACTGCCCAGTATGCAGCTGAACTTTCCGGGCTCACATAGGTCTCACCAGCCACATGAGGAAGCACAAAACCCCAATGCAAAGCCCTCAGCCCCCTGGATGACAAAAGTGGTCATCATCGAATCACAATGAATGAACTATATATAATGTTTACATTTAATCATGGAATGCTTGATAATACTAAAGGTATACATTTAATTAATTTCATATTCATGATGATGGCTCACAAAAACATTAAAAGAAAAATAATCTAAAATGAAATCCTTTATGGCTTGCAGAGTATCAAATTATCATTAAATGTAGATTTTATTTGCTTTAAATGTTCTAAGCTATTTGTTAGAAGAATTTGTTTTGTATGTGTTCAACAATATAAGACTCACATAGTTTTACATTTGAATTTTTTTTCTTAATACTACTGCCTAGATCAAAGCTAATGTAAAGCTTTTAAAAAAATTGTTTAAGAACTTTTACCACCAATTTTAGGTTGATTGTCTTTGCTTTATTAAAAATGATTGTCTTTGCTTTATATAATGTAGTAGTCCTATTTACATGTCTTTATTATTATTTGTTCGCCATCTACACTTTAAATAGAAATTTATGCAATGAACAAACATATTTTTCTGATACCCGTGTTCATTGTATGCATGTGTACACATTTTCATTATATTATCAAACCTCTATATGAAATTATTAAATGTTATCTAACACTTGAATGAATGAGGACTGAATTTATAGCTACATCCATCAGCCATTTCATTCTTTTTTGAATAAACATGAAAGTGTTAATAAATGTTCACTACTCGAACTAGTCTATTGAATGTCATCACTTTTTATTGATGCTCGCCTCTTCTTGATCAAGAAGGCAAAGCTAAAGACTAAGGCTTTGCACTCTGCCCTAAATTTGGGACTGCAGAAGCCGTAGACAAAAAAGTTGACTGCTGTGTTAAAGAAATATGATCTTACAAAGATGTTGTACATGACAATACCAGTGGTGTTGAGATTCTGGTCAAAATGTTTGTTGAAAGCTTGTGTGGCCTTGAGAATGATGTGCGGAAGGAAACTTATAACAAAAACTATAGTGATACAAAATAGCATCATTGTTGTTTTTCTAGTTCTAGAGTCTCCAGCTTGAGATACTTTTCGAATGCGATGCATGACAGATTGTTTCCTTGACTGACTTTTTTTCTCATCTGTCTTTTTAGCAATTGACCTGTAAATAATAAAATATCTTTATTAGTTATTATGGTTAAAGATATACATTTATTCATAATTTGCAATTATTTGTCAACAAACATTGAATGGTAATATTCCACTGCATGTGAGAAACGTTTGCACCAATCCAGAAAGTTGACTCTGCAATATAACTGAGATATAAACCATAGGATCTATACAAAGAGACATCTCTGAAGCACCATATCAATGCCTACATTAGCAACTACAAATGAAACACACATAAAGAAACTTAAAACTCTGTTTATATTGCAGCTGTGTTGTAATCTTTTGTATAATGTATTAGTAACTTATGCAAATAAAAAATATTAATAATAAATATTATAAAGGTTTTCAGTTTAAACAATGTGTGAGCATATGTAATTTAAATAATCAGTATTAGGGAGCAATTGTGTAACTAAAGAAAAATTGTCCATCATTGTGATTATCAGAGTTGGACTTCTGAGACAAAGGTTTTGAGTTTGTATCCTGTAAAAAAAATTATTGTTTTTTTATTGATTTTCAAGAATTCTGTCTTCTTTTATGTATACGTCTCATCAGTTATGTCTTTTAGATAACTGACTACTGTAGAGTAAAGAGGGGTGGAGGCCTTGTGCCTTTTTACTTCAATATTAAACTTTAGCTGCCATCAAAACTCAAACTTTTATAGGGAATTTCTTTTTTCTTTTTAAATTCAAATGCATTTTAGAATAATATTGAATACATCTATTATAGATGTTTTCCCAAATAGTGAATTACAAAATTTATATTTTAGAGGCAATTCTTTTTATTTTAATTTATCATTTAAACCAGGATGTGGCATTATTTATATCAATACATTTTTCTCTTTTTTTCTATTGTTTATTTTATACCATTGAAACTTGATAGTCTAAATGTCTTATTACTGTACAATATAAATACAATTTTCTTGACATATACAGTTTTTGAGGTCCAGCAAACCTTTGGTCCCATTACTGTCAGACTCTCAAGGATCAACTGTACGCTTTGAAAGTGCATCTTTTATTCTCTGGCCCAATCTCTTTTGTGAGCTGTGAGAGAAGGGGCTATTCAGGATGTGGTTTCCCTGCTTCCTTTAGGTGCTCAACAAACCAAACTCATCTCAAGTGGGTATCCAAACTTGAGCGCCCTTGACTGGTAGCCAAGCAGTTTATGTCACTCAGCCATACATCCCACAACTTTTGATGTTGATGTTATTTTATGTCAGTCTCAACCCATCCTTGCTTCCTAATAATCTATATTATCACTTGACTTTGCTTGGCCCTTTGACTGCCAGTGGAGCATAGGGCCGCAACACTACCTCATTCCTCAAACTTTGTTCTGGGCACTACCCCTCATTTGGGTCCTGCCGTCTTTGCCTCTTGGTCTACTGATCTCCATGCTTGCTTTGGTCTTCCAGACTTTCTCTTCCCCTGCGGGCTCCAGTCTAGAGCCTGTTTTGCATTCTTGTTTTCTGTTCTTTGCATTGATTGCCCAAGCCAGACTCATTTGCATCTTTTTATTTCCTGTTCTATTCGTGTTTGCCTAGTTGTTTCCCTTAGAATGTAGTTTGAAATTTTGTTAGGCCATCGGACACCAATTACATGTCACAAAATTTGTTGGTGAATGCCTGGAGCTTGTCTACATTGTTAGCTGTTACAAAGTCACTTCTACAGAATAATGCAATTCTACTGCATAAATTATTCATAACTAAAAAGTATTTATAAATTGTCCTGAAAATGTCCTGAGCTTTTTTTAAAAATAAATTGGAAATTTGTCTTTTTGAAAACAATTTATTTCTGTATGTGCACAAAGCTTTAATAAAGAAAAATATAATAAGAAGCTTAAAAAAAATAACTAACATATTAACTTACTCTTTATGAGTAGGACTTTCTTTGTCCTGATCCATTTCATGCAGTACTGAGGATTCTTTAACCTCAACAAATGAAGGCTCATTATTGTCTTGGTGGCTGCTGTGAGGCTTGTCTAGAACATGGCCACTACCTTGTCGAACTGCTTTGACAAAAGAGTGATGTCTCAGCACCTGCTTTCCTATCAAAATGTACAAGATTATCATTATTGTGAAGGCTACCAGAAAGACAGCAAGTAGAAGAATGCTGTAAGCCCGCTGGAGTGGGTGGTTCTTAAATGCTTCACTTGTGGAACATTCAAGTCCATACAACGTCTGATTTTTGTATAGCTTATCACTATTAGTAATATCTATAGCTGTGTAAGACAGTCCATACATAATTGGTGATGGAATCGCAATGACAGCAGCCAGTAAACTCAGCAAGAAAATCCTCTTCCAAATATCTTTAGACGTGTAGTGGTCATTAAGGGGTCGGCAGATCCTTTGAAATCTGTCCACTGCAACCAGCACCAGCAACAAACCAGATGCGACAAGGATGATGGTAGTGACCATGCGTAAGCCACGGCACATTACCTCACTGGTGAAGCTGTAAGAGAATCTCATGTCCACTATTTCTCCTGGTATGCTGAACAGGCATGTAACAAGATCATAGCAGGCCATTGCCAGGATGGCTGATCTAGCAGAGCTTGGAGTGAACTTTGTGAAATACACATAGAAGACTAGGATGTTCCCTATGAAGCCTACAAACATAATGATGCTGAGCAACAGGAGAGCCGGCAAGAGGGTCATTGCCATCTGGTCACTATGTTGTGATCTTATTCTATTCACCTCATCCTTTGTGAATATAGTACAGCTGTCAGAGGGTAAAGGTGATGTATACATGATGTACTGTTTAGTAGTTCACCACTACAATAGTGACAATATCCTATGGTCAGATATCCCTCAAGTCAAATCAGCTATACCAAGACATCCACAAAATGTTTGTTTTCTCTATGTAGTTTGTTTTAAACTTAGGCCTCTATGCTGTATGAGTTCCAATCTAGGACACCACTTTAAAATACACCAGGCTGTCTGATGTACTTAAAACAGCTGACTGCTATCACCAAGCAATATTGACTTCACCCAGAGGTCACAACAAACAGCCACAAATTGTTGGGCCCAACCTGTTCTATTTGGTTCTCACCCTCCCTACTCACACTTTCAAGTGACATGTTTTACTGTAAAACTGTTGATGTTCTGGCCACTCAAACTACAAGCTCTTTGTTTCTTTTATTTGAATAGATTCATTTTTTTTGTAGCTATAAATATTTTATTAAAAATGTGTGCTGCACATTTAACTGAAAACTTCTTTCATAAACCACATCATCTGTTAACATCTATGTGATGACACACTTAGAGGGAATCCCTGATATTGTTTCATAGGAGATGGGTTGATAAAGTAGTGAAGCATGGGCTAGTGCAGCAGTTCTCAATCTTTGGAGACTCTGTACACCCTTATTAACATTTGGTTCCAGCTAAAGACCACCATTAAACATTAATTAATCAACCCAGTTTTCAAAGATAAGAAATCTAAACCTTATGCCATTATGTAGCACAGGGGAGATGAACACAGATCCCAGGTTGTGGCCTGCAGCTACAGTTTGAGAAAGGTTGGGCTAGTAGGAATGTGAAAGACATGTTAAAAAGTTCACTTGAGAAAGCCATGCACATATAGAAGCTGAGAGAAAATTATTTATATCCAAGCTCTAGCCTTAGGCTGGTACTATAAAGATATCTAGCCTTACAAATATCTCAAACCTTTTTTCTTTTTTCCCTGGGAAGATTAGCAGCCATGTTGTTTTTTTCTCACAATGAACTTGTTGTAATAAACAGATATTTTCTTAATTAGTAATTAGATCTAGACCCTCCCCACAAGTAAATGCGAATAGGAGCTTAACAGCAATAGGATGTGACACAGTGTTTTCATAATACTCTTGAATGCTGACCATGAATGTGTCGTCAAAACATTTGTGTAGATGTTATTTACAAACTTTTAATTTTTACCTGTTTCATAAACCAAAAGTCAAAGAACAGCAAATATATATAGTAAAAAAGCTCCATTTATAATCTAGCATTCTTTTTTTTTTGTATCATCCTTACACTTTGTGTTTACACTTTCTCACAGCTTTTCTCAAATAACTTGATTATATTTCTCTCTTTATCAACTCTGTCTGGTAAAAAGTTTTTTAAACATTATTTCTCCGACACCCAATCTCAGATCAAGCTGAAATTTTGCAATTATTTCATTTACCAGACAACACAAGAATCAATTTTTAAACAATTAATCAATTAGTTAATTAGCTATTGGTAATTAATTATTTTGTTTGGTATCTCAAACAAGGGAAAGAAATTGTACTTGACTGAAGTGGTGGTATAAACAGAATTAGTCCCCTTTATAGGTCACCGCTTAAAGTAAGTTTGAAACAAACAATAGACAACTAGACAATATTCTATTTTCATATGCCCCATACAGCAGAGTATTTTAGTATGTTGTCTTCAGGATGCTTAGCCACAAGTTCAAATTCAGGTCATTCCCCTTGTTAAATTTTTTTTTATGAATGCTTTTAAAAAGTGATTTCAGTAAAATTCATCCAGATAACCTTTTTTTACTTCTGTGTAAACACACAGATGAAACACTGTGTTGAAAACATATTTCATTTTGAGTTTAATTTCTTCAAAATCATTCAATAGAATAATTGCTCTAATCATAAACATAATTCACATAAAACATAAAATCACTTGTACTAATCAAAAGCATAAATCACTTATACTTATATGACTAGTAGAATTGCTTGACTGATAAATAAATTGTACTGTTACTTTGAACATTTAATAATTACTATTTCAAAATGACGAATGGTGACCCCCAATATCTTGCCTGGTTTTCCTTTTATAGCCTCTTCAAAAAAAGACTTTTTTAGACGAATCTGTCATTTTTCACCTTTAGTTAGAACTTTCACTCTGTGACCTACACATTATTTACTAAAATATCTCTTCCAGGACTTCTCCATGTATCTGTCTGTCCCCCCCCCCCCCCCCCTAAAACAATTTAACCATATTTTGATCATGGCTGTGCACATCACAGCTCAACCTCTAACCTGACTATTTCATATGCATGAGGTAGCCACTTTGTGCAGTCTAGCATGACACATACAGAACCTAGATTTTATGTTAAATAGGAACCTAGTCCCAATAGAAACCCAAAACTTGACCGAAAACCTAAACCATAATAACACACACCTGCATCATTTTTTAATACTAAAAAAAAACTTGAATATTCCATTTTTCTATATTTAACATGCGTATGTATTGTTTTACAGGTCCTTTGTTCAGGTGATGTACCAGGCCCACGACACTCTCACTGTGTGACTTTCTGGAATGGCAATGTTTTGCTGACCGGTGGACTGGACATTCACCATGAGCCTGTGCTGGATGTGTTTAGACTTGACATTGGCTCAAGAGTCTGGTGCAGAATAAGCATCAGTGGCACTTACTACCCAAGGCTAGTCTCTTCTTACAGTTTCATAGCATCTATGTATGTGTGCATGTCATTACCATGTCACTAATATACAAAGTGTTAAAGTCTTTGATTGGAGTAGCACTTGACTGATAACCCTTGACTTCAAGGGTGTAGTGTTTTGGGTGTAGCCTTTATTACTATATATTAATTGCTTTTATTTAGGGCATCTTTTATGCTTATAGCATGCTCAGTGCGCTTTGGTCCATTCTTCTTTGTGGACCAGTGAGGGAAGGGGGTAAGTAGGAGAAAGATTCTCTAGTGTCTTGGGAGTAGCCTTTAACTGATAACCTTTGAGTTCAAGGGTCTAGTGTGTTGGGCAGTTCATTCCTGCTAGGACAAACTAAATTCATAACTTAAAAGTTTGCACAATCAGTTCTGAAAGGTAGAGTTTCAAATATAAAGGTAAATTTCCCCTTTCAGACCTTCCAATATAGAACAAACACAAAATATTCAAGACTACTAGAGAAAGTTCAAAATGAAACCTTGACCTACTAAACATGTAAAGGTGGCCAGCAAAAGAAATCTAAGAAATCATTCTAGAAAGTTTATTGAAAAGCAATTTAATGCTTACATCATCCACTGTCAAACAAAAACAATGTCACAGTTAACTTTTAACTCACTTAATATTTGTTAATATTTGTACTGAATTCAATTTAATAAATTTAAGAAGATTTCCTTGGATACATTGTACATCTCCTTCTGTCTAGAAAGACAAAGGATGCGCCCAGATAAATTGCTGGCATTCATTGCTTCTCCTTGAATTGGGAGAGACACTACTGTGACTTAACAGGCCACATTATTTATTTATAATTGCCCATGGATATTGGGCTCAGCTTCTAGTGCCAATGGAGACACAAGATATAACAGAACATTACAAGTCAATAGTCACTCTTATAAACACTTATTACACTGGCATACTGAACTAATGGTCACAGTAGTATATTATAAACTTACTATATCAATTTGCTATGCTACTAAGATAATTTCTAATAATTTTTTTTTCTCATAGTTGTTTTTTTTTTTATATCACTTCAGATATTCTCACACTGCACATTTGTTGGGTGACTTTCTTATTTTGGTTGGAGGTGTCAATACATATCATCCACCACCTGGTGTCGCTTTTGTTAATTTAAAAACCTCTCAATCTATGGAGTTTGCTCTTCCTGTAAGTCATGTTTTCTAGGTTTTATATCAGATTTAAATCTTGGAAAACATTTTTTTTAAAGTAGTTTTAAAAAAAAATTTGGCATGTTCCTTCACATAAAGCTGTTAAAAGGGATTTCACCACTTCAAAGTGATAAGTGATTGAAGAATTGAAGAGTTTTATCTTATGGTTCATCTGCAGTAAAATACAAATAAAAAAAATAACATTCATTTAAAGATGATTTCACATCATGTTTTTCTTTTAAATTTAAGTTAACTGAGATCTTATTGTGTTAGATAAAGTTATAAAGATTTTTAACAAAACTGTGATTGTTTTCTTGTAGTGGTGTAGAAAGCACAAGAGAAAACAACAATTCATTTCTTTAGAATACATCTTGGGAAGCGTTAGAAAGATGAAAGTGATGGCCTACATGATCCCACACAGCATCTGTTCTATCCTGCACTCCTTGAACTCTTCCAAATTGTTCCTTGTTTTGTTTTTTTATTTACATTTTCAATTGTTTTGTCTTAAAAATCTTAAAGTAAATTTAATTGTTTTTTTCAATGTTAAATGTCACTATTTCCTATCATTTCAGAGTCCAGATAAAACTAGTCTCATGATGCTTCACAGACACACCTCGATTCTTCTAGATGACCAACAGCTTGTTGTACTCGGTGGCGGTGGTAACTGTTTCTCCTTTGGCACCCACCTCAACCGCACTCCTGTCTTACTGAATATATCGCAGTGCATGAAATTTCTCAATTAGTTTTTTTTTCAATAATTTGTTCTGTGCTGGGTTTTATTTTATATAGAATGAATGTCATGTTGGGAGTTTTCTAAGATACTGTATGTGTGAGAAAATAGGTATTGACATTTAAATGGTCTGTTTTAAAGACATGACCCCAAAAAAAAGCTTTTTTTTTTATCAAGATAGACTTAATGTTTGTAAACATCCCTCAGATCACTAACTTAAACTTAAAAAAAAAAAGTTATTATTTGAAGCATTGTATATAAACACATTTTTAAAAAGTAAATTCTCATTCAGAACATTTTGTTAGCATTCAATTAAAATGAAATCTTCTTTAAGTAACTTATTGAAGAGAATCTAATTAAATTTGTTCAATATTATATTCTAATGTTGTTTTATCTCAAGTACTATTTTTTTTAAAAAGTATATCTTAGCATTTCTTAAACTTAATACAGAAAATGTTTCACTAGAAATATTTTTAAAAAACGTTCATTCCCAGTTCATTGTTAATATTTCAATCTAAATGTAAATAAGCTCTTTACAATTAAATAAGTTTTGTTTGTTTTGGGTTTTTGTTTATGAACTGTTGGTAAGTAGATCTTTAACAATTTGCAGTATCCTGTTCAATAATACTTTCTCCTAGAACTATTTAATAAGTTTCTTGTCATGGCCAGATATTGTATATCAGGTATTGAATCTGCCACACATATGGAAGTGGTGGTGGAAACATTGGATGCCCATATATTAGGCCAGTTGGGAAAATAGGAGGGGGGGGGGGGGAGAAAGAAAGCAATATCTGGGTGGATTTGTACCCTAATTGGGTTTTAATTTTTAAATGCATTTACAAAAAAAAAAAAAAACCTGAACTCACGCATCTCCTTGTGTTGAAGTGTTAACCAATCTGATAGTGAGGTACATATGACTAGAGAAGATTGTTTGTTTCAATTTAGAAAGAGGACTTATAAAAGGAACTGATTCAGTTTATACCACGACTTGTCAAATTCGATTTCTTTCCATTGTTTAAGATGCCAAACAAAATAATTAATTACCAATAATAACTAACTTGTTATTTTTTTTAGTGATTCTTGTGTTGTTAGGTGAAAGAAATAATTATGCAAAAATTTTAGGATTTATTCAAGACAGGGTGTGAAATAACGTGTACAAACTTTTTACCAGACATACAGAGTGAGTTGATATAAGCTTTTTAAATTACTCAGCTTTATATGGACATTTCAATAGGAACTGGAAAAGAGTTTACATTTGTCAAAGTAGGCACCAATTGACCATGGGCCTCAGAAGCATTTGATCTTATCATCAAAGTGATATGATTGATAGATTTTCAAACTTTTTTTTTGTATTATTACTGGGTTGAAATGGTGGTTTTTAAATATACTTTTCTAGGCTTCATTTGTGCTATATTTACAGAACAGTTTCAATAGTAATTATTCCATAAATTTCTAAGTTATGTTTAAAAACAAATACAATAATAGTTTTGTTCAATTTGTAAACATTATAATGGAATTTAAGATGTCAGTTATTTCTACATTTAAATATTGAGTAGAAAAGATGTTAAATTTTTGTATGTTCAATATTTAATAATCAATTGTCATCATAGATTCAAGGTTTGGTTTGATGTCAATAGACTGTATTAGTATCTTCTTTGAATGTTAATTGTCTCCGAGAATAAATTAGTTTGTAATTTGAAACACATTTGAGTTGCTTCATTCATAAATGTATTCAACTGTTTGCATCAACAACTAATTCTCTCCCGAGTTCAGTATTCACAAAAGTAATCTGGCATTTGGGCAAATACTTCTGAGCCGAAAGGGCCACAGAGTGCCACTAACTAGAATTAAATTAAGATTTAATAATATTCTCTTATGAAAGGGGACATCTGCAATCAATGTGGGCTGTTCATCTCTTGTTTCCATGCTCAACAGCTAATGACCAACCTACTTTACTTCTTCAACACATCTTAAGTACCTAATAGAGGGATGTCCTACGAATCACAGAGCTCTTCACTGGGATTTGAACACAATACTTCACAGATTGGAAGCCAATTCAGCTACCACGATCTCTGTAATAGTCTAGTATCTTATTCACGTTTTGACGTCCAGACTATTGTGCTTAGTTGTTGTTTTTTTTAATGTGTTTGATAACAAATATTCACATACAAGACTCACATGATGGTAAAGAACTCTTCAGCAGTAAAGATGTCATTTACTCTGACCGTATTGAGGACGAGGTCATACTGCAGTGAATGCGATATACTGTCAATGATTGACATTGTTTAATTATAAACATAATTAGGTCAAGCGGACATGTCAAGCATGCAAGGGGCACTATCATCTCTCAACGGAAGCAGGAAAAAGTTTGAAAGACTTGCAAACAAAGCAGACGACTGCTTCAAGACGAGAATTGGTATAACTATTGGTAATTATAAATAAGCGTTATAAGTCTGCCTTGTACCACACATTCAACAGCACTCAATCAATAATTGGAAACATTTTGAATCCACTAATACACGAAATCAGGACCGGATTTAGAGTTCATAAGGCCCTAAGCTATTCAAATTAAGGAGTCCCTTGTTAATCCTATTTTCCCCTTTGCTCTTTCTTCAAAATAATGGAAAATGTCCTTGTAACCATTTGAGGGCCGGGGGGGGGGGGGCAAAACAAGCGGGGGCCCTAAGCTATAGCTTATGTTGCCTATAGGTAAATCCAGCGCTGCACGAAGTACACATTACTCTTACAATACACGAAGTACACATTACTCTTACAATAAAACGAAGTACACATTACTTTTACGAAGTACACATTACTCTTACAAAACACGAAGTACACATTACTCTTACAATACACGAAGTACACATTACTCTTACAATACAATATATGTGCGTTATGTACTTAACTTTTATGAGAATAAAATAAAAAAATAACTTGCTGAACGGAAGACGGACACACACACACACACATGGGTTCATTAAGATAACAACAGGATGTTTGTATTTAAAGCAATGAATAAATATGTTTTTCATAACTGTTCTTCAAACAAGCATATTGTCTTATAAATTACAAAATGACTTTTTACGATTATCACTGTGTTAATCTAATCGATCATGCAATTAGAGAGTCCACTGCCTGGTGTTGTGGTTTTCCTGGCAATCCTTTTCGTGCTTAAATAGTCTTTTAAAAGGAATTCTCATTTGAGATTGTCCAAGCATATAGGACAGTAAATGTGGTGTTTTTTAAAGTCGGAGTATTTTATTGGTTATGCCTTTGTTTTGCTAAATATGGTTCATCGTTGTATCTATTATTTCAACTTTTTAATCTACTGACCAGGAGTGTCTCGAGGTTTGGACTTTTAGCGGCCCCCGAAAGGAGAATAGACGCTATTGGTTTTGTTTGGTCTGACTGTTCGACCGTCCGTCCGTCCCATTTAAATCTCGTAAACTGGAAAAGATATTGAAAATCCGACATCATGATATTTTAGAAAATCAATGTTTTGATACAACGGCTACTTTTTTTCTTTTCTGAAAGCGAAAAATTTAATTTTTAAAATCAACTATGCAAGCAGTTTTTTTCATAAAAATACACCATTTTTACCACTATTCACTATTCATAATTACTATTAATAGTAGCAGACACGGGAGGCTATTTAGTAAAGGAGATGACTATTTACCATATTTGTAACACATTTATGCGAACGGTTTAGATTTTTTGTTAAAAGAAAATGTTTTACAATTGTACTGCTAAATTTAGTAAGTTATGTCATACTAACTACTACATTTACAAAAACATGTTTACTTTTATTTTTAAAGAGAAAAATCTATTTAGTATGCATGTAAGTGGAACATCATTCAAAATAACAAATAATAAGTAGTTTTTTTATATTATCGCGTGAAGTACAGAACTATACTGTAAGCACTGAACTAAAGGAAGGGGAGAATTTTTTTAAATTGAGGCTTGAAAAAGAGATTGACACTTTACAGAACAATTAGATCAATTAGATAATCATTATATGAAATTAGTTAGGACAGGTTCACATTGAAATTCCCCTACACTTTCAACTATCCCTTGGTCTGCTGGACCGTTGGGGCACCACACAGGATCTGTCAAACTTCTTTCTCCATTCTTCTCTGTCATTTGCCTTTGATAACATTTCATTTTGATATTCTTTCTAAAAATATTGAAACCTGCCTTTTTACCTGCAAGGGTGGACCACTTCGGGGGGCGATTTTGAGTTTGTGTTTCCACACAAACTGTCTTTGTAGCCTTGTTGGTGTTTTTTTTTTTTTTTTTTTGTCTTCACTGCTTTAGATTTCACAACATGCTAATCTTGATAATTGACAGTAGATGCTATCATTTATCAGTAGTTAGCATACTTTAATTGTTGTTTCATTTTTATTTTCAGAATGAAGGTAGATTTAAATAATTTAAGTCCATGTCTCCTTTTTTTTTTTACAGAGGTTCTCACAAATGTACAAATAATGCGAAAGGAGAATTCTTATTAATAGACAACCTGCTGTTTGCGCTTTCCTCGTATTGGCCTCCGTGTCATTGAAACTATTGGTATGAATTAGCGATTCATTCTGTCGGATGACATGTCCCGCGAACCTCATTAAGAGGTCGAGTCCCAGTTTGGCACAGGATCTCGATTGCTGTAACTGACTCCTATAATCTGTCTTAGCCATCTTTGTTGAGCAACATTTAGTCTTTTCTCAATCTTCCATATCTCGCATTCATTAGCTATTAAAGTTAAGTTTAGACGTAGGCTAGGGCAGATGATGTAAAGGTCTTCTGTTTCTCTGGCCTAAGGTTTACGAGGGTGTCATGTAGCCAGCACAACGACCAACCGCCTATACTTTACCCCAACTTATGTCAGGTACCCCGGTTCGGAAGCCAAGCACTTAACCGCCTTCTATTAGCTATTAAGAGTTAAAGTCCTTAAATTGTCTTTTTTTAAAAAGTATTTTAATGTTTATCTTGTTAAAAATGCTTTAGTACATCTTTCTTTGAGCGTGTCTAATACAGCGGAGAATAACGCTTGCAAAACCATGCTCGCTGCTCTATGGTCCAATCTCTTTTGTGAGCATGTCTGCGGTGGGGTGTCAAACTATTTCCGAGCTGCCTTTGCATTAGGCGCTCAGCAAAGAAAACTCAGCTCAAATTCGAACTGAATCCACCTTGATAACTCAAGCGGTTTTGGACCCTCAGCCACACATCTCAACCGTTGTTAAAACAAAACCTTTTTAAAAACAAAAATGTATGTAATTTAAAGGGACTCTTCTAATAACACCAGCAGCATACATAGGGGGAGGGTAGATCTAAATAAATGAGGAGGGAGCATGTCTAATTTTAATGAGGAACCTGTTGCTTAGACCCTAGGATAGAAATAGCGTAAGCTGGGGCGTTCCAAAGACGTTCCCTCTTGATCTTGATTAATACAGTCTCACATAAATACATGTCCTATCCCTTGATTTACTGGCATGCTTCATCACATATATTGTAAGCCCACTTCTTGAAGCTTACTTTGCAGGCCCATATTGTCTTTATAAAACTTTGTCCCTCTATTCATCCCCCTCCCCTTCAGCGTGAAGGTGCTTGATAACATCAACATTAACCCGCGAGTTAAAAAAGAGAGCTAATAATTCTGAATTTATTCTTTCTGTTCTTAGACCAAAGACTTAGATATAAAATGTTCAACACAAATCAGTGTCTCAGGGTCCCAATACATGATTTCTGTTGAACCAAACGAGAACGACAATTAGAATGGCGGCCTAACGAATTCACGTCATAGGCGGGCATAGTCACTCTGTAGTAAGAGATAGCCTACATTTTATTACATCTGCATTTGAGAACCAGTGATATCATATTATGACATATTAGCTTATTACAACTGATCATGTACAAGATGATAATTAAAGGATAATATTATTATAAACCATTTCAAAGAAAGTTCACATTTAAGAACTTTAACTTGTGATTTAATGAATATTGCTGATATTTAGTAGATATAGCCTATTCTGTGAACGACTCCTTAGACTTAATTTTTCTTAGCATTACGTTAGAAAGAAAGATGCTTGCTTACGTTTCTCATGTGTTGAAACTATTTCTTTGGATTGAGTTGTTCTTGCTGGTTGATTGTGAAGGTATGGGATAAAACGTATTCATTTAGATAGAATCATTTTTAAATTGAAAATGAAAGTTACAATGTTGTTCAGCTTGGTAATTGATCAAATAGATTGACATATATGACATGAGGGTCGAAGGTCATTTTCTTCTATGGTACTTTGACACTCAAAGGTAGAAGATTGCTATTTCAGACTATTGAGGAATTGATCATAGGTCGCAATAGGTTATAAGAATCGACTGTATTTATGGAACGTAGTCACTTTTAAGATTTGGAATCCCTGTTATTGATATTAGAATGAAAATTTTAGGTTTTAATTCCAAGGTTCTACCCCACCACTACCCTTTAAAGAAAGCTTGATTTTAGGATAGAGATGATAAATTTATCAAATATTTTTTTTAAGTAATGCTGTGAAAAATGCATGCAGAGGGCGCTCTGATCATTTTTTTAGGGCTATCCTGTTGCTTCGAGATCTTGACGTTAAGAGTCATTACTCATTCGAGATCTTGGCGTTAAGAAAGTAATTCGAGTAATATAAGGAAATCTTTTTTCAGAATATATATAGAGTCACTATTGCGGAGCAGGCATGTTTGCGGAACAGCTCGTCGAAATTAGTTAAAATCTACTTTATTTTGAAATTTTCTGCTTAAATACTGTAACGGTACTGCGCATGGTCCGTTTCTCTACATTTCCAATATAAGGGTTTTTTCTTCTATAGCAGAAAATTAATTTTGACTCCAAGTTAAAGTTGACAGGTTTGGAATCGTCCATTATTTTTCACGTACCAGTTTTATCGCAAGGGTCAGGGCTTAAGGCTTTTTAAAAATGATATTGTCACATCACCTGCATGATACACCTAATTTTCAGTTTATAAATGGATGTGGAAACACTTCATTTCATAAATATCTACCAGGAATTCAATAAGAAACGAAGCTATTATTCGATCGACCAGTTTAGTCCAAAATTTCGAGTAATAAAGAGATTCTTATTAACTAACTAAACTAGACTTTAATCGTTTGTCGTGGAGTCATTGATGATTTAGATGTCCCATTTTAAATACTATTGTAAGAAATTTTATGGGATTCTTAATGGTAAAGTTCTAAGTCTAGGGTCTGCACAAATATGTTTCCTCAAAAAACTAGGAATTGAGTCTTAATTTGAATCTACAGCTACAATTTTCCTCTAGTTCTTTCGATTAAGCCCATCTTCTGCAAGACACTAAACAAATAGTAAGCCTTGCACTGAAGCACAGAGCGTACTCTGTTTAGCTGAAACTTATGCTAGGAACAAGGATTTTGAGCTTAAAAAGTATGAACTAGATACGGAACTATTATAACCCTTATAAAGTGTAGTCGTACTTAATATCGCGGTCCGCCCCCTCACATAATCTTCTTTCTACTAGGACAGGCGATAATGGAGAAACGTTGTTAAAACTAGACAAGTACAGGATACGATCAGTTTAACTCTACTATTTGGAGATTGCCTAAGTTTCTATGACTCATTAGTCCGCCTTCAGTCTTAAGTAGACTCAATTAGTTTTTTGTTTTTGTTTTTACAAAGCTTCTTATCTTATCTTATAACATACAGACGTTACTTCAAAAGAAGATCAACTCACTCTGTGTATCTGTCTATCTGTTCCAAAGTTTGTATACATTATTTCTCCCATACGTATTCACAGATCTAGTTGTTTAATTATTTATTGTCATGGACAAAACATGAATCCAAAAGAAAAAAAACATTGCCAACTAGACAATTAATTGCAGGTAATAAATTATTTTGTTTGATACCAATAAGGGAGATTATCCCTACAGTATTCACAGATGCGTCTAAATTTTTAAGGTTTCGTCCCTTAGATATTTGAACGCGTTATTTCTGTCACATCCACACTCCGATCAAGTTGAAACATTAAACAATTAATTATCGTACTTATCGTACCAAACATGAATCATTAAAAAAAAACAACCATTGGTCCATTAATTATTGGTTGGCTAATTAATTATTTTGTTTGATATCAAAGAATGGAAATATCTTCTACATTATTGAGAGATATAGTTGTAAGTGCGGAGTTCTTTCCCTTAGATAAGTTTTTTTTTGTAAATAGGATTTCTTATATTTTGCTTGTTCAACATTATCTACATCATCTGCAGCTAACACGTCCACACATCTCAATGATTGAAATGTGATCTGCATTATGACGCAGAAATTAAGTGGTGAACTCACACAGTAACCTACGTCACAGTCACAGAGGTTTCAAAATCGCATTCATAACAGAGATGTTGACAAGTCTAGATTTACGTTTCTTGCAACACCCAGCAGGATACTTTTTTTGATGTTACCTAAATCAGAAGCGGCCATAGTAGAGCGCGGGGCCATGGGCGAATATCAGGGTCACGAATATTAGTGTGATGGGCTGACGCTGACAAAAGATTCTCTTTATCGCGGAGACCCCTCCAAGAAGGCCCTACTAACCACCCCTTGAGGCTAACTCTGCATAAATTAAATATTGCATCACATTTAAAAAATAAATACATTGAAATATCTTTAAAAAGAAAATAGAAAGAGAAGGAGGCCACTGAAGCGTGCAAATTTAGACGTTTTTAATTATCATATGCTTTGCTTACACTTAAAATGAAACTAATTTTACTTTTGAATAGATCTAAATTCTGCCATGGATGCTCTATGTATACAAACAGCCAATGTGTCCAGTTTTTTTGTCGTGCAGTTTTGACAGATCTCAATGTGATTTTACTAGTCACAGCAGAAATACTTCACTGTCATGGGTGAGAGGAAATAGAACATCCGGTAGACCTTTAAAGTTTGACTGGCAACCATCAACAAATAAATCACATGGTATTACTTACAACTTATTATAAACTAAATCCTGAGAACAAATAGGAAGCCAACTTAGCCACCAGTGTGAATTATGAGACATTTGGAAACATTAATTTTTTTAGGGGAATACTGCAGATGCATTACACAAAAATCGATTTATTTTAAAAGTTTATTTTCATTTCTTATTGAATACTTATCCATTGCTTATTAAACAAGTAGATTTTGTGCTTGTACAAAGTCTTGGTGATGCCATGAAGCACGGAAAAAAATGTGTGCGAACAGATGTCTCCCTCTCCCCCGGGGAAACGCTTTAAAGAGACCAGTTCAGGCGTTAGTCACTGGGCTAGAACAGCTGGCAGCTAAGGATTTCTTAAATAGATAACTGAAATAAACGGATTGGTCCTTGCTTATGCTAAAAAAAAAATAGTTCAACAAAGCCAATATCCAGAGGCGTAGTAAGGGGGGACATGTGATGTGATGTTTATGGAAAATGGGTTGGGGCGCCAATAAAGAACCTTGCCCCGGGAGCACGTTTTGCTCACTATACGCCTCTGCCAATATCATTGATGTATTATTTGGGCTCAGATTGGTGATGGATAGTTTTAACATGAGCTACGATGTGAAAAATATTCATCATGGGTTACTCACATTGCAAATTAGAGCTACGCTGGGTCGGACATGTCACTCGCATGCCAGATGGTAGGATCCCGAAAGATATCTTATATGCTGAGCTTGTGGAGGGAGTCAGACCCAAGGGCCGCCCAAGACTAACATATGGGGATGTCTGCAAGCGAGACATGAGAGTCACAGACATCAACGAAAGTATGTGTAAAGAAATAGCCAAAGACCGGAGTGCATGGAGACAGACTGTGACGTGCTGGGAGACAGACTGTGACGTGCTGGGAGACAGACTGTGACGTGCTGGGAGACAGACTGTGACGTGCTGGGAGACAGACTGTGACGTGCTGGGAGACAGACTGTGACGTGCTGGGAGACAGACTGTGACGTGCTGGGAGACAGACTGTGACGTGCTGGGAGACAGACTGTGACGTGCTGGGAGACAGACTGTGACGTGCTGGGAGACAGACTGTGACGTGCTGGGAGACAGACTGTGACGTGCTGGGAGACAGACTGTGACGTGCTGGGAGACAGACTGTGACGTGCTGGGAGACAGACTGTGACGTGCTGGGAGACAGACTGTGACGTGCTTGGAGACAGACTGTGACGTGCTGGGAGACAGACTGTGACGTGCTGGGAGACAGACTGTGACGTGCTGGGAGACAGACTGTGACGTGCTGGGAGACAGACTGTGACGTGCTGGGAGACAGACTGTGACGTGCTGGGAGACAGACTGTGACGTGCTGGGAGACAGACTGTGACGTGCTGGGAGACAGACTGTGACGTGCTTGGAGACAGACTGTGACGTGCTGGGAGACAGACTGTGACGTGCTGGGAGACAGACTGTGACGTGCTGGGAGACAGACTGTGACGTGCTTGGAGACAGACTGTGACGTGCTGGGAGACAGACTGTGACGTGCTGGGAGACAGACTGTGACGTGCTGGGACGATCCTCGCTGAGAGCAAAAGAAACGAAGCCTGCCTTAAGAGGGAAACAAAGAAAGCCGCGCCCTGCCCGCTAGTCCTGAATCAGATGCATACACATGCACGAATTGTGGCAAAGTCTGCCGCTCTAGAATTGGCTTGATTAGCCACACCAGGTTCTTCCCCGTCTCAAGACTAAACCAAAACCAGTGACTCATCTGGGCGCATCCATTGCCTTCGAGACAAAAGGAGCCATATAAATATATATATATTAGAGCTAAAGCTTTGAAAAAAATACCCAGAGACGTCTATCATTTTTTGAATTAAATGAAGAAAGTTGATTATTTTCATCTCTGGATATCTTTCAGTTTAATAATAGTTTAATTCTTGTTCGTTTCATAAATATTTTAATAGAGAAAATTGTCGGCCCAACAAACTATTAGGTTATGCAAAAAAAAAAAGCTTTTTTAATGCTCTTGAATGAACATTGGAAAGTCCTAAGAATTCAGTCAACAGTACTGTCGCTTTAGATTATATCCGAGTCATGTCATCTAATACAACGTGTGATAATAATTTCGATCAAGAGAGACACAAAGACACATACTCGTCTACCGA
The DNA here is from genome assembly GCA_030265305.1 of Biomphalaria pfeifferi. NCBI lineage: Eukaryota > Metazoa > Mollusca > Gastropoda > Planorbidae > Biomphalaria > Biomphalaria pfeifferi. Next base: position 1,938,760 of record JASAOG010000051.1, read on the forward strand.
GCCAGATCTCAAGACGTATCACACACAAGAGCTACCAATAAAAATAAAGAACTTGTGGCATATAGTCAAAGCAGTTCAACCTCAACAAGGTAGATCTGAAACAATTTGGACAACTATCAAAATAGCAACTAGTAATAAAACATTGACCAGTGGAACATCTAGTAAACCAACCATTTCAAGAACAACAGCAACAACATCAATAGAAGCTAGCATGGAAACAGCATTAACAACTATAGCATTAACAACATCAGCAATAGAAACTAGCACAGATACAGTATTGACAACATCAGCAATAGAAGCTAGCAAGGATCCAGTATTGACAACAACAGCGGTAGAAGCTAGCAAGGATACAGCTGTACCGATAACACCAAAATCAGCGAAGAAAAGAGCAAAACGAGCAGCAAATCACCAAACGACCCAAAGAACAACATCCTTAAGAACAGCGAAACATTCAACGCTAAGAACAACAAAACATTCAACGCTAAGAACAATGAAGCATTCAATGCTTAGAATATTTAGCCACTCAACAACAAAATCAACAATTAACACATCAGCAACAAAATCAACAATAAGGCCTTCAACAACAAAATCAACAATTAAGCCCTCAACAACAAAAGCAACTATAAGGCCTTTAACAATAAAAGCAACAATAAGGCATTCAACAACAAAATCAACAATTAGCCCCTCAACAACAAAATCAACAATTAGCACCTCAACAACAAAATCAACAATAAGGCCTTCAACAACAAAATCAACAATTAGTACCTCAACAACAAAATCAACAATTAGCCCCTCAACAACAAAATCAGCAATTAGCACCTCAACAACAAAATCAAAAATAAGGCCTTCAACAACAAAATCAGCAATTAAGCCCTCAACAACAAAAGCAACTATAAGGCCTTCAACAACAAAATTAACAATTAAGCTCTCAACAACAAAATCAACAATTAGCCCCTCAACAACAAAATCAACAGTTAGCCCCTCAACAACAAAATCATTAATTAGCACCTCAACAACAAAATCAACAATTAAGCCCTCAACAACAAAATCAACAATAAGGCCTTCAACAACAAAATCATTAATTAGCACCTCAACAACAAAATCAACAATTAAGCCCTCAACAACAAAAGCAACAATAAGGCCTTCAACAACAAAATCAACAATTAGCCCCTCAACAACAAAATCAACAATTAGCACCTCAACAACAAAATCAACAGTTAGCCCCTTAACAAAAAAATCATCAATTAGCACCTCAACAACAAAATCAACAATTAAGCCCTCAACAACAAAATCAACAATAAGGCCTTCAACAACAAAATCCGCAATAAGGCCTTCAACAACAAAATCAGCAATTAGCCCCTCAACAACAAAATCAACAATTAAGCCCTCAACAACAAAAGCAAAAATAAGGCCTTCAACAACAAAATCAACAATTAGCCCCTCAACAACAAAATCAACAATTAGCACCTCAACAACAAAATCAACAGTTAGCCCCTCAACAACAAAATCATCAATTAGCACCTCAACAACAAAATCAACAATTAAGCCCTCAACAGCAAAATCAACAATAAGGCCTTCAATAACAAAATCAACAATTAAGCCCTCAACAACAAAAGCAACTATAAGGCCTTCAACAACAAAATCAACAATTAGCCCCTCAACACCAAAATCAACAATTAGCACCTCAACAACATCAACAATAAGGCCTTCAACAACAAAATCAACAATAAGGCCTTCAACAACAAAATCAACAATTGGCACCTCAACACCAAAATCTACAATTAGCCCCTCAACAATAAAATCAACAATTAAGCCCTCAACAACAAAAGCAACAATAAGGCCCTCAACAACAATTAGGCTCTCAACAACTAAAACAACAATTAGGCCCTCAACAGCAAAAGCATCAACAAAATCACAATTATCTCCTCAACAGTAAAGACAACATCAAAAACAACAATTAGCCCAACAACAGGAAAAGCATTTAGCTCCTCTGCAACAAAAATATCAAATAGCCCCTCAACAACCAAATCAACAGCAAAAATAACGGTGAGCCCCTCAGCAACAACAAAAACAACAATTAGTCCCTCTACAACAAAAACAATAACAAAAAACACATTTATCCCCTCAACAATAAAAACAACAACAAAAACAACAATTAGGACCTCAACAACAAAAACAACGATAAGCCCCTCAACTATGCAAACAATAATACGCCCTTCAACAACCAAATCAACAACCAAAACAACAAATAGCCCATCAACAACCAAATCAACAACAAAAACAACCATTATGCCCTCAACAACAAAGACAACAATTAAGCCCTCAACAGCAAAAACAACAAAATGAACACTTAATCCCTCAACCACCAAATCAACAGCAAAAATAACGGTGAGCCCCTCAACAACAAAAACAACAATGATACCCCCTCCAACAAAAAAACAGTTAAGTTAACGATTACAAAAACAACAATTTTACCTCCAATGCAAAAAACGACAAGGGGACTCACTGCCCCCAAGACAACAACAATCACTACAAAAACAACGATTCCTTTCGCATCAAAAATAACGGCAACGAGAACAAGCATACTTCCAACAATAAAGGAAACAGCGAAGACAGCAATCAATCTTCGCACTACATTCAAACCAACAATGGCCAAACCAGTTACAGAAATAACATCTCAAAGTTTGCCAGAGTTCACTGTATCAACAAACGACATTACAACATTACACCTGAGAATCACCAAGCAAACTGCAACATCCAGACCAACAATTGAACAAGATACAAACAGATATATTGCTACAACTAAAACGTCAACATTCTCTGAGCTTAGAACAGACTCAACAGCGTCAAACTACACAATGTACTTAAAATCAGTTATCAATGACACCTTGCTGTTACTTTGAGAACATCGAAAGTGTTTCCGACAGATTCCGCCGCCAAGATTCACTCTACCAACAATGGCAGTGGGAAAACTTCCTCTATTCTTATTCCGGTCTTTAGTACCATCGGTGGTGTCTTACTTTGTGTGGGCTTGCTGGTATTCTGTTTGCGACGCCATAGATCACTTTCACATTTCAAGCTAGTGTATATTACTGATGATGCTTTGGTAGACAACGAGCAGCACGAGGCAAAGTATTTCCCACTATAACCGCTAGCAGACGTGAAAAAGTATTTCCCACTATAACCGCTAGCAGACGTGAAAAAGGATTCGTTCTGTTCAGGATTACTTTAAAGAGACAGATTTTAAAAGAATTATTTCAATAAAGAGGAAACAACGGGAGACAATACGTATTGCACTGTCAGTTATTCTTGGTGCCTATGACTCATATCTCATAAGTCAGTGAGTGCCTTTAATGTGTAATAATTACAATTACATGTTGAATTACAAAAATATGGATCTTAAATTTTTAACATTTTTGCCCCAACATTTTCCTCTCGACTTTTATTTCTCTGGGCAATTTTTCTAGGCAGCGTTTCTCTCTCACTGTGTGTGTGTCGTGTGTGTGTGATGTGTGTGTCTGTGTGATGTGTGTGTCGTGTGTGTGTGATGTGGATCTTTTTGTGTAGAGAAAAGAATGTTATAGATATGTTTGAGCTAAAAAATAAAATTCATTAGAACCTACTACAAAAGAATGTAGCAAGGAAAACTCTTTATGTCTGCTCAGACTCGAACTCTTCTAAGAGTACTAGTGGACATGCGTGCCACTCTAAAAGTTGTATGTAAGCTATGAATGGAGTAGGACGTACTAGTGGACATATGTGCCATACTTTGAAATATCATATTCCGAATATTCGTATCTGAGATCAGATGCTATCACACATGCGCCCCCCCCCCCCCCCCCACCGCGTCTTCTATAATTTATATGAGAATGTACAAAACGCTCAGGATGATGTACAACTTTTTTTTTCTTTATATAAAGTTTGAAGTACCATAAATTGAATAAATCATTATTCGTGAACAAAAAAATTGTATTATTGTTTCATACGTTGGTCAATATTAAAAACCACACATAACAACACAAGTATATAATTCCCAAATCTAATGTTTAAAAACAAGTCACATAATTTTTTTTTTTTAATTCATCTTTTATGAAGCTGATGACTATTTGTGGGAGCGATTAATTTGTTCTTAATAACTCATGAATGGCATTTAAAAAAAACAACTGAAAACTGTTTGCTTCGCCACAATCCCCCCCTCCCCCCGAAAATATTGAAAGATGTAAGCCAAATTTAATTTTAAGAGATTATATTTTGAGTTTTCCCAATTAGCTAGTAATTCTTTTCCCAAAATTTCTAGGAAAATTGTTAGAATCGTTTTGATAAAATTGCAAGCTTATAAGAGGAATAGTAGCAAGCAACATAAATAAATAACAAAACAAAAGTTTTTTTGTTGAAAGACTATTCCATCTATATGAAGCTCGTGACTTTTTGTAAAAGCGATTACATTGCTCAGAATAATTAATGAATGATTGATAAAGAAATGGATTATTTTAACAAAATGCATCAATTTTTAGGGGAAAAGACGCTATTAGTTTTGTGTGGCCTGTCTGTCCGTCCGTCCCGTTTATATCTCAGAAACTAGAAGAGAAAATGAAAATAGGACATCTGATGCAACGGCTACTTTTTTCTTTTCCGAAAGTGAACCATATAATTTTCAAAATTACATATGCATAATATGCAAGCAGATTTTTCAAAAAATTACACCACTTTTGAATGAAAAACTTCATGGGAGGTAACTTTTTTTAAAAGGTCATGGACTTCTTCATTAATAACTCAAGCTTCATTCATAGATTCGCGCACTGGTGCAAAAATTTTCATCTAAGGTCACAATGGTAAAAGTGTCAATGGTTCATTATAAAATGTATTTTCTTTGTATTAACCAATTCATTGATGACAATACTGATTCAAATGCTGTTTTAAAAAAGAATTTTGGTACGAACTTCGTTTTAGTTATAAGTTTAAAAAAAAATATGAACTACTTTTATAGCGTGCAGTTTTGACATATCCTAATAGGGGCCTACACTTGACAGCCTAAATAAGACTAAATAGAGCCCAGATCTAGATATATTTTAATTAAAAATTATATATATATATATATATATAACAAAAAAAAAATTCAAGGAATTAGTACAAACTATTAGGGGATTTATTTTAATGTTAGATACTCAGTAAATATTGATGCATACATGTGCCCTGGCTAGGTTCTTGTGCGCTGTGTAAATCTAACAATACTTCACTTTAGTCTAAACTAGACAAGGGACATTACAATTAACGATGATATACGTAATTAAGACTTCTGGAGAATTCAACTGATGTTTATTTACAGATGGGATGCTCGTCTTGTCTCACTATCCGTCGTTTACTTAGCAGTCTCTAACAACATTCTTCTTTCTCTAAGCTCTAGCCATCTTGTTCTCCTTCTTGCACCCGCATTCTGCAACGTCATTTACAAAACTAACATAATCTCTAAACTAAACTAGGTCACTACACATGCTACATGTATACAGACAGCACTTTGTACCATATTTTACAATGAGAGAAAATTGTGAATTGATAAACAAAAAAAAATAATGAAGAGTCCTGACCAGAGCTTAAACTAGGATTGAACAATTGATTCGTGATCTATAAGGTTCAAAAATTATTGCATACATAATGAGGTTTAGTTTTGAGAAAAAAAAATGTTGTAAAGATTTTGAAATTTGAAAACTTAAAACATTTGTATTTATTTATAAAATTATTGTACAGACTGAAAAATCATTACAAAAAAACTATGTAATTTTATATTATTATCCTATCATATCTTTCAAAACAGAAGATAATTATCACCTTCGAGCATCTATAAATTAATCCAGCCGTGCATGTTAATTAGGACTTAAATTCGGCTAAAATATTTTTAAAGTTTTTTTTTTATCCCAATTGGTTCTCTATTCAGTTTTTCCTTTTTTTCCTCATGACATTTGCTACTTTAGATAACATGTGCTCATTATAGAGACTTCTTATTAATGGCATACTCGAATAAAGAGAGTTATAGACCCAGGGGCTCAACAGACAAGTCGAACACAGGGGCGTAGCTAGGAATTTTCCATAATTTGGGGCCCTAACCTCTTTGGGGGCTCCTGCATTTTGCGTAATGTTTAATATTTAAAGTATTAAAAAAAACTTATTTGGGGTCCCCCTCAAGTGAAGGTCCGGGGGGATTTTCAAATTCTCCCCCTCCTCCCCCACCCTGGCTACGCCACTGGTCGAACACAATCACTGCTCTCAGTGGTACTTGTTTAATCGGATTTGAAGAAATATCATGTCCACTTAGCCACAAAGTGTTGCATGCACTCTACTCAATGTGACCTAAATAAGTTTTTTTAGTTTTAAGTGTTTCAAATCCTGTACCAATTACATGGCTATCAATCGAAGGGCTTATCTGTGTCACTTCTGCTCCATGTTTGTGTTGTATACAGACCTCCTCTAAGACATCGGACAGAGTTCACACTCAGGGACAGTCCGGAGGGCATACCACACAACCAGGCAGCCATAATTGTTAGATATTCATCTTGTTGTATGATAAATGAATTTAAATTCTTCAATAGTATTTTTATTTTACCTTAACCGGACGGATATCAATATCCAATGTCTACAACCATGTGGTAAGACTGAGACTATATACAAAGACTAGTTTGGTCTGGAATGTAACGTTCAATGTACAAACAAACAAACACAACAGTTTCATTCAAACTATTTTATATATAGGCCTATGCAAAGTACAATTAATTATTGTTAGAGGTACGTAAAGGGAAAAGCCTTTAATAGTTTGTTACTGCCTGTCTATTAATCTGTCTGTCACGAGTAGATATAAAATATTAACAGTTCTATGGAACATTTGATCCCATCCTCACCTGTATAGTGTCGGATTTACCTGATATAGGTTTAACAACCTAAAACTTGTCAATTCTAAATAATATAGTGAAGATGCAATGGTTATTTTTGGTTTCTGAACTCAAAACACTTTTGTTTTAATGACATACGAAATTTTGTGTTCATTCGCCTACACACTTTTAAAATCGTCTCTAGCCTATTTGTACTACCGTAGACTGATCAATAGCATACAAATAAAAAGGAAATAACTATAAAGTATTGTCTGAAGTAATGACATTTTTTAAATGTGTGAAATAATAATAAAGTAAAAATTTGTGTTCATTGGTCTATCACCAAGATCTACGGAAGTGGTTCAATTAACGTGCATTTTTGTTCTTAGAAACTAATATCTATTTTGTATGCACATACATATAAAACTTTTTTTAAACAAGATTGTTCGAGCTGCTCTGCAACTTTTATAGCAAGTGTCGTAATGTCCATATACAATGTTTTCTTTGCAAACAACTGACACGCAGGGGCCGCCCACGAGTTTGTATCACAAACTCCCTTTAAGATCTTGTTTTAGTTTTGCATTGGGTTTTTGCTTTCATCGAGAAAACATGACTAATTTGTGTTCTCCAGCATTGACATTGGGTAACTTGCATGTTTGATAGCCGTGCCATCAACCACAACCTCGTCGTCTGTAATGTAGGTTCTAATTTTAGTAGCCTTTGATCTTTGACGTCGTAAAAAGAAAAGAACTAAAGCCACAATGACCAGGATGCCGGCGATAGTGCTAAAGACTGCAATAACGACAGTCTTCGTGGTAGAAAGACCTTTGCTGACTTGACTGTCTGTCTTGCCTTTGTTGGTGTCTGTTGTTTTCAGTCCAGTAGTTGGTCTAATGGTAGTCATGGGCCTGGGAGACGTTGAAGGATGAGTTGTCGGTAACGTTAGATTAGTTGTTACCATTGTTGGTGACGTAAGGCGAGTCTCTGCTGTAGTAACGTTGGTAGACATCGATGGTGTTGGAATCTCAAGTGATGCATTTCTTGATAGAGACGTAGTGGCTTTCACTCCGGTAGTCGCAGGGAGAGATGTCGTTATGGGGGCAAGAATGGACTGGCTGGAAGATGCATTAGTTGTTGACGGTGCATTTGTTGGTTTGGATTCGGTAGTTGCTTCTGAAAGATTGCCTGTCACTGGTGAGGACTGGGATGGTAGAGGTTCAGTTGTTGTAGTTGAAGGGTTAACTGTAGTGGATGAAGACTTAATTGCTCTTGTGGTTGTTAAAGGTGTGGTTGTGTTTTTTGAAGGCGAAGCTGTGGTTATTGAAGATTTAGTTGTGCTTGTTGAAGGCGTATTTTTTGTAGTTGTAATTGGTGAAGACGTAGTTTTTGTAGCTGTGGTTGGTGAAGGCGTACTTTTAGAAGCAGTTGTTGTTGATGGAGTAGTTTTTGTAGTTATGGTTAATGGTGGAGTAGTTTTTGTAATTGTAGTTCCTGATGATGTAGTTTTTGTAGTTGTAGGTGCTGGTGGCGTAGTTTTAGTAGTTGTGGTTGTTGGTGGCGTAGTTTTAGTAGTTGTGGTTGTTGGTGGCATAGTTTTAGTAGTTGTGGTTGTTAGTGGCGTAGTTTTAGTAGCTGTGGTTGTTGGTGGCATAGTTTTAGTAGTTGTGGTTGTTAGTGGCGTAGTTTTAGTAGTTGTGGTTGTTGGTGGCATAGTTTTAGTAGTTGTGGTTGTTAGTGGCGTAGTTTTAGTAGTTGTGGTTGTTGGTGGCATAGTTTTAGTAGTTGTGGTTGTTGGTGGCGTAGTTTTAGTAGTTGTGGTTGTTGGAGTCGTAGGTTTAGTAGTTGTGGTTGTTGGTGGCATAGTTTTAGTAGTTGTGGTTGTTGGAGTCGTAGGTTTAGTAGTTGTGGTTGTTGGTGGCGTAGTTTTAGTAGTTGTGGTTGTTGGAGTCGTAGGTTTAGTAGTTGTGGTTGTTGGTGGCATAGTTTTAGTAGTTGTGGTTGTTGGAGTCGTAGGTTTAATAGTTGTGGTTGTTGGTGGCGTAGGTTTAGTAGTTGTGGTTGTTGGTGGCGTAGGTTTAATAGTTGTGGTTGTTGGTGGCGTAGTTTTAGTAGTTGCGGTTGTTGTTGGCGTATGTTTAGTAGTAGTTGTTGTTGGTGGCGTAGGTTTAGTAGTTATGGTTGTTGCTGGCGTAGGTTTAGTAGTTGTGGTTGTTGGTGGCGTAGGTTTAATATGTGTGGTTGGTGGTGGTGTAGGTTTAGTAGTTGTGGTTGTTGATGACGTAGTTTTAGTTTTTGTGGTATTTGATGGCGTAGTTCTAGTTGTTGAAGGTATTGTTATTGTCGTTGAAGGTTTAGCTGTAGTTGCTGAAGTTAAACCAGTTGTAGATACTTTATCTGTTACAGCTTTGTTTGGTGTAGATGTTGGTGGAATCAAAGTCACCACTCGACTACTAGACGTAGATTCATCACATTTTCTGTTAGATCTTGTTATTTTTATATAGTCAATGCCTACTGCACTATCGGATGATGTTTTGAAACTCTCAAATAAAATCTGAAAATAAAAGCACACAATATTAGCGAAGATCTATCAATAATTTTCTAATGGCGAATTGGTCTTAATCTTTTTTTTATTGACTAAAGACCTGCATATATACAATTTGCAGCGGCGAGGACAAAATCTCAATCTATCACTTGTGTCGCAATGAAGAATATCACAAAAAAATTGTCCATGTTTGTTTTTTTTTCCTTTTATACACGGACACTCGGAAGCCATTTTGGGGCAAAGGTCAAAGTGGCCAGTGCAACCTCAGAATATATCCTCGTCAATTCTTAAATATTTAATACTAGTCGACCGGCGGCGTAGAATACGCCGCTATTTTGCAGGCCCGACCTTAGACCAGTGCAACCTATGCGACCGCAGTGGGCCACGCACTTTCATTGAGCGTGCTCTATGTAGGAAATAGACTTTTTATGATATCCTGTATGACTTCGCTACAAGCAAGGCTCATTAAGTAATTCTGTACGTAGTAAAGAAGGAGTGAAATGCAAAGACGAATTTATTTTCTAATACAAACTCTTAAACTTTATTTATTATCCGCTTCCCTACTGTCAGGGTTGTGTTTAAGCGTAGCTCGTTCGCCCGGGCCCATGACATTCAACAGGCACCTTCGTGCTTGCAATAAACAATCGACTAGATGTTAACAATATAAATGTTTAATGAGATGAATGTAATTTATGATGACAGACTGATGAAATCATATCCTTGAAGTTAACAAATGTTATACTACAATTAATATTAATTCATTAATCATTCTGCACCTTGCTGTCCCACAACGAAACACATTAGTACGCACAAGCAGAACACAACGCATGGCTGACTCTAGTCTCCAGTATAGACTTCCTAATCCCATAACTCCCCTAAACAGGGGTAAACAGAAGAATCTCAAAGAAACGTTACACCAGTGTGACAAGTCGGATTAAGATTTGGCCGTTTCGGGTGTCTAGGGGATTTTATAGTTTGAGAATCCTCACTTGCACATATAAACTACAAGCACAGCGTTATAATGCAGGCAACAAATACTATATTTAGATGTAAAATTATGTACAGTTTATTATACAAAAGATAATTAAAAGGTAAAATGCTGTACAGTTGCTAGGATGGGATCTAGCTTTTTTACATATATAAGACTATCATCATTAGATTTGAGAACCAAGTGGTCTGAGTGTCATTAGGCTGGTTGCTTAGCTTTTAGGTCCGGTGCTGCACTGATGAGACGGGTGTGGCTGGTACTTATGCTGTCTGCTGGTGGGCTGGCGTAGTGGATCCAGGCTCCAGTTGCAGTCCAATGTTATATGGTTGCAGAGCTAAGCTGCGTCTACCAATCAGTTAAGCCAGTGACGAGTCTGTGTCTAGCGTTGTTACTTGGACTCTTGAAGGATGATTAGGACTGAAGTCTGCAGATCTGGTGTCAGCAAATCTGTTATCAACTTTAGGTTGCTAAGATTTCAGGCGGATGTAGCCTATAGATAAAAGCTGCAACGATATGATGTATACGTCGGTTTAGCCATAATGATAACACTGGGAGGTAGATGCCTTTCCGTGAAGGACATCTTCAGAATGATGTAGAGAAACTATAAGCTAGTTTCATAAATATCAAAGGGAACTAACAAATGCATATAGTGTTTCATCAAGGGGGGAATAACAATAATAATGGGGACTCCCATAAAGGGAAATACCAAACAGTAAAAATTGATATTTGATAAGTAATACAAGTGATGTTCACCTGTCACGATGAATAGCAAGTACATACATCGCTTAGATAGATGAGATGAAATGGGGAAGGGAAGATCAACGTCTGATACTCGCCCATGCTCTCACATAAGTAAACACAGAGCATTAGTAAATACATACTCAGTAATAAGACATGTTTACATAAGTGTCTTGATAATTCCCTGCCAAGGAATTAATCAATGATAATATACTGAGGGCTCGTGCTGAGCGCTAATATATCAAGAGTTAAATTAATAATAGTTAAAGAGCTAAATACATCTGGTAAGAATTGTTAATAAACTCTAGTCCAACTGGTTTGAACATTTAGCCACAAAAGTCATGATATAAAATATAAGTATACAGTAATCTACTTACATTATCCATGATAAGAATGCACAAATATGTACACAAATAATGTAGTAATAAATGCACAAATATATATATATCCATTACTAAGTAAAATGGTTCTCAAGCACTTTACAAAGTTACATACCACCAATCCAAAGTGAAATAAGGGAATGACAATAGTCTAGAGCTCAAGCAAGAGATAGATGTTCTCCCTGTGGGCTCTCCAGCGTGAATGAGATCGGACGATGAAGTTTGTCCATATACACGTGGATAGAAGGGGGGGGGTGAGTGGCGGGAGATAAGTGCAACGGTGGTAAGGCGCGAGTTGAAAGCCCAGGAAATTCGCCCAGGTGGTTAGAGAACAAAGGGGGGGGGGGGGGGGTGATCGGAGGTGCATAGGGCAAGGTAGATTACACCTTGATACTGGCTTTGCGCTAGACGATCGGGGAGACCCGAGGTGCCGAGCTGAATGGGCCTTTTAAAGTGACCAGCCGCTCCCCACAAAAGGGGGGTGTCAACGGATGTTTGCCAAGATAGGAAAAGGGGAGCATACTCTTGTCAAGAATCTAGTGTGGCACGTGTCAAGGTGGGGATAGTAAAATGTGACATTGATGCCAACAGGGGTGGGGTTGGATTTGAGGGGTGGTGGCTGTGTTTTTAGCGCTTGATCGCTAAATTAGTGAAATTGATGATTAATATCGTGCTAATAATTAATTAAATGCTCAGACCTGAGTGATACCTTGAATGAGCAAAAACGGTTCGTCCCAACCAGCATAATAACAAAACCGCTTACAAGCAAGGCAACAAAGAAAGTGCGTTCAAAAATTGTGCACCTAATAAACATTGGTGCTAGAATATCATAACCTATGCACCGACACCTACCCAAACATGGCTCCGAGAAATCCGTTTCGTATATGGCACCACAATGGTTAAGTCCGGCCCTGCTATTTAGTGACAGGTGAATACAGAGTAGATTACCTGTTCTTCCCCTTCTTTTTTTCGCCGCTAAAGCTATTTGGAAGGTGGTATAACTCTAGTCCCACTTGCAGAAATAAAAGAGTGATCTTTCCATGACTTCTTTGTCACAATGGTCAAGTCCGGCCCTACTATTTAATGAAGGGTGAATACTACTTGTTCACCCCCCTCCCTCTTTTTTTTCACCACTTAAGTTGCGTGGGGTAACTCTAGTCCGACTTGCAGAGATAAAAGAGTGATCTCTCCTTTACTACTTAGTGTCCTAACTGTTGAGCCATGAAGAGAATTTACTATTTAGTTGTTTTTTTTTTTTGGGGGGGGGGGCGCCGTTAATTTTTTAAAGAAAAGATCTACTTACAAAATTTTTATTTCCGATGCAAGTATAAATGTTGGCAGTACACCAGTGACCACTAGTGTTAGCATTCTTGATCTCGCCAAGAAGTTCATTTGTTGGTCTGGAACCGTCAGTTTGCCCGTACACTTGAATAGTTTGACCATAGGCACCAGTAGTAGCGTAGTGAAACTCAATGCAAATTGAGAGTCTTGGTTCCGCAGGAAGTTGTGTACTGAGCAGTGCTGACGCATTGATAGGAACGTGAGGATCACTGAAGTTTAAATACATATAAGAACCTGAAAAGTTAAACACATGAAATAAAACACTTCATTCAATAGAATGACCAAAACGACTATAACGTTGGGATGTATTAATAATTTATTTTTTTTTACAAAACTTATATCAACTCACTCTGTCTGACTGTCCTATTGTCTGGTAAAAAGTTTGTACACGCTATTTTTTTCCACAACTTTTACATTTTTTAATGCATATAAAAGTGGCCAAGGTAACGTTCACCCAGATTCCCCTTTCTCTCTCTCTTCCCCCCTCCTTTTCCAAACTGGTCCAGACAAGTAATAGGATCATTGTGTATTGTGAAAGCTAAAAGCGTACAATTGCTCTAATCACAAAGATTTATTCTTGTTAGTCTAGACTCTAGATGTATTAAAATATTTAATCATATGACTGATCCAGACTGATTGATACAATTACACTTAATATATAAGCTTTGTTTTTTTTTAAAGTATTTCTATGTTTTTGTTGTTTAAAATTTTATTATATATTTTAATAAGCTAAGGTAGTTCTTTCAGAAATGAAGGTTATTTTAGCCTTAGCCCAAACCTCCAGCGGGAAGGAAACATTGTTTGCATATTTAATTTCAAAAAATGAAACGGTTTGTTTTCAAAAGATAAAAAGTAACAGTTGCACCAGCTACAAAACATGAAGAAATCAGATTTCTAATATCTTCTGTAGTCTTTGAGATTTAAACTTGATAGACTGACACACAGGCCACACAAAACTCATTTTAGTTTTTCCCTTATAGGGGGACCGCTAAAAAAGTCAACAAAGGACCAAAAGTATTTCGACCAAGTTAAAGGTGATACACCAACTACAGTCGGATTTTAAATTAATAGCACTATCTAAATGTTGTTACTGATGTTTAGATCTAGACGCCACAGACAGACGAACGTACACAGTGGTAACGTATACAGTGGTCTCTTCCTACAGGCTCTGATCAAATGACAAAATGTTATTCGAAGGAAGATTTTTAGCACTCAGCCCTTTTGCGCCGAGTATCCAGCACTAGAAAGCAAAATATGTTACAATAGGTTAAACGTAGTAGTTTGTGTAAAATAACATACCATTCGGTTTATTTGGTGGTTGCCAGTCAGATTTAAAAGGTCCACCGGTGCTCTCCATTCCTCTCAACCATTTGAGTGAAGTGTTGCTGTGACTTTCATAGTTACAATCACTTTTGTCAAAATTACATGAAGGCAAACCAGTCATATTCCTTGTACACATTTCGTCGGTGTATGCACCTGGGAAGTATTTAAGTATATTTTTTTTTACATTTTAAAACCTTTTAAAGCTTTTGAGTCACATATTTTACACTATATTTTCTTGAACGCTAAAACATTCATTTTACTTTTTGTTTTATTTTCAATTTCTACTACCAGCTCACACTTTTTTCTTGGTACAAAGTTTAAGAAGTTCGAAGCTGATGAAAAGACTAAAAAATTGAATCATTTATTTGAAACTGAAACATATTAGAATGGCTGGTCAGCAAGTTGATAGAGCGCCGGGCATGAAGTGGGTTCTGGCCTTTTTTCGCTCCTCCTTATTTTTCAACGACACAGAAAACATAAATGTTGAAGTTAATGTTCCATTTAAACATTAAGTAAGAATAGATTTTGAAAATATAATTTCTATAGGACTTATTTTATTTTGTACAGAATTGTACAGGATTGTGGCAAAATATTTTAGGTTTAAAAAAAAACAGAAATTTAAATATCATATTATAATTTATATGTTCTATTAGATGCTGGTGTGTTTAGATTGTAGCCAATTATTACCATGTGTCCCAATAGTCTCACAGGTAACAGTTTGTAGCGTAGTAGAAGAGGGCGCTTGTGTGGTCATTGTTGGACAGACATTCACTGTTTGATGTGATAAGAAACTGTCATCACATTTTCTATTGGATCTTGTTATATTGATATAATCAATGGCGACAGAACCGTTGGTGGAAGTTTTGAAACTTTCAAAAGCAATCTGAGGACAGTATTGTAAGTAAAACATTATACCAATATAAAATGGCGCTTTAAAACGTGAAACTTATATAAAACTTATTTTTATATGTTGGTCATTAATCACCTTTAACATTATATGCGCTGTTTTTGTTTTTTTTTACATACTTAGCATCTCTCTTTTTTAACAAGAATTTTTAAAGCCAGTAGATTTTGTTATTAGACTTGTGTCACTTTTATACCTTAATATATCTTTAAGGGGAAACAGAATTATTTATGTGTAAAAATATTTTAGTACAATTTAGCACAAGCAGGTCAGAAAAAATATTAACAAAATTACTAGGCAAGCTTCAAGTCGAAAACTTTACCAGTTGTGTAAACAAATTTGCTAGGTAGCTAAAGAATATTCAAAGAAATGTTCTCGAAAACAATCAAGCAAAATATAAAACTACTTTACAAAAGCACTGTTCAGTCACTGACATATCTCTCAATTTTGAATGGTTTATTATCTTAAATTTTTCTATATAAAACAAAGTTAATTAATTACTACTAAATGTTTAACTAATTCGTAAGTATATTAAAATTAAACACATAACACAAAAAGTAAGCCGACAACTGCAGAGTGAATACATAAACAATGTAATATATAAGGATAACAACAAAAAATTATGATCATACATTAAGTCTAAGAAAATGGAAAAAACAGGAGTAGCACTTTTAAAAGGAGAAGATAACTTAACACATAATAAAAATGAAACTAAAGCTAACATTCTAAATAAAAACTTTGCATCATCATTCTCAGCCCCAGGAGACAAAGACACATTACTTAATTTGAACCAACATAGGAGATACAGAAGTACAAGAAAAGGGAATCCAAAATTTATTAGCCAACATCAAACCTAATAAAGCATCTGGACCTGATGGTATTCCAGCTAGATTACTTAAAGAACTAAGCAATGAGCTAGCACCAGTGTTCATAATACTTTTTCAGGCATCTCTTAACCAGGGCAGAGTACCAAGGGACTGGAAAGAAGCTAATGTCACCCCCCCCCCCCACCCCATTTAAAAAAGTAGAAAAATCAGACCCAGGAAACTATAGACCAGTATCACTAACCAGCATCATATGTAAAATCATAGATCACATTACATTAGGTACAGCCATGAGTCACTCATACAAACAAAAGTCTTTACTCCATGCCATCATGGCTTTAGGAAATATAGATCATGTGAAACACAAGTAATAGAACTAATTGATGATTTTTCAAAAGGTTTAGATAATAGTGAGCAATAGGCTTTTGACAAAGTTCAACACCATAGTTTGCTTAAAAAATTAAAATATTTTGGCATTGATGGTCCATTGTATCAGTGGATTAAGGATTTTCTGATAGGGAGAGAACAAAATGTAATAATAAATGGCTCTAAATCAACACCGATAACAGTAAACTCGGGTGTACTTCTTAGGCCCACTACTATTTTTAATTTACATAAATGATTTACCAAATTGCATTAGTTCAGGAGCAAAAGTCAGATTATTTGCAGACGATTGCATAATATATAGAACAATAAAAACAACACAAGATACAGAAATTTTACAAAGAGATATAGCTGAATTACAGAAATGGAAATTAAATTGGAGCATGTCTTTCCAGCCAGAAAAATTCCAGTTATTAAGAGTAAAAAAGAAACTAAAACAAATTAATTCCACTTATCTTATTCATGGTGAACCAGCAGCACAAACAAAAAATGCAAAAATACCTAGGTGTTATAATAAATGAAAAAATGTCATGGAATCCCAATATTGATGAAACTATCAAAACATTAAACAAAGCATTAGGATTTTTAAAAAGAAATTTCTATAAATCAAATAAGAACATAAAACTAAAATGCTATTTAACCTTGGTTAGGCCAATAATAGACTATGCATCCTCTGGGACCCCTCAATTCAAGAAAACATTAAGAAACTGGAACAAACACAAAATAGAGCAGTGAGATTCATAACAAACGAATATTCACATTTGACTAGGGTAACACCATTAGTAAAATCACTAAATTTAGAAAGCCTTCAGGACAGAAGACTCAAAAGTAAAGTAGCAATTATACATAAAACACTGAACCATAATCTTCAAATACAAAAACAAAATTTAATAAAATACTCTGAAAGACACAAAAATAAAGGCACATTCCTCGTCCCATATGCTAGGACAAATTTGTACAAATACTCCTTCTTCCCTAGTGCTATTAGAGCATGGAATGGGTTGCCTGAGCTAGCCAGAAAAACCAGTGACTTGGCAGAATTTAAGTCATTGGTTAATATGCATGACTAAATGGATGACGCGTAGGACGTAATCATCTTCTTTTTTGAAGTAACGTCTGTATTATATAAGAATAATAAGATAAGTCTTTAGATCGGTCAAGGAATGAAGCGATTAAAAGAAAGAACAAGGATTGCGAATGTTATATTTGTGATTTGATTTATTTTGATTTTTATGTCCCAATAAGATATCAAGTAGTGCTAAAATATTATTTTATCTGTTAGCCAATGTATTTTACGAGATGTCATATAATTTCATTTGTTATTTAGGCCCCTTTTAGTCTGACAGCAAACAAAGTTCATGCATACATGTATAAGTCATTCAAAATAAAGAGTGAACTTCAATTTACTTACGTATCGTTTATCTTTGATACACGCATACAAGTTAGCAGTACACCACTGGCCATCAGTGTTAGCATTTTTTATTTCACCAATAAGTATATCTGTTGATCTGGAAGAATGTGCTGATTGGTTTTGAGTATAAACTTTAATATCTTGATTATGATCACCAGTAGTAGCATAGTGAAACTCTATGCAAATTGAGAGTGTTGGCTCAAGTGGAAGTTGTGCACTGAACAGAGCTGACGCATTGATAGGAACGTGAGGATCACTGAAGTTTACATACATGTAAGAACCTGAAAAGTTTGTTTAAAACGATAAAATAAAGTCAAAGAATGACAAAAAGGCTACAGCGCCAGAGTATATCAGTAATAGATTTCTAACACTTTTTACAAAGCTTCTATCAACTCACTCTGTCTATAAAATTTTGTGCACGCCATTTCTCCCACAACTTTTACAACTTTTTTAAAAATTCATTTAAATAGCGATCATGGTAACATTTACACAGATACCCCCATCTTTTTCCCCCCTGCTTTTTTCCAACCGGACAAGTGATAGGATCCTAGTTTATTGAGAAAGCTATAAGCATACAATTGCCCTAAACAGAAACTAAAAAAATGTATTCTTTTTAGTCTTGATCTAATAAAAATTAACTACATGACTGAGACAGATTAATTGATGCAATTAAACTTAGTATAAGTTTTGTTTTTTTAAAGTATTTTTATGTTTTTGTTGCTTTATATCGTATTTTATATTTTGAAATTAGCTTTTATGAAGTTCTTTCAGAAATTAAGATAATTTTAGCCCCAGCACAAACCTCCAGCAGGGAGGCAATATCGTGACGACATTCCGAAACGCAAACCATTCATTCAGACAGCTAGAAGTGTTGCATGTACATTTTGACGGTTTCTTATCTCATTACTTTGATCATTGCTTATGCAAGCAGTACATCAACCAAACGCTTTTGTCTACTAATAAAGTGGATTATACACAAGACCTTCTAAATCTTGTTTTTCATTAATGAGTGAAAGGAGGGGAAATGTAAAGGTGGATGTACCTTAAGGGAGAAAATTTCGACAATTAATTACTTATAGCGAAGAACCGATACTGAACGCGAAGGTAAAATTAAATAGCTATAGCCAAGATTTCACACTAACAGATTCGTTACATAGACAAAAGACAAGGAATTTATCCAAGTGTTTAATTAAATATCTGATAAACCTATGCACTAATCACTTGTCACTCAATTAGTGAAGCGTCTGTTTTTTTTTGTTTTTTTTTACCTCAAACGAACTCAAGCATCAATTGACATATCTTAGTAATACCTCTTCACGGTTAAACGAAACATTATAGACATTTTACGTACTAATTAATCTAAATTTTAAGGCACTTTCTACATAATAGAGACTCAAAGCTACGCTACAGAAGTGTACAAACAATGAGATTCGACTCTATATAAATAATAGTTATAATATGAACTGCCAATGTCATCATGCTTTTAAAATGATTATTTCATGCCGAAGTTTAAAAACAAAAAGGGCTTGCATCCAAATCTGAAGACGTCCCACATGTACTGAAGAGGTCCCACATGTACTGAAGACGTCCCACATGTACTGAAGAGGTCCCACATGTACTGAAGACGTCCCACATGTACTGAAGACGTCCCACATATACTCTCTTATTCTAACCACTATCGAAAACGATAGTGAAAGACACATGGATATAACAATTGTTTTTATGTATTTGTATACACTATTTAAAAAAAAACAAGATTGCAAAGATAGTTTGTGTTTTCTTACAAAACTCAGAGGCGCTATATCCACAGGTCATCTGTTTTGTGAGCAATGCAGGTAAAAAAGCAGGTCTCAATATTTTCAGAAGCTATGAAGTACAAACTATCAGCAACGTGTCCAGGGAGGTGTTGCCGACGTGTTTGTATTGTTTGTCCGGCCTAGTTTCTAATTATTATTGGTAAATATTCATTAGTATTCAATGAACTGATTGTTATGAAGACATAGTTCAGTATGAGCCATGCCTAATGGATATGATTAATTGATTATCTAATTGAGGGTTGACCTGGTGACAAATGGTAGGTGAATGGTCAATCTTACATTTATGACCTTGGTAAGTCTAGTGAACTTACACACATTGTGGTGCAATTAAAAAAAATAACACAGGGCACCGCTCTTTAAGTCTTGTTTTTTAAATCTTGTTTTTAAAAATGTGTAAATTATTCACACACAGAAAGCATTTTTCCCTTTTTAACATAAATAAACGTACTCACTAAATTGTTAGTAGTTCGTATTACACAAAGCCCATAAATTAGTAATATATGTATTTTTATATATTCTTATTCCCGAAATAAAAACGTTTGTATAAGAGTACATATATGCAGAAGAATTACTTTCCCTTTAAAACATATCTTCTTTTCTTCTATACTAATTAACAGTAAATAATTCTTTAACGAGGTCATTTAAATAAAAAACGGTTTGCATATTTAAATTAAAAAAAGAAAACGTTCGCTTTCAAAAGATAAAAAGTTGCACCAAAATATTAAGAAATCAAATTTCTAATATCTTTTGTAGTCTTTAAGCCACACAAACACAAAACTAATTGCGTTTTCCCCCTATCGGAAACCTTTTTAAAGTAAATAGTTAGAAGACCAAACAGTAATTGCAACTATTTCGACCAAGTTAAAGGTGATTCACCAACAGGCCCTCCGCTACCTATTTTGCAATGTGTGCAGTGCACGCAGCGACCGACCAACAACAAGGGAAGGGTAGGGGCGGGAAAAAATAGTTTTATTTTTATTGTAATTAATCCATATTTGAATATTAGTAAAATGACTATAATTTAATTATAAAAATTAAGATATCTTAAGTAAGAGACATTGTTTCTTATAAAATCTTGTCAAATGTAGATCTTTTTTTGGTTTTGGTTTTGAGAGAGGCGTATGCAACAATATGGGTCAAAACTTTTTGAAGAAAACGTTTCAAAACGTCTACGCTAGTGGGATTCTTCTAAATTTTTTTGGTCTTTGAATAGTCGATTTTTTTTTAGATGTCTTACTTAAGCAACAGAGATGTCTTACTTAAGCAACAGAGATGTCTTACTTAAGCAACAGAGATGTCTTACTTAAGCAACAGAGATGTCTTACTTAAGCAACAGAGATGTCTTACTTAAGCAACAGAGATGTCTTACTTAAGCAACAGAGATGTCTTACTTAAGCAACAGAGATGTCTTACTTAAGCAACAGAGATGTCTTACTTAAGCAACAGAGATGTCTTACTTAAGCAACAGAGATGTCTTACTTAAGCAACAGAGATGTCTTACTTAAGCAACAGAGATGTCTTACTTAAGCAACAGAGATGTCTTACTTAAGCAACAGAGATGTCTTACTTAAGCAACAGAGATGTCTTACTTAAGCAACAGAGATGTCTTACTTAAGCAACAGAGATGTCTTACTTAAGCAACAGAGATGTCTTACTTAAGCAACAGAGATGTCTTACTTAAGCAACAGAGATGTCTTACTTAAGCAACAGAGATGTATTACTTAACACGAAGAAAGAGGATCTTTAAAAAGATCATGCCCTATACCGACGTCCGTGCGCTATAATTGCATAGAATGCCTCTCGCATAATATTATTGACCAGGAATGCCTCTTTATTATTAGACAATATGATTTCCGACGTTTTTTTACTAGGATGACTATTGCGTTTAGAAAGAAAACACACCAGAATTGGCCTTTTGATATTCTCTCTTGTGACAACGAGAAAAAGGCATTGTGGATGCTAGGAGAAAGAATTTCCTTCTCGCTTTTAGAGGATCCACGAATATTTTATTTGACACAAAAAAGTGTATTTTTATCAATTGCATTTTAAAAATCAACATAATTTCAAAATTTTAGTGAAATAGAAAATAAAATTCTTGAAATTGTGTAAGTAAACAACTTTCAAAAATAATTAGGCCTAGATTCTACACCAGATATGTCTCATACCGAACTAATCACTATTATCATTGCTTCTGGTTTCACCTAATAACTGATACAAATAAAGAAGGACTTTGGGACTTTTAGTCATAGAAAAAAAATCCATAGAAAAAATAGGAAATAAATAAAACATCTAAGAGGACATGATGGAGACTACAACGGCGAGAATATGCAAAGAAAAAAAAAGAATGGTTCACACAAAAGGCTTTAAATCAAAGTGCACTTTTGGTATAGTGCCCAGCTCAGTCTTTATGAATTTTTTTTTATTAAAAAAAAGTGGGTGGGGCGGCATTTTAAAATTTTGCACTCAGGCGGCCACAACCATAGCGGCGGCCCTGTACACCAACTACAGTCGAATTTTAAATTAATAGCCCTCTATAATTGACGTTGCTAGATGTTTAGATCTAGATGCCACAGACAGACGAACATATAGATGGACATCGCAAACATAAAGTTGTCTTTTACTACGGGCGCTGATGAAAATGATATTTGAAAGAGGATTTTTAGCATTCAGCCCTTTTTTTGCGCCGAGCGTCCAGCACTAGTGGAATTTATGATAGCAAAATATGTTGCAATATATTAAACGTAATATTTTGTGTACAATAACATACCATTCGGTTTATTTGGTGGTTGCCAGTCAGATTTGAAAGGTCCACCGGTGCTCTCCATTCCTCTCAACCATTTGAGTGAAGTGTTGCTGTGACTTTCATAGTTACAATCACTTTTGTCAAAATTACATGAAGGCAAACCAGTCATATTCCTTGTACACATTTCGTCGGTGTTTGCACCTGGGAAGTATTTAAGTATATTTTTTTTTACATTTTAAAACCTTTTAAAGCTTTTGAGTCACATATTTTACACTATATTTTCTTGAACGCTAAAACATTCATTTTACTTTTTGTTTTATTTTCAATTTCTACTACCAGCTCACACTTTTTTCTTGGTACAAAGTTTAAGAAGTTCGAAGCTGATGAAAAGACTAAAAAATTGAATCATTTATTTGAAACTGAAACATATTAGAATGGCTGGTCAGCAAGTTGATAGAGCTCCTCCTTATTTTTCAACGACACAGAAAACATAAATGTTGAAGTCAATGTTCCATTTAAACATTAAGTAAGAATAGATTTGAAAATATAATTTCTATAGGACTTCTTTTATTTTGTACTGGATTGAATTTAGGTTTAAAAACACAGAAATTTAAATTATTATTATTATTGTTATAGCTTTAATATAGCGCTACTTTCATGCTTATAGCATGCTTATAGCTTATAGCGCTTTTGGTCCAATCTCATTTGTGGAGTGGGGAGGAGGGGGTATCTAGGAGTTGGTTTTCCGTGCTGCCTTTAGGCGCTCAGCTCTGCCCGAGTCGGGTGTCGAACCTCGAGCCCCCTTCTTGGTAGCCAAGCCAAGCCAAGTTCAAGCGCACTTAGCCTCTCGACCACGCTTCCCACATCTCATTGTACAATTTGTATGTTATGTTGGTGTGTTTAGATTGAAACCAATTATTACCACAATTAAACATTGCACTCTATCCAGAAGAAATGAAGAAACTAATAGTAAATAAAATAAAGGAAAAATGGACAAGCTCTCATACAAATCACATGAATGATGATGTCTATTATAAGCTATACCGACAAGATCAACGTCTAATCTTTCGAGTCAGGACCGGACACAACAGAATGAGACAACATATGTTCTGGATGCTCTATCTATACATTATTGAATATACTTCTACTTATCTACTTTTCAACGCCAAGACCTAATATACTAATATAATAATAATAAGGCTTGTCATCGAGTCCGAAGATTAATGCGAAATGCAATATTTCCCGTGGCTACGCAGCCCCAGCTGTAACCCACATATTTTCCCACAATTAGGGCAAGCATAACGATTGTCCCCGGTAGTCGATTAAGATTTTCTTTTCGCCGTCTGCGTCTGTCTTCGGCAGTGGATTTCCTTTTGGTCTCAAATGTGCATCCCACGGCCTTTGTGAGTGACCTCCAGCTGTCTCGTTCTGAGGCTGTATGCAACCATTTGGTCTCTTCTATGTCAGCTAAGGCAAGTTGGCGCCTAAGCTGGTCTTTAAAGCGTTTTTGTGGAACACCTCTGTTAGTTCACCAAAAAAGACTGCTTTTTGCATACGTTCGTCCCCCGTACGGAATAAGTGCCATGTCCAGCGTAACTGTCAAACCATATATATAACATATAAGAAGTCCCTCTATACTGTTCATACCGGCGTTCGCAAGGATATCGCTGCTTGTAGTGCTGTCATGCCACCGTATGTCCATGATGGAGCGCAAGCTTCTTTGGAGAAAGCATTCAAGTAGTCTTAATTGATTTCTGTATAATGCCCATGTTTCTGAGCCATAGAGAGGAGTTGAGAGAACCACTTAGATTCTAATTCTACAATATCTATAACCTAGATATATATATTTTAGAAGTAGATCTATACTGATTCAATAGTTGCAATTCAAATTCAACTTGAATATTTATGATTATATAGATTACAGGTTATAACTAGATTTTATAGATCTATGACCATTATGACAATGCCCATGGCATGTGTGAGATCAACTTTCAAAGCAACAAAAAATTAATCGACTTAATCTAAAACAAGTTCATTCATATATTCACATGTGTATATATATATAAGCTTAGCATTATTTTGGACCAATGTCTCACAACAATATATATTTAAGAGAAATCGGGTATAAACATCAGAGAAAAGCACGACCCCTTAACTCAAGAAAACATTAAGAAACTAGAACAGACACAAAATACACAGTAAGATTCATAACAAACGGATATTCACAATTGATTACATTAACACCTTTTTAAAAACACCTTTTAAAAATCATTAAAAGTTTTAAAATCACTTAATTTTTTTTTTTCAACAATTATTACAGATTTTTTTTCTCTATCAGGCACACTTAAGAATATAGCATAATAATGTCAGTTTAATTTAAAAAGAGAACTGAAAAAGGAAAAAGATATTTAAGGAAAAAGGTACTTCTGGTCCAATTTATAATTCTAGTTTTAAAGCAAAGAAAGGAAACGCATAAGCCCAACAAAGCCCATTCATGAAATAAATCGCCAAAGTGAGAAATCCGATCAGGCAAAGTAGAAAATAACTTCACCATTTAATATTCATTCTCCATAGCCCCGAAATGATGCACGATATACATGAACATACGAACGACGTTCTCACACAAAAAAACACATAGACACTCATAACCAGCGATTTATAAATAGACTTCTATGTACTTCTCGATGACGACAGAATGTTTATTTTTAATGTTGGTCATCCAGGGTCTATTATTACTCAATGTTTTAATTTTCTTTTTTTGGTACTATCATGTTTTCACAGAACTGGATGTATGAATTAACAGTTGTGGTAAGTTCATCTGTCTGGGCAGTTGTTTACAAACATGTCCCAATCTGTTTGCTCCAGACAACTCTGTAGCTGTAAAACAGCGTCGTCAGACCATGACTGGATGGACTGTACTTCGGGTTTTGTTTTTAAAACCGGTTTGTACGTGGGTGTAAGATGGATCATTGTGTGGTCCGACTCTCCAAGGGGAAATAACGATAGAGATGTGTGGGCCATTTTTATGTTGCTATAATACATGTCCAAGGTTTTATCGTGCCGTGTGGGACAATGAACATATTGAGTATATGTTGGCAAGTGTTGAGCTAACGAAAGATGATTGAAATCTCCCATAACTAGTCGGGCAGCATCAAAACTTCACACCTTAACATTATGTACAATGTCTAGTATATGTTTTGTTGCTTTCTCTGTGTTGGCTGTGGGTGGTATGAGCACAAGTATGGCGTAAAATTGTGTAAACTCTCTCGGCAGGTAGTATAGCCTGAGATTGTTACATAGTAGTTCAATATCGGTCGTACACACTTTAGTTTTGATTGAAATATTGTAGACACAGCAGTACTGTTTTATTGACATAAATGGCCAGTCCTCCTCTTGTTTTGCCACTATCTGTTGTTCTGTCTGATCTGTACAAAAGAAACTCATCCAAGTCTACTGATGCGTCGGGAATAATTTCATTTAGCCATGTTTCAGTGAGACAGATTAGCGAGCCTTCACGGTAGAAATGTCTGCAGCAACAATCAAATTCGTCCATTTTGTTATTTAGTGATCTAACATCGCCCAAAACAATATTAGGAAGATAGACCCTTTGTCCTCGTTTCCTGCTTTTGACTCGAACTCCTCCTCTACGGCCTCGTTTGTTTCGCTTTGTCTGGGTGTTAAAGGGGTTCATGGCGGCTTGTTATATATCGGCCATTTGTTTCCAAGATGGCGGGTTTGTACAAAGATTCATTGATGATCATATTATTTATGCTATCCACTGAAACACTGGTTTTTAACATGCACACCAATAAAATAGTCCATTAAACTAGAAACACTTTTATTCCCTGAAACACAATACACAATATGAAAGGAATAATAGAAAACAAAAGCTGATTATGTCGCAATGTAATCAGGTCGCCTGCTGAGCGGCGCCCCGAAGTATATTAAACATAAAGTCTCTGTTATTGTTATTATTAATTAATGTCTACAGTATTTTATTTATTTATTTGTGACAACAGAACATGGTGTCAGATTTGGTGTCAGATTTGATGTCAAATTAGGTGTCAGGTCTAGTGCCAGATTGGTTTAAAGCGCTGGTAACAGGTAGTGGTTTCTAAACTGCTAAAATTACATTTTATTTGTATCAAGGGGTGTCATTAGCTCATTTTCTTTTAGATCTAGATCTACATAGAAATTAGAATCTATACGAATCTATACGAATCTAAACCGTTGTCACTAGACGGTCATCTATCTGAGAGATGGACAAAATGGAGACAACGTTTTGAACTGTTTATGGTCGCCACTGAAAAAAATACGGAGCCCGAGCCAGTGAAGAAGCTTTACTGTTAAACATGATCGGTGAACCCGCTCGTGACATCTACAATACTTTTCAATATGTTAAGATGAGGCTGTATGCAAAGTAATTAAAAGGTTTTGAAAATCATTTTGCCTAAGTCCAACAGTGTGTATGACAGATTTAAATTCTTCAAAAGAAATCAGAGGGACGGTGCAACGTTTGAACAGTATTATACTGAGTTGAAGAATTTGGCAAAAGAATGCAAGTTTGACAACCTTCGAGATGAATTCATCAGAGATCGATTGGTATGTGGCAAACAGTTGGTTCGAGTGAGAGAGAGACTTCTGAGAGATGTAGACTTAACTTTAGAGAAAGAACCAAGCAAAATTCGTGCTGACCAGCATACCCAGAACCAAATGATAGACATGAAAGGACTACATGTAGATGCTGCTTATAAATTAAAGAAGACAGAAGATAGAAAGCCAGTCACAGGAAAAATGGCAAAGAATCATTTAACAAGTATCATTAGAGATTGCATATTTTGTGGAATATTTCGTGGAAAATACAATTGCCAGCATTCTGACAGACATGCCGAAAATGTAAAATGTCGTTCGAAACACTTCAAGGCTGTTGATTCAATGGAAGATGAAAGTCAAGCAAGCCAAGTAAATGAGTTGTGGTTTGAAGCAATTGGTACTGACAACAATGTCGGAGTTTGAATGGTTGATGTCAATATTATGGGAAAAATTGTCAAAATGAAGATTGACACAGGAGCACAAGCTAATGTCGTATCGGAGTCAACGTGGAATACTTTAGAAACTGATAGTCAGTCAAAGCACTCAAATACTACCCTCATTAGAACTGAAAGGAGTTGCATCGGTCACATTTAAAGTCAACGATGTGAAAGGCAAAGATGATCTATATGTGATCAAGAAAGAATTAAACCCAGTTTTAGGTCTGAAGACATCTATTGCTTTAAAACTAATTGAAGCAAAAGAAAACGTCAATGTACATGATGTTAAGCAAACAGAATGAAGTTCCACGAGAGTTGATGCAGAGAAGTCAACTAACAACAACTTGTAAGTCAGGTTCTCTATTGCATGAAGATGATAAGCTATGGCGTGGTCAAGAGTAATCGAGCCCAGATGATGATATACTCATGACAACTCAGAGCGCAACAGAAAAGTTTCCCGGAAGTGATCAGAAGATAAAAGAAATTCGTCACAAAACTGAATCTGTTGTTAGACTGAAGTTACTGATCAATTATGTCAGAAAAGGTTGGCCAAATTTTAAAAATCAAGTGCATGAAGCAGTAAAGGTGTGCTGGTCATTAAAAAATAGTATTCATGAAGAGAATGGGATAATGTTTTATGAGAAAAGAATTATAATTTCTTCAAGTATGAGAAATGAAATTCTCGACAAGTTGCACACAGGTCATTTTGGTCTTGAGAAAACCAGGTCGAAGGCAAGACAGAGTGAGTTTTGACCAGGATTTGTCCAAAGATATTATTTTGACAATAATGAAATGCTAAACGTGCAACGTTCAAAAGAAATAATGTGAAGGAAACATTGCTCCCTCATGCTGTACCAGACAGACCATGGGAACAGGTTGCGACAGATTTGTTTGAATGGCGGAACAATGACTATTTGCTAGTTGTGGACTATTTCTCCAAATACCCTGAAATAAAACGACTGGAGAACAAAACAACAGAATGTTATCAATGCACTGGAAGGTATTTTTGCTAGACACGGCATACCAGAAGAAATAGTGAGCGACAATATGCCATTCAACAGCTATCAGTATAGAGGGTTTTAAGATATCAACATCAAGCCCCAGGTACCCTCAATCAAATGGTCAAAGTGAGGTGTTTGTTGGTATTGTTAAGCAGATATTTAACAAAAGTGGGAACGATCCATATCTCACTATGCTCGAGTATAGAAATACTACTATAAGCGGGCTGCCTTATTCAACATCACAACTGCTGATGAGTAGAAGACTCAGAAACATCCTTTCAATTGATCCCAAACTATTAAAACCATTGGTAGCTGAAAATGCAGAGACATTACTCAACAAACGACAGATGCGAAGCAAAGTGAAATACGGTGCTCATGCAAGACTACCTAAAGATTCCTCTGTTGGAGAGAAAGTGAGAGTTCGTAGAGGTCAAACATGGCAGAAAGCAGTTGTTGTTTAAAAAACATTCATCACCCAGATCTTACATCATAAAGACAAATGATGGAAAAACATACAGACGAAATCAACGTTTTTTGAACAAGAGTTTCGAAGATACCGATGAAGACAATGAACAGCAAACTGTTAGAACAAACGAAACAGACAGTTATAGACCAACGTCTAGAGAACTTGTTGTGCCAGTCAAGACAACCATAAGTGTTCGAATTGTCACAGTTCCTAGTAGATATCCTTCTTAAGAACTTTAAAAGGAAGGATGTGATAATTATATTACGTCATTGTTTGTTGTGAATGTTTTGTGCAAAAGTAAAGAATGTGACGGAAATAAAAAAGATAGTCTTCTATGTCTACTTGTAGAAGCACAAAGTCTCTGTTATTATTAATTAATGTCTACAGTATTTTATTTATTTATCTGTGACAATAGAACACAAACTACGAAGGCCAGATTCCTACCTGAGACCATGGCATGCTTTCCCAACACCATAAATTATAAGCTAGGTGTGGGAAACACACAGGATGACATTCATCAGTATTAGCTACTATTTAGTTGGAGTAAAACATTTTCTTGTAAACATAAGATTGTATCCATAGACATAAATAAATATAGACTGGAAGTAGGAAGTTATTTTTATTTGGGGGGAGTCAAATATGTTTTATGTACTCTATCTATGTGAAAAAAATGGCGGCAATTGAGCTATAAATTCTAGGACTAACATTT
Organism: Biomphalaria pfeifferi; assembly: GCA_030265305.1. Taxonomy (NCBI): domain Eukaryota; kingdom Metazoa; phylum Mollusca; class Gastropoda; family Planorbidae; genus Biomphalaria; species Biomphalaria pfeifferi. Next base: position 1,968,221 of record JASAOG010000051.1, read on the forward strand.
CAGCCAATATATAATTATGATCTTTAGTTTTGAATAGTACAAAACTGCCATATTCCCTTTGATTCATAATCATAGACATAGGCAAATATATATAGGTTTGTGATGTGGATCTATGTTTGTTGACATGGCTTCTTTATTAATGTATGGCGGTCGTCTTATCGATTCAAATAGTTAGAATTAGAATCTAGTTTTTAGTCAAAAAATTCAAAGAAAATTAGCAGAACGTGCTTTAGTGTTCGTAGTACGATAGGCCAAGGATAAATTCTAAAGGTTGAAAAAAAAAGAATATTATACACATTAACTTTCAGTTTCAGTAAGTCAGAATAATTCAGTATCACTGACACTGACACAATGTAATTAATAATTATAAAAACTTTATTTTAGCATTTAACTGCAGTGACAGTAGTGTTCGTACAATTTAATGAAAAAACATTCTCTTTTTTGTGGTGTGGCCCGCTGAATGGTTGTTACTTTCCACAGTGGCCCACATGCTGAAATGAGTTTGAGACCCCTGGTATAGATTATAGATCTAGTGACAATCTTGAATCTAGTCCTAGGCTATTTATATACTAACTATAGACTATAGACTAGACTATACAGATTACAATTATAGTTTATAGTATAGTATAGTAGTATAGTAATAGTAGTAAGTAGTATTTTTTAAATATAGTATTTATATAGACTAGATCTAAATCTAGTATTTAAAACTATTTATAATTAGGCACGATTAGAGATATAATAATACATAAGGGGTTCTATCAATTATATAGCTTATGGCTGAAAAATAAAACAACTATAAATACTTTTAATTTTACACTGCTCATAACTGCTGTATAACTCATACAAACATATCTTTTCCGAAATGTTTCCCATAATAATTTTTACTTTATCGTCCATTCTCTCTCTCTCTCTCTCTCTCTCTCTCTCTCTCTATCTATCTATCTATCTCTATATATATATGTCTATGATTGTATCATTGTTTTATTTTGTTTTTGGACAGCATTAAAACACACACACACACATGACAACAAACTTAAATCCGGAATATAATGAACGAAAACAATTATTGTTCTTTCTATAAATAAGAACACAAATACACATACAAACCATAGATGTGTATCATTCTTTTTAATATAGAATAACATTACATTGACTTGGCGGCATAACCAAAATTGTCTAAAGCGACTACCACGCTAAAATAGTCGCACCAAAACGTCCAGCTTTTTTTCTGACCCCCCCCCCCCCTCTTAATGTAAAAAGGCCAATATATACATATAAAATGTTACAATAACATACCTTTCGACTTTATTTGTAATTAATTGATGTAATGTTCCAGAATTTCAATATTAGTTTATATTTTATGTATCAAATATATGTTTTATTCCTAAATGTCGCTAGAACTTTTAATCTTCTCAAATACAAAAATAAAATCGGAATTTCGTTCATGTGGTTTAGTCAGTAATACATAAATAGGATATGAATTAGACCAGTTTCTCCTCAATAGTATTTTACTTACATTCAACATCAACGCAATTAAAGAAGAAAATCCAAAGCAATAATCTCGATGTTAAACTGAACATTTTATCTTTATATTTATTAATTGAATTTAAAAATTCAAATTCAAAATTGTAAAAAAATATTATGGTCACGATATTTTGTTAAGTGTTTAAGAATAGAATATTATCGTCTGACCATTTCTTTTTCATTCATTTCAATGATTTTGTTTATCAAGTATATTGATAAGATTGCACGGTTAATGGTTCTCAAAACTTAGGGCAATGTTTCACTAACTTGTACTGGGAGTACTTATAATTTTTGTTCATGCCTCTTCCCCTCCCCTTTGAAGCTCAAAATAAAGAATGACGTGAGAAAAGACCAATAGCTTTTAAGGCTCTACACATTTCGTATATGAAGTTTCAACCAGAAACATTTAAGGCTCTACACATTTCGTAAATGAAGTTTCAACAAGAAACATTTAAGGCTCTACACATTTCGTAAATGAAGTTTCAACAAGAAACATTAAAGGCTCTACACATTTCGTAAATGAAGTTTCAACAAAAAATGTTACAAATTGAACTGAACAAAATCCACGATTAAATCTAATTTTTCATTGTAATTACTTCAATTAATTTTTTTAAAATATTACAAAGTCGATCACCATGCAAAAGACTTAATAAAATAACCAAAGTATATGGGACATTTAATTGACACATTTAATTTTACAGCTTCAAAAATTATAGTTGGCCTTTATAAAGACAACGATCAGATAACAGGCGACATTTACCTTTTGGTTCATTGATATGAGTACCGGTACAAGATAACTAGAAGATATGAGATAACTTTGTGGAAGTCATTTCATTACGCCATCCAATAGAACAGAAGTGTTTTAATTTTAGTTTCCGCTCGGCATGAACAAACGATGCGTGGGATGGGTAGGGTGAAATTTATAGGAAGATTTTTTGTTTGTTTTAGGCTTAAGAAACAAGTAATCAATTAGTATCATGACAAGAATCAATTAGTGTAACAAGAATCGATTCATATCATGACAAGCATGGGCGTAACCAGGAATTTTTTTCGGGGGGATTCCCCTTCCCCCGACCAAATAAATATATATACTTCTATGCTTATACATGTGTGTGTGTACATAATTAATCTTTATTAGATTCTAACTCTTCATTCTTTAGGAAGACGTTTATTGTACCCTAAAATAGGTCCTTCTTGGGATTAGTGTGAAAATTGTAGACTCCCCGCCCTTGCCGCAGAGAGCGAGCCGTCATACTAGCTCACGAGAGATATATGCGGCTGGAGGAGGGACTCCCACTCAAACGTCTGGTCGACGACTGGGAGGGTAGGAGACGTCTCAAAAACCGACCCTGCTTCATGCATCAATCAATTCTGACACAAGTTCCCTTTTTTATTTTGCTCTATTGCTATAAACAAACTGTCTAATTTCTTTAGAGCCGTTTTCTACGCCGAGGTAATTAATTGATTCTTATTTTTTTAATTGATTCATGTCTTGCCTATGCCACTAAATAATTGTGCAAAGTTTCAACGAGAATGGGTGTTAAACTTTTTATCAGACAGACAGACAGATGGACAGACATACAGACAGAGTGATTTGATGTAAGCTTTGTAACAAGAAAAACATAAACAAAATTGTTACAAAATACTTTTAAAAAAACCAACAAAAAGCTTATACGAAGTGTAGTTGAATCAATTAGTTTGGAGTCAGTCACGTAATCGAGTCTGTAATAGATCTAGACCAACAATAATAAATCTATGCGATTACAAATATTTTTACCTTTTTTTTTTTGTTGTTGTTGTTTTTTTTGTTAAGCGCTATTTTATGCTTTTAGCTTTCTCACTACTCTATGATCCTATCACTTGTCTGTACCTGTTGGGGAAATGTGTGGGGGGAATGGGGAATGAAAGGGAGAGGGATTTTTGCCGTATTCGCTTTTGAAAAGCATTTAAAAAAAAAAAAAAAAAAAAAGCCTGAATTTCAACTCGTGGCCCAAGCTTCCTCAAGCCGACATTTTAACCACTCTGCTAGTGAGGCAACTATGAAAATTGCAGATTGTATAGTTACCTATTGTTAGTATAAAGTTACTTGAAGCGTCTACCAATAAATGGGACTAGTTCAGCTTATACCACCACTTTAATTAGAGCTGGGTGGACTTAGAGGCGGCCAAAGATCCCGAAATTAAAAATCCCAGTCTTCACCAGGATTCGAACCCGGGACCCCCGGTTCGGAAGCCAAGCGCTTTACCGCTCAGCCACCGCGCCTCCATACCACCATTTTAGTCAAGTATAATTTCTTTCGAGATACCTAACAAAATGATAAATTATCAATAGTTAATTAACTAAAGGGTTAATTATATATTTTTTTAATTGATTCTTGTGTTGTCAGGTAAACGAAATAAGTTTGCACATTTTCCGCTGGATTCGAGATTTGAATGTGGGAGAAATAACGTTTTACAAACTTTGTAGCAGACAGACCGACAGACAGAGTTTGTTGATATAAGCTTTGTAAGAATAAATGTGTATGCATCCGATATGGTTTAATTTCTTTTTCTTTGAATGGCTCCGTGATGTAGTTAATGATTCAAGTACGCAATGTATAATTTCAGTTTCGGTTTTTACATCAATTATAAATATACAAACACCAGTGATAAAATTGAGATTACATTCTATTGTTTGTATTATCTTAAATGTGCTACTGTTTTTTTTTTTATTTTTTTTTTTTTTTTTTTTTTTTTTTAGTTTTTTTATTATTATTATTATTATTATTTTTATGACGTCCTTTAAATGTTTTAAAAAAAAACGATATTACTTTAGCAAGGTGGTAACTATCTGGCGTGGACGTTTTTAACGGCCCCCGAAAGGGGAAAAGACACTATTAATTTTGTGTGGCCTGTCTGTCCGTCCGTCCCGTTTAGATCTCAGAAACTAGAAGAGAAAATGAAAATAGGACATCATTATCATTCAAAGTTCTGATGCAACGGCTACTTTTTTCTTTTTCGAAAGTGAACCATCTAAGTTTTAAAATTACACCCACTTTTAAATGAAAAGCTACAAGGGGATGTAACTTTTTGTTTACAAAAGTTCATGGGCGTCTTCATAATAACTCGAGCTTCATTCATAGATTTTTCGCATTGGTACAAAAAATTTGCATCATAACATTGGCCTAGATCTAGTAATTAGAAGATTAAACGTGTAAATTCATACGAGTTCTAGTCTAGAACTAGATGCTGTGGCTGAGGTAAAGCACTTGGAACCGTAAGTCCCGTGTTCGAGTCCTGGTGGACTTTTCGGGGGGTTGATTTTGAGTTTTTGTTTCCACACAAACTGTCTTTGTAACCTTGTTTGTTTGTTTTTATATGGATTTAAACTCTTAATATTAAGCCTACAGATTTGGTGAAAGCAGGGCAAATTTTAAAAACTCGTAAAAACTTGTTATAGATATATAGCAACAATGGGATTTTTTTTTAATTTAAATTTAAAACTGCTAACAGTGTTCATATATTATAATTAGTCTATATAGAAATGTTAACAAAGACAGATCTATTTCATAAATTGGTATAGTGTTTTTTAAAATCCCACCACTTCTACTTTACATAAATGTGTATAACAAACCAAAAATGCACAGATTACCGTACTCTCAAATTTTTAAAATTGTAAGTGGCGCATCTGAATCAGAAGTGAAAAAATTGGCGCACGGAAGCAAAAGGTTAGCCACCCCTGGACTAAACAGACAGACTGTGACTAAACAGACAGTGACTAGACAGACAAACTGTGAGAGTCGCTAACTTTTCATTCACAACACTTCCTACACAATAACCACTGATGAAAATGAAGATCAAAGATTTGGGAAGGGGGGGGGGGGGAACAAAAAAAAAAAAAACGCATAAAATATTTTGTGCCTTCTTCAGTAGTTGACCAACGGAGATGAAAGTATCTGTTTTGTTTCACATTCTTTTTACATACATGATGGGAGGGTGTTGTTGTCAGTCTTAGTGTTGACTTCTAGCACCAGATGGCGCTATTAGACAATGATACCGATCTAGGCGTATTAAATTTATTTTTTTTTTTTATTGTAGAACTTATAACTTGAACAAGCTTCTTTTTAAAACAAAATTAAATAAAACTTTTATTCTAAATAAGACAAATTCATTGAAATGAAATAAATCTTTTAGTAATAAAATATAAGGTGTGGAAACACAAACTAAAATCGGCACCCGAAATGGTCCACACAGGCAGGTAAAAAAGGCAGGTTTCAAAATTTTCAGAGAGACTATCAGAATGAAATTCTGCCAAAGGCAAATGACAGAGAAGATAGGAGAAAGAAGGTTGACCGATCTTGTGTGGTGCCCTAACGGTCAAGCAGACAAAGGGATAAGTGAAGGTGAAGTTAGATGTGAACCTGGCCTAACTGATGTCATATAATTATTTTCTAATTGATCTAATTGTTTTGTAAAGGGTCAATCTCTTATTCAAAGCCTAAAGAAAACAAAATTCCGTAAAAACAACATTAGTTGAGTGTCTTACTAATATTTACTTGCACTGCAGCACACGCGAAAATATGAAAAACTGCTTATTACTTATTGTTTTAAATTGTTTTCCACTTATATGCATATTAAATAGATTTTTTTCTCTTTAAAAAAAGTAAACATCTTTTTTTTTTTTTTTTGTAAATGTAGTAGTTAGTATGACAAAACTTACTGAACTTAGCCATATATTTGTAAAAAAAATAAATTTTGACAAAAATCTAAAACCATTTGCATAAATGTGTTAAAAATATGGTAAATGATCAACCCCTTTACAGTATAGCCTCCGTGTTTGTTACTACTAATAGGGAATAGTTGTAATAATGGTGTATTTTTATGAAAAAACTGCTTGCATTATTGATTTTAAAAATTAAATTTTTCGCTTTCAGAAAAGAAAATGTAGCAGTTGCATCAGAACTTTAAAGGGTCTAAAATACTATGATGTTGGATTTTCAATATCTTTTCTAGTTTACGAGCTCTAAACGGGACGGACGAACTGACAGACAGACCACAAAAACCTCTCATCATCGTCACCCTGGAAACACACACACACTTCATAACATGACTATACTTTTACGTTACGTTTAAAAAAAAAACAAAAAAAAACCCCAATAAACTATAGAAAAACTACGATCACCGAATTCCTTGAGCATTGCGTTAGTATCGCGTTACTATTTAGCAAGACAGAAGGATGGTATAACTTCTCTATCACGTGTCTATCATCCATTCAAGGGACAATTGTAACACACTTGAATTTTCTAGTTGAAATTTTTGGAAAAAAAAATTATGAAAGGGAAGTAACTTGAATATATCAAAACTATGTATTATAAATTAACATGTATATTGATTTTTTTGTACAACTAAATATACTTATTAAACTAGATAATAAAAGTAACGCGAAAAAAAATGCAATGGTGGTCAAACAACTGAACATCTTATCAATGCCCTATTGCTTTAGTAGGTAGACCCAGTGGTGTTACTCGTCGGAGGGGGTACGGGTCGCACCGGTCGACACCCACCTATGGGGTGACACCCCCCTCCCCACCCCCAAAAAAATACCTTTTGTAAAATCAGACAACAAAATAAGCGACTGTAGCTAGCTAAAGTATGCTTATTCACTTCATATATATAGATCTAGATCAGCGTTTCTCAAACTGTTAAGACGTGTTGACAATGGGGGCGCGAATTCTGTGTTGTTGTTTGCTTTTTGTGTGTGTGTTTGTATTGTAGTTATAAATCCAAAATTAGGAATTTTAATGGATGAATTAATTAAAAATGACATTATTACCAATGTTTGATAAATTAAAATTAATAAATTATGTGATGACGTATCAACTCCTAGGTTGGGCATTTTAACGTGTTTTTGTGAGAAGCTTCTGCAACAAGGCATACAGATCGGCACTTTCGACATAGTCACGGAGGTCACGTACGGATCGGCTCCATACGTCTACTCATTGCGATTCTAGGGAAAGTCTAGTACATGTTCAGTTTCTAATTTTAATAAACTCGAAGTTGGCTGTAAAGTCCAATCCTCGATTTAAAAAAGCCGAGCACACACATCGCATGTGCAAGTTGAGTATATTGCAGATTTGTTGGCTCGGCGTTCTTTCATGCTGGCTACTCTCCTTGCCTAGAGATGTAGCCTATCTTGAGACTCCGACAATCGCGGCATCAAGCCATGAGGAGCGATCGAGAGTTAGTCTTTCCCAGCCTTGAATATAAATATCACACTCCTTGTTCATCTGTGATCAACTGTAAGATTTCAACGTATGATATATGGTCGAATCAGTTCACCTGATAATTTTTCTTAGATAGCTTCGATGAATAGAGTTTAGCTTTTTGATTAGGCGGGAATATGATGTTCAGGATTCTGTAGAGTGTCAGGGGGAGGTATGGCGAGAGTGAATATGTTACTTCGATATTTTGGTATGAAAGTTATATTCCCTTGTTTATTATACTCCCTTGTTACACTGGCGGATCCAGGGGGGGCAGTAGGGGCGATCGCCCCCCCCCCCTCAGCCGACCCCCGCCCTCCCGAAGGGGGGCCGGACGAATTTTAGTATAGAATTCACACAATTTGTATACGAATTTATTACTTATGTTAATAATATATACTAATTATTTATATTTAAACCTATTTTTATATTATTTCGCCCCCCCCCCCCTATAGTATGTTGGTCGATATGGTGGGGTCGGAAGGGGGCGATGACATCAATTCCGCCCCCCCCCCCATAAACTTTGGAGTGGGGGCGGTCCAATTTATATGTAGAAATCACAGCTTGCTAACAGAATCAATTGAATATCTATAGGATTAAAACTTGTTATTGGTTTTTTAACCGATCTTTATATTATGTCGTTCCCTTGTTGGCCGATGGGGTAAAGATCAAATACCTCAACTGCTCTTCCCACCTAAAACCTTTGAGTGGGGGGCGGTCCTACTTTTTTATATTATGTCGCTCTCCTTCGGGTATTTTTGCCGATTCGGTGGGGTGGGGGGGGAGCGATCGCATGTACTGCCCTCCCCACTCTAGCCCTCTGATAGAGGTGGCGGTCCTATTTTTATGGAGAAATCATTGTATGTGAACAAAATTAGTTGAATATGTATATAATATAAACTACGTGAACCCATTTATATATTATGTCGCGCCACATTCTAATCTCAAATTTTATCATTAGTAAATATAAAATGAAAAAGGGTTGTACCAGGTGGGAGGGGAGATACATGCAATCACTTTCCCCCCATGGGACAAACCAATACTTTTTATTTTTGTATTATAGTTAAGAAATTACAAAATAAAAAAAATCTGTCACTAATATAATTTATACATGCTATAAAATTAAATTCTTATATCGAGTCGCCCCAACCCTATTCTTTAATGCAAAATTCAATCATTAGCAGAAATTACAAGATTACAAAGAGAGTTTGTATTGCCACACAAACTCAGAGGTGGCCCCCGTGGGAGACGGATCCCTGTCGGATCCGCATATTTGCTGGTCGACTGAGGATGGCATCGAGCCGGGTATGAAACCGAGACCGTAGAGATAATCAGTCCTGCGCGCTAACCGTACGACCAGGCATTGCTCTTAATCTAATGACAAACTGGTTACAAACTAATAGCCTACTATTGATAATATACCTACACATTACGGAATGACAACTACGGGATATGTACAATATGTCAGAAGAGCGATTTTAGATAATCTTTTGGTATTGAGCATTTTCATTTAGGTCTAAATGGAACTAGAATGAGGATGTAGATCTACCTAAATTAAACTACTAATTTAGCACTCTCAATATCTATATCTACTAGATCTAGATCTAAAATATATATTTGGGATAAAGTAGATGTAATTTAGATAAGATTTATATTTAAAAAACACTAGATAATCAATTAATAGACTAATTGCAATATAAAATATTAAAATAGTAGATTAGTTTTAGTATTTTATAACATTGCAATATTGACATATTGACAATCTAGACTTTAGAAAAAAAATCTACACTTTAAGCCTAGAAATTAAAATTATAGATCTTGATCTAGTCTAAATCATGGCTGTCTGGTAGTACGGTTTGCGCGCTGGACTGTCGTTTGGATTCATCGATGGTCCGGTGTTCAAACCCTGCCCGCTCCCATCCCCCGTCGTCCTACGGGAGGTTTGGACTACAACTCTGAAGGAACATCCGAAACATGTAAAACAACAAACATTCTAAACTAGACCAAGAAATTCTAGATCTAGATTCTATAATGGTTTTAATTAGAACTTAAATCTAAATCTAGTTTTAAAAATCTAGCTCTAGAATAAGAAAAAAAATCTAGATCTAGTGTAAAAAATCTAGCTCTAGTTTTAAAAAAATCTAGATCTAGTGTAAAAAAATCTAGATTAGATCTAAATGTCTTTTTAATATGTGTCATATTACGAGGTTTAATAAACATTACTATACCGAGTTGTTTGAGCATTTAAAAAATTTATTCCATAAGTCGTCAAAGGAAAAAAATCCACTACGTCACACGGCCTAGTTAGACTAAAACATATCATCTATACGAGCAGCTTGTTGAGGGTTCATAGACATTGGTGCAACGAGTGATTTCTTTTAGCATTTCATTTAACCCTTAAAGTGCTGAGCTGTTTTACAATGAAGACATACAAAATGAAATTACAATGTTCATGTTTAGAGGCTTACGTACAACACGCATCTTAAGGGTTAAAGAATAACTCCATATGACGTTAAAGGAAAAAAAAATCCAATACGTCACACGGCCTAGTTAGACTAAAATGTCATCTATACGAGCAGCTTGTCGAGTGTTCATAGACATTGGTGCACCGAGTGAGATCTTTTAGCATTTCATTTAAAGAAATAACTCCATATGACGTAAAAGGGAAAAAAAAATCCATTACGTCACACGTCCTAGTTTGACTCAAAAATGTCATCTGTACGAGCAGCTTCTCGAGGGATCATAGACATTGGTCCACCGAGTGAGTTCTTTTAGTATTTCATTGGATGGGCTAGTTAGACTTAATATATATATATATTATATATAAAAGGATTAAAGACGCTTTTTTTTGTCTGTCAGTTTGTCTGTCCGTTATGTTAATAGCGAGAAAAAAAAAGACTAAAAGCTATTGAAAATCTGATTAACATTTAATTTCCCTTCCGAAACATCGCATTAGTTTTAAGTTTCTATTATAGATTGTTCCGGATGTTTATATATTTATAGTGAGAGAAAATAAGAATTCCAGATTAATAAAATGCGTTAATTAAATTTGTGGATGGTCTATTATGAAAATTAGATGTACCATAGCCTTGTGGAGATTTTTCAAACCATACTTTGGTGTTCGGAAGTTGTTTTCCTTAAAAATCGGAGCATAATATTAACGATAATTAGATTTTCTAACGTTTTAGATAGAAAGTTAAATGTAGTGTAAGAGAGAAATGCGATTTTACATAGATAGAGTTAAACTATTTTTTTTTAAAAATCCGGAACAACCAATTTTCGTAAATGAGAAAATTATTTGTTTTATTTATTAGAAGAGGGATTTCAAACATTTATTAGCTTAATTAGATTTTTCATATAAAATTCGGATCATTTTTTGGCGACAATTTGTAAGAAAATCAAGGTAATGTAGGTCGATTTCTATTTCGAAACAAAACCCGGAACATTCTTTACCGATTAAACAACTTTTATTATGTCTCGACAAGAAAATTAACTGTAAAATAAGTCTAAAAATTGATTTTTAATAATCGTTTCTAGTAAACTACTTTCTTATTTTAAAATCGTGAATAACCTATTGTCGATATTTAAAAAAAAAAAAATTATTTGACATAGATTTGTTTTAAATTAAAAATTCGGAACAATTGATATTGATAAATAAACTATAGTGACGTAGTGTCAAAGAATATAAGTGTAATACTATTCAATTATTTGATAACAAACAATCATTTGACATACTTTTTTTTTTATAAAACAATATCCGGAACAACTTTATAGTTAATGAAATATAAATCAGAATAGATATTTTTATTTAGCATTTATATGCTATTTACATTTAAAAATCGGAACAATTATTTAGATCATTTCCTGTACATTTTATACGTATATTTGGCTTTGTGATACTGAAAATACGCAAAAATTGTACATCTTTGTTAGCATATTGTAACATTGCCTGCCTTACATTTACGTAATTGCTTTAGAATTGGTGTATTTTTATGAAAAAATCGCTTGCATAATTATTTTTATAAATTAAACGGTTTGCTTTTAGAAAACCAAAAGAAGCCGTTGCACCTAAACTTTTCAAGCCGTATTTAATGATGAAATAATATTTTTCATATCTCTTCTAGTTTTCGAGATCTGAGTGTGACAGACGGACAGACGGACTTTTTGCACAAACCTAATAGCGGCTTTTTTCCCTTACGGGGGCCGCTAATAAAAAGGAGTGAGGATTAATCATTTTCACTCTATCGCCCTGTAATATACTAAATCAATTCCTAACCTTAGAAACAAGGCTTTATTTCAATAAAACACGACTGATACACACAAGAACACAGTATAGACTGGTCACGATTCACAGACTACGATAATGCGAACACGATTACAAATACTAGCACGATTACAAGCATGGGTAACACACAAGTTCATTTAACGATCACTCCATTCACCCCTCCTTTATTTCTTTCTGGGTCTTAGATTATAACCATGCGTATGAAGGGAAGGATCCGGAGTTGTCTCTGGCGTTGACTTTTCTCCTTGCAAGTCGTAACTGTCCTGTACGGGACTCGAGTCAATATTGGCCTCTGGCATTGGGTGGTTCCCCTGTGAGTCACTGATGACTTCTGGCTGGTTGTACATCATTGGGGTGGGACTCTGTGAATTACTGATAGTTTCAGGCACGTAGCGACTCCCTGGTGAGAGATCCAAAGAGTCACCGACCTCTTGAGGCAGAATACCGTTCTCTGGTTCGAAATAGTCGTTAGTGGAACTTTCCTTCGGCGCCAGGTGCCTAAGCGACACTGTCTCTTCCCGGCCGTTTGGAAATCGTATACGGGCGTACTGTGGGTTGCAGCTAATAAGTTCAACCTCTTGTACCAATGGGTCAAATTTTGAAGATCTTACAGGTGATTTTAGTAATACTTTCCCTGGGTTCTGTAGCCAAGTAGGCAAGGATGTTTCCGTTGGCGATCTTCTGTTGAATTTGAAGATCCGTTCGTGTGGAGTTTCATTAGTAGAAGTAATGATCGAATTGAATGAAGTGCCTGAGGCAACACAGATTCCCACTGCGATAGTTCCAACTATCCTGAGTCCAATGCTAAAAAAATAGCCTGCCACAATGTTTTATTCAGCTTTTCTATTTGCCCATTTCTTTTTGCATTGTAGGGCGTTGTCCTGCTAGTGGCTATGCCCTTAGAATGTAGATATTCTGTAGTTTCTATGGACATAAATGATGTGCCACGATCAGAGTGGATGTAACTGGGTGTTCCAAAGAGGAAAAATAACTGGTCGAAGCACTTTATCACTGTCTTAGATGTAATATCAGGACTGGGAAAAGCGAATGGAAACCGCGAATATTCGTCAATCATTGTTAATAAATACTTGTTCCGAGTAGCTGATGGCAAAGGACCTTTAAAGTCAACACTAATTCTTACAAACGGCTGCGTGGCCTTTATGAGCGTACCTGCAAATTCCTTATAGAATTGCGGTTTAATTCTATTGCAGGTTCTGCATTGTTGAATGGTCTGTCTGACCTTTTCAACAGAGAAGGGTAAGTTCTTTGACCTGACATAATGTAGAAGTCTAGTGACACCTGGATGACACAGGTAGTCATGGTACGTCTTCAGGCTACTTTGTTTCGTCATGCTGCTGTGTTGGCGTTCCCAGATCTATACTGTATATCAAACTTGAAGCCTGCCAGTTCCAATTTCCACCTTTGTATCTTATCGTTTTTATTTTTCTTGTCATGAGTGTCTGTATGAAATAGACCCGCTGGTCCGTAATAAGGGTAAAATAATTGCCACACAAATAATGCTTCCATTTGCGTATAGCTTCAATTATTGCAGTTGCTTCTTTCTCTATGGCAGATTGATGCCTTTCACTAGGTGAAAGAGTTCTAGAGAAGAATGCAATAGGTCTTCCATCCTGATTTAAAGTGGCTGCTACTGCGATGTCAGAAGCGTCTGTTTCGACAATTAGAGAATGGTCATACTTTATGGTGAAAATTGCTGCTTTCTGCAATTCTTGTTTCAAGTCTTCCAACGCTGTTTTTACTTCTGTAGGTACAGGAAAAATTTGATTTTTCATTATAGGATACATTTTGTCGGAGAAATTGGTCATCCAGTGAGCATAATACGCTAAAAGTCCTACAATCCTTTTCTGAGACTTCAGATCTTTTGGAGGTGGCAAATCTCGCAGAGCTTGAAATCTATCAGGGTCCGGCTTCAAATGTCCTTTGGATATTTCATATCCAAGTAGCTTTACCTTCTTAGTAGCAAATACACTTTTACTTTCGTTGAAAGTTATTCCGTATTCCAGAGCTACCTTCTGAAAACGCAACAGATTTTGTTATGAGAGTCTACATCTGTACCACATATTGTTACATTGTCGACATGGGCAAACGCGTCAGACAACTTTTCTTTTTCTATAATAGTGCCTATGGTTTTCTGGAAGCAAGCTACACCGTTAGTGACCCCAAAGGGTATTCTGCAAAACTGGTAGAGTTTACCGCAAGCTTCGAAAGCTGTGTATTTCTTTTCGCTCTGTTGGATAGGTATTTGGTGATAAGCACTCTCCAGATCCAATGTGCTAAAGATTTCATACCTGGAAATTTTCTCCACCATTTCATCCACTCTTGACATTGGGTAAGCGTCCAGGTGAGTAATATCTAAATATCTAAAGCCATTTTCAAGTCAAGGAATCTTTTCTGAAGTAGCCTCTGTCTAATTACACTCGAACGCATGTCGCTAACGAAGGCATCGCGAATGGCGTCCTCTTCATTTTTGTCAGCACTAACAGCTCGGAACTGACAATCTCTGACCAACACTCTCAGCTTGTGTACAAATTGATCAAGACTTTGATCGACTTCTTGTTTGCAAGTTGCAAGCAAATGTCTGGCCAATGTATCATTAGGGGCCTTCACAAATAAATTCTCAAGAATAGATTTTGCTTCTGAGTATTTAGAACAGGTAGAAATATACTGATATAAGGATGGAGTGCATAGTAGGTCAAACTGTTCGCTTTCACTAGCCCCTACCTTCGTTGCGAATCTGTCAAAACAAGAAATCCAATGTTTCCATGTAACTGAAGTATTAGTTGAACTAGGATCAGCATCCAGTCTATTGGGACGCAAAAACTTGTCCATTTAAGAATGGTTTTATTGAAATAAATTGTAATATACTAAATCAATTCATAACCTTAGAAACAAGGTTTTATTTCAATACAACACGACTGATAGACACAATAACACAGTACAGACTGGTCACTATTCACAGACTACGATAATGCGAACACGATTACAAATACTAGCACGATTACAAGCATGGGTAACACACAAGTTCATTTAACGATCACTCCACGCCCCCTCCCTTTCCAGACATAGTTTATGTAATTTCGCCCCGAACCCCACTGATAGATAATAAGCTATAAATGTCAGGAGAGTGTGTTTATGCAGTGAATAATGCAAGAAAGAGCTTTTTGCGTCGGGGCTTCGCCGCGAACCCCACTGATAGATAATGAGCTATAAATGTCAGGAGAATGCGTTTCTTCAGTGAAGAATGCAAGAAATCGCCTTTTGGCGTCGGGGCTTCGCCCCGAACCACACTAATAAATAGTGAGCTGTAGATATAGGGAGAATGTGTATATGCAGTGAAGAATGCAAGAAAATGCTTTTTGCGTCGGGGCTTCAGCCCGAACCCCACTGATAAATAATGAGCTGTAGATGTCAGAAGGATGCGTTTCTGCAGTGAAAAATGCAAGAAAACGCTTTTTGTGTCGGGGCTTCGCCGCGAATCCCACTGTGGAGTCTTACAGCGCTCCCCTAGACCCCCAAGCTTGCAAGAGAAAGGCCTCAACATATATATATGCTGTACGTACGTTTATGCATAGGGTTAGGGTTTACTCGGCGTTAGGGTTAGGGTTTGGAAAAAAAAATCGCCCCTCCCCCAATCCAAAGTTCTGGATCCGCTAGTGCCTTGTTATGAACGTGAATAGTCTTGCACTTGTTATGAACTGAATGATTTAGTCTTCCTTGAATGTGCGAGAGAGTATGTTAGTTAGTGAGGTCTTGTTCCCGGTCCAGGAAGGATGTACGTTCGCTTCCTGGACTGGTGGTTTTGTATTAATATTTATTGAGTTGATGTCATCGTGTGCTTATTGAATATTAAAGTATTATTTGTATTTCAATGGATATCTATAGTTGGAGTTGACGTGTGTAGTAATAATTGTTCTAGAGAGTAATGAGCAAAGTTAAAGACAAGCAGAAAAGAACCCTTGACATAGAGTAAAGGGAGTCCTCTCCGTAACTACTCCGTTGCCCTAGGCTAATTGTTTTTGAAGTCTGCCAAGAGTAGCACGGAAGTCTACCTCGTCATCTAAATTGACATTTACAAATAGACAAACTTTTAAATATGTGATAGTTTTTGGCCATCTAGAATGTCTATTTCTGTGACTGATTTATTTGGAGGCGGTTGGTGAAACTCTTCTGTCTTTTTATTCTAATGCTGAGCCCGTTATCGAAAAGGAACAAGCTCTTTTGAAGGCACTGTCATGTGTGCATAGCAGCATAGAAGGTCTCTGATGTAGTCATATTTTACTTTTTTTTTTTTTGCCTTAAGTCTCTGCTTAAGTCTTAAGTCAGTGCGATATCGAGTGTCAACTCCAACGCTTTCTTTGCGGAAGGCATCTTGCAGCATGGTGGTAAATATCAAGCTGAATAGTGTTAGGGCTAGCACACAGCACTGCTTCACTCCGTTTGAGATAGGAAAAGGTTTAGAGTGGTCTCCGTTGTCTTATACGTGTTTGCATGTCATCATGAAATAGGCGCACCATTGTTATGAATAGGTCTGAGCAACAAAGTAGGACATGATTAGCCAAAGACTTTCACGAATGACTGACGTTCATTTGATGTTAAGTCTGTTTCTACGTATTTGTTAAATCTATGTAAAAGCTAATTATAAAATTTCATAAAGAAAGAAATGTACAAATATAATTGACACTCGTCTTACAATGGTGTAACAATTAACGACTGTGGGTAATTAGCTCACAAATAAAATGGAGAAAAAAAAAGGTTTTTATATGGGATTCTTTTTTTAAAAGGGTGGGGAGAATTGATGGAAGTTACACCCTGTGCTAACCGCATTGGTTGACACAGATGCTAGTGAAGCCACTGGGTAGGCCTACTGTATAGATCTACATGACAATGCATCAATTTTGATGTAAAAAAAAAGAGTAAAAGCCTGACATTTTCATATCTTAGGCCAATGCTTGCCAGGACATGTTCTACATTGCCGTATGGTAACCCTAATCTTGATTCATCTTTTATACCCAGATTTAGGTGACAAGAACCCAACTATAAAATAATACAAGGGAAACAAAAATGACTTTTTGTCACATGATCAAGTCATATGGTTGAAAAAGATGGCGGCCCTCCCCACCATGAAAGTAGTTATCTTGGCTTCTATATTAACGTTTGTCTTTTGTGATATAGAGAAACGAAATGTAAGTCAAAGTCTATTTAATTGTTTTCTTATGTATTCTAGATACATAACCGATTTAGATCTATGTCTTCTTTATCTTTTGTGTTTAAACCAGAACTTTAAAAAAAATCTCTTACTCTTTACTTTAGAGTAAGTCTACTCTAAAGACTTCACTATTCTATAAGTAGACCGTCACTTAGCACTAGACTAGACTTAGTCTGACTAGGTCACTAGAGTTAGATTTACATAGATCAGTAAAATCAGTTCAGTATGAGACTATATATGACTATAAATTTATAAAATCTTTTTAAAAAATGAGTCTACAACACTTGACAGTAGTGAGTTACTGTGGCACTGAGTATGCCTTCTGACTTTTTTTTCTGACTGAGTTATGTGAGTACTCAGTAGGGTAGGCCTACATCAGACCAGTATCTCAATCTATAAGTATATATGGTAATATAGTCTAGACTATATTCAGTGACTATAGTCAAAAGTATAGTCATAGTAGTTTCAATAGTTTGTCAGTAGTGACAGTAGTGAGTGGATCATAGATTCTAGAATAGATCTATCTCAAACTAGATTTTACTAGGTTACTAGACTATAAGACTGTGAGACTTCAACTGAATGTAATGACAGATTCTATAACTATCACAAACTAGATTACTAGACTAGATAAGAGTAACTGACGCCACTGGAACACCTTCATTTTTATGTTAACTTAAGATACTTATCAAACACCCCACTGTATTTTTTAAAATTCACCTTTATTTTGATGATTATAGTGAAAGTAGTCCATTCCTATTCAGGCTATTGTGCATCATCTATTTCTTTAACTTTAGTTTCATTTTCACCAGAAGAAAATATTTTTTACTTATATTTATATTCAAGGTGCATTGGTATAAAAACGTCATTAATTTTATCTTTATTAACACTTTCGGGGTCAATCTAAGGCTAGGGGCTAGATTTAAGATTAATCTTAGATTCTATGTTAACTATAATCTTAAAATAAATCTACTAGATCTAGATCTCTACAGAGTAGAGTCTAGAGAGAAGAGTAGTCTAAACTATCTTACTAATGGTATGTGCTATTAATAGCTTTAGGTTTGAACCTTGTCTAACACCAGCAGGAGGTTTGATTTAGGATGTAATAATCTTTGATTCTAAAGGAACATCCGAACAATGCAAACAAACACGCACAGCATCAATGATCACTAGTCTCTGGACAGTGTATTATTTCATTTGAATTATTTACAGACCTGCCTACCGTTACGCAAAATGCGTATTCGTTACGCAAAATCTCCCAAAAATGACTGTCAGTACGCAAATACGCATTTAACCCTTCGCGCTACGCATTTCGTATCCTTTTTTTTTCCCCTCTTTTGACTAGCTTACGAGTGGTCACGGAGGTCAAGCTAAGCCGTCCTGTTGGGTCACGGTTGGGAGGGGGAGGAACAGAAAAGGTGGAACACATTGTGTCCAGATCTATTCATGATTGGTTCTTAAAAGCAATTAGATTTAGTCTAGAAATGAAGAACGCATGAGTGAGGGAGTGGCGGGTTGGTACCGCTCAGTAAGCTGATACGCCAACGTGACTTTTTTTTTTCTAAGTTCATTAGTAGAAATTAATTATGTTGAATCCCTGATTCCCGTATTCATAACGTTATGTCATGATTCTCTACATTACTCTACAATCTAGATCTAGATCCAATTTAGTTGTAGTATGATTTAGATTGACTAGATCTAGATCGATAACATCTACTACCATCTAGTCTAGATCTAGACTAGATTCTTAGTCTTAGTATAGAATAGATCAAGGATGAAGGTAGGCCTACGAAAGTTTGGAGTAGACCTATGTTTGTAGCAGATCCACGGCATCGGTAATACTCTTGAGCCCAGATCTATAGTAGATATATTCATTATATAGACATAGATCTAGTCTAGATATCATCTCTATTGTCGTATTGATCTCGATTTAGATTGTAGATCTAATCATGACATCTAGATCTAATATTATATATATATATATATGACAAAATAGTGGATCGCGTAAGCGTTACGCATTCTGGTGCCAAAATACGCATTTTGACCATCAGGGTTACGCATTTGGACTTTTTTTGGTAGGCAGGTCTGTATTTATAAGTATTCTCTATGCATGATGTATTTCTCTTAACAGTTTTGTAGATTTTGGTTTGTCCAGTTGTACTTTTCTGGATGCTCACCAGTGTAACATTATCTTATTACTCTGCTGACACTCGACTTTCTCAATGAATCCTAGATAATTCTTTATCTGGGGTAGAACACATAACTCTACACGCTTGAACCCAAGTCACACAAATCAGAATTGTGAATGTAAGTTACAAAGATTATAGCTCTGATGATATATTTTTTCTTCTGCAGTTAAAAACTTGGTCTTGGCCAGATTGTGAGAAGTACAATGAAACAATATGTAATGAAGCAAAACAAAATGGTTCCATTGTGATCTATGTGAAAGCATCCTCTGAATCCAATGACAACTTGCACTATGTTTTTAGCACTATTGGAGGGCCTTCAGTAGTAGTGCTAAGAACAACCAATGTAAATGCCAATTTGACCTTTAATTGGGAAAAGCTCTTACAGTATAATAACTCTCTAATAGATGGTGCCATCACTTTTAGTGATCCACAGCCTAATATTGAGTACAAGTTTGCTGTTGTTTTTACTCGGGTTTGTATTCCTTTCTTTGTTAAAACATGCTAGGTAACATTCTAAAAATCGGTTGTTACATTCTTTTCTGTTTTGTTTAATTTCTTTATAAATGAAGATTATTAAGTCTTAGCCCGCATCGCTTGTAAAACAGTAGCGGATGGCAGTTGGCTGTAAGCTTAACGGTTAAATGTTAGAGAACTAAATTAACTCTTTCTCTCCATAATTATTTTCCACATTCCAATGGAATTATTAATTTTTTCATATGAATTTCACTTTAACTTTAAAACTTTTTTTGTTTGTTATCAGAAAATGTTATTCTTGGTTATAGAATTAAAGGAGAGATCACATCTTTTTTAGATTAAACAAATTGATGTTCATAAATTTATTTAGAAAATTTTTTAGCCCTTTTTCTTTAAAAATATTGTTTTTGGTAAAAACACATTCCAAAAAAAAACTATTCAAGCTTAAATTTATAAGTATTTTTAAACATTTTGGCAGGAAAGAAAACAAAACAACTGACTTTTTAAACATTGACGATAATATCGTTGATTAGGCTGCAGAATGTGGTAAAATCAACTATGGTCGTCAATGAGGAGAGAAAGAGTTAAATAATGCTTGGTATTGAGTACAGTCAGTTCCGAGGCATCAGGTGAAAAGTAAATAAGACCTAACACTATTTTTGTATGAAGAAGCATTCATGCTTTACAGCTAGAAACATTTCTTCTGCACTTTGCCAATAACACTGAAAAGTGAAGTAAAATAATAATGAGAATTTCGTATTAAAATTTTATGTAATGTTTCGTTGACAGCTTCTTGAGTATGATGACACAGATGACTCAGCAGATCTAGATTATTGTGAGAAACATCTGAACCTAACTAGCTGGAATATAAGAGATTTCAGCTTGTTTCATTGGAGTAGTGATGATTTAAAAGTGAATGCCTCCACAAATACATTTGTCTTTAACACAACTTCTGATGTTATGATCAAGACAAATGAAACACGTAATGGTAGCATCAGTTTTGCAGTAAGTTTATGTTCATTAGTAGACTGGATAAGTCTTCTTGAATTAACGCTAAAAAAAAATATTTTGTAATTAAGTGATTTGTTGTTTTTTAACTTAAAATCTCAACAGTGCACTCACAAATGATATTTTGTAATTGTCTAGATGTTTGGTGAGAAAAAGAACATCAAAAATAATTAATAATAATATTTGCAACATCTTATGTAAATCTGTTTTTCTTTACTGAAAACCTGATGTCTGCAATTTTTTATTTAAAATAAATGTGTTAAAAACAAAACCTAATTTTGAAAAAAAAAAATGTAAAAAATTAATGTTAAATTAATTAAATTATAAGGATGTTTGAATATTTTAGTTTTCAGTAAAACATGACAATGGAAGAACATCAGATTTACCCAGAATGCTTTATATAGCCAATGAAACAATGTTTGACTTTGTGATAGCCAACTACACTCCATCTTTCAACAATTCAAGGTTTGCCCTTGAGGTAGCTGTGGTTAGCTTGTCTAATGAAGCAGCGTCTGTGGACATGTCTGTGGACTTGACTAAGTCGATTGATGATGAATACACTCCAGGTGTTTTTGAGGTAACTTTTTTTTCTTGTAACTTGTATCATTAACTAAATTTTAAAAAAAAATATAACAACATATTAAAAAAAAAACGCTTTAGCATATATTGGTATCTACCTTTTAATAACCAGCTGTCTGTATTCATACTGTTTCCTAAACTTATTTCAATTTTTATTTTGCCATTCCTTTTCTATACATACATCTCACTTCTTTGACCACTGACATCTTCACATAATCTAATAATGAAGTTTTAAAGATGTAAATAATTTTTGTTTTTAGAATTTTTCTCTATGTGTTTGGGTGCAACTAATAAAGTTTCACGTTCATTTTAAAGAAGGGTCTAATGAACATCAAGAAATGCTATTTTCTGATGTCCATTTCCTTGTTTCTGGGTATATTATGTATATTTGTTTTTTCTTTTTTGTTTTTTTTTACAGATTATTGATTGGCTGACAAATCCCAAACAAAGTCATATTTCAGGATTCTTCCAGTGGAAGCCAGTTTCCTACATATCTCTACCCAGGGGGCGTAATACAGCAACAAAAGTGGAACACTCTGATTTGAAAAATGTGGATAAATCTTCTTCTTCTGCAAAATTGTTGAACAATACTGTTCTCTTAGCAGTATTTAATGAGTCTCTTTGGAATGGAAAGACTGTTAAACGTATGGCAAACATTTCTTTTGGTCTTCCAAAAGATGGTTTCTACATCAAGAACAATTATACAGCATGGTAAGTTGTTTGTTTTGTTTAATTAGTTTTGAACATTGTTTCAGAAATGAAGATTATTACATCCTACCCCAAATTTCCAGCAGGACTGCAGCGTAACAATGAAGACAGAAGAACATACCACAACACAATGTCAAGTGTACCTATTGTATATATTTCACTCAAATCAACTTTAAGTATCCTCTACTGCCATGATAAGTTACTTACTCATACGAAAGACTCAAAATGCCTTGGTGTTATATAAATGAAAAGTTATGGAATACACATATTGATGAGATTATTAAAAATTCAAACTAAGCATTAAAAAAAATTATTGCAAAGTAACCAGGGACTTTAACTTATATGCTATTTAACCTTGGTTAGATCAACATAATATTATGCATCATCTACTCTAGAAAAGATAAAGAACAGACACAATTAGAGCCATGAGATTTATAAAAGATGAATATTCATATTTGACTAGATTAACACCATTAGTAAACTCTGAAATCACTATACTTAAAACACTTCAGAACAGAAAACTAAAAAGTAAAGTAGCAATAATACTTAAAACACTGAACCATAATTATCACATACAAAAACACAACCTAAAAAATACTCAGAAAGACACAAATATAAAGGCACGTTCCTTCTTCCATATGCAATGACCAATTTCTACAAGTGCTCCTTCTTCCCTAGTGCCATTAGAGCATGGAACAGATTGTCTGAATCATCCAGGGAAACTAATGACTTGGCAGAGTTTAGGTCTCAGTTAGCATGCATGACTAGATTGACACATGGACACACACAGGATATAATATAATTATCTTCTGCTAAGAAGGAACATCTGTAATTTATAGTTTATGAGGGGAAATACTGGTCATTCTTTTTTAAACTCCTCCCCACCTCTCATTTATCATCAGCAAACAATAACCAGACTATCATTGGTTATTTTGGTTTCACCTTAGTTTCTTGTATATTTATTTTAAAAAGCTATTCTTTTAGTTTATTGAGGACTTCAGTCAATTTATGGTTATTAATGGAAAATTATTTAATTAAAAAAAAAAAACAATTTAAAACTAAAATTTTGCCCAGTTGATGTTTTTTTTAAATTTTATTTCATTGTAAACTGTATTATGCATTTTGGATATGAATATTTTTTATTTCTTTTTAGAATTTTTAAAAATGATTGTTAAGATTTTCTAAAAGATAATTTCATAAAAAAACAAATTTTATTTTATATTATAGTTTTTCCTGAATTGTTTTGTTTTATACTAAATTGTTTCTACTACCAGGACTGCTGCCATAGGTTACGGCACACCTCCAGCGGATTCTATATCTATAACTGTAATCATCACCATATCTGCTGGGCTTGGGTTACCTGTGTTGATTATTATAGTTGGAGGCATATACAGTTTCATTAGAAAAATGCGCAAGCGGTCATCAGGATATGAACCAATCAACGCTGGATCAATTAATAGAAACTATACGCAGGTCAACTAAATAGTGATTAATTCTTAATAACCTTTTCACCTATTGTTGTATTAATCCCTATCTCTTGTTCGAGCAAGTGTTTGTTTTTTTTAGCCTTCAAATGCTTGCTCCATAGTATTCTGTGTAAACTTAAACATGAAACTATTATAATTAACTTTTTTATAGTCTTTTGGGGTTTTTTTTTTTTCTTATAAAGACAAATTATTATAATTTCATTATTGTAAAGAATAATTCAATCAAATATTTTAAGGTTTGCATTAATACCTCAGTTCTTTTTATCACTAAATCATGTAGGGCATCAAACTTGATATTTTGACGTTTATGTTGCATATTACATGAATTGGAAGCTGAAAATAAAAAAATGTTCTTTTTTAATGATAAAAAATTGAATAATAAATTGGTTGTAAATTATTTGTTTAGTTAGTTGTTTTTTTTTCCTTGTTCCTTGTTTAATTTTTCTTGTATTACAAGCTTTATATTATATAATACTTTCATTCCATAAATGTTTTTTTAGTTAAAATTACAAATTTTGTGTGACAATGTAAAAAATATTTGCTTATTATAAGGCTTATTGTAAGTGTCTGTATTTTGCCGAATGACAAACATGTGCTTTCAGATTTGTTATTTAGTTCTAGTTGTGAGACTTTTTTTTTAAATTGTTTGCCGAGAGATTTTCGTTATTTTATTTTATTGTAAACTTAACGTTTTCATACAAGACTTTTATTTATCAGTGTGTATTTTATCTGTAATTTTGCTTTTTTTTTTATCTTCTATTTAAAAAAAAAATCTCTTAAGTAGAGAGTAAAACTGTTTTATCGAGAACCCCCTTTTCTCCCCCACATAAATACCCTCACAATATTGTATCAATGCGTCTTTATTTTGATGGGTGTATTAAGTCTGCTTTCCTCTGCCATTGCTTAATGTTATTTATAGCATTGACCATGCTTACATTTTGAAATATTACTGCCACATGGATAGGGCAAATAGTCCATTCTTTTCTCATCCTAATGGTAGTTCAGCTCATATGTGACCTGAAAATGCCTGAAAGGAAAGAATGAGATGAAAACATTTTTTAAATACATAACATTCTATGTGATTTATAAGTTTGTAGTTAGGGAAAAAAAATTGTTTCCCCATACCTACCCCACCACTATTTGACATCTGATTTTTATTTTCTAACTATGCATAGTGAAACAATACAACATATGTTTTTATTGACAAATGGATGGCGACTTAACAGATGTTTTCTGTTGTTTGTTTTTTCTAGGTGTAGCCTTTATAAAGCTATAAAAATGAAAAAAGAAAAAAAAAATAGTGACTTGGCTTAACATGTTCAATAAAGCAGCTTTACTCTAATTTACAATCTACTACTTGTGATACATAGGCTTTTTTAAATAGTTTATCTTTGAACTATGGTGATTAATATTTATATTTCTAAAATTAGTCAATTTTCAATGCTTAAATCAGTCATTGATATAACTAATCAATTTAGTTCAGTCCATAGGTGTCTGCTTTAAGTTAGTTTAAAAGTAGGTATTCTCAGATAAGATATGAACAATGATTTATCTTTTACTTAAGTTAGCTCTCTTGATCTTGTGGACTATACAGGAAGGGAAAAAGAAAAGTATAGCTCATCATGTTTCCAAATGAATATATTTTTTTTTTTTATGCCCTTGTTCTTTCATCTTTCTATCGCCTACTGTTGGGTTCAAGTCATATGACATGCTTAAATACATAATTGTAGGTTTGTTTATTTACTAGATACTACTTATTTCTATATTTTATAAAAGATAAATATTCTTATTTGACTACGAGTAACAACATTTATAAAAGCAATGTAGGTGAATTTTTTACTTTGTTATTAATTCTACCAATTGCTAGTGTTAAAACTGATTTTGTTTAACCATTTGTACAGTTTTTCTTCATCTTTCTCCATCCTGAGATTCAATCCTATGGATGTCTTCCCATTGTGCACAAATCTTTTTAAACTCATCCTCACATTTTGTACAAAGTTTTGTCTTGTTGACACAAAATTGTAAATATATTTATTTTTAAACCTTACAGCTTAGTCACCTACTCTCATCTTGCATATAGATCCTAATATTTTAAATTTTCTAATTTTTACATGAAACAAGCAATTAGCTAATGAACCTATTCAGTAAATATTGCATGTAGGTGAACTTGTTCTTTGAAATGCAAATACAATTGTTTGAAGCTTTCCCACCGCCAACATCCTTTGCTGACCATTTGGTCTCCAGGTCAAAACAGTCCTTTAAGTAAACTCATAGTTTCTCAATGAACAATAATTGTGTGGAGATTGCATTTGTATTGCTTTTAGGAATATTTATAACTAGATTATTCTTTTTAATATTTAAGATTATAATTTTGTGCGTATTTTATTTACTTCTCCAGCAGATAGATTGATGTGTATCATCAGAAACAACAAAAACCAAAAAAAGAAGAAAATGTTGCTAACAATTAATTTCTTTACAACATTGTTGTATATTGAAGCAAGAAAGGAAATATAGTGTTTGGGTAAATGACATTAAAATTTGCATGTAAGAGTATTTAATAAAAATGCTGATTTGTATCATTTATTGCTATTGGTTTTGTTATCTGTCATCTTAATAAAAATAAATTATGTCAATTTTTTAAATTTTACTTTATTAAATAAATATTATTTTTAAATGTCATTATGTGTAATTAAATGTTATATAAATCTGTTCACACAATTCAGGAATCGGAGAGTTGAGAAACATTTGCAAAACAAAATTGTGCTCAGAAAACTATAAACATTTCCAGGCAATTTTTTCCAATAATAATATATCAGAGTTTGTTTTATGCTCATTGTGGTGTTTTGTTTTTGTACATATTCATCATTAAGTAAAAGAAATAATGAAGTCTCATAAGTATGTTTCATGTTCTAATTTATTTCAATATTTTACATTTCAACACAAACATCCAATCACCAGTCAAGTTTTAAAAACAGAATAAAATATAAAAACAAGTTCAGGTTATGCCACATTTTATAATATGATAATTTTGTTCTAATCTTATAAAGAATTAAATATACATTATCACAGAAGAAAAATCCTTCACAAAAGATGCACAAATGTGGTTCACACTACTGTACAGATTTCACACATTCATAATTGGTTCAATCCAATATAATGCTTTTGAATTATTTACATTTAATAGCTCCTGCTATTTGGAAGGTGCATTTGTCCTTTAAAAAAATGACTTGCTTTGCTTGAATGCTTTGAAGCCAATACAAGGCCTTCAATTCTTTTGTGGCCAACCAAGTTTTTGTTTTCAGCATGGTTCTTTTATAACACACTGAAATACAATGTTAGCCCATACTTGTGTCATGCACTGGATCATCATCAAAACAAAACATAAGACTTTGTGATTATTTACACTGAATATTTACATGAGTGGGCCAAAACTACTTACAATTTTAACATTGCAACTGAATAAAATAAATTAAATATTATTTCTTAGCAGGCTTCAATTTAGCAAAAGATTAATATCTTTTTTTTTTTTTCAGTCTCTTTATGCTATCCTGGGCGAAGAACCTCAATAGCTCCTGGTAATAAGTAGTTTACATTTTATTTGCCCAAGTTCATTTGACTTTGAGCAGAAGGGATGTTTTGATAATGTTCATTACTTGAAGTGTACCCTGTGCCACCGTTTGTTGTAGGAAGTTGGCTGACAGACTGAGATAAGCTTGCTCCAGACAGTCGAGGTGATGGACCTAGAAGACCCTCAAGCCTTTTCTTAAACATCTCTGAAAAACAAAAAAAGACCTTGAATATGTGTTGAAGCCAATAATAGAATAAACCTGTGACTATCTCTTTAGTCAACAAGGCTATAAATGACTATCAATATCAACAAGGCTATAAGTGACTATCAATATCAACAAGGCTTAAGTGACTGTCAATATCAATAAGGCTGTAAGTGACTATCAATATCAACAAGGCTATAAATGACTATCAATATCAACAAGGCTGTAAGTGACTATCAATATCAACAAGGCTATAAGTGACTATCAATATAAACAAGGCTATCAGTGGCTATGAATTTTGTCAACACCAACAAGGCTATCAGAAAAGAGCAGTAAAATTTTAATTAACTGTCACAAAGATGTTTTAATTTTGTTAATAATCACTTCCATAATCATTGACATGTAAAAAAAATTTAGATTAGGCATGCATGAGACAAAAATAAATTAAAAAAATTGATGTTATAAAAAAGAAAGAATAACAAAACAAATATAGCCATCACCTATGCAAGAAAAAAAAAGTCAATAAAGTAGGTAGAATACCCGCATAACAAATTTGAAAAATAGCTTTTATGCAAATAAAAAAAAAACACCTTATAAAGTTAGAATAGAGCAAAAAACCTTCATCCACAGCTAGAAATGTTTCACCTTGCGAGGACAGAGTTCTGCCAAGATCAGATTTGCTCCTCTTCATTTTAACATTGCTAACTTTATTTGTACATGGTGCACTGAAACTTCCTCGAGCCATTCTGGCAGCTCTGATGTCCTCATCATTAGCAATAATAGATACATAGTTATCTGTCATGCTGTTCAATGCTAAAGTGGCTGAATGATCAGCAACCTCCGTGTAGGTTCCATATAATGAATATATGGAAGCAGGCCGAGGTGATTTTGTAATTTCTATTACAGGAATATTTTCCAGTCCACATCTATTGAAATTCTTTACTCTCATATAGTGAGACTGTGTTTCGTCTTCTAAAACATCATACAATTCTTGAGAACTAGATGAATCTAAGGAAGTGTCACTTGAAGCATTTATTGGCTTTGTCTCACCAGGAATTAGTTCATAGTCTTCATCTGAATTGTATTCATTTATTATTTCTGTTACTTTATAAAGAGGTTCACACAATGAGTTTGATCTAGTTTTGATGTTCCAACTTTTACATGTGGATGCAAAACTCAAACAATTCTCTAATTTTTCATAATACCCAGGACCATCACTGGGCATTTCCTCTATACTACCCAAATAAAATTTACTACTTGAAGTAATGACATCAGGTGCTCTGCAGTTTCTTGCTGATAATTTAGTATTTATATCATTACAAGTTGAGTATACTACATGGTCATAGAGTTTACCAAGAGAAGAGCGCCTCTTATAGTAATCTGACCTTGATCTATAGTAATGATATGGATTATTGGATAGAGATTCTTTTACTGGTTCATACAAAGGATCTTCATCAGAGTTTTCAGAGTCTGATTGTTCGGCTTCTATGATCATTGTGTTATAATCATTATCTTTCTCATAAATTTCGTCTGCATTATTTCTTGGTTCCATCAGTGTATAATCTTTACAATGTCTATAAATTGAATCTGAAATTTCCTTGTTTGCAACTGAGCTGCGTACAGGACTAGACTGAATCACAGAATGACTGCTTAGCTTTGACTGTGGCTCCAACACTGAAGTTGAAGTGATGGCATTCGTCACCATAGCTGTAAGTTGTTTGTAATAGCAACATTTAATACAAATAGTTCTCAATCTACTTCATACAAATAGTTCTCAATCTACTTCATACAAATAGTTCTCAATCTACTTCATACAAATTAACTGTAACTAGATATTGTATATGATTAACTCTTTTTTTTAGTTAAATAATAATTTTGAATGTACCTTTGTTAGGTTCATCAAAAATTGGTGATGATAGGTTGCTTGTTTTATTACTTGATATTTCATGGACCTGAATGAATAAAATGGAAATTGAAATTAAAAACGCACTACAATGCTCAATTAATTCAACACTGCAGAGATATGACATATACCTATCAAAACATTTTTACGTTTGTTTACATGCCTTCATTTTTATTGACAAGAAGGCTAGAATTTAAAAAAAAAATTTTCTTCAAACAAAAATGTTCCAGCATATAGAAGTGGTGCAGGGCAAGAGTATGCAATGCCTCATCCATCTTAGGATATAGAACACTGTCTTCAATACATAGTATTTTGCTGTCTGAAGAATACAGGAACTAGTCATTGTGGTTGTTTTTTTTTTATCTCCTACAGTCTTTTCACCTGTTTTTTTCACTAGCACAGAGAAAAGTAGTTGGCACGCTATGAAAGAGACAGTTGGAAAGTAGCTGGCACACTCTGAAAGAGACAGTTGGAAAGTAGTTGGCACAGTCTAAAAGAGACAGTTGGAAAGTAGTTGGCACACTCTGAAAGAGACAGTTGGAAAGTAGCTGGCACACTCTGAAAGAGACAGTTGGAAAGTAGCTGGCACACTATGAAAGAGACAGTTGGAAAGTAGCTGGCACACTATGAAAGAGACAGTTGGAAAGTAGCTGGCACACTCTGAAAGAGACAGTTGGAAAGTAGCTGGCACACTCTGAAAGAGACAGTTGGAAAGTAGTTGGCACACTCTGAAAGAGACAGTTGGAAATTATTGGCACACTCTGAAAGAGACAGTTGGAAAGTAGCTGGCACACTCTGAAAGAGACAGTTGGAAAGTAGCTGGCACACTCTGAAAGAGACAGTTGGAAAGTAGTTGGCACACTCTGAAAGAGACAGTTGGAAATTATTGGCACACTCTGAAAGAGACAGTTGGAAAGTAGCTGGCACACTCTGAAAGAGACAGTTGGAAAGTAGTTGGCACACTCTGAAAGAGACAGTTGGAAAGTAGATGGCACACTCTGAAAGAGACAGTTGGAAAGTAGCTGGCACACTCTGAAAGAGACAGTTGGAAAGTAGCTGGCACACTCTGAAAGAGACAGTTGGAAAGATAGTTGGCACACTCTGAAAGAGACAGTTGGAAAGTAGCTGGCACACTCTGAGACAGTTGGAAAGTAGCTGGCACACTCTGAAAGTAACAGTTGGAAAGTAGCTGGCACACTCTGAAAGAGACAGTTGGAAAGTAGCTGGCACACTCTGAAAGAGACAGTTGGAAGGTAGCTGGCACACCCTGAAAGAGACAGTTGGAAAGTAGCTGGCACACTCTGAAAGAGACAGTTGGAAAGTAGTTGGCACAGTCTAAAAGAGACAGTTGGAAAGATAGTTGGCACACTCTGAAAGAGACAGTTGGAAAGTAGCTGGCACACTCTGAGACAGTTGGAAAGTAGCTGGCACACTCTGAAAGTAACAGTTGGAAAGTAGCTGGCACACTCTGAAAGAGACAGTTGGAAAGTAGCTGGCACACTCTGAAAGAGACAGTTGGAAGGTAGCTGGCACACTATGAAAGAGACAGTTGGAAAGTAGCTGGCACACTCTGAAAGAGACAGTTGGAAAGTAGTTGGCACACTCTGAAAGAGACAGTTGGAAAGTAGCTGGCACACAATGAAAGAGACAGTTGGAAAGTAGTTGGCACACTCTGAAAGAGACAGTTGGAAAGTAGCTGGCACACTCTGAAAGAGACAGTTGGAAAGTAGTTGGCACACTCTGAAAGAGACAGTTGGAAAGTAGTTGGCACACTCTGAAAACAAGTTGGAAAGCTCTCACAAAGGCTGCAAGACTCACATTTGAGACCCAAAGAAAAGCGCTTATTGAAGACAGGTGCAGAAGATGAAAGGAAATCTTAAATAGACTTTCAGTGGACAATGGAAGTCACAACTGGGTTTGCCTAGCCATGTGAAACACTGCTCTCATCCTTAATCTATGGAATTGAAGAAATTGCCATTTTTCATTGATAATTTTGGTAAAACTACTGCATTCATCATTTGTTTGAATCAGTTAAAACAGTCTTATCTTTCAAGTAGCTACCATAAAAATATATTCAATAAAATGATCAAAATTAATGTATTTGTTTCATGTAAGATATCACTCTTACCATAGCTGCAGGAGCTACATCTGGAGCTACCTTGATTGGCTGTGACAATCTGAGATTTTGTTTTCTATTCTGGCTGTCCATTGAGCCCAAGGACTGGGAATGCTTTGGAGGATTTCTCTTAGACTGTTTAATAATATTGAAATTTAAATTTATTTTGATATTATATTTTTTTACAGAATCACACTTCCAGAGATCCACACATCTAATCAAACATAATAATAAAAAAAAGTATGTATGCAGAGAATAATACACAAGAACTTAAACAGTAATTTAAAAATACAAAACATAACTCGATTAAATGTTTAGAAAGACATAAATGTAAATGACATATGAATAGACAACAAACAATACACCAATGACTTATTAGCTAATTGTTTTAGTCTGTAATTAAAATGGTTATCTAGATTAACACATGGATACAAGTAGATAATAATAATCTTTTTTTTAAATGTCTTTAATTTATAAAAAAAGACAGATAGTTTGGGATTAAACTAGCTTACAAGACCATTATTCTTTTCTGATTACTTACCTCAGCTGGAGAGTCAAAACTTGCTGATTGCTTCAATGGTGGTGGGTGGTTAGGTGGAAGTGGTGGGGGCTGCAATTTGGGGTGGTTTCCAGGCAAAGGAGGAGAAACTGCTTGCAGTAAAGACTTTTTACCTGTTGATATATACAATATTAATTTTTTTTAAATTTAGGTACATCAGTATAACATTGTTATAAGCAGTAATATAATGTTAGAGAAATTCTTTCTGGTTAAACATTATATTTACGATGTTTAAAAAAACTTCTTTGTACACATGTACATGATGTATATATTTGTACCTTGATCAAGAGAGGTAATCTTTTGATTTACATTCATCTGAAAGAAATATTTTTAAAAAATTAATTAATAGTGCAAAAAAAATGTTATCATTGCTGAAAAAAAATACTTTAAGTATTTTAACTTTTTTTTTCATACATAAGTAATCCCATTGGTAGTGTGTACTTTTCAAATCTCAATGCTTTTTTTTATATGTCCAAATATTTTTAATGACAGAAATTTTCCAAGTTAATTGAATTAATAAAGTTGGATCCAGCATAGTTCTTACAAAGTTGTTTTTCACCTATTCATTTTTCTATTTTAATAATTATAAAATATTATAGAAATGAAATACATAAAGAATATAAACTCTGATCAATTGATGTGTATGCCACCTTAAGTCATAAAATGACAATGTTTTATCTCATAACCATTATAGTTAAGGACAATGGTTGGAATGCTGTTACTGCACAGCAGTTACCTCCGCCTCTCTTTTTTCTATGTAAAACTGCAAAAAAGCTGCCTAAGGGTTATTGGTTCCTGCTTTTTCCTCAGGGTTGATTTCCAAAGCCTTAAGGCAACAGAAGCTTAAATTCAGGAGCTTTGGCAGGAGAGGCTTGTTTAACCTTGGTTGGCTTTCTAAGAGAAGAAAGTCTCAATTGGTGAGTTCATCAGTTAGTCCATTTCTTGATATTTTAAACATAGTGTGACTACAGTTTTAAGCTCCCTGTCTGATGCAAACATCTTAACATCACATCAATTGATACCTACTGAAAGCAGGTCTCCTTTTGTGTTGACCTGAAGGTAATCTTGAGCCATTTTGTCCATTAGGCCTAATTAAAAACCTCTTTGAATTGTTATGTTCCTGCACAACAGAACATGATCTACTTGTCTTAAATTAATTCCATTCATCATTGCTATAATATTGTAATTGAAATGAATTACACTAAGAATGCTTGTAAGCAACTGTGAAGGTGAAGTTATGTAGAGGTTCCATAAGGTTGTTATTGCTGGAAGTGGTAATGGATATTTTGCACTCCACTACTTATAAAATGCTTTCAATGGAATGGGTTTCAAATAGCCTCTAACAATCAGTGCAACTCCTGGCCTTCAAGTGTGGCTAACATATTGCATCCAGCAGAACCTTTTCATTGACAGGAAAATGGGCAAAGACAGCAACTGGCAACCAGTAAGCTTCAGGTAGGAGGGGTTCATTGGCCTTGGCTGAATAATAATCTAGGTGAAGAAAAACTCTAAATCCAAACCTTTGCTGCCTTATGGCTAAAACTCATACATGGGAAAGGCTTCGGAAATAAACCATGAAGAAAAATTAGAAGCTGGTGACCAGTAGACAACTTGCAGCTCACAGTTCTACACCCTGGCAGAACTACAAAATTATACTTTCTAAACTGTATTGACATCTGCTGTTGCTTTGGACACATCAACTGTGTAGAGAGGGGAGAAATGATGTATGGGTTACATTGTGCTGACCATAACTAATGTCCTGGCTTTCATCAGATTTCTATAAGATGATCCGAAGCTGCTTTGGGACTGTAGGAAACCATAGAGTTATGCAGAGAAATCATCTTCTTTTTTGAAGTAACGTCTGTATTATATAAGATAAGATTCTTAATGGTTCATATAAGACATTCAATTTGTATTAATAAATAATATATGACAAACTTGTTTTATACTCACATAGGGAGGATCACAATTAGACAACCCTGTAAATTAGTAAAATATTTGTAAATTAAAAATTTTAGTCAGATTTCAGTTATTTAATCTACAGTTTCATAAAAACTATATTTTTTTATAAGTAAAAAAAAGAAAACTAATCACCATTAGTAATGCTTAATGTTTGAAACTTCAGTCCTGCTTGATGACCAATGTCAGGCACCGATAGAGATCGTCCTTTGCAAGGAATGGGGGCTGAAGAAAAAAAAGTTATTCCTTTACATTATTTTGCTATAATCATATTTTAAATGTTTGGATTCAACATATGTGGAAGATATAAAATATTAAGAATAGGTCTATAAGACTAAAATGATTTTACATCAATATTGTTTTTATTTGAAAGAAATCTTTTAGTTAAATAAAGTAAGAGACTTTATTATTGATTTCATGTTTAAAAAAAAGTTATACTCTTATAAACATCAATATTTATAATTGATTTCTTTTTGTATTATTATAATATATAGAAATAAAACTATTTAAGCATGCCAGATATCAGGTGTTGAGAGAAATTACTTCAGCATGCTATAAGTACCTATATGTCCAAAAGAAATTTCATGTTTAAGGGAATGCTGAGATGATACTGATCGAGAATATTTTGAAGAAATTATTTGTTTACCTAAATAGTTATAATTAAAAAAGCACATACTTAGGTCTTTTGATTAAATAATTTAAAATATTGGCTTTATTATACTATATTATTTTAATAAGTGGTAGCATAATTAGACCTTTGAATACTTGAGTAAGACTTTAGGACTAAGACTTAGTTTGTTAATATGTTTACTGCAAATCATCAAAACCTTTATCAAATTACTATTTTTTTAGCAATATTTTTTTCTATCTTCCAAAAAATAAAATTTTGTTAAATTTCTTCATTCTTATGGTAGACATGTACCTTAAGTTCTACATTAACAAAAAAAATAAAAAATAAAAAAACTGCAGATGCTAAATAGCATTTCACTAGCTGCCAAAGAACTTTTTTATATATAAATTACCTGACTTTAGTGGAACAGACATTTTTGGATCTGGAGCATCAAGAGCTGGTAAAAAGTTATAATAAAATAAAAATCAACTAGTTTAACAAATAATAATGTTAGTAAATAAGAAAGTTAGTTCAATATTCTTTCATTTCCAGTTCACATTGGTCTCAAACTTATTTCCAACCACTAATTGAAATTGTTACACTTAGAGAAGAAAGAGATTATTCAAAATTATCTTTATGAAAAAATATATTATTCAAAAATGTACGGCTTATTAATTACATATTCTAGGAAAAAGAAAAAAACTGCTGCATCACATTTTTAAAAAGATTTTTTCCTATTATTGGCTTAAAAATACTCACTTTCTTCCCCACTATCAGCATCATATAGGACTGGAAATGAAAAAAAAAATGATAAAAAAAAAAGAATAATGTAAATTAGTATAAGCTGATCAATAAAACTCTACTCTGCATTGACTTTTAGGACTTTTAAAAAGCTGATAGGACAGTGTCATATATGTTTAGATAGGTTTTATTTCTTTATTTAAGAAACTTGAGTTCCAATAATATACACATATACAAAACTATAGTATAATTATAGATACTGACCTTTAACAATTTTTGTGTTGTAATGATTATAAATTTTTTCAGTAATTCCAAATTTGGTCAAATCATTGCAGGTTATTGGAAATGTAACTAATCTTCCACTAGTATCAATAAAAAACTCCATCACTTCATATAGACTTTTCATTGGTTCATGCTATAAAAATATTTTTTATACACTGCAATTACACTCTTTGTAAGTCAGCTGAACAGTAAAGATTATATTACTATATAATCAGAAACTATTACATGTAGTATTCTTACATAGGCAAAAGTACAAAGGCTTAAGATTAACCTATTTAAAGAAAAAAGAGCTTTGAAATGTAGATAAAAGAAAAAAATTTAAACTACTAAAAATGCTTACTGGATTTTCTACATCTATTTTATAGCCATTTGAAAGACGATTTACTACATAGTGAGTTTCAGTTTTACCACTGAGGAAAGAGAAGTATAACAGTCATATGAATGTGCTTTTAATTCTAATTATTGGTTAAATAGTTAATAACTGGAAATAAAACTTGTCAAGTCTGAAGATTAAGGAGGAATGCAGTATTTCATGTGGTTACTATGTGGAGTCCTAGTTGTGATCTAAATATTTTGCCGCATCCAACTCAGATATAACAATAGTCTGCTAGTTATAGTTTTAGAATCTCTTTCCACCATCTGCTTCTGTCCTCAGTAATAGATATCCATTTGGTCTGTCTATATCCCACAGCCTTTGTAATAAACCTCCAGCTGTCGTTTTTGGAAGCAGCCTTCTATGTCTCTTCTATATCATTAAACCACACAATATCACCTAAGCTGGTGTTTTTGGGAGTCACCTCTTTTAAGCAAACCACCTTTTCAAGCTACTAAAATGGACTGCCTATGTGCCCTGTCCAGCATAGATGTTAGCAGTCCCTCTACTCTTTACACTATCCATGCTGGCATTCACAAGAACATCATTATTTGTAGTGGGGTCTTGCCATTGTTTACAATTAATGGTGAAAGCTAAATATTTATAATTTAGTGAAAACAGGACTTTTAAATACAGTAATACTTTAAATAATATATTTGAATAATTTCTCTGAGACTTAATTTAATTAAAGATATTTAAATATCAATATTTAAAAGTTTAAATTTTTAAAAAAGCAAAAGAATATGGATATTTACCCATTAGACTCCATTCTTTTGGATATCACCAGATTCTTACTGTCACTTGTGCTTTCTCTCATTAAAGTATTTCCATATTTGGCACCCCTTTCTAATATCTGAATTGCCAACTCTCGTGTACAATTAGGAAAAAACCAGCTGAAACAAAATTAAATTTACAAATATATTTTACAAAATATGTATATGATAATAAATTTCATAATAATTAATATAAGAAGAGTATAAGCAGAAAGTTAATTCTGCCTGACAAAAAAAGCTCAACAACCAAAGCCTAGGATTCTTTTGTTTTTCTTTATTTAAAATATTTAAAAAATGAAATTTTGTAGATTCTTGTTTTTATAAAATACCAAAAGAAGTTCTCTTTTAATAACCTCGTGATTTGGGTTTTTATTAGAAATATTTCTAAAGTAATTGAAATATAGTGTAAAAAATTAAATACAATCAAACATCAAATTCAAATTAAATTTGAACAGTCAAATAAAAAACAAAAATCACACTGAAAAATGTATTATGCTAAACAATCAAGCAAAATGTAATTAAAATTACCTTGGTATTTCAGTTTTTCTTGAGTCAGGATAAAATATTAGCTTCTGTCAATATGAGAAAATATTATCTCATTTAAAAAATTCAGATTTTTTAAAACTACAAAAAATTTCTATCTTAAAACTGCATTTTAAAACCAATATTTTAAGTCTTTTAAAACAGGATGATGAGTCTAATACCATCTAGAGATTTAATTCCTTATTCAAGTTTCACCTGATAATTATTTACAGGGAGTGGTTCCATGTAGTCATCATCACATGCAGGAAAGCTTCCTGAAGTAGATGTGTTGGGTGTATCAAAACCTGGTTCATAGTTTTCCTCTATAGGAGGCTCTGAAGGTATAGGCAAGGGTCTTTTCATCAATTTTTGTATTTTATAGTATTCATTTAATGAAAGTTGAACATCATTTATCTGTCCAGGCAGAAGGTCAATATTATCTGGTATTGATCCCTAAAGAACATAAATTAGAAAATTGTCAATATTTTATAAACACTGTAAATATAAACAGTATATCATATTTAGAAAAAAAAAATGTTTTATTGATAAGGTCATCACAATCAAATAGATGTTAAAATTCAACATCAGCTCACAGACATAACAATGCCAAAAACATAACCTACTTACACTAGTGATACCTTCAATGAAAGCACGCCACAGTTCACGCTCACTAAATTTTGAGGTCTAAAAAAAATTCAACAAATTAAAACAAATTATAATTTTTTATTTGTTAAAAAGGAAACTCTATTAAAATTTAAAGATGTTTAATCAAATTAAAAAATGAAAATTTGTTTCACCTTAAATTTATTCACTTTTTTCATTGTGTACAAGTCAAATTTATATCCATTTTTCTCATCTCCTTCTCTTTTCACTAGTCTAGCACCTCGTCCAATATCAATAGAACCAACATGCTAAAGAAATATATAAAATATTTATAAATGAGAATTAATGATATTCAACAAGTAAGCAACATGTAGCAAAGTATAATTAAACTATACCGGCCTACAAACTGGTAAAAAAGGAGTTTAAATGAGAAGAAAATTGTTTATTAATTTAATATGCTGTTAGAAAATAACATTTTCTGATAATGGAGGCTTTAAAACTATTAGGTAAGGCCAATGTCCCAATTAATCATGCTGGGCAGGTTAATTTTTTTTTTATCAGGCAAAAAC
This sequence comes from Biomphalaria pfeifferi, assembly GCA_030265305.1. Classification (NCBI taxonomy): domain Eukaryota; kingdom Metazoa; phylum Mollusca; class Gastropoda; family Planorbidae; genus Biomphalaria; species Biomphalaria pfeifferi. The sequence continues at coordinate 2,006,717 of JASAOG010000051.1, forward strand.
AATATCTTACTATGAACATTTTACACACACAAAAAAAACTAAATAAGCAGCAATCAACATTGACGTAGACCTCTTTACAGACACCACTCTTATCCAGGGAAGACAACCACTTCCCATATAAAACTGCTTCTTTATGCCTAGAGTTCTGAAGTAAACTACACAGTCATCATTGATTGAGATGTATGCCTTTTTGAAATATGCTCTTCAATTTAATTTCTCTTCCTCTTGACATAGTTTTCCTGTCAACACTTCAGGATATTTCATAGGCCAGGAAGTATTTCCTGTCTTGTTTGGTAACTGTGAAGCGTTTCAGTTATCTCTCCTTAGATTTCTACAGTTTGTCTTCGTACAAGAGAACAAAAGCAAGTTTGACAAAATGACTCATGTCTTAATGTTCATAGTACTTGTCAATTGTTAGTCTACTTCAGCTGACAAAAACTTGAAGTACCATCTAGATTATTTCATTTAGTGTATTTTTTAAAAAATGTTTTTAGGTAAAGGCTAAATACTACTGGTTTTGTATTGTACATTCTTTAGGTTTTTATGGCAATATGAGTAGCAACCTTTCTTTTTTTCAATGTTTTCAAACAATCCTTACAATTTTATCATGAACAAAATATCTGTGACAAAAGATGGAAAAACAAAAAAAAGGGAGGGAAGCCTAATTTTTTTTTCAAAGCTGCTGAAAAAGAGTAAGGGAAGGTGAGAATGTGTAAGTGGTATAAACTATACATTCAATAGAAAGATACTTTCGTATAAATGCAATGGGAAAGATACTTTCGTATAAATGCAATAGGAGAGATACTTCGTATAAATGCAATAGGAAAGATACTTTCGTATAAATGCAATAAGATAGATACTAAAATATGAATGCAATAGGTGAGATACTGCCTTATGAATGCAAAAGATGAGATACTTTCAATCCAAATAGATAAAATAAACTTTCTCACTCTTTGATTAAAAAACACAACCGATCTAAATTTTAAAGGAAACAATTGTTTAAGTGACGGACTATATTTCAGCAGATAATAAGGTCAATAACTTCCTTCACTTCAAATTTCAACGACTCTACCTAACGTATTAGAAAACAACTCACCGTTTCTTTTGATTGCTTCGGGTTGTTGAAGATGTGGATGGAGCTACCACTCATAACACACCAATATTTGGCCCATTTACTGTCCTGTGAGTTAAAGATAGGATTATGTAAGTTTGTACTTCAAGAGTATTGAAATATTACATGGCAGTAGATTATATAACAAGGTAGCCTTACACAATACATTTAGGCCAATACATATATAATTCTTACAGCGCAGGTAATGGATTTCATTGTTAAACGCAAAAAATGTAGTACAACACTATTTATAGAGCGCTATTAACAAACAAAATGTAGGCTCGAGGCGATGTGATAACATTACAAACATAAACACGTGCGCTAAAATGACAAACTAATCTAAAAAAGTTTGAAACAGATAGATCTTAATGTTCTTCTTGAATATAGTCTAGCATGTTGTCTGTCTGAGATCAATGTCAATGGGGAGTGAGTTCCAAGCTTTAGTCCATGCACTGAAAAAGCCCTTTTTTTTTTTTTTAGGGAAAAACGTGTCACCACTAGAAGCGTTGAGTCCATTGTGCGCAGGGCTCTCTGAGGGACATAAGGAGTGATCAGTTCGCTAAGGTACAAGGGCATTTCTTTATAATAGATACACTGTTGTCAAAGTGTGGCCACCTTGTAGACGATTCTCGCTTTCACAGGCGTGTGCGCAAGAGAGTAGTAGCAGAATCTCGTCTTGTTTTTCTTAGGACTATTCGTGCAGCGATATTCTGAATTGTCATCGGGTACACTTGCACGGCGTTGTACAACACTATCACGTGATTTATCACCAGCTTATTAGATTAGCTTATTGATGTGCACAAATTATAATGTTAAAATTTTCCCCGTACATAATTTATCAATAAATTCAAAGAGGGGGGACAATCGATATCAAGCCTCTGCTTCAACCCCCTCCCCCCATTTTTTTTCTGATTGTGAGTGTGTGTGTGTGTGTCGAGTTCTCTAAATAGGGCTAGAGTTTAAAAAACAAAACATGTACACCAAACAAGATACGAACTTAATAAGCTTAAATGAAAAAGAGACCAAAAAAAAAAAAAAGTACATATACACTTGCACATCTCTCTCTGAACACTTTTAGGGTTTCTTTTAACAAAGAGTCATAATAATGTTACATTTATATGTGTATTTATGTTTTTGTATGTTGTGTGTGTGTGTTTTTTTTGTTTTCATGTAGTCTCCCTTGTTCTACTGTTCATTATGTTCACGGTTTACTCTTAAGTGTGTCAGTAGTGTGTATTCACTGTGTATTAGTCTCTGCTGGTTGGTCTCTCCTTGTTTCACGTTAATAAAAATGGAGTGTAACTTTTAAACATCAGTATTGTTAGTGTGTATTGTGATAATATTATGTGTTAATGTCATCCCTAAGAAGATTATTAAATCTGCACAAATCTGTCCCACTCAAAGCAAGCTACTATGACGGTAGCACACTCATACCTATTGGAAAGGTACAACTCGTAGTACAAAATCCAAGGACCAACAAGAGATATCGTGTTGATTTCGTGGTTGTAAGAGATGACTTAACTCCCCTGTTAGGGAAGAAAACGTCAGAAAAAATGGGACTAATTACAATTAACTATCATACTTTTGAAAGTCTTGACAAGGTTGAAAGTGTTGATAAGCCTCTACCAAGGTTATCGACAAAAATATTTAAACAGTTCTCTGATGTATTTGATGATCAGCAGGGTGAATTACCTGGTGTTGTACACTTAGAAGTGAATCCTGGCATAACACCAGTTACATGTCCATCTGGTCGTGTACCTTTAGCTAGCTAGGCTAAAGTACAGTTTGAGTTAGAACTGCTAACAGAAAAAGGAATCATTGAGCCTGGGTCAGTCGAATGGTGATTGCAACTAAAAAATCTGGAAAACTCCGTATCTGTTTAGATCCTCGTCCTCTCAACAAGGCACTTAAAAGAGAACGTTTTCCCCTTCCTTGCTTCCTAGATTATCGAATGCAAAAGTGTTTTCAAAACTGGACCTTGCAAATGCATATTGGCATGTGCATCTGGATGAAGCATCGAGTTTGCTCACAACTTTTCAGACACCCTTTGGACGTTACAAGTGGAGAAGATTACCATTTGGAACATCTGTGAGCTCAGAACTATTTCAGAAACATTTAAATGCTACTCTTGAAGGTCTTGAAGATGTGATTGGTGTAGCTGATGATATTATAGTTTATGGTTCCGGAGACACATGGGAAACAGCTTCCCATGACCATGACAAGAATATTACAGCATTATTTGAGAGATGTCGCTCTGTGGGAATTAAACTGAACAAAGAAAAAGCTGAGATTAAAATGAAAGAAATTACATTTCTGGGACATCTAATTACAAGTGATGGTTTAAAGATTGATCCTGAAAAGGTAAAGGCTGTTAAAGAAATGAACAAACCAACAAACGTAGAGGAAGTTCGGCGCTTTTGTGGGTTTGTGAACTATCTTGCTAAATTCCTACCCAAACTATCCGACGTCATTGAACCAATTCGGCAGCTACTTCATACAGATATCCCTTGGTCATGGTCGAGAAAACATGACAGTGCATTCTGTGACATACAATCTATGGTGACTCAAGCTCCTGTGCTAGCATTCTACAATCCACTTAAAGAATTGACCATACAGTGTGATTCCAGCCAAAATGGTCTTGGCGCTGTCTTAATGCAGGAAAGTAAACCCATAGCTGACTGATACTGAAACTAGATACGCACAGATCGAGAAAGAAATGCTAGCAATTGTATTTGCACTGGATAAGTTCCAACAATACACATTTGGTCGACATATAACCATTGAAAGTGACCACAAACCTCTTGAAGCAATAATGGCTAAACCTCTCTCAGCTGCTCCTCGAAGATTGCAGGGAATGATGTTGCGCATACAAAACTATGACATAACTGTAATTTATAAAAAGGGAAAAGAAATGTATCATGCCGATGCACTTTCAAGAGCTCATATCAAGTCATCAGCAAACAGTCAAGGGGAGTTTGAGCTCATAAATATGGCCAGTTTTCTAGCAATTGGGGAAGAAAGACTACAGAAACTAAAGGAAGAAACCGAGAAAGATAGGACGCTTCAAAAACTTCTAATCACAATTAATCAAGGTTGGCCAGAAGGCAAGCATCTTCTACCATATCAGCTAACGCCTTATTATAATTTCAGAGACGAAATGTCAGTTCAAGAGGGGCTTATATTCAAAGGTGAAAGAGTAGTAGTGCCCAAGTCACTACGATTAGAAATGAAAAGAGAAGTTTATTCTACACACTCAGGCATTGAAGGATGTCTAAAAAGAGCTCGTGAGAGTTTATTCTGGCCAGGAATGACCGGTGACATAAATCATTATATTTCAACTTGTGAAATATGTCAAGCTTTTCAACCCAATCAACAGAAAGAGACTTTAATGAATCATGAAGTTCCCACACACCCCTGGGAAAGAGTTGGTGTTGATCTATTCACACTTGACGGCAAAGACTATCTTGTGTGTGTGGACTACTACAGTAACTTCTGCGAAGTTGATCGTCTAGAGAACACTAGTTCAGAAACTGTCATAAGAAAACTTAAAGCCCATTTCGCTAGATATGGCATCCCATCCACAGCGGTCTCTGACAATGGACCTCAGCTATCTTCGGACAGCTTCGCAAAATTCGCCAACGATTGGAGTTTCAACCATTTGACAAGCAGTCCCCACTATCCCAGATCAAATGGGAAAGCTGAATCAGCCGTGAAGACTGTAAAGACATTATTTCTTAAAAATAAAGATCATTTCATGGCTTTACTTAATCATAGAAGCACCCCGAATAAAACTGGTACTAGCCCATCACAGGCATTCTTTAACAGAAGAATCAGAATCTTGCTGCCTATAGCTAAAAGCCTGTTGAAACCTCAAGTTCTGGATCCTCAGAAACATAGAAAAGCGCTGAAAGAAAACCAGAGGAGATCAGCAATTTACTACAACTCCGACGCTAAAGATTTACCTCCCCTTGCTAAGGGGAAACGAATGCGCCTACACCAACAGGTACGACCGAGCCCGACAACCCCGTACCTGTGGATGCACCCAGCACAGATGAAAGTAGGCCTAATGCTCAGAGACCTGAGAGTCATATAGAAGACGGGTCTCACAGATCAACAACCTATACAACTAGGTCAGGCCGAATGGTCAGATTCACAAGAACTAGTGACTATGTATATGACTAACCTCAAACACCGGAGGATGTTACATTTATATGTGTATTTATGTTTATGTATGTTGTGTGTGTGTTTTTTTGTTTTCATGTAGTCTCCCTTGTTCTACTGTTCAGTATGTTCACGTGTTCACGGTTTACTCTTAAGTGTGTCAGTAGTGTGTATTCACTGTGTATTAGTCTCTGCTGGTTGGTCTCTCCTTGTTTCACGTTAATAAAAATGGAATGTAACTTTTAAACATCAGTATTGTTAGTGTGTATTGTGATAATATAACAAATAAATTGAAAAATAGCCCAAATATTTTTTTTTATAGACTACACGTAGATCTTTGATTGCTTCTATAACGCTAGATCAGTAGATCACTAGAAGTCAAATGTTGAAAACACTTAACAAGTATTTTTTAACATTGTTATATATTCATATATATATATATATATATTATGTCTGAATCTGTAATACAAGTCTATAAATATAGGCTAAATCTTATCTTTCAATAATTTATCAGTTGCATTGGGAATGCCAGATTTTTAAAAATCCAGACCATATCTAGGCTCTAGATTAATCTAGATCGAGATCTAGTAGTCTTACAAATTTTAGTCTACGGAAAACCCGTTATAAATAGACCTAGATCTAGTTGACCTAGTTTTTAGACAGCTCTCCGAGTCATGTTCTCTATTGTTGAAAACCAAAGACATCGTGACTACCATACCTTTAAAATGTAAAAGCGTCTTTGGATTTCAACAAAGGCTAGACATCCTGTTTCAGATACCTAATAACTTCAAACTGAATTATCACACGACAATATGTACGCGATACTTTGATAGGTAGCTGGAACAGTGGGTACTGGTGTGTGTCGGACTTGGAATCTAGTTTATTACGTAAGCATTCATTTTGGACAAACTGAAACAGAGACACTGAAACAGAGACATTGAAACTTATACTAGAAAGAGAGCGACAGTAGGTCTATTAAATAAAGCATAAAGTGCTTTAAAAAAAATATTAAATTAAATCACTTCGTTTGTCTGTTGAAAATAATTTAATAAATTTAATTTCCCATTCTCGGACCAAGTTTAAATTTTGCACTATTATTCATTGTCTATGACTCTATGACAACACACGAATAAATTTTTAAAAAGTAATCAATTAGTCGTATGTATTAAATTTGTTTTATAAAGAATTAATCTGCTTGGCAGCCATGTTTGTGTCTATATTGTAAAAATACAATTAGCAGCAATAAAATTCCAAATATTTATGAACTGATGTACTGTAGGCCTAAGCCAGTGTTTCCCAAACTGTGTTCCACGGAACCCTTGTGTTCTGCGGGGCAAGAATAGATGTTCCACAAAAAACTGTAATAATCAACGTGTAGGCCACTGCTTGAATTAATCTCTCTCTAAAAGCAAAGTGTTCCGCTAAATACTCAAAATGTGCGAAGTTATACAAAAAAGTTTGTGAAACACTGACCAAAGCCTAAAAAACTCGGATACTTCCTATATAAAGCAACTCAAGACAGCTCTTGTAAACAGCAAGGAAACTGTTTTTCAATGGATTCCAGCAAACATTGAATTTAAGGCAATGAAAATGCAGACAGACTGGCCAAAGATGGAAGAACGAACAAACAAATAATAGAATAAATGAGACTTGGACCAGCTCCCAGCCCAATGACAAGAAAAAGGACGCCTATTATAAGCTATCTCGACATGACCAACGCATAAATTTTCAACTCAGAACTGGACACAGCAGAAAGAGACAACATATGTTTCGGAACTTTAAAGTCGGGCCGAACTAAATCTGACCTTGTGGAGCATCACCAGAGAATGCTGACCATGTCCTTCAAAGCTGTATACTATATCAATAGGCCGAACAAGACTATGGCCTCAAAACTCTCATATAGAAGAAAAACTATACGGAGAACTGGCTGATCTGGAATCCACTGCGCGGTTTATCTCAGATATAGGATTACTGATCTCAACCCTCCGCATTTAAATTGAGAACGAAGAAGAACTGATGTGAGCTATTCCAAAGCAAAGGCTGAATTTCAGTTACTGGTTTATATTTAAGCCTGGTCTCGAAATTCGTGGGAGAGAAAGTGTAACTGACTTAAGTTAAACGTATGTGGGATACATTGTTATTATGTTTTCTGAACTTAGGAGATACACTACAATAATTGCTTTTTGTTTTTTAGGAATATTTTTAAAAGACCAACAATGCATTTTATCATTCTTCAAACTGAAATTTATTATTACTGGCATAAATGTATTTTATACAGCTAAATGACAATGTTCACTTCTATATTTAAAAAAAAACAAACTTTTTTTGTTGTCTGTGAACTAAATCCATTCTATTGATGACTATTGATCTATTGATTGATAAATAAACAGGACTTCTTAAAACTAAAAATACCTTTGTAAACCCATGCTTTTATACCCTATGCTAAGTGAAATTTCAATTTTTAAATAATGAAATACTTTTTAAAATCTACAATTCGTATTTTAAAATAGTAATATACATGAGTAAAAAAAAATTATTTAGTTTCGTCTAAGTAAAGTGATAAAATAAAGATGCCGAAACATTGAGCGGGTAAAACTGTCTACACGCAACAGCAAAAGCGAATCAAAAAGTCATTCATAAACTCTCCAAGTCTGCTCTTATTTTGAAATGTTTGTTGTTTGCTTCTTCTTAAATACAAATTAAATAATAATTTTCTAATCAGTTAACTTAACTTATTTTGTGAAAGGATAATTTTAATCAGCTAACTTATTTTATGAAAGGATAATTTTAATCAGTTAACTTAACTTATTTTATGAAAGGATAATTTTAACAAATCTGCCGATAAAGCAAAAAGAAAAGTCTACATAAACTATTTGTACACGTTTACATTGCATTTCCAACTTTTCCTTTCTTATTATAAATTATCTAATGTTGAGGCTTACCAGACACGTTCAAACCCATAGGAGGACAATAAAATTGATAAAACCTCACCATGGAGGACAGAAAAAAACAAGACAAAAGTGTACGTTAAAAACTAAGCTTACAAAGTATTTAATGAAAAATATTAGTAAGTTCTAGGCTGTAAAATTAATTAGCCTTTATTTTTATAAGCACTTTTTTTTTCAATATGTGTTAATATTTCAGACAAAAAAAAATGACTTGCACTGAAGCCTTTCTTAACAAGTTACATTAACTGAAGATTTCCACGGTCATCGCAACAAAACGTGTTGTCAGCTTTGTCAATATCTAGTCAAGTGATTCCTTCTTAGTCGTCGTATTGGCCTTGATGACATCATAGATAGATAGACTACTTTCTTCTGCACAACACAATATGAAACATCTTTTGTATTAAGTTGTACAAATCATGCACACTTAGTCGTAATGAAACATTCTTCACACTTTAAAGAAGAAGACTAAATTATTTACATTACTGGCAAATAGAAATATTATTCCGAGAATTTTAGGCCTATATTATTAATAAAATACATTAAATCATCATTTAGCACTTTGCCTAAAACAGTTGTATTCATTCTATAGAATGCCTAGGCATGTTATACAATACACTTTAAAAAAAAAAAGCCCATAAGTGCTAATACTTGAGACACTTCACAATCGCAAACATTTTGTTGAACGTTCAATACTTGTTATTGTTGCTTTATTGTTGCTAGCGCTATATAAAAGCTATAATAATAATAATAATAATCCCGAAAATATGAATATCCCAAAAATACGGATATCCTAAAAAGATTACTTCCCTCTTGGGCAAAGTGTTCTCCGGAATGCCGTAATTCTCAGTAACAGCTTTTGTGGTTGATGTTGTTTTTAACGTCCGCAGAAATGTTATATATAGAGAGAGAGAGTAAACTAAAACCTCACACTACTAGATTTTTTGTCTAATGCCGATACCTAAAAGACATTGTCTACGCCAACAACAGTGACTAGATTAGAAATAGAAGCAACTGAACATGAATGCGTCTAAATACCAAGGGAATTGTTTCATTTGTGCTTTGCGGTGTTTGGGTCAAGCCAAAGTCAGTTTGAGAACAGGCAGTGAAAAAAAATAAAGATATTTGTCAATATTTATATTTTACATTTTTGAAGTAATAAAATTATAATAAACACCAGGTTTTACAATTATTTAAAATTTGTATACATTTTTTTTTGAGGGGGGGGGCAAGCTTTATATAGAGTGTATACACAGTTTTGTTTGTGAAATGTATTGTAATCCTTAATGTCCACGCCTATTCACTGGTGCTTCAAGCCTGGAAAATAAGTAAACAAACATTTTTTATATGCCTAGCCTATAGATCAAGTTTGAAGCCTACATAAATGTCGGACATTAAACCATGCTCAAAAGACAAGTGAATGGCAAGTTACTTCCTGGTTAGTTTTAACTTTTTTTTTTTTTTTTTTCAAATCTATTCAGCATTGATATTTTATTCTCTTGCTTAGATCAACACGGGGCGGACTGGGCAAGGTAGGTATTTACATCCTGTTTTTGGTTAGGTGCCAAATCGTTCTGCCAACTTTGAAATAGATCTACCACTTAATAGTTTAGAAACGCCACCACGGGAATGGCAGTTTTTTTTCTCAAAACGAGAAAAAAAAAAAAGACCAACTAGGCACAATCTAATCTTGCAATGAAAAAAAATGTAAAAGTATCATGCTAGGCGTCTTCTCATTTATCGCTTAGACTGGACACTGATGCCAACTTTTTTTTTGTTGTTTCTCTTATACTTATCAAGAAACATTTCGTTTCCTTACTTACGAGATGTGTTGAAGGTTGACACACTGACATTACTTTAAGCAAATGTTTCACAAGTTCAGAGAAAAGAAACTCTATTAGTAACTTTTTGTGTTAGCAATGAGGCATTATTACCGGAATAACATTTGAACGCTTTGAGAAATACCCACTGTTGGCAGCAGTGAACTACCTGACTGGGCTATTCTCCTACCACTGTGACACCATATCAAACATAGTAACAAAAATGTACGTTTACAAGACAGGAATGTGGCGGGGAAGGACTCGCAACTCTGGAGTTTCCGATTTGGAACTTAACGAACGGAGATATTCCAGACTTAGGTCTTCTTTTTCATCAGACTTGAACTGTAAATTTCAAACGAAATTGTTTTCTTTTTACCCGTCCAAAAGTTTAATAGTTAATTATGATGATAGAAACACTCATTACCATTCGACAGCTGCGCTGAATCAGATACGTCGGGAGCGACCACATGCTAAAGATTATCGTTGTTTTTTTTTTTTTTTTGCGAGGTGGTAGGAGTTGCCCACCACTTTTCGTAAAGGCTATAAAGATCAATCCAGGTGACATTTTGCTCTCTCTGGCATAGAGGAAAGCAGCAGGCAGCAGATGGCTTCGAGAGCTCTCACAAAGCCTTGAGACACATATTTGAGACCCAAAGAAAAGCCTTTGTATAAGACAGTCCCAGAAGATGTAAATTTAACTTAAATAGACCCCCGGCGGACAACGGCTTAATCTGCATTAGATGTGAAAAAATAAGCAGGTCGCAACAAGGCTTGAGTGTCATGTGAAAAACTGCACTCTTCCTTATTCTTCAGAATCGAAGACTTGTCATCACTATTGGGATGATTAACCCTTCCTTACTGAAGAAGAGGCAGACAGAAAAAGCGATGGGAGGACAACATTAAAGAATGGACGGGCCTGCCATGGAGAGAGGTTCTAAACAAGGCAAAAATAAAAGGGAGGAATGGAGAAAGACGGTCGACAAATCATGCCAGTTGCCCCAACGGTCCAACAGACTAAGGAATAGGTAAAGGTACTGAAGGCCACTTTTAACCTTATCGAGAGATCGTTATCAAATTATTTTCGAAGAGTCTGGTTCAAGTCGTCGTCTGTATATATCATTCAACAAATAAATCGTCCTTACAATAAAGTTCAAACCACAGATTGTACAGATTCATTGTGTTGTAAGCAGTGGCGTAGCATCCATTGCGCAAAGAGGTTCAATGAACCCGGGCCCACGACCAATAAGGGCCCACAGACTGTGACGTAGAATCAAAAGCGCGAAGGGGTTCATTGCGCTTGAGCCTATGACCCGTGACCACATGAGAACTTGGGGAGGACATCAAAGTGGATGGCTAGCCCTAATCATGTATTTGTGGTGACATTTCCAGATTGTTCTATTCTTTTTTTTTCCTGTATGTTCATAAAATCATTGATAGTATATTAGGAATTGGAAAGAGAGAGAGAGAGAGAGAGAGCAAAAGCTTGGTTAATAAAGTTGAAAGCTGAATTTGTTTGTGTTATTGCAATGAATGTCGAAAACGATAGATAGATAGAGAGATGACTGAATTAATTGTGGAATAGTGTCATTCACTGACCAGTGATTAGTCTTTTGTTGAAACATCGTTCATAGTTCTTAAAAAAAGTTAACAGCATTATATTTATATAAAAACCTCAGACAAAGCTTTATTTAAAATTGCTATGAATCTTGTAATTTGACAGCCCTAGATATAAAAACGAGATAAGAGACTTTTTAAGAGACCTGTTGGGCAATGCAGTTCTAGCAAAATCCGCGCCATTTTCTCTTTCATTAGTGACAATACTTAAAATCAAAAACTGATCAAATTAACGTTTATTTGATCTCCAATGACAGAATACTCAAAATAATAGCAATTACAGAGCCATTTCTAGGTTCTGAGAACCAGTCTTCAAATAAACCTTTCATAAAGTCTGTGTCTAATACGGTATTTAGCTGTTGTGTTTTTTTGTTTGTTTTTGTTTTTTTTATAGACAGCTAAATTTTATCACCAAGTTTCCCAAATATTATCACAGCATGCATCTTATTTCTCACTTTATCCGTGTCAGTTTGTTCAGCATTGTGGTCATAAGCATAAGTCCATAAGCATTCAGATCTGCCGTTTAGATAAACTATCGTCTAGCAAAATATCGCTTTTTTTTTAAGAGGTCGAAATAGATTTAGACTATAATTGTATGCCATTGACTATTAGAGTAAATTAAGTATTTGAACTTCTTGTTTTGGTTAAAATTCGCCCTATTATTACATTTTTATTAAATGAAAGTTGGCAATGCCTTTGTATTTTTTTAATTGAAAGCAGGATTGGCGATTTCCATATTGAATGACATCCTGAAATGACAATTTTATCTGTTTTGAAGGTGATTTGCATGAGTTTTTATAAGATTTTAATAATTCCATGAAATTTTCATATATTTTGCAATTTCAGGAGAATTTCAGAAATCAGAAATAAGTTAAAATTTAATTTAAAATGGTTTAATTTAATAATTTACACCTAGATTTTGAGCGGGGCCTATAAAAGTGCGGGGCTCACTGCGGCCGCATAGGTTGCAGTGGCCTAAGACCGACCCTGATGACGGCATTTTCAGATGAGGTTATGAAACCAAGTCGGCTTTACGAACATATAGCAATATCCAAAAATAATTTAAGAATATTCATGAACAATTATAAAAATCTGCTTTTCAAACAATACAAAAACAAAACACAAAAAAAAGGCAAAGCAGGATAAGTTTTAGTGGCCTTTTAAAAAATGCTTAGCTTTTTTTATTAAGTATAAGGCCTATGATATTGTTTGAAATTGATTAAAACTACAATAAAAAATTTTGGAAAACATATGTTACACAAAAATACTTTTTTTTTGGTTAGTGATGACACTGTGATGAAATATTATCTCAAAATTGTCTAGCTATGTAGCTTATGACGACATGTAGGGAACCATCAGTGGTTGGACAGTGGCTTTATAAGTAATATTGAATAAAGAACAGATCTATCCACAATCACCTTGTGAGTTATGATACACAGGCAACATCTTAAGAATAGTTTAACCCGCAATTTCATTTCTATTTGAATATAATTACAAAAATTTTAAATAAAATACAAACCCATGCCGAAAATAAGCAGTTTTGTGAAACAAATGATGAGAAAGATGTTAGATGTTTGTTGTAAACTGAAGTTCGCTGGATTTCGAAAGGGGATTGTCAAAGCTCGTTTTGTTAAGCTATTAAATACATTTTTTTTTTGAGAAACAGAAAGATTCAACGGCTGGCGATGACTTAAAGCAGGCTAAAAAAATTGTTTTTCATGGAAGGCATCTAACACAAATGAATGAAACCAACATCTGACTGCTAGAAAAGAAATCCCCTTTTATTGATTATATCATTTTCCCTTTTATCGAGATATTAAATCTATTAAAAAGAGTTTTACAATCTCACATAACTTGTTTGTTGACAAATGAATTACTGTCTAAGAACATCGATATCTATGCACTTCATATATTGCTCATTGAAGACATTACGATTCGCTTCTAGGATGTAAATTTTAAAAAATTAATATATAAATGAAAATTATTAAAATTATTAAACATCTGTTACTAATGTTCAAATTGAGTTGCAGGAAAAAATAGATTCACAAAATTATGTCTCCAGTTAAAAGAATGTTAACATAGGAGGCACAACATTGAAATTGTCAGACTGCAGGAGGCACAAGGTTTCCATTAGCTTAATTTCATTCTGTTGTGAATCCAGCAATAATAATGTTTATATTAAAAATAAAAACAAATTTACAATTAAACCTAAAAACAGTAGTCCCTAATATTCAATAATTTAAAAAGGGACTATCCTTAGGATTTGAAAGAAAGTCATGACAATGAAATTATTTTTTGTGTGTTATCACTGCAAATTATTTGACATAATTTCTGTATAATGATAACAATGGCAATGTCATCAATTCCGAAGATTACGGCTGAGTGCAGTGTTTCACATAACTACGCAAACCCAGTTGCGACCTTCATATTTTCCCGAATTTTGTGCAGACAAAGCCGTTGTCAGCTGGCGGTTTATTTTAGTTTTCTTTCCGTCTTTTGCGTCTGTCTTCAATACTATGAGTCTCAAATTTTTGTCTCGCAGCCAGTGAGGACGTAATCATTTTTTTGAAGTAACGTCTGTGTTATATAAGATATATGAAATAGCGACTGAGTGAATCTTTATAGGGGGCACCTCTGTAACGCCGTCCTCCTCAAAGCTCTCCAAAGAAGATCGCCTTTGACATGTGGTCGTCTCCCATGCGGGATAAGTGTTACTGACAGCATACAAATTAATAAATAAATGACATTTTGTTCAAATTTGCCTTCTCACGCTTTTTTATAAGTGTTTTTCTGAAAGGGGGGCGTTGGCGGATTTTTAAAAGAAAAAAATACGAAACGGGGGCGGAAGACCAAAAAAGGTTGAAGACCACTGCTATAAACGAAGACAAACCCCCGAAAGATAACGGCTTTATCTGCATGACATGTGACAAAATATGCTTGTCGAAGTTGGTCTTAGTAATTAGATGAAATGCCGTACTGTACTTTTTCTAAAACTTGGGACTCGAAGAAAAAACGTTATTATTGGCATTGTATTCTATATAGACTTTTGCTTTTAAATAGAAACAAAATGAAACTATATTTTGAAGATAATTAAAAGCAGGGGCCTACTAAAGCGTGTTCTTTTCGGCATTCTACAAAAGCTTTCATTTGTAATACTAGTAGTACTAGTAACTAGTAACTTATGCGGCCACAGTGAGCCCCGCACTTTCATATGAATTCTAGATGTAAATTATTAAATTAACCATTATAACAGGCATCCTGAATTTTCATGTTTCTGGAAATTTCCTTAAAAACTCATGAAAATCTCCAAAAAATATACAACATTGTCGTTTTGGGGTGTCATTCAATTTAGAAAAAGCCAATTCTATGCGGGATAAAAAAAAAGGCATTGTCAGTTTTCATGCTTTCATTTAATAAATATGCAATAGTTGGACGAATTTTAACCAAAACCGGAAGCTCCATTACCTTTATTTACTTTAATAGTCACTGGCATAAAAATATATATCTAAATCTATCTCAATCTCTTTAAAAAAATCAAAAGCGATATTTTTTTAAAATTTGATTGTGATTTAGTAAAAAATAAATAAAATGTAAAGACAAATTTATATTCTAATACAAAATCTTATTTCTTTCAGTTATCTTTATCCCTACACAGACGGGGGTCGCGCAATCCTTTTGCATAGGGCCCCGCAACTGTTAGAGCCTACCTGAGTACTAATAAGTCAGTAAAAGGGACCCTGTTCCAAAGTTTGTTGCTATCTTATGAATCTTATTGTGACGCTGATCTGAGAACCACAGTCACCGTACCATGCCCAAACACTGAGTTAACAGAGAGATAAAAGATTATTGCCTGTAGACAGCGCCGTGTAATCTTTATCGTAGGACTGAGAGAATGGTGTAAGAAGATTGTTGTCCTTAAATAAGTTCAGTAATAGTGCGTTTCTGTTACAAACGTTGCGGTTGTTGCTCTCGTACTTACATCGTTAGCAGTAGAAGTGGAGAACACCTGAGGCCGTGTGCCAGAGGCCATATCCGTTTGATAGATGCCGCAGGTAAGAACTGGACATGATGTGAACTATGTGGGAAGACGAACCCAAGACCTGACGACTGTATTTGTTGTCTTATGAATCATCAACACATCAGTGAAATGAGCATCCTCCTCCACTTGAAACCCTTCCGAGTCAACCAATGTTTACAAACAATATTTTCCACTTGTTCATTGGCCTCCTTCAGTCGTAGAACGACTATGTTTCATCTCAGAGCACACTTCCTCATGTGGCTGTGGAGCCCTATTTTGGAGAGACACTCCCGTCCACAGATAGCGCAGGTTAAGGTGGCGTTTGCTTCGGTGGTAGAGAAGCTGGCCGTTTTTCGGATTGTACGTTTTTCTTCCTGAGCTGAGAGCCATGTACTTTCACTTTCCATAGCTTTCTTGGTCAATGTCTCTCTCCATCTGGTGCGGTCTAGAGCTATGTCTTCCCAATTATCAGTATTGATGTTCACTGATTTGAGGTCACGTTTTATTACATCTATGTAACGGAGGTGGGGGCGACCAGTTTTTCTTGTGCCAGTCGCGAGTTTTCCATAGAGGATGACTTTCGGGATGCGCTTGTCCTCCATCCGGCAAACATATTTTCCATATATTAAGCTTATTTAACATTAAAAGGTCATTAGACTTCTTTATGTGTTTTGACTTGAATACTTTTTTTTATGTCTATTCAGTCGATGAGCCTTATTGAGAGAAAGCCGAATAGTATAATTTCTGAATAAGTAAAGCCCATATTCATTTGCTCCGGCTAAAAAATTAGGCCTTTTCTAACCCTTTCTGTGGTCTGCGTAAAGATAGTCAGCTACAAAAAGAGCATCAGTTCTACGGGCAAGGGCCAGAATTGAGCAACGTCCAACGAGAAAGTAAGCAGCACTGGTGGGATGTATGGCCGAGAGGCTAAGTAAGCGGGGGGCTTGGCTTGGCTACCTATCAAGGGGGCTCGAGGTTCAACTCCTTACTCGAGCACAGTTGTGTTGACTGAGCGACTAACGCCAGCACGGAAAGTATCACAGATACCCCCTCCCCCCCCCCCCTTTTCACTGGTCCACAAATGAAATTGCACCATAGCGCTCTGAGCATGCCATAAGCATAAACGTTTTTTTTAAGAGAATAACAAACATTTTACAGTAATAGGAGCCAATGGATCGTCTTCTTTATCTATGATCCTTTCTTAAAGATGTAAACATTACCTCACAAACAAATAAAAATATTTTTCTCTAATAGATGTTGAATATTCATATTCTTGTTTGTGCATGGACATACGGTGGCACTAGAAACAGCGAATTCAGTATAGCAGGACTTTTTACAGTTCGACAGTTACGGTGGGCAGGGCATGTATCCCGTATGGGAGACGAACCTATGCCAAAGGCTGAAAGGTGGTCGGCGTAAGAGTGTTGCCCCCGGAAACGCTGTCAAGACCAACGTAGGGCCCATTTGCTTTAGCTGACATAGAAGAGAAGACCTGGCTGCAGGCGGCTTAGGAACTAGACAGCTGGAGATTTATTACATGGACCACGGAATACGCATTTGAGACACACCAAAAATCAACTGCAGAGGACAAACGTAAATGGTGAACGAGAATCTTAATCGACCACCGCGCTGGATGTGGCAAAAGGTTGCAGCTGGGGCTGCGTAGCCACGTGAAATACTGCACTCCTAATTAATCTTCGAACTCGAAGACAAGTATTATATTTTTAATTAGAGATATATCCTCCCGCGTCTTTATGCAAATTGAGCGGCAAGCTATCCACATTGAGCGGCAAGCTATCTTCATAAAAGTCGGTCTCCAGCAATGTCCACTGGTATGAAGTCTTTCACGAGGTGGGGAGGGGTGGAGTTATACAAGGAAGTCTCTGAGTTGTCATTGTTTCGGCCTACATATTAGTGCTACCCTTGAGACGCGCAATTTATTCTTTTGGAAGATATGTCCCGCAAAAGTCAGTCGACGCCACAACATATTTAAGTTGCTCAAAAGGCGGTTTGGTATTTCATTTTTGTTTGGTGACCAATAATGATATTTAATGTTATGTTTATTTTATGTGTCACACTTATGGCCTTGCGTGTGAAAATAATTATTTCACAATGTTCTATAGTTCAAATTTCTTAGATAGAATCACCAGAGGATTAAGTGACCATGAGGTTTAAAGATTAATGATTAAGTGATCGAACAAAGATTATTAGTTGATATTCTTCAATGCAACGACCAGCTTTACTAAGCACCCCCCCCCCCCATACATACTTTTGCCCATTAAGTACGTGTAAGAGCTAGGACATATAAAGTGGAAAATATTCTACTCACCACAGACTTATGTTCCATCCATCCTTCCAGAAATTTCGACTGTTTAGGAGTGTTAGCATAATTATTAGCCATGGCGTATATTCGGTCACTATGACCGCAAACGTCAGCACAACAATTAAAAAAATGTAAACCACAAGGTTGATATCGATACTTGTGTCACTCGGACGTAGTGTTTGTCACTTATATGTCTCTAGTTAGATATCTCAGAATTTAGACAAATCCTATTTATCGCCCTGTTTTTAATCCCATCATTTGATGTTTTTACCTATGGGACAACAGAAACATTAGAAAGAAACAGAACATAATAATGGTGTTTTAAAAAGTATTACTATTTGGAAGCAAAGACTACAATCTTTTCCTTTTTTTATTTTTTACGATATTTTGAAAAACAAGTCCAAAACATTGTTACAATTTATATTTTATAACGTAATGCCACTTGGCATTTATGTAATGCACTACACCTGTGATGCCCAAACTAAGCCCCTCGGTTCATATCCGGCTTGTATTCTTGTCAATGCTCAGTAAAATATAATTTTTAAAAAAAAACGCTAATGTAAAAAGACTTCATTTCAAGTCTACAATAAAAAATATAATGTTAATGTAATAAGAATTCAACTACAATCAAAACATAATATTAATTTATTAAGAATTCAACTATACAATTAAAATATGTTAAATTAATTTAGTAACTTACGACTGCAAAGAAACGACAAATGAAATGAACAATAAAATGAAACTATTATTTTCAGTAAAAACTTGAAAGGCCTACTGAATGAAAGTGTTACAAAACAGTTCTTCCCTTGATCTCACGCGATTCCATAACACACTTTGATAACTTTGATAACAATTATATATGTGTGCCTGTCACTGTCAGTTTACTTAAAACATCGGAACAACAGATGTGTTGCTTCGTAAAGAGACTACCCGCTGCCAGGTGAAAGCAATAGAATCTTGGAGCCTGTATGCTCCAATTCCCTAACCTTTGTCCTTTCAACACTTTAAATAGAACAACATTTAGTGATTACTTTTTTTTATTGCATACAAATACACAGATATACCACAAATACACAGATATACCACAAATACACAGATATACCACAAATACACAGATATACCACAAATACACAGATATACCACAAATACACAGATATACCACAAATACACAGATATACCACAAATACACAGATATACCACAAATACACACATATACCACAAATACACACATATACCACAAATACACACATATACCACAAATACACACATATACCACAAATATCCAAGACTAGAATTGTCCTTCTCTTTAAAAAATTATGTAAATCTTATAAGATGTCATTAGAAAGCAATTTTAAAAAATAAAAAAGGACACTTAGGCTAATTAATTACCAAAAGACATGCGATGAAGTGTGCTAAGTATTTTCTGTCTCCAAGTCCTAGTGAAAAGAAAGAAAAAACACGACGACTTTCCCGTCTCTTCCACTTCAACTATTGAAATATGAAGCTGGGATGCGTCGCTTCGAATTGACCTCTGGGAAAAGAAGATAGTATTCCTATAAAGTGGTTGTCGCCCCTCTCGCCATGCACTTCACAGTAACACAAGTCACAAGCTAAGTGATCGCTCCCTTCAGTGCCTGAATTGGCATATCATCTAGATCTAGGCCTACATAGCGTGTTTTTTTTTATCTTGTGGGTTTTTTTTCCTATAGATCTAGATCGAAGTAGTTCCGGGTTTAGTATCACTTACGTAACATTTTTGGATTTTTAAAATATATATTTATAGATAGACTAGCAGTACACACAGGCTATGCCCGTTGATTTGTTCCCAGGTTTTATATTGATAATTATGTCCGGAACAGACCCTTCTTTTTCTTTTCTTTTTTTATAAACTTTTTAATGATCAACCTGAAATACTTTTTTAGCCCGTGAATTAGTGTATCTGTGCAATAAAATTTTCGGTACGCTATTTCCTCTCTGTCTGTCTGTCTGTCTTTTTTCGCTCTTTGGAACCCACATTTTGTTTAAAAGAAAACCTGCGCATCGTAATTTCTCCGACATAGACTTTTATATTATATTTCGACCGTGACCTCCCCCCTCCCTCTTTTTGGTTAGTTTTACTTTACTTTTTTTTTTTTTTTGCAACCTTTAACATTATCGCAAGCAATTGGACACTGCAAACATTTCTTCATACCATCAGTTTCAGTCCCGCCGTCCCTCGTACATTTTCCTAAGGCCCCAATTGAATGCCTTTTACACATTCCCCTTTCTACATTTATTTTGGTATTTTGTTCTCTGAATAAAAGGAAATATCAATTCGGTTTTATTAACTGTTATAGTTTATTTCCATCCTTTTCAATGTAACGATATGAAAACATCTAGATTTATCTTTTTAATACTATTAGGATTTTTTTTTTAAAGTGTTACAAAGTATCATTTCCTGCTCGCTCTCTCTTTCATGTACATGTGTACGAAATTTGATGCGGATACGTAAGAGTTTAAGAACTCTTGTTAGCAATGAATGAGACAGTCAGCGGTATTTTACAAATATATAGGCCTAATAGATTTTGCGCCATTTTTTAAAAACATGTTCTAAATAGTGACCAAATTATGACCACGGTATGGTTGATATATTAAAAACGAAATTATGAAAAGATATGTCATCATTTGCTGGACGTTAAAAGTACTGTGTGTGTGTATTCTGTATATATATATATATATATATGCTGACCATGTAACATATTAGTCTAATTAGTGTCATCTGTCTCAAAGACCCTTTATGCCACCGGTAAGGCTAGCAAAAATGTCGTGATTAAGAAGTGTACGTTTATAGCTTGGTTGGAATAAGTAAATACAGCTCCGGATTTACGACAGTGCGTATACCATGGACAATACCTCCCCCACCCCTTTTCAAACAAATACAAATAAAAATGTACACTAGTTTAGAACTAATATTTGCATATTAAATATTTTTAAAAGGAAAGTGAGATGAAATGTACAAGAACTTTATTTCTTTCTTCTAAACTATAGCACGCTTTTGGATATAAGTATTTTTCTTAATCTTCGGAATCGAAGACATTGCCATTATTATATTTTCATTCATAACTGGATCTTAATTCAAGCTTTCGTAAAATTGAATGGCCTCCACAAAAATCCTGTCCCAGGGCCTTTACATACTTAAATCCGGCCTTGCAAACATGCTGTGTGTTTTACGAACCTATGTGTTAGCAGCTTGCGTGGGAGAGAACCAACCCCCAAGTACTATTGTTGCTTAGGTGCCGCCTCTGTGTGTGTTTCTGTACCATAACAACTTGGTTGACATCGCAATATCATATAAGAGTGTTACAAAGACCTGACTAGGCAAACGATGGGACCAACTGTTGATTTAGTGGCTACTGGTCAGTGACAAAACATGCACACACAGTAATCCCAGGAGTCCCATCCTGGCACGTACGTGTCAACAATCCCGTGACCACAACCTAGCTTAGAAGGTTATTGAGAAGATAATGCAATGCACGTGTAATGGGGTCATGGTGTCCTCTCGCTCCGGAAATAATAATTAGAGCAAAGCATGTTTGCTCACATGAGCAGGAGGTTCGGTGGAAGAGTCGTCACGAAAAGTGGGTGCAGAAGTGTCGATAGGAATGTTGTCACCCGGTGCGATTAGCTAAAGGTGCTGACACTATATAGTTCAGAATATGTATTAATTTACTCATTTTAACGCTTTTTTTTTAGTTACAATGATAAAGCACCGTTAAATATTTAAAATGTTGTCTAGTTGGGAAGCACCATATCAGTAAATGCCAACCTAGATGACGAGGTAGACTTCCGTGTTGCAAGTGTCAGTGCTGATAAGAAGAGCCGGAAAAACTATAAATAACAAGATTTGTGTTTGTTTCTGTTTGTTTGTTTGTGTGTGTGTGTGTATCTGTCGTGAAAAAAAGGGAAGTGATGATAAACCTTGTTATTTAAAATATCTATGAAATGTTTGTGTATGCACTTTTTTATCACTGCAGATACACATTTTCTACGCTCTTCAGTTTATACCACAAAATAATTTCAATATGGACATTTACATTTTATTATCTAATGGTAGTTTTGAAAGTACACTCACCAACCTTTTTTATCATATCTTTTTATTTACGACAAAGGTAAAATAAAACTTATAAGTAAATTCTGTCTCTCTAATTTTATTTCAAACATAAAAGCTCATAGCTCATTCTTGACCTAGTCTCTATGGGGGAAAGTTGGAAGGTAAGACTACTTCCTGTCAAGTGGAAACGATCTTCTTATCTCTATTTGATCAATCATAATGGTTTTCCTGCACAGCCTAGTATAAAAGGTCTAGGCCCGCCCTTTTATGATTATCAACTAGTGTGTACAGTAGGTTATCCCCATTTCAATCTCAGGTCGAAAATATCAGTCTTGTTACAAGGTTATTCCTCCCACCAGACTATGTAGTTCTTAATCTTACTTGGCTCATCGGCAGCTGATTTAAACGTTATGATTTAAATTAGAAACTTGACAAGAAATCGTACTTTTTACAAAAACAAATTGAAACAAAGCATTGCGGGCTCACTGTGATGTCTCGCTTGGAGCCTGTGAAACACTCATTATTTAATATTGACTGTATAAAAGGGAGGAAGACCTCCTTTAAAATCAAAGACTAAAGACACACACACATACATTCCAAACACACAGGCAGTGGAGAGGGGGAGAGAGTATCAAAAAGGATGCATACCACACACCAAAATTTGACTGAGACATTACTAGTTATGCCAAAGCTAATAACTTCAGAAGAGGGGACTAACATCGGAATAGAATGCTGCTGATTGGTTGGATTTCAGTAAGCTGATCAAATAATGAAACAGAGTGTTTGTTAGTTAGATAGAAAGAGAGATTTTCTGTTTGAAGACATCTAAAAACTTAAGTTTTTTTTTGTTTTGTTTTTTACGAAATCACGAAAAAAAAAAGGATATATACTGTAACATAATAGTATTATATGTACATTTGCACACTTGCGCGTCAGTGAAACACCGCTTGTGTTTACGTAATAAATGGAGTTCCTTATATGTCTTTCCTCTTAAACACTAGTTTGTTATTTGTGTAATACAAATATTCTACATGGTGTTAGAGTAAAACTTAAAAAGCTGTCCAGACAAAGGTTTTTATTAATCTAATAATGGCTTCTTTTTATTTTGAGCAACCAATCTTAAATTGGAATGCTAAAGATCTGTTATCAAGAGTTTTTAAGGTTTCAACAGCAGGTGAGCTTTTGTTTCAAAGGACCGTTAGCTGGTGCCGATAGTAAACAAAAAGCAGGATGGCTGGGAATGTGGATAGGTCAACAAGGCCGTGAAGTTTACAAAACTCTAAATATTAATGATAGTGAAGAGGGTGTCCGAAATCGCTATTAAAGAAAGTAGAAGACTACATGAGGCCAAGACAAAATAAAAGAGTGTCTAGATTTAGAGCACATCAGAGAAAGCAGGTAGAAGGAGAAAGTTTTGATAACTTTGTTAAAGACCTAAAGCTTCTCATTATGGACTGTGAGTATGACAACCCAGACGATATGCTTATTGATTTGATCATTAGTGGAGTCATACACGAAAAGGTACAATTAAGACAGAAGTTGATCCTTAGCAAGACTATAGAAATTGGACAACAATATGAGATGTCGCAAAGCCAAGTGAAAATATTTAGGGGCCAAGAATTTTTAGCAATCAAGAGACAGTCACACAATTACTCAAGCAGAAGTCTAAAGACAACTCAGATAAATTATGTAGTAAATGCGGCAAGAACCACGAAAAGGGAAAATGTCCAGCAATAGGAACCACGTGCAATTTCTGCAAGAAGAAAAACCACTGGTTTCAAATGTGCAGAAAAAGACGCAACGTTAATCTGGTAGAAGATGACAGCCACAGTGATGAAAATATTGTACCTGTTAGTACTCCACGTAGCCAGTATAAAAAGGGTAATATTGAGAACATCAGTGTCGTTGAAGACAAGTGGACTGTAAAACTAGTCGTGCATGGCAAGACATTAATTTTTCGTATCGACACTGGTGCAAGATGTAACATTCTTGTCAAGTCAGAGTTTGAAAAGCTCAAAGACAAAGTAAAACTTGCTTATTCAGCAAAGTCGCTCAAGTCTTACAGTAATCACGTCATTAAGACTTTAGGAACAGTGGTGCTACCTTTGAAAAATAATATCCAAGAGGTGAAAGCCAGGTTTGAGGTAGTAGACATTAGCCAAGAGAACAGTTTGAGTGGTGACACAGCAGAATGTTTAGGACTACTACAACGGATAGACAGCATAGAATCCAAGGCAGAAGACGAGTTACAAAGAGAGTTTCCTGACATGCTGAAAACAACCGGAACACTGCCAGGAGAATATAAGATTCAGTTACAGGAAAATGCTAAAGGAGTTATCCATCCACCACGTCGCTTAGCAGCATCACTACGCAATAAAGTTGAAGAAAAACTTAAAGAAATGCAAGCTGATGGATTTATTACACCAGTACATGAACCTACTGAATGGGTTAGCTCCATGGTTGTTTCGTTCAGGAATGACAAAGTTAGAATATGTATTGATCCAAAAGATCTCAATAAAGCAATCAGACGGGAACATCACCCAATGAAAACTATTGAAGATGTGATCACTAATATTCCAGATTCGAAGATATTCTCAGTTCTCGATGCTAAGTCCGGGTTTATGCAAATAAAGCTTGAAAGAGAATCTTCATTTCTCACAACTTTCAACACACCTCTGGGAAGATATAGATGGTTACGGTTACCTTTAGGGATCAAATCAGCGCCAGAAATTTACCAAAGAAGTATGGATGAAATGCTTCAAGGTATTGAAGGAGCATATGTCATCATAGACGACATTCTAGTAGCTGGTTGAGCATCATGGTCACATTTTGAAACAAGTCATGCAAAGAGCAACGGAGTACAATCTAAAGCTGAACTATGACAAGTGCAAGATAAGCAGATGCTCCAATACGAAAGCTTCTAAAAGATGATGTAGAATTTCAATGGAATCATGAACAAAACAAGAGTTTTGAAGAATTGAAACATCTTTGTACAAACCCTCCAGTTTTGGCATATTATGATGTCAACAAGAACGTAGAGATAGAATGTGATGCAAGTAAGGATGGACTGGGAGCAGTATTACTTCAGGAAAGTCGTATAATTGCATACGCATCAAGAGCTCTCACGGATGCAGAAACAAGATTTGCTCAAATTGAGAAGGAAATGCTTTCAATTGTGTATAGTACAAGCAAATTTCACTGCTACATATTTGGTAAGGAAGTAACAGTTTATAATGATCACAAAACTCTGGAGCGAATCTTCAAGAAACCTCTATTGTCAGCATCAATGAGAATACAGAAGATGTTAATAAGACTACAGTGGTATGATCTGAAAGTCTGTTACAGAAAAGGCAAGGAAATGTTTATCTCCGATACACTTTCTCGTGTACATCTACCAAATACTGATACACAGACATGTGAATTTACAGATGATTCAGTGCATATGATCTCTGTAAGTGATTCGAAATACAGTGAAATTAAAGACTGTACAAGCAAGAAACTTTCAATGCTTCGGGAAGTAATTATGATTGGTTGGCCTGACACAAGAAGCGAGACTCCAATTGAAGTCAGGCCATATTGGGATTCAAGAGACCAGTTATCAACTTCGGATGGTATTATATACAAAGGTCTGAGAATAGTCATGCCACCAAGCTTACGTAAATACATGCTAAATCTGATTCACAAGTCTCACTTAGGAATAGTCAAGTGTAAGCAGCGAGCCAGAGAAGTCATGCATTGGCCAGGCATGAATGCAGACATTGAAGTGACAGTTAGGGATTGTAGGAGGTGTGCTGAACATCAGAATCAAAATGTGTCAGAACCTCTAATGCCTACCAAGGCACCAGACCTTCCATACAGCATGGTTGGGTGTGATCTGTTTAACTTTGAGGGTAAAAAGTATGCGCTTCTAGTTGACTACTTCTCAAAATTTATTGATGTCAAAGAACTGTCACAGGAAACTACATCAGATATCATCGAAGCAATGAAGAGTATATTCGCATGCCAAGGAATACCTAGAAAGTTAAGGTCAGATAGCGGGCCACAGTTCGCTTCAAGGGAATACCTGAATTTTTGTAAATCATACGGAATAAAGCATGAAATGTCGAGTCCTCATTTTCAGAGTTCTAATGGCGAAGATGAAAGAGCTATTCAGACAGTGAATAAAACTTTGGAAGAAAAGCGAAGACAAATTTCTGTCGCTATTAGACTACAGAACTACTCCACTGAGTAATATTAATTTGTCGCCAGCACAATTACTCATGGGACGACGACCCAGAAAATTGTTACCTTCGAGCGAGGAAATACTCACACCTAAGACACCAGAACTCTAGATGGTGAATAAACACTTTGACTCCGAGAAACAGTCTCAGAAACATTATTATGATAAGAGGAAAGGAGTTAAGAGTCATAATCCACTACAAGACGGAACTGCAGTCAAAATGCAACTTAATTCTAAGTGGAAACCAGGAACAGTAGTTTCGAAGCGTTCTAAGCCTAGATCTATAATGTCAAAAGTGGAAATACAGGAGAAACAGAAAACACATCAGAAAGTCTTCTGAGAAAGCAAACAGATTTGACAATTATTATGACTTTCCAGATGACATCTCAGAACAACTAGAACCACAATATCTAGAGAGTCCAAGATTACAAACTACGCTAGATGTAGAGCCGCCACTACACACTGCTTCTTCTAACACCTCTAGACCACATGAATCTTACGTAACACGCTCAGGCAGAATAGTTAACAAACTAAGAGACTTGATTTGTGATGAACTGAATTGACTTTTTAGTTGACTAG
Organism: Biomphalaria pfeifferi; assembly: GCA_030265305.1. NCBI lineage: Eukaryota > Metazoa > Mollusca > Gastropoda > Planorbidae > Biomphalaria > Biomphalaria pfeifferi. The sequence goes on from JASAOG010000051.1 coordinate 2,033,597, forward strand.
TTTGTTAGTTATTCTGATAAACATATTTTCTGAATTAAAGAAGAGAGATGTAACATAATAGTATTATATGTACATTTATTTGCACACTTGCGCGTCAGTGCAACACCGCTTGTGTTTACATAATAAATGGAATTCCTAATATGTCTTCCCTCTTAAACACTAAACATAAATGAATAACAGCACCAGGGACAAAGTCTTTAAGAGAGAAAGTAGTGAATTAAAATGCAACGAAAATAAGGGCATGCGCCGACCGAGGCTCGAACCTGTGACTCTGGATTCGACACCACCGCCTAGCGATAACGCACCAAGCGAAACCATCGGAATGTCCAAAAAAACTTTCTTCTGATCCAGAGTCATTTCGCCCGTATGCAAATTACCACCCCAGTGGTCAAAGGTCACAAGCCCCAGCTAGCCCCTCCCCCACCCTCGCAGCATCGTTCACTAACAACTTCGATAGAGCCGACACAGACAGCCGTTAGGCATGTATTAGACAAACGATGGCACTATCTAATTGTATATCTCTCACAAAGACAAGTGGACAACATAATTACATTACATATAGAAGCTTCTGTGGGTACGAGCAATAATGCTGTAAACGTAAACATAAAGTTGAAGCTAGGTGCTGAAACAAATGATACATACATATATTAAACATAAATGAATAACAGCACCAGGGACCAAGTTTTTAAGAGAGAAAGTAGTGAATTAAAATGCAATGCCCTTATTTTCGTTGCATTGTTTAATATATGTATGTATCATTTGTTTCAGCACCTAGCTTCAACTCTATGTTTACTCTTAAACACTAGTTTGTTATTTGTGTAATACAAATATTCTACATATATCGGTACATTAAACTAACACAAAACTAATACCAAAAGTATTTATATCTAGGTCTGTGGCTATTATATAGTGAACGAATACTTCCTTGTCTGAACTCTTAAGACAGACATACTGATTCGACATACACACGCACATGCCAATAACTAAATGAAAGCTTGCCATAAAATCACATTATCGCATCTTGACACCCACATACCTCAGAACCATAATAATCTTCGTGTTAGATTCATTGAAAGACATCCAGAAATAGTGTGTGAAAAGCAATAAAAAGTAAAAACTAATGGGCCAAATGGCTTTTTAAAAAAGTCAACAGGCAAAAGGTATTATGGTCGGTTTTTGGCTGTACATATATATAACTTTATCTAGAACATAGTTTTTATATTTACGATTGGCTAATGTTGAATAAACATTTTCCTATTTTATAGACATTGAAGAAGGCGTTCATTAATAAATACATGCTTTGAAAATTAAAATTTAGATTAAACTCATAGACATAAATAAATGTCTATGATTAAATTACAATAGAAAGAAAATGAAAAAAAAAAAAAAAAAAAGAATTCGGTGATAACTTTTTAAAATCTGAATTGTATTCTAAAAAGCTTTACTTGAGCAATACTGTCAAAAAAAAATCGATAATAGAAAGAAAACATTAAACGAATAAACTTTAAAGCCTTATTGATCATACATTTTGATTTTTCCCTAAAGGTCTTTGTGTATTAGAGGCAGGTTAATTGATTAAGCAGACACTAGCAGAGCGGGGACTAACCGAATATTACAATGGCTACAAACATCGTAGAAAAACCTGGCCAACAAACTATTTCTGTTAGCATATGATTGTTTTTCTTTCTCAGAGACAAACTATTACACATGTAGAGACAATTTCTTATATTAATTTCTTATATGATAATATTATATTAATACTTGAGATTGACGTTGATATAATTCTTATATTCTCTCCTTCACTTCAACACAATATGTTGATAGATAGTTCACTTGTGACAGCAAATGTCAATAACCTTTAAATAGTAGTATGTTGACGCTCCTTCCTTTTTTTTTTCTTCTGATTCCAAAAGTTGTAAAATTCTTTCATTTTTCACATTGATATGTTTATAAATTCTTCTTTTTTTCTTCTGACACCAGTATGTTATAAATCGGTCGTTGACTTGTAGTACCAAATTGCCAATACAACTAACCCGATGTAGGTTTATTATAGTTTTAATTGTAGAACGTGAATTAACGTGAAAAAAACTTCTTTCTAGAGCGATATTAAATATAACTTTGATTCATGGGCGTAGCCAGGAGGTGGGGGTTAAACCCCCTCGTCTATAAAACAAAACAAAAAAAAATGCAAACGACAATCACCAAATTTCAAGAGCACAGTTAACGAAGATTTTGATTTTAAAACTCCTCCAAAATTTACGATAAACCCCCTCTTCAATATAAAAAAGAAAATTGCAAACTCAAAATTCTATGAGCGTAACCAAAGTGGTTCTGAGTTTAACTCCCCACCCCTTCTTCAGTAGGATTTGAAGCTAAAAAATACCTCTAAAATATTTTTATAAAACTGCGCACTCAAAATGTTATGAGCGTGTCTAAATGGGTTTTTGACTCAGTTTTGAGTTTAAACTTCCCTTCAGCGGGGTTTGAATTGAAGCTAACAATACCTCTTTAATATTAAAAACAAAGCAAGTTAACACTCAAAATTCTATGAGTGTAGTCAAAGGGGTTTTGAGTTTAAACTCCCCTCCAGGGGAGTTTGAAGCTAAAAAATACCTCTTCGATATTAAAAAAAAAAGCAAATAACGCACTCAAAATGCAATGAGCATTGCCAAAAAAGAGGGCTTGAGTTTAAACCCCCCTTCAGAAGGATTTGATGCTAAAAAAATACCTCTTCAATATAAAAAAAAGCAAATTACACACTAAAATTATTTGAGTGTAGCCAAGCCTATTGGGGGTTTTGAGTTTAAACCCCTCACCTCCAGATGGTTTTGAGTTTAAAATCCCCCTACAGAGCGTTTTGAGGTGGAAAACATATATCTTCAATATTATTCTAAATCAAACTACAGTTACATAATTCTATGACCGTAGCTAAATGGGGTTTTGAATTAAAATAAGACACACAAAAAACTCCAGAGATATTTTAGTTTAAAACCCCCAACAGATTATTTTGACGATAAAACTTCCCCTTTTCGATATAAAATCTAAAGCAAACTATAGTCACCTAATTGCAAGAGCGTATTCACGAGAGGCTACACATTTCTACCAGCGGCAGGCTCCATTAATATAGTGCAGTGAATAGTCATTTGCCGAAATTGAAAAACACTAAATGTGGCTCAACAAAGATGGCTAAGACAGATTTAAGGAGTCAATTATAGAGATCGGGTCTAAATCAAGGAAATCCTATGCCGAACTGGGAGTCGAACACTTAGTAAGACTGTGACAGAGCGCCGAATGAGGTTTGCGGGACATGTTCTCTGACAAAATGAATTACGCATAACAAGAGTTGCGATGACGAATACTCTGCACCACATATTCATGGAGGTCCTCAGAGCAGGTGGGAAGAGTCTTAAAACATTATCAATGACAGATGTTTGTGGAAACAGCTTGACGACAAATGCGCCGCACGGCGCGGGAGGATCACAGTCAGCAAAAATAGCACATTAAGTTTTTTAAATAAAACTTTTTAATAGCAGAAAAATGCACTGTAGATACCTTAGAATATGCATTTTGTTGGCTTTCAATACCAGAAATATATTTTTTTCGCGGTGAGTGGGGGGAGGGAGAGAAAAATTCCCCCAACCCCCCCCCCCCCCCCCCCCACCCCGAAAAAAAAATCCTGGCCATGCTTTGATTACAATATAGACAAAGTCAACTTGAGATGAAATGAAATAAATCTAGCAGTAATAACATAAAATGGTATTTTATAACAAAATCTAGCTCACTACAAAAACACGTACTTACTGTTTCAAATTCTCTAGATCGTCTCCATCTCTCAACATCTACATGACGACACATCAGCTCATATTTCATCATTAACTCTGCATAGCCACCAACCAATTGCGAACTTCTTCTCGCCGTCACACGCACTTCTCCATGACAACCAAGACAGTACAAGATACATGATCTAATAATTAGTCCAGCATTGGCAATATACATCTAACTTTAAAATACCAGAATGTTATAGATAACTTATTGTCATGTTAACAACTATGACATGATTTGTAAAAATATTTCATTAATTATTAGCAGTTTAAAAACTTTGTTTTATGCAGATGTCTCATAGATCTTGACACACTTAATGCTATCATAATCCTTGATTTGAATAGGAGTGAAAATTAATTATATTTACTTCATTTTTAAATTATCATTCAACACCGAGGTTGGCACTTGAAGTGATCATTTCCGTCAGTACCTCTCGAGAAAAAGAAGTGTCAATAGAGAGACCTGTGTTCCTTAACTTGAATATTTTTCTTCGAAGAAGTCTAGTAACTTTTTTTTTTCTAGCATTGGAGATTTACACTCTTAAAGCTAATCACAGTAATTTGCTATTTGTTAACACTTTGATTTTTAAGATCTCGTATGTTTTTAAAGCAATACAATACGTTAAGAGTCTTAGGTGAGGAAAAGATAAAACGATATGAAGAGAGTTGGTGGCAATATAATGGAACCTAAAGGAATGATAAAACGATATGAAGAGAGTTGGTGGCAATATAATGGAGCCTAAAGGAATGATAAAACGATATGAAGAGAGTTGGTGGCAATATAATGGAACCTAAAGGAATGATAAAACAATATGAAGAGAGTTGGTGGCAATATAATGGAACCTAAAGGAATGATAAAACGATATGAAGAGAGTTGGTGGCAATATAATGGAGCCTAAAGGAATGATAAAACGATATGAAGAGAGTTGGTGGCAATATAATGGAACCTAAAGGAATGATAAAACGATATGAAGAGAGTTGGTGGCAATATAATGGAACCTAAAGGAATGATAAAACGATATGAAGAGAGTTGGTGGCAATATAATGGAACCTAAAGGAATGATAAAACGATATGAAGAGAGTTGGTGGCAATATAATGGAGCCTAAAGGAATGATAAAACGATATGAAGAGAGTTGGTGGCAATATAATGGAACCTAAAGGAATGATAAAACGATATGAAGAGAGTTGGTGGCAATATAATGGAGCTTAAAGGAATGATAGAACGATATGAAGAGAGTTGGTGGCAATATAATGGAGCCTAAAGGAACGATAGAACGATATGAAGAGAGTTGGTGGCAATATAATGGAGCTTAAAGGAACGATAGAACGATATGAAGAGAGTTGGTGGCAATATAATGGAGCCTAAAGGAACGATAGAACGATATGAAGAGAGTTGGTGGCAATATAATGGAGCTTAAAGGAACGATAGAACGATATGAAGAGAGTTGGTGGCAATATAATGGAGCTTAAAGGAAAGATATGAAGAGAGTTGGTGGCAATATAATGGAACCTAAAGGAATGATAAAACGATATGAAGAGAGTTGGTGGCAATATAATGGAGCCTAAAGGAACGATAGAACGATATGAAGAGAGTTGGTGGCAATATAATGGAGCTTAAAGGAACGATATGAAGAGAGTTGGTGGCAATATAATGGAGCTTAAAGGAACGATATGAAGAGAGTTGGTGGCAATATAATGGAGCCTAAAGGAACGATAGAACGATATGAAGAGAGTTGGTGGCAATATAATGGAACCTAAAGGAATGATAAAACGATATGAAGAGAGTTGGTGGCAATATAATGGAGCCTAAAGGAACGATAGAACGATATGAAGAGAGTTGGTGGCAATATAATGGAGCCTAAAGGAACTATAGAACGATATGAAGAGAGTTGGTGGCAATATAATGGAGCCTAAAGGAACGATAGAACGATATGAAGAGAGTTGGTGGCAATATAATGGAGCTTAAAGGAAAGATAAAACGATATGAAGAGAGTTGGTGGCAATATAATGGAGCTTAAAGGTACGATATGAAGAGAGTTGGTGGCAATATAATGGAACCTAAAGGAATGATAAAACGATATGAAGAGAGTTGGTGGCAATATAATGGAGCCTAAAGGAATGATAAAACGATATGAAGAGAGTTGGTGGCAATATAATGGAGCCTAAAGGAACGATAGAACGATATGAAGAGAGTTGGTGGCAATATAATGGAGCCTAAAGCAACGATAGAACGATATGAAGAGAGTTGGTGGCAATATAATGGAGCCTAAAGGAAAGATAAAACGATATGAAGAGAGTTGGTGGCAATATAATGGAACCTAAAGGAATGATAAAACGATATGAAGAGAGTTGGTAGAAATATAATGGAGCCTAAAGGAACGATAGAACGATATGAAGAGAGTTGGTGGCAATATAATGGAGCCTAAAGGAACGATAGAACGATATGAAGAGAGTTGGTGGCAATATAATGGAGCCTAAAGGAAAGATAAAACGATATGAAGAGAGTTGGTGGCAATATAATGGAACCTAAAGGAATGATAAAACGATATGAAGAGAGTTGGTAGAAATATAATGGAGCCTAAAGGAACGATAGAACGATATGAAGAGAGTTGGTGGCAATATAATGGAGCCTAAAGGAACGATAGAACGATATGAAGAGAGTTGGTGGCAATATAATGGAGCCTAAAGGAACGATAGAACGATATGAAGAGAGTTGGTGGCAATATAATGGAGCCTAAAGGAACGATAGAACGATATGAAGAGAGTTGGTGGCAATATAATGGAGCCTAAAGGAACGATAGAACGATATGAAGAGAGTTGGTGGCAATATAATTGAGCCTAAAGGAACGATAGAACGATATGAAGAGAGATGGTGGCAATATAATGGAGCTTAAAGGAACGATAGAACGATATGAAGAGAGATGGTGGCAATATAATGGAGCTTAAAGGAACGATAGAACGATATGAAGAGAGTTGGTGGCAATATAATGGAGCCTAAAGGAACGATAGAACGATATGAAGAGAGTTGGTGGCAATATAATGGAGCTTAAAGGAACGATAGAACGATATGAAGAGAGTTGGTGGCAATATAATGGAGCTTAAAGGAACGATATGAAGAGAGTTGGTGGCAATATAATGGAGCTTAAAGGAATGATATGAAGAGAGTTGGTGGCAATATAATGGAACCTAAAGGAATGATAAAACGATATGAAGAGAGTTGGTGGCAATATAATGGAGCCTAAAGGAACGATAGAACGATATGAAGAGAGTTGGTGGCAATATAATGGAGCCTAAAATAACGATAGAACGATATGAAGAGAGCTGGTGGCAATATAATGGAGCCTAAAGGAACGATAGAACGATATGAAGAGAGTTGGTGGCAATATAATGGAGCTTAAAGGAACGATAGAACGATATGAAGAGAGTTGGTGGCAATATAATGGAGCTTAAAGGAACGATAGAACGATATGAAGAGAGTTGGTGGCAATATAATGGAGCTTAAAGGAACGATATGAAGAGAGTTGGTGGCAATATAATGGAGCCTAAAGGAACGATATGAAGAGAGTTGGTGGCAATATAATGGAACCTAAAGGAATGATAAAACGATATGAAGAGAGTTGGTGGCAATATAATGGAGCCTAAAGGAACGATAGAACGATATGAAGAGAGTTGGTGGCAATATAATGGAGCCTAAAGGAACGATAGAACGATATGAAGAGAGTTGGTGGCAATATAATGGAGCTTAAAGGAACGATAGAACGATATGAAGAGAGTTGGTGGCAATATAATGGAGCCTAAAGGAACGATAGAACGATATGAAGAGAGTTGGTGGCAATATAATGGAGCCTAAAGGAACGATAGAACGATATGAAGAGAGTTGGTGGCAATATAATGGAGCCTAAAGGAACGATAGAACGATATGAAGAGAGTTGGTGGCAATATAATGGAACCTAAAGGAATGATAAAACGATATGAAGAGAGTTGGTAGAAATATAATGGAGCCTAAAGGAACGATAGAACGATATGAAGAGAGTTGGTGGCAATATAATGGAGCCTAAAGGAACGATAGAACGATATGAAGAGAGTTGGTGGCAATATAATGGAGCCTAAAGGAACGATAGAACGATATGAAGAGAGTTGGTGGCAATATAATGGAGCCTAAAGGAAAGATAAAACGATATGAAGAGAGTTGGTGGCAATATAATGGAGCCTAAAGGAACGATAGAACGATATGAAGAGAGTTGGTGGCAATATAATGGAGCTTAAAGGAACGATAGAACGATATGAAGAGAGTTGGTGGCAATATAATGGAGCCTAAAGGAACGATAGAACGATATGAAGAGAGTTGGTGGCAATATAATGGAGCTTAAAGGAACGATAGAACGATATGAAGAGAGTTGGTGGCAATATAATGGAGCGTAAAGGAACGATAGAACGATATGAAGAGAGTTGGTGGCAATATAATGGAGCTTAAAGGAACGATAGAACGATATGAAGAGAGTTGGTGGCAATATAATGGAGCTTAAAGGAACGATATGAAGAGAGTTGGTGGCAATATAATGGAGCTTAAAGGAATGATATGAAGAGAGTTGGTGGCAATACTATGGAACCTAAAGGAATGATAAAACGATATGAAGAGAGTTGGTGGCAATATAATGGAGCCTAAAGGAACGATAGAACGATATGAAGAGAGTTGGTGGCAATATAATGGAGCCTAAAATAACGATAGAACGATATGAAGAGAGTTGGTGGCAATATAATGGAACCTAAAGGAATGATAAAACGATATGAAGAGAGTTGGTAGAAATATAATGGAGCCTAAAGGAACGATAGAACGATATGAAGAGAGTTGGTGGCAATATAATGGAGCCTAAAGGAACGATAGAACGATATGAAGAGAGTTGGTGGCAATATAATGGAACCTAAAGGAACGATAGAACGATATGAAGAGAGTTGGTGGCAATATAATGGAGCCTAAAGGAACGATAGAACGATATGAAGAGAGTTGGTGGCAATATAATGGAGCCTAAAGGAAAGATAAAACGATATGAAGAGAGTTGGTGGCAATATAATGGAGCCTAAAGGAATGATAAAACGATATGAAGAGAGTTGGTGGCAATATAATGGAGCCTAAAGGAATGATAAAACGATATGAAGAGAGTTGGTGGCAATATAATGGAGCCTAAAGGAATGATAAAACGATATGAAGAGAGTTGGTGGCAATATAATGGAACCTAAACGAACGATAGAACGATATGAAGAGAGTTGGTGGCAATATAATGGAGCCTAAAGGAATGATAAAACGATATGAAGAGAGTTGGTGGCAATATAATGGAGCCTAAAGGAATGATAAAACGATATGAAGAGAGTTGGTGGCAATATAATGGAGCCTAAAGGAATGATAAAACGATATGAAGAGAGTTGGTGGCAATATAATGGAGCCTAAAGGAAAGATAAAACGATATGAAGAGAGTTGGTGGCAATATAATGGAGCCTAAAGGAACGATAGAACGATATGAAGAGAGTTGGTGGCAATATAATGGAACCTAAAGGAATGATAAAACGATATCAAGAGAGTTGGTGGCAATATAATGGAACCTAAAGGAATGATAAAACGATATGAAGAGAGTTGGTGGCAATATAATGGAGCCTAAAGGAACGATAGAACGATATGAAGAGAGTTGGTGGCAATATAATGGAACCTAAAGGAATGATAAAACGATATGAAGAGAGTTGGTGGCAATATAATGGAACCTAAAGAAATGATAAAACGATATGAAGAGAGTTGGTGGCAATATAATGGAACCTAAAGGAATGATAAAACGATATGAAGAAAGTTGGTGGCAATATAATGGAACCTAAAGGAATGATAAAACGATATGAAGAGAGTTGGTGGCAATATAATGGAACCTAAAAGAATGATAAAACGATATGAAGAGAATTGGTGGCAATATAATGGAGCCTAAAGGAATGATAAAACGATATGAAGAGAGTTGGTGGCAATATAATGGAGCCTAAAGGAACGATAGAACGATATGAAGAGAGTTGGTGGCAATATAATGGAGCCTAAAGGAACGATAGAACGATATGAAGAGAGTTGGTGGCAATATAATGGAGCCTAAAGGAATGATAAAACGATATGAAGAAAGTTGGTGGCAATATAATGGAACCTAAAGGAATGATAAAACGATATGAAGAGAGTTGGTGGCAATATAATGGAACCTAAAAGAATGATAAAACGATATGAAGAGAGTTGGTGGCAATATAATGGAGCCTAAAGGAATGATAAAACGATATGAAGAGAGTTGGTGGCAATATAATGGAACCTAAAAGAATGATAAAACGATATGAAGAGAGTTGGTGGCAATATAATGGAGCCTAAAGGAATGATAAAACGATATGAAGAGAGTTGGTGGCAATATAATGGAGCCTAAAGGAACGATAGAACGATATGAAGAGAGTTGGTGGCAATATAATGGAGCCTAAAGGAACGATAGAACGATATGAAGAGAGTTGGTGGCAATATAATGGAGCCTAAAGGAACGATAGAACGATATGAAGAGAGTTGGTGGCAATATAATGGAGCCTAAAGGAACGATAGAACGATATGAAGAGAGTTGGTGGCAATATAATGAAGCCTAAAGGAACGATAGAACGATATGAAGAGAGTTGGTGGCAATATAATGGAGCCTAAAGGAATGATAAAACGATATCAAGAGAGTTGGTGGCAATATAATGGAACCTAAAGGAATGATAAAACGATATCAAGAGAGTTGGTGGCAATATAATGGAACCTAAAGGAATGATAAAACGATATGAAGAGAGTTGGTGGCAATATAATGGAGCCTAAAGGAACGATAGAACGATATGAAGAGAGTTGGTGGCAATATAATGGAACCTAAAGGAATGATAAAACGATATGAAGAGAGTTGGTGGCAATATAATAAAACCTAAAGAAATGATAAAACGATATGAAGAGAGTTGGTGGCAATATAATGGAACCTAAAGGAATGATAAAACGATATGAAGAAAGTTGGTGGCAATATAATGGAACCTAAAGGAATGATAAAACGATATGAAGAGAGTTGGTGGCAATATAATGGAACCTAAAAGAATGATAAAACGATATGAAGAGAGTTGGTGGCAATATAATGGAGCCTAAAGGAATGATAAAACGATATGAAGAGAGTTGGTGGCAATATAATGGAGCCTAAAGGAACGATAGAACGATATGAAGAGAGTTGGTGGCAATATAATGGAGCCTAAAGGAACGATAGAACGATATGAAGAGAGTTGGTGGCAATATAATGGAGCCTAAAGGAACGATAGAATGATATGAAGAGAGTTGGTGGCAATATAATGGAGCCTAAAGGAATGATAAAACGATATGAAGAAAGTTGGTGGCAATATAATGGAACCTAAAGGAATGATAAAACGATATGAAGAGAGTTGGTGGCAATATAATGGAACCTAAAAGAATGATAAAACGATATGAAGAGAGTTGGTGGCAATATAATGGAGCCTAAAGGAATGATAAAACGATATGAAGAGAGTTGGTGGCAATATAATGGAACCTAAAAGAATGATAAAACGATATGAAGAGAGTTGGTGGCAATATAATGGAGCCTAAAGGAATGATAAAACGATATGAAGAGAGTTGGTGGCAATATAATGGAGCCTAAAGGAACGATAGAACGATATGAAGAGAGTTGGTGGCAATATAATGGAGCCTAAAGGAACGATAGAACGATATGAAGAGAGTTGGTGGCAATATAATGGAGCCTAAAGGAATGATAGAACGATATGAAGAGAGTTGGTGGCAATATAATGGAGCCTAAAGGAATGATAAAACGATATGAAGAAAGTTGGTGGCAATATAATGGAACCTAAAGGAATGATAAAACGATATGAAGAGAGTTGGTGGCAATATAATGGAACCTAAAAGAATGATAAAACGATATGAAGAGAGTTGGTGGCAATATAATGGAACCTAAAAGAATGATAAAACGATATGAAGAGAGTTGGTGGCAATATAATGGAACCTAAAGGAATGATAAAACGATATGAAGAAAGTTGGTGGCAATATAATGGAACCTAAAGGAATGATAAAACGATATGAAGAGAGTTGGTGGCAATATAATGGAACCTAAAAGAATGATAAAACGATATGAAGAGAGTTGGTGGCAATATAATGGAGCCTAAAGGAATGATAAAACGATATGAAGAGAGTTGGTGGCAATATAATGGAGCCTAAAGGAACGATAGAACGATATGAAGAGAGTTGGTGGCAATATAATGGAGCCTAAAGGAACGATAGAACGATATGAAGAGAGTTGGTGGCAATATAATGGAGCTTAAAAGAACCATAGAACGATATGAAGAGAGTTGGTGGCAATATAATGGAGCCTAAAGGAAAGATAGAACGATATGAAGAGAGTTGGTGGCAATATAATGGAGCCTAAAGGAACGATAGAACGATATGAAGAGAGTTGGTGGCAATATAATGGAGCTTAAAGGAACGATAGAACGATATGAAGAGAGTTGGTGGCAATATAATGGAACCTAAAGGAACGATAGAACGATATGAAGAGAGTTGGTGGCAATATAATGGAGCCTAAAGGAAAGATAAAACGATATGAAGAGAGTTGGTGGCAATATAATGGAGCCTAAAGGAACGATAGAACGATATGAAGAGAGTTGGTGGCAATATAATGGAGCCTAAAGGAAAGATAAAACGATATGAAGAGAGTTGGTGGCAATATAAAGGAGCCTAAAGGAACGATAGAACGATATGAAGAGAGTTGGTGGCAATATAATGGAGCTTAAAGGAACGATAGAACGATATGAAGAGAGTTGGTGGCAATATAATGGAACCTAAAGGAACGATAGAACGATATGAAGAGAGTTGGTGGCAATATAATGGAGCCTAAAGGAACGATAGAACGATATGAAGAGAGTTGGTGGCAATATAATGGAGCTTAAAGGAACGATAGAACGATATGAAGAGAGTTGGTGGCAATATAATGGAGCTTAAAGGAACGATATGAAGAGAGTTGGTGGCAATATAATGGAGCTTAAAGGAATGATATGAAGAGAGTTGGTGGCAATATAATGGAACCTAAAGGAATGATAAAACGATATGAAGAGAGTTGGTGGCAATATAATGGAGCCTAAAGGAACGATAGAACGATATGAAGAGAGTTGGTGGCAATATAATGGAGCCTAAAATAACGATAGAACGATATGAAGAGAGTTGGTGGCAATATAATGGAACCTAAAGGAATGATAAAACGATATGAAGAGAGTTGGTAGAAATATAATGGAGCCTAAAGGAACGATAGAACGATATGAAGAGAGTTGGTGGCAATATAATGGAGCCTAAAGGAACGATAGAACGATATGAAGAGAGTTGGTGGCAATATAATGGAGCCTAAAGGAACGATAGAACGATATGAAGAGAGTTGGTGGCAATATAATGGAGCCTAAAGGAACGATAGAACGATATGAAGAGAGTTGGTGGCAATATAATGGAGCCTAAAGGAACGATAGAACGATATGAAGAGAGTTGGTGGCAATATAATGGAACCTAAAGGAATGATAAAACGATATCAAGAGAGTTGGTGGCAATATAATGGAACCTAAAGGAATGATAAAACGATATGAAGAGAGTTGGTGGCAATATAATGGAGCCTAAAGGAACGATAGAACGATATGAAGAGAGTTGGTGGCAATATAATGGAACCTAAAGGAATGATAAAACGATATGAAGAGATTTGGTGGCAATATAATGGAACCTAAAGAAATGATAAAACGATATGAAGAGAGTTGGTGGCAATATAATGGAACCTAAAGGAATGATAAAACGATATGAAGAAAGTTGGTGGCAATATAATGGAACCTAAAGGAATGATAAAACGATATGAAGAGAGTTGGTGGCAATATAATGGAACCTAAAGGAATGATAAAACGATATGAAGAGAGTTGGTGGCAATATAATGGAGCCTAAAGGAAAGATAAAACGATATAAAGAGAGTTGGTGGCAATATAATGGAGCCTAAAGGAACGATAGAACGATATGAAGAGAGTTGGTGGCAATATAATGGAGCCTAAAGGAACGATAGAACGATATGAAGAGAGTTGGTGGCAATATAATGGAGCCTAAAGGAACGATAGAACGATATGAAGAGAGTTGGTGGCAATATAATGGAGCTTAAAGGAACGATAGAACGATATGAAGAGAGTTGGTGGCAATATAATGGAGCTTAAAGGAACGATATGAAGAGAGTTGGTGGCAATATAATGGAGCTTAAAGGAACGATATGAAGAGAGTTGGTGGCAATATAATGGAACCTAAAGGAATGATAAAACGATATGAAGAGAGTTGGTGGCAATATAATGGAGCCTAAAGGAACGATAGAACGATATGAAGAGAGTTGGTGGCAATATAATGGAGCCTAAAGGAACGATAGAACGATATGAAGAGAGTTGGTGGCAATACAATGGAGCCTAAAGGAACGATAGAACGATATGAAGAGAGTTGGTGGCAATATAATGGAGCCTAAAGGAACGATAGAACGATATCAAGAGAGTTGGTGGCAATATAATGGAGCCTAAAGGAAAGATAAAACGATATGAAGAGAGTTGGTGGCAATATAATGGAGCCTAAAGGAACGATAGAACGATATGAAGAGAGTTGGTGGCAATATAATGGAGCTTAAAGGAACGATATGAAGAGAGTTGGTGGCAATATAATGGAGCTTAAAGGAACGATAGAACGATATGAAGAGAGTTGGTGGCAATATAATGGAGCTTAAAGGAACGATATGAAGAGAGTTGGTGGCAATATAATGGAGCTTAAAGGAACGATATGAAGAGAGTTGGTGGCAATATAATGGAACCTAAAGGAATGATAAAACGATATGAAGAGAGTTGGTGGCAATATAATGGAGCCTAAAGGAACGATAGAACGATATGAAGAGAGTTGGTGGCAATATAATGGAGCCTAAAAGAACGATAGAACGATATGAAGAGAGTTGGTGGCAATATAATGGAGCATAAAGGAAAGATAAAACGATATGAAGAGAGTTGGTGGCAATATAATGGAGCTTAAAGGAACGATAGAACGATATGAAGAGAGTTGGTGGCAATATAATGGAGCCTAAAGGAACGATAGAACGATATGAAGAGAGTTGGTGGCAATATAATGGAGCTTAAAGGAACGATAGAACGATATGAAGAGAGTTGGTGGCAATATAATGGAGCCTAAAGGAACGATAGAACGATATGAAGAGAGTTGGTGGCAATATAATGGAGCTTAAAGGAACGATAGAACGATATGAAGAGAGTTGGTGGCAATATAATGGAACCTAAAGGAACGATAGAACGATATGAAGAGAGTTGGTGGCAATATAATGGAGCTTAAAGGAACGATAGAACGATATGAAGAGAGTTGGTGGCAATATAATGGAGCCTAAAGGAACGATAGAACGATATGAAGAGAGTTGGTGGCAATATAATGGAGCTTAAAGGAACGATAGAACGATATGAAGAGAGTTGGTGGCAATATAATGGAACCTAAAGGAACGATAAAACGATATGAAGAGAGTTGGTGGCAATATAATGGAACCTAAAGAAATGATAAAACGATATGAAGAGAGTTGGTGGCAATATAATGGAACCTAAAGGAATGATAAAACGATATGAAGAAAGTTGGTGGCAATATAATGGAGCTTAAAGGAACGATATGAAGAGAGTTGGTGTCAATATATTGGAACCTAAAGGAATGATAAAACGATATGAAGAGAGTTGGTGGCAATATAATGGAGCCTAAAGGAATGATAAAACGATATGAAGAGAGTTGGTGGCAATATAATGGAGCCTAAAGGAACGATAGAACGATATGAAGAGAGTTGGTGGCAATATAATGGAGCCTAAAGGAACGATAGAACGATATGAAGAGAGTTGGTGGCAATATAATGGAGCCTAAAGGAACGATAGAACGATATGAAGAGAGTTGGTGGCAATATAATGGTGCTTAAAGGAATGATAGAACGATATGAAGAGAGTTGGTGGCAATATAATGGAGCCTAAAGGAACGATAGAACGATATGAAGAGAGTTGGTGGCAATATAATGGAGCCTAAAGGAACGATAGAACGATATGAAGAGAGTTGGTGGCAATATAATGGAGCCTAAAGGAACGATAGAACGATATGAAGAGAGTTGGTGGCAATATAATGGAGCCTAAAGGAACGATAGAACGATATGAAGAGAGTTGGTGGCAATATAATGGAGCCTAAAGGAACGATAGAACGATATGAAGAGAGTTGGTGGCAATATAATGGAGCTTAAAGGAACGATAGAACGATATGAAGAGAGTTGGTGGCAATATAATGGAGCCTAAAGGAACGATAGAACGATATGAAGAGAGTTGGTGGCAATATAATGGAGCCTAAAGGAATGATAAAACGATATGAAGAGAGTTGGTGGCAATATAATGGAGCCTAAAGGAACGATAGAACGATATGAAGAGAGTTGGTGGCAATATAATGGAGCCTAAAGGAACGATAGAACGATATGAAGAGAGTTGGTGGCAATATAATGGAGCTTAAAGGAACGATAGAACGATATGAAGAGAGTTGGTGGCAATATAATGGAGCTTAAAGGAATGATAGAACGATATGAAGAGAGTTGGTGGCAATATAATGGAGCCTAAAGGAACGATAGAACGATATGAAGAGAGTTGGTGGCAATATAACGGAGCTTAAAGGAACGATAGAACGATATGAAGAGAGTTGGTGGCAATATAATGGAGCCTAAAGGAACGATAGAACGATATGAAGAGAGTTGGTGGCAATATAATGGAGCTTAAAGGAACGATAGAACGATATGAAGAGAGTTGGTGGCAATATAATGGAGCCTAAAGGAACGATAGAACGATATGAAGAGAGTTGGTGGCAATATAATGGAGCTTAAAGGAACGATAGAACGATATGAAGAGAGTTGGTGGCAATATAATGGAACCTAAAGGAACGATAGAACGATATGAAGAGAGTTGGTGGCAATATAATGGAGCTTAAAGGAACGATAGAACGATATGAAGAGAGTTGGTGGCAATATAATGGAGCCTAAAGGAACGATAGAACGATATGAAGAGAGTTGGTGGCAATATAATGGAGCTTAAAGGAACGATAGAACGATATGAAGAGAGTTGGTGGCAATATAATGGAACCTAAAGGAACGATAAAACGATATGAAGAGAGTTGGTGGCAATATAATGGAACCTAAAGAAATGATAAAACGATATGAAGAGAGTTGGTGGCAATATAATGGAACCTAAAGGAATGATAAAACGATATGAAGAAAGTTGGTGGCAATATAATGGAGCTTAAAGGAACGATATGAAGAGAGTTGGTGGCAATATATTGGAACCTAAAGTAATGATAAAACGATATGAAGAGAGTTGGTGGCAATATAATGGAGCCTAAAGGAATGATAAAACGATATGAAGAGAGTTGGTGGCAATATAATGGAGCCTAAAGGAACGATAGAACGATATGAAGAGAGTTGGTGGCAATATAATGGAGCCTAAAGGAACGATAGAACGATATGAAGAGAGTTGGTGGCAATATAATGGAGCCTAAAGGAACGATAGAACGATATGAAGAGAGTTGGTGGCAATATAATGGAGCTTAAAGGAATGATAGAACGATATGAAGAGAGTTGGTGGCAATATAATGGAGCCTAAAGGAACGATAGAACGATATGAAGAGAGTTGGTGGCAATATAATGGAGCCTAAAGGAACGATAGAACGATATGAAGAGAGTTGGTGGCAATATAATGGAGCCTAAAGGAACGATAGAACGATATGAAGAGAGTTGGTGGCAATATAATGGAGCCTAAAGGAACGATAGAACGATATGAAGAGAGTTGGTGGCAATATAATGGAGCTTAAAGGAATGATAGAACGATATGAAGAGAGTTGGTGGCAATATAATGGAGCCTAAAGGAACGATAGAACGATATGAAGAGAGTTGGTGGCAATATAATGGAGCCTAAAGGAACGATAGAACGATATGAAGAGAGTTGGTGGCAATATAATGGAGCCTAAAGGAACGATAGAACGATATGAAGAGAGTTGGTGGCAATATAATGGAGCTTAAAGGAACGATAGAACGATATGAAGAGAGTTGGTGGCAATATAATGGAGCTTAAAGGAATGATAGAACGATATGAAGAGAGTTGGTGGCAATATAATGGAGCCTAAAGGAACGATAGAACGATATGAAGAGAGTTGGTGGCAATATAACGGAGCTTAAAGGAACGATAGAACGATATGAAGAGAGTTGGTGGCAATATAATGGAGCCTAAAGTAACGATAGAACGATATGAAGAGAGTTGGTGGCAATATAATGGAGCTTAAAGGAACGATATGAAGAGAGTTGGTGGCAATATAATGGAGCTTAAAGGAACGATATGAAGAGAGTTGGTGGCAATATAATGGAACCTAAAGGAATGATAAAACGATATGAAGAGAGTTGGTGGCAATATAATGGAGCCTAAAGGAACGATAGAACGATATGAAGAGAGTTGGTGGCAATATAATGGAGCCTAAAGGAACGATAGAACGATATGAAGAGAGTTGGTGGCAATATAATGGAGCTTAAAGGAACGATAGAACGATATGAAGAGAGTTGGTGGCAATATAATGGAGCCTAAAGGAACGATAGAACGATATGAAGAGAGCTGGTGGCAATATAATGGAGCTTAAAGGAACGATAGAACGATATGAAGAGAGTTGGTGGCAATATAATGGAGCCTAAAGGAACGATAGAACGATATGAAGAGAGTTGGTGGCAATATAATGGAGCTTAAAGGAACGATAGAACGATATGAAGAGAGTTGGTGGCAATATAATGGAGCCTAAAGGAACGATAGAACGATATGAAGAGAGTTGGTGGCAATATAATGGAGCCTAAAGGAACGATAGAACGATATGAAGAAAGTTGGTGGCAATATAATGGAGCTTAAAGGAACGATAGAACGATATGAAGAGAGTTGGTGGCAATATAATGGAACCTAAAGGAACGATAGAACGATATGAAGAGAGTTGGTGGCAATATAATGGAGCTTAAAGGAACGATAGAACGATATGAAGAGAGTTGGTGGCAATATAATGGAGCCTAAAGGAACGATAGAACGATATGAAGAGAGTTGGTGGCAATATAATGGAGCTTAAAGGAACGATAGAACGATATGAAGAGAGTTGGTGGCAATATAATGGAACCTAAAGGAACGATAAAACGATATGAAGAGAGTTGGTGGCAATATAATGGAACCTAAAGAAATGATAAAACGATATGAAGAGAGTTGGTGGCAATATAATGGAACCTAAAGGAATGATAAAACGATATGAAGAAAGTTGGTGGCAATATAATGGAGCTTAAAGGAACGATATGAAGAGAGTTGGTGGCAATATAATGGAACCTAAAGGAATGATAAAACGATATGAAGAGAGTTGGTGGCAATATAATGGAGCCTAAAGGAACGATAGAACGATATGAAGAGAGTTGGTGGCAATATAATGGAGCTTAAAGGAACGATAGAACGATATGAAGAGAGTTGGTGGCAATATAATGGAGCTTAAAGGAACGATAGAACGATATGAAGAGAGTTGGTGGCAATATAATGGAGCCTAAAGGAACGATAGAACTATATGAAGAGAGTTGGTGGCAATATAATGGAGCTTAAAGGAACGATAGAACGATATGAAGAGAGTTGGTGGCAATATAATGGAGCTTAAAGGAACGATATGAAGAGAGTTGGTGGCAATATATTGGAGCTTAAAGGAATGATATGAAGAGAGTTGGTGGCAATATAATGGAACCTTAAGGAATGATAAAACGATATGAAGAGAGTTGGTGGCAATATAATGGAGCCTAAAGGAACGATAGAACGATATGAAGAGAGTTGGTGGCAATATAATGGAACCTAAAGGAATGATAAAACGATATGAAGAGAGTTGGTGGCAATATAATGGAACCTAAAGGAATGATAAAACGATATGAAGAGAGTTGGTGGCAATATAATGGAGCCTAAAGGAATGATAAAACGATATGAAGAGAGTTGGTGGCAATATAATGGAGCCTAAAATAACGAAAGAACGATATGAAGAGAGTTGGTGGCAATATAATGGAGCCTAAAGGAACGATAGAACGATATGAAGAGAGTTGGTGGCAATATAATGGAGCTTAAAGGAACGATAGAACGATATGAAGAGAGTTGGTGGCAATATAATGGAGCTTAAAGGAACGATATGAAGAGAGTTGGTGGCAATATAATGGAGCTTAAAGGAACGATATGAAGAGAGTTGGTGGCAATATAATGGAACCTAAAGGAATGATAAAACGATATGAAGAGAGTTGGTGGCAATATAATGGAGCCTAAAGGAACGATAGAACGATATGAAGAGAGTTGGTGGCAATATAATGGAGCCTAAAGGAACGATAGAACGATATGAAGAGAGTTGGTGGCAATATAATGGAGCTTAAAGGAATGATAAAACGATATGAAGAGAGTTGGTGGCAATATAATGGAACCTAAAGGAATGATAAAACGATATGAAGAGAGTTGGTGGCAATATAATGGAGCCTAAAGGAACGATAGAACGATATGAAGAGAGTTGGTGGCAATATAATGGAGCCTAAAGGAACGATAGAACGATATGAAGAGAGTTGGTGGCAATATAATGGAACCTAAAGGAACGATAGAACGATATGAAGAGAGTTGGTGGCAATATAATGGAGCCTAAAGGAACGATAGAACGATATGAAGAGAGTTGGTGGCAATATAATGGAGCTTAAAGGAACGATAGAACGATATGAAGAGAGTTGGTGGCAATATAATGGAGCTTAAAGGAACGATAGAACGATATGAAGAGAGTTGGTGGCAATATAATGGAGCTTAAAGGAACGATAGAACGATATGAAGAGAGTTGGTGGCAATATAATGGAGCTTAAAGGAACGATAGAACGATATGAAGAGAGTTGGTGGCAATATAATGGAGCCTAAAGGAACGATAGAACGATATGAAGAGAGTTGGTGGCAATATAATGGAGCTTAAAGGAACGATAGAACGATATGAAGAGAGTTGGTGGCAATATAATGGAGCTTAAAGGAACGATAGAACGATATGAAGAGAGTTGGTGGCAATATAATGGAGCTTAAAGGAACGATAGAACGATATGAAGAGAGTTGGTGGCAATATAATGGAGCTTAAAGGAACGATATGAAGAGAGTTGGTGGCAATATAATGGAGCTTAAAGGAACGATATGAAGAGAGTTGGTGGCAATATAATGGAACCTAAAGGAATGATAAAACGATATGAAGAGAGTTGGTGGCAATATAATGGAGCCTAAAGGAACGATAGAACGATATGAAGAGAGTTGGTGGCAATATAATGGAGCCTAAAGGAACGATAGAACGATATGAAGAGAGTTGGTGGCAATACAATGGAGCCTAAAGGAACGATAGAACGATATGAAGAGAGTTGGTGGCAATATAATGGAGCCTAAAGGAACGATAGAACGATATCAAGAGAGTTGGTGGCAATATAATGGAGCCTAAAGGAAAGATAAAACGATATGAAGAGAGTTGGTGGCAATATAATGGAGCCTAAAGGAACGATAGAACGATATGAAGAGAGTTGGTGGCAATATAATGGAGCTTAAAGGAACGATATGAAGAGAGTTGGTGGCAATATAATGGAGCTTAAAGGAACGATAGAACGATATGAAGAGAGTTGGTGGCAATATAATGGAGCTTAAAGGAACGATATGAAGAGAGTTGGTGGCAATATAATGGAGCTTAAAGGAACGATATGAAGAGAGTTGGTGGCAATATAATGGAACCTAAAGGAATGATAAAACGATATGAAGAGAGTTGGTGGCAATATAATGGAGCCTAAAGGAACGATAGAACGATATGAAGAGAGTTGGTGGCAATATAATGGAGCTTAAAGGAATGATAGAACGATATGAAGAGAGTTGGTGGCAATATAATGGAGCCTAAAGGAACGATAGAACGATATGAAGAGAGTTGGTGGCAATATAATGGAGCTTAAAGGAACGATAGAACGATATGAAGAGAGTTGGTGGCAATATAATGGAGCCTAAAGGAACGATAGAACGATATGAAGAGAGTTGGTGGCAATATAATGGAGCTTAAAGGAACGATAGAACGATATGAAGAGAGTTGGTGGCAATATAATGGAGCCTAAAGGAACGATAGAACGATATGAAGAGAGTTGGTGGCAATATAATGGAGCTTAAAGGAACGATAGAACGATATGAAGAGAGTTGGTGGCAATATAATGGAACCTAAAGGAACGATAGAACGATATGAAGAGAGTTGGTGGCAATATAATGGAGCTTAAAGGAACGATAGAACGATATGAAGAGAGTTGGTGGCAATATAATGGAGCCTAAAGGAACGATAGAACGATATGAAGAGAGTTGGTGGCAATATAATGGAGCTTAAAGGAACGATAGAACGATATGAAGAGAGTTGGTGGCAATATAATGGAACCTAAAGGAACGATAAAACGATATGAAGAGAGTTGGTGGCAATATAATGGAACCTAAAGAAATGATAAAACGATATGAAGAGAGTTGGTGGCAATATAATGGAACCTAAAGGAATGATAAAACGATATGAAGAAAGTTGGTGGCAATATAATGGAGCTTAAAGGAACGATATGAAGAGAGTTGGTGGCAATATATTGGAACCTAAAGGAATGATAAAACGATATGAAGAGAGTTGGTGGCAATATAATGGAGCCTAAAGGAATGATAAAACGATATGAAGAGAGTTGGTGGCAATATAATGGAGCCTAAAGGAACGATAGAACGATATGAAGAGAGTTGGTGGCAATATAATGGAGCCTAAAGGAACGATAGAACGATATGAAGAGAGTTGGTGGCAATATAATGGAGCCTAAAGGAACGATAGAACGATATGAAGAGAGTTGGTGGCAATATAATGGAGCTTAAAGGAATGATAGAACGATATGAAGAGAGTTGGTGGCAATATAATGGAGCCTAAAGGAACGATAGAACGATATGAAGAGAGTTGGTGGCAATATAATGGAGCCTAAAGGAACGATAGAACGATATGAAGAGAGTTGGTGGCAATATAATGGAGCCTAAAGGAACGATAGAACGATATGAAGAGAGTTGGTGGCAATATAATGGAGCCTAAAGGAACGATAGAACGATATGAAGAGAGTTGGTGGCAATATAATGGAGCTTAAAGGAATGATAGAACGATATGAAGAGAGTTGGTGGCAATATAATGGAGCCTAAAGGAACGATAGAACGATATGAAGAGAGTTGGTGGCAATATAATGGAGCCTAAAGGAACGATAGAACGATATGAAGAGAGTTGGTGGCAATATAATGGAGCCTAAAGGAACGATAGAACGATATGAAGAGAGTTGGTGGCAATATAATGGAGCTTAAAGGAACGATAGAACGATATGAAGAGAGTTGGTGGCAATATAATGGAGCTTAAAGGAATGATAGAACGATATGAAGAGAGTTGGTGGCAATATAATGGAGCCTAAAGGAACGATAGAACGATATGAAGAGAGTTGGTGGCAATATAACGGAGCTTAAAGGAACGATAGAACGATATGAAGAGAGTTGGTGGCAATATAATGGAGCCTAAAGTAACGATAGAACGATATGAAGAGAGTTGGTGGCAATATAATGGAGCTTAAAGGAACGATATGAAGAGAGTTGGTGGCAATATAATGGAACCTAAAGGAATGATAAAACGATATGAAGAGAGTTGGTGGCAATATAATGGAGCCTAAAGGAACGATAGAACGATATGAAGAGAGTTGGTGGCAATATAATGGAGCCTAAAGGAACGATAGAACGATATGAAGAGAGTTGGTGGCAATATAATGGAGCTTAAAGGAACGATAGAACGATATGAAGAGAGTTGGTGGCAATATAATGGAGCCTAAAGGAACGATAGAACGATATGAAGAGAGCTGGTGGCAATATAATGGAGCTTAAAGGAACGATAGAACGATATGAAGAGAGTTGGTGGCAATATAATGGAGCCTAAAGGAACGATAGAACGATATGAAGAGAGTTGGTGGCAATATAATGGAGCTTAAAGGAACGATAGAACGATATGAAGAGAGTTGGTGGCAATATAATGGAGCCTAAAGGAACGATAGAACGATATGAAGAGAGTTGGTGGCAATATAATGGAGCCTAAAGGAACGATAGAACGATATGAAGAGAGTTGGTGGCAATATAATGGAGCTTAAAGGAACGATAGAACGATATGAAGAGAGTTGGTGGCAATATAATGGAACCTAAAGGAACGATAGAACGATATGAAGAGAGTTGGTGGCAATATAATGGAGCTTAAAGGAACGATAGAACGATATGAAGAGAGTTGGTGGCAATATAATGGAGCCTAAAGGAACGATAGAACGATATGAAGAGAGTTGGTGGCAATATAATGGAGCTTAAAGGAACGATAGAACGATATGAAGAGAGTTGGTGGCAATATAATGGAACCTAAAGGAACGATAAAACGATATGAAGAGAGTTGGTGGCAATATAATGGAACCTAAAGAAATGATAAAACGATATGAAGAGAGTTGGTGGCAATATAATGGAACCTAAAGGAATGATAAAACGATATGAAGAAAGTTGGTGGCAATATAATGGAGCTTAAAGGAACGATATGAAGAGAGTTGGTGGCAATATAATGGAACCTAAAGGAATGATAAAACGATATGAAGAGAGTTGGTGGCAATATAATGGAGCCTAAAGGAACGATAGAACGATATGAAGAGAGTTGGTGGCAATATAATGGAGCTTAAAGGAACGATAGAACGATATGAAGAGAGTTGGTGGCAATATAATGGAGCTTAAAGGAACGATAGAACGATATGAAGAGAGTTGGTGGCAATATAATGGAGCCTAAAGGAACGATAGAACTATATGAAGAGAGTTGGTGGCAATATAATGGAGCTTAAAGGAACGATAGAACGATATGAAGAGAGTTGGTGGCAATATAATGGATCTTAAAGGAACGATATGAAGAGAGTTGGTGGCAATATATTGGAGCTTAAAGGAATGATATGAAGAGAGTTGGTGGCAATATAATGGAACCTTAAGGAATGATAAAACGATATGAAGAGAGTTGGTGGCAATATAATGGAGCCTAAAGGAACGATAGAACGATATGAAGAGAGTTGGTGGCAATATAATGGAACCTAAAGGAATGATAAAACGATATGAAGAGAGTTGGTGGCAATATAATGGAACCTAAAGGAATGATAAAACGATATGAAGAGAGTTGGTGGCAATATAATGGAGCCTAAAGGAATGATAAAACGATATGAAGAGAGTTGGTGGCAATATAATGGAGCCTAAAATAACGAAAGAACGATATGAAGAGAGTTGGTGGCAATATAATGGAGCCTAAAGGAACGATAGAACGATATGAAGAGAGTTGGTGGCAATATAATGGAGCTTAAAGGAACGATAGAACGATATGAAGAGAGTTGGTGGCAATATAATGGAGCTTAAAGGAACGATATGAAGAGAGTTGGTGGCAATATAATGGAGCTTAAAGGAACGATATGAAGAGAGTTGGTGGCAATATAATGGAGCCTAAAGGAACGATAGAACGATATGAAGAGAGTTGGTGGCAATATAATGGAGCTTAAAGGAATGATAAAACGATATGAAGAGAGTTGGTGGCAATATAATGGAACCTAAAGGAATGATAAAACGATATGAAGAGAGTTGGTGGCAATATAATGGAGCCTAAAGGAACGATAGAACGATATGAAGAGAGTTGGTGGCAATATAATGGAGCCTAAAGGAACGATAGAACGATATGAAGAGAGTTGGTGGCAATATAATGGAGCTTAAAGGAACGATAGAACGATATGAAGAGAGTTGGTGGCAATATAATGGAGCTTAAAGGAACGATAGAACGATATGAAGAGAGTTGGTGGCAATATAATGGAGCTTAAAGGAACGATAGAACGATATGAAGAGAGTTGGTGGCAATATAATGGAGCCTAAAGGAACGATAGAACGATATGAAGAGAGTTGGTGGCAATATAATGGAGCCTAAAGGAAAGATAAAACGATATGAAGAGAGTTGGTGGCAATATAATGGAGCTTAAAGGAACGATAGAACGATATGAAGAGAGTTGGTGGCAATATAATGGAGCTTAAAGGAACGATAGAACGATATGAAGAGAGTTGGTGGCAATATAATGGAGCTTAAAGGAACGATATGAAGAGAGTTGGTGGCAATATAATGGAGCTTAAAGGAACGATATGAAGAGAGTTGGTGGCAATATAATGGAGCCTAAAGGAACGATAGAACGATATGAAGAGAGTTGGTGGCAATATAATGGAGCCTAAAGGAACGATAGAACGATATGAAGAGAGTTGGTGGCAATATAATGGAGCCTAAAGGAACGATAGAACGATATGAAGAGAGTTGGTGGCAATATAATGGAGCCTAAAGGAACGATAGAACGATATGAAGAGAGTTGGTGGCAATATAATGGAGCCTAAAGGAACGATAGAACGATATGAAGAGAGTTGGTGGCAATATAATGGAGCCTAAAGGAAAGATAAAACGATATGAAGAGAGTTGGTGGCAATATAATGGAGCCTAAAGGAAAGATAAAACGATATGAAGAGAGTTGGTGGCAGTATAATGGAGCCTAAAGGAAAAAAAAACGTAAGATAATGAAAGATTTGGAGACATTTTGAAATAAATGATTACGTAAACAATGTCAAGGACGCCATATCAAAAGATCACTGATGCTAAAGAATGTATTTGCAAAGGTTTATTATATTTTTAATTGAAAGGCAAAGGGAAAAGTTTGTCTCTCGAGACATAAAATGCCACAGATGCCAAGTGGTACATTCTATCCAAATTCTGATGGAGGTAAAAGAACCATTAACTCACTAAATCAACATCTGGCCAGTCACTATTTGTTAACTCACAACAAAAACCGAAGTTCTCTCGTGTGCGATTATTATAGACATGAAAATATAGAATGATTAGAATTAGTGACAGAATTTTATTTTCACATTAAATTAATGAAATATATATAACATGGGCAAGATAATCAGAGGAGAAACGTGTTACAGGTAAACAAAAAAAAAACGTAACCCATTTGAAGAAACTCTTATGATTGTATTACATTTTTGTGTCTCTTCCCGAGTCTCTCCTTTTAAATCTTCGCGTTTACTTTTTCTTTGCTCTTGACTTCAACTTTATGTGTTGTGTTGCCCCTGTGTAGTCATTTTTTGTCATAACCACATACGCCCCACAGCGTGTTTTGATCTTGAGAGTTAACTAATGTACTAAAAACAATGTTAGGCTTATTACATCTAGTTTTAAAAGCTAACATACATGTGATGTGCTACACAAGGAAGTTGAAACCACAAGGATGATGGCTGTTAATCGGTTAACCAGTTGGCCTATGAATGATAATTTAGAAATGTGCTTAAATTGGACTAAATGCACGACCGTTCAAATTCTACTCGAAGTTCACGCACGGATGCCTCGCGGCGCATCATTAAGAGTCTTTGAACTGCTACACTCAAACTGACACTTATCGCCTCTAGTTAATGGATGATTGTAAGCCTATTGGAGAAATGCTTTACTATTGCTTTTACACGCTTCCGACACGCTCCTTTAAATTGCTAACATGATTCTAATCACTCATAGGCCTCTGACAATGGCGTCGCTGGTGTGGATTGTGAGGATACTACTGGGTAACACCCCATCACGGCTAGAAACCAAGTGAAAAAAAAATATTTTTAAAGATTGACATTATCTAGATACCCGAACAAGCTTCTAAATTTTAAAAATTTAACAATAGTTTTTAATTGGGAATGGAGTGATTATTTTTGCTTGGGAGACACCATTTACTGACCGCACATGGTGATATCAAACCTAGCGACGCCTCTGTGTTACTGCGGCACAATGGTAAAGCGTTTGACTGAAAAGCCAAAGGTTAAGGTTTTAAGTCTTAATGATGTTATTTTATTGTTTGTAAAATGTTTTTACATGTTTCGGATGTTCATTCAGAGTTGAAGATATAATCTACTTCCTAGTCCAAACCTCCCGCAGGACGACGGGGTAGGACAGCGGGAAGGGTATTAACCCCGGACCATCTAGACAACGGAGCGACAGTCCATCGTCCATACCGCACAACCAGGCAGCCGGAACATCCTATCAAAAATACGTTTACAATATTTAATGAGTTAGTTTCTTGAGATTTCCAGGCCACAGAATCGAAGTGTTTTTTTTAAACAAACAATATTGACATATTTAATATTTCCATAGTCCGCTTCTTTTTTTTTTGTTTGATAAAAAAGAAAATTATTATCATAAGATTATTATAAGTGTGATCTGTTGACACTGATTATTTAACACAATGCTGCATAGAGTATAGAGGGTCTTTTTTTTTTCCACAAATGAATATGCTGTGTACAAGACATACGCTTTGAGCAAGGGCCAAAACAAATAAATGTATAGTCAAAGATCCATGTTGACTCAGCATTCCAGCATTTATCCATTTTCAGATAATAGAAAATGTAAAACAAAAAAGAAGAGGGCTATGGTACCACTTTCAGACCTATGGAGGGGGCGGGGGGTAGATGGATGTAACACTCATCAGTTTCTATGACCGACGGTTAATGAGGGTGTCATGTGACCAGTGCTTTACCACTCAGCCACCACGACCCTGTAGGAAAATGCAAGCGATTTGATTCAAAATACATAGATATGTTCACACTAAGTTCAGGTTAGCCAGATTTAGCGGGAAAGTTAAGTTAGCCATAGTAAAAACTTTCTAGACAGACTAAAGAGATCGTCTTAAAGCATGCAGCTTGTTTTCTTAAACTTGCATTACTGTCAACACTTGTTTTTTGTTTCGGGACGACCAAATTGTGAAATTCAAACTCAAAAAGACTCACTACCTACAAACCATTCTAAACAAATGACCCCAGAACATTTTTTTTATTCAACAACTATTCTAAAAAAAATTTACCCCAGTTAAATTTTTATTCACCAACCATTCTGAAACTGTACATATTACTTAGATAAGTAGCTGAAACACTATATCTTAAAAACATTTCAATAAACGAAACAACTAGCACCATACTTTAAATTATTTATTGTCACAAAAATTATTACAATCTTTATTGCAAGGTTTGTAAAGAAATTAATTAAAGAAACATACACAGAGATCTTTAAATAGCCTACTAGACATATTTTTACACATAAATCTTTAAATACCCTATAAAACATATTTTTACACATGCAATCCAATGTATACAACTAGTAAACAAAAATTTCAGCCTAATGTCAACCAATCAGTGGCTACATTGATTTTATTCTAAATAATTTTAACATTGACATATACTGAGTCAATGACATTTATATAAACTGTTTAATCAACACCATTTGTTCATTTGTAGTTAAATTTTATTATTCAGTGGCAACATGTATAATGTGTCGCCAACTAAATGCTTCTTATTTCAGTGTTGCCAACTCAGTTCTTATTTCATTCACAAGGACCAAGACAAAAACATCAAGTTCTATCAGAAAATCATTCAACCATGTATACCAGGAAGTCAAACACACAAAAGAGAGATCAGCTGGTTTGATTGTACCAGTTGTCTAGACCAGCTTGAAAACATGTCCCACTAAATGGTAAACATGCCATAGAGATACCCAGCTCCTTATTTCATTCGGTGCCTCTTCCCTGAGATGGTGGGAGAAAATATTTTCTTTCTTTTTCGGATCCTGAAATGGTTATTCACAGTTATTAGATCTAAAAACATGTTATTGTGTCAGTGTTCTACCTAAACAGATGAGACGCAAAACAGCTAACAGAATAGTCAATACAGGAGTGAAGCTCATTAAAATAGACTGGGACAGCAAAGATCAAAGCTAATGATATTTGGTGAGATTTTTGGAGGTCTCTATGACCTGAAATAATAAAAAAAAAAAATAAAGTTTCCCCTTTCAGGCCTTGCGATCTATAGGGGAGATGATGTTAAGGTCATCGGTTTCTTTGGCCAACGGTTAAATCAGGGTGTCGTGTGGCCAGCACAACGACCAACCACCTTTACTTTCCCCAACTAAAGTCAGGTACCCATTAGAGCTTGGTGGAAATTTGAAATTCAAAATCCCAGTCTTCACAGACATTCAAACCTAGGACCCCAGGTTCAAAGCCAAGAGCTTAACCACTCAGCCACAGTGCCCCTGCAATAATATAGTTTCCCTGAAATTTATTGAGCAAAGACAGGTGAACATTGTCATGGCCAAATGTTACCCAGTTAACTTACAAAATCTGCATCATACAGCTTTACACAAATGAATGTAAAGTTGATTATTTGAAAAATTTATTTGTAACTTTTAACGATAAAATTGTTTTTATTGAGCAGTAAATGTGATGATAAGTATGTCTTATACTTAGTGATAAAATATTTGTTTTTAAACGGCAACGGCAGTTAAAATATTAAATGATTAAAATTTTACTATCAATGTGCTGATTATATCATATATCTTCTCATTGTTTTATTTGACAAAGTATCTTTTCAAATATTAGGTTATTAAAATTGTTCAAGGTGAAAACATAGCAGATTGAAACAGACTGACAAAACATAGTGTAGATGAAACATAGGGCTGAAAATGAAAAACAAGAAAAATAAAAAGGCATATGTAATAAGATCAAATAGACAAACCAAAATATAGCCTAGTGAAAAAAAAGTCTGAACATTTTTATACTATGCTAGATGGTAAAAAAGAAAAAAGATCTGTCTACGTAAACATGCATATCCTTATCAAGTATGGTCAGATTGTAATGATTCTAGATGTAATCTCAACCCTCACCTATTAAAAAAAAACATGCATCCATGCAAAATTTTACAGACTTTCTTTTGTCTATCTAAAAAAATGCATCGAATAATGCAAGCTA
This sequence comes from Biomphalaria pfeifferi, assembly GCA_030265305.1. Taxonomy (NCBI): domain Eukaryota; kingdom Metazoa; phylum Mollusca; class Gastropoda; family Planorbidae; genus Biomphalaria; species Biomphalaria pfeifferi. The sequence continues at coordinate 2,064,475 of JASAOG010000051.1, forward strand.
ATGATTTAAATCCATGCTATTTAAAAAAAAAAAATCCATGCAGCATTTTATTTGGTCTATCTTTTCATCTGCCCAATGTTGTGTCCACTAATATTTTGAAGCTTATGTTTTCACCTCTTCAATGTTTAGTCCACTATGTTTTGTGTGTCTATTTATAATACTCTGGGATGGGATAGTTTGACTGAACATTGATTAAAAGGAGTGATCATAAAACTTTCTTGTTGTTGCAAGTTTTGATTGTTTTTTTATGTTATGATTTTAAATATCAGAGAATATTATAAAATATAAAGTAATTAAAATTGTTTTAACTCTGCAAATCAACAAGCTGATTATATCATATACCTGTTGTTGACAAAAATTTCTTCCCCATAGTTATCAGTTCTGTGTGGACAATCTCTTCTCTTATGATCAAGCTCACCACATAAATGACAACCTGGAAAATAAAGGGAAAAAAATTTTAAAGAGAAAAATATATGCAATTAATAAAACAAAAGGCTAAATGGAAAAAGGGAGACTAAACAGTTTTACTAAGCAGAGGATTAAAAATAGATGAGCAGTTGTACTGTTCTCACAAAAAATGGTCAAAGTTATTAAATTCCCAGTGTTTATAGCTTTGTCAAATGAATGTATATTCTATGTCATTTCTTTACAGTCTTAACTAATTTAATTACAAATTGCGGTGGAATTAATCTAAAATTAATCAACTATTGTAATTACAAAATTGAACGGACAAACTCAATACGTTTCCAATATTCAATATAGCCCTTCATAGATCAAACTATAATTAGAGTTCAGCCAATATTGTTTTAAAAATGTTAAGTAGATAAAAGATTATTCATTAATAACTAATATCATCAATAAGATGCACATATATTTATGGAACTAAAAATTACTTATAACAATGATGGTAGTTTATTAATAAAACTAGGAGATAAAAAAATGACCTGCTGCAGTTTTCCTCCCACACTCATGGTCAATAAGCTGACAAGTGCCACACTTGAAGCAATGGACACGAGAAGGTTTCACACACCTGAGGCAAGCATCACAGTGCACATACTTAGTACCGTCCTGTGGAGAAGATTGAGATAAGTTTTAGAGTTAACTGTAATGTAAGCTAGGAAGTGCAAAATAAGCCATTGAAGATCTAGAGTTAACTGTAATGTAAGCTAGGAAGTGCAAAATAAGCCATTGAAGATCTAGAGTTAACTGTAATGTAAGCTAGGAAGTGCAAAATAAGCCATTGAAGATCTAGAGTTAACTGTAATGTAAGCTAGGAAGTACAAAATAAGCCATTGAAGATCTAGAGTTAACTGTAATGTAAGCTAGGAAGTACAAAATAAGCCATTGAAGATCTAGAGTTAACAGTGTGTATATGTGAAGTTTCCTCTACACTCAACTCATTAAAGGAAATTTTTATGTAAAAGATTATGAGATCAAATTTTAAAAATAATTCTATAATTGTGTTGCTTGTACAGCATGGTTATTACAAACTTGTAAATCTAGACCTTAGTGACACAAAATTCAAGTGTAGGCCGGAGACTGTGAAGCAGTATCGAATCAACACAAATCAATTTATAAACATAGATAACAAATGACCAGGAATTCTCTGTTTTGATCCTTTTTAAACTCTGCAATCAATTACTACAAGTTGCATTGTTATTGGCTACCACTGACTATTTTTTCATGTGACAATAGTAAATTTAATCAAAAAAATTAATAAGCTAAAAGATGAAATTTCACATTAATGCATAATAGATGTGGCACCTTATTAATTAACTGCATGTATAATTCATACATACAAATTAATAAGATATAAGATCATCTATATTACAATTCTATCAAAACAAAATAATTCAAAAGAAAAGAAAATAGTGTGATGATTTCAATTAATTAGATCTTACCACACTAATTTGACTTAGTAAACTAGAGAGAAGACAACCAAAATGGGTAAAATAAAATTGCAATAATAAGTTTTGCAGCTAATAAGGTTTTTCATTATTTTTTCTTTTGAATGAACTAACTCTTACTTTAGATGTACAAGCACCACAATCTTTACAATGCCAGTTCTCGTGTGATGAGAACCTCTGACAAGGTTCACAGAACCTGAAAACAAATATCTTCTTAAGGAGTAATAAAACAAATATATTCTTAAATGAGTAATAAAACAAAGTTAGATTATGAAATAGAATAAAAGTAATTCTTCAAAAAGATTTAGAAATTTAAGAGGTGATAATAATAAACAGTTTAATGAGATAACAAAATAAAATAACTTTCTTTGACTAAAACAATACAAATCTGTTAACTGTATCCGATTACTAAAATCAATTATTCACACACTACTGTCTTTGTTTTAAAAATAAAATGTGCTTGTATTTTGTTTCTATTATAACAAAAAGAAAATAGTCACCAATAGCCATCCTGTAGAGGTAAGCTAAACAAGACTTGTGAAATATTTGTGAAAATTCTGACTGGGGAACCTTTCTTTTTGTTCTGTCCATTAAACAAATTGTGGTTATCATAGTCTACCTGTTAAAAAAAAAAAATTTTTTTATTCATTTGACATCAAAACAAAGAAAATCACTTTGCAACTTGGGGTAATTAAATATTATATTCTGACTTGGGAAAATACAAAAGCTTTTTATGATAATCTAGCTTAAATGCCTGGTAACTAGATCTTGCAACAAAGGCTAATGATCGGCTTGATGGACTTTATAAAAGCGATTGATAGCATCCATTGAAAATCACTTTTGAAAAAAGGGACTATTGTATCCCTGAACAATTTGCTGCAATACTTCTACAGCAAATCTAGCTTCTGTTCCTCTTAGCCATTGACTAAAATGTTTTACATGTTTAAGATGTTCCTTCTGATTTGAAGACAATTAAATCCTAGCCCAAACCTCCTACAGGATGAAAGAGGATGGCAGCGGGCAGGATTTAAACATCAAAACCTATGAACAACAGTCCAAAGCACATACCAGACTATGTAATGAGAAAAAGCATGAATAAAGCTGCCTTTGCTATCCCATGCCATGAACTAAATAGATTCATGAACCTACCAGGAAGCTTTACATGGGGCAACCATTAAGTGCATAAAAGACATGACAGAGGAGCACTCAAAAACAGCCTTTAGATAAATCTGAACAAGAACAATGCTATAACAATCAGATGTTGAGTCTCCCTGCCACCATTAGACAGACACAACTCAAACAGAATAAAAAGTTCCTTTATATAGGCAGTGTCATAATAAGCAATGGAGATGCTTACCATGAGGTAGCATGCATAAGAAAAGCAATTGCAGGCTATTTGGGCAAAGCAATTGATTATCTTGGAGATGAAGAGTTACCATTTACCTATTCAATACAACTGTTGTCCCAATGTTGATAATGTTGACCTATGCATGCAAGACATGAAAGTTATAAGATAAGTTCAAAAGGAGGCTAAATATGACCCAGAAAGATCCTAAGAGTTGCATACAGTTATTGTGTCACCAATAAAGAAATCTTTTGCCTTTCTTGCACTCACCACCTTAAAGTAGTTTTGACAGAATGTTCCTATGTCCCAAGACGATGAAATAAAATTACCAAGAATAGTAATAACATGAAAATAGAAATGAGGAAAAATGAAAACAGGGTCATCCCTGTATTTTTCATCTAGCCAACCTCTTGCTGCTAAGCCCTAGGCTCCTTTGCATTGTGCAATGTAAAATTAACATGCTGTTCTCTATTTACCATAGAGGTTATTTTCTACCTTATTAATTTTTAGATCTATACTGCATTTGATCCTTGTAAGTAAATTACATCTAGGTAATACAAGTCATCTCTTACCTTGTAATCCAGCATGGCAAGTGATGGAAGTTCTTCTAAAATCCTTTTCTCCATAAAATAGGGAAAAAATAAAATTGTGGGTAACAGTCCACCTGAAACATTAAAATTGTAATAATGCTTTTATATTTTTCACAACAATGTTCGTTCATTTAAATAAGTTACTATTGATAAGGTGTGAATTGATTGTGTTGTTAAAATAGGTCTTTATAAATCTCTAGAACTAGATGTCTGATCACCCAAACTCCATCATATTGCTGGAGATACTTTTTAAGTGAAGAAATAGAACAGAAATCCTCTTGGTGAAATAAAACACTTTTTTCTTCAACTTTATTATCGCATACAACAAACACACAATATAATTTAATTTCATTAGTACATTTACAAATGTAGACACAATAAACTTATTTTGAAACTGACCGACCCTGCTTTTTGTCTTCCTCTTCTTTACATACCCAACTCTTCAGAAATAGTTAGAAATCTTTTTTAGTGGAAATTCTTATCAGCAGTACGAACCAATTCTGAAGGTTAATTTTTAATTGTAAACATAGAAACTATGAGACCTTTGAACATAGTATGAGAATCTTTGCTAACTCAATTTATAAACAACTTGTTTATTCAAACCACGAGACCTTGCCACATACATTACGAGAAAATTATATACTGAAAATTTAATTAATCAAAATTATTTTTTTTTTTAGAATAATAAAAGATTATATTGTCTTTTTTTTTATTTTGAAAAATATAATTACATACCTCCCTTGTGAGTTTTAATTCCATCATCGGCTTGTTCTTTCCACATGGAGGACAGTTTAGTAAAAGATGACGCCAGAGCTTCTACCATACCACCAAAAGGTGGGTCAGTGACCATGATAACATGATCTTTGCCCTCTTTAAGAAACTCAGAGACTTTCTCTCTTCCTTCAGGAGCAAAGAAATGATGGTTGAACATGTTATATTTGGTGAACAGTGCTGGAGGGTAAAACTGAGCCTGGACAGAAGAAAAAAAAAAAATTAAAAATTATGAAATAAATTGTTTCTTCAACATTTTCATTTTTAATTTAGTGATAGAAATTTAGATATATTAGTAAAATTAATTAAACGTTAACAAAATTAATTTATAAGCATTCACACATAAAATATTTATGTTTGTGTTAATGGTAAGGCCAAGGTCTGAGCATGCTCTTGAGAAGTCACTGCCGATGCTCTGCAGATCATGGATACATTAAATAGGGTGGCAATGCCTATAATGTATCCTGTGAGAAAAATTTAATTATTTCTTTATTATTAAAATAAAGAAATAAAAAAAAAAAGCATACAATATCAAGTTGGTACAAAGTAAAAAAAGAAAGAAAACTTACATAGCGCTCATCTAAATCAAGTAGCATTGAAGAAAAGATTTTATGCTCTGACTTTTTAAGATTTTGTATAGCTTCATGTATTCTGACGAAGAATTATTATCAAAGAATTTATCAATATTTATGTTGAGTAACTTATTAGCATAAAAAGAAAGCTAAAAATAATAATAGTTTCAAAGTATCAGTACCAAAATTGTGTTTTCCCATTCCCATGATTTAAAAGTAAAATGTTAATGTTTTTATACTCCCCATGCAAGACAAATATTGTATTTTTTTTTTAGAAACAGAGGTGGAAAATATTTATACAAAAAAAAGCCTTTCCCCTCATTCCTTTCCTAAAATTTCAAAAGGAAGGCTATTTCAAGTTCAAGTTTCTGAATATAGTATTAACATTTCATCAGATTATGTGAATTAGCAGATAAATCAAACAATATAAATGGAAAAAAAAATCAACAAATTTAATATAATATTTTACATTACTTGCAATAGTTATTGCTATTTGTTTAATCAAAATCATTTATAAATGTTTCTATTGGATGCCTGCATGTTGCATACATAAGCAATAGGAGTGCTGAATGAAAAATAAATTGTACAGCTAATCCTAATTGTAAGGTATGTTCTCTGTGGTGCTATGTAATTTAAAAAAGGCCAGAGCTGGCTAAAAAGTCTACAAATAAAATTTAAAAAAATAAAAAGCAAATACTTTTATTTTATTTAGTCTAAAAAATTAAAATTGTATTGTTGTGAAACTATACAGCTGATTAACATTGTAGTACACATGTATAACTTCCCTTTTTGTTTTTATTTTGTTTTACATGTATGTGTATATCTCAAGCAGACGTACTTGGAGCAGTGGAGATTTATTTTGGATTGAAGAAATATTGATAGATTTGATGATTTTTTAAAATCAAATTTTCTATAGTGCAACTTTCATGCTTACAGCATGCTGAGAGCGTTATGGTCCAATCTCTTTTGTGCTGCCTCTAAGTGCTCAGCAAAAAAAGCTCTGCTCAAGTCTGGATTTGAACTAAAGCCCCTTTGATAAGTCGACAAGCCTATTTTACAACTCAGTCATACATCCCACATATTGAGAAAGGAGAAGTGACTAGATCTTGTGATCTCCATAGAACCCTAAGCTTAGCAGTATTTTTTTACAAACACTAATCAGACATTGCTAAAGTGTTCTACAACAAAAAAATCTACTAAGCAGTCATAAAAGATTTTTTAGCTAGTTTTTGTTCCTAAATTTCTTTAAAAAATTAATTTCAATGGTAAAAACTAGGGAAATAAATTATTGGCTTACATACCTTGGTGTTCCTACACATAAAATATGTGTAAATTCAAGATATTCCAATGTTTTTAACAAAAAGTCAACAGTTGATTTTGAAAACAAATATTGCTGAAAAATATTAATGATAATACAATAATGTAAACAAGGTACAATTAATCTAGAATTTTTCTTTTCTAAAGTTAATGATATAAGAACACTTACTGCAAATGTTTTATTATTATCAAGCGGAGTGAAAAGAAAAGAAGGACTTTTAAGTTCTTTAAGTCCTATTCGTTGTTTTAAAGAATGTCCTTCCTGCTGATGCTTAGCAACTTCATCTTCCAACAACAAGAGCCCACAGGTGCAACACAGATGTCGATTATTTCTAGGTTGTTTCTTGAATTCAATATATCTGAATCAAGCATAGGAAGGTGCAATATATTTCAAAAAAGTTCTTTATTTTTACAAAGCACATGAAAAAACATTTTTCAACATATCATCACTTATTCAAATTTTGGTTATTTATTTATTTTGTTGGCAGCTTACCTTTTCCGCAGTAGTCTATGAGAAAATGATATATTTGTAGAACTCTGTGAAGAATGATCCATTTTTTCATCTACCCACAGGAAGAAAGGGCATTCTTTTCTGTCTCTAAATGCAGAGCAAGCATAAAACTTTCTTGCTTTTTTGGTGCTTTGATCTAAACGTTCAAAAAGTAATGCTGGTCCTAAAGATTATATTTTGAGAAAACATATAAAGTCTGAAATGGGAGACATTTTTAACACAAATAATGTATGCTAACAATCACTTTCTGCAACACTTTGTAATAGGATTTTAAAAAATTAATTACCATGAATGCAAGATGGAACCTGAGAATTTTCTTTGAGTGGAAACAATTCCATATTTAATTGTTTTGCTGCCATTGTTCCTGAAAAAAAAAAAAAAAAGGAATTTTAGAAATAGGGCTATTGGGAAAGGGAGAGAGGAAATATTACAAATCAGTAATCTGTTGAAATTAGCCTCTTTAAAAAGTTTAGTGCCAATGCAGTTTTACAACAACCAAAGTATATTGTTAAAATTTGATATACTTAAAGCCTGATGGTTTTGTGTCCTTGTCTCTTAAATATGTCTTTCCCACATTTAATTTATAGGGGCGCAGTGGCTAAGTGCTTGGCTTTGGAACCTGGGGTCCTGCGTTGGAATCTCACTGAGGACTGAGATTTTGAGCTTATGGATTTTTAGGGCGCTCCTGAGTCCCCCTAACTCTAATAGGTACCTGAATTTACTTTGGGAAAGTAAAAGCGGTTGGTCGTTGTGCTAGCCAAATGACACCCTGCTCTCTAACCGTTGGCCAAACAATTAGATGACCTTCACATCATCTGCCCTGTAGAGTGCATGGTCTGAAAGGGGAACTTTTACATTTATTTTAATGAATAGATACGTCCCGGTCTTTTCATGATTGTGTTGATAGTTCTCTAATCTGAGTAAAATCACTTTCATTCATTAAAATGTAATTGTATATCATCAATGGTACAAATGCACTTGTTACATGTTAGAAACAACAACAAAAAAAAAAAGACTTTCTAAGAAAAACCAAAATTTCCAATGGTTGAGATGCCCTGGTCTAGGTAGATGTTAGACAGGAACCTAGTTACTCAGTTACTGCTAGAATCTGCTAGATGATTGGTCAGTTCAGATTCAGGTTGTGTGGTAAAAGTATTCATCACAGCTTATCTATGATTCACTATATTTTCTTTACCTTCTCTCAATAAACTTGGCTTTGGTACCTTAGAGGTCCTCTTATTTTATGTTACATGTCATGTCTAATCATTATTTGTTTCAGCACTAAAAGCTTCAAACTCCATATCAGGCATATCTTTCATTAATTTGTAAAACTAGATCTAATTCTAACTTAATTCAGTCTAAGTATGCTTAATACTATATTATAACATTATATATTTTATATAGAATATAGATCTAGATCTATGTAGCTCCTCCTTCATAATCATGGTCAGAGATCATATCATAATAGTATATCATAATAGCTTGAAGATTGCCATGGAGTCCAATCCAATCCTTGAATTACTTGTAAATAGATTAACTAGATCTAGACTCTAGAAGCAGATCTAGATCTACTACCTAGACAGCTATTACAATGGAACATCATATGATGATCTATAGAGATCTCTTAGTTAAATTATTAAATCCCTATTATAATATAAATATTATAATGATTATAATCTACATGTAGAATTATATATATATATATATATATATATAATAGATGATTAGATCTAATATTCATTTAGACTAATTTAGAGCCTAAGGCTAAGACTAACTAATAAAACCTAAATTTTATATTATTTAATGATAAAGATCTATCATTCTATGATAACGATAGAGACAATAGACTGTAATTAAGTTTTAAATGTATAGCCTAAAAATAAATAAGTATATTATTATTATAGATTTATGTATTAGTATAGATCTAGACTCTATATAGATTTTGAATTTAGATCTCATACTTTGATCTAGAGCAGGCATGTCAAACACGGCATTCGGGGGCCGCATGCAGCCCGCGACCACATTGCATGCGGCCCGCTTGGCCACTTCAAAAATTATCAAAATAATGTTAAAATATTACTCTTGAAAATAAAAGATGACAAGCTACTTGAATTGAAAAATTGTATTTGTTAAACTGAACGAGATTGAGTCTGTAGTGAAAGCCAGCTACATTATTTTTCAAATCATTTAGTGAAAGGGATTTTATGAAGGAGTGTGTTGCTAAAGCTGCGGAAGTCCAGAATATGTGAAAACGAAAGAAATAACTTTAACTAGTAACACTGTGGTAGATAGAATAATTGACATGTCAGTCAGCTTGTGTGAACAATTAAAGAACAAAATAGATTTTGAAATATTCTCATTGGCTCACTATGAGTCAACTGATGTAACGGGTGTAGCACAGTTGGCTATTTTGAGATACATGAGGAGCTACTTGAGCTATATATAACACCACAACAAGTGAGGATGTTTTTGAGAAATAACAGGTGATTTTGCAGTACAATTTACCTTTGGTAAAGCTAGCTAGTCTAACAACGGATGGCGCACTAACCACTAACGAAATTTGATGGCTCTCCTGTCATAAAGTATGGAAAAGATTTTTAGCACTGGGTGAAGAAATTTTATTGTTTCTGAACATGAAAGGTGAACCTGTTGAACATTTCCATACAGACAAATGGGTTCAGGATTTGGCATTTGCAATTGACCTCAATTGTCACCTGCAAGACTTGAATTTGAAACTTCAAAGTAAAGACTAAATTGTCACAACTAAAAAGATTAAATACGGCTACAACATTTGGTAAATATGTCTTACACCTGGAATCATTATTACATGCTTCCACTGGCCGTTTTCATGCCTTCGTTTGATACGAGCAAGAATTTTCATTGTTTTTTCTCCATTTTCATTTTCTTCTGAAAATGCTCCTGGTAATGTGCAACTAGAGTTGATAGAATAGTAGTTAATTTCTTTGTTGAAAGCAAAGAATAAAGAAGTGGCTGCGCCAAAATTTAGTTTTTTACCTAAACGGTACGTTCAATTGCGGAAATTTGCAGCCAGAATTCTAGCTATGTTTGCAAGCAGTTCTTTTCTATATTGAAAGGTACAAATCACCTCACCATTCGAGATTATTTGATCAAAATTTGTCGTCAGTGATGATAGTGTCAGTGGCAAACAAACTTCCACTTGATATTAATAAACTTGTATCCCAGAAAGATGTCAAGCATCAGGACAAAGAAAAAAAAAAGCGAAATCTTAGTAATTTTTAATAAATGAAATTGTACTGCCAATTTAGCTAACTAAGGGACATGTATGCCATTAATTATTGTATTCTATTGTATTGTTTCAAATTTACATAAAACTAGTAGGAGTTTTGCAACTGATTTTTGGCTGCGGCCCCTTGGGTCATAGTAAGTTTTTTATGCGGCCCATACACCTTAACGAGTTTGACATGCCTGATCTAGAGTATTCTAGCTAGAGTCTATGACTCTATATTATATATATAATAAACTAGATCTATAATAAAATTATTATATATTATATAGAATCTACTAGATCTAAACTCTTTTTTTAAAAGTATATATCTATAATCTAGATTCTATTTTTAAGTCTATAGTCTATGTTTAATGTTAGTATCTAAGTATGTATTTTTAATTTTAAGGTTCAAGTTAAGTTTCAATTCAAAGTGAATCAAAGGCTTTCTTCACCACTTCACCATTACTATAATACTATTACTATTACCGCTTTAGACTTGTCACTTTACTTTAGTCTGACTTTAGATTAGATTTAGATCTGGAATTCTAGATCCAGGTCTAGGACTTCTACTTCTAGACTAGATCTAGACTCTACTCCAGACTAGACTCACTAGACTTACTAGAGTCTAGAGTATTAGTATAGAGATAGTTAGTAATTAGTATCCAGTATCAGTATAGACTCTAGTCTAAATCTATTTTTATAGATCTAAATCAAGACCTGCTTGAAAATTCGCCCATTAAACTTTAAGACTTGACTACTTGACTAGAATTCTATATTATAAACTATAGTTGAGTACTTTAGTGTCTATAGACTGTATCTAGATCTATAGTCAGTATACTGAGTACAGATCTAATCCAGATCTAGACCTAGTTTGTGAATGTTAAAGTTGGCAAAAAGTACCCAAGACCCAAGACTAGAGTCTGGGTCCTGTGCCTGTGTATATAGATCTATTCTATATATTTAAAAATATATAATAATTAATATATTTATTATATTATTTATATTACCGTAAAATAGATCTATATATCTACATTGTCTAGTATAATCTAGCATGGATCTATTAAATTACTAGACTCATGTCACTCATCTGAAAAAAAAAAAAGGTTTTAGACTTTAATTTTATTGACATGCCTGACAATGGTAATGGTAGTCTTATTCTATACAAATACAGTATACTTTTGACGACTTTCACTATTTGTATACTGATACAGAAAATGTCAATCACTAAGACTAAATAAAAGAAGAACTCTAAATAAGAATGGAAACTATATTGACTATATAGAATCTATATAACTGATTTTCCGTCTGATATTCATGAGAAAGGGCCTGGCGCCGGAGTTATCTTATTTATTCCCTTAATATAAAATTAAAAATACAGACGACCGAATTATTATATTATAATAAAATTTATAATAGCAAATTCTTACTTTCAACTTTGGCACAGCATGTGATAAATTTTCGTGGAAAGCAAAATTCAGTGCAGCCACTTTATGTCTTATGTCCACTTATTAATTGTATATTATTAATTCCTTTTTACATCTAGATCTATTACTAATTTTTTGTTTCATTTTACCAAAATAATTTTGTTTGTAATAGCTTAAAAATTTGTATAGTTGACAACAAATCGCAAGCTAAATACTGCTATTGGAATGACCTAGATCTAAATCTAGATTAGTTGGCTAGCGGAAGTAAAGCAAATTGAACAAGGAGCAGCTATTCACGAAATTCGGTCCTTCATGAATCGTATAAAATCTTTCATTTCTCTCCCTTAAATGGCCTTAATCTTTTCTGATACAAATCAGAACTTGATTCTAGATCCAAAAACGAAAGGACTTTAAATAGATAACAGATCTACAACTTAGAGGAACTAATCACATTCTGACTGTCCATAGACAGCACTGTAAACAAAAAAAAATTGAACTGAAACATCAGAAATTCTTCAAATTGAGATAAGAAAAGATGTCTATTTGAAGTATTTGCTAGTTAATTTATTTGATGAAGAATAGATCCAAATGTAATTATTGTAAATTATGATTGAATAATCACCTCGATAACATACAAAGGCTCTAGATCTCTATTCTACATGTCGAATTTTGATCATATATCAGTCAGCACATGCAGAGATCCAACTGTTTATAACAAAGTATTCAAACACTTTGCATTTTTATACTTTTTGCAAGGGGTTCCAATCGGATTCCAAACTCGTTTTCTTCCCATTTATTTTAGAAAACGTGGCATATCACTTGTAGGTTTATGGATGCTGAAGCTTTTGACCGTCACTTGGGTTTTAAAACCTCTAATTGCTTATTACATATTGGAGCAATCAATCAAAAAGCGATTTATCATGCACACCAGTTACATTGTTTTGTGCGTGATATTTTTAATAGCATCACAGCTTCCCATGGTTAATTACACTGACTTTATAGGCATCATGTTTCTAGTGAATTTGACGACATCATTACAAGACGTAACTATGGACAGTGTCTTAATCGAGCTGGTCACCTCAGCACAAATGTCCAATGCTAACGTTGCCCAGAATATATTCGGCAAAGTGGGATCCATGTTCTCTGGAATCACATTCTCTTTACTGTCGGATGTCGTGGGTTTGAGTCCACTATTTTATATATTAATCTTGCTTCACTTTTGGGGTTTTATCGTGGCCATTAACATAATGGGGACGCCTCTTGTGACACCTCAGTTAAGTTCCATCGCCCCCAACGACGAAAGAGACTTAGACGACGAAGAACTAGAACCTCCTCGTGTGTCACTCAAATTAACAAGATCGAGTCACTTTCACAACACACAATGTGGACTCTCTAATATATGGCATGTTGACGGTACTCCATGGGGAATTATTTTTTTATTGTCATACAAAATTGGTAATTATTGATTTTTTTTTTCTGTTTCTGTTTAAAGAACTTAGCTAGTCACATAAGTGGAGCTTGCAAGACAGTAGTACGATTTAGTTCCCTCATGAGACGTATCCTATATATGAGCTATAGGGAAGAGTAGAGAAAAATGGGCCACCATTTGATATAACTTTTTTTTCTAAAAGTTACATAACAAAATAAATAACAACAACGCTGGGATGATGTATATATATATATATATTTGTTGAATAAAGTAGCCTTATATTTCAGGGCTCTAGTATTCCGCGAGGCCTGAATAGGTGTTCCAAAAACTGCTGAAATAATTAGCTAGTAGGCCACCACGTGAATTAATCTTTTTTAAAAAATAAGCAAAGTGTTCCGCTAAATACTCAGAATGTGCGAAGTTAAGGAACAAATTTGGTAAACACTGAAAAACTTAAGGCATCCAGAAACTATCCCTTTGAAAACAATCAGCCAGCACAGACTAGTCACCAGTCACAACATTCTAAAAAGACATATACAAGTTACACAAGGCCCGTTCTAGAATATGGTGTCACAACGTAGGGCTCAGCAGCCCAAGCAAACTTAAAAGGAAAATATTGACTTAAGAATAATGTCAGGAGCAATTTTAAATAGAACAACACACACACATAAAAGCTACGGAGGAAACCGCTGCTCTGGTCTCTCTGGATGAATAATGTCAGGAGCAATTTTAAATAGAACAACACACACACATAAAAGCTACGGAGGAAACCGCTGCTCTGGTCTCTCTGGATGAATGAAGAGAAATAAATATCCTTTCCCAATTTACTAAAATGGAAACTTTAGGCCTTCACTCAAAACTAAAATCCACAAAACTGGCACTAAAAACCTCATCAAAAGGACTAATTTGAAATAGGCATCTCGGAACCTAAAAAAGAAGCACCATCTCGAAAAAAAATAACTCTGGAATCCACTAAACATAGACGTCGTAGGGAATCTCCACCATGGGACCAAAGCTATCTTTCTTCTATAAGAGACTATTGAAAATGTAACAAAATAATCTGACTACATTTCTACAGAGCTCAGGGAAATAGTGAACACTTGTCTACAAATTCATTACCATAAAAATCATTAGATCAGAGTTTAAACGGATGGTTCATCTCATAAAGCCACCACAATTGGAGGAGCTGGAATACTCATCGAATGGCCCGATGGAGAAAAACTAGAAAAATCCATTGCAACTGGTAAGCTCTCCAACAGCCACAGAGCATAAAGGGGAGCACTAGAACTAGCAGCTACGACATAGTAAATCACCCAAGTATGCCGCACAGTCAGATTGTCTTCCTAACCGATGCAAAAAGTCCTCCAATACACAATCGAACATTGCACTCTATCCGGGAAGAAATGAAGAAACTAATAGTGAAAGGAATGAGCGAGAAATGGACAATCTCTCATCCGAATCACAAGAAAGACGCCCCCTTTATAAGCTATCCTGACATGACCAACTTTCGCATTAGAATGGGACATAACATAATGAGAGGCCCGAACAAGACATAAGCCTTAAAGCATCCCATTAGAAAGAAAACTATATAGAGACCCCCTCCCCCCCTGCTACTAGTGAGAAGACCACTGCGCAGTTCATCTCATGTATTGGTCTAGTCAGTGCTTTTTTTGTAACAAAATAGGTGCCGGTATTCAGTGATATATTGCCTACTTTTAATTACTAATAAATTAATAATAAACGCTAAAATGCAAGAAAAGTAATAATTTTTCCCCACACTGAAAAAGGCGCCGGTACGCCGTGCCGGTGCCTACCGTCACAAAAAAAAAAAGCACTGGGGCTAGTCATCTGAACTCTCCAGCATTATATATTGAGAATGAGGATAAGAAAGAGAATTATACAATTTTTGTTTCTGAAATTTATTTAAAAAAAAAGATAAACTTGTGAAAGGAAATGTTGGTTTTAAACCAACACAAACTTACCTTGAATTCAACGTTGTTTCATCATCTCGTGCTACTGAGGTTGTTTTTTTTTTTTCAAATAATTTGGACCACTAGTTTTAAAGATAGGCCTATTAGGGGATGTCCATTTTTCCCCACCAGTGCCGGCCTTAGGCCGATTGCTCCAATGGGGCCCCGCGCCTGGCAGGGGCCCCGCAACTCACATTAAGCATATCACTATCAGTCACGGCTCTTGTCACAGGCTTTTATAGATGTACGACTTAAAGGGTTAACATATTTAGTGTAACTTCATTTAACCCACTGGCGCCTATTGCGTTTGAGTTGCTTGCTATGCATGTTGTATAATAAATGTTGGTATAATGAACTATGTAATAGTAATAGTTGCTAATGTAAAAAAACAAATTAGAAAAGGGGCCTCGCAAGCATCCATTAAATTGGGCCCTGCAATTCAGAAGGCCGTCCCTGCTATACACTCTCTTCTACTGTACATGCATGTATCTATTTTGTATATCAGTATGATTTATAAATGTTTCTGAGCATTGTGTCGCACTAGCTATGTACCTTATCATCTGCATTAATTAATTTGCTTAAGTAGGATTAAATTTGTCTCAATCATGTGAATAGTCTGCCCATGTTCCACTTCCTAGCTAAACCCAATTTCCAGATCTGAGGCTGTCTTTCAGTGATCTTCCTTGATTGGAAGATCCTGGGTATCATTTGCTTTCATCGCCTTGGCTTCCTTTCCATGAAACTCCAGTAACGTCCAATAGTATTTTTATAAATATATGTCGATATTGGTGAAGCTGAAAACCGTAATCCTATTGTATGTTATGATGGATGAGGAAGAGATGACATATCAGCACTGAATATGAATGAGCTTCAAATGTCTACTATATGTTCTCGTTCACCTCGTTGTGGTCAGAGATTGCCATTCCGAAGACCCAGTCAGTGACTTGGCAAGAATATAACAAGTGAAAGCATACAACGTTTGTGTAATCCGTTGAGTATAACTCTCCTTGCGATATCTTTGTTGGCTAACCTGACAACAGAGAGTAGACCTATTAGGTTTAACTCGCTGCGAAGAATGTATCACTTGTTTTGTTTTTTTTTTTTGCTCTTTTTGTTTTGTAGGCGAGTTAGGGACAGCAAGCAATTTGCCAATATATTTGATCGATATTGGCTACTCACCTTCACAAGTTGGACTCTTGACAACAATCATAGGTGAACTTTTTGGTATGGTTGGGAGTATGACAAGCGAAGTATTTTATCATCAGTGAGTAGACTAACAGATACCGGCAGTATTCTATATGCCTACATGTATATTGATTTTTGTTTTCAAATTTCAATATTTTAATAAACATAAAATAGCCTATTATCCTCATTGAAGTTACCGGTACCAGCATTGTCAAATTGTATTCAATTGTATCCAATGAAAGTGCATCCATAATCAAAGCTCAACGTTACAAACGTGCCTTCAAAAAAAAAAAAATCTAATATGTTCTAAACATAAACAACCTTCTAGAAGGCGACATTTAATAAGTGTGAGGAGATTCAAACCCCCAGCCTTCATGACGAAGAGCTAATGATTTTAGTACCTTTTTAATGTTAATAAAAAGTGCAGAGAAACAATTACTAGCCTAAATCCGTTCTAACAATCGCGTTTGAGACTGCGTTTATTTTTTTTAATGTGTAATTTTGTTTGTTTTTTTAATTTTTGGTAAAAGTGGGGCTAAAATTCCCAATACAAAATGTCAGATGCCACCGGTATTCCTTTTATGCAATCATAACTACGGCTTAGAAAAGAGCTTTACGTAAATTAACTTCCATAATTAACAAAAACTAAATCATCTTTCTGATATGTACAGACCTTTGTTGAAAGTTCTCCAAATTCTGTTGGCCACACGTACTGTGATTGCGGCTCTGATGTGGTTGCTAGTCGTCACGTGGGATAAAAACTCATCTTTTTACGGTAAATTTCTTTTGAATTACAAGAGTAAATAGCCTAATGCAAAAATAGAAAACATAGTATAGAATCTAGGAATTGAGTTTATCCAAATACTATTTAATCGATCTTTGACGGGGAATAATGTTTCTGCTAACAATAATGAGCTAGAGTCCTCTGCCAGACTATCCCAATGATGAAAGTAAGATCTGTTGGTGGTATACACATGGATCTTATAGCTTCCAGAGCTGCTTTAGGGGTGTAGGTAAATGTGTGTTCTTTCAAATTTTTTTTTTTTTTAGGTTTCATATTTACGCCATGTTTCATAAGTCCTTCAAATGACGTTTATTTTTTTCCCTCTGCTTTATGAAAAAGGTTAACCTTTTTTGACCCTGTGATGCTGTAAAGCTCTTCTGTTTCTATGGCCGACTGTTGACTAGGGTGTCATATGGCTATACCAACTGCCTCTACTTGCCCAATGATGTTGGATACCGGCTTACACATTAAAATTGGTTGGACTCATGATGTCCTAAAAATTTCAAAATTCCTGCTTTCATCACTCAGCCACCACCCTTGTGAGGCTTAATTACAGGTACTGTATACATTTACAGGAGCACGGATAGTGCAGGGTGTAGCCTTTAGTAGTGCCCCGATCGGAAAATATGGGCCAGGCGAAATGACTTTACCTACTATGAATCGGAAAACCTTATAACCTTTGCTGAAAATGTTCAAGAAGGCTTGCTTTTTATTTAGCAACCAAGTCTCAAAGCCATAGAGATTAGTTATGAGAACTACTGCTTAGTAGGAGCTTTATCATTCACAACCTATTCCCAAAATTGTGCATTTCAATGGGATGGCGTTGTTTACAAGAATGCCTACATTTTGTGTTGCAATAATAAACAATAACTTTAAGAATATCCACATTCCCAACGCGCCTTGTAATAATACTAATTTTTGTTCACGTTATAATATATTTTCATCCTCCAGTTATCAACAGCCTAATTTTACTTATGATGATTTATTTGATCGGCGGTGGCGTATCCTCGTGCAGTCTTTGCATCGTCAGAGGTCTGGTCCATCGTTCGCCTAGAAGGTGCCGATCATTCCACTGCAGTTTTCTGAACACAATCGAGTTTATTGGTCGGATCGTGTTCTCTTCCCTAATCGCCTTGTTGACCGAGCAGACGGGCTACATATTTATCTTCGGCTTGTTTATCTGCGTGAATCTCTTAGCTTACACTTGGGCCCGCAAAGCTCCGGATTGGCTTCAGAACCGTGTATAAAAATATATAGGTCTATATGTCTTCAACTATTAAATGTTGTAAAAAAAAATGTCTTCGAGTTTTTTAATATTTTACCTTTGATTGTTTTTAGGCATTGGATTTTTATTGTGTTAATTAAGACATTTCTAATTTTAAAAATTACATCATTTTGCTCAAAACATTCGGCTGGATGGTAGGCCTATGAGAAGACAGCGAGTGGGTTCAAACTTCAAAATAGACATCGTAAGGTGTTGACAATACGTAAAGATTAATAATTCTAGTAAAAAATGGAAAATCATTATCTTATAGAATTTGGAAGATCCTCATAATAAAGAGGCAAATAATTTATTTTAAAAACTTTTAATATTTCCCATCTTGCTGAAATTTCGCACATAATGTTGCGTGACAAAAGATTTTATTAAAATTTCAGAAATATCACATCATTAGTTATTAATTAATTAAAAACAAATATATTTACCGTTAACTCATGGGGGACTAACAATTATATATACTGCCATCTGACGTGATATGCAACCGTATGTAACATTATTATTTATAAAGATTATGTTCGAGTAATTAACTATATATATCATGTATCCATGATTTTTTGTTCCGGGGGGGGGGGGGGGGTGAATTTTTCACACACCCCCTGGGAAAAAAATGTGTGTGTGTACATAATTAATCTTTATTACATTCTGACCCTACATTCTTTCGAAAGACGTTTATTGTACCCTAGAATAGGTTCTTCCTGGATTTGGTGGAAAAACTGTAGACTCCCCGCCATTGCCAGCAAGGGAGTCTGTGGGAGTGCTGCGAGCTCCCCCAACGCAGAGCGGAGCCCCGTCGCCAAGCACTATTTCCGGTAGTGAAAGCCAACAAAATGCATATTCTGAGGTATCTACAGTGCATTATTAAAATGTTTCTTTCAAAAACCTTATGTTCTTACTAACTTAGATCCTCCCGCGTCGTTCCGCGCATTGGGCGGCAAGCTACTTCCACAAAAATCTGTCACTGGTAATGTCTGAAGTCTCTTCCCACCTGCTCTGAGGACTTCCATGAAAGTGTGGCGCCAAGTTGTACTAGGATGTCACTGTTTGCGCTTTTCTCGTAATGGCCTCCAACTCTTATTATGAGTAATTCATTTTGTCGGAGAACATGTCCCGCAAACGACATGCGACGCTCTGTCACAACCTTACTAAGTGGTCGACTCCCAGTTTGGCATAGGATTTCCTTGATTGAGACCCGATCTCTATAACTGACTCCTAAAATCCGCCTTAGCTATCTTTGTTGAGTCACGTTTAGTCTTTTTCAATTTCGGCAGATGACTATTCATTGCACTTTATTAATGGAGCCCAGCCACTGGTAGAAATGTGTAACCTCACTTGGCTATGATCTTGGAATTATGTCATCATCATCATTAAACTCCATTTGAGTGAGGGCTTGAGAGGCTTAAATCCTCTCTTGCAAAAGTCCTGAACAGAAACCCTTCTGTCTTGCGTAGTGCATACATGTCATCCTACAGGTCGAGAATTATTGGTTTCCCAGGCCTGTCGAGACGGAGATCAGCAAGTCTAGGGCAGTCAAACAGAATATGTTTCCTCTTCTTCCTCGCAGTGGGGGCACCGTGAATTGAAATATGGCCATAGCCGTGAGAAATACGAGCCGACGGGGCAGTGGCCTGTCCTGCACTGATTTTTAGTTTAAAATTCCCTTGGCTTGGCTACGATCATAGAATTTTGAGTGTGTAATTTGCTTTTTTTTTTATATTGAAGAGGTATTTTTTAGCTTAAAAACCCCACTAAAGGGGGGTTTAAACTCAAAACCCCTTGGCTACGTTCATAGATTTTTGAGTATGTACTTTGCTTTTTTTATATTGAAGAGGTATTTTTTAGCTTCAAACCCAGCTGAAAGGGGGTTTAAACTCAAAAACCCTTTGGCTACGCTCATAGATTTTGAATGTGTAGTTTGCTTTTTTTATATTGAAAACCCCTTTTGGTTAGCTCATAGAATCTGGTGACTGATGTTTGAATAGTCTTATATTGAAGAGGGGGTTTTAAAATCAAAATCTTCCTTAGCTATAATATGCTCTCGGAATTTCGGGATTGTCGTTTGCATTCTTTTTTTGTTTTGTTTTATAGAAGAGGAGGATTCAACTACAAACCCCCCTGGTAGGTGTTTTAAACTCAAAACGCCCTTGGCTGCGTTGGGGCAAGTGATGGTTTAGTACTAAAATCTCACCTAAAGTAAACAAAATCAAAGCAAAAAATCAGTCACTAAATTTCGACCCCCCCCCCCCCCTTGCGGGAGGAGATTTCATTTCGGGGTTCACCCCCCCCTCCCGGCTACGCCCAAGATATATATATATATATATATTTATAAATATATTCCTCTTTGAATGCCCCTTCCTAATCCACCTTATCCCTACTTTCACTACAGCCCAACATAACCAACACCCTGAACGGCTGTGCTGAACAACTGAAGAAAACAGCTCACTATTTTTCCTTGGCACAGTCTGCAAAAGAGCTCACAGCTAGCATATTTATATAGACCTCTTAGAACTTAATTAATTATTTTATACAAACAAATCAGATCTCTACTGAAGTCGTGTGGAACTTATAGATCTAATACCCAACTTTGACAACAGTAAACAATAAAAAAAAAAAAAAACTAACAAGAGAAAGATGAAACAAAATTTTTAAAAATTCTAGTAGATGATAGATCTAATAATATAAGCTTACATTCTTTGACGACTGTGCCCTATTAAATGCCTGTTCTGAAAATGATCTGCAGAGCATCGTCAATGACTTCTCAAGAGCATGCTCAGACTTTGGCCTTACCATTAACACAAAAAAGACTGAAGTCTTATATTTGCCTGCTCCAGGGAAAGCTTAGTCGGATCCAAGCATCAAGATAAATGGACATAATATAAGTGCAGTGGACATATGTACTTATCTTGGCAGCACACTCTCCAGAAACGGAAAGATCAATAATGAAATCGAACTGCGTATCGCCAAGGCCAGTGCATCATAAGGCAAACTGTCTAAAAATGTCTGGAACAGAAGAGGTATAACCACAAATACAAAGCTAGGATCTATCAAGCTGTCATTCTCCCTAAATTGCTCTATGCCTCAGAAACGTGGACAGTGTACAGAAAACATGCAAAGAAACTGAACCACCACTTCCATTATGACATGGAAAAATACTGAATGTCAAATGGCAAGAAAAAATACCAGATACTGAAGTCCTTCGAAGAGCGGGTCTGCAAAGCATTCACACAATGCTGATCCAGTCCCAACTGCGATGGGCAGAACACGTCGGCAGAATGGAAGACCGCCGCATCCCTAAACGACTTCTGTATGGCCCATAAAAGCTTTCTAAAGGTGCTCAGCATAGTCAGAGCCTCCTGGGAGACAGAGGCACATGACAGAACATCATGGCGTCGCGCTGTGAAAATTGGCGCACATGTTGCAGAGGACAAGAGAACAGTGCTAGCAGAATAAAAGCGCCAGAGAAGAAAAGCAAGGCCGGTGACACTAGCTCCAGCTGGAATAACCTGCCCGGTGTGCAGCCGAACATTCCGGGCTCACCAGCCACACGAAGAGGCACAAAACCCTAGTGCAAAGCCTTCAGCCCCCTGGATGACCAAAGTGGTCATCATCGAACCACGATGGACGAACTATATATATATATATATATATATATATATATATATATATATATATATATATATATATATATATATATATATATATATATATATATATATATATATATATATATATAACATAGTACGTATAGCCTAAATCCTATATAGTCCGCTATGGTTAGACCTACACTTTGCCGGCAACATTCTACAATCATTTACTAACACGACATATTAAAATACTCAAATATACAGATAAAGGGACATTTTTAAAATTCATATACATGCTAGGACGAATTCTTACAACTTCTCTTTCTTAAAATTACCTAATGCCATTTGAGCATAGAACGGATTGCCTGAATCATCCAGGAAAACTAATGACATGCATGACTGGATTAACACATGGATACGCGTAGGACGTATCTATATAATTATATTCTCTTTTGTCAACTTTCGAAGGAACGTCTGTAATTTATAAGATCCTATCGATCAGCAAACTATAATCTAGATCTATAGATGAAATAAATGATGCTTTTTTAGGACAAAACTTTTCAACGAGATTTTTTTTTTCAGAGGCTCGACATACAAAAATTATACAACGAATAGCATCGCGCAGCTCTTTTTCCGGTTACTGCAAATGTTTTTCTGCTAAATCTAAATTATTATTCGAGGTTCCTAAACTAGATTCTTAAACTAGTTTACATATTCTAGAGTAGAGCATCGAGATCCTATTTATAATGGAAAGGAGAAGACGCCGAACTGATTCAATTAGTGACGATGAAGATGGTAAATTTTATGGGTTTAGTAAACTTAGACTTACTTAGCCTGATTTACACACTGTCACTTACTGACTTAGCCTCTTAGTCTTAGTCTTAGATGATTAGACATCATATTGATATTACTATTATTAGTCTTAGACTTAGTCTTTTAGACTTAGACTACGTTTTTTTACTACGACTCTACGTCTGACTAGTAGATTCTAGTTAAAATAAGTTAATGTCTCACTCCAAGTAGTCTAAGTCTCTAACTTAACTCAAGTCAGTAGTTGAGTAGTCACTACATTTCTAGCTACATTTACATAGAAGACTAGTAGTAGAGTTAGTATACGAGACTTAGACTAGAGTACTAGATTCTAGACTCAGTCTCTACTCTAGATTGCGGAGACTCTAGTCTCTACTAGTCCTCTGGCTCTAAGTCTAGAATAATTTATTAATAATACTCTAGGTCTAGTCTAGAGCCGACTGTGCAAATCTACTGTTGTATCTAGCTGATTCTAGCTAGACTCAATCTAGAGTTAGAGTCTAGTCTAGACCAAGATCTAGTCAGTGGCTAAAAAAGTCCCTTTAGAAACTAATTATTATATTAATATTAGTCTAGTCTAGTAGAGTCTAACTTTAGACTTAGTTTAGTCAGTTTAGTCTTAGTCTCTAGCACTCTAGGCCTAGGCTACCTAGATCTAAAGATTTTAAATGATATAAAATATAAAATAATCTGAGATCTAAAACTCTAGTCTTTATTTGTAATATTAGACATAACACTAACACTACTTGATTATCTAACACTACAGTTTGAGTTGGTCAGTATAAGTACTATAAGTAGTATCAGATCTAAAGAGTCAATAGTGTTGTGGATGGTGATGGGTTCATATCCTGCCCAATGCTATCCCACGTCATCCTGTGTAGGATTGGACTAGGAAGTAAATTATCTTCAACTTTGAAGGAACATCCAACCAAAGCATGTACTTCATGTACAAACATTTACAAACTTGGTCTAACATAAAATATGATTATTAAATATATGATAAAATTATATTAAATCTAGATTAAAGATAGTAATCGAACCTATATATTTTAAAGTTCTGGTTCAGTTAGATCAGATTTAAGTTCCGGTTTGGTTCGATGACGTTAAATACTTTTGGTTCAGTTCGGACAGATCTAAAAGTTGGGGATGGGTTTGATGTTGAAATTAGGTAATAGCAAAAACTATGTACATGCAATAATTTTCAATTCAATTTATAAAATGAAACAGTGATGCCATACCTTACTCAAATAATGGGCTATTTTAATTTCTGACCTTCGTGTCGGGGGCCACATAACAGAAATGATACAAAAATATTAAATAAAAAAATAAAGCACTTTTATAAGAAACGTGGATATAGTACTTAGTAAAGACTAATTCATAGAATGTGGGAAGTTTATCCGAAACCAACTTCTGATAATCCAGCTGCATAGATGTGGCACCATGTTGAAGCACTAAATCTAGAAGTTCATCTGTGAGGCAAATATTATATGCAACATGTTGATTTCGTCCACCTGATAATGATGAATTGCAATTTCTTTTACAAGATGCTTATGTCAGTTTGTACATGCAAAATCAACTTGTTTTTCTTGCGATTTGTTATTGAGTTCATTTAGATATGATGTGATATTATATATATCACTTTAAAAAACCCAAATCACCCAACTATAAAAAATTTTTAAAAATTAGTTTCATCAAAAAAAGGTTTAAAACCTTTTATCTGGTTAACCAGCTCTCATTACTGTAAAATAAAACGTCTTCATATTTGGAAATTTTGTTGTTCAACGTTTGAAATGTTATAAAATTTACAGTGTTGAACACGTCATCACATGGTTTTGATTCAACACCTTGCCAAAGATTTAATCTTATTTGTTTGTTTTTTAATCATAATATTAATTAGCATTGCTTAATTTTAAAATTACAGATGACAGAGGAAGAAAAAGGAGGAAAATCGCACCAGATGGAGTTGACATTGAAGACAGACTTGAATCTCTTATCACCAGAGTTGGAGAAAGGGTAACATTCTTTAATCTTATGCAGCATGTTTATAAATTTTAAAACTTTTAATATCAAAAGTTAACCTTACCAGTAAAAATTTGCTGAAAAAAATGAAAAGGGGGGGGGATCATTTGAATAAATAACCTGTTTTCTTGTAGAATATATTATCTTTTGCAAAATATAAGTCTGATTAGTTCTAAATACTAATAAATATTTAAATTATAATAACATAATGAAGATTCCTGTATTTTATTTTAGTAGGTGCGTGGTTTTGAGTGCTAAAATGCACTAGCTTATATATATCAAAATATATTTCTGTTATATCATTAGAGTACTTCTTCATTGGAAAGTAATCTGGAGGGATTAGCCAGTGTTCTAGAAGCAGATATTCCTAATTATAAACATCAGATCATGAAAATTTTGTGTCAATGGTAAGATCATCCATTTTTTTTTAGGCTCAAGCTTCATGCTTGCATTTGTAGTTAAATGTAACTATTTTATTGTGTTTAAAATATAAAATTAAATTACATTTTTCTTTAATGAAAAGTTAAATAACGTCAGTAGATTTCACATCATATTGATAATGATGGTTTTATTATCTATACATTTTATTAACAAAAAAATATATATTATTTACAACCAATTGCAAATTTTAAAACTTTTTCTTGTACATTAGTCATTGATGACCATGGCATAAATTTGTTAGCAAAAATGTAAATAACACTTAAGAAAATAACTGTATTAAATTATTTCAGTGTAGTCAATTTACCAGAGAAATTAACAGTGTATACTACACTTGTTGGACTACTCAATGCAAAGAACTACAATTGTGGTGGAGAAGTATGTTTTTTTTCTGTTTTAATATGTTAAATTAACATGGATGCTTATGTTTAGGCCTACTCATTTTCTTTTTTTCTTTTTATTATTTGTAGTTTTACATTATCTGTTTCACATTTTATTTGAAAGTTTTACACTTTCAAATCTGATTTAATTATAAAATTTCTTAATTAGAACATTTATAAGATTTATATACAGTTACCGTACATGCTACATTGCTGTAAATAGTGTTGCAAATTTAAAGAAAAGTACTTTTGTTTCTGCATCATTTTGGTCGTGCTTATTTGTTCTTAATGGACCTCATTCACCAACCGTAAACAAACAACATATAGCCACGTGATAATATTGATAAAACAATGAAAATTCATGTCAGCCTTTATGGATTGCATAATTTGTATAGAAGATATAGAGAACCACGGGGCAAAATGTTGTAAAAGTTTGTTGTTTGATATTCCTTTTTTTAAAAAATCTCGCATGCAATAGTTATTAAGAGTAAAAATAATTACTCTTAAGAAAAGTAGGCAGATTCTTAAAGGGGGAATTGTCTTTTTTATTTTTTTATGTTACTTGTTTTGATGCTATTTCTAATGTACAGTGTGTTGATGATTTCCTTAGTTTGTAGAGATGCTTGTGCGAAACCTGAAAGAAGCTCTGAAAACTGGAGAATTTGAGAATGCAAGAATGATGGTGAGATAAACTCATTTACTTTAAATGATATTAACTTGTGCTTTCACTTATATTTTTGGATTAATTGTAAGTTTTAAAACGTATTAATTCTGTTATCTTCTCACAGGTTCGTTTCTTATCAGATCTGGTAAATTGTCATGTTTTGGTAGCTACATCCCTCTTACAAATGTTTGATAGCTTTGTAGAAGTTACCCTGGAAGATAATATTCCACAGGTTTGCTCATTTTTGTTATCTCATAAAAAAAAGAGAGATTTAGTTAATTACTGAGTAAAAGGAAATGAATGATTTAACTGCATCTTTTATTGTTTTACTTTGTTTAGGTGCGGTCTGATATTTACGTTTACTTGGTCTTGTCTTCGCTGCCATGGGTAAATTTTTTTTTTTTTTTACAGAACTTTAAATATAAATAGTCACTGCCTAAATATACTAATTTGAATGTAATATTTTTATGACAGGTCGGCCGAGAGCTGTTTGAGAAGAAAGAAAGTGATTTAAATAGTATGCTGGTCACCATTGAAAATTATTTAAGGTATGTATGTATTTGTTTAGGTTATAGATAGTATCACAGTTAGGTTTCTTCTTGTTCGTCAAAGTTGTTATTATGTTACTACTGTGATGCCAGGGATTCTGTAGATATTATCTCTAGATCTAGATATCTTTAGAGATTCAAATAACGAAGATCCTTTCAATTCAAATACAGAACTTCGATAACTAGTAATCACTTAATATAGAGAATATACAAAACTGTATCAGATAAATGAATACTTTCTTTCAAAGCTTGTTAACAAATAGATTCAGATTAATACTAATTTCTCAACTAAAGAAATATATGTGACTAGACTTAAAAAGTTTCAATTCCACACTTCTTAATACACAACCTATCTCTATGAAATTTCCTCCACAACTAAAGCTCTAAATCCCGCTCTAACAAATCATTTTCTTAACTCCTCCCCTTCCTTTTTCTAACCAATACAATTATTCCCAAGAGAGCCCACGCCAGCACGTGTCAAAGGACATGGGTTTTTCCTTACACCAGCGCGTGTGTTTTTCCTTACGCCAGCACATGGGTTTTTCCTTCAGCTGTGCTAAATATTCTAAGTTTATTACCCTAGATTAGGCTTATTTAAACTGATACGTGACAGATAGACTGTAATAGTTTAAAAACTGTGCAATTTTACTTCAGTATTAATTTTGATACATTTACAAAAATGTGCATTTAATATTTAATAACATTTATTATTCACAGTAAAAGACAGAAAATTCATTTACCAGCTTTGCGAGTTTGGCTGAACGATGGCCCTCATTTACAAGAAGAGGTAACGCCATCTTTTAATTTTAAAATATTTTTTGTATGCTGACATCTTTAGATATAGTAATCTGTGTATAAATAATATGGCAAAATTTATAGCTTGTAAACTATTTTGTTCAGTACCTTGACTGCTTGTGGGCCCAGATAAAAAATTTGAGGAATAACAAGTGGATTGAGAAGCAAATACTCCGACCTTATTTGGCGTTTGATGGAGTCCTGTGTGATGCTCTTCAGCACACACTTCCACAAATCATTCCTCCATCTCACAACAAATCAATGGTGTATCCTCTTCCAAGAGTTGTTTTTAGACTCTTTGACTACACTGATGTACCCCAAGTAAGTTTTTAGGCTTTGAAAAATATTAGCTCTTCTTGTAATATTTGTAATGCAGTTTAATTAATTTTTTTTTATATAACTTTCGATTCTTTTTGTCAGGGCCCAGTGTTGCCTGGAAGTCATGCCATTGAGAGATATCTGATTGAAGAGCAAATTAACAGAATTATCCATACTCACCATCTGGAGAGAAAAGACTGGTATTTAGCTTTTTTTTTTTTAATTCCTTCTTATGTTAATCTACACCAAACATAGAATTATTCCTGGAATTTCTAATTAATTTTATATTATATATTTTCAGTGCTGCTGCTCTATTAGAGTATCCAGCTAAGGCAAAGATCCCTTTGAATTACATGATAGTGGAGGTAATACTATGAATTATCTTTGTTGATATTTTGTGTTACAGACTATCCTTGTAAAAAGATTATCATATCTTCTGATTATTTGTATTCACTGTTTTAAAAAAAAAATGTTTTAGTGCAATTTATTTCAAAATCTGTACATTTTATCCAGGTGATGTTTGGACAACTGTTTGAACTGCCAAGACCTCCGTACATAGAGATTTTTTATGGTTCCACATTTATTGAGCTTTGTAAGAACCAGCCAACATCAATGCCAGAAGTTGTATCCTTTTAAAACATTAGAATATTTTTCAAATACATTCCTAATCAATAAGAACAAAATTTGATCTCAAACCAATGATCATTGAAAAAAAAACAACATTATTGCTTTTTCTTAGCTTTATATAGCTTGCACAAGCTTCTGAAATGCTGTTTGATCGCTTAGACTCCATGCATTCAATATGTATTGAAAGGTAAGCTAAAACTAATAAATTAATTTTAATTGTAAAATTCAATAGTTGCACTTTCACCATATTATACCCTTTATAGATTCTAGTTTTAAGTAGATTCATTTTTAAATTTGATATTTTAAAAATAGATTTTAATTTTGTTCATTCACACACATATTTTTTTTTCTCCCACCATTCATTGTACTGGGTAGCTC
Organism: Biomphalaria pfeifferi; assembly: GCA_030265305.1. Taxonomy (NCBI): domain Eukaryota; kingdom Metazoa; phylum Mollusca; class Gastropoda; family Planorbidae; genus Biomphalaria; species Biomphalaria pfeifferi. Next base: position 2,093,364 of record JASAOG010000051.1, read on the forward strand.
TTAGTGATGAGTTGTAATATCTATAATGTTTGAGCTTTGATGTAATCTAGATGTTGTAACTATTCAATTTAACATCAAACTAATAATACCTAATCTTCTTCAAAACTAGAATTATTAGTGCCTATCAAAATCCACACCAACAACAATGGTTAGACACAATCATACTGTCCTCTCTCTCTGACCAATTCTCACATTCAAGAAAGCATTCATAACATACTGCGCATTACAACTAGAAATGTAAGGGGCGCAAAAATAAGTGAGACACATACATAGCATTACAAACATATACAAGAAGTTGCAAAGGGAAAAGATCGTCTCTCGAGACGTAAAATGCCACAGACTTTTTTTTTTTATATAACTATTGAAACTTTAATAATTGTCTTCTAAAATTTGCAGACTTTTAAAACAAATTTTATCTAATTGCATATCTTTTTTCCCCCTCTAGATTTGTTCATTGGTTTTCTTATCATTTGAGCAACTTTCAATACAAATGGAGTTGGGAGGACTGGGTGGAGTGTGTGGCTATGGATCCCAATGCACCAAAGTCCAAGTTTGTTAGAGAGGTGCTGCTCAAGTGTTTAAGGTTGGCAAATATTTTGTTATCTTAGTCTTATGTATTGAATAGACAAACTTTTTAGTTTGAAAGAGAGAAATAAAACAACATTTTGGAAAGCAAGCATTGTATTTTTCAGTGTACGATACTTGATGTTATTATCATCTGTCCCTTGAATTTTGTGACAGTTTCTGTAGCCAAATCCCTCCACTTTTCCCGGTCAGCAGCTGTTCTTAGCAGGATATCAAGAGAGTCTGGTCCATTCTTTTACATTGACCAGCCATTTTTTTTTTTTTGGACAACTCTCTTCGTGCTCCTTCCACTGTACCTTGAAGGATGACTTTTGATACTGAGTCATGACTTAAAATATGACAGAACCATCTCAGCTTTCACTGCATGGGCTGTATACATAGTGTTTAATTGTGCAGTAAATTTTTCAAAATATATGTATTAAGTGCAACATTAACTTGCGCCCAAATTTACATCACCGCTAATAATTTTTTTTTTTTAAATAACTGGTGTTATTATAAAAAGCTTTTGTATAGTGTTATCTTCTTTTCGTTAGGTTTTCTTATTATCAGAGAGTTGTTGAATCTGTACCAGAATCCTTTGCAGCCCTACTACCACCAGAACCTAAACCTATCTACAAGTATGAACAAGAAGGTGCAGGTAAAGATCACCATGTTTTTTTTATTTATTTTTTTGGGTGTGGGGGGAGTGCAAATTGTTTTTTGATATTAATCTACTTTTTTTCTCAATAATCCCCAATTAAAACGTTTTACTTGTAATTTCATTCAAGGTTCACTGCCTGGCACCATGCACGCTCACAAATTAATGAGTGCTATAAAAAGCAAATGCACCCCAGAAGAGGCAGCAGTGCTTTTAAAAGACTTGCCAAATGTTTACCCAAATGGTCAAGAGAATGGTAAATAGTTGATCTTAATATCAATCTGCTTTTTTTTTTTTTTTACAATACCTCTTTTAAAGTCAGAACTTCATGGAGGAACCTGGACGCTAATCTAAAAAAACGGATCGATTTTTTCTAAAAATTTAATAGTTGATGTGCATCGCTGAGAAAAGAATTACTAGTTTGTTGGCCACACTGGGAAAACTCTAGTTTGACCATTATAATTTTTCAAGTAAAAAATGGAATAAATTTAAATTTGGCTTGATATCTAGATCTAGGACTATATCCAACATCGGTTTTGAAAGGACTTTTGCATTTTTGAAATGTCTACCGTTTTCAGGAATTTCTGAATGCAAGGATTCTCTGACTGAAGAATGTAATAAATTAATGTTAATGTTGAGGAAAATTTTGTGCATCATCTTCTAAGTCTAGATCTAAATGCTTATCATTGGAATATTATAAAATGTACTAGATCTATACATTTGCTTAACCTGGATTCTATCTCATGGAGAAGGGGAGATGTGGTGGGTAAAAAAATGTTCCATTGTTTTTTAATCTAACATTCATTAATTTTCAAGCAGTATTGTCTGCATATTGGAAATTTTAATGCTTTTCTTGTTTGTTTTATGGATATAATTTGAATTATTTGATGGTTAGGTATCAGCCTTCATTACATTTTTAAAAATCATGTTTCCTGTTTGAAAAGTTCATATTAATATTTGTCTGTTTTGTAACAGAGAACTCCTCCTTCAACCCCCTGAAGATTGATGTGTTCTTTTCAACTCTTCTTCACTTGGGTTCCAAGTCTATTAGTCACTCTTTTGCTGCATTGGCCAAGTAAGATCAAACAACAAACATAAATGCAAAAAGTAACAACTTTTATCTTTCTGAATAATCCAGTGATGGGAATTTTCCGACAATTGTCGGAATTCCGATAATTTCTTCTGATCCGATTTTCTAGCAAAAAAATCAGAAATTTTCCAGACATTTTTTTTTTAATTCAATTTTTTTTTTTTTAATGAAAAAAAAAATCCGATTTTATTATTTTTCCATTTTTGGAAGAATGCAAAATAAGATTTTTGATTTGTTTTGAACATAAAATAATCTTGTGTTACCGTATTGTCTTATAAGTCTACATCTCGGTCCAGACTAGAGTGGTTTGAATCAGTCTAGATAGATATATTCTAGATAAGATATCTAGATTCTTTAATTTGAATACTTTTGATCTAGATCTAGAGCATCTAGACTTCAATGGCTGCTTGCCAGCTTTTGAAAAGTATTTGATGCCCGGCCGCTATGTTACGTATGTAGCGCTAATCGCCGCTATTACTACAATTCTAGATCTATTATTTTTTCACTGTTGTTACGATGGCACCTAGATTTTTCTAATTTGAACCCTGCCTACCGACTTCCATGAGTTCAAATGGGATTAGATTTAGACATCTAGATCTATTATAATAATAATAAGATCTAGATCTACTCATCATCTAAATCTAATAGAGTGATACTGTGTTAGACCTACCGTGTACCCGGACATCTGGATTTATATATAGAATATACTTTTTTTTATATAGTAGTAAGCAGGCCTTCTTAAACTTCTTTACATGACTATAGTGAGTTACTGAGTATAAGCCTGATAGAATGTAGATATCTAATAATAATATATTGGATCTAGAGTCAAGTTATTAGATATAAGTAGCTCTATATTATAGATCTATTTATAGTGAGGGATATAGATCTATATATATTTTAATATAAAAGTTTAAAAATTTTCTCTAACTAATAACTTATCATTACTAATGCTATAAAAGTCCATTGTAGTAGAGATCCACTTCTTCTAAATAACTTGTATCAGCATGAAAAAATCACATAAGGAAGCCTCAATTTGCAGTTTTATTGCTGAACTTTCTCTTCCTCTAAGCATTGCTCCTCATCTGGTTGTTTTTGCTCATCTTGCTTAAGAACTCAGCTGAGATTCAGCAGCTTTTCAAAGCATTTTTGGTGGACTTCATGTGCAAAGCTTAGTAAACAGTTTCTCCTGTACAAAATTTAATAATTAGTGAAACAAACAGAAGTGTAGCTCATACTTTTGAAGTATTTCCAAAACTCAAGCATGTTTTTCAAACACGTTTAATCCTTATAGTTGTTTGAGAAAGAAGTTGTTACAATATCTGTAAAGCAGTTATCTATTATAGAATGCTCAGACTGCAAAAAGCTTTCTCCTACCATCAATATATATACAAACAATAGTGCCATGAATGCATTTTGTGTGCAGTAATGCTCAATGCAGTGTAAATGGTATGTAATACAACATTAATTAAAGAAAATATTAAATAAAATGATTCTACATAGTTTAAAAAAATTCAGCAACATCTTTTTTTAAGTCGCCACGACAGGCCAGTTTAAAAATTGGGGGGGGGGGGGGGGGGGGGGGGGGGGGGGGGGGGGGGGGGGCTTACAAAATTTCCTAAAATTTTTGCAAAGTCAGTTCCCATCACTGATAATCACATAATTCTCATGTTGTTTCTTTGTTTCAAGATTTCACCCCAATTTAAAGTCATTGGCAGAGTTCGATGATGGAAAAATTTGTCTCTTGAAAGTTTTGTATGAAACATGGAAGAATAATCAACAAGTAGGTAGTTGTGTCAGAATTAATATTATCTCATCTAAAATGTAGATGCTTGATCTCTGCTGTCCCCTGGGAAATGGCAAAGAATTTGTCTGTTTAATGCTTTATGTATTTCTTCTCTCTGTGACTTTTTATACTTTGGTAATTTGTTGTACAGTCTTTACAAGGACATTGATTTTTTTTTTCTGTGTTAATATACAAACCTTTTGAATTTTCATTTGGCCATTCTTTATTTCAGATGATGGTAGTTCTAGTGGATAAATTGTTGCGAACTGAAGTTGTGGAGTGCTCTTCTGTTGCTAACTGGCTATTCTCATTTGAAATGCAACATGACTTTACAAGGTAATCTACATTATATTGCTTGTGTTATTACATGACTTCACCAGGTAATCTTACCTACTTCCTAATACTAGTTAAAAACATTTTAAACTTTCTGATTCATTTATGACTATCACTTCTCTACAGCTTTTATGTGTGGGAAATAATGCATAGTACTATTAAGAAAATGAGCCGCCATGTTGACCAACTGCAGCAAGAGGTGGACAGTGCTCATGATAAACAAGAGGCTGCAAAAAGAAAGGTTCGTTAACTTGCATTGAGATACAGACTTGGTTTTGCACTTTTAGTAGGTCTTACATCTTAGACTATATTCCAAACTTTTTCAAAGATTAACTTTTTAGAGGTTGTGTAAAAGCCAACTTTTGGTGTTTGACAAACTTGCTGTTAAAATTGTCTTATTTTAAAATCCAGAAAGTTTGTTTATACATTGTTATAATTTAATAATCAAAGAAAGTATTGTTCTTTTATTGTGATCCTAAGCCTACAAATAATTTAAATGAAAGCCAACTGTTTTCTGCTACATTACATATCAATACTAAAAAGTTTTTAGACAATGATTTTTAACAAATGAAGATAATTTCAAAGTTGGAATAATGAGTTTGTTCTAATTAGGAAGCTGATGGATTAGAAGTTGGTGATGATGATATTCCAAGTGATGAAGCTATTGAACGCATGGAAGAGAAATTAGAGGCAGCTACCAGTGCTCAAAAAAATCTTTTCCTTGTCATCTTTCAGGTTTGTTTAAAGAATTTAATAATTTTTCCAAAAGAATTTCCAAGATTAAAATAATAAAGTTCCCCTTTCAGGCCTTGTGATCTATAGTGCAGATGATGTTTAGGTCATCTGTTTTAGGGTGGCTGAGTGGTTAAGCTCTTTGCTTCTAAACTTGGGGTCCTGGGTTCAAATCTCAAACTGTCCCAAATGTGATCTAAACTTTATGTCATTAAGTCGTGTTTAAATTTTATTTAACACTTTATGATTTAAGGTTGTGTCTAATGTCATTAGATTCATAGCACTTTGTTGAGAAACGTTTTTGGTGGTGCTCCAGTGTCCACCATTTTGCAAAGCCAAAATAACACTTCAGTCCTTTTTTTTTTTAACAAAACCTGTAAATACCAATTAAATGCAGTCTTTTGAATTAAAAAAACAAAAAAACTTTTTTTTTATTCCAGAGATTTATCATTGTATTAACTGAACATCTTGCACGCTGTGAATCAGCTGGTGTTGACTACAACACACCTTGGTACAAATGGGTCATAGAAAGGCTCCAACAAGTTTTTCTGATGGTTAGTGGGTTTTTATTTTTTTCCTTTTTATGGTATCATGAAAAAATGTTGGAAATATATCATTCGATCTGAACTAACAAAATTATTGTATCACAATGCACTAACTATCACAGCCCACTACCAAAGCATATATATATTTTTATTGAATGTGACCAATATATATTGACCATAAAAATGCATTTTATAAAAAAGGAGCAAAATATGACCACAGATAAGAGTCTATATATCCTTGTCATAAAATGTTGATGTATTTATTTTCAGCACCATGAACTTGTCTTTCGTTACATCAACACATTGGAACAGCTCTTATTCACAAGTGACATAGATATTCACATTCTGGAAGTATTCCAACAGTTTTGTGCTTTGAGATCTTAAGCTGTTTCATTCTCAACTAAATCAAATGTTCATTAAATGGCTTTGTTCTCATTTTTCTGTTACAGTGCTCTGTTTATTTTAACATTATTTCATGTAAATAAAAACCATTAGTGACTTTTATAGCTACATGTAGCCCAAGTCTGCTGTAGGTAATTTTTACATGCTACATGACGCATTTTAGTGGAAACAGTTGTATTTGATTCTAAATGGTTTGTTTTTATACACGTATGATGAAACTAATTTTTCATTCTGTACTATAAGAAACATTGTGTTTGTTTCTTTTCTCTACAGAGAATGACTCATCTTGATGTAACTAAAACTTAAATTTGAAACAACTGTTTTGGGCTGTATTGTTCAGTTTTTATCAGAAAGAAAATTGTTAAAGCCTCTGTCATTAATTTCAATGTGACTTAAAAATACAATTTTTTTAACTGTTATACAATTTTAGTGATTGATTTATTTTCAATGATAATTATCTATGAGGTCAAAATTATTCATTAAGTAAAATTTAATTAACACATTTTAGTTAATGATTTTTTCAATGATACTGGTATTTATCTTTCAGGCCAAAATTATTAATATTTCTAAAGTAAAATTTAATTTACTTTTTACATTTGTATACAAATACTTAAAAGTTGATTTAATGTGTAAAAAAAAAAAGGCATTTTTAATCTTATATCAACATTTGCATATATATATATATATATATATATTTTTATATATATATATATATGATTGAAGCATCATACACACATTTTTAAATACACTGAATTCATTCCTTGTAAACAACTTATATCGGCAGTCACATTTACACTTGAAATATTTACACACTCAAAAGTCTGTTACACGACCTTTTCTTTCCCAATCACCATATCGAGTAGGTTCAGGTCCTTTGGGTCCATTGATCTCTCCTGTTATAGGGTTTATGTTGTTTGGGAAACCTTGCAATGGTTCTTTTTCACCCAATGGTTGTCGTTCTTCTGATGGTAGTTCTATTGGCTCATCCAATTTACCTGCTGGTGTTTTACCCTTTTTAGGACCACAACCAGGTTTAGTCTGATCAGAAAACCCACATGAAGGAATCCCGAATTTGAGTGATGTTGCACCAATTTGACCTGTAAACATAAGATATAGTTCAAATGAGCTTATCAGTATCAGAAGTATCTTTTGAGACACTAGTAATAGACACAAGTTTTAGTTGACATCAAACTAAGCAATGCAATAGCAATAACACCACATCTAAAGAGTTTTTGAGATACATTTAGATATAAGTTTGTGGCATTAAGAGAAACTTATAAGTGTGGCTTGTGCTTCATCAGATATCTGCAGTAGAAATAGAGTACTGCAATATAATAGCTAAGTATTTTGTTAATCAGTTGTGTTAGACAGCTTAGCAAAATCATACCATTATCCCTTATATGACAATCTCCTATTTACTTAACGGGCACCTGTGTAGAAAAAAAAAATTCTTACAGAAAAACTTTTCAGTCTATGAATTTTTTCTTTATATTGCACTTGTACCAAAAACTGCATGCATGCTCTTTAAGATGTAAGGGATGAAGTTTAATATCATTGTCCCCTGCCACTCAACAGTAGGTTTAGCAACATTATATTATTGTTTATTTGTAGAAGTGCTAGATTGTCTTTTAAGTATAAATTATAAGACAATGCTATAGCTACATAAAACAAAGAAACTAAAACATGCAGAAAGAGCTTGAGATTTATAACAAATGATAATACACATTTAACTAGAGAAACACAAAATTTAGAGTCACATTAGGGCAGAAGACTAGAAAGTAAAGTATGGAAGCACTGATAATTAAACACTGAACCGTAAGTTACATATATACATAAAAACAGCTTGATAAAGACAGATTTATAATTCCACATGCTTGAACAAACTTGTACAAGTGCTACTTTTTCCTTAATGCCATTTAAGAATGGAATCAATTACATGAATCAGTCAGGAAAACTAATGACTTAGCAGTCTTTAAGACTATGTGTAGGATGTAATTATTTTCACTTTTAAAAAACATCTGTAATAAATAAGATTATACACATAGGATGTAGATCTAACATAATTATCTCTTTTCTTTTTTTAAAGAAACATCTGTACTTTATAATCTAAGATCTAGATTTATATTAGTAAATTTGTACAAAACTAGGCTTTAGTAATAGTCACTATATACTATAGAAGACTATTTTTAATAGTAATAGACGTCACATACTGTGAGTGTGACACAGATAATAAGTATAGACATATAATCTTATACAGTAGTAGAATCTAGAGGTCTAAATAATAATCTACTATAATTATAATCTAGTCTATCTACTTTAATCTAGATTAGGTAGTTGCACCAAAACATTTAAATTAATCATATACCAACAAATGTGTAATAGAATGAAAAAGGATTAAAAAAAATGCTTTCCAACAACACCAAACTTATTATGCTAGCATTATTGGTTCAAAAGTTATTGTGATTTTAAGTTTGTCAGAAGCATCCTGGCATCCAATGGACTTTATATAGAGAAATATAAAAAAAAAAGAGAAGCACATTTTTTTTTAATATGAATATTTAAAAAACTATTGTGAATACATATACAAAAGTATATTATATATTAAATTGTACAGTTTTAAAGGAAGAATTTTAATTTATAAATGGCAAATCAAAATGAAATTAAAATTATAAAATATCATTAGTAAATTACGAAACAAATAAAAATTTTTTATAATTTTCTAAAAATAGTCTATAAAAAGAAAAATGCTTCTGGTTGTCAAGTATTCAACACAATAAGCTTCTAAATTGATCTAGATCTACCTAGTTATGAAACAATAGTGTAGATTATAAAAAGAAACTTTAGATTTAAGATTTAGGTCTATTTAAGTATATTTATTTGAAAGAATATTTTAGATACCTAGATTTACAGATTTTAGCTGACCAAAAGAACTCAGAATATAGATCTTTATTATATTTTATGTTAATAAGCAATGATATAGGTATAAAGAAGTGATTCATTCAATTTTACATGTTTTAGTGTACACTAATTTAATTTTTCTTATGTTATGTAATAAACGGATATTATTGATAAAAGGTCATCCCGACCTTAGTGAAATTCTAGTACCTGAAAAAAGTGTGCTAAGTTTTAAAATATCATTGACTCGTGTAATCATAATAAATTTGGTATCATTGGAAAGCTGAATTAATTTTCTAAGTGTATGGTTTAAAAATAAAGATGTACGGAAACCTATATACTATATTTTTTTCATTGTTATTTGAAAATTTCAAATTTTGCTGATTAAAATATTTAGGACATAGTAAGAGAACAAAAATATTTTTTTCCCACTGGCTGTTAGAGGAACCTCTTATCTTTAGAATAAACTCAAGAAAATGTCATAAAAACACTCAGTTATAAAGCAATGTCTTTTCTTAGGACATGCTTAATTTTTCTTTTATGTCAAATGTGTTTTTAGATCCAAGATGGCCACCTGTGAGAGTACCTAATCTAGATCTATCATCGGTATTAGTTTACGTGACTAGAAACGCTAAATCAGGCTTCTCATATATTTTAGGAATATGCAGAAAAAAAATGCAGATTACAAATATTTAATTTGATTTCCTTGGAGATAAATAGTTTTTAAAATATGTATTTTTAAGTTTTATTTCTTATTACCATATATTGTCATTGGAAATACGCCATTTTGGTTTTAAGGCTATCTCCCTTGAATTACTTGCCAACTTTTTTTCTGTTGCTGCTTTGTCTTTCTTTCTAGCAGCTATTAGATCTAATCTCGCGTGGAGCTTTTGATCTCCCATCAAGCACCTCCCCAGGTGGCGGACAGGGGAATGCCCTCCAGATATGGTGGGTACCGGGGAAATAAAATACCCGGGTGGACCAAAATCAAACCTGCTGCCTTGCAGGAAGTGGAGGGATCCACAAAGGCTAGGACATCTTACCCAAAATAAAGGCAGCTATCCAGAGAGCTGAAAGGGGCAGCCCCCCAGATGGTTATGCACAGGGCTAACAACTCTGTCATATAAAAAATACTGTTACGAAAGCTAATACACACAAGAAAACCCGGACAGATCTCGACGGAAAACGACCTAGGCCTGGAAAAGGACATGATTTTTGTTTTGCGACATGGAACGTGCTAAGCCTTTATAGAGCAGGTGCACTAGCCCAACTTACTTAAGTGTTAAAGAAATATAGAATACCCCTTGTAGCCCTACAGGAAATCAGGTGGAAAGACTCGGACATTCTCAAAACCAAGGAGTATACTATATTTTATAGTGGTGGAAGCACTAACAACTTAGGTACAGGTTTTGCTGTTAAAAAGGAAATGGTAGGTAATGTCATTGGATTTAAACCTGTAAGTGATAGACTCTACTCACTACGTTTGAAAGGAAAACTCTTCAACATATCATTTATCAATGTTCATGCTCCTACTGAAGATGCAGATGATAACACAAAAGAAGCCTTCTATGATGGACTGGAAAGAATTTATGATGAAGCACCAAAGCATGACATCAAAATAGTCCTAGGAGATTTCAATGCAAAAATTGGAAAGGAACCAGCATTCAGACCAACAATTGGCAAAGAAAGCTTACATGAAGAGACCAACAATAATGGCATAAGATTAGTGGATTTTGCATCAGGAAAAGGAATGTCTATCAGCAGCACAAAATTCCAACATAAGAATATTCACAAGGTTACCTGGATCTCACCCAGAATCAAATAGATCATATACTCATATACATATGACACTAAACAACCCAGAATCAAATAGATCATATACTCATAGATAAGAGACATGGATCAGACATACTAGATGTAAGAAGTTTCAGAGGAGCTAATGCTGACTCAAACCACCTACTAGTAAAAGCTAAACTTAGACAAAGAATAAGTACCATACACATTTACCAAAGAAAGAGAGCACAGCAATAGGATAGTCATAAACTCACAAAGGATCCACGTGTTGCAGAAACTTATAGAATGGCACTCCAAACGCAACTGACAACATTAGAAAAGAACAGCGAAAATAACATAAATGAGCATTGGGAAATAATAAAGCATGCTATCAAAAGAACAGCAGAAGAGGTAGTTGGATTTAAACAAAAGAACAAGAAAATAGGGGGGGGGGGTATGAGGGCAGACAGACTATAGAAGAGAAGAACAATGCTACAGAGAAAAACCAGGAACACTAGACAGCAATACAATGAAGCAAGAAGAAGGACCACAAAAATTGTAAGAAAGAAAAAACGGGAATGGGAAATGTCCAAGATTACTCAAATTGAGGAACTAGCAAAGGAGGGAGACATGAGAGGAATGTATATGAAAATTAAAGATGAAAAGAAAGGATTTCAAGCTAGATCACACATGTCTGAGAACAAAGATGGTCAGCTTATTACAGAAAACAGCAGAGTCATTGAGAGATGGGCTGAATACTTTGAGGAGATCCTAAATACCACTGAAGATGGAGAATATGAACTGCCACATGGGGGACCAGATCCCTTAGTGAACCCTCCGACACTCATTGAAACATCAGAAATAATTAGAACCATGAAGAATCACAAAGCACCAGGAGAGGACTAAATCACAGCAGAACTAATTAAATATGGAGGGAAAGACATTCCCAAATACACAGACTAATATCAAGAATTTGGGAAGAAGAAGTAATACCAACAGAATGGGAAACGGCTCTTATAACCCCAATACACAAAAAGGATCCAAGTTAAAGTGCTGTAATTACAGAGGAATCTCTCTACTAAATGTGACTTATAAGATACTGTCTAGGCTTATAACTAAGAGACTTGGACAATATTTAGAAGAAATCTTAGGTGACTACCAATGTGGTTTCAGACCCAACAAATCCACAACCGACCACATCTTCACACTAAGATGTATACTAGAAAAATGCCATGAATACAACATACCAATCCACCAACTCTTTATAGACTATAAAATGGCTTATGACAGTATCAGAAAGAAATACCTATATGACACTACAGGATTTTGGAATACCCAACAAGCTGACAAGACTTATACATATGACACTAAACAACTCAAAAAGCAAAGTCATAATACAAGGAGAACACTCACGGGAATTTAGGATTAAACGAGGATTAAGACAAGGAGACGCACTTTCCTGCATGCTTTTCAATTTAACACTGGAGAGAGTTATAAGAAATATACACATAAACACAAGCGGAACTATTAATAACTACTTCAGGAGAGAAAACACAGGTCCACAACCAACAGGAACGATATACAGCCAACCTCTACAATACCTTGCTTATGCCGATGACATTGCCTTATTGGGTAAAGAAACCTCTGACATTGCTAGAGCCTTCAAACAACTAGAAGAAGCATCTCGACCAGCAGGACTTGAGGTCAATGACAGTAAAACCAAGTACATCACAATGACAAGAGACAATCAAACAGAGGGACAAAATATCAAAATCAAAGACCACGAATTTGAAAACGTCCAAACTTTCAAATATCTAGCTAGAAGTACTATTAATTTCAAAAATGACCTACTAACAGAAATAAAGGAAAGAATAGCAGGAGGCAACAGGGCATTTTATAGCACCCACCATTTACTTAAGAGCTAAACAATTTCAAGGAAAACCAAGAAAATAATATACAAAACCATAATAAGACCAGCAGCAATGTATGGAAGTGAGACCTGGACACTAACAAAGACATCTGAAAATTTACTTAACACTTGGGAAAGAAAAATTCTTAGGAAAATCTATGGTGCCATACAGGATGAAACAGGGTGGAGGACACACACTAACCATGAGATATATCAATTGTATGAAGACCCACCAATAGAAAAAGAAATAAAAAAGAACAGACTACGTTGGGCAGGTCACCTTGAAAGAATGTCAGACAACAGAGAAGCCAAAATCGTATACAGGCAAAAACCAAAAGGCAGGCGACCCAAGGGCAGACCCCAAATGCGATGGATAGATGATGTGGAAGCAAATCTGAAGCAGCTTGGGGTTAGGGCGTGGAGACGAAAGGCCCAGGAGAGATCTGAATGGAAGGATGTGTTAAAGCAGGCCAGAGCCCTCCATGGGCTGTAGCGCCACTGGGATGGATTAGATCTAATATTAAAATTCATTTAAAATGATAGCATAAGATCAAAAAACTCTCTTTAAAAAAAGTTATTGAAAAAAAGAAGAAACAACTTCATCAATTTATTATTAACATTTTTTAGACCTTCATTTCAGTAAATACACTTGTTGACAGCATAAAAACAAAAATCTTTTTTAAAAAGTTATTGAAAGTTTAATATAATTAAGGGAGATAAATATGTGTAAAAACAACATGGTGGTCAGTAAAGGTATCTGGGCATCTAAAACTATTACCCTATCATCATCTAGATTAGACATCGTCTGATCTCTAGTCTAGGACTAGAGAATCTAAATCTACTATCACTGTCAGTAACTATCTAGCCTGCTAGGGAAAATCATGCATGTAAATTTAAAATTACACTTACGTGTTATAATAAATAGTACTTGTTTATTTAACATCTTAGATTAACTTATCTATATTATAATAATCAAATCTAGCTAGATCTATAGATCTAGATTTAGAATAGATCTAGATCTAGAATCTAGACAATAAAAATTCAAGTTCATCTGTTTTCCAGTCTATTATTTCATAACAAGCATTCAAATTTTGGAATGATCTCCCTTGTCGGTTATGTAAACCCTGTAGTATAGATGTAGATCACAGACACATATATATTATATCTATATAGGTCTGTGATGTAGATCTATAGACTAAATATTGTTTACAAATGGCTGTCCGAACACGAATTATTAAGACTTGAGAATCAAAACTCACTTTGATAGTGTAATAAAAACAAGGTATGGGTGTTTCTAAATAACATTTTAATTCTTGCTCTAAATCCTAGTTATAGATCTAGGTCTAAACTGTAATCTGATATAGTGCTATGGACTAGTATGGACTCTAGACTCTATTCTTTTTTTTTTTTTAAATTATTAGACGTATTACAAATATTAGTATTAGAAAAATAAGAAATTTAATTTAAATTGTACAAGTAAAATTTAGGTACGGTACGGCGTACCAGCACCTTTGTCCAATGTGGGATTATTACTTTTTGTATATTTTAACATGTATTATTAATATATTTTATAGGCCTATTAGTATTACTATTAGTACTAGTTAAAATTTAGGAATTTAGGCAAGCTATAGACAATCTGTTACACAATCCATCACTGAGTACTGGCACCTATTAAATACTATTTTTTTTTACACAAAAAAAGCAGTGAGTTTATATATACATTATAGGCCTATATATAGATCTATAATTATATAATATTATATATGTCCATGTCCATTAATATGCATGACTAAATGCATGACGCGTAGGACGTAATCATCTTCTTTTTTTGAAGTAACGTCTGTATTATATAAGATAAGATAAGATATATTTATATAGTTATATTATAACTACAATTAGTAGAATACTAGATCTACTTATCTTGATCTAGTTCTAATTTAAGACTCAAGAGACTTAATTAATATATTAATATTATAGCAATGCTTATATTATAGATCTAGACTTAAATAATCTTTAATATTTATATTATTTGTAGAATATAGCAAATGAATATTCACATTTGATTAGAGTAGCATCTTTACTAAAAACACTAAATTAAAAAACCCATCAGGATCAAGACTTAAAAGCTAAGTAGCAATTATACATAAAACACTGAACCATAATCTTTAAATACAAAACCTAATAGAATACTCAGAAAGACACAAAGAAAAAGGCTCAGTATTGTTTTCTTATGCTATTAGAGAATGGAATGGGTTGCCTGAGATTTGAGTCAGCCAGGAAAACCAATGACTTGGCAGAATGTAATATGCATGACTAGATTGACATAAGAACATGTATAGGAAGTAATCATCTTCTTTTCTGAAGTAACATCTGTATTTCATAAGACAAGATAATATAGACCTTTGGCTGTCTGGTCATGTGGTATATATGCATTCTGAACTGTCCTGGTTTGGTTCTTGCCAACTGTCATCCTCCTCATCCTGTGGGATCTAGGATATAATAATCTTCAGTTCTGAATGAAGATCTATATCATTTAGATCTATTAGTAGTCAACAAGAAAATGTAAAGCATCTTAAGTTTTGAAAGATTACTGCATGTAATTTGCATGTAAGCCTTTACATTTTTGACTTTTGTGAAAACTGTGTGTCTGGTTATTTTAAAACAAATACTCCTACAAATTTAGAGTTAAAATAATGTTCTAGCTATTTTGTTTAATGTCAAGTTATTTAGTGTAAATTACATCATGGCATAATTTCAGGATTTTAGGGCACTTCTGAGTCCACCCAGCTCTAATAAGTACCTGAATTTATATGGGGAAAAGTAAAGGGGGTTGTTCATTGTGCTGGCCACATAATATAACACCCTCCTTAACCGTGGGCTACAAAAAGAGATTACCTTTACATCATCTGCCCCATGAATTGCAAGGTCTGAAAGAGAAACTACTTTTTTTTTACATCATGGCATGGACATCAATAATCTTTATGGGTAAACGTATAGATGTATTTTAGTATTGTGATGAAACATTAAATACTAAATTGCTGTATATAAATATATATATAATGCATATTTAGCTTAATAATGAGTAACCAGAAGTTTATCTGGTTTCTTAAAAACTGTCCAGGGACAATAATATGTATTTAGAAATTATTTGGCACAAAATTACTAACTAGATTCCATGCACTGGAGAAGCTCTATTTGCAGTTTTAAAGATACAGTATTTTATTCATTTTTAAACATAGTAAATTTATTTGTATTTTTACAGTAACAACATATATATTGGGTGGGTGAGGTGGCTGAGAGGTATTAAATTAAGCTACTGGCTTCTGAACTGAGGGGTCTCTGTGCAGGCAGATATTTCAAACATCAGAATCTTCAAAACAAGAATACTTCTTAGTCCACCCAACTTTAATGGGTACCTAACATTATTTGGGCAAAGTAAAGCCTGTTGGTCATTGTGCTGTCCACAAAACACCCTCATTAACTGTCTGCCATTAAAATAGATTACTTTTACATCGTCTGCACTATAGATCATCAGGGGAGAGGATAGGTGGCTGAGTGGTAAAGCATTTGGCTAAAGAACCGACTCTAATGGGTATCTGACAATAGTTAAGGAAAGTAAAAGTGGTTTGTTGTGCTGTTCACATGACACCCTCATTAACCGTTGGCTATAGAAACAGATGAAATTTTGTTTTCTTGACTTTATTGTAATGTAGGCAAGACCCTATTACTTTGCACCACAATGTCAATCTAAAGAAAATGGTAATAGAAAGAATACCTATCAAACTTTGAAAAAATGGAAAACATTGCCATCCAGATTTAGAAATGAAAACAATTGACAGAGAATACATTGTAAAGATTGTTCTAGAAGAAAAATGGAGAGATCTCATTCATAGATAGCTTGCTATCACAATGTTTCTACCAAAGCAGAATTTGACATATCATAACCACATTGAAGATGTTATAAATTTATGTTACAAATGCTATCCAGATATGAACATTTATTAAAAGAAAACCTTATGAGATTGAATGCACAAAAAAGCACCAGTTTCTTATTTTGCATTAACAAGTTGTTTTATTTCTAAGTTTATACACTAGCAAACCACGAAAATTACAATTTTGTCAGGAACATTAAGTTGCAAGATAATTTGGTATGTTGTTTAACAGCACACACTGATCAAATGTGGAAGTGATAAGATACTTAACAAATTAAGATTGATAATGTTGAAGTCAAAGAAGTGGATTTTTCTGTTTAAATGGAAAAACAAATTGGATGAGATCAGTTCTGATATCTTAAAAAGTATGGAAAGGGCTGGACTTAACAATATATCAAGTTATGTCAAGCTCAAGGATTGAATAATACAACCACAATGACTTAACTCAATGGAATAGTACAGGCAATTCTAAAAGAATCAACAGAAAAGCTTTTTATTGGACAAAGTGAAGACCATTCACTTAAGTTAATCTATGTTGACAAAACAAGTTCAGAATTTTTTTTGGTATAATGTTTTGAAAGAATGTTTTCTAAGATCTTTCTTTGATGTTTCTGCCCATTGGTGGGAAATTAGGATTGCATGTAAAAGAGCTTCATTTAAAAGATAATAAGCAACTTAGTGCACTCCTGAAATACTTCTATAAATGTGTGACATGTATTCAAGCTCTTTTTAAAAATATAGACACCAGAGATGCAGCACTCGAACCAATGCCCCTGTCGATAGCTTCTGGAACATATGTTGTCTCATCATTTTTTTCTTGAAATTTGGTTTAAAAACGATAGTTAGTGAAATATAGAGGCTATATATATATAATATAGTGATAGAAATAGATATACTTTGTATGTCATATCTGCTATGCTATCATCAGCAAATAATACAACTTTTTTGGAAGGACATTATTGGGCCTATGTAGGCTACATTAGAAACAAAAGATTGTTTTAAAACAGAAAAATGTGAGGAACATAAAATATTAATTTAGCAGCCTTTGAAATAAAACCGAGAAAGCAAAATTCCTCATTCGAGATCTTCAATCCATATCATCTGGTGGATATGGGAAGCGATTATGTTTGGTCAGGGACCATTACAAAGTGTTACTTGACGCATGCCCATCATTTGCTTAAGAGTTTCTCGACTTCCCTCCCTTTAAAATATGTCTTGTATCAAACTACTTAGGTCATTTGTAAGAGCTAGATATCTATTTGTAGATCTAGATACTTGCCAGAAGTCATTCGTAAACTAGCACGAATTGAATTGCAATATATCGAGTTAGCTTTGTATTGAGCATTAGTATTTTGTATGAACTTGTTGGAATATATCGACTATTAGGATCAGTCTACTTGTGTTTTAATTACCGCTTTGTTGCACATCTTTTCTTTATTCGAACTTTTTTCCCCACATTTTTACCGCCAACACTTGAAATCTTACTTCGGCTGGCAACACTACTGTGATTAAGAAGTGTACGCTTGTAGCATGTTCGTAATATGTAAATGCAGCTCCTGGATTTACGGCAGTGCGTCTACCAAGGGCCTTACTCTCTACAAATTAAAAAAAAAATACATTTTTTAAACTAAAATATGCATAGACCTATTTAACATTCTTTAGTAAAGAAAAAAGGAAGATGAGATTAAATTTTCAAGTTATATATTTCTTTCTCCTAAAATTTGGCATGCTTTTAGATATTGGCTATTATTCATAGACCTAAGTGGATCTTTATTTAAGCTTTCTAAAAGTGTAGGGGCCTAAAACAAATCCTGCCCCTGGGCCTTCACATCCTTAAATCCGGCCCTGGTATCAGTCACACATTTTGAGCATTTCTTTCGAATAAAGATGTCACGTAGATTTCGTTTTTAGCTTGCCGGCAAATTTTTTGAAACATAATAATCATTGTAATGTATAAAGCGCTGTTAACAAACATAATGTATCCAGGATTCAAGGCGCTGTGAGAGGATGACCGCCAAAAAAGAAAATTGAAATGACACACTAATCAAAATAAGTTTTGAACAGGTAAATCATTCGAATGAAAGTGAAAATCTTTGGTTCCACAGTTTCTTTCATTGAATTCGAAGCGCTCCAACAAACTTCTGGTCAAACATGATGATTATAAATTAAATTTTATGCAGAGGAGATGCAAGTGTCCATTCATCCCAGTGGCACTACAGCCCACGAGGGCCCTGGTCTGCTCTCCATTCTGATCTCTCCTGTGCTTTACTTCTCCATGCCCTGACTCTACCTGTACATCATCAGGCCTGCCTTTGGTGCGCTTGCCTTTTGGTTTTTGCCTGTGAACAATCTTCTCCTCTGTTCTCTGACATTCTTTCGAGGTGACCTACCCAACTTAATATATTTCTTTCTGAGGATTTTCCTATCCCAAGTATTTAGCAAGTTCTGTTATTTTTGTCACTCCATGTTTCACTTGCATACAAAAGGCTCTACCAAGCAAGTTTGTTTAGTTGTTGTTTTTGTTAAGCAGAGGAGAAGAGCAAGTTAAACTATTTTATGCAGAGATTCTTAAGTCTAACTGTTTTATGTAAAGGTGATGCAAGTCTTAACTTTTTTGTGTGCAGATGTTATGCAGATTAAATAAAGCCTTTCCTTCCTGGTGGAAGATAACTTACATCTAGTAATCGCTTTGTAAGTCCTTTACATTTTTGGCATGCGTAGTTTGGCCCGATTTGCATTAGCTTTACCTCGCTAAAAAAATATTAGACCTATTCTTCTTTATGCTTAGCCAGAAACTTCAAAACTTTTAGCCCCACGCCAAGATGATTTATCCTTTACTACTTTTTTTTCCCGTTAGAAATGTTTATTCCACACAATTTAAAGGGAAACATTGAGTTACTTGTTCATGATGCCCAGTATGAGAGTTTTCCATTTTACAGTTTTTTTTAAAATTCGACCATTAGCCATAAGGACAACGTGTTTCTATGTCAAGTTTTTTTTGTTTCTCTACCCAAGTTTTTCTTTATATATACATATATGTATACCGGGGTCCCTGGCATTAGTTGGGGAAAAGCTTTTTAGATCGCAAGGTCTGAATACATTAAAAACAACAAGTCAATTGTTCTTGATTCTATAACCAACAAGTCAAATTCTTTTTTCTATAACCAATATGTCGTTCTTGTTTAGGCCAGGTTTATATTAATATATAAACAAGAACAACTTGGCTTTATTTCTCTCCCATCCCCCCCCCTTTTTTTTTAAATGTTACCATACGTCATACGTAAGAACCACATTGACACTATAGTACCGTATACAGATAAATATATGTTTAAATAAATATAGTCACACGTGTGTGCGGTCTTACAAACAGAATACGGTCAACGTAATGCATAGATCTTAATCTCAAAGCAAATGTTTGTTCTCGACGTGTAGTATAAATAGCAAACGATCGAAGTTTACACACATATACACTAAGAGCCATGAGCACTTCTGTGGGGAATATTGGATTGTTCAAAGTCGGTGCGATATGCAGCAACAATACCCAAAAGATCAACGGTTGTCTTCCTTTATTTTACCATTATAAATTTTTTTTTTCTTTTTCTTAAAATCCAAACCAAATTTTCTTTCTAAAGGCTAGAAAGACATATGATAATGCGTTAATCCCACTCTAATCCCTATTAACAGTTGACTGGAGAAAGAGATACGATTGGAAATTTCCCTAGATCAAGATTTGAAGTCGAAATGAATAGCACAATAGCTCATAGAAAATAACACTCACAAGAACTCTTACAAAGCTGGAGTAAAGTTTGGTTTAAAATTCAACAGCAGACTATACAGTGGTGTTTTTAAAGACTTTACCTTCCCGATATTTAATATAGATTTAGATTCTAGATCTAGTTAAAATTCTGGCTGTATTTACGATAGTAGGATCTGAGAAATATTTTTGTTAGTATAACTAATTTATAACCGTCTGTTAACTTCGAATGTAATAAATCTTAAACACCTGCTTGCTAAACAAATCTGAGAATGCCTTCAATACGGCGTGCCAAGAAGTATCAATATCAAGTAGGCCTATTATTTGGTGTTTCACTTATAGCATTACATATTGACTAAAGAACTGGTAAGTAGGTTTCGATGTGGTGCAAATATTGTATTACTTCAACTGTTTGCCTTGCTCGTTAGCACAGCGTTAGGTTACTTGGGGAAATTGCAATATGCAAGCTTATATTTAACTTTTACGGTGACACATGTAGGTCTACTTTTGTTTCTTTTAGCTTCCTTTTGTAGCCTACTGATTTAGCTAACAAAATTTAAATCTAAAACTTAGGTTAAGAGCATTTCTTAGTAGTGTACTTTAATATATAGGCATAGCAAACTAATATTGTAAAAAATAGATAGTTCCAGGCTCGTTTATAATATTATTAATATAGATAGTAAGTTTATGTGTAATTCTGTGTAATGTGTAAATAAGTTAACTCTTTCTCTCCTAACTGACGATACCAACGTTGATTTCACCAGAATTTAGTAAATAATTACGGAAAGAAGGAGTTAATATGTGTTTATGTATACATAGCCCTAATGTTAGTCCATCCATCCATCCCAATGGTGCTACAGCCCATGGAGGGCTCTGGCCTGCTTCAACACATCCTTCCATTCACATCTCTCCAGGGCTTTTTGTCTCCACACCCTAACCCCAAGCTGTTGCAGATCTGCCTCCACATCATCATGTTAGTAGATCTGTGTAAGCATATTTTATTACATGACATAATAATAATATGTGCTAATATCTGAACATAGCATGTGTAGACATGTGAATACCCAATTCCCAGGATTATTATCTAGTAATACAAAATTCTGTCATTCTCCGTCCGAATTTTTGTTTAAAAACTTCTTACAGTGCATCACCATAGAAACACACGCCATTCAGATATTTTCGTTTTAGGAAGGTAATTTGTCATAGAATCGAACTGTTTGACATAGATTTAGTTTCGAATCTACTTATTTAAAAACTGTAATTCCACCTTTGTGTGAGTTATCAATTAATTAACTAATTATCGTTCTTTTCTCAATTGACGATCCCCTCTGATTAAATGAACCCCAAATAGGTGCATTATTTAAGTTGCTAACTTGAGCCCGGCACTGTAGTATAAAGTGGGTATTGTTCAGTAGTTGTTCCATGTGGAGTGGAAACACTTATTAAATGTAACTCGAGATTGGCCTCTGCTTTTTATGGCTTGTAATTACCGTTGTTTAACATTCGCTTTAGAAAAACTGGAAGACACTTTTTTCCCTTGCGCTCGTGCACGCGAGTTGAAGATGGGGGTAGGGGGTAGAGAACAGGAGATCAAAACTAATCAATAATACTTATGTCAGTGAGGAAGGGCAACAAGAAAAGGGGAGAGAACCTGAGAGTTTACCGCGGTTGTTCTAGACCACACACACTACCCCGCTCCCAAATTCTTCATGACTAGGATATTGTTGGGACAGACTAAGTTCGTTCAATAGAAAGTTGGGATTAATACGATTCTCCGCTCTACTAGATAAACAGTTTGTCAGTAGCCTATCTCTATGAGTAGCCTATAGGGCCTACTTGTTCATTGATCTAGAGCGACTGATAGCGTCTGGTTATTGGAATATCCCGTGTACAACACTCCAAAGTCACTGTTCTTTACAATGTGATATTTATTGCTACACTTTGTTTTTGAACCTTTTTTTTTGTCATAGTATTTTTTTGGTTTAAAAGTGGTAAACTAAACTTCGCTATACCCACCCACCCCCTCTTAATTTCAGTAGGCTATCTTGGATGTCTTGTGGTTCATTTATTGTATTAATGTTTTGCATTACAGTTCATCATCATCATGGTTCTTTGTGAAAATCGTTGCCAGGCTCTCAAAAGTCTGTATTCTTTTAGACTTTGATGGATGAAACTAACTATTTCAAAGGCCACATGCTGTAGAAGTTGTCTTCCTTGTAGTAGCCTGCTGGTAGCAAGAAGACATGTCTAGTCATTACAGCTCTTCCACAAGCTCTCTGAGCTCTGGTGCCGACATCAATCTGTTACCCAAGCACAGGATCAAGTGCTTGACTGACCAAATCAAAGTTGGGAGCCAGAATTTCCAATCAGCTACAGATGCTCTCACAACCTACTTACAACAGTTTGAGGAACTCTCCATCAATGGCAATCTGAAAAAATTGGACAACTTTTTGACTAGTCCACTCTTGGAAGCTTATCTGGCTGACAAAAGACCCACCAAGAAAGGCAGCTTAACTTTAACTGGAGCTGGGCAAAAGTGCAATCATTCTAAAGCCATTGAAGATGTGGAGAGTCTACTTACTTCCAAGGTACTAGTTTTATAAAATAAAATTGTAGGCATAGATTCTGGAAAAAACAAAATATATACATGTTGATCATGATTTATTTGTAAATCATATAGATCTAGATCTACTTTTTTTTTTATCTTGCAGGTTGAAAAGCCTCTCAAAGATGAACCATCAGACTTGGAGTACCAGAGTAGATTGGCACAACTTTTGCAACAATCTTCATCTCAAAAACAGCCAAAAACTGGACTTCAAGAAGAAGGTATTACATGTCCAGATATTCAGAGCATTGTTGTTGCTCCATTTCTGTTTACTACTGTTTTTGTTAATCAAAAATTTAGTATTGGAGAGTCTTACCTGCTACATAACCTTTAACTGGTGCTGAGTCTTGTAGACACGCTGTTAAATGTTGTGGGATAATTTTAGTTAAGCTTGAGGACATTGGCAATGATGGTTAATCATCTCATGGTAAATTAAAATCATAGCTTTTATATAGTGCTACTTTTATGATTATATACATGCTCAGAGCGCTATGGTCCCATCTCATTTGTGAGACCAGTAGGGGGAGGGGGCATCCGGGAGATATTTTTTCGTGCAACCTTTAGGCGTTCAGTAAACACAATTCGACGACGCATCCCATCCCATGGTAATATGGTACTTGTAATTTAGTTTGTTTCTTAGACCATCTTCTTAAATTGCACTTTAAAAGTATTGCACAGCTACATTTATGCATGTACATAGGAAAAAGAAAATGATTGTCTTGCACTCGACTATTTATATGGTACAATGGGAGTGAATATTCTTGTCTCACTTAGTAAAGAGCTAGAGCTTCCTAAAATGGTGGTATGCACTATCAACTGTCATTTTGATGGTTCCAGGTTTGGACCCTGACCGCCACCTTCCATTATGTTGAAGGCTTTGGCTGGGATGAAATATTCTTCAATCCTGAAGAATCCTGAAACTTGTGAAACAAAAAAAAGTTAAGTCCTTGACCACACTCAAGTCATATCTGATAATGCTTGTGTAACAGAGGTAGTGGTTTCTATTTTTTCCATGTGTCCATAGCTAATTCCCTATAGAGGATGGCTTGGGACTCTTTAATCTTCAATCCAGCTAACAATGCTGCTTAATTTGTCTTGTCTTGATTTTCAGGATACAACTGAGGAAGCATAGGTGTAAGGTTTTTAATCTTTGATTCTGATGTTTCATTATTGTACAGTAGAGAGCACAAGACACATTTGTTTGAAAAGCTCCATTTAGGCCCAAGTGTTGAGATTTTCTCTGACCTGTGAGTCTAGCAAAGTTTGAAGCAGCTTTTCCCAATGTACTTTTTAAACTCCTCTACTAGAACAAGATCTACGTGTCATCTTGGACTATGGTATTCATACACAACCTCTGGTCATTAATAAGGACTGAAACATGATTTCTTTTTATCCCCTTGCTTGTGCTTACTTCTACGGTGACAGATTATTTTTCTAACTTCTTCTTAAACTTACACAAAACAAAAAAATTTACCTTCTATTTTCTTTTTTTTTTAAAGTGGAAGCTGCTTTATTAAGATCTGCAAAACTTTTAGAAAAAGTTGGCCAGGACAATAAACAATCACCACAGACAACAGTTTCAAGTGAAATAAGTAACGTTTCGACAGAGTTACTTCTAGTCGATTCTTCCTTTTACCAATCAAACAATTTAGAACTTCCAGAGAATCACAGTAAACATAATTATTCATATCATGTCAAGAAATCACAACCTCGATTGCTCTCAACCAATACTCATGCACCGATTTCTTACACTAACCTTTATCGATCTCGTGAAAGAAAGAAACGTTCTTCAATTGGTGCATTATTATCTTCATTACAGCGTTCTAACTCACTGTCTTCAGCTTTGTCCAAACAGCAAAATAAAACTATTTCTGAAGGATCTCTTCGTTGTCGCTCAGCTTCTCCAGCTCCTACAAGAGAAACCATTACTCTACATAAGAGCATTGTTCCTAGCTGGATAAAAGAAGAAAACACTTCTGATATTTCTGACTCTATCTGGCAGCCAAAAGTTGATGGAATGTTAAACTTTCCAAGCTCATACAGTCTTCAAAGTGTGCCATCAGTTGGCCTTAAGTCTCAGCTGAATGCAGGTTCTCAAACAGGGATACAACTTACTGACCTGGCAACAAGCACTGTCTATACTCCTAGCCTAGTTACTAGTTCTCTAGGCATTGATGGTCTACATCACAGACCAATAACTAAGGAGCCACAGAAACATTCAACACCTCTGACCTACTTGAATAATAGGTCAACCACCAAACACCTACTTCAGAGTAAATGCTTGAGCAATGATTTGCAAACTGAGGAGTTTCTGAACAGTGTCACTCTACCACAAACAGCAAAGTTAAAGCAGTCTCTTGAAGATTTAACATTTTCATCTGAAAACTATCAATGCCACAGACCTGTTTCCCCCAGTTCATCAGATTCAAGTCTTGACACTCTGTCCCTACTTGCTGGTAGAACTAAACCTACTGTCTCATCAGGCATCAATGGAGGTAAGTCATCAATAAAACTACTTAGTATGTGTATAGTGGGATGTTTTTCATACTAATTTTTATGTATTGTCAATTATGTTTTCAATTTTTGTTAAATAGCATATGCTTGCTACATGATGTCATTGTTATTTCAAAAATATCTTTTTTTTTTTTTTCCAAAAATTGAAATTCTTAATACTTTGATTTCTTTCTTTGCTTTTATTTGATAGTATTGATTTTATTTTCAATTTTTTTTTCATTAGCATGTGTAGGAGGTCCTGGAGTAACATTCTCTCCAGATTATGAATCAGAAGGATTAGATGGGGATAGATCATGGGAGAAAGTTACTAATTAGTAAGTATCTTCTCTGTCATTTTTGTTGCTGGTACTGTGAAGAAACTTTTTTTTTTAACTTTGTCAGCTCATCAAATGCCAAATTACTCTTTCAGTAAAGCTCCAGTCCATATAGAAAACATTGAAACAGAAAACAGTGCACTCTCTACTAATGGTCAGATGGCTCATGAGGTAAAATATTAACTGAGTTATGTGTTTCTTCTCAAAGAGGTGTTTAGCTTGCCTTCTATTAAATCCAAGCATCCAAGACATTTTTTTTGGTGGGGGGGGGGGGGGGGGGGGGGTCAGACAAACAATTTTGCATGAGAATTGAAAAAAAAAAAATTTAAGGTATAGATTTTTAGTGATTAATATAATTAAAATAGGAAAAAAAACTTGTTTTAGTTTGGGGAACAAAATGTCAAATTTTACCTAGCAACATAGTGCACATTAAGGCACATAGATAGTAGCACAGTAGACCTGATAGTGTCTAAAAATTAAATAAACAACCTGACAAGCTTGAGATAAAAGAGTGAAGTTTAAAAGACTTTTAATCTGATTGTTGTTCATAACATACCTATATATCATGGAATCGTGTTCAGTTTTTTGTCCCATAGTGTAAGTCTTTTTAGTTTCTAGATAGTCAACATAAACTAAGCCTGTTGGACTGAAAAGAGCTGGCTTATTTGAATTTAGTAGTGTTTTCTTTAAAACTGTCTTGTCAGATAGTAATGTCATATTTAATCACTGTTTGCTACCTACAGAAATATTCAGCTAATTTATTTGTTTAACAAACTTTGGCTTACTTTTGGTTTGATTTTCATTTCTAGGATTTAAAAAAAAAATTGTCTGAAATATTTTTTGCAAAAACATTTCCTTTCAGTCTCTATTGATTATAAAATTTTGCTTGAAATGTTTTAATATATTATCAGATTAATTTCACTTATTTGTATTTCAAAGAACTTCCAAGGAACTTTTTCAGGACGAAAACAGCCAGGCAGCATGGAAGCATTGAAAAACATGCTTTTTAAATTACAAGCTGAAGAAAAGTCCACACGCAGTCAGCATACAAAGGTACTAGTCATTCTGATAAGTTGAAGTACACTATCAATATTGTTGGGTTCAGGTAACCAGTCCTATATCCACTAGGAACTGTCCTACATATATCTAGTATTATATCTGACATGTACTGTCTAGTCATATGTAATAATATCTGAGATGAACTATTTAGTCCTAGTAGAACTGCCTAGTAATCTCCATACAATTTATATCTGTCTGAATAGTATGTTTCCTTGTTATCCATGCTCTCTATCTTGTAAACAAATAGCATAAATTGTCAACTCTGCTGTTTTCAGCTCAAATTTCTTACTTTAAATTAAAAAAAATAAATTTACAAAATTCAATGAAAATAATTAATTAAAAGTGTCTTTGTATTAAATGTATTGTTCAGGCTGAAGAGAGATGTGAAGTAGAGTCTCAAAGTCTAACAGACAATGAAGTCAACTTACCAGCATTGCAAGATTATGATTTTAGTCAAGAACCTGGAGGTCATTCGCTAGAACAGTAAGTGTTATAGGTTGGATCTATGCAGCCAAAATACTATAAATTAGTTTGCGGTAGACATATGTTTATGTTTTTGTAATTATGTTGTAAATAATGCCTTCATCAACAACAATTCCAATTTTTAATTTTCCATATATGTTAACAATAAATCTAAAAGCGTCTCATCATTTTGTGATTTAGTATTTGCATCATTTCACAAAAAAACTTTTTTTTTTTGCAGGGCACTTATACATTTAAATCGTTTGAAAGAACTGGTCAAGAGTACACAAGTTGCTACTGGGTCAGCTTTAAAAATCTAAATGTATCCATTTTTGTGAATAATTTTAATGACATTAATTGTGAAAATTGAAAGAAAGAAAAAATTAAAAGTATTTTGATACTTGGCCATTTAAAAATGAAATTTCAGGAATGTAGTATAGCATGTTTTGTTTGATATTTTTATAAAGTGAATTGCTAGATCTATTACCATGTGGACTTCTGTTTGTATCAGTATCTGTGATTCAAAGCTGGATATCAAAATCTTTTAAAATGCCATCTATTCCATGTTGTTCTAGATAGATCACATTATCAAATACAGTTTCCTATGCAGTTGTGTTATACTTGTACATAATAAAGATTATTATTATTATTATTTCCTATTGGGATGATAGATTTAATGGATTTTTTTCCCTACATGAACATGATACACTCTATAATGAATAATACACAAAAAACAATCCATGATTGGGAATTCCAAACATTTGAATTAAATAAATGCAACAAGAATAATTATGTATTTGAATCACACTATTGAATTCACAATGAAATAGATTTGTTCAGCAAAACTAGATAAAATAACCAACTAATGAACCCTTCCACTCAATACTATTCTTTTTATACTATTTCACCAGTCCCTTAGATATTTCTAGAGAATGCACTGTTAGATCACATGAAGTTTCAAATCTAATTCCAGCTGTACTAGTCATTACTTTAAAGTTTAAATAAAGGAATACATAAATAATTGATGCCCTAAACTTTTCCCTTCTTAACAATACAAGAATATTTAGGGAATAACATCATTCAGATGACAATTTTCACTGGGAACAAGGTTCAAGGTTAGGTCATCTGTGCCTAATACTGTTGACAATCTAAACCCTAAACAGCTCTTCATCATGTATTACCTTTGAAAAACATATAGGGTCAGTCTGTACTGACCATTCAAGTGTTACCTCTTTGTATGCAATAAAACTGACCAATTGAACTCTAGTAGTGAAATTGCTGCCAGAGTAAAACTGAAAAGCAGCCATGATTGGGAATTCCAAACATTTGAATTAAATAAATCAACAAGAATAATTATGTATTTGAATCACACTATTCAGTATATTGTGACATGTTACATTGGATTGGATAACATTTGTGAAAGCAATGCTTAAGAATAAGGCAGTTTTTATAAGTATTTGTATGTTCAAGTTTATATCCATCTGTGCTACAAGAATTAAAAATGGAATCTATTGGCCAACATATTTATAAACAAGTAAATTATGTTTATATCTCTATTGCATGGCAAGGTCAAGGCTTGTCAGTTTTATGATTATTTCATCATAACAATACTGAAAAGAATGTGACTGAGAAACTGGTTCAGTCTACACACACATCTAATTTTAATCTCTGTTGCTTTTTAATATTTGATTTTTGGCACATCTTAAAATCAGAAACAACTGTATAGACTCCCATTGTAAATAAATCATTAGTGCCCTTAACTTATCTTGGTTAATATTTATATTCTTCCACTGAAAGATTGTTAGTTTAAAAGCCATTGTCTGGTGGCAAGGTGATTGACTTAAACAATCTCTAAAACTTGTAGCATATTGAACTCCTATAGCACTAGATGTATAAATACAACTTTTAGTAAAAAGTATTTCAAAAGGAAAACTGGACTTTTTAAACTTTTAACCTTCAAGTACTATATGCAAAAACTTAAACAATTACTAAGTTTAAATTGCATTAAGCACATTATTAGTATAATTTGTTTTGATTGCATCTACACCACATATCAGTTGGAATCAATTAGGGTGGTTGCAATAGTTTTTGTAAGCAACTGTATTTAAAATAACTTTTGGTTTTGAGAGCCTACTGCTTATATTAAATTTTAAAAATATGTTAAATACATTTTATTGTAGCATACATTTATTTCATGTAATTTGTTCATTTTTATTCCTACAGTATACTGATTTGATAACAGCACATAAGCATCAATGAATGTATTCAATTTATTTTATGTAAACATTAATGTTAGATTTCCAAGTCTCGAATTTTTACAATTTTGTTTTAATTGGTTACTGGAAATGATTTAAATAAAATAATATTTTTAGACTTCTCACTGTCTGTCAAAAAGGTTTTAAAACTTTATTTTAGAAACAAACTAATCTATTGTATATATGTATATATATATATATATAAACAAGACAATAACAATGTGTATACAATGACATAATAACTTTATTATCTCATGCAGCAGCAAAACACAGAATCAGAGCATGAAAAAAAAATTGATATGATTAAGCATCTGACTGAAAAAAAAAAAGCATTTAAATTGATAAACTATCTAGGAGAACTATACAAGATCAAAGTAAACACATCTGCTAAGTTACAAACTGATCAAAAAAAAATCAATTTTTACAAATAATTTTGTTGTATATTGTATTTGATTGTCTATTGATTTTGAAGCAAAACAATGCCAAAAATCTCCAGGGTTGGCATGAGTTAATGAAAGCACTCCTAAGGAAACATTCATAGGTTGTAATATCATATCACAGTTTACTTTCTCAACATGTCAAATTATTGACATGACCATTGCAAAAATGTACACAATGTACCAAAGGACTGATTACAATAAAGTTGTCACTTGAGTTAAAAAAAAAAAGTTTTTATGTAGTTTATAGTATTTTCAGTTTAATTAAAAAAAACATTTTAAAAAAAAATGTTACCAAATTAGAAATTTCAATTAAATTTGTATAGTCAAATTTTGTTATTACCTTTGAGATTTCTCTTTCTTCATATACAAATCTAATCATCTTAAATATAAAATTTGGTCTGTGCAGCATGTCTAACACTGCATTAAATTTTCACCCAATGAGATAAACAGGTCATGGTCATTAGAATGAATTCAACACAAGGAAGAATGTTTTTATTCTTTAATTCAAATATCTGAGGTGTATACTGGACAAATATCAAATCAAAACTATTAAGAGACACATTTCACAACAATTTTTCACAAACCATAAAATAAACTGAAGACTAGGGGTGAAACGTTCCAGCAGCCAAGTATCAGTAAATATCAATGTTGTGCTACACCTTCTATGATGATACAGTTCGGTCCAACAAATATATTTAATTTATGCACGCACCTGTGCACAAGAAATTTGTAGACATGACTTATATGTTTAAGAGCAATATCTAACCAATGGTTGCCCATGAAGGTGGGTTATAAATACTTTAAGATACTAATTAATATCAGTTTTGCAACATGAACTGAACTTTATTTCAGAATGAATTGTTTTCCCCCTACATGAAACAAAAGATGAAAAGTTGATGAAGGCAGCTGTTAGAAAAAAAGTTTGTGCAAGTACAGCTACTAAAGAAAAATAGAGAAATACACAAAATAAGGCAAAGTTGAACAATTAGATAACAAAATATCTGGTCCCATAAGTTCTTTTCAACAAAAAAAAATATTAAATACAGTAGTTCTATTAGATGTACATTGTAACACACTGAAAAAAAAATTTGAAACTGCCTTAAAGCAGACAGTATAAATGGAGAAAAAAATATTAAATACTTAACACTTCCCAATATAGAATCTACTGAGTTTTTTTTTTCCTTTTTCAATTTCAACTAAATCCATAAGTTCAATTAAGTGCTCAAAAGTGACAAAGGATACTGGAATTACAGGCAAAATGTATTTTTAAAAAAAATGGTTTGATCTCAATAACAAAAACTTTTGAGAATAATATTCATTTCAATTTTCCAGCATAATATATAATTGCTCATCAAATATGTACCTTTCAATTTAATGCACATATACAGAAGACATTTTCACATTATACTTATAAATAATATATTTACAAAGATGATCTACAATACATAATTTCTCTTCAGACTTGTGACTTAGAGAGCTCTGAAATAGAAACCACTCTATGATAAATACTGGTGATGATATATTATTTTTATAATGCATGTTTTTTTATTTATACAAAGAGTTAGATTAATACAATAAATTATTATTTTGTAACATCAAAACATTTAAAAAGTTTTTATTTCCTTTTAACACAACTTAAATATCCGAAAGACAAAATAAGATATACATACATTTTATTAGTAAAAAAACTAACATTTTAAAATCTAGATTTCTAGAATTTCACTTCAATATTAAATTTAGTATAGTTTGTAAAAATTGATATCTCCATAAAATGTCTAATACTTTCAATGTAATCTCTTTCTAGATAAAACCGTTAAACATGATTCTATTTTTTTTTTAAAAGTTAAACTTTTATTTTCAGTAAATTTAGACCTGTGCCCAGCCTTTGCCTATCTGAGGATCATAAAGAATTTTGTCA
The DNA here is from genome assembly GCA_030265305.1 of Biomphalaria pfeifferi. NCBI lineage: Eukaryota > Metazoa > Mollusca > Gastropoda > Planorbidae > Biomphalaria > Biomphalaria pfeifferi. The sequence goes on from JASAOG010000051.1 coordinate 2,125,301, forward strand.
GGCAATTCACAGGCCACGGCATTACAAAAAAAAAAAAATTGAAGAGTAAAGGGAAAACAATCCTCCACAAATTAATTATGCAAAGGATGAGCACAGGAGGAGGGGGTGTCACTGATTTAGACAGTAACATAAGTTACACTTAAAGGTGAAGTGATATTTTTAAAAAAAAGGTATATAAAGGTAATACATTTACTAAGTGTATTCAAAACTTAAGAAACTTGCTAAAATGTTTAAAAACACACTTTGTTTTGTACTTAGATGTCACTGGATGAAAAACAGTCTATACATATCTGAATTTTATGTAATGGGAGAGGTAGCCAATTTGTCAATCACTTGGCTTCCTAATGGAGAGGTCTCAAGTTCAAATCCCAGTGATTTTCAGGGTGACCCCCGAGTCCACCCAACTCTAATGGCTACCTGACTTACAGGCTGGGGAAATAAAGGTGATTGGCTATGCTGGCCATATGACAACCTTGTGAACTATCAACCATAATAACAGATAAGCTTTACATCGTCTGCCCCCCCCCCCGATCACAAGGTTTGAAAGGGGTGTACCTTCACTCTTTACCTGATCTTAGAATTTTAGTTGTGGGACTAAACTTTCATCTTTACTTGCAGCATCCATTAAATGCTCCACTTATGCTATGTGTTGATAAAACAAAATGACTAGGACACACATTTGTACAAAATTTAATAAAAATGAAACAAAAAAATGATCAAGGACAAAAAAAATAAAATAAATAATAATAAGGGGGGGGGGGGGGGGGGGGGGGGGAGTCTTCCAGGTTGACAACATTAAAAGACTGTCACAATATCAATAATGTTAATGTTTTTACAATACTGCTATGTCCAATGTATTTTATGTTGTAAATCAAACATTTCAATATATAATGTTTCAATTGGACAGAAGACTGCTGAATACATTTGTTTGTTCTGACAATTTGGAACAAGATATCAAAGAGACTAAATGCAAGAGAAAAAAAAAAAAACAAACACTTATAACAAAAGTAATGAAACATTGGTCAGTTCACAATATAAATATAAACAAAGTAGACAGGAGAGTAGATCAAATAGAAAATTAAAGTAAAAAATCCAAGAAAAAAAAATTCCAGGTGGCAATTTAAATTACATTAAAAGCAATGTTCAAAAATATAGAAATATAATGAAAGATCATTAATTTATTACAAAACTGATTTCCAAATGAACATCTTATTTATGAAGATGGTGCTAGAAGGAAAGAAAAAAAAAAAGGTTTGATTAAACAATTTAGTAAAAAAACAATAACAAAGACAGAACAACCAACCCAAGACATTGGACATTGTTTTGATTTGAATGGATTAATTGTGTATTATCAACTTTCCAATAATAATCTATTACAACCTACATATATTACAAAAGAATTGTTTTACATTTCAATGTTCTAATACCAGTTTTTGTTACACCATTAAAAAAAAAACAAAAAAACACTCAAGCCTATTAGGAATTGGTTGAATTCCATAATTTTTCAGTTATTTATATGATAATTAACAACCAAATTTTGATTAATGAACTATCACTCTGTTAAACAATATTGTTTTGACTATATTTTGCACTCCAGGTTACTTTATAATATCAAGGATGTATCCTGCAAAAACAGAATAATAATAAACCACAATATTAATTAGCATAGTTACTACAGAAAAATACTAAGTACTTGTTAGCATGGCTCACTTGACAAACATCTCCTGTAAAACTGTACACATTATAATTTACAAAGTCATGGAAATTTTGATTTGTATAAAATAAATAAATACTGCTAAATCTTGAACAAAGATAGATTTGACAAATGTTCAATGTTTCTGTAAATGAAGAGGGTGGCATAAATGCTTGGATAATCAACAATTCAAATGCATGATACAAATAAAAAGATAAATATAAAAAAAATATTTATTGGCCAAGAAGTGTACAAAATATTTATCCATCAGATCAGACTGTGGTTCAAAACTACAAATTTGTTGAATATAGAAAGCCACATTATAATTTTAAAATAAATTTAATAAAATACTATTTAAAATATCAAATATAAGTAGCTTTATCTTACTGTTGAAATTAACCAATACAGTTTAGAAACAATTGTATTGAATAATTCTTACAAAATCTGAAAAATCTTTTGTCCACGAACATGTAAATACCATTTAAAAAATGTACATTAAATTGTGAAGACTTTAGGATGAAAAAAAAAAAAACAAGACATTTCCATGTCAACAAAATATATTTACAAATGACAAGTATACAAATGACAATGTCAATATTAAAAAAAAAAAACAAGACAATTATATAAGTAATAGACATAATAAATTATTTTTAAAAAGTGAATGAAAAAAAAAAAAAGAATACAAATAAAATAATCAACGTTAGAAAGACTACAAACACTGGCAGAATGAAAGACAAGTGTTTATTCAATAACTTCTATCATGTTGATAATTTGATCTCTGCTCATGTTTTTGTGATGTGACCTTACATGGCTCCTCATGTTGTCCATACGGGTGCCTTTCTTGCCACAAAACTTACACGAGAATAAACGGCTAGGGGAGTGCACAGTGCGCACATGTTTGGTCAGATCTCCTCTTTTGAAAAATGCACTACCACAAACTTCACAAGCATGCGCCTTTTCATCTTTGTGAGTCCGCTTATGTGCACTACACTGGGACTGAGTATAAAAGGCCTTGCTGCAAATATCGCAGCGGAAGGTCAGTTTTTCTGGATCCAATGTGTGTAACTGCTCGTGGAGTTGAAGAGACATGGCATCTGGAAAACCTGCCCGGCAATATTCACAAAAGTGGCAACAGGCATGGGCAGCAACATAATGCAGCCGCAGCTGTTTGACAGATTTGAAAGATTTGAGACAGTGGCTACACTTGAGATTAGTGGTAGCTGATTCGTGCCTGGTCATGTGTTTACTGTACTCTATGTGGGTCTTGAATGTCAGACAGCATGCTTTACAGGAATATGTGCAACAGGCATCTTTGTGCTGACTCTCCACATGTGCATCCAAAGCTTCACTCAAAGCAAACTTCTCACCACACACCTGACAACCAATCAATGGATAGAACTGTGATGGAATGCCCAGGAAATTTTCTTGAGGAAGCGTGGCCATTTCAGAATCACTTCTTGAAGATGAGGCCGCCATTGTGTAATCAAAACTTTCCTCAGATTCTGATTTGACATTGGAACTTGATGCTGCTTCTTCAGATCCTAGTGACTTAGCAGAATGTTTAGGAGACTGGGGCTGCTGTGGCAGTTTCATCCCACTTGATTCCTCCTGCACCTGGCTGCTGTAGTTAGTTTGCAGTGAAGCAGGGAAAGATTGTGAGAAATCTGAAATGGACTGAGATGCAGGTGTGGCAACAGCACTGTTGGCTGCACTCTGTGCTGTTGAAGGTAAGGTGTAACTAGTTTCCGGTCCGTGTGATGCTTCCATATGAAGAATGAGCATGTTGCCAGTCAAAGTCCCAGACTGACATACAGAACAGGATCTTTCAAAAGCAACTCTGTGTTTCTCCATGTGTCTCATGAGAATATCTAATGTCATTGACTTGACACCACACAAAACGCACAGATGGGACTCTGGTCTCAGTTCACCTTCTTCATAATCTGGGTCCACCTGAGTTACATGCTCCTCTGCTAGAAGCCGCAAATATTGAGTATTTGACATTTTGTCAGCAGTGGCACCAACTTCATCGCTACCTTCTCTAGCACTTTTCTTAGCTTGCTCCAAGGCAGCTGCAGCCAACAAAGCTGCTTCTGTGCCAGCAGTTTGGGACTGGCTCTGCCTATAAATCTTATCAGCCTCCTCAGTGTGTTGTGTGTAGTCTCTGGATTGGACCAGTTCCCTCTGTGCTACATACTCCCACCTTAGACGCTCAGTGTCACGTTGATACTGCTGCATTTGTTGCTGGAGATAAGATTTTTCCATGATGCTGCGCTGGTAGGCCACCATTTGCCACTGCTGCTGCTGTCTGGCCAGCTCCTCTAAATCTTGTTGTCTAAACATTCCAACATTAGGATCTCTCATCTGAAACAAAGCTAACTGTGCCATTTGATTTTCTGTCATCCCACTGCCGTAGCTGCTATCATCTTCTTCTATAATTATAGGAGCAGTGGCTGTAAAAGTTAAAGAATAGCTTTAATAGAAGTCTTCATTTAAAATCAAATAGATACTGAAAATCCAAATGTTTCTAAAAGATAATGATAGACATTAAAAGTTATAAATTCTGCAGAATTCGATAACTTTATTGAACAATACTAATCACTTTGAAAAAATTTTAGGGGCTTGGTAGCCGAGTGGTAAAGTACTTGGCTTTTGAACCAAGGGGGTCTCAATATCAATCTGAGTGATAGAAGGGATTTTGGAATTTTAAGATTGTAGGATACCCTGGGTCCACCCAAGTCTAATGGGTACCAGACATTTGCTAGGGAAAGTAAAAATGGTTGGTTGTTGTGCTGGCCACAAGACACAGTAGTTAAACATCATCTGCTTCATATATTATAGAGCAAGGTCTGAAATGGGTGCCTTTACTTTTTTTTTAAGATTTTAGACACTAATTAACTGTGTATCTATAAAAGGAAATCTAGCTTAATTTACTTTTAAGTAAAAAGACCATTATATATATATATATGTGTGTGTGTGTCCTTCACAGAGAACATACCAATCCACCAACTCTTTATAGACTATAAAATGGCTTATGACAGTATCAGAAGGAAATACCTATATGACACTACAGGATTTTGGAATACCCAACAAGCTGACAAGACTTATACATATGACACTAAACAACTCAAAAAGCAAAGTCATAATACAAGGAGAACACTCACGGGAATTTAGGATTAAACGAGGATTAAGACAAGGAGACGCACTTTCCTGCATGCTTTTCAATTTAACACTGGAGAGAGTTATAAGAAATATACACATAAACACAAGCGGAACTATTAATAACTACTTCAGGAGAGAAAACACAGGTCCACAACCAACAGGAACGATATACAGCCAACCTCTACAATACCTTGCTTATGCCGATGACATTGCCTTATTGGGTAAAGAAACCTCTGACATTGCTAGAGCCTTCACACAACTAGAAGAAGCATCTCGACCAGCAGGACTTGAGGTCAATGACAGTAAAACCAAGTACATCACAATGACAAGAGACAATCAAACAGAGGGACAAAATATCAAAATCAAAGACCACGAATTTGAAAACGTCCAAACTTTCAAATATCTAGCTAGAAGTACTATTAATTTCAAATATGACCTACTAACAGAAATAAAGGAAAGAATAGCAGGAGGCAACTGGGCATTTTATAGCACCCACCATTTACTTAAGAGCAAAACGATTTCAAGAAAATAATATACAAAACCATAATAAGACCAGCAGCAATGTATGGAAGTGAGACCTAGACACTGACAAAGACATCTGAAAATTTACTTAACACTTGGGAAAGAAAAATTCTTAGGAAAATCTATGGTGCCATACAGGATGAAACAGGGTGGAGGACACACACTAACCATGAGATATATCAATTGTATGAAGACCCACCAATAGTGAACAAAATAAAAAAGAACAGACCACGTTGGGCAGGTCACCTTGAAAGAATATTAGACAACAGAGGGGCAAAAATCGTATACAGACAAAAACCAACAGGAAGGCGACCCAAAGGCAGACCCCGAATGCGATGGATAGATGATGTGGAAGCAGATCTGAAGCAGCTTGGGGTTAGGGCGTGGAGACAAAAGGCCCAGGAGAGATCTGAATGGAAGGATGTGTTAAAGCAGGCCAGAGCCCTCCATGGGCTGTAGCGCCACTGGGATGGATGGATGTGTCCCACAGAGAGACCTGCGCTCAATGGATTCAACGCTTTTAGTGGTGCCATGTTTCTCCCTTCAAAAGCTACGGTCTGCTGGCTTTTTCAGTGCATGGACCAAAAGTATGGAACTTACTCCCCATTGATCTCAGACAGACAATATGCTACACCACTTTTATGAACATTAAGATTTATCTGTTTAAAAATGTTTTAGATTAGTTTGTCATTTTAGCTGTCGTGTTTGTGTTTGTAATGTTATTACAGCACCTTGAGCCTACATTTTGTTTGTTAACAGCGCTTTATAAATAAAATTATTATTATTATATATACACGTGGGTTTTAAAACTCACAAAATTATAACTAGGTGTTTTAAGATTAAGCCCCACTAATTTAAGCTTAGCTAGGCTAGATCTAATTTTAACTGCCCATAGTTTAATAATGCTCCCTTTCTATAAAAAAAAAATCATAGCTAGCTGTCTCTTTGTTTGTAAAAATATTTTTTGTTTAAATACTGTTTTGATAATCTGTATTTTGCTACAAAAGGTTAGTGCTGTGATAATATGAAGGTCAACACACAGACTTTATTCTCATACACTGATATATTTTATAAAAGAGAAAAAGTTTAAGTTTAAACTATAAATGAACATGATAGGAACTATGGATTAACTTATTAATTTCATTCATAGCATAATATTAATTAGAAAGTTTCAAATTTTTTATTGCTACTATAGAAATAAATACATTATTAATCAGCTTTAGCATGGCCTGCAATGTGATGAGCTGAACATTTTATGATCACACTGATACACTTTTCTTATAATGGACTGGGAGAGATGTTCAACAAAATCATGATTTTCAATTTATTTTATAATAATATTAAAACTGTAAATTTAAATACCAGGCAAAATGGGCGAATAGGATTATTTTTTAAAGACTTGTTAGATTGATTTTTTTTTTGTCAAAATAATTACCTGTATGAGGAAGTAATTGAAGTCCTCCAGTGCTACTATCATCAGTAGCGCCAACAGAAATTCCAATCTTGTCATCAGGTTTCAAACCTTCATCGTCCCCATCAGTGGATGACATTGTCTTACGTCGCTTCCTTGGTGACTTCTTTCCCTGCAAGTCCGCCAGATCGTTGTCAAGCTTTCTTTTATACTCATCAACCTGACCAACAGGGAGAAAACCTATATCATCAACACTAGTGTCCAAATCAGTCTTGTGACTATTTTGCTGATCCAAGGGTAGCATAGAGTGAGGGTGAAATGTCATAGCCAGTTCAGAATCTCCATCGTCCTCAGATTCGCTCTCACCATCGCTTGATTTTTCAAATGAGTCACTCTCAGCTTTACTTTCATTCAACTTGTCATTGTGAGGTTCTGAATACTTGCTTTTGGGGTCGTCATATCCAGCATCTATCTTGCCACCATCTGAAGTGTCCAAGTGGGCATATTTTTCAACATCTTTCGGATTAGGATCTAGATTTATGACTTCATTTCCAAGGCTGGAAATAGGTTCAACAGGATTGGAGAGATATTCCTCCTTTTTGACTACATATCTGTCCATGCCATCTTCAAGCTTCATCTCCCCCATCTCTTTATATCTCTGCTGGTGTTCTTCTCTGTCGTCTGCTCTCTGGGCAATCTCATTCAATTTAATGGTGAAAATTTCATCTTTGTTGACAACAAGTGAAAGATTGCCTTCAAGACTAACAGAAATAATGCGTGTCCCTTGTGCTGTCTCATACAGTTCCAAGACAGCATCATAAAAAGACCGCCTGAGAAATTTTTCCATTATCAGCTTGCTGTATTGGTGTTTAGACATCTTAAGTGTTGGAACTTCTGAGGAACAAAAAAATTTACAGAAGTGTAAATATTTTTATGAAAAATGAAAAAACATGACATATTGTGACAAAATGGCAATATATGAATCAAACTTTAGACTGACAAAGCATATCAGGAAGATCAAAGTGTTTGAGCACCAAGCAGTACAGATGTCTCTCATCTAGCAAAAATGCTCACAGTGACACCACCTTGAAAATCCCACTAGAAGACTAGCTAAAAATCATGACTGACCCTACCTATTTATGGAAAACAAAGCATTTTATCTTAGTTTTATTAACCAGCATAATTTAGAGTTTTCTCTGATATATATTATAATAGATCTAGAATCTAGATTCTTTCATTTTGTGTATTAAATTTCTTCTGTAGGTCTAGATCTAGTGATTACTGATTACAAGTGAAATGTTAAATGTTTAGATCTCTACACTGACTACAGTTACTAAACTAGATGTTTAAACTTGTGTAATATTTATAACTTGAAAATAAATATGCCATATATATGCTCTCAATGTGGATGTTGGTTGGCTGCCTCTACAGTCTACACTGTACAGACTACAGTGTTTACATTCTAATTTAACACATTTTACATATATCTATATCTCTAAATCTATAATTTATTGTTTTAATTTCTAGAGATCTATCATCTAGATCTACTCATCTAGTATAGATTATAGATCTATACTTTAGAATCTATACTTTAAGTTTAGTCTTATAAATCTATAGTAGACTCTAGAGTCTAGAAGAGATTCTAGATCTAGATTTCTAGATGACACAGAAACGAAAAGATTTAATAAATGTATTGTGAATGCACAGTCCACATCCTAGTCAAGTTGCCAAGTCAAGTCCAAGACCAAGTGTATTCAACAACAAAACTTTCAAAAGAGAAAAACTTTTTGTTTTACAAATTTATAAATTATTGTAATAGACTTAAATAGAAAAGACAACAAATTTAGGGATCTAAGTTAAAATGAATAACTAACCATTAAATTGAATTGTTATTAATAATAATATTATTATTATTACAGATTATAAATAAATATTTATTTTAATTCTTAACAATATGAATAATAATTTAACTTTAAAGTTACATTAAAAACATGTTTTACATTTTTTAGTGATTTACAATGTGACATGTATATCAGTATCATAGCCAATAGACTGAAAAAATAGTCTAGTAGGTTGACTCAAAATCTATTCAATTCAATCATCAATGATAATGGATATTTAAAACCGTTTGTGTATGTGTGTTCTCGTTTTAAAAATTTAATTTAAAAAAATTAATGATTGATTATAATTATATCATAGTCATAATGAATAATGTATTTTATGGATTAGATCTATAGACTAGATAAGAAAGATAATCTATCTGTATTTTTCTTACTTTTTATAAAAGAATTCACGAAACCGTGAACGCTAGACATTTAACTCCAAATTCTACATTACGTAAAATGCATTTAATATAAACACCATTATTGAAAAACATGTATGTATAACTAGTATAAGTTTCAAAGCTTAGACGTCAGCCATTTTGAATTTATTTTCATTGCTGATTTACCTCCCTTGAGGGAAGAGACAAAGAACCAATAGGTGGATAAAGACCAGTTTATGTTTATTATTATTATTAGAGAGAGAGTATCTATATTTTTAAAATTTAGTTAGCTCAAGATCTAGATTTAATAGATCTTATACAAGTCTCATTATATTGAACTGAATTTTTTTAGACTTATATATGCAAAGAAAATAGGTGAATAAGGAAAGGCACTAAAAGATACATAAAAAATGGAAGTTGGAAAACGCACTATAATAGCTAGACAAATTAAAATTAAATGGTTCTACAACGCGCTAACATATATTTAAATGTTTTGAGTATCCAACGTTTAGTGCAAAGTTCTAATTATATATATATATAAAAGAATTAGAACTTTGTAGTAGGCTAATATTAATATATGTATATATTAATATAGTGATTAATGATTACAGGTGATATGTTTAGATCTCTACACTCTACACTGACTACAGTTACGACTAAACTAGATGTTTAAACCTTTGCAATATTTATAAAATGAAAATAAATATGCCATAATATGCTCTCAATGTGGATTAAATAATTTAGAATTTATCAACTAAATCTAAATCTAGAAATGTTTGGGTTACAAAATGTCCCAAATAATTTTTTTTTAAATTAATAACTTATGCCTGCAATTTTTTTTTATTTTTTTTTGGCATCCATTGAAAGTATTCTCTAAACAAAATTATTGAAACTCGAAGCAATTAAAAAAAACCCGCATTAGATGATTTTCCCCCAGTTATTATTATTATTTTAATATTTTACTTTAGAGTTCTGCCGAAAACTGGCAAAGCGTGTAGATCTATATGTAGGCCGCACATATGTTTATGATATGCCTATATGTATGTATGTGTTTATTACTTATAGAAATCAAAACCGCTTGACCAATCTTGTTAAAATTTGGGATCAATTTTTCTAAGATCACGGCAGAGATTTCAGTATATTTTAAAGCTCTCCCACAACCAGAAGTCTCAAAAGTAAAGTAGCAATTATACAATACTCTGAAAGACACAAAAATAAAGGCACATTCCTCGTCCCATATGCTAGGACAAATTTGTACAAATACTCCTTCTTCCCTAGTGCTATTAGAGCATGGAATGGGTTGCCTGAGCTAGCCAGAAAAACCAGTGACTTGGCAGAATTTAAGTCATTGGTTAATATGCATGACTAAATGCATGACGCGTAGGACGTAATCATCTTCTTTTTTGAAGTAACGTCTGTATTATATAAGATAAGATAAGAAGATAAATTAAAATACACATCAATCGAAAATTTTTAATAAATCTGGCTGGTAAACGACGGCGACCAGCAGGACTTCGTATAAATAACAGTAAAACCTAGTGTGTTCTAATGACAAGAGACGATCGGGCAGAAGAACAATAGATAATAGTACTGTCAACAAGTTTGAAAATTTAGAAACATTCAAATACCTAGGAAGTATTATAGACCTACATTCTAAAAATGATCTACTGTCATAAATAAAGGAACTAGGCCTACTAGCAGCATTCTATAGCACAGCCAGGATTTTTTTCGGGGGGGGGGGGGGTTGGCCTATACAGGCATATATATATATATATATATAATATTTTATATATATACTTCATCCTTTCGGAAGACGTTTATTGTACTCTAGAATAGGTTCTTCCTGGAGTTAGTGGGAAAAATGTAGACTCCCCGCCCTTGCCAGCAAGGTATTGAAAGCCTACAAAATGCATATTTTGAGGTATTTACAGTGAATTATCCTGATATTAAAAGTTCTATTTCAAAAACCTAATCTGCTATCTTACTTACTTAGATCCTCAAGCGCCGTTCGGCGCATTGGACGGCAAGCTACTTCCACAAAAACTGTCACTGGCAATGTCCAAAGTCTCTTCCCACCTGCTCTGAGGACCTCCATGAAAGTGTGGCTAGGATTTCCCTGTTTGCGCTTTCCTCGTAATAGCCTCTATGTCATCGCAACTATTATTATGCGTGATTCATTTTGTCGGAGAACATGTCCCGCAAACCTCATGCGACGCTCTGTCTCGACCTTAATAAGGGGTCGACTCCCAGTTCGGCATAGGATTTCTTTAATTGAGACCCGATCTCTATAACCGACTCCTAAAATCCGTCTTAGCCATCTTTATTGAGCCACATTTAGTCTTTTTTAATTTCGGCATAGAATAATGTTTGGTGCTGTACGAGATGACCTTTTTACATCATTTGCCCTATAGATCTAAGGTCTTAATGGGGTACTTCACTTTTTTAAATTTTACAAGATGAAACTTGATGGAAGACACGCACTATTCAAGAGATATATCAATTTTATGAAGACCCCTCTATAGTGACGCACATTTAAAAAGAAAAAAATTACGTTGGGCAGGTCAAATGGAAAGAAAGTCAGAGAACAGAGTAGCGAAAAAACAACAAAGGCAGGCGGCCCAAAGAAAGACAACGAATACGACGGATTGATGATGTAGAAGCAGATCTACAACAGCTAAGAATTTGGACACGGAGAAGAAAAGCACAGAAGATATCTGCATGGAGAGATGTGTTCAATCAGTCCAGGGCACAGAAGATATCTGCATGAAGAGATGTGTTGAATCAGTCCAGGGCTCTCCATGGGCTGTAGTGCTTACTACATAGGCTATTCATCTAATGCAGTGATGCCCAAACTACGGCCCGCGACGTGGTTTCATCCGGCCCGCCGAACATCGGAAAAAAATTAGGATTTCATTCTATCTAATGTATAATATTCATATTACTAATTTTTTACAGAACGTGTATTTTTGGCAAAAAAAGTTTACAGATATTTTGTTTCTCGGACTATGCCACTGCTTTCAAGAGCTGGTCATGTCCTTGACATCTTGGGTGTGTAGCACAGGGCATCGTTACTGCATTCTTTTGTTTCGTGTTCTTTTGGTATCAGTGCGAGTAAACTCTGAGTGTAGAAAATTGAAGAAAAAGTGGACAGATCTTTGCTTTTTTGTGTGTGTGGAACATGATAATAATCCAACATGTTTGATTTGTACAGAAAATGTGGCTGCTTTTAATTTTCTTGGTGCTTTTAAAGAGCATAACATAACAAAGATATAGTAAAAACATTTAAAACATTGTTGGTTTGAGCCGCAAAGAAAAAGATTGCCAATTCACGCCTAATTGAGTGAGTTGAGCCATTGACGAAAATATTTACCAAAAAGAGACAAGAAAATGAGTTGGCGGTAAGGGCAAACTACAGAATGGCTCACATTAGAGTTCAGAAATGAAGCGTAAAAAAAGTGCTTTCTAGCAGTGATGTAAGAAATTAGTGCTAAAAAATGCAAACGAAGCCGTCAGACTTTCTCGCAATACAGTCGCAAGGCGAGTAGAAGATATGGGTTCAAATCTTCAAAACTCAAAACTGAATGATACAATGCATGTTCCGACGGAGAAGCAGATTTCGAAATGTTTTTTTTAAATTAGGCCTACTCTGAGGAGTGCCCCGACTCATCTGCATTTGAAACTGACTGACTTACAAAGCCAGACGCCCCTACTTGAGAAATTTTGAGCGATGCAGACAATTGTTTTCTACTCCGCGTTGCCGACTAGAGCCACGAATTTGTAATAAACTATTTAAAATAGTTTATTCTCTCATTCATTTTTTTTCATCTTTTCATTAACGTGGCCCGCGACACGAGTGTCGGAAATTAAAATGGCCCGCAGACCGTGTCACTGATCTAATGTAATCTGCTTTTTTATTTCAAGCAGACGCTGGCCCTCTTTTTTTTTTTCATGTCTGTTAGCTGTACGTTACGGATGTTCATTCATAATTGAAGATTATTACACACTAGCCCAAACCTTCCACAGGACAGCTCAATAAATTACAACACCTACACTTGTCTGTTCTACGCTTCATCTCTGGGATGTCAATAATGTTGATGATCCCTTTTTTTTTCATTGAAAAACTGTGCCTCAAATTGGCATTAGCTAAAAAAAAACAACTTCGTTTTATAAGGGCATTAACAAAATTTACAATAACCCCGAGTACAAAGACCATTTTTTTTCTTTGGTATTGTTCGTGTTTTACTATAGTTCTTCCCCATATGGTCCTAACATTTTTGGTCCCTGCATTTTATTCGATACAGTTCTTTAGTTCAAAATGTATCGAAATCAGAACTAATCAAAAATTTACTCTAAACAAAAGATCTAGATTATTTCTAGATCTATGCAAATGCCTATAAAGCAGTTTGCGTATTTTTATTTTCAAACTGGTATCTAGTTATACTCAAGATTACTCTGGACCCTCATTAACATTATTAGTTCATCCATACAAGTCATAAAACGTTAGCATTACATTCAAAGACACGAGTGGGAAGGCCTGATCATTAGAGATAACTCCATTCATTATCACCAACTGGGAAATTAATATTTTATTTTTACAGAACTCAATAAACAAGACAAAAAAAATTCTGATTTTATTTTACTGCACATTTATTCTTTAAAAACAAAAACAACAAAAAAGTGACAGAAAAACAATGGCTTAGAATCAAAAGCTTTACAATAACAAAAACAAACAAATGTACAGTGTTATTTGGTAGTTAAACATGTTTGTTTGGAGTGTTTAAGAACTCTAGGCAACTCAATACAATTTACTAGATCTAGTTTCTAGAAAAGTATAAACACATAGCAATTACATCTTACTGTAAATTTGACCAGCCAATTCATTAAAATATTAGCTTTGAGCAGGACAAATGCATTTGCTTAATTGTCAGATTTGCAGGCTTTTTTTAACATTAGAAATGTTTGAAAACATAATAACATGCTTATTAAGTGCTTCCACATTGACTTTTTTAGACTGAAAAATTATTTATACAATTAAAAAAAAACAGTACGTGAAACTATAAAAGCTTTCAGATTAACTATAAATACTTCACATTCATTAGAATTTGCTTAACATTAAGGCAGCAAAAGTTTGACATTTTTTTATCACAGAAAAATACAGAAAAGAATCTAATTTCAGTTATACTAAGTTATAGTATTTTAAAATGTTTTCCAGTGTCTGTTCTACCTTGTATCAGTTGCAAGTTAATAACTTAGTACTTCTTTCAGTATGATGGTTTTCTACATTTTGAAAACAAGCCAAGACCAAAAAAAATAAATTTTAATGACATAATGACAACTGAATACAGTTAATAGACACACCAGAAAGCCAAAACCTAAATGCATGTCATTGTATTTAGACATGAACATTTTTCTCTCCTTTTTTGGCAAGATCAAACAGAATTATAATCTTGTAAACACTAGGGGCTGGAGATAAAATCTGAGACCACTTTAATAAATGCAGGTAACATTTATCAAAAGCAATAACTTGAATTATGTACATGTATGTAATTAAAAACATTGCTAGAATGTTTTTAGTTTAAATTATCAGTTGTAACAATCATATTTGTAATACATAAATTTTTTGTCTCTGATTAACCAGACAGCTTATAATTGGCACATGATCCAAGCTAGGGGAAAAAAAAGATTAGAAAAACAAGTAAACAAAAATGTTAAGTACATCATTAGTCATTCAAAAGAGACGAGAGAATTGCTTTATTATGTACGATATAAAAAAAAATGATCAGATAACTTCATGTGAAAGTGTATATATTATTTTAAATTTATATTTAGTGCATACATTTTTCTTTTTTTTTTTTAGATAGTAAAAAAAAAAAGGTGAAAGACAATAGACGATTCATTGCATCGACAGTCAGTGTTTTAAGTTGCTTTTTTTTTAACTTGAAGTTAACAAGAGCTTATGAAGACTTTGTTGACAGGGCTGAAATGGATTGTTTCATAACACAAAGCCCTAACTTCCCAGCATTGCTGAAGCAGGAAGCCAACATCCCAGGGTAGAGCAAGTAACTATAGATAATTTAGGGCCAAACCATATTGACACACCCAAATTACATAAAAATTAGCCTAATGAAAAATAAAGTTCAGATCCTAGAAGCTTTGATAAACGCCGACATTTCTGTTGGCATTGTAAAAAAAAAATGTATAAAAATTACATGAGCAAAAATACAAATACTGCTACAATGTGCACAACACTAATCATGTTCTTCTGAGTTGCACATTACTTAATGCTTAATCAGCTAAGGTAATGGATTGAAATACTTGGTAACTGATGATGCTAAAAGTGGAGTTGATATTTTAGAAAGAAACAAAAAAAAAATATATTTGCACCAGAGATTTGCTAAGACTACAGTGCACAATGTCAACACATAAAGCACAGTCATTGATAAATTAGTTCTAATTGGTCTTTTTTAAATTGGGAAAAACAAACTGATTTCAGTCTACACTTCCAGTCTGTAAGCTGGAAGGCTAGTTTCTAGGTCCTGTAGCTGGATAGTGCATCTGCTAACAGCTGGGGTCAAATCAATTCGCAACTCCTGCAATTTTTCTTTGTGCAGCCCAAACCAGTGGCGAAGGGATTCACTTTCATAAGTTGGAATGAGAGTTACCTCTAATTCTTTTTGCTCCCAAGTGGCTTTAGCCTCCATCAGGGAGGACAATAACTCAGTATTTGGGGAGAGAGCGCTTATCACATAATAACGAGCACGAACCCTTTTAAAAAATTCAATGTCACTATAGGCAGGATCGCCATGGTTAGGTATGTATGTCAGATCTACGTAATAGGGAGTCATTGGAGGTAGTGGGGGTAGTTTAGAACTCAAAGGAGATGATCGGCTTGAGCCTGTTGGAGGTCTCTTAGAAGCTGTGCCTGGGCGTGCTGGTGCACTTCTGCTAGACGCAGGTGCAGTAGCTGGACGCTTTTTAGATTCCTCAATTTTCCCACCGCGACCTGTTGATGCTTTAGCAGTCATGGACAAGCGCTTATCTACTCCATTGGATTTCTGAGGTGATGTGGCACCAGTTTCATGAATTGGGGATGGTAAACCCATAGGAGGCCCCCATTTCTCTTCTGGATTAAAAGTATCCTCTTTCAAATCATCCTCACTTTCTACACTTTCCATAGGTTCATAAGATAACTGTTCTGATGACTTGTCTTCACCAATAATGAAAGGGTTGAGACCAGATTCCTGAAAACCTTGGGTAATTTCACTTGTGGATTCTGGAAGTGTTCCATTTATTTTGAGTACGCCAACAGATTCATCAACATCCTTGTCATCATCAGAACAAACTTCATTTGGTGACTGACCATCAGGACTATCTCCATCAATGGAATCTTCCTCATGGACTTCCTCTGAAATGGATTCACCTTGGTCCAACACAGCTGGCTGAGAGTTGACACTGGAGTTATCATCCACTTCAGCATCTTCAAACTGTCTTTCAGCTGAGATTCTGGAATCACTTTTTACCTCTTCAATTTCATCTGTCTCTTGGCTTTCAGATGCATTGGTGTCTTCTGATTGACTAGAAATAGTATCCTGGATTTGTTCTATGATAGGGCTTTCATTGTATTTCTCCGCATTGTCTTCAACTTCCACCAGACTATTATGGCTGACATTGTTCTCATCCTCCTGGTCCTCTTCATCAACTTCTTGGATCCCACCCATATCTCTACCATTGCTGGAGTCATGAATGCCATACTGAATATTCTGCTCCATAGAAGGTTGGCTAGCATGCTGTACAGGTTCAGGGCCATCATGTGCAAATACAGGAGTTTCAAAACTTCCAGTTGCTTGTCTTGCAGCACTGTAAGTGTAATCGGACTGCTCTTCTGGAATAGGTTCAGGCGATGATGGAATTTCCTGCGCAGGATCTGAATACGAGATATTCTCTTTGTTGCTTTCAAAGTCTTGCAGTTCCTCCTCAGCACGGCTAAACTCCGATAGCTCTTGCTCATCAGATTCAATTTTGGAGCTGTAATCTGGCATAGTTTCAGAATCTTGGCTAGGTGATTCCAATATGATAGGAGGTTCAGGTAGAGCCTGAGGTTTTACTTCCTCTTCTTCAGCTTCAAAGTGATCACCCCCATTCACTTGATTTTGTTGAGATTCATTCATTAATTTGTCAACTGGTGAAGAGACTGTTATGTCAACTGATGACACTTTCTCCTGAGTTGGTTCAATTGGATTTGCAACATCTTTGACAATAATCAGTTCCTGTTCAGCTTCAGATTGGCAATCAACATGATTGCTTACGGGAATCTGGTCTTCATTAACTGATTGAGGCAGAGCTGCAGCACTGTCAGAGGCATCTGAAGCTTTTGCCTTTACTGGTGATTTAATAGGAGAAGTTTTTGGAGGAGATGGAGATTTTGATAAAGATTTGGATTTTGTGGGAGATGAAGCTTTGACTGGTGAAGTTGGCCTTTTAGTAGGACTAGCTGATGTGGGTCTAGATGAAGGTTTGCCTTTTTGATCTCTTTCTGTTTTTTTTGTGTCATTATCAGCAGACTTTTCCCTTGTAGTAAGTTTCTTTTTGTTTGTTTCTTCTTTAATTGTTTTGACAGCCTTTGTTGGAGAAGTTACAGTCCTTTTGATTGGTTCAGATCTAGTGGCACTTACTGGTTTGTTGGCTAGATCAGATCGTGTACTCGTAGTAGATTTAACCGGCCGAGATGATCCAGGTTTGGCAGCCCCAGCAAGTGGTTTCTTTACTGGGGGTGGTTTGATTAAATCTCTATTAGTGCAGGCAGCAAGCTTTAAATAGCCAAAGCTTTTGACTTTTTCTAAGCCTTCAATCACCTTGTGTTGAGGAGCATTTCCTGGTAAAAAAATTCTAACAATTTTTTCATCCAGATTATAAGGCTTCCAGACAAGCAAAGCACAGACAGATAAAACATTTTGCATGGGGAAAGGACCACTGGTGCCCAAATTGACTGAATGTTTGCTCCAAGCCTGATAAAACTCTTTCAGTTCTTTGGAATCAGCTACAGGGTTAAGAACATACATATCCAGGGAACCATGCCCCAATTTATGATACAAATTAATTGGCTCGCACGTTTCACCAGTAGCACTACGAAGACAAGGCTGGGGACTTATGCCTAACTGTTTAGCCATCTGGGTCATTTTACAAGCTTCTTCTGCTAAGTTTATTAACAGACTGGACTGTAAAGGGGCAGTGTCTCCTTCTCCCCCAACAGAACCTACAACAGTATTAAAGTACAGGTAGCCTATCTGGGGGTGAATATTCTCTAAGCTTTTTCTTTGCAACACTGTATTTAAACCAAAGATATTATCAGTACCTAGATGGGTCATCAACATAGCATCTACCCTATCTAAATGTCTAGCAAAGTCCCAGAAACAAGCACGCCTATTGAAGCCACCATTGACAAGTAAATTAAAACCATTGATTCCAAAAAGAGCCGAGTCTCCCTGGCACCCTGGAAAAATGTAGAGGGTTGGGCGTGTGAAGCCTATGTTTCCAAACTGTTCTGAAGCTTGTAGGAGGTTTGTGATGGGAACCACTTTGAGGAAGCTTCCAATGTAGGCAGTGAATTGTACAACCCCATGGATGTTATCTAGTTTCTCTTGTGGGTTGAGTTGTATCCTCAGGTGACTGGTAAAGTCTGCCTTGCTGATGCTGGTGCCCCAGTTTGAGTCGGCCAATGTGTGAATAGTTAAGTTAGCTTCTATATTCTGTTTCAACGCATTCTCAACATCAACATTTTTGAAAATCTAAAAAAAAAAATGGACCAAAAGACATTTTCATTTAATATTAAATTAAATATCTGGGTCCAGGCAGTCTGAGCATTCTATAATAGATAAATGCTTTACTGGTATTGTAACAACTTCTCTCTCAAAAAACTATAAAGAGTTAATGTGTTTGAAAATCAAAACATGTACTTCAAAAGTATGAGCCACATTTCTGTTTGTTTCACTGATTATTAAAGTTTATACAGAAGAAACTGTTTATTAAACTTTGTACATGACGCCCACCAAAAAATGCTTGAAAAGCAATTGAGAGAAAGCTGTAAAATGTTTTACATGTTTCGGATGTTCCTCCAGGTTGAAGATAATTACTTCCTAGTTCAAACCTCCCGCAGGACGACGGGGGATGGGAGTGGGCAGGGTTTGAACCTGGGACCATCAATAAATCAGAATGACAGTCCAGTGCGCAAACCGCACGATCAGGCAGCTGAATCACTGCTGAGTTCTTAAGCAAGAACAACCAGATGAGGAGCAATGCTTAGAGGAAGAGAATGTTTAGCAATTAAACTGCATATTGAGGCTTCCTTAAGTGACTTTTTCATGCTGATACAAGTTGTTTACAAGAAGTGAATCTCTACCACACTGGGCTTTTAAAGCATTAGTAATGATTAGTTATTAGTTAGATATAGAAATTTTTTTTTTATATATTTCTCAATATAGATCTAGTATGTCTATAATCTAGATCTACTTAAATCTTATAACTTTGATCTACATCTCTAATGACCCTAGATCTAATATATTATTATTAGATCTATTTTCTATCAGATTTATACTCAGTAACTCACTATAGTGTCTACATGTAAAGTGATGGTCTGTAAAATAGGCCTACATCTAATCTAGATCTTATAATTCTTAAAATGGATCTAGATGTCTAAATCTAATCCCATTTGAGATCGTGGAAGTTGGCAGGCAGGGTTCAAATTAGACAAATCTAGGGGCCATCGTAACAACAGAGTACAAATTAATAGTGCAGGCATATGATAATGATTTTATAAATCATAAATGATACTCTCAACTCTGATACTTTTCTAGACTTTTCAAAAGCTGGCAAGCAGCCATTGAAGTCTAGACATTCTAGAATCAAATAAAAGAAACTAGATATCTTATCTAGAATATATCTATCTAGACTGATTCTAACCAATCTAGTCTAGACCTAGATTTGTAAGACAATACAATAACACAAGATTTAAAAAAAAATAGAACTTTGTGTCAATAGACAGAATGTACGCATGTTAAAAAGAAATCAAATCCTATTTCACATTCTTCAGAAAATGGAAAAATAATAAAATCTTATTTTTTTCCTCATAAATTTCGGATTTTTTGCTAGAAAATCGGATCAGAAGAAAATTTTGGAATTCTGAAAATTTTCAGAAAATTCCCATCACTGTCTTTAGAGAATGACTTAATAACCCACTTTGAAATGTTGCATTGTAATACCTGTAGTTAAAACAAAGAAATGTAAAACTAATTTATTTGGGTAAATAATGATTCATCTTATTAAATAAAACATTACCTGTGCTAAATTGTTAAAAGCAAAAGTGTCATCTTGCAATACCCAAGCACCTGAGCCTTGGAAAGCATTTCCAGCGTATATGATGAATTTTGTCTCCGATGGACTTAGCAAAAGTTTCTGTAGAGAATGAAAAGAAATTAATTACTATCAACCAGGCTATGAATTTGATGCATGCTGTAAATATGTCTAAGAATTGACAATGCATTATAAAAAGATATGAACCTTAATGGAGTTTTTCACTGTTTGTGACAGAGGATTTATCAATATTTCCACTGCTATTTTGTCAGACTGGTGCTGTATTACTCTTTCCCCTGAAAACAAAATGATGAAATCAGAAACATTGCAATATATGTCTGCACAATTATACTAGTATATTGTAAATGCTTGTCTACTGTGCTGATTTGAATGTAATACTAAGGTATTCAGCAGAAATTAGTTTAAGCCAATATACAATTTGTTTAGATAAAGTATTGATTTACAATGGTCAAATTAGTACTAACACTATTTCCACACTTTCTAATAGAAATATTTGTGATTATATTGGGTTTTTAAATGCTTCATTCATGCCAAGCATACAAACTGCATCTGTGACCATGCAAAAGAATTTAAATATTGTTATTCCTGTGACCATTTTTTTCCCCAATGTGATATATGTTTATATATAAAGTACATTGAACTTAGAACATAACAGATTGTTAAACAAATAACTCACGTCACACATTTAATAAAAGATTAGCATGATAGATACAGTAATCATTTTTTATAACACTTGAACAAGTCAAAGATTATATTCACATACTCAATGCAGCATTTAGCTTCAACTGAACCAAAGGACTACAAGTGAGCAACATACAAAATATCACAAACACATACAAAATATCAAAGAGACACTAAAAAGAATGTCAGAAGAGTAGCTAATGTCTTATTCAGAATGAGAAGATAATCTTACCTAAACTTAGATCATTTTTAGTGTACACATCTTTTTTTTTTTTTTAAAGAACAGTTTAGAAACTGCAGTTTAAAAAGCCAACGAAAGAAACTGAGTGTTTAAGAAATTTTTTTTTGTTCTAAAGGTACTAAAAGTAAATATTTATATTTTTAAACAATACATATTTTTCTATTTAAATTTTGTTTTTAGTATTATAACAATTTTTAACAAATTGTCAGATTTGGAGCTATTGGGTTAAATAAAAACGCATAAAAACAAAGAATTTACTGGGAAATCAACAATCTATAACAGCATTGTCAATTTGGGGTAAACCTCTGACAGTACTCTCAAGACCAGTTGATGGTAATAAAAAAAAAGGCCATAATGGCAGTTAAGGAGCTCTAAAGCACAGAGAACACATGTATAATGATATAGGCTCAAAACAAAACATGCTTTCTATATGTTAAATCACAACATTAAATAAACAAGCATACATTTGTCAAGCTAATTAAATTTAAATTTGTGAAAACAAAATAAAACAGAAAATACTAAAAAACAACAACTCGAAACTAGAAAAAAAAAACAACTATTGACAACAAGGTGAATGATGAAGGAATACATGGCCGTTGTATTACCTGGCTTGTTGCGAGCTACTGGGATGAAGAAATGGAATGGATGGTTGGATGGACATGTTTCTAAAAACTTACAATAGTTACAAACAACATCAAGTTTCATATTAGTTAGTGTCTTACAGAAAATGTTTAAAAGAAAAAAAAGGAGACTACATCATTTATTACACAAGTCATTGGTAAACTTTGTACTTTTGGCTATAACTATAAACAGAATGTAAGAATAGCAAAAAACTTACCATTGCTGCCTTCTTCCCCTAAGGAGGCTCTATTAGCAATCTGTGCCAACTCTTCATTGATGTTAATCCCTGTTTCTTCAGTATCCCAGCATTTGAATCCTGTTAAAAAAAAACAACAATTATAACAAAATATGAAATCATGAATGTTGTATTACAAAAACAAGCACAATTATTTTTATAATAAGTCCTGTAAATTTGTTTATGTTTTGAGGGGAAAAAAATGGTTGGTCCTTGTGATATCCATATAAACAACCTTTTACGCTATTGTTCACAGAAATGCAAATTAAACATCACTTGCCACATATGAAAGCAACAATGGCTGTTTTGAGCTTGTTGAAAAATGGGTCTACTTCATTGTACTCTTTACTATAACAACTAAATGTCTAGAATTGTAATTAGAGCATGTTTGAATGGGCATACATTTCACAGAAGGTGAAAGTATAAATTCATCATGGCCAACAAATTCGTTAAAGAGAAAATACAAATGGCATTGCTGCAGGACATTGACAGACTGGCCAAAAAGCAGCTGCTGAGAATGTATTCTAAACGGCCAACTTAGGACTTCACTAACAGGATAAGTAACTTTAAAGAAATCCATATTATTCAGTCTCATTGTTGAAGTTCAATTCAAACTCTTTAATTCAAAGTCATCTCCTATTCCATGTCACTTCGAATTAAGTGGATTACAGTGTATATAAAGAAATAATTTTAACGCAATTATGTGCTTTCAGTTATGTCGGGGCGTGGTGGCTGGCCACTTGACACCCTCATTAACAGTCAGTCAATGAAAAAGATGACCTTTACATCATCTGTCCTTAAATTGAAAGATCTGAAAGGGGTACTGTACTTTTGTTTTATTTCAGTTGTCATTAAATACACAACCTGATCACATGATTTAGTTCTCTTTAAAAAGCACTTTTATCACAAAATACTTGAAGTTATATCTGAAAAAAGAAAGACACTTTAAGAACTACAGTGGATATTAACTTATGCTTCAATAGAAGTGCATATTCCAACTAGAATGCAGCTGCTGAATTAAGAACAAAATCTAATTTTTTTTACTATGTTTGTTCATACCCCCAATCACAGTGCCATTATAACTTATTAACCCTTAAAGTGCTGAGCTGTTTTACAATAAGTGCACACAAAATGGAATTACAATTCTGATGTTTAGAGGCTAAACCACCACACATGTTTTAAGGGTTAATATAGGGACTTTAAAAGCCCCTCCACCCAAAAAAAAAATATAAAGATGTGCTATTTTGTTTTTGTTTTGATTAAGCTTGAAAAAGGTGAATGCTTCACATTAATGTGACAAGAACTAGTCTCCACAATTGCACACTCTGTGGGGGAAAAATGGCTCAAAGTGGTTGTTTTCCATTGAATGAACAGAAAAATGCTTTAAAGTATGTCTTTAATAATGTACAAGTAGCTAGACTACCTAGCACTGGTAGCCACTGGCTAAACAAAAGTTTAAACAAAAGCCTGAATGCCTATTTAGGATATGTATCTCCCTTTGAACTAAAAATATTTATTTTAGTAATAGAGGCAAAAAGCGTAACCTCGAAACTTTGAAGTGTTTGCATGTTAATTGCTTATTAAACTTGTTAAATGACCCCCCCCCCCCCCAAACAGCACATCTGTATTGACAACAAACAAGCTTCAAGTTAACTTATAGACAGAGAGATGTGTAGTGATAAAAGCGCTAATCAATGCTGGCAATAAGGTGTGTGTTTAAATCAATCTTCCAGCAGACTAGCATTTAGATCTACTATCTCGGAAGACCTGGAGTTAGGTTTTCATTTTGCTAACACGTCTGAGTCACCAGCCAAGTAATCGATGAAGTCCAGGCTTGTCATTTAGCAGCGTTGACGATCACGATACTTCCCCTCTCCACTTTTTCCCGTATACACCTGTACCCAATAAACGCCTGGCGAGGGATCAAATCAATTCACTGGTTTAAATAGACATCATTTTGGATGTTTGTTTTTTTTTTATAGGCGATGCAATGTACACGGTGCGCCCAATTAGCCAATCTGACATATTCATGACAGCCAAAATATGACGGAAATACATGCTTAATCTGGCATCTTTCCGACCTGTCACGTGATATATTGGTACATTCTCTGGTTTCCAGCCAAAGTCAAAGCTATTTTCATATATTCCATCAAAGTTCTGGGCTTCTAAAACTTGTTTTAAAACGTCATGGTATAAAGCTCCCCCCCCCCCCCCCTCTTTTCTCCTAACCCGAAAAATGACCGAAATCAATTTAAGAATACGATGTAGCATAATAACGGTGCTTCTGGTTGATGCAGTCGTGAAATTATGCCAGTAAGGGAATGCCCCGTGGCTGATAGTGTCAGTTGTTCTAGGTTAGCAACAAGAAGCCGGGCGAGACGTGTTTATACCGTAGACGTAAACAAAGGCGGTGTAAGGCATGTGTGTTACTTGCGTGCTGAACACGCACGTGTCATATATTAGTAGATAAGTGACAGCGCATTGAGGAACTGCCAAGTCAGTGACATTTACACAAATCCAAGCGCATTGAGATTGGGCATGTTTGTCGTCACTCAAGATAGACACTAGTTTTAAGTTTGCTCCTTAAATAATTACCTATGCCTATAGTGATCTTTGGCCTAACTAGGTTCTCCAATGCTGCTGTGTCAGTCAGGGTTAGTGCAGAGATTAAGGTTACCAGGATCGGAATGACCATGTGAACTATTGAGACAATAGCATTGCTCTAACAAAAGTTGTCATACTGTTATGGCATACATCGTGTTTCTATTTAACCCCTTACAAAGACTAAGTATTTCACAAACACCCTAAGGCCTATATTTCTTTCAGTTATAAAATTCAAGTAGAATGTAAACTAAGATAACTATATAACCGGACACTGCGATATAAATTAGTATCTATGTTCCTTAAAGCTACGTGGTAGTGCTTGACAGTCTCCCATATACATTTAGTTGTCTCCCATATACATTTAGTTATGACTCATTATGGTTGAGGATTAGAGTATGCGTAAATGCTGATTTCAACAGCTGGTCTTTCCTATTAAATGTTTCAAACCATGGGCCGGGAGCCAGTGCTTTTAACTTGAGAGAACTGAATGACCAATTCCAGCCGTAAACATAGATTAGTTCTAATTAAAGATTTGTGTCCTGGATAACAATCGATTTAGCATGTTACAAAAATAGATTGGGTTTGTAGTAGGCACACTAATTAATATTATATGAATACCGGGATACATTGATGAAATGATTTGATTCTTTACAAATCAATCAAACTATGCTAGATCAGCGATTTACGTACTGGAAAACTTCACCGAGAGTTAGCTGGTACTTAGATTTAGTACGAATGTTCAGCAAAGTTGAAATACAAAAGCGTCTGAGGTGTGAAATATGTTAAAGAAATGCTGCACCGAACAAAGCGTTCCACGATATTTCATTAATTAAACAAATGCACACACAAACAATGTTCTAGGACTACATTCTTTACACACACACACACAGTGCTACGCCTAAAGCTATGACAGACACTTTTCATAGTGACACAAGTCGGTGCCAACAGTGAGCGCTGCTTCTGTCTACGTCATTCGTCAGTGACCCATTCTGGAGCTCCTTACAAGCGTGTTACAAGTGGAGGCCTACATCCAGCAAGGCTAACATCAGTATGACACACATTTGTGTGATTACAAGCAAACCTGAGGGAGCAACGCAGTCCATTGGCTTTGGGGGGGGGGGGGGGGGGGGGGGGGGGGAACACTAGTGAATATTTGACAAATATTGTCTCTACCTATCCTTCGGTCTAAATGTTTCTATAGACTGGCTGTAAGTATTCATGTGTATGTATGTACACTTACACCATTGGAAGATGTTTGTAATGTGTTTTCAATGTATCAAGTAGAGTAGTGTTGCGGGTGAGGGAGGGAGAGAGGAGGGGAAAGGATATCCTTCAACTGGCAATCAAAACCGGTTCAAGTCGGAATCGGTTTTCCTCTATTGCATCTATCCATTTTATGGACACGTTTTGATTTTTTAGCAATGGGAATGAATTGACAATGTACAGTGCAGGTCAAGATACAGGGCCAGCCTTAGGGCACTGCAACCTATGCGGCCGCATAAGCCCCGTGCTAACACTAGGAGTTGTAAATTATTAAATTAAATCATTTTAACTTAACAGGGTTTCCGCTGCTTCGTGATTTTTCCAGGAGCTCCTGGAAATCTAAAATTATTAAAATATCCTGAAAAGTCACAAAAAAAAAACGTCCTTAAAAATAGACAAAATTGTCCTTTTGACGGTGCCATTTAATATGGAAAACGCCAATCCTACTCGCGATTAAAACAAAAAACGGCAATGTCAACTTTCATTTAATAAAAATAATAAGGCGAATTTTAACCAAAACATAAAGTCCAAATACTTTATTTACTGTAATAGTCAGTGGCATGTAAATATAGATCTAAATCTATCTCGATCTCTTTAAAAAATCAAAAGCGATATTTTGCTAGTCGATAGTCAAAAAGCAGATCTGTATGTTTATCGGCGGATTGCAGATGGCTCGTAATTTAATTTGACCATGGTTTTGTACTTAGTAAAGTATGAACAAAATGCAAAGACGTATTTATTTTCAAACAAAAAAATCTTAATTTTCACTTGTTATCCTTATTTTTATCCAGACTAGGCCCCGTGCAATCCGTTTCGCATAGGGCCCCGCAATCTGTAGGACCGGCCCTGTCAGGATATGACTACTTCAAAAGGGAAGGTAATCAAGAACAAAGACCTTTAAATAACACACGAACAATATATATGTATATATATATATATATATAATTATATATAATTTATATATTTTAACGCACGAACCTTCCCGTGTTTAGTTCTTACAGCGGGATAGCATTTTGTATTGAAACGTGCATGCATGTGACATATGGAATGAACGCAGTTTTGAGGAGAGAATTGAATAGGGTGAAATAATGGAGCATTCTAATCAGGACACAAAGCCACGGACTTTCCTTGACAAAGTGAACCGTGACCTTCGTGACCCTAATACGTGGGCCATCACAAAACTATCTTAATCCCACCACAAGTCTGGGTGTAGACAAGATTCACCACTAGAATCTGGGGAGAATATACTTGGAAAAACAAATAAAGCTTATAATTGATACAATAGTATACGGATAGATAGATAGTGGTAGCAGACCAAGTTTCGCATTTCACGAATGATAAAAGATTTCTAACGATGATCGTTTATTGCACATCTGATTATAATCATATTAAAAGACGCCGGGCAGCACTTCACGGTGCTATGGATTCATTATAGATATAGAGAGAAAGGATCAGTTTTGCAAGAGTGAAATTGTTTACACCAGAGTTCAGCGCCGGTCCGCTGACTGCCACATTCTAATGAAAGACATCGTATTTCCTACTTTACATTTTAACTTTTAACTATTTTAGGCATAAAAAAAAAAGCTGTTTTCATTAAGACCCCCACCCCTTTTCAGTAAATCTAGAATTTACGATTTCTAAAGTTCCAGTCCAAACGATTCGCAGTCACAATTCATCAGCACGAGTGTATACAGCATCAGATTGTAAAACATGATGAAAGGGTGACATCAGGATTGAAATGTAAATCGTTCTGTCCATGTATTCAGAGGTGGCAAACCTTCTTCGCTCTGGGGGTGACCTATATTTCAGACACGCTTGTCAGGGCCGCAACAAAACGTTGACTCCAATGGAACTCAGCTTCTGAGGCTTTAGTGTGCAATCTAAGCAGACAGGGGGCCGGTATGGTCTGACGGCATCACTGACTGATATACCGCCCCACGTTAGAGAGTAGCTCGAGCGGCCTAACCTTAACCAGCCAAGACAAGACTTACTCCTCTTCTAAACTACTTTTTTTAAAAATACGCCTGAATTTTCATTGGAGCCCCATTATTTGAATGTAAACACTTTGTTTAAATTTGCCCAAAGTTCTTCACTCATTGGTGCCAACATCCATTGGAGAAATGTTCCACACAAGAAGGGAAAGGGGGAGACTCATCTCATTGACAATACACAAAGTGAGTCAGCCCAAGTTTTCCCCCGCCACTAGTGCGTCATCAGGCAGTCTATGTGAGACTTACTAGCCAGGCGCTCCCCTCTACTCCCTGCACTCCAAGGCAAGTAGGGTAAGAGTTCAAGGAAAGGGAAACAACATCTAACGAGACAGTACAGCGAGGTAGTCGTCTGCTAGCGGTAAATAGCCCCTGCGTGTCTTCATTCACTTTCACACTCCTACAGTAAACAAACGTGACGCCGGGCACACTACCGTATCGAAAGCTTTACTGTGCATGTACTATTTACATCTACAGTGCATATTTTCCTACTTACCGGTAATTAAAAAAAAAAGCATTACCGGTATCGTCATGAGCAGTTTATTGGTAATTTATAGATCTATAACTCTGTATATTAGACATTGTCTGCCCTATACCAACTAGAGTTGAACACTTCATTGGTAACATTTTAGCTAAACAATGGTAGAATTCTAGAACAAAGAAAAGCGTATAACCTTGTCTTAACAGTAGTCAAAGTTAGAAGATGAAGGCTGGAGGAAAAAAAAAGGAAGGGGCGGGAACGAAGACTGAGTGTTGGAGGAGAGAAGAAAAAAAAAGCCTTGAGGAGGGAGTGTTTGGAGGGGCTGTAAGAAACAGTACAGGTGAATAGAAAATGCTAGCCAGGTGTAGACCAATATGAATAGATGGATTAGGTGTAAACTCCATCACATCACATATTGCGCAGCCTAACAATGATTAACATTTAAGGAGAACCAAAATTAATAATAATAAAAAAAAAGAATCATTCGGAATCTTACGGATGAATGATTACTTTGAGCGAGGCAGTAAGTTGGTGAAACAAGGAGGATAGTGGAGAAGACAAAAAGAATAAGAGGCTACAATAGAGCTTAACCCGGCATAGACATGCTGGGGGGGGGGGGGGGGGAGAGAGAAAGTTCTACCCGCCAATCCACGTGCCTGACCTAATAAGCAGTGGAAGAAAAACTTGAGGGGTATCTCATAAACACATTAGGTGAATACCGGACTTGTTTAGTCGTAGATTTTAAACAGTGAAACACACATACCACCACCCATATCAGTGTTTACCACCAGGGAGCCATTTTATTAAGCACAACACAATGTGTCAGCTGTCTCTGTAGAAGCTATCACACTTTGAATAACATGACATGAATGAACTAAACATCTTATCTTGCATTGGCATGTATTTTAATGTTACCTATACAGTGCTTTAAAAAGTGAAACAACATGTTAAATTAATTAAGATTTAATAGGTTCAATGATATTTACATTGCTCACATTTTGAAAAAAATAAAAATAAAAAAGGTATCAAATGCTAATTAGAAATGCCTCAAAGAACTAAAGTTCAAATAAAACATGAATCCAATGATAAGGGTTGCATTTAATTAAAAAAATGTATTAAGGCTTATAAAATATACAATAATATTTAACAAAAAAATTAATACAATATGCAATTAAAGCACTAGACTGAAAATGGGTACACAATTTGATTTATAAATGACATATAACCAAAATTAAAAGGTTTCTAGATAAGCCTAATCATAATCAACAATACATCTATAATTAAGTACAATTAAAATTTTAGCTTAATGTTAATATAATAAAATCAAGGAGAAAAAAACTGTCCCCTTCCCCACAATCAAACAAAACTAGGGAATGAGTCCATTTAATTGTCTAAACATGCCCTAATTTGTCTGAGACTGAGACAGTAGATGGGTGACTGAGTAAAAACAATTGAGGGCTTAGATTTAAAGACATGCTATGATGAGTATCTGAAATCTGTAGGGGAAATTAAAAAAAAAAAAAAGTTGGCAATGCTACAACTTAAATAACTATCAACTTGTTAATTTATATTTGATTTTTACAATTGTGTTAAATTTCTTAATCAATGGACATAAATTGTGTACCTTCAGGTTTAAGAAGAAGTAAGACAAGAGTATAGTTTCATTTTTATATAATCTTAACTTTAGCCTTATAGTCCAGCTAGAACCAGATGATTAAGATACTAGTAGTAGATATAAATTTTCATTGGTGAAGACAAATCAAGGCTTCTAAATGCGTTTAGTAATAAAATAGCAAATCTAAAATCTATGAAGTCTGTCTAACACATGAAATATATTTTCATTACTAACTCAAATAATAGACCAATGTGCCTAACTAGTTTAGAAAAATATGCTCCTATAATTAGCTTAGAGTATAAATAAAAATGTTTACTTATATATATATATATATACACATACACATATATACACACATATATATATACATATACACATATATATACACACATATATACACACATATACATATATATATATATACATACATACATATATATATACATACATATATATACACATATACATACATATATATACACATATACATACATATACATATATATACACATATACATACATATACATATATATACACACATATATATATATACATTTATATATACATATATATACACATATATACATATATTCATTTTTCTTTGTCAATGTCTGGCCTTAGGTTCTAGTGTGGGCCTGTACTGTTAGTATGTATTTAGGCTATACAATATTACAGCTAAAGATTATATATATAAATATATGTGTGGAACATGGACATTTTTCAAAACAAAGTTCTGATCTAACACTTTACTGTTAGCGCCATTTTATTCCAAATATTATTTAACACCTAGAGCCTAACCTAGATAGAAAATGCTACATAAAATTCCTGAATATCAGATGCCTAGAAAAGATGACAAATGAGTTTGTACTGTTACTCTGATTGGCAAAAAGGAGGAACTTAATACTGTTAACAAATGAAATCTGAACTGGTTTGGTCATATTGTAAGACATGACTCACTGTCAGAAGTCATCTTTCAAGGTACAGTGGAGGGAGCACAAAGAAAACTGCTAACCAGGAAAAGCAAACTTTCACAGCACCCCTATGATGAAAGTCGACAGACAGGTCAAGAGACTAGAGAGTATCCTAAAAAGCAATAACCCTCCTATCATCTACCAAGGCTAAACTAGCAAGTAAATAGACTGAAATTGAGACAGCTATAGAATTTAATATTATTGATTATGGCTAGATTTTTATATTATCATATCTAAATCTAGAGTCACTCTTTTTATTCTTTCTCTACAATCTTCTAACCCTTAAGTAATATGTCTACATGTATAGATTCAATGTAGATCTAACAAGTAGCTAAAGTGCCTAAAGTAACCCTAAAACTAGAAACATACATAGAACTATTACTCTATAAAGTAATTATATTGAAAGACACATTATATTGATCTGAGTTTTTGGCACTAGAGATGACTACAGTTACAGCTATGTATGGTCTAGTATTCTATATATAGTTCTATAATTCTATAGGTACACTAGATCTAGTGAAGTGTAAATCTAGATCTAGACTAATCTAATATTAGTAATATTTAATATCTAGATCAAATGATAAGTATATATAAAAAAGAATGCAGATCTATCTAATCTAGATCTATTTACTATATAATCTATCAAAACTATACTATAGATCAGAGGTTCTCAACCTTTTATGCTTGGCAACCCCTTTTTACAATCTCCCACTCTGCCACGACCCCCCCCCCCCCCACATACAGCAATAGAAGAATAGACTATAACAATCCATATTTTCGAAGGCGACCCCATGGCAAATTGTCAATCAACCCCCAAGGGGGTCGCGACTCACAGGTTGAGAACCCCTGCTATAGATCAAAGTATTTAAAGCTATCTATTCTAGACATCTAGATCTATATAGATTAATTTAGAATCTACTATCTAGACCTCAAGATCTAGAGTCTAGATCTATATTAGTGACAGTATTGTGAAGTATTGTCTAGCTACTCTAATATCTATAATCTAGATCTAGATTTCTACTAGTAAATAGACTCTAGAATCTAGATTAAAAAATCTAGATCTATGACTAGATCTATGTGAGGTATATTAAAAAATCTAGATCTATGTGAAGTATGTATGTCACTCTAACTCTAGTGACTAGTCTCTAGACCTAAGTCAGCTTAAGACTTAAGACTCGTACTAGATCTATCATATCTAGTAACTCAAACTAGAGTGTAAATAGATCTACTCTTAACTCCTCATACTCTAGCAGGATCTATCACTATCATTCTATGTGAGTCGTGACTCTTGTGAGTAATGTGAGTATGTGACTGTCTAGTCAAACTGAAACTCCCTTTTTTTTAAAAAAAAAAAAAAGGAACTAACCTTTGGTTATTTCTGCAAGAATAAGTAGCTTCTGGTCCTCCGAAAAAGGTTCGCCTACAATAAGAAGCAACGCGCTAGATATGTTCAATTGATCATCCATATCTAATAAGATATCGTCTCCTTAGTCTTAGTTTATTTAGAACCAGATCAAGCTTAAAACTGAAATTTTGACAGGGAATGCTGAGTTCGAGTTCAGACTTAAGAATCTAGTCTACATCTACGAACAATCAAAGATTTCGATTGGTTATGCAGGATTGAAACGTAACCAATACTAGCTTGAATAACAGAACACAGAAGGGATCTTCTTCCGGTAAAATGCCGGTAGCTAAATGAAAATAAAAACATTGTCCAACATTGGCAACATACTTACTAACATACATAGATAAAGATTATTTACATTGGTACAGTTTTAAACAATGATATGAATGATTATATATCTAGATCTAATGTAAAGTAATACCGTGGTATTCAAGATCTAGAGTCTAGATCACTTTCACTTTGCTAAATTATTAAAATAATTTTAAAATAGTAGTGACTGTAGTCTAAACTGAACTCTGAGGATAAGACTAATAGTAGAAAAAGACTCCAACTTAAGTTGACTTAACTAAAAACTAAATAGATAAAATTTGATAAAATAATAAATTAAAGATATCATTGAATTTTGAATTATTATGATTATTTATTATTATCATATCATCATTATGACATCATGTATAGATCTAATTATTTTTGTATTATAATAATTTAATAATTATATATATTATTATTATAAATATATAATTATTATAATAATATAATACATAATTATTAATATATATTATATATTTATTGTAATATAAATATAATAGACCAGTCACGACTCACAGTGTTATTGTTAGTAAACTGTTATACGCCTATGTTAAAGTTAGACTTAGTTGAAATCGAATACTTTTTTTTTACTAATTTACTACAATACTAGACTCTAGACCAGCGGTTCTCAACCTTTTAAGCTCGGTGACCCCTTTTTACAATTCCTCACTTTGCCGCGACCCCCCCTTACACACACAGAGCAATAGAAGAGTAGACAATAACAATCCATATTTTCGATGGTCTTAGATGACCCCTGGCAAATCGTCAATCGACCCCCAAAGGGGTCAATTAATGATTTGCCAGGGGTTGCCTAAGACTATCAGAAATATGGATTGTATTTTGTCTTATCTTCTATTGCTGTGTCAGTCTGTGAGTGGAGTATTGTAAACAGGGGTCTTCGAGCTTAAAAGGTTGAAAACTGCTGCTCTAGACAGGCTAGATAGATATATATATAAAATATAGATTATAGATTTAAATCTTAACTGACTAAACTATAGTCAGTCAGTGTCTTTAAACTTTAATTAAACACTTTAACTTTAAAGTAGCTAGATCTATATAACTTTAATAGTAAATTATAGTACATAAAAGTATAATACATAAAATATGATATAATTATAGATAAAACACTAAACTTTCACCCTATTATGGACTTTGAACCAGCCTTGTTCAATTATTTTAACTATTTGACACTGTTCTCTTTATTTAAATCTAAGACATAAAGTTCAATATTTAATTTACAATTGGCTGGAATACATTATTTATTTCCCAATGGAATACATTAACCAGGTCTAACTGTTCTCCTTTTATTTCAAATAATAGAAATAATACAAGAAGCTATTTATTCTCAGTATTTATTGTTGTTTTTCTGATTAGTAGGTTAACAAATAAAGCTTGAAAAATACTACAGATTTTAATATTTTAAACTATAACAATGTTGTTTTTTTTAATGAGAATTTACAATATAAATACAACATAAAGATATTATTAACACATCTAGATCTATTGCAATAATATTAGCACCAGTTTTATACCTCTAAATATGCAGTATGAGCTTCTATCATGCCACTATTGTATACTGATTTTAAATATTTAGACATCATTATTTTAAGAATTAAAAACATTGTTTCAAATTACTTAACTACAGAAGCTGCCCAGATCTAGTCTCCTAGATTGTCCAGCTTATGGCTAGATGTAGTTTTTCTAAACATTCTAAATGATATATATATAGCTGTTTATATATATATAGTTAGTTAGTTTAGTACACATTCATTTTATAGCTTATACTTATCTAATATATTGTCTAAAGTTTGATTTATGTGCTTCTGGTCTAATCTAGACTAAATACTTCTTTCTTATTGTTATCATATCTTATGTAAGTATAGTTAGTCCTTGCTTAACAATGGGTTTGTTTAAAGACGAATTGTAGTTACGACAGACTTTCATGAATAATCATTAATTAAGGTTAACCCTATAGCTCCTATTTCTGGTTAAGAAAAACCCTCCCCAGGCGGGCCAGGCCCTAAGGAAAGAAGGATAACTCTAATACTTATAAACAATTAAATAACTTTAAAAAGTAAAACAATATGTCTAGTTTCAAAAAATATACTTTTAATACCATTAGAATATTAAAAAAAGCTTTAAAAATACCAATTTTCACACGTGGGAGCTTATACACTGGGGCTATGGGGCTGTTCATTTGAAAAATTATTTAAACAATAAAAATCTTCCCGATTTTATTAAAAATAGAATCTGTAATCTCCAAAATAATTTGTAATCACACTTGCTACGAGACTAGAAGAAATCTTTTTTCTAAAAAGTTTAAAGCAAGTATATTGAATAGAAGATTTTAGAAACGTTCTACAACAGTTTAGGACAAAAATGGAAAACATTTCCAACTGCAGAAGGAGCTAATGGGTTAATTGCGATATATCACCAAATTTCAAAGATAGGGCAGATTGCTGTGGATATTTTTTAATTGTGCTTGGAGCATTGGTGTGTACTATAAGCTGGGCTTAGACAGCTCATCTTGTAATGCTATCTCTCTTTTTCACACCCTACATATACAGGAGAAATTTTTGACAATTTTACTATCAGAACATATTCCATCAACATGGCTGACAAAAGGAAGCATAGAACTCTTACAGGATCTTCTTCTAAGAAGTCTAGAAAAACCATTGACATGAAGATGATAATCCTACAGAAGAACAAAGGTGAAATGAAAGTCTTATCAATCGGAATTAGCATAAGAGTCTCTCGTTCCAACCATACTTAAAGAGAAAGGGAAGGAGACAGCAAAGAGTATTGTGGGATATAGGGCACAAGGGTCTAATCCATGAAACAGTGAAACTGCTGGTGATTTAGTTTGACTACCAATTAAGTAAGAAAATGACCCTTAGTCTCCATGTCATAAAGAGCAAGGCACTTAGCATCTTTGCAACGCTGAAAGCACTTGAGGAAGAAGAGTGCACAGAAACATTCAACGCAAGCAAAGGCTGGTTCCATTGCTTTCAATATGTAATTTCAAGTGTATACAGAACTGTATGAAAAGAAAAATAATAAAAACATAAAAAATCCTTTTTTTAAAAAAAAACAAAGCTCCTACGAAGTGTAATTGTATCAATTACTTTGGATCAATCATGTAATCATTGTAATAGATCTAGACCAACAATAATAAATCTGTGCTATTAGAAATATTTTTACCATTTGTTTTTATTTAGCACTATTTCATGCTTTAAGCTTTCTCAATATCCTATCACTTATCTGGACCATTTAGGGAAATTTATAATTTTTTAATGATTCTTGTGTTGCCAGGTAAAAGAAATAATTGTGCAAAATTTCAGCTTGATCCGAGATTGACAGAGTGAGTTACTACTATTAAAAATAATTGATAGCTAACCCAAATCTAGGGTCACATTTAACCACAAAACATGCTTATGACTGACTTTCTGGTCCCTAACCATGTCGTTAAGTTGTCACTTTCATTTATTGATATATATATAATATGCATTTCAATTTTTTACAAAACAAGTGACATTTTTAATAAATCTTTCACATATAAAATTGTATAATATATTGTACTTATTTATCTTAAAGGCTTTAACTGTTTTATAAAAATTCTAATTTTTTCATTCACCTAACATTCAGATTTCGTGAGCTGAAAGACTGAGTAATAAAATTAAAACATAAAAATAGTGGCCATACATCCCTATTGTGGCAAAGTCTTTTAGTGGATACAAATAATTATGGCTTCGGAGCAGATGGAAATTGATGACTCACTCTACAGGTAAGAGGACAAAATTAATTAAAGTGTTTTAGCTATTTACACAGATTTTTATGTAAATGCATATGAATAACTAAAAATATTTTTGTGTATACTGATTTCCAGCCGACAGAGATATGTTTTGGGAGATGCAGCAATGCGTCGTATGGCTAGCTCATCTGTACTTGTGTATGGCTTGAGTGGTCTTGGTGTTGAATTAGGTAAAATATATCTTCTAGCTTCCATTTTTTTTTTTATATACCTCATCACGTAAAAGAAATTATTTAAAATTATAATCTTCATTTGTTTCTGTTTCAGCCAAAAACATTATTTTAGCTGGTGTGAAGGTCAGTGAAATACTTTCTTTACTCAGTTATTTACATGGTTGAACATGTATGCGCATGATAGTTTTCTTGAGAGTAAGAGTATGCTAAATTTATTTTAATCAGTTAAGGTATTTTTTTTAAATTTCCAAATATATTGTGAGTGTTTCAGGTATACAGTTGAATCCAGTTCATTGGACCTTTCAGTTAATTGGACCAGCCTCTTATTCAGACCGAATCCTAATATACCAAAATACAGTTAAATCAGTTGAATTGGACCAGACAGTTATTAGGAGCAAAAGTATCATGACCTGATAATTAACTGGATTTGACTGTATGACATAATTTAACCACACAGCTAAATGAATATTCAACTAAATCAAAATAAATCAACTAGATGGAAGTTCCATTACTTATGTATTTTCTAGCTCTAAATTATATAAATATATTTAAGGAACTTACCTGTGATGAATTAACATTTTTTTTAACAGTCTATCACCCTTCAAGATCCTAAGTCTACTCAACTCTCAGATTTGGGTACACAATTTTTTCTCAGAGAGCATAATGCTGAGCAATCTACTAATAGGTGAGCTTTGATTGTCATTGTACACTAGGTGTTATATCAGGATGCCAATAACATAAAATAATAATCTTTACTAAGCAGTATTATTTGAATACCTCTGTAATTCTTTTACATTTAATTTCAGAGCAGAGGCCTGCTTCCCTCACTTAGCAGAGTTGAACCCTTATGTAACAATAGAGACATCTACAGAGCCTTTAACACACAGCACAGATTTATCTTATCTCAAAAAATTTCAAGTAATTTTCCTCTCTTATTATTTATAACCTCACAAAGTGATTAGGACTTCAGTTTCTGAAATTATGAATTAATGTACAATTATTATTTGGGAGCTTGATGACTCACTTTTTAAGCTTGCAGTTGAAGGTCTGTTGTTGGAATCATAGTGATGGCATGTTTGTATAGACCAAAATTATGCTATGTCCATGAGTTCGGTTCATGTCTAAATGGTATTTCGAATTTGGAGTCGTAAAAATCTTGGTCATAGGTCTAGCCAAGTTATTATATTAACTCTTGGTCATAGTGCTGGTCAAGTGATATTCATGTTAACTCTTGGTCATAGTGCTAGTGATAAGATACCCGTGTGAACTCTTGGCCACAGAAACAGGTAAACCTAACTTCACCAGCTTCATAGACTGCTGTCTTATAAGGATGTTTACCTTTACTTACACTATTCCTCTTCTTCTTCTAACCAGTTTTTTGCTGCTGAGCTGTAAGCTCTTTTGCCGACTGTTGTCAAGGAATAATAATGGGCTGTTTTCTTCAGTTGTTTATTATTCAACATGAACACCTTTCTAAATGTTTTATTAGAAAATCTGGCTGCCTGGTCGTGCGGTTTGCACGCTGGACTGTCGTTCAGATTTATTGATGGTCCCGGGTTCAAACCCTGCCCGCTTCCATCCCCCGTCGTCCTGCGGGAGGTTTGGACTAGGAAGTAATTATCTTCAACTCTGAAACATGTAAAACAAACAAACAAACAAATTATATAAAAGAAAAGTTCACTGATGTTTTTTTTTAATTTCCTTGAAAACATATTGTAACACTATTGATTAACAAAATATATATTCTACTCTTAGATTGTGTAGCATGAAAATTGTTCTAACAGATTTTGTTTACATTAATGCTATTACTAAAAGATACTGTAAATACATTTTATCTTACATAACAATTGGAATAATATATTTTTCTATCCTTTGTTTCAGTGTGTTATATTAACAGAGTGTACATTAAGTCTGCAGATAAAGGTCAATAACTTTTGTAGAGCATCAACACCCCAAATCAAGGTAAAATTATTGTTGAGTAGGACTAAGGCTTTTATGTTTTATATAGTAAAAGTAAAACCTGTTTTCACTAAACCTTTGAAAACCTTGTTGTTTTTATGTAATAAATTGCTACCTTTATATTTTTCTTTTTTTGTTTAGTTCTTATCATCTGATGTATATGGAATAGTTGCAACTGTCTTTGCTGATTTTGGAGAAAGTTTTGAAATATTTGATGCTACTGGAGAAGAATCAAAAGATGTTTTTGTTAGTGACATTACTAAGGTAATCACATTGGTTTGTTTCTTTTGTTTTAGGACAAAATATATCACATTAATTGTTGCTTAAGCATTGTAAAGTTAAACCTTCATAAATGTAACATTTAACTAGAAAATTATATGTTGTTGGTTTTTTTTTCATTTTGATGTCAGTCCAATCCAGGAGTTGTCAGTTGCTTAGAAAATAGATTTCATGGTTTAGAAAATGGAGATGTAGTCACTTTTAGAGAGGTCAGAGGAATGACTGCCGTTAATGGTCAGCAATTTACTGTCAAAGGTCAGATTTTTAAAAATCTTATTAAATCACAATCACTTTTTAAAAGTCTCATGTCATGTGAGCTTATGTTAGGTGTTATCTATGTGAGTTTATGTTAGATGTTATTAATTATCTCTTCCATTATCTCCCTCTAACAATCATTCTCATGTTCATTTTTTAAGGTAAAAATGAATCCTAGCACAATTTGATAACCATGAAGTACTCAATAAAATGATGATATTTTTTTTTCCACAAATATCAGTATCTTAAATCAAACAAGCTTTATGATTAACAATGTTCATTTTTATTTGAAAAAAAAAAGTTATTCAATTATTGATCCTTTTTTTTTTTTTTAGTGATCAATCCTTACACATTTAGCATTTGTGATACATCCGGACCAAACTTTGAGCCCTATGTTGATGGTGGAATATTTACTCAGGTTAAAATGCCAGTTAAGAAAAATTTTGTAAGTCTTTCCCTTCCTCCTTCATTCATTTGTATAACATAATTTTCTAGTCTCTACATTGCTAAGAATTTGATGTATTATGATTACTTTTTTTTCTCCAGGACAGTCTAGAACATCAGCTAATAGAGCCAAACCTACTCATACCAGATCTCTGTAAATTTGATGTAAGTTGAATAAATTTAGTCCTTTTTTTCGTTACTCAATCTGTACTTTAAACATTAAATACTTGTATGTATTAATTTCATATTTTTTTGTACAGGCACCGATACAGCTCCATATAGCTTACCTTGCTTTGAATAAATATCTGGAAACTTTTGCTTCATTGCCTAAGCCATGGCAAGTTTATTAAATCAATTCTTTTTTTTTTTTTTACACGTTTTTGCTTAAAAGATTTATATCTGAGTATATTTATTTATTTATATACAGAAAGAGAGAGAGAGAGTTATTAGTTATTTTTACCTTTAGTGTCAGCATATTAACAATAGAAAATTTGTAATTTCAGGAATGAAGCTGATGCAGTCCAGTTTCTTAATGTTGCTAAAACCGTAAAAGAATCATTGAAAACCAGTGTATGTGTTGTTTTAATACTTTGTAGGTATCTGTTACTATCTAATATCAGTTGAATAAGCTAAAGGTAAAATTATATTGTTGTTCTACAGGTTGATAGTTTAGATGAAAAGTTAATGCTGATTGTGTCCCACTGCTGTCAGGGCTGCTTCTCTCCCTTGAATGCAATCTTTGGAGGTGTGGTTGCCCAGGAAGCTTTAAAAGCTCTAACTGGAAAGTTTACCCCCCTACATCAGTGGGTTGGTCTTCATTTTCTATTTCTTTTGCTTTTTTTTTTAAACCAGTGCTGAACACTATTTCTGGAATTTTTACTAGACTTAATTTGTATTAAAAAAATGTAGCTTTAGTTTCAGTTTGACAACATAAATATCTGTTATTTCAGCTGTACGTGGATGCCATAGAAGTTGTACCAGTTTGTGAATCCCAAGATTTTGATCAGTTTTTACCTCGGTAATTTGATGAAAGACTAATTTTGTTATCAATATGAACCACTGACATTTATTTACCGTGAACATGACTAAAAGGCTGTTTTCTTTATGATATTTTTTTAGCATTAAACTGAGTTTGTGATTCAGTCAGTAAAAAAACCCACTAATGGGAAATTAGTAAATTTCAAGCTAGCATTCATAAACTAAAGGATGACAGTAATTTAGCTGAAACATTTTCATAGAGATTTATTAACACTAAACTATTTCTTTTCAAATTGATCAGTGGAGACAGATATGATCTATTAAGACTGTGTATTGGTGACAAGAGCTGCCAGATTCTAGCAAACACAAAGCTTTTTATGGTAATTTGCTATACATATACTAAAGTAATGTAAAATAAAGTAATCGAACTGGTCATCACAGACAGACCTTTTTTTTGTTGTTGTATTTAAACTTTTGATTAGACTAATTTTTATACAATTCCTCTTTTCAGTTTACAAACTATTCATGGGTGGGCAGAAAAGAATCTTGAAAATGGCTCTAATCTAGTGATCTAACTAGTGGGGGAAGAGTGGGTAAAGCATATCTTGGCTTCAAAGCCGAGGGGGTCCTGGGTTTCAATACCCGCAAAGACTGGGATATTTAATTTAGGGGTTTTAAGGGCACCTTGAGTCTACCGAATTCTAGTAATGAGAACCTGACATTAGATGGGGAAAGCAAAGCCGTTGGTCATTGTGCTGACCACATGGCAGCTTTGTTAACAAATGATCTTTACATGTTCCATTTTTTTAAAATCTATTATTCATTGTTTTCAATAGCAAAGTAATCACGCAAAAAGCCATTAGCTTCCTAAAGGAAAATCTCTCTTTTTTAAAAAAACTTTTTTTATATTTTATTTGTTTATAGATACAAATTTAGTAAACAAAGTAATTTCCTAACAGTAATCGTGATTAACTCAAAAGTGGACGAACAAGTTTGTTTAATAACTTATAATTAGAAACTTTTCACAAGAAATATTATTTCTATTTTTTGCTTAGGTTGGTTGTGGAGCTATAGGATGTGAAATGTTGAAAAACTATGCTCTGTTGGGTATTAGTACTGGAGCTGGAAAGGTAATACAATGTA
This sequence comes from Biomphalaria pfeifferi, assembly GCA_030265305.1. Lineage (NCBI taxonomy): Eukaryota > Metazoa > Mollusca > Gastropoda > Planorbidae > Biomphalaria > Biomphalaria pfeifferi. The sequence continues at coordinate 2,167,173 of JASAOG010000051.1, forward strand.
CTCATAAGTTGTTGTTAGATCTCTTTCAGTGATTTAGAACAGACTCATCTAAGTTTATATTTTATAATTTTGCAGATTACTATAACAGACAATGATTTGATAGAAAAGTCAAATTTAAACAGACAATTTCTATTTCGGTCCTGCCATATCCAGGTTTGTTAGTGTATTAAATTTAGATTATGAAACTAACCTGTTTTTTTGAGGGCTTGAATGGGTATGTCAGATGTTAGCAAGGAAATGTTACCAAGTTGCAGGTCTGTGGTTTGAGCCCTTGTCATAGCAAAGTTATGTTTTGCAATATTTCTTCACCTTTCTCTCTCAATACAATTTGAACTTTAGCTTCTGTTATTTTATGTTATGTCATGTGTATACAGAAAATTGGAAATACAGTAATATTTAATTTTCTAATGAATACTGAAATATTTTATTTTCTCAACAATTCTGTTGCAATATTGTACTCTTTACTTTGTCTTGATAATATATTCAAAATATAATAAAAATTTGTCGTGACAATCCAGTTCAAATAGTGTATAGTCTAATTTTTCTTGAATGTTTCACTAGAAACCTAAATCTACAACTGCTGCACATGCTGCTTTAGAGATTAACAAAGGTAAGACAATATTAATTTCTATTATTTCTCTCTAAGTTTTAGTCTTATATCCTTTATTGCTGCCAAGCAGGAGATGAAGCTCATAGGATAGAATGCATGCAAAGCTGGAAAGGAATTTAGGGAAAAATGTCGGATCAAGTAGAAGTTGACGTAAAAGATAATGAAAATACTGTAAGAAAATGGGAATTTCTTTACAATGTTAAAGTTTTGAGGCTGACAAAAATTTTCATGCTCTTGAAAGTAGTAAACATTCTCAAAGCTTAACTGTTTAGATTATAGGCTAGCACTCATTTTTCTCTAGGATAGTGCTATTGGGCTTTGCCTTTCACAAACAAGTTAAGTTTAATAACTCGGTAATAGAAACTATTCTTCATCTTCAGCCTCCCAGTAATATGCTTTTTTTTTAATATACATACAACAGCCAATTTTAATTTTTTTGTGAACATTTTTGAAACTTGAAAATAAATTTTATTTTTTTAAAATTCACTCTTTTTAGTAGGACCTAGAAATAAGTCGCTAAAAGCTTAGTGTGGTCTGTCTGTCATGTTTTGATTTCAAAATTAAAACCACTATTAAAATTCACCATATTATGAAGTGTTCTTAAAATACCTGAAATACTTTTGGTCTTCTAAAATTAGACCCTGTTGTTTTTAAAATTGATTATGCATAATATGTTTTTATTCAAATACAACATTTGGAAAACAAAACCTAAAAGACTTACATGATATATGTACTGGTACAATGACCTACAGAACTTTTTTGACTTGTATAACATTTATGTGTTAATTTTTGTGACTTATCCAATTATTGTTATCCAAATATATATCAAACTTTAGAGTTTTTGAGTGTATTGGCTACATAACTTTCACTAAAACATTTTTTTTTTTTTTTTAAAAATAAAAAATGCACATTATATGAACTACATATTTATTCATAGTTTTAAATCAAGATGATCTAATATTTTTACAAAGCTTTTATCAACTTACTCTGTCAGTCTGTCTGGTAAAACGTTTGTACATGTTTTTTCTCCCACACCCAATCTCGGATTAAACTGAAATTTTGCACGATTATTTCTTTTACGTGACAACACAAGAATTAAAAAAAAAATTAACCAATTAGTTATTAATTATTTTGTTTGGTATTGTCACAAATTCCTTATTATATTTATAATAATAACTCGATAGAATCTACCCTAGGTCTCAATACATCTAGGTGTCCCTGGTTTAGTTCTAGTTAACGAAATAAAACAATGAAACCACTAGATCGAACACATAAACTTTAATCATCTTTACTGCATATCACACACGCTGGTTTCTGTCTGACGACAAAACACACTTCCGGTCATTCGCGCAGATTGTAAAAATAGATTATACATACATACACACATTCATCCGTGACATCTCGCCCCTCCTAAAATTGTAATCAATTTTTACTAAGATACATAAAACACTATTATTAAACAAGCATATAACATTAAAACACAATACAACAAAAATGTTAATTCGATAGGCCACAAAGGCTCTGAATATGCCACACAGGCATTTATGTATCCAAACAAACTTGAACATAGTCACACAGACTTTAATGTAGTCACACAGACTTTAATGTAGTCACCCAGACTTTAATATAGTCACATAGACTGCAATGTAATAGGCACACAGTCTATAGTTAAGACACACAGTCTTAGAAGATGAAGACACAAAGTCTTAGTTGTAGACAGAAAGTCTACCATCAAGCAACAAAGTCTAAACTGTTGAAGACACAAAGTCTTTGATGAAGCAACACATGCTTGTGAGAAGCCACGTAGGCTTATATCTATGATAAGCGTGACAGAATGTCCGCTACGACTTTTCCTTTACCTGGAATATGCTGCACTTCGAACTGAAAGTCCTGAAGCATCAGGGCTCAGCGAGTTACCCTGGAATTCACAGACTTACGTGTGTTTAAACAGCGTAAGGGTGCGTGATCTGTGCAGAGTACGAATGTTCTGCCCAACAGGTATCTGGTCAACTTGGTTACTGCCCAAACAACTGCCAAGCACTCTCTTTCTACGGTGCTGTATCGTTGTTCTGCTGAAGACAACTTTCTACTGACGTACATAACGGGATGTAGAATGCCCTGTGATTCCTGTGCTAGGCATCCCCCGATACATGTTCTGTGTCGTGCTAACTGTGACTCTAATGCTTACTTTGCTAGGTGTCCCTGGTTCAGTTCTAGTTAACGAAATAAAACAATGAAACCACTAGATCGAACACATAAACTTTAATCAACTTTACTGCATATCACACACGCTGGTCTCTGTCTGACACTTCCGTCATTCGCGCAGATTGTAAAAATAGATTATACATACATACACACATTCATCCATGACAGGTATCTTGAACTAGAGAAAGAAATCGTACTTAACAGATGTAGTGGTATAAGTAAAATTAATCCCCTTGAGGAATCTTGAGACCTGAGTGAACATTTTTTGGTATGCATTTAAAAAATGATCATGTAAACATTCACCAAGATACCCCATTCTTCCCTCCACCTCACAACTGGTCCTCATACAAGTGATAGGATCATAGCGCATTGAGAAAGCTAAAAGCTAAACAAAAACAATTGGTAAAAATATTTCTATTGCACAGGTTTAAATGTCTAGGTCAATCATAAATATAGTTACATGACTGATCCAAACTAATTGATACACTTACACTTAATATAAGCTTTTTTTTTTTTTCTTGTTAGTGTAATGAATCTAATTGTTTTGTCTCAGATATGAAAATAGAAGCTCAGCAACATAAAGGTAAAACACACTTTGTTATTCACTGTGAACTAATTAGATAATATTTTGTAATTAAACATGTTTGTATTCTCTTTACTTAAACATGTCTTCCAGTGTCAACCATGTTTAAATGTGCACAATGTCTTTCTTGTTGACAGTTGGACCTCAGACAGAAGACACTATTTACACAGATGCTTTTTTTGATAGTCAGGATATCATTGTTAATGCATTAGACAATGTTGAAGCCAGGCGCTATATGGATGGGTAGGCAGAGAAGTATTTATTCTTTAAAAATCATTCTTCTCCAGTGATTGTGTGTACATAACTTAGTTTGTGCTGTTGAATTTAGTTTTATTTAAATGGTCTGTAGCGCTTACTTTCAAAGTTGTTATTGATTTGATTTAATAGAAATGTTGGATCATACATCTGTGCCTGGTTGCTTTACCTAAAAAACAATGGGTCACATCTGGAAACATCCAGATGTCATTTGTCTTTTTTTGGGGACATTGTACTGGCCATATGGTACACTTAAAACCAATCAACAATTATACATAAGCTCAGGAATTATTTATTACCTGCTTTTAAAAAAATTTAGAGACTCCAGGTAACGTCTTATGAGGAAGTCAGTCATTGTCCTGGCCACATAGTACATAAGTAAACCATATGAGAAGATGAATTTTTAAAATTTGTTTTGAATTAGGTATTAGAACTCCATCCATTTCTTTTATTTGAATCTCTGAGAAAGGTACTGAAGTTGTAATTCATTTGTACCAAACAGACGCTGTGTTACGAACCAAAAACCTCTCATGGAGTCTGGTACCATGGGTACCAAAGGTCATGTGCAAGTGATTGTTCCACACATTACAGAGTCCTACACAAGTCAGGTAGTTCCCAGATCTAGAGTTATTTTGTAGCTAAATTCAGTTAATTAGTTACATGACATAGTTGAAACATATTAAATGTGCATGTTTGTGCATTTCATTCTTCAAGTTTGACTCATCAACATTTTTTAAATTCCTATAAAATTGTACATATGTTCTTCTTTATCTTTCTGAATTTATGAAGTAGGTTTCTAGTAGTTTGTTAATTTACAAGAGTTTATTTGATAGATATGATTTTTTAATATTTTTTTTACTTAACATTTTAGCAAGATCCAAAAGATGAAGATTTTCCTTATTGTACAATAAAATCCTTTCCTGCCACATTGGAGCACTGTATACAGTGGGCCAGAGACAAGGTATTGTACATGAAATGTGTGTAACATTAATAGCAGAGACAATACTTTTGTGTAACAGTAGTTTTGAAGATAGATTTTGTGCATAAATTTGTGTTAAAGCATTAACAATGTACCAACCATTAGTGGAATATTAATTTTAGAGACAAGGTATTGTAAAAATAATTTAAATGTGTATATTGTTAAGTTCTTATTAACACTAAAGGGTTTACTTACCATTTTTACATACTTTTAATTAATACAAAGCTAATTCATTTTTATTTTTTTAGTTTGAAGAGTGCTTTGTCCAAAATGCTCAGCTATTCAATAAGTTTATTGAAACAAATTCAGACATGATGGATGTCGCTCAGGTTTGTTGCATTGAAGCTTCTTTTTTTCTCTTTATTGTTAATACATGTGACACAGAGAACATTTATTAAAACTATTGTCTAATAACTGGTTTTTATTTTTATCTGATTGAAAAGCTACTTCAAAAATGAAGATTATATCAGAACCCAAACCTAATAATAGCGGCTAGGGTTTGAATCATGCCATTTGACAAGGCATCCATCCTATAGATTTTAATCATTAGTTCCCATGGTAGTTTGTAGGAACTGCCTAAAGCCCAGATTTAAAATCTGATGTTTCCATCAAATTCAAACTCAGAACCTTTAGCTTAATATTCTGATGCTCTGTTGACCTATTCTTAATATATTAGAACAATTATAATAGTACCAGTATTAAAATGGGTTGCTATAGCCTTTATGCAGGACAGTTATCTATATGAATAGAATCTTGTTAAAATTGACTATTTTTACCTAGGTATTTGTCATTTATGCTGCTAACAAAGTTATTTTACTATTAGCAATATATCTCTCAACAGCGACACAATTTTACTATTAGCAATATATCTTTGTAACAGCGACTTGCTTCTGGCGTGTCCATTGATGGTGGTGTTAAAGTCAGTAAAATGTTAGCAACACGACCTACATCTTGGGCAGCATGTCTTGCTTTGGCTCGATCCCGATTTGAATCCTATTTTAACCACAAGGTAAATGATGAATTTTATTGACTTCTAGGTTGTTGTTGTTGTTATAGTTTGCATGTACTGAGGAATTACTAGTCTTATGTTTTATCAACAGGCTAAAGAACTTCTGCATGCATTCCCTTTGGACAAGAAAATGGAAGATGGAAGTAAGCAAATTCTAACTACTTTATTAGCGGCCCCCAAAGGGGAAAAAGAGGTTATTAGTTTTGTGTGAAATATGTCTGTCCATCCTGTTTAGATCTCGTAAACTAGAAAAGATAAAGAAAATCCGACATCATAATATTGTAGTCCATTCAAAGTTCTGATGCAGCGGCTACTTTTTTCTTTTCTAAAAGCGAAAAATCTAATTTTTAAAATCACTTCTGCAAGCAGTTTTTTCATAAAAATACACCACTTTTACAACTATTCACTATTTATAGTAACAACCACTGGAGGCTCTTTAGTAGGGGAGATAACTTTTTGCCATGTTTTTGATTTTTTTTTTTTTAAATTCTTGTTTTACATTTGTATTGCTAAATTACTAAGTTCTGTCATATTAACTAATACATTTACACGAAAAATTTCAAAGAGAAAAAATCTATTTAGTATGCATATAAGTTGGACATAATTTAAAACAACAATTAATAAGTAATTTTTCATATTATTGCGTGAACTACAGTGCTGGATTATGGTTATAGAACACTTAACTAAAGGTTGTTTTTTTTTTTTTTTTGAGGAATTATAGATTGAAAATTTACAAAGCAATTAGATAATTCATTATAAGACATCAGTTAGGCCAGGTTCACATTTAACATCACATTTACTATCCCCTATCCTTTGGTTTGCTGGACCGCTGGGGCACCACACAAGATCTGTCAACCTTCTTTCTCCATTCTTCTCTGTCATTTGTCTTTTGTTGAATTTAATTCTGATGTTCTTTCTGAAAATATTGATACCTGCCTTTTTACCTGCCTGGGTTCACCACTTCGGGGGCAGATTTTGAGCTTGTGTTTCCACATAAACTGTCTTTGTAACCTTGTTTATAATTGAACAAAGGTTGATTTTTTTTTAAAGTACGGAATTCTATAATATAAAATAAATATGTCTGTTTAAAAATAATCACTTGACCTATTTTTCAACTAGAAATGAACTGCACACTGTCTAAAAATGACATTTTTTATTTTATAGGTTTATTTTGGGCTTCACCTAAAAAACCACCAAGACCATTGAAGTTTGATCCAAGTGATGAAATGTAAGTTTACAATTTCTTTATAGTTAATATTTAATCACCTCTAAGATTGTTATTTCTATGATTCTTAATTTGTTTCCCTTTAGCAATTTCAAGTAATTTGCCCCCTTGTGGAAAATTATAACGTAATAAATTAACAGAATATTTCTTTTATACTTGTCACAAAAAAAATAAATCTCAACCCACTATTAAAGTTTAATGAAACTAGTTTCATGCTTCCAAATATTGAAAATGTTGTTCATGTGACCTGGTGTTGTTTGTTAACCATCCTTTCTCCATTCCTACACAGGCACATGTTGTTTGTTATCACCACTGCCAGGCTCTATGCTGATGTTTTCATGGTCAAGTGGACACCTGAGGTTGATACCTTCACTATTAAAGTCTTTTATTCTATAGCTATTAATACAGTAGAAAGTTTGTAAAATGAGCATTATTTAGAAGTTACTATCTGTACTTAGTTTTACTTTCTGCTGAGTACTTTATGTTTTTTTTAATCTTTTTTTTTCCTTTACTAGTGTGCCTAATTTTCTTTTTTTATTTTCTCTTGCAGGACTTGGATAGAAATAATGTCTTGTCTATTTTATCGGAAGTTCCTATCCCTGAGTTTAAACCTAGAAATAAGGTCATTATAACTTTTTGTTTTCTAAAATACCTGTATTCAATAAACTCTAAACATTTGCACATTTGAAAGTTATTTACTGTTTTAACTTAGGCCATTGTGACTGATGAAACAGCCAGTAAAGAAGTCTCTACTAACCAGCCATCTGGGGATGTTGTGGAAGAAGCTGGTCAAAGAATCAAATGTTTAATAGAAGGAAATTCACTCAGTAAGTTACATTCAAGTCAAAATCTTATTTTATTGTCATTTTGGTTTAAAATATCTTCCTAATATCTGCAGTTATTGAGCTTTTAATTATGTTTTTTGAAGATATATTTTAATGATACTTAAGAAAAAAAAATTTAAACTGTAATATATGAACAATAAAAATGACAAAAGTACATTTGTTTGTTCTGGCTTTAGTGTTGAATAATATTTAATACACTGTAGGCACTTGTCAATATATAAATTTATAAACACATTCTCATGATGAGTTTTAAACTAAAAAAATAAGAATGATTACTAAATTTTACAAATCACTTTCACAACATGCATATGTAATGAGTATATATTTTGAAATAAATAATTTTTTTTTAGAGAGAAACCCTAAATGATAGAATTTACTTTTTTTTTCCTAATGAAATATTAGACTAACAAATCCTATTTCTTTTCTGTCTTATTAAATTTATTCTTGTTTCAAATATGCACAATATCCATCTTATTAAACAACTGCGCACCCATTGAAATGATCTTTTCTGATGCTCATCAGACACAAGTTCATTAACTCCTCTTGAGTTTGAGAAAGACAATGACAGCAATGGTCACATTGACTTTATTACTTCATCCACAGTAAGTTTGTAGAGATGCAAGGAATCCAATTATTTGTATAGCCTACTACACAGTACATAGCTATGAAGCTAATCGCTCTATGTCTAGTAAGCACTTAAACATTTTTGAGACATTAGATTGATCTAAGTCAGGTATACTTTGTGCATATATTAGTTGTACCATAAAATTAATATGTCATGTATGCCAATACCAATATGAAACGATTGGATTGATCTAAGTTGTGGCTGAGAAAAGTCCTTGTTATACCTTTTTTTTTTTCCTTTAACTGGTTTTCCTTTCATTTCTAGCAGACAGTTTAGTTTTTCAAAATTACAAAGAAATATTAATGAAAAATTAATCAAAATTTTTAAAAACTTTTTTTTCATGGTATATATTGCTAATTGTGGTAAGTTTTCCTCAACATATATATATTTGTTTTTTTAAGTATTTAGATTGTAAGGTAAAGTAAAGATAATTATCAGGCAGCTGTAGCTAGAAAAGTTAGTATTAGTTGGAAAAATAATAATATTAATGTACATAATCACTTTCCATTTTCAAAACAAAATTTTTTATTGTCAACTTATACTATTCCCCTTTAAACAACAGCTATCTTTATTTTTTATTTTCTTAACGAACCTTTCTTTGTTCTGACTTTTGTATTTGGTTGTTTTGGTATTGGTATTTGGTTGTTACATCCTGGTAACTAAACAGAGCTTGAACTGCATAAAGAGACTAATGAGTGATTTTGAGCTATGGTATCATAATCATTTATATGATTGTTAACAAGTAATTTAGGTCACTTAATTTTTTTTCTTTATTGTGGAAAGATGGTAATGTGATTGATATCCAGTCTTGTATTAAATTTGTTTTTATTTATAAACCAGCCAAAAGTTTTGTTTTAACAATTTTAATTTTCTAGAACCTCAGAGCTCAAATGTATGGTATAGCAATTGGGGACAGATTTAAAATCAAGAAAATAGCTGGTCGCATAGTTCCAGCCATAGCCACCACGACAGCAACTGTCTCAGGTCTAGTCACAGTAGAGATGATTAAAGTCCTGCAACATATGCCACTAGAGAAACTCAAAAATTGTTTCCTGAACTTAGCCCTTCCAGTCATCCTGCTTTCAGAGCCTGGACCAGTGGTTAGGACTGTGCTTAGGTACATGCTTGTGTTTTGTACCTTTTTTTTTTTCATTCTGGGCTTCACTGTGTAAGATGTTCAGATTATAAGTATGTAAGTGGGAAATATCTAGGGAAAGGAATTTGTTATCTTGACTTTTTAAACTGCTACTTTTATCTTTTTTTTTTTAAACTGTTTTAAAGCAAATCCAGTTAATTTGGTTGGACAAAACAAAATCCAATAGCTGCAAAAAAAAACAACAAAAAAAAACAACTATTTATTTGCTAAAATTCAAATGTTGAATATATAATGTTGTCTTTTACATCTGGAGATATCTTCCATCTGTAATATTTATATAAAATAGTTAATCCCGAATTCTCAATCCAACTGATTGAAGAAACCAAAATTGACAGTAATAAATGTAATAGAAACTAAATAAATGTTAGTACTATTAACTTACAAGAAGAGGGCTTGACTGACTGAATAGAACTGAGGCACACTGGTCTTCCTTTTATAATATTTAAAATGACTTTCTAGACACCACAGTAACTTTTGACCCTTTCTCAGAACGCTCTTTCATGCTTGCCAGTTAAACTTATTTATATCTAGACTGGTCTGGCCATCCTAACTTGAAGTTTTTCTAGTAATCTTAATTTTTTCTTTGACCTACTCAGAAATTGTGCCCAATTGATCAGAATAGGAGACAAGGGAGAAACATCACTACCATCTTGTTATCACATAATCTTATCACCTAAATTGTTCTCTACACATTTAGTTCCTAAATTCCTCCGGCATTAACAATTAGTGTCAAAAAAAAGTTTTTCCTGGCAATCTCTTCACCAGCCATTGAATTGTCATTGTTATCATGGAATCATTTACAGATTGTTCAGAATCATATCTAGACTTTGTGTGATATTGTGGTTATTATTATTATTTGCTATAAGCTACTTTGTTTTCCTTTAGTCTCTGTTTGATTCTCTCCAATATAGGGAAGGTTTAAGTGTCACAATTTGGGACAAGTGGGAAATCAGAGGCTCAGAAAATTTTACTTTGCAGAACTTCATTGATCAATGTAAAGTAAGTCAAAACATTTGTAATGTAGAATGACAATAATTGTAAATATTTCTAAATACTTCTTGTAGTTAGAGGCAAATTATTGGGAATTATAATGAACTTACATTATGCTTGTGAAAAAAAATCTTGAACTAGTACTATAGTACCGTAATCAAAAATTTCTATTTGAACTTAACTCTACAGGAGAAGTTTGGTTTTGAAGCCAGCTCTATAGTTCAGGGGGTGAAAATTATCTACATGCCCTTTATGCCTGGACACAATAAAAAACTTCCAATGCAGTAAGTGATTTAGTTTGAAATCAATGTTAGAGGTGAAAGGGACAGCTTGTCTTTTACCCATTGTCATTGAGCCAGTGAACTAGTTTAAAAAAAAAATAACCTTTTGCTTTCAGAATGACCAAACTGTTGAAACCAGTAGCAGACCAGCAGTATGTGGATCTAGTTGTATCCTTTGATGGGGATGATGGAGAAGATGTACCTGGACCTCCAGTCAGATATTATTTCTAAACAGATTTGAGTTGGAACACTATTTTATTAACAAATAGATGTCAGGATTGGAGACAAACAGTGTCTATATAAGCAACACTTCTTCTTTTAACCAAAAAATGTTTCACATATTTACCTGGATATTAGTTAAGCTTTAAAAGTTATTGGATTTTACATATGACCCCAGTTTGGTTTATAATTGGTTCTATCATTCCAATACCCTATAAACAAAACATTTTTTTTTTAGTATCTAACAGTTATCTTAGTCAATGTTTATCTAGGCCAGTGTACTTTGCACCATGTACAGTTTGTGATGCTGCTGTAGACCGATGTTAGAACCATGGTATCCTGGCTTTCATTGTATTAGCGTGTTCTCATCAATGAGATCATAATCATCTTCTGTTTAATTTGGTCATTGAGTTTGTCCAGTGCTTCATAACACATTAATGGTCAGCTTTGTACATGTTTGGCATGCATTGAAAAATTATGGTATAGTTGCATTATTGTGAATATTTGATTTATTATGCTTTTGAGGACGTGTTTCTCTTGTAGGTGTTGTTTATAATTCTAGATGATTGTAAAATCACTGAGATGAAGAAAACTAATCAGTTTTATTTACATTCAACTTAAAAGTCATACATTTTTCCATTACTGGTATTTAAAAAACAGCTTTTTAAAATTTTGTCATATTTTTGAATACCCCCGGTTGGGTTATGATTTGTAAGCATTTTATTTTGAAATACAAGTAGAGCTGACAAAACTCTACTCTCCTACGGAACTAATTGTATCTGTAGGTAAATCTAAACCACACTCAATAGAAGTGTTGGAAATAAGGAAAAAGTGGGGTCATCCAATCAGGAAAAAGTGGGGTCATCCAATCAGGAAAAAGTGGGGTCATCCAATGAGGAAAGAGTAGGGTCATCCAATGAGGAAAGAGTGGGGTCATCCAATGAGGAAAGAGTGAGGTTGTAGTTGGCCTCCTTCATATTTTGTTGTTGCTTTTTATTGTTATCTTTTTTTGCTCTGCTCTCTAACTGCAATGTGTTTGTGATAACAAAAATGTTTCGACCAGACAAAATGAACGTGCAGAAAACTTGTTATTAAACAATTTATTGAATTTTTAGAAAAATCTTGAATTTAATGTTTGTTAATATGCTGCCATAGCAAATCTTATTTAAAAATAAAATGTGTATATTGAGATAATGATTGTTTAAATAGATACAAGCGAACTCTGTTGACACACACTACTAGCTTTTAATAGATTTGACTACAATATGCATCATTTGTTTTTTGTTTCACTCACATGCAAGGTACAGTTCAACAAAATGTACAACTTGATTGAAAGTAAATTTGAAATCAAATATTTTTTGCATGTGTTTCATTCAAAACATGGGCCTACATGGTGAGAGTAGTTTCTTCTCAGTAAAGGCTGAACAAGATATTATTCTCTGGATTATAAGAAACACACAAAAAAATGTTACTTTCAATTTGATGTAATGTAACAAAAGTTATTATTTGGACTGGAAGACTTAAAAAATAAATTTTACATTGGAAAAAAAAGTTCTTTAAAGATTAAAAATCCCATGTTTGGACTGTAAATAAAAATAATCTTTTTTTTTATGGTGAGATAGTTATAAGTTAATCTCACTATGCTGAGATTGTTAGTCCAAATATGTATGCTCTACTCCAAATAAATTCCATGCAGTGTCACTACACACACTGCTGTTCTATTTTTGAACAGACATACTGCATAGTTGTCCACTGCTGTGTTCCACAGGCTGCGGTCACTGATGATAATCCCCTGTCGACGTAGCTGTACCACGGTCACGTGACACACAAAACGATAGCGGGGATAATCAAAGCGTCGTCTGATCTGGTCCGGGAGAGAAAGTTTAAAATCAAATTTTTCGCTGAGTAGATCGCAAGTGGGGGGGGGGGGGGGGGCGACTTGACTCCTTAGATGTGGAAGGATTCATCAAATATTTATCAAATTACACTTATAGGTCAGACATCAAACCTTCTGTGTAATTAGGCCTACTGTTTAGCAAAATACTGTAGGTAGCTAGAAATTAGCAACCTAGATCTAGATCTGCCTCTAACTTGTAATGGCCAAATAAAAAACTTCAGAAAAGATTGCAAGCAGATGTATCTAACTATCAATAGACTGAACACGACATGAGGAGCGGTACATGAGAGAGAGCTTTATCACATCTATTATTCCTTGGATGTTTCCAGATCTCAGGGGCCCATAGTAGGTGTGTACAAAACAATTCTGTGCTTACCAGTTAATCAAGATTACGATGGAATTGTTTTTCTGAGGTGCGAGATAGTCTCGGTTTTTATTTAGCCATTCACTTTCCAAGACTAACACATTCACTTTTCCGAGACTACTTACTAGACTAACATATTCACTTTTCCGAGACTACTTACCAGACTTACACATTCACTTCTCCGAGACTACTTACCTGACTAACATATTCACTTTTCCGAGACTACTTACCAGACTTACACATTCACTTTTCCGAGACTACTAACCTGACTAACACATTCACTTTTCCGAGACTACTTACCAGACTAACACATTCACTTTCTGAGAATACTTACCTGACTAACATATTCACTTTTCCGAGACTACTTACCAGACTAACACATTTACTAGAAATTGTCTTGCACAGAGTTGGTGCTATCTTGGCGTCGTATTTGAAGTTGTCGAAGACAGGCGTCAGCAGCTTGTTGATGGCATTCCTTACCTAACGTTATATCAAAGACATGAACTTTTAACTGGCACACAATACTTTCTAGATCTACTTAAAAACTGTCTGTCTACCTTATGCTACCCTACACTAACTGAATTATTGTCTCTCAAACCTTTAACCTAATAAAATATTTGCCACTCCGTGCATCACATTATCAGTTTTGTTAGTCTAACTCCCCACAGATTGATCACTGCCACCGCACACAACTTTCACAGGTTTTGCTTTTGTGGTTCCAAATTTTCCACAGAACATCTTTTGTTCGACAAACTCTCCTCCAAACTAATGTTTGCCATACAAACCTTCCACCAGATAAACGTCACACAAACCTTCCACCAGACAAACAACTCCATACATACCTTCCACCAGATAAACTGTTGACCAGTCAATCAAATCCTCCACCATAAAAAGTATTTTTTACCACTCCCACACACCTTCCACCAAATAAACTATCGACCAGTCACACACACCTTTCAAAAGATAAACTTTTGACCAGTCAATCAAATCCTCCACCAGATAAATTAGTGACCAGTCAATCTAATCCTCCACCAGATAAAATATTGGCCAGTCTTACATACCATAACACACCTTCCACCAGATAAAATATTGGCCAGTCTAACATACCTTCCACCAGATAAAATATTGGCCAGTCTAACATACCTTCCACCAGATAAACTATTGACCAGTCAATCAAATCCTCCACCAGATAAATTACTGACCAGTCAATCAAATCCTCCACCAGATAAAATACTGACCAGTCAATCAAATCCTCCACCAGATAAAATACTGACCAGTCCAACCTACCTTCCACCAGATAAAATATTGACCAGGCTTTGGCTCCATCCTGTATGTGTTCTCCATGAACTGTTTCTTCCTGGTCATAGAACTGTGTCGCCTGAGTATCGTTGTGGACGATTTGCTCCGCTCGTTCAGGAATACCACATGTTCTTCAATGGACGTGTGGCAGTTGGTTTGGTCTTTGCCCAAATTCTGGTTCAAGTTAAACAACGTGTCATCGTCATCCTTGACATCGTCCTCTTGATCATCTCTGTCGCCAGGCGTTTCTTTCCGAAGATCAGGCACGACGACATTATCAGACAAATACCGAATCATCTGATAAATAGAAATGTCGCATGGTGGCTTATCCTTAAGGCAAGTCAACCTTTTTTTTTTACACTGACATGGTAATAGTAGGGTCATTATAAGCCGTCAACCTTTTTTTTTTCAACATAGACAGTTGACTTCCCCCCTCTCGATTGCGTCTCATGTTTACTCAAAATGGCTAATGGTGATTTTCACGATAAACTGAACAATGCCAAGAATGTTTAAGTGAACGTACTGTTGCCAACTAAACAAAAGAAAAAATAATTTAGTTAGAATGTTTACAATATCTCAATGCATGGTAGACGATCTTCTTCTCAGATCTCCGTTATTGTCCCTTTCTTAGTTCACATTAAGATTATCTTATCTTATCTTATATAATACAGACGTTACTTCAAAAAGATGATGATTACGTCCTACGCGTCATGCATTTAGTCATGCATATTAACCAATAACTTAAATTCTGCCAAGTCACTGGTTTTTCTGGCTAGCTCAGGCAACCCATTCCATGCTCTAATAGCACTAGGGAAGAAGGAGTATTTGTACAAATTTGTCCTAGCATATGGGATGAGGAATGTGCCTTTATCTTTGTGTCTTTAAGAGTATTGTATTAAATTTTGTTTTTGTATTTGAAGATTATGGTTCAGTGTTTTATGTATAATTGCTACTTTACTTTTGAGTCTTCTGTCCTAAAGGCTTTCTAAATTTAGTGATTTTACTATAGGTGTTACTCTAGTCAAATGTGAATATTCATTTGTTATGAATCTCACTGCTCTATTTTGTGTCTGTTCCAGTTTCCTAATGTTTTCTTGAGTTGAGGGGTCCCAAACGGAGGATGCATATTCTATTATTGGCCTAACCAAGGTTAAATAACATTTTAGTTTTATGTTCTTATTTGATTTATAGAAATTTCTTTTAATAAATCCTAATGCTTTGTTTGATTTTTTTTTAGTTTCATCAATATGTGGATTCCATGACAGTTTTTCATTTATTATAACACCTAGGTATTTTGCGTTTTTAGTCTGTGTTACTGGTTTGCCATGAATAAGATAAGAGGAATTAATTTGTTTTAGTTTTTTTGTTACATTTTTCTGGGTGGAAAGACATGCTCCAATTTGATTCCCATTTCTGTAATTCATCTAATTCTCTTTGTAAAATGTCTGTGTCTTGTATTGTTTTTATTGTTCTATATATTATGCAATCGTCTGCAAATAATCTGACTTTTGTTCCTGAAGTAATGCAATTTGGTAAATCATTTATGTAAATTAAAAATAGCAGTGGACCCAAGACTGTTCCTTGAGGTACACCTGAGTTTACTGTTATCGGTGTTGATTTAGAGCCATTTATTATTACAGTTTGTTCTCTCCCTATCAGAAAATCTTTAATTCACTGATGCAGTGGACCATTAATGCCAAAATATTTTAATTTTTTAAGCAAACTATGGTGGTGAACTTTGTCAAAAGCCTTAGAAAAATCTAGTAAGATAGCATCTATTTGTTCACTATTATCTAAACCTTTAGAAAAATCATCAATTAGTCCTATTAGTTGTGTTTCACATGATCTATATTTCCTAAAGCCATTTTGGTATGGTGTGAGGACATTTTGTTTGTCTAAGTGGTTTATGATGTTGCTACATATTATGTGTTCTAGGGTTTTACATGTGATGCTGGTATGTGATACTCGTCTGTAGTTTCCTGGGTCAGATTTTTCTCCTTTTTTAAATAGGGGTCTGACATTAGCTTCTTTCCAGTCCTTTGGTACTCTGCATGGTTAAGTGAAGCCTGAAAGAGTATTTTGAACACTGGGGCTAGCTCATTGCTTAGTTCTTTGAGTAATCTAGCTGGAATACCATCAGGTCCAGACGCTTTATTTGGTTTGGTGTTGGCTAATAGTTTTTGAATTCCATTTTCTTGTACTACCATATCGTTTATGGTGTCTACTTGGTTCAAATTCAGTAATATGTATTTGTCTCCTGGGGCTGAGAATGCTGATGCAAAGATTAGTTAGAGTATTTTATTCTGCAATACTAAAAAGTGCACAAAAATTATGATATACATTTAAAAAAAACATAGCTTAACAACACTTGCTTTATTTTATACACCGGATGCACCAAAAAGTTCGCTATTTATACTTTTTCCGCCATATAGGAAAATCGCCAATAAAAATTGTCCCGCTCGACTGCACATTCTTTCCAATACACTTGTCAAGTAGGCCTAGGTCAGAAATGACAGGTATTATCTAGTTGTCCAGCGAAACTTTAAATTGAGACCATCACCTGTTGTTTTGTTAACAAATACACTGGCCGGTAAGAAAGGAATATTCTAAGAAAGGGTCAAATATGATTGTAGATTCGGGAAATACTTTAGTAAATTTACTCAGCAATAAAAATAGCCAGTTAAATTGAGACATCACCAACAGGAAACTTACTAGAAAATCCTTATCAGATGCATCGGGTTCTTGACTCATTTTTTAAAAGACTTGTTTAATTAGTTCTTAAATTTTCCAATACTCTGTAAGTTACGCTCAGCGGTTTCTCAATCTACTGAAATGGTGAAAAAGAAATTGTTATTAGAATAGACTTTTATAATCTCTAAATACAAAGAACGACTTATGAGTCAACTGATGCACTTAGACACTGAAGCTTAAGATTGTTGTGAATCTCGACATATTTCTTTTAGACTTATTTATGAAGTTTTCCTTTTAATCAGTGAAATAGTCAGAAAAAAAAAAAAATAAGGCATCAACATTAGGCCTACTAAATGTATAGTCTAAGCCACCTCCAACTGCTCTAAATAAATACGAAATTTAAATAGTCATCCTTCTCATTTCCTTTTAGTTGTATATGAGCTGGTATCCATTGAATAAGTTTTTTTTTTGCTGTTGTTGTTGAGCTTTGTAAGTGCTGTTCTGAGGTTTTTAATATAAGAGGAATCATGAGAAGGCTGACACACTCGCCAAGAGTGGGAGAACTAACTCACAAATAAACTCTGCATTCTATCCAGAAGATATTGAAGAAATTAATTGTAAATAAATTAAATGAGAGATGGACGAGCTCTCATCCAAATCACAAGAAAGATGACGCTTACTATAAGCTATCCCGACAAGACAAACGTTCAATCTTTTGACTCAGGACCGGACACAACAGAATGCGACAACACATGTACCGGAAGCTCAAAATTGGAACCAGTGAAATCTGCCCATGTGGAGTATCACCAGAGAATGCCGACCACCTCCTCCAAAACTGCTCTCTTTACCAAGAGGCCCGAATAAGACACTGGACCCAAAACACCGCAATAGAAAGAAAACTATATGGAGAGCTCCCTGATTTGGAAACCACTGCGCAGTTCATCTCATGTATTGGTCTAGTCATCTGAACACTCCAACAATAAGAACGAAGAAGAAGAAATAGTCATTTTCTTCATTTAGGTATCACATACAAAGGAGGCACGGTGGCTCAGTGGTAAAACGCTCGTCTTTCAAACCAATGGATCTGGGTTCGAATCTTGGGTGAAAACTCAAATTTCGGGATTTTAAGGCACCCCTGAGTCCAGCCAGCTCTAATGGGTACCTACCATTAGTTGTGGAAAAGTAAAGGCGGTTGGTCGTTGTGCTGGTCACATGACACCCTCGTTAACCGGGGTCCACAGAAACAGATGCCCTTTACATCATCTGCCCCATCGGTCCGAAAGAGGTACTTTTTTTTATCACAGACAAAGACCGCATCACAAAAGAAGAGATTAGAGACAGGATTAGTACAGCGATTGGACCCACAATGACCCTGCTAACTATTGTCAACTAACGCAAACTAAAACTCTATGCCATTTATGGCCCTATGATCATCCTATGATGCCATATCACAAGGTCTTCGTGGCAGGCAAAAATCGTCCTTCAGGGAACATTACCAGGAAAAAAAAAGAAGTGGCAGACAGAAAGCGAAGGGAACACAAGCTAAAGAATGGTGGGGCCTGTCGTTGAAAGAGATTATCAAAGGCAAAAGATAGAGAGGAATAGAGAAAGACGGTCAATAGATCTTGTGTGGTCCAGCAAAATAAGGGATAGGTAATGGTGGCAGGCCGCACCGGTAAAAATTTGAGAAACTCTGCATTAAGTAGATGCATTTCAATGCAATTTTAGAAACACTTCAAACAGAATACCTTTGCCTTCACTTGTAACAACAGACCATCAGCTACACCGTAGCACAGTTCTAACATTTAAATTACAATGATACAGTAGCTGCCTAATAAATTAAAGCGTTCCTTGTCAAAGTAGAAATAGACAAGAAAATATGATATCTATAAGTCAATACTTTCTTATTAACCTACCAGAGCAATTTTGTAACGTAGAACATGCGTAAACTTTTCTTCTTCCCTTTCAGTACACTTCAATGGCAAGGGGTGATTACATTTGGAAAAACCCTATTATTAAATTAAGATCTAGATCTAGTGTGCAGCTAAAAGGTGCAATTGTTGTCTTTTTACAAAGCTTATATCTTATCTTATAAATTACAGACGTATAACAAATAACGAAAAAAGTACGTCCTAGGCATTTCGTGTGTGATGTTAATCAGTGACTTTAACTCTGCTAAGTCTTTGGTTTTCCTGGCGGATTCAGATAACCCGTTTTGTTCTCTAAAGGCAGGGAAGAAGGAGCGTTTGTACGAATTAGTCCTAGTCTTTCTAATTTATATATATATTTTTTCTATTTATTTGTAAACTATCAACTCACTCTGTTATGTCTGTCTGTCTGGTACAATTTTTGTACACGTTCTTTCTCCAACACCATATCTCGGATCAAGTTGAAATTTTGCACAATTATTTCTAGTACCTGACAAAACAAGAGTCAATAAACAAAAATTAACCAAATAGTAAATTAATTATCGGTAATTAATCTTATCTTATATATTACAGACGTTACTTAAAAAAGGAAGACAATTTCGTCCTACGCAATTCATGTGTCAATCTAGTCTTGCATGTTAATCAATTACTTTAACTCTGCTAAGTCGTTGGTTTTTCTTACTGATTCAGGCAACCCATTCCGTTCTATAATGGCAATAGGGAAGAAGGAATATTTGTATGAATTTCTTCTAGCGTATTGAATAAGAAATGTGCCTTACATTGTTTGGTATCAAACAAGGGAAAGAAATTGTAATTGACAGATGTGGTGGTATAAGTTAAATTAGTCCCCTTTATATTTTGTGTTGAGAACCTGGTCATAGCTCAACTAACAATACATATAATAAAACTTACTATTCTCAGAAGCACTTCGCTGGCACCACAGTGGTTAGTGAAATAGCTTGAGGAGACTTTAGCCCTCGAGTTCAAATTCGTCGTACAACTACTGAAATGATCAATTACCACTTTAATTATTCTCTCTAAAAAATAAAAAACAAAGTGTTTGCTAAATACTCTGAATGTGCGAAGTGTTTCGTTAAGGAAAAAGTTTGTGAAACACTGGCCTAGGCATATTGACGAAAATACTTACTAAGAATGGACAAAAAAATGAATTCGTAGTAAGTTGCTCACATTTTAAGTAGTGAGCTGCAGCTATAAATCTAATGAGAACATAAAACTAAAATGTTATTTAACCTTGGTTAGGCCAATAATAGAATATGCATCCACCGTTTGGGACCCCTCAACTCAAGAAAACATAAAGAAACTGGAACAAACACAAAATAGAGCAGTAATCTCACAAACGAATATTCACATTTGACTAGAGTAACACCATTAGTAAAATCACTAAATTTAGAAAGCCTTCAGGACAGAAGACTCAAAAGTAAAGTAGCAATCATACATAAAACACTGAACCATAATCTTCAAATACAAAGACAAAATTTAATAAAATACTCTGAGAGACACAAAAATAAAGACACATTCCTCGTCCCATATGCTAGGACTAATTTGTACAAATACTCCTTCTTCCCTAGTGCTATTAGAGCATGAAATGGGTTGCCTGAGCTAGCCAGAAAAACCAGTGACTTGGCAGAATTTAAGTCATTGGTTAATATGCATGACTAAATGCATGACGCGTAGGACGTAATCATCTTCTTTTTTGAAGTAACGTCTGTATTATATAAGATAAGATAAGATAAGACAGTAAATGCGTAAAAAGTGGAACACTATCAGTAATGGAGGAAATGTGTCATTTATATAAGAATGCATTTGAAGCAGCCAGCCTTTTTAGCATGACAATTAAAAATCTCTATTTCAAACTAAGAGATAGAGTAGAAGAGTTTGAAATATTTTCTATTGCCGCCGATATAAATCGCTCAACTCTTGGTACTTATTCACGGTAAAAAAAAAAAAAAAAAAAAAGATAGCCACCACTGGCAAATACCTGTTCATAGAAATTTCAGTCATCATGGAGGATGTTTTCCTTCTTGGGTAGAAATTTGTGGGAGTGACTACTGATACCGCCAGAAGTATGGCTATATGTCATAGGAGACTGGCATCAACAGTTATTAGAAAAGTGTCAAGTCAAACGGCAAGGTATTGAACCATGACCATGTGATGATGTGTTTAGAACTGTAATTTTTTTCTTTTTACATTTCAAGCGTTGAAGCACAAAACTTCTAAAAATGTTCTGACAGAAATAGAGTCAGAATTTGAAGACGTTTTAGTTTACAGTGAAGTGCGTTGGTTAAGCAGAGGAAAGGTTCTAAAACCTTTTTTTTTTTTATATAAGACATGGCACTGAAATTTTTATGGCGGAGAAATGAAAGCAAGTGTCTCAACTAAAGGACCTCTCTTGGTTGTGGAATCACATCACGTCATACCTAAATTAACTCAACAAGTTGATTTTGCACGTAATAGCTGATATAAGCGCCTTCTAAACGAAGGCGAAAAGGGGCGAAACCAAGTGGCGTAATCGCTTCACAGACAAACATCTAGATTTAGTGCTTCGACTTGGTGTCTAATCAATGCAGCTTTTTTTTCTTATTTTCAGAAGTTGGTTCTGGATAAACTTCCTACAAACCATGAATAAGTTAAAGCAATATCTCAACGAACTTCTTATAAAATTGCATCATTCTTTAATTAACTATTTTGTGTCTTATCTGTTATGTGGACCGCGACACGAGTGTCAGAAATTAAAATGGCCCGCAGGCTGTATATCGTTTAGCCCAGTTTGAACTAATAAATTAAGCTGAACATTACTACATGTAATGTGATGTGCATATGTTTTTGCTAATTTCATAACATCGAACCGAACCAGAACTTTAGATCTGACCGAACCGAAGCCAAACTATACTCGACATCTAGCCGAACCGAATCTAAAAATCTTACCTAACCGAATCCGAATCTTAAAAGTTGGGTTCGATTCACATCTCTAGTTGAAACTGTAACAATTGACTACTCGCACTAGCCTAGATTCTTTTTTCAGTTGACGTCACTTTTTTTTTCGGCCATATTATTGGAGTAGCCCACTGTTGCTATCTTCAATAGTGAAGATTGGGTGACTCACCTGCAAGCGGAAACCATAAATATACATACTTTTTGTAGTGGATGGTTATCAATGACAAAGGTAATTTTTAAAACATTATCAATTTAAATTTTTTTCTTCTCTGGTCCATCTAGAGCTAGTCATATTAAAGAATACTGTCATATTCAAAAATAGAGTAACCTGAGATTTACTTATTTTAGTTGAAGTCGAAATATTCTAAGTCAGCCTAGTGCTACAGAAGTCGTAAAGACGTAGGAGACCGAGGATTTGGGTCATCACTGAGTTGACTGAGGCATGAGCCGCATTTTGTGATGTGACTGTCTAACAGTGTCATTGTCACTGTCAACACCTAGACTAGATCGATGTGTTATATTAATTTTTAAATGAAAAACTATAATGGAATCCCCATATTGATGAAACTATTAAAAAAATCAAGCATTAGGGTTTATTAAAAGACATTTCTACAACTCAAAAAAAGAACATAAAACTAAAAAATGTTTAATTTAAATAGTATATAGACTATAGTATAATAATCTATATTTAATAACCTTGGTTAGGCCAATAGTTATAATACCAATAGAACTCTGTTTGGGATCCCACAACTCAAGAAAACACAAAGAAACTAGAGTCTAGAGCAAATACTAAATAGAGCAGTGTAATTTATAACAAACAAATAACTGTATTTGCATTTGATTAGAGTAACACCTAGTCGCCCAGTAAAATCACTAAATGTAGAAACCCTTCAGGATAGAAGACTTAAAAAGTACAGTAAAGTAGCAATCAATTATACATAAAATACTGAACCATAATCTTCTAATACAAACCCTAAACCTAATAAAATATTCAGAAAAACACAAAGATAAAGGCACATTCTTTGTTCCATATATGCAAGGACAAATTTTTATAAATACTCCATCGTCCCTAGTGACTAGTGCATGGAATGGGTTGCCTGAGTCAGCCATGAAAAACAATGACTTGGCAGAATTTAAGTCATTGATTAACATGCATATAGGACATTTATTATTAAGTCTCCTTTTTTGAAGTAACGTCTGTTTTATAAAATAAGATAAGAATGTGTCACTTTTTCTTTCCTAAGTCCCATTTATTGATAATTAATTGGTGTCCCTGTTGTATTATAAAAACAGAAATAGATCTATATCATGTATTTAAATTATTTGTCCAAAGTAACTTTTATTATGAAAGACATTTAAAGGCTTTGGGAATGATTAAAATACTACAATAATCTACATTATTCTAAATCTTGAGAAATATATGTTTCTAATAAATATATATTTGTATATATTTATTTCATGTGCCATGATTTGATTGAAATTTTTTTGTTTGAGCCCCATAATCTGCTTGACTGTCATTCTTTTTAAATTATTTAAATATATATATATATATACATATATATCAGATTTAGATCTAGATAAATATATATATTTTTTAGTACATATTCACACTTATTAACTGAACTGTAAATTAAATTTATGTAAGATTAATTTCTAAACTATCAAAACCATCTAGGCTTAATTAACCAAGACCACACCCATTAACCACAATTTTAAGATGATTTCATGTAAATGAAAATGGTCCTTGGGGCAGATAATGTGAAGCTTATCTGTATCGTAGCCCAAGAGGATATCTGTGTAATGTCTAACCAACCTGTTTACCTTCATAATAGCTTTCTGTAAATTAAAATGTGGATGTTGTGAAAGTTCACATTCCTAATCTTACACTACCAGGATTTTTGTGTGTGTGGCGGCAACTCTATACTAATTGACTGGTTACCCCCGTCCTTCCCCCCCCCCCCCCCCCCTCCTATGTATGAATGATGTGAAGATCTTAAGTCAAAGTTTATATCAGGAATACAAATAAAATTACTAGTTGCTTAAAATAATGTGATGTTTTATTACCTATAATAGTCTTATAATTTGTTTAGAAAACCTCACTCAAGATCTTTAGACAATTTAACAGAAAATTGTTTTAAAGGCTTAATCACTTGTGGTACTGTATTTGTTGTTTGTATTCCTTTGTTCATAACATAATTTGTGGGGCAAATGTTTAACAATAAAATAAAAAAATATTTTTCATGCCTGCATAATTGCTTGGGGTGTGGAATTTTGTACAACACTTTAACACAAATTATGGACATTTTTATTAGGTGTTCTCTTCAGAACACAAAAAAATATATATATACTATGGGCATTTGTGCAATATTTCTAGCTTATATATCTATTTATATATACAATATTTTTACATTTGTTTTAAATCTATTTTTATTTTTTGGGTTGAATTTTGAATGATTAAGAAACAGCTAGATGGTTTGTAAGGAATGTAAATAAAAAATACTTTTAGTATGTTTAAAAAGGTTACAAAGTATAAAACTTAGCCCTTAGCAATTTGAAATTTAAAAAAAATTTCAAATGATCCAAACATCTTGAGTTATCACATTTTAACTTAAAAGAAATGAAATGTATTAGTGCTTGATGAATGTATAGATATGTAAGTGATGTCCTGGTATCTTTAGTTGTACTGTTGATGAACTTCTAAGATGTCTTGCTTGTTTTGTTTCTCAGGTGAGATCTAGCGCAATTTAGCATAATATGTATTTATTTTACTGCCACTTCACTAGAGAAATTCTTGATTTTTGCTAACTTTTATTGTTCTATTACACTGGAGATCTTAAATATTCCCCAAGCCTTTTGTAAGCTTCAGAGCTTCAAATATCTTGGAGTTTTTCTACGATGAAAGATCTAGACCTAAACTTCTCACTAGTAATTAACAGCAGTTTCAAAGTAATTTAGAGTGCCACCAATCTGTTCCTTACCATAAATGCCAGGCTGATGTGCTTGGCCATTACTAAATTTGTATACCCTTGCAAATCTTAGACTCATAGCACTAGAAAAATATGGGCTTTAGAGAAGTTTATTAATTATTATTTTCTACCACTAATGTTTGCTTATAAAATAGTGTGAAACAAAACCCCCACATTTCTTGTAAGCTTGTTTAATGAGGTAGAGTGTTTATTGTAGTATGCTATGTACAAAGGTTTTACTTATTTCATTACAATAGGCCATTTTCTAGAAAAAAAAATTCAAAGCAAAAAAAAATAAAAATTGACTGGAAATATTGTAATTCAGATCTAAAAAAGATAGTTTTGTTGTTTAAAGTTCATATATTTTGCTAATTAAAAAAGTAGTTTAGGAAAACTAGTTAAAAAAAAATCATAACTAAAAAGTTATTAACAGTTAAAGATTCAAACAAATCTTGCTTTTTTTTTTGTTTAGTATTTTGAGCGCGACAACAGCTTTTATGTTTATATTGGAAGTAATAATTTTTGTTTTATCATTTTCCAGACTTTGTTTCCATGGCTTTTAACCCTGTGTATTCACCTGTTTATGTAAGTACAGTTTGATTTCTGTTTTGCTTAAATGTGACTTAATTTAAAAGAAAATATTTGTACACATATTGTACAAAACATCATCAAGACTTTCTAATATACAGTCGAACTAGTTAGTTGGTAAAACATCATTATTCTTATGTGTTATATGCAAATTTGATTGCAATCTTTTTTTTTTACATTATATGAAGTTTAATACATATTGGGAACATTTTTCTACATTAAAAAGCAAAGATATATAATATAATTTACACTAGACTGAAAAACAATTTATAATAAAGACGACCATTGAAGTGGTATAAAGTCATTACCAAACAATTGTTAGGGGAGGTATTAAAAAATAATGAGGGTTGTATAAGATTTGTACTTTAAAAAAAAAAAGTTTTGTTTTCACCACTTTTTGATGATTGTTGTGGTAGCTGTAGTTTTCAAATCAAACAGAAACAGCAGCATTTAAGATAACACATATCATCGTACATTTGGAGGTATTGTTCAGGAATTCTGTACACAGAATTTTAAAAGGATGACACTCAATCAGATTCTGGGGATCAAATGAAAAAAATTTCATTCAAATCTTGGGACATGGAATTGATGATCTTAGATGCCCTTTTTTTTTTTATAAAACAATTTAAATCACTTGAAGAAAGGAGTTGGAAACTCACGACCATATTTCCCCACTTTACTTAAGCTAAATTAGGATGTATAATTATAGAGTTAATCACACTTTAAATTAGTGACTTAAGTTATTAAAGTTTCTGCCCATCCTTTGGTGTGTACACTTTCTTAGTGTTGACATTTTATACTTTTAGGGAGGAGGCACACTTGAAGTTCATCTTGACTTGGAGCAGATAAATCTGGCTGAGGGCAGATATTTTGTTGTCTTTGAAGGAACCAGACGTAGACATGTTGTGTCTGCTTTCTCTAATCAACCATTAAACACCTGTTTGTATGCATATATACCAGGTAATATTTTCTTCCTCTAGCTTCTAATTTTTTATTTCTTTGTTTGTGTATATCTTGTTGCAGTTTTTTTTAATTTCTTAAATTCTATAAAACATCATCCTCCTTGAAGCTCTCTAAGCTGTAAAGTTTTATGGTATGCTACAAATGTACACAAAAAGAAGATAAATTAAATCATCTTGTCTTTGTGAACTATGGTAATGTTGGTCAGTCACAGTGACCTATAATTTTTACTGCAATTTCTTCTTCTTTTTTTTGTTTGGTTGCATGGATTGAAACTTAATAAGTAAATAAACATTCATCTCTACAATTTGTCAACAATGTGTGTTTTACAATATTAAAAAAAATTTTAGCTATACCATTAGTTAAGTGGGGTGATACCATGTATTACATATCAGGCTATCAATTTTGTAAACTCTGTCATCTTGGTAAGCTGGATCTCAGATATTTGTTAAATGTTAGTAATCTATTTTTTTTCTTAAATAAAGAGAACATATTCAAATGTGTACAGTCTGACAAATATGTAAAATAAAAAAAGTTACAGTGTATAAACAACTGTACAGATAGATACAAATATTAAAAAATTTAGGCTTATAATATTCTTAAATGTTGGGAACTATGAAATTGAAATGATTTTTTATTCAATAAGGATTTGAATGAAGTCTTTTTTTTTAGCAAGCTTATTAGGGATTGAGAGTTAAGTTTAAGAAAGATTTGAAGGAAGTCTTTTTTTAGCAACTTTATTAGGGATTGAGAGTTTTTTAAAGAAAGATTTGAAAGAAAGTCTTTTTTAGCAAGCTTATTAGGGATTGTGAGTTTAGTTTAAGAAAGATTTGACAAGTATTAAGGATTCAGAACCAGGGATAATGACTTTTAATGACATTGGATACTTATATTTATCTTTATTGTGACGGAAGGTGGTAAAAATAAATGGTCGTTTAATAATTTTTTTTCTACGATAATTTTTAAATACCAGTCTTTAAACAAAATGTCATGGTATAAAGTATATAGCTTAATAATCTGACTAAAATGAAAGAAATGAGATATGGGTTATTTGAATGCTCTCCTGCTAGCAGGCAATAATTTGAACAGCTGCATTGAACTAAGAAGTGAATGTGTTGAATGAAGCTATTTAAATGTTCATTTGTGTCTCAATGTTTTTCTACTTCACAATAAAATAACTGGGTTCTGAGCTAGAAGATCCATAACTTAAGAGTCAGTGGAGTAAGCTTACTTAACAATTTGCTGATGAATTTGATTGAATAACAAGAAAAAATTTGTAAAACCTAGTAAGGTAAAATGTAAGAAAAAAAATCAAGCATATAGAAGTCTCAGTCTGGCCAAGTGTAAACTTCATGTAGATGTTATGTAATGCTATATTGCACTGACACACAGTATAAAATATTTGCAGTACAGCAGGCTTCTGAGAGTTGATTGCCTCTGACAGTATTTCACTATTTTGATTTGTTTTGTTTAGGATTGTTGTGAACCTATTCTCCTCCTTTCTCTTCTCTTATTGCATTTTGTTCAGACATAGTTCATTTCAAAGTAAATAATCATTTCAAAGTAAATAATCATTTCAAAGTAAATAATCATTTCAAAGTAAATAATCGTTTCAAAGTAAATAATCATTCACAACATTAGTATTTGATAAGTGCAAAGTATTTTAGTGTTTCATTTAGTTAATTTTTTTTTTTTTGTAAAATTTGTTTTGTGCTGTGTGCAGGTGAAAAAAGATTGTCATGTATACATGTTCACATGCACCGGTCAATTCATTTGAAGAGCGACTCAGTATGTGCAGGTCCTAGTATTTTTCTTCTTCAACTGGACACTGAATCCTTGTTCACAAGCCTATTTATACCAAGTTTATATTATCTCACTCCCGGTCTGTCTGGGTGGCAATCTTTGACTTGTTGTTTTCTCCCACTTTCCATTCTTGGATCAAGTTGAAACTTTACACAATAATTAATTGTTGATGACAACACATACATAAATAAGATTACAAAGCAAAGTTGTGTTAACTGATTACCTAGGGACATCACCTTCCAGTAAACATACATCAATATAAATAAGATTACAAAGCAAAGCTGTGCTAACTGATTACCTTTGGACATCACCTTCCAGTAAACATACATCAATAAAAATAAGATTACAAAGCAAAGCTGTGCTGATTATCTAAGAACATCACCTTCCAGTAAACATACATCAATAAAAAATAAGATTACAAAGCAAAGCTGTGCTAACGGATTACCCAAGAACATCCCCTTGGAGGTACATACGTCTCCTGCGCATCGCCAAGGCCAGTGCATCCTATGGCAGACTGACTAAAAATGTCTGGAACAGACGTGGTATCACCACAAATACAAAGCTAGGGATCTATCGAGCCGTCATCCTTCCTACATTGCTCTATGCCTCAGAAACGTGGACAGTGTACAAAAAACTTGCAAACAAACTGAACCATTTCCACATGACATGACTGAGAAAAATACTGAATGTCAAATGGCAAGACAAAATACCAGATACTGAAGTCCTTCGAAGAGCGTGTCTGCAAAGCATCCGCACAATCCTGATGCAGTCCCAGCTGCAATGGGCAGGTCACGTCTGCAGAATGGAAGACCACCAAATCCCTAAAAGACTATTGTATGGCCAACTAAGCGAAGGAAAGCGCTCGCAAGGTGGTCAAAGAAAGCGCTTCAGGGACAACCTCAAAGCTTCTCTGAAGGCGTTCAGCATAGACCCATGCACCTGGGAGACAGTGGCACATGACAGAGCATCATGGCGTCGCGCTGTGAAAATTGGCGCACAGGTGCTAAGGAAAAAAGAACATGCTGGCAGAAGTAAAACGCCAGAGAAGAAAAGCAATGCCAATGACACTAGCTCCAGCTGGAATAACCTGCCCAGTGTGCGGCCGAACATTCCGGGCTCACATAGGTCTCACCAGCCACATGAGGAGGCTTAAAACCCCAGTGCAAAGCCCTCAGCCCCCTGGATAACAAAGTGGTCATCATCGAACCACGATGGACGAACTATATATATATATACATACGTCTCCCTAACAGTTTCGCTTACTCTATTTACAGCGCACTGAGCATTCTTAAGAATGAATATTGTGCTATACCAGTGATGCCCAACCTAATTGCACTTGAGGGCCATTATAATTTCCGATACTCGTGTCGCGGGCCACATGACCGAAAATGTACAAAACAAAACGATATTGACTAGATACAAGTTTAATAGAAACTTGTGGATCTAGTAGTTACATTAACTAATGGAGTATCGTCGTAATTTCTCTTTTTAAGCGTCGGAAATTGGCTTCATTTCTCTACTTAAAATGTGAGCAACATTGTAGATAGCTTTACCAACGACTAATTTTCTGGTCGTGCAGTTTGCGCGCTGGACTGTCGTTTTGATTTATCATTGGTTCCGGGTTCAAACCATGTCCGCTGCCATCCTCGTCGTCCTGTGGGAGGTTTGGACTAGGAGGTAAATCTTGGAAATCACTGTGCTATACAAATAGGTTTTTAAAAATATTCGATCATGATTCAAAATTTAGCCGCACTTTCCAGTAGGATCACACAACTCACTTTATCAGTTTTGATTTCTATTTCTATTTAGACGAAACCTTTTGTTTTAATTCTCTACATCGCTTTATTCCACTAAAAGTTTCGCTTGCATGAAACGCAAAGCAATGAATTTAAAAAGCATGCCATGAAGTTTGATTGTTCTATATTGAGGGGAGATAAGTCTTGTGTGGAGAATTAGGTCGTTTACTAAAAATTGGAAACTAACAGTTGTCTATAAAACCTGTTTTTATAAGTACTTGAATAGCTCTATCACTCGCATGTCGGCTTTCTATCATGGAGGCTCGAGACCTCTGAGTTCAAATTCAGACTGGAGTAAATTTAAAAAAAAAATTCCTTTTGAAAAGAAAGCTCGAGAACGTGACCACATATAAATGTAGTTGGAAGTAATTCAACGTATTGCATGGGTGCTAACCATCTTCATTTACGATAGCATCTATAAATTTTATATGATATTGTTTGAAGGTTTCCGCCCCTCCGCCTTCCCTTTATTTTATTGAAGCAAGTTTACAAGATTGTAGTCTGTTCGGTCTGTGATAGTTCATAGTGCTCAGGCTCAGGGCCACACACAACAGTCTACCACTCGGTGTTCACTTGCTTTGACGGGGGGGGGGGGGGATCGCTGGTATGTGCTCACACTCTCACAAGCCTCACACGCACACATTGTCACTTGGAAGTTCAGAGTAGATCAAGTGTATGCCCCTGACAGCAGCTTGTGCCGTACGCTCTGTTTCCAGGTAGCACGTGACTGCACTCTATGACAACCAGTGTATGACATTTTTAGGATGGATGAAAATCACATTAGGCAAATGAAAGACTGCAATATGGTGAAAGTGTGGGGCGCACAGTAATGGATAGGGGCGTAGGTAAGGGGTGCTCTGAAACATCGAATGTGATCTAGGAATGTTATCACGATGTTTGTTATGGTTTTGTTGGTTTAGAATTGTTAGCTTCACATTTTCTTAGTTGGACTGTTGCTGGCCAGTCTTAGCGTTTCTCCGCGTTGGTTAAGGATTTCAAAATATTAATGTGTCCAAATATCTGAAAATTCATGGAAATTAAATTATTGTTATTATTACTACTTTTTATTCACTGAACGTTTAACTGTATTAAATGCTTTGTACTCCCTAATTACCGGCACTATTTTCATTCGTTCTTCAATCGGTATAGCTAATTGTTGCTCGTGGTGCGTTCTTTTCGCTTCGTAAACTTAGAGATGAAAGTGCCGATTTGAAGCACTCTATACTGCCCCCTGTAGAATTAATAAAGTACCGCTGTGAAATTTCACCAGTGTTGGATTTACCTATATGCAACATAAGCTATAGCTTAAAGGAGGGGGGGGGGAAATGTTTTGAAGAAAAAGCAAAGGAATAAATTGCCCCATATCTTAAATAGCTTTGGGCCTTATCAAATCTAAATCCGGTGCTGAGTTTCACAACTGAATTTTTCGAATTATCTTGGAATGCTTTCGTGAAATCCTATTAGAATTGTATACCTTGAACTTTATCGGTTCAACAAACGCGACAAACAAACAAACTAGGTTACTCAGATATAGTGTTGTCCTCACAAATTCAGAATCGACTCTCGAAGTGGTCCACTCAAGTAAAAAGGCAGGGTTCAATATTTACAGCCTGAATATAAGAAGCCATGAACTACAAAATATCAACAACCACAACACTATCTCCACCAATGCCAAAAGAATAGACGTGTACCTATCGAAAGTGTTGCTCATTATATGGTGTTGTTAGTTATAGCCAACATGTCTGGATACGAAACACTGCATATTAAAATATATTTGACTTATATTCATACTATATACATTGTATCTCTTTTATAACAAAAGTAAACGTTTTATTTAAAATGTATGTAGCGTGTATAACGGAAAATACTTGCATAAATATTCATTGTTTTTTTTTTAATTAATATTAAAAAATGGTGTATTTTTATGAAACAAAAATGCTTGCATAGTGAATTTTAAAAAGTAAAGGATTTTCTTCTAGAATACTGTTGCATCAGAACATCTAAAATATCACGTTTTCGGATTTGCTGTTTAGTTTCTGCAAGCTAAACTTGACTGACTAACAGATAGACAGACAGACCACACAAAACTAATGGCGGCCTTTCCCCATTTTGGGGGCCGCTAAAACAAAAAAATTAAAAAAAAAAATATATATATATATCGTCCCGTCTAGTTGAAATGGTTAAAGCTCGTGCGTTGTCCAATACCAAAGACATGGTATTGAATAGAGCATTGATGAGCCTATTTTGGCGAATCGTGACTGCCAATTGCATGTATTGCAGGCCTTTAAGTTAAGCAGAAATCTTAATTAAAAGATTACTTATCATTCCAGCCACTGTAGCATAGCAACCCAGTTAACAGCCTAACATTCCGGGCTTAAATAGTGCCTTACTAACTACATGCATAGAATGAGCAATGTAGAACCAAGCCCCCCCCCCCCCCCCCCCCCCCCCCCCCCTCTGGATGACAGAAGTAGTATAGAACGAAACTGAACCACTTGAACATTTCAAATACTTCATTACTACTGTACATACTTGAACATTTCAAATACTTCCATACTAGGCAATGTCCGGGACTGTCGCGTTTTATCCAATTTACTCACGAGTTACTTGCTTACTTGGATACTTTAAATATTTTTTTCTCCCGTCAAAAATGATAATTGTTGCTTCCATAACTGACGCCTATCCTCACTGCCTACTTCCAAAAAGACGTCTGTACTCACTACTTACTTACAGGGAAAAAAATGAGGAGTGTTGCTTCCATAACTGACGCCTATCCTAACTGCCTACATCTAAGATGGACTTCTCGCTGTTTATTTAGAGAGATAAAGTTGATCAGACTGTTTCTTTGTTGGTTGTTGGCTGGTTGTGTTCAACTTTAAATGTTTTTTTTTTTAAATTTTTGTCCACATTCTTCATTCGTTTTACTTTCTAGTGTACTTCAACTCTCTTAAAGTTACTGTCAGTTTTTTCCAGCCCATTCAGAGATTGATCTACTCCCTCGTTCTCAAACTGTTTCCAACTAGGAATGGTTAGAGTAGCATGCTTTATGAGGGTGTCACGGATGAATGTGTGTATGTATGTATAATCTATTTTTACACTCTGCGCGAATGACCGGAAGTGTGTTTGTTGTCAGAGAGTGGTCAGACACCCAGAGTCCAGCTTGTGTGAGATGCCGTAAAGATTATTAAAGTTTTATGTGTTTGATCGAGTGTTACTTGTTTATTTATAAATACAGCTGAACCAGGGACACCTAGACGTATCGAGACCTAAGGTAGTTTCTACCTAGTTATAAGTAGATAGAGTTATATAAAGGAAAGCTGTAACAGAGGGTTACCAATAGTTTGGAATAGAGTAGCGTGTTCCACTGATGGCTTCCAGTAGATCCGAATTCAGTGCCCTTGGATTGAGTTGTAGCAGTTTGCTTCTAATGTTGGCCTATTTTTTCTAGCGGTCCTTCCACTTGTAGCATGTACGCTGTAGGAACTTTCTAGGGAGATGTGGGATCTGGGTCAGCTGCCCTCAACTGATGTGGTTATCATTTTCTCACTCGTGGAAAGGAGTCATCGTAAATGTCTTGGTACTGGGTGTAGTTGAAAGACAACAAAACCAAATTAAAAGCGTACCGAACGCAATGTATCCCAACCTTTTTTTTTTTTTTTTGTGATTCCCCCCTAAACACAATGTGTTCATCAATTCTGGTTTCGTCGTGTTTAAAGCTAATTCTTTTATATTTTCTTTTTCTTTGATTCTTGAATAAGATTGATTCGGTAAAAATCAGATAGTGAAATAAATTCTTATAATATAAATAATAGTTTGTGCTATGAAGCTTTTTGTAACAGGTTTTGTGTTTATTTAATGCCGACATTTCTATCCCAATAAAAACATGTTGAATCTAAATGTTTATTTGTCAACGTCTGAAAGCTTTCTGATTGACACACTTGAAGACAATAGTCCACGTTTCAATGGAACGGTGACTATAACAAAAAATATGCAATTTTCTTGGGAAATCATTAGTACAATAGAAATTTAACAACAGCAAAAATATCTATAAAAAAATTTTTTCCGATGGAAGTTTTACATTGTTCAAATGACGCTGTGATCCCTAGTTCAGCTTGAAGAGGACTCATTTGTCCTTAACTTGTTTCTTCCCCCGCCTCACCTTTCTAAAAATGACTTGTCCATTTCTTTCTTGATTTGTATGCATCCAGTGGTGGAAAACGCTGTTCGGACTTCACACCGGGCAAAATAGAAGACAAAGGATCATCCAATAGTGACGTCTCCACAAAGCAATGAGCTCTTCGTGAAAGTTTCAACATGTCAGTTTGTTGGAATTTACTAAAAACAAAAATTACAAGTAGCTCGTAAAGAGTTATCACATAAATGGAGATCTCTGACTCAGAAACACCAACAACTAACTTAACCGCAGTGCTGCATGTTTGGTTTATTTTAAGGCTAGTTAGTGTGCTATTGAGCTTAAAATCCTTCTTCTAACCTCGTCTAGAAAATGCCCACTGTATCACTTGTACATTCTGTCACCTACTTGTCCAGATCTAATTCACCTGCCAGAACACTCCTAAGCTAAATGTTCCAATAGGATTGAAGCGCTTATTTTCTTGAAGATTTCTTCACATATGTTATAGACATCCCGTAACAAAAAATTTAATGGGAAAGAGACTGGGGCTTCATGCACGTGAGAAAAGTTGGATTTTAAAATGTTTTTCAGTGGACTTCACTAATGGGCTACTCAGACATGTAGAATGAAGTACAACGATCTGTACCGTGGATTTTCTACCCAGTTGAGTCTTCATTTCCAGTGTTCAACGTGCTATTTCTTCTTATCTTTAGCTAGTTTTTCCATCCCCGCACTGGTTTAAATAGACCATAAGATATTTTAGACGATTTGTGTTTTGTAAGAATAAAATAAAATGAGATTTGGTAGAATCATTAAAGTTACTTGTCTATAATAATTCATGCATTCTTACACTAGAATAAAAAACACAAAGAACAGGACGATCTTGTGAGAACCTAATGAGAGCCAGTGAAAGCTAACAGGGTCCCAGTCCTTTTAGCAGACTTAATGAGATCCGAGTAACTAGTTCACATGTGGCTTTGTGCAGTTTTCTTTCGCAATCTACACTATGTATTTATTTGTTACAATCTCATTTATTATTTGTTTGAAGGTAATGATGTAGCCGAGGATGTGCATGTCACGCTGATCCAGGTCATCGAAGAGTCCAACACTTACCTTCCACTGGCCCAGTGCTACTTTCGCTATGACTACGACTCGACCTTCTATCTGACCAAGTTCCTTGTCAGCAGCGTCTACAACGTCCTGGCCCTGGAGACTTTGGAGCTGATTAAAAGTGACCGCTTTGATTTATCTAATGAAGTCCTATCCACCCTTGACACCCGGCTTAGCACCGCTTTGAGAAATACCAACCTGACACGGGACTGGCATTTACTGGGAGGCGATTTAAGTGAGTACTCCAGCTTTAACTAGATTTTGTAAGTTGATGATTTAGATCAGTGATTCCCAAACTTTTTCTCTAATGGAATACTTCGCACATTTTTCACTATTTAGTTCGTGGAAGACGTAGTCAGGCCTTGTGTTCCACAGAACACAGTTTGGGAAACTGATTTAGATCAACAGTTCTTAACCTTTTTACTTTAGGGGTCCTTGCGACTAACAAACATTACACTTCCATTTGTAATCAATGTTCTACTTTTTCCTCTTTCGCTGTTGACTATCGGATCATTTGTCATGATGCTTAAATAATTGTCCTTTCATCTAATACACCGTAGGCCTACGTATTAAGGTCTCTATCTTACAACTTCCCTTGCCCGTACACTATGCACTGTAAAGTAGGACGATTTATAATAGTCAAAATGTATTATCAGTTAATTGTCTTTGAATTAATATACAGAAAATACTTGCATACAGAAATTTGAATAACCAAGAGCGTCAACACATTTTGTAAAATAAAAAATGTAAAATATTATTCAACACTTGTAAAAAAAAAAAAAAAAAAGACATTTATTATTATTATTCAGTTCATTAAAAAAAAGGTGTAAAAAGCTTGCACTGTATTTGAAGTTGTGTCAGAGACTCTGTAGGAATGTTACTGTGCACCTTTACATTTCTAGGGGCTACGTTTCTTTTCTCGTTTAAGCTGTGCACATACAACCACTGTCACGCTGGGTGAGAAACTGTCACGTTGTAGTCATATTTGATCTTGTGAACTTCTGGCTCATTCTCAAGCGTGATCTGATGCCATGCAAAAACAAAGAATAGGAACTCCAGAGGTGAATGAGAACTTGGATACTTAAATAAAAACTCAATTCAAACTGAGTGTCTAGTTCCATCGGGATCTCAGATTTTTCTTGACATAGTAATTGAGACAAAACTTTGTTATTGGTCGCTTTTGGGGTTTCGTAGAATGAGAGATCCGAGACTTCATTTCTGGAGAGATTTTACCTCTAGATCTGGTAATTAATGTTAAGAAATACATTTTTATTCTAATTTATTTAGACAAAAAAAAAAAAATCTCCATTTGTCATTAGCAGACAGAAAGGCGGTACAGGCCGTGAGAACAAAGAATGTAACCGCCCGGAGCGATTGTTCTAATTACACGAGTGAGTAGACAGCCATCAAAGTCATTCATTAAATAGTCAATATATTTGTAGCTTGTGGCGAAAACCAATAAGATATACAGCAATAACAAAAGAAAGTTGACGGGAAACTTCAGAAACACTGCCAACAATACACCGAACAAGGACAACAACTACAAGAAATGCATCAAAAATACTTTTTTAAAGAACAAAGCTTATATTCAGCGTAGTTGTATCAATTAGTTTGGATCGGACATGTGTTTAAATGTGTAATAGATCTAGACTAACTAAAGCTAGACTAATAATAAATCTGCGCGATTATAAATATTTTTACCAATTGTTTTTGTTTAGCGCAATTTTATGCTTTTAGCTTTCTCTATTATGATCCTATCACTTGTGTTGACCAGTTGGAAAGGGGTACGGGAAGAAAGAAGTGGGGTATCTGGGTGATCGCTTTTTAAATGCATTTATAAAAAAAAAAAGGTGAACGACGTGAATTTGAATTCGTGGGCTAAAGCCCCATTAAGCCAATACACTAATCACTATGCCAGTGAATCGCTTATGAAAATAGAAGATTTAAGTTATCTATTGTTGGCTTCAAACTTTAAAGCTGTGACTTACAAAGAATAAAGGAGGCTAATTCAACTTATACCACCACATCAGTCAAGTACAATTTCTTTCCATTGTTTGAGATACCAAACAAAAAAATTAATTACCAATAGTCAGTTAACTAATTGGTAAATTTTAAAAATTGATTCTTGTTTTGTCAGGTTAAAAAAAAATATTTGTGCAAAATATCCGCTTGATCCGAAATCGGGTGTCAGAGATATAAAGTGTACACACTTTTTACCAGACAGACAGAGTTGATATAACTTTGTAAAAAAAAAAACAACCTCTTCGATTGACTTCTTCATTTAAACAAATCTAGTTTATTAAAACATTGAAGAGGTGCAATATGTTGGATGTAGAACAGAGTGTAAAAAGTTTGGCCCTAATCTTTGAACTTTTTTTTATTTGTACTTCCTCAGTAAGATTTTGTAAAGGTTGATGTACAAAATGTCGCGGTGACCCTTTGAGAAAGTCTCCAACGCCCCTCGGCGAAACAAATAATATTTAGCAGGCCACGTTCTCAGCCCTTAACTGAGTAGATTTTTTTTTAGAGCTGTATCATCCAACTTGCATCTTTATAGGGCAGTGCTTTTAACGTTAGACGCATCTCCCCATCGAGGGCAATAATATTTTTAGAAAATAAAAAGGGGTGGGGCAGGTAGGTAAAAGGAAAGCATGAAACAAGTCATAATTCAAAACCAATCAGAAAATGTTTGTTTTCTGATTTCTTTTCAACTTCTTGTATGTAGCTAATTGCTTGGGCATGTCACAAGTATTCAAGTGTTTCTCAACATGTGCCACAGATTTCGATTTCAATCAACTTCTTGCAATTATCTACAATTTCAAGAGAAATTCAACTTTAACAAGCTTAGAATTCTAAGATCTATACATAGTTGGTGGCAGGATCTTAGTGTATTGCCAATTGGAATTAAAAAAAGATTTTTAATTCTTCTGCTTTTTCAATAGTGTCAATTTATTAGCATTTTAGTTGATTGCGAATTAGAACTACAAAAAACTGCTAAATTCTTCTTCTTTTTCGGCGTTATTGGATTCCAGTCCTCGTAAAAATGTAGCAACTTCTTCTTACGAAACAGGTTTTAAAGGGCAATAATTAAATGAACATTTTCAGTGCTTTACATCTTATGGGCTTGAAATTCAAAACATAATTCATTCAAAATAACGCATTTCCTTTAGTTTTCTACATTTTATGTATGTGCTTACTCTAAATTCTAAAATTAGAATCATTTTGGAAAGGATTGATGGGAATCTGTTTCAGAAAAACAGATCGACCTCAAAATTATACATAGGTGGGGGAGTTGGAAAATGGTCAGTGGAGGGCAACCTAAAATCCGTTCTAGAATAAAGCGACTCTTATTATGTACAAATTATTCAGTGACAAAAAATTCATGGCACAATTGAGCGCCTGCGTAGTGGCAAATCGTCGGACTATTTCTACAGCAAGATGGACATTTTTGGAATCACTGGCTGTATGGCGTGACAGAAACATGCCTGATGTGTAATCTATCATATTAGTTGCGGAGAAATGACAGCTGATTAGCTCATAAGTTGCCATAGGAGGCAATGTCTGACATGTTGCCTTGACTTTGTGACCGCGGACAGATTTCGTCACACATTGACCGTATTGCAAATGTAAATAGTTTTTTTTTCTCTGTGTGTTTGATGTACTCTGTGCTGTTATTTAAAATTGGTTCCAAGATGTGCATGTCAATGTCTTTCTCTCTTCTGGCGGGCAGAGGGCGAAGACTACTTCTTTGGGGGTGGGGAGAGCTAGTTTAATGTTTGGTGTTATACACATCAATTTATTTCTTTTCTCTGGCGGGAATAGGGTGAAGACTAATCAATTAAGAAAGTTTTTTTTTAAATGTGGTTTGTTACCTCTAGAGTTGCGTAGGTGGTTTGTACAAAGTTTTAATTCTAGACGTACATCGAGTGACATGACGTTGAAGCGTATGCCGGCTAGTGACAACTAAAGTCCTATCTATTTCAGAAAGTTGAATAGCACAAAGTGGAAGCGTATGCCGGCTAGTGACAACTAAAGTCCTATCTATTTCAGAAAGTTGAATAGCACTAAGTGGAAGCGTAGAATGAAAAATACTTCGTTATAAAGGTATGATAGAAATGAATAGAAATAATAAATCCACGGGGACACTGAAATGAAGCACAATGAAGAAACGACCCCAATCTCTTTTCTTTAAAATTAGATCTTACAATCGATGATGAAATATCAAGAAACGGCTTCTTTGCGAATTCTAAAATTATTTTTAGCTCCATTGGGCTTTTAAAATCTATTTTTGGCTCTTCCACAACTGATTCTGTCGTTTCGAGAACTGTGTAGCAAATTTTACAACTTTCATTATTATTGGCGACCATTGGCACATTTAATCACGTGAGTTGGTTTAGCGAGTAAAACCGATTCCAGCACCTAGACTCGTTGTCCGTACTTGTTTATGTTTCTAGAGTCTATCCTATGTGAGCTTCCAATACTGTAATCCCAACGAAGATTATATTCCCAACCAAGTGTCCGAGTATCTTTTTGTTTTCTAACCAATCGAATATTGAACATTTAAACTTTTGTGACGGATTGGCTTATTCTTATTGACAATGCCCTATGTCACAGTTTATACAAAGCTGACAGCAAATTACCAACGACTCGAAGCAGACAAATCGATTTTTTATGGCATATAATTGTGGTTCTGATTGCTTGTAAAGTGCAGATATATTTATAGGTCTATTTGTTGGATCTAGGGAGGCAGTCGTCTTTGATCTAGTTGTGTACACGAGACTCGTGTGTGACAGATGGCATGCGAACACCAGGACCGTATCACACTTTAGGTCACTTGTCAGTCATGTGCAGTATTGATGTGACACAATCAGGTAGTCCTCGCGTCATCACTGTTGGCAATCACACTAGTCAGACCTCGGGAAAGGGCAGTGAGGTAATATGAAAGAGGGAGGGGGAGAGTTATCCACCATGGCGTGCCATGTCAGTATAAAGATCGTTGAACCCCAGCGTCATAGGCCGACATTGACCTTCATTTATTGCTCTTTATCTTGACAATCTCTTCAATATTATAACCTTTTTTTTTTTGTTTCTCGCTTAACATTGTATAACAGTCATTCAGATCAATCGTTTAGAGTACATATGCACTAATAGAAATTACCTGACAATCATTAAGAACTAGGTACTGTTCGACATGCTAATGAGAAGTACCCTTTGACTAGTTAGGACACGAAACGCTTATTTAGCATTTAATAGCCTCCGTGTTAATGCCCTGTCGTTGTTTTGTAGCTTCAAACAATCAGTACAGCCAAACTTTGGTAGAGGTATTATATTCTAGTGTAAAACTGAAAATAGGCTTGAATAAGCTACATGTTTAAACAAAAACGCGTTATAACTTTAACTATAATATCTTTCACCTATCCCGTAGTCTGTTGAAACGTTGGGGCACCACACAAGATCTATTGACCGTCTTTCTCCATACTAAATACACAGATACAATTCAAAGTAGATCTATGTAGAAACACAAGGGAAATAATGATTTAAACAACTGACTCAAAATGTCCCCACGTCTCTTGCTTATCGCCCCCTCCCCTTTCGTCAACGTATACACCTCTATTTATTCCCTGGAGCTCGCACGGTTCATCTGATTCTCTTCAGCCTACACAAACAAAAACATACGACCTACATCTGTCCCCACCAAGGAAGCAGATACTGTTAGGCTTCGTACGTAAGTGGCAAGGCATCTTCGCATACTTCTAATGGAGATACTGATTAAAAACAACCACCATCTAACATTTTTGAACTGGCCATAACAAAGCAATGACACCCCCAGGAACTCTATAGAACTTAAGGAGTAAAGCTATGCATCAATTGACACCTCTGACTTTACTTTAGTAAATCACATTCATCTATTAAACACAAAGATTTAAAAAAACAAAAAAACAACAATATGAACTGATTGGTGTGTGTGTGGGGGGAGTAATTAATTTTCGTTCATCAAGTCCATGTTCGTTTCATAGTTATACTTTGTAAGGTAAACATTGACTGTCGCGCAGCCTTACACACTAACTACGTCAACTTACTCAAACATCTCAAGTTCCTGAACTGTGCTGTTGTCTTCTCTCTACACTGTACTGTTGTCTTCTCTCTACACTGCACCGAGATCCTTGCGCGATCAGGTATTCCCAGCATCTTTACAGCCCTCAGACAACGCCGTTTGCGCTGGCTTGGAAATTTTCTCCGGATGGAGGACAAGCGCATCCCGAAAGTCATCCTCTTTGGTCAACTCGCGACTGGCACAAGAAAAACTGGTCGCCCCCACCTCCGTTACATAGATGTAATAAAACGTGACCTGAAATCAGTGGACATCAATACTGACAATTGGGAAGACATAGCTCTAGACCGCAACAGGTGGAGAGAGAGACAAAGAAAGCTATGGACAGTGAAAGTACATGGGTCTCAGCCCAGGAAGAAAAACGGCCAGCTCCTCTACCACCGAAGCAAATGCCACCTTAACCTGCGCTATCTGTGGGCGGGATTGTCTCTCCAAAATAGGGCTCTACAGCCACATGAGGAAGTGTGCTCTGAGATGAACCATAGTCGTCCTACGACTGAAGGAGGCCAATGACACTGTACTGTTGTCTTCTCTCTACACTGTACTGTTGTGTTTTCTCTACACTGTACTGTTGTGTTTTCTCTACACTGTACTGTTGTGTTTTCTCTACACTGTACTGTTGTGTTTTCTCTACACTGTACTGATGTCTTCTCTCTACACTGTACTGTTGTGTTTTCTCTACACTGTACTGTTGTGTTTTCTCTACACTGCAGTATTGTTGTCTTCTCTCTACACTGTACTGTTGTGTTTTCTCTACACTGTACTGTTGTCTTCTCTCTACACTGTGCTGTTGTCTTTTCTCTACACTGTACTGTTGTCTTCTCTGTACACTGTACTGTTGTGTTTTCTCTACACTGTACTGTTGTGTTTTCTCTACACTGCAGTATTGTTGTCTTCTCTCTACACTGTACTGTTGTGTTTTCTCTACACTGTACTGTTGTCTTCTCTCTACACTGTGCTGTTGTCTTCTCTCTACACTGTACTGTTGTGTTCTCTCTACACTGTACTGTTGTGTTCTCTCTACATTGTACTGTTGTCTTCTCTATACACTGTACTGTTGTGTTCTCTGTACACTGCACTGTTGTGTTCTCTGTACACTACACTGTTGTGTTCTCTCTACACTACACTGTTGTGTTCTCTCTACACTGTACTGTTGTGTTCTCTCTACACTGTACTGTTGTGTTCTCTCTACACTGTACTGTTG
Source organism: Biomphalaria pfeifferi (assembly GCA_030265305.1). Taxonomy (NCBI): domain Eukaryota; kingdom Metazoa; phylum Mollusca; class Gastropoda; family Planorbidae; genus Biomphalaria; species Biomphalaria pfeifferi. Next base: position 2,209,960 of record JASAOG010000051.1, read on the forward strand.
TGTTCTCTCTACACTGTACTGTTGTGTTCTCTCTACACTGTACTGTTGTGTTCTCTCTACACTGTACTGTTGTGTTCTCTCTACACTGTACTGTTGTGTTCTCTCTACACTGTACTGTTGTGTTCTTTCTACACTGTACTGTTGTCTTCTCTCTACACTGTACTGTTGTGTTTTCTCTACACTGTACTGTTGTCTTCTCTCTACACTGTGCTGTTGTCTTCTCTCTACACTGTACTGTTATGTTCTCTCTACACTGTACTGTTGTGTTCTTTCTACACTGCACTGTTGTGTTCTCTGTACACTACACTGTTGTGTTCTCTCTACACTACACTGTTGTGTTCTCTCTACACTGTACTGTTGTGTTCTCTCTACACTGTACTGTTGTGTTCTCTCTACACTGTACTGTTGTGTTCTCTCTACACTGTACTGTTGTGTTCTCTCTACACTGTACTGTTGTGTTTTCTCTACACTGTACTGATGTCTTCTCTCTACACTGTACTGTTGTGTTTTCTCTACACTGTACTGTTGTGTTTTCTCTACACTGCAGTATTGTTGTCTTCTCTCTACACTGTACTGTTGTGTTTTCTCTACACTGTACTGTTGTCTTCTCTCTACACTGTGCTGTTGTCTTTTCTCTACACTGTACTGTTGTCTTCTCTGTACACTGTACTGTTGTGTTTTCTCTACACTGTACTGTTGTGTTTTCTCTACACTGCAGTATTGTTGTCTTCTCTCTACACTGTACTGTTGTGTTTTCTCTACACTGTACTGTTGTCTTCTCTCTACACTGTGCTGTTGTCTTTTCTCTACACTGTACTGTTGTGTTCTCTCTACACTGTACTGTTGTGTTCTCTCTACATTGTACTGTTGTCTTCTCTATACACTGTACTGTTGTGTTCTCTGTACACTGCACTGTTGTGTTCTCTGTACACTACACTGTTGTGTTCTCTCTACACTACACTGTTGTGTTCTCTCTACACTGTACTGTTGTGTTCTCTCTACACTGTACTGTTGTGTTCTCTCTACACTGTACTGTTGTGTTCTCTCTACACTGTACTGTTGTGTTCTCTCTACACTGTACTGTTGTGTTCTCTCTACACTGTACTGTTGTGTTCTCTCTACACTGTACTGTTGTGTTCTCTCTACACTGTACTGTTGTGTTCTTTCTACACTGTACTGTTGTCTTCTCTCTACACTGTACTGTTGTGTTTTCTCTACACTGTACTGTTGTCTTCTCTCTACACTGTGCTGTTGTCTTCTCTCTACACTGTACTGTTATGTTCTCTCTACACTGTACTGTTGTGTTCTTTCTACACTGCACTGTTGTGTTCTCTGTACACTACACTGTTGTGTTCTCTCTACACTACACTGTTGTGTTCTCTCTACACTGTACTGTTGTGTTCTCTCTACACTGTACTGTTGTGTTCTCTCTACACTGTACTGTTGTGTTCTCTCTACACTGTACTGTTGTGTTCTCTCTACACTGTACTGTTGTGTTCTCTCTACACTGTACTGTTGTGTTCTCTCTACACTGTACTGTTGTGTTCTCTCTACACTGTACTGTTGTGTTCTCTCTACACTGTACTGTTGTGTTCTCTCTACACTGCACCGTTATGTTCTCTCTACACTGCACCGTTATGTTCTCTCTACACTGCACCGTTATGTTCTCTCTACACTGCACCGTTATGTTCTCTCTACACTGCACCGTTATGTTCTCTCTACACTGCACCGTTGTGTTCTCTCTACACTGTACTGTTGTGTTCTCTCTACACTGTACTGTTGTGTTCTTTCTACACTGTACTGTTGTGTTCTCTCTACACTGCACCGTTATGTTCTCTCTACACTGCACCGTTATGTTCTCTCTACACTGCACCGTTATGTTCTCTCTACACTGCACCGTTATGTTCTCTCTACACTGCACCGTTATGTTCTCTCTACACTGCACCGTTATGTTCTCTCTACACTGCACCGTTATGTTCTCTCTACACTGCACCGTTATGTTCTCTCTACACTGCACCGTTATGTTCTCTCTACACTGCACCGTTATGTTCTCTCTACACTGCACCGTTATGTTCTCTCTACACTGCACCGTTGTGTTCTCTGTACACTGCACTTTTGAATGGAATGGAGTTATGTCCTGTCTTTACCCCAGTGGCCCGTCATGTTTGGACTTAATTCTTCATTTCTCTATTATGACACGTTTTCTCAAACTCAGCCATTGCATTCATTTCACCCTGTCACACATTGATGGTTGTTTCTACTTTCCGTGCAGTGTAAGAAAGTTATTTCTTTTCACGAGATAGTAGAAGTGTCTTTTTAATTTTTTTTTTACATTCTAATTTGTCGGAACTACCGTGACAAGACTTTGTTTACATGTTGAATGACTGTAGCATTAGTAGTGACAGTAGCATGGACACGCACTGAATTGATGACTCAGATGTGTAATGTGTTTCTTTAGTTGCGTGTTCAAGATGGAATTAAAACATCATCTCGTTATTTGGAGTTCTATTTATCGACATCTTGGGATTGTCGTTCAACTATATTCTCTCAATATCGAGATAGTCTAGAAAAAAGTATTCCTTTTATATAATGCTTTTTTTTTTTTTTACATCTTATTTATTTATTTTTATTGAAAAAAAAAAAGGATTTTTACTGTGACCAGTTATATGCTCGGAATTATTTCCTGATAAGGATTGTAGTTTATTTTAAAGATAGAATGTGTCATCAGTTATCCAAAGTGTTGTTTGTTTTTTCGTGTAAATATACATACAACTAGTACATCTATATACGTTATATAAAAATAAGGTTTAGCTAATGAAAAGTGTCCATTAAGGTGTGATTAGTCAGCCTAGTTTTGTTTTTCTGCACATTGAACGAATGCTTTGTCTTTCTGGTGTCTACCTATGCGCTGTTGTCACGACCATATTTTATGGAGCACTTGAGTGCAAAGGGAGGTGACCGCCTATAACTGGGAACAGATTGTGGTTAAGAGCTGCTGTCCCCTCCTCCCGCCCCTCCATTTTATTTTGATGACTTGACTAATATGTCTTTACTGCTTCCTCGGCTATCAATAGCTCACTTCATTGTAAACAATAAGCCGTTACCCTGGCCACTGTAACAGCCTTTTAAAAAGTCTTGGTCGCTGGTGGCGCTGTTACTTAGCTTTCAAAGTGGTCTTTAATGATTCGACACATCTTTGCTCTGGCCAGTAGTTGTTATGGCTCTATGAATCAACTATGGAGATTGGGAGAATACATCGAGAACTTGGTCAAAATAAAGTTGAACCTGATTAACAACAATGTTCAGTATTGACCATGCCCCAAATGTATTCCCAAGTAGGTTTCATTAACTAATATTGAAAATTAGCCTTGCGTGATTGTTTAAACCATTGATTCCCAAAGTGGTCTATATAGACCCCCAGGGGTCTACGAAGACTTCCAAGGGGTCTACGAAAGTGAAAAAGTAAATTGGGGGTCTATGAGCTGTCCATGGGGGTCTATGACTTAAATTTTCACACCCCATTAATGTAACTATTTCAAACACTTTTAAATGATTTGTACCTTAGTTATAAATATTGATTCCTTTGTTATAAATTCAAAAGTAAAAAGTCATATTTAATTACATTACTAATCTAAATAGTTTATTTTGTCTACATGTAACTAATATTTAACAAAAAGAAATCTTGATTTTAAAGCATTGATTATTTATTTCCTTGTTAAATAAGCGTTTGTCTATAATAAGAGTCTTTATATGAAATCAATTCAACTGGAGCATTATTGGAGACGGTGCCACCCTGATAAAAAGAGAAAAGTGAGACAAAAAAGTTCAGACTAGATCCACAAAATCTTTCTTCAACATCATATAGAAAAGATGGTGGTTTGTGAGCGTCTTATAAGATCTCTTTACCTATAGCCAAATACAAAAAACATTATAGATAAAACATTGATTTTACCAGTCCTTGAAGTAGTTTTAAAAACTGTTTTACACAAACCTTCATCTGATATTATGAAACGAATTTCTTTTAGTAACACTACAGTTCAAGGGCACATTGGTGGGATGAGCATTAAAGCTGCAAACTATCTAATGGTCTTTAGCTCCATATTTTTTCCCAGGGCTGACCCACGAAGCCTTTCCCGTGTTTGGATGTATAGCTGCAAAGCAGCAGAGGTTTGAATTCTATTTTCCTTCCGCTAGGTGGGCTGCAAGCCAAGGCTAATGTGTCCCTCCTGCCCGAAGCTTACTGGTTTAGGCGCCAGTAACTCACCTTTGCCTCTTCTACTGTTATTGAAAACAGCTCCGCAGGACCAATATTTGAGCCAAATGTGAAAGCTCAAGAAATACACGAGAAACTGCTCTTTGCGAAAACTTTTACAATAATACACAAGGCAAATTAATTAATTTGTACACTGCAGTTAGAAATTAGTTTTAAAAATTAGTTTATGAATGTGCAAAAATGCAATAAAAGTTAAGCAGGGGGTCTACCGAAAATCAGAAAACATGGCAAGGGGTCTACGAGACAAAAAAGTTTGGGAACCACTGGTTTAAACAATAAGATTAATTTTGGTATTTTTGATTTCGCTTGCAACCTACAAAATAAATACAAACTATTTTCAAAGTGTTTTCCACCTCCCTCCCACCTAAGGAAAATCCATTTCAATAACTCCCTCATCCCACCATCAAAATATACAGCACTCCTCGGGGGAAAATATACACTCAAGAATCTTAGCCAAATGACTTTGTTTAATCACGTGATGGGAAGAAGAAATATTGAACCAGCAAGTCAAGCGAAATTGTTTTTGAAAAACAAAACATGCATTACTTTGAATAGAAGCCACATTCTAAGTCTTTTCGTGTTTTTTTATGTCATAGACTAGAAGACTTATCTATTGTGTTTGATATGAGATGGATTTAGCATGACACACACTAGAACAATGTCTCTTCTTATTTGTTGGTCTGTAACTTGGTCAGCTTGAAGGGCAATAATTTCTTTTGTACGCTCTAGTCTCAGGGGAGACAAACTGAATGTACAGTCACTGTAGTTTGTTAACCTCTGATGAATAGTGGCCAGTCTCGGGACAAAGTTTAAACTATCGGTAACACCATCACGTCCCCGAGTCTGAATGCTCTGGTAGAAGACAGCGACAGTCTGTTCTACTACCTCGCACATTTAACTCTAGGTTTCTACAGCATCAGTTATGTAGAATCTATTTGGTGTCAGAGAGAAATCGAGGAATGCAGAACTCTTGAAATTCTTTACTCATTAAATAATACTAGTGTATTTTATAGAAATAGTTACCAATTGGTCATTTCGTACTGAAAGGAGATCGCTTACAAGCAAATCTCTTATCAAGCAAGAAGTTAATAACTTGAATGTGTTTCTTTGTTCAGTTACAGACACTCATTGCGAAGAGCGAGAAACTTTGCTTCATTTCTGTGCCAGACTTGGGCTAAGACAAGTGGCAGACTTTCTCTTAAACCAGCCCGGCAGTCAGGACGCTCTCAGACTTTGTAACAAACATGGGGAACTACCCTGCACAATAGCCAGACAAAATGGCTTCCATGACCTGGCGGAAATGCTCTCTGGGTAAGTCTGTTTTATACATTCATCTCATCACTCACTACTGCATATATATGGATAGTATGCTTATTGGTGAACTTTTTTTTTCTTTTAATCTTGGAAATGGGAGATAACCTGTTTCTGAATCAATGTGTTGCTTGGTAGTTATTTAACGCATGAAGGAAGTTTAACAATTGGATCTCATAAGTTATTTCAATTGATTAACTTGTATTGCGTTCAGTTGTTGTCTTTGGAGAAGAACTTGTGTTTGTATAGATCTGATTCAAGTAGTTCAAGTTTAGGTTTGTTTTCGCCAGTTTTCTTTCACATTAACACCTAGACACAATGTCTTTTAAAAACAGACCTCTATCCACATTTCACATTAGTATGTTCTTTAACACCTAGACACAATGTCTGTTAAAAACTGACCTATATCCACATTTCACATTAGTATGTTCTTTAACACCTAGACACAATGTCTTTTAAAAACAGACCTATATCCATTTCACATTAGTATGTTCTTAAACACCTAGACACAATGTCTTTTAAAAACAGACCTATATCCACATTTCACATTAGTATATTCTTTAACACCTAGTCACAATGTCTTTAAAAAACAGACCTATATCCACATTTCACATTAGTATGTTCTTTAACACCTAGACACAATGTCTGTTAAAAACTGACCTATATCCACATTTCACATTAGTATGTTCTTTAACACCTAGACACAATGTCTTTTAAAAACAGACCTATATCCATTTCACATTAGTATGTTCTTAAACACCTAGACACAATGTCTTTTAAAAACAGACCTATATCCACATTTCACATTAGTATATTCTTTAACACCTAGTCACAATGTCTTTAAAAAACAGACCTATATCCACATTTCACATTAGTATGTTCTTTAACACCTAGACACAATGTCTGTTAAAAACAGACCTATATCTATATTTCACATTAGTATGTTCTTTAACACCTAGACACAATGTCTGTTAAAAACAGACCTATATCTATATTTCACATTAGTGTATTCTTTAACACCTAGACACAATGTCTGTTAAAAACAGACCTATATCTATATTTCACATTAGTATGTTCTTTAACACCTAGACACAATGTCTGTTAAAAACAGACCTATATCTATATTTCACATTAGTATGTTCTTTAACACCTAGACACAATGTCTGTTAAAAACAGACCTATATCTATATTTCACATTAGTATGTTCTTTAACACCTAGACACAATGTCTGTTAAAAACTGACCTATATCTATATTTCACATTAGTATATTCTTTAACACCTAGACACAATGTCTGTTAAAAACTGACCTATATCTATATTTCACATTAGTATGTTCTTTAACACCTAGACACAATGTCTGTTAAAAACAGACCTATATCTATATTTCACATTAGTATGTTCTTTAACACCTAGACACAATGTCTGTTAAAAACAGACCTATATCTATATTTCACATTAGTATGTTCTTTAACACCTAGACACAATGTCTGTTAAAAACTGACCTATATCTATATTTCACATTAGTATATTCTTTAACACCTAGACACAATGTCTGTTAAAAACTGACCTATATCTATATTTCACATTAGTATGTTCTTTAACACCTAGACACAATGTCTGTTAAAAACAGACCTATATCTATATTTCACATTAGTATGTTCTTTAACACCTAGACACAATGTCTGTTAAAAACTGACCTATATCTATATTTCACAGCGCATATCTTGTTTAATTTTTCTACATCGTTTTGTTTGTTTGCTGAAGTTATGACATATGTGACACTGTGTTTCATATCGTGTCAGTAAAATAGAAAGTAGCGTTAGTTCTGACATGTATCGACACTGCCATTACAGCCAGTAGAAATCTAAATCTATATTAAAAAAATATTAGTATACAAGACTTCGATGGTTTTTCAATTTATTTGTTTATATGTAATCAAACAAAATCTATATGTAGACCTAATTTGTTTCAACAAAACATTTAGTACTAGTCATACATTTCTGAACTCAATGTCTGCTATCACCTCAAATAGAGACCTATTGAATCTTTACACAATGTCTGCTATCACCTCAAATAGAGACCTATTGAATCTTTACACAATGTCTGCTATCACCTCAAATAGAGACCTATTGAATCTTTACACAATGTCTGCTATCGCCTCAAATAGAGACCTATTGAATCTTTACACAATGTCTGCTATCACCTCAAATAGAGACCTATTGAATCTTTACACAATGTCTGCTATCGCCTCAAATAGAGACCTATTGAATCTTTACACAATGTCTGCTATCACCTCATATAGAGACCTATTGAATCTTTACACAATGTCTGCTATCACCTCTAATAGAGACCTATTGAATCTTTACACAATGACTACTATCACCTCAAATAGAGACCTATTGAATCTTTACACAATGTCTGCTATCACCTCAAATAGAGACCTATTGAATCTTTACACAATGTCTGCTATCACCTCATATAGAGACCTATTGAATCTTTACACAATGTCTGCTATCACCTCATATAGAGACCTATTGAATCTTTACACAATGTCTGCTTTCACCTCAAATAGAGACCTATTGAATCTTTACACAATGTCTGCTTTCACCTCAAATAGAGACCTATTGAATCTTTACACAATGTCTGCTTTCACCTCAAATAGAGACCTATTGAATCTTTACACAATGTCTGCTTTCACCTCAAATAGAGACCTATTGAATCTTTACACAATGTCTGCTTTCACCTCAAATAGAGACCTATTGAATCTTTACACAATGTCTGCTATCACCTCATATAGAGACCTATTGAATCTTTACACAATGTCTGCTTTCACCTCAAATAGAGACCTATTGAATCTTTACACAATGTCTGCTTTCACCTCAAATAGAGACCTATTGAATGCAAACAGAGATATCTAAAAGACGATGAAGACTTATTGCTATTTAAAATCGAACTTTTCCATAATCAATCACAATGTACAGCACACCGAGATTACATGGTCTTCTGGGCTTCTTCCGAACTTGTGTATGCCTCACACTCCATTGGTTGCTTTTCTTTTTTTAATATCTATACATTTTGTAGTCGGAGAAGACTATGCTATATTTCTCACGGCTATGGTCAAATTTCGATTTACGGTGTCCCCGCTGCGGGGAAGAAGAGGAAACCGTGTCTCATATTCTGTTTGACTGCCCCAGACTTGCTGATCTCCGTCTCGACAGGTCTGGGAAACCAAAAATTCTTGACCTGTATGGTGACATACATGCACTACGCAATACAGCAGGGTTTCTGTCCAGGGCTTTTGCAAGAGAGGATTTGAGCCTTTCAAGCCCTCACTCAAATGGAGTTTTATGATGATGATGATTGCCAGTCGGAGAAGACTATTGCCAGTCGACTAGACAGTTTTACTGGCGCGACTGGACAGATCTAAAAATAAGCCTTCCCTTAGGAGTAAACTACGTGCACTAGCCTGTATTGAAACTACTAGGGTGAAAGTGAATTTTCTTCGGTTCTCTTCACCATTGTGACACTCTAAATGCTTTAAAACAATGTGGCCTAAACAATACCTAAAAGCGCATAATAATACATAAATACAGTGTAGCCTATGAATACCCAAATACATCGTGGCCTTTAAATACCTCAATACATTGTGGCTTTTGTGGCTTATCTGATAGCCCTAACTCAAACTGTAGCAAATATTTGCGATCAGAATAGGCCCGCTGAGCCCTAGCAGATTTCGCCCTGACTTTAGCAATCAACAGTAATTTATTTATGCGCAGCCATTGTCTTTCGAGACAGAAAGACCCATAGCAATGCTTTAGTATAGTGTCATGCAAACATTCTTGATTCATTGTCTTCTTAAAGACGTCACGTTCTAGCTTTCATTGTTCACGTCTTTCTGTAAAGAAACCCATGTACCCATCCGCAGAGGTTTGGGAACTTCTTTCATGTAACATTACTACCCAGATTTGAGTCGCACCTATTTTGAGCATGATACAGGCGATAGTGAAATCTTGGTTTTCGATCTCGCTTTTTATATATATATATATTTTTCTCTGAGATCTAAACGTGACGGGCAGACTGCATAAAACCAATTGCAGCTTGGCCCTGTGGGGGCCGCTAAAAACAGCATTTAGAAGATTTGTGCACAATTGTAAAAAAAAAACTAATTGTAAAAATACAGAACTCTTGTGCAACAACAACAAAAAATCAAATTAAACGAACTCATTCCACACACGATCAACTGAAATAACAATATTATATTATATAATCCTTTTTTTCTTTAAAGAGTTGTCTATGATTCCTTTTTTGAAAGAATTGTGTTGTTCATTTGGCTAGACTTGACTTCACAGAGGAACGATAACATTAATTCTACATCAATTGGGTTGAAATATTGAATAAAACACTTCAATCTATTGATTTGGGTTTAGTGGACCGCTCACGTTATGTTTCCTTGTAAGTGGACTGCTCATGTCATGTTTGTGTAATAGTGGACCGCACACGTCATGTTTGTGTATTAGTGGACAGCTCACGTCATGTTTGTGTATTAGTGAACCGCCCACATCATGTTTCCTTATTAGTGGACCGCCCACATCATGTTTCCTTATTAGTGGACCGCTCACGTCATATTTGTGTATTAGTGGACCGCTCACGTCATGTTTCCTTATTAGTGGACCGCCCACATCATGTTTCCTTATTAGTGGACCGCTCACGTCATGTTTGTGTATTAGTGGACCGCTCACGCCATGTTTGTGTGCTAGTGGACCGCTCACGCCATGTTTGTGTATTAGTGGACAGTTTCCTTATTTTTAAAACTGTGTTTCGATTCGTGTGATTTAGTCACACCTTGTTTAGGTACTAGAAGATCGTCCCCATTTTGTTTCGGTAACGTAACCGTGTTTCTTCTTTGTGTATATGTTATGTCTCGTGGTGCAACAATGAACCTCATTCACCAATCGTAAACAAACAACATTTTGCCACGTGGTTCTCTATCTCTTCTTATACCAATACGATGTAATTTTAATACACAGTGACTGTCACGTGACAGTTTTTTTTCTCGATGTTTTATCAACATGATCACGTGACAAAATATTGTTTGTTTACGATTGGTAAATGAAGTCCATTAAGAGTGGTAATTAATCATGATCTCAGACATTTCGTAGCGCCTCGTGTTTGTAGAGTGTAGACGTGTATCAGAACAAAAGTTCGCTTCAGTGTATTGAGCACCAAATTACAATGGCTCGATGCTACAAGTGTTTGGGAGATCATTGAAAAGAAGAAAAATATTGCTTTTGTACATTCAGCTGTAACTGGTCCCTAATAGTATTCCTTGTTGTGTGCAATGTGTACTAATACGTTGGTGGCCTTTCATCAAGAAACAAATCTCTGCAATTATTTCTAGACAATTTCAGCCTTAACAGTTAACTCAATTGTATGCACTGTAGAATTAGTATCGGTATCGATGTAGAACATTACTGGTATCGAGTTTTGAACAGGACTAGTACTGGTATCAAATATAGAACTTGTGCTGGTATCGAATATAATTTATGACTGAAATGGTGAGCCTGCTATATGTGGGTAGTTAACCAAATGAATTAAGGAATATACTTTTTTAAAAATTTAGAAGCAGACACACACACATAAAACATGTTGATAAAAAGAAAATCTTTGTGATTTTATCAGGTCAGATCCGACCATATTTGACAAATTTGAAAGGAATAAAAAAAAGCTAGCTGTAACATTCATGTTCTCCCGATGACGAAATGGCTAAGCTGCAGCTAATACAGAACAACGCTGCACGAATAGTTTTTGCGAAAATATTCCCCTCATAGTGCCCTGCATCAAAAGACACTGTTTGCGGGCTTTTTCATTGCATCGATCAAAGGTTTGGAACTCGTTCCTCATTGAGCTAAAATAGCGGCCTTCACTAGATTCCAGAAGAACATAAAGACCTATGCCATCAATCTGTTCAAAACTTTTAACAATATTACTTTGTCATTTTAACTCATGACGGCTTTAACAGCGCTGTGTAAATTAAATTATTATTATTATTTTCTAAAAACAATATCCCCCCAAAGCACACACTGACATTCTACTTTTTAACTTTCCTATACTTGTCTCGCTTCCTATTCACAAATAGCCTTAGGCTTTCCTCGTTCTGCTTACGTGTTTCCAGGAAGCTAGATCTCTCTGACAGAACCGTTGTTATGTTGTTCCTATGCTGTTGTACTGTTCTCTTTAAAACGAAAGTTGCTGTTTCCCATCTAGTCAGTGTTGTCACTTGCTTGTACTTGGATACTTACACTTACAACACCTGGAATTGATGATGTGTATATATATATATATATGTGTGTGTTTGCTTTAAAGTACCATTCTTCTTGGTGGAAAGATAAGAAAAAAGAAACGAAGGAATCGAATCCGGCATTTTTTTAAATATTTTGTTTGCTAAGAGGTCAAAGCATAACAAAGGAGGACATAAGGAAAAAGACAAACTAGGCTTACAATTTATTTGATCAAATTTCATGATCATCATGGCAACGTGAAGTGAAACCCTATTTTAGATTGTACTCTTGTAAGAGTGCCTCTCACTTAGTGGAGAGTCTATTCCTTTCTCGTGATCACTATGTCGCAGCTATGCGTTGATCATCGGATATGGTTTTTTTCAAACGAAAAATTGTCACATAATGAGGAGCTCTGAGAAACTGGTTCCATAGGAACAGCCATGAATAGCTTAATACCACAGTCCGTAAGGATGTGTACCCCCCCCCTCACACACACACACACAAAGTTGTGAAGAAAATAACGAAGAAGCCGAACATTTTCAATCTTTAGGCCGATGGCTTACGAACGGAGGGCTCGAAAGGTCCTTTTGTCAGACGTTTGGTTACTTCTGGATGTTATTCAAATACCCGATCCTCGCGGACACTAGGATAACCCAGACCTAAACGACAGTCTGTGGTAACAACAGGCCTCAAAGATAGTATATGATAACACAGGCCTCAGAGATAGTCTATGATAATGCGGGCCTCAAGAACAGTCTATGATTACCCGGTTATCACGGGCTAAGATGTACTCATGCGACCATTGGACTATGTGCTATAGACATTTTTAAACGTGTAAAAGTCGTATCTATTTGAAACTGTAAGAGTTTCCATAGATTTTTTATCGACATATGAAAAGATGTTGAAATAGTTTTTTTTTTTTACTTAGGCACAGTTATGCATACATTGTAGACAAGATTAACATTGTACAGTTTTCTGGTGCAGTTTTGTTTGAAACCCAAAACGTATAAATTTGGTAGTTCAATCCTTGGTACTGGTTTCAGTCTGAGATTTTGTGTCAACATTATTTCTTTGGTCTTGGTTTCTATCCCTAACCCAAACATTAGAGTCACTTCTGTGTCTGTGTTGTGACAAAATGTGCTTGAATGCACGTTGTCATTTCTGCTGGAGTTATTCCAGTGATTGAAGGTCTGGAGGACAGAGTCCCCCGCTTCCAATGGCGCGTACTCATCCCAAGCATTACCACTAGATTGAACTATTCATTTCTCTGGAACTAAAGAACTGTTCACTCATGGAAAAACTCACCTTTCTCTCACCACTGGATAAAAGTACTAAATCGAAAGTTGATTTTTTTTTTTAAATACCAGGAAGATCGTTTTGTGTCGTGCTTAAGTCTTGTCCGATTGTCTTGTTTGTGAAGAGGCTTCAGCCTGCCTTGTTTCAGAAAGTCAATTTAAAATGTTTCTTTAGAGTTAGACTAGTGTTTAAAATGGCAATAAGATCAATCTAAGACGAACAGTATGTAGTCCAACACTGACCATTTCGTCTTTGAAAAAAAATTTTTTTTATCACCATTTCTATAAATCAATAAACCAAATGAAATGAAGATTGAATCCTTTTCAACAATGCTTTATCATATAGAAGAATGAAATGTTCACTCTATAACAATAGCACATCCACACAATAGGCAAATGACAGACGACTTGTGGAATAAAACAAAGCAAAACTTTGTGTAAGACATTGAACCTATTTTAACGACCACCGATAGGGGTATATCCGCTTCCGAACATCCGTTTTATGTTCACTGGATCGTTAAGGTCTCAAAAACTTGAAAAGGTATTGAAAAATCCGAGTTTGTGATGGTTTGAAAGATAAATGTGGTTCTACGGATACTTTTTTTATCCTCCAAGATTAGATTAGGCTATATAAGCAAGGGAGGGGATTGTTTTGTATATTTTTGTAACACTTAAGCATACAGTTTTATTGTTTCCTAAAATATGTTTAAAAAAATAAATATCACTAAGTTATGTGTTTTCTATTGAACGTGTTACTAACAATTTACCGAACAGGTCCATTTTGTGTTTCTTTCAAAGAAATAATGCATTTCGTATGTACATAAATGTAAGCATTTTAAACACAAGATTTAAAAGACGCTGTTTAATGTTATTTATGGCTAGTGCACATTATACTACCCTCACTAAATAACGGAAAGGACAAAGATCAGCCATTCACAAACCTCCTTGTATGTAGGTCAATAGTCAACCATCAATTATATAATTAGATGATCATTTAGTTAGTTAGGCCAGGCTCATTCCGAACTCCTCATAACAAACATTTCATTGAATACTTATGGATATAAACACTAATAGTAGTAATATAGTCAGCCGGCCAAACAATACAATCACGCCGACTTTTGTCTTACAAGTGGCAATTTTGTAGTGAGGGAGGTAAGATTGTGCTTGATAATAGTTAACAATTCATAGCCTCTGATATTAATGCGGAAAATATTGAAACCCCCATCCTTACCTGTCTTGCTTAACAAATACATGACTTAGGTGGAGTATTCGGGTGCCGCATCTGAGTTTGCATGAAAATATACAATCTCTTTGTAATCTTGTTTTCTCCTCTTTTAGTTTCGAAAATATGCCCCCCCCCCACCCCCGTTTTCTAACAGCTCACTTAGGGTTTAATTTATGTGTATGCAATAAGGTGTTCATCACAGTAGATATATATATCTGAATGTTCATTCTTCTAGAAGTGCTTCTTACGAAACTAGATTATCAAAGCCTCCCCCCCCCCCCCCCCCCCGCCCCATGTCAACGTTAATTCCGTCAAGGGAGATAAATTGGACGTGTCCTCTTAATGACAAAGTGGGTTGTCTCAACATTGTAGACCGGGAATTCTCAAAACTATGGATACCATGTCTTATTAAAGAACTACATAGAATGAGAGATGTTTGCATGTCTATGTTGGTGATAGTAATGCATGCATAGAATAGCACAGCTTACTTGGCTTGTAATATGACCCAATTTGATATAAACATGTTGAATCATTGCTTTAAACACAGGGACTCCAAAATATATTTAAAACCTCTTTCGGTATTTCATTCCCGATTATAGTCTGAACTCTTGCGGGGAAAAATATTAACTCCTACATTCTAATTGCGTGAGATTTGTCGTTTTGTCAAGGATAGTTGACATTTTGTTCTTTCTCTTCTCAAAGCTCTGTTCTATCACATTGTCTGCTGAGTGGATTTTGAAAAGATTAGTGTGTAAGACTTCAAGAATGACTCGCGGACACAATTCGAGCTGATAATAAAACAGTGAAGAAAGAAGAATGACAGTTGTCGGAAGAGTTGCAAAGCTTTGGATTGGATATACATGAAATACTGGGAATGACATGAATTCTTCTGCAGTTATATCTACACCCATTGGAATTTCAAACATTTTAAAAATGTTATTTTAAGCAGATCCCAGGTCACAGGGATCGTTGCTAGAAACTCTTGGTGACACTGTCCTACAAACAGTTTGAGAACATGTCTTAACAGGTTTAGAATGGAAGTTAATTTATTCATTGGAGAATCGCGATTCCCCAAACATTTGCTCTAACTCCAGGGCACCAAAAATGTTTTGAATCTGTCCAGACGTGTTTACCCCAAGGAACTCGACGTCTAATTAGATACGCTCGTCGCCTCTCCCGACAGATTTTTTTTTTGGGGGGGGGGGGTACATTATTTAGTGTTGCGCGAGGCTCATTGAAAAATTGAATCGCAAACTGAAGTGTGTGCGGTTAATGTAAGGACGATATGCGGTACTGATGTCAGTGTTAGGCGTTTTAGGCGTTGCTTTATCAAATAAATCTTTATCACTTCGAATATAACTATTGGTCATCTGGATCTCTTCTGCTTACTGATATTTTGTTTTTAGTCTTAAAACCTTTCGTTAGTTCATGGATGAAGTCTTTGGTATTTAAATCCTATTATCTGGGGAGGAGTGTGATCGTATTACCATTAGTGTGTCCTTAACGATGCTCATCTATCAGCGTTTCACCCCCCTCTCCAAAACTTCTTTAATCTTTCATCTTAGCCCCCCCACCTTTCCGTCCTTACTTCCCCCCTCTCCCAGCCGCAGCCACCCTCTGGATCTATTGATTGATCAGCTCGCTCCCCTCCCGCTCACACAAAAAGTGTTTTTTCTTTTCTGTGGGAAGGATTGGTCGTCTCAGAGAGTGTTTCTGGTCGGATTGATTTTGTCTCTAACGGCGATGTATAAATATATAAACGCTTGATCTAAACTGGACCCTTTTTTTCATACCTTAACGACCAAAATGTGGATACGGCGATCTTATAGTTTTAATGTTTTGGAGCATGTGCCTAGTATATATTTGTATACTCGACAATTGTGTGCGTAGTTTTAACTTTGAATTCTGATGAATGTTCGATGTTCCAATGTTTTGGATGAGATCTATACTTTACAAACTAAAACTTGCGTTTGTAGTAATATTTTTTCTCAACCATTTTTTTTTTAAATTTAAAAATCTAGAATGTTTCATTTGAAAAGAGCCACATGTACACGGAGTTAGTGCCCGTGTTTTCCATCTGTGGTTAACGGTTTCATATGAAGTATCAAAACGTTATCGCCGAATAATTCCACATCACATAGCAGCATTTAATAATCACTGGACCGATTGATGTTGGAAAGATACACGAGTAGACCACTGAAAATGTATCTTATCTTATATAATACAGACGTTACTTCAAAAAAGTAGATGATTACGTCCTACGCGTCATGCATTCAGTCATGCATACTAACCAATGACTTAAATTCTGCCAAGACACTGGTTTTCCTGGCTAGCTCAGGCAACCCATTCCATGCTCTAATAGCACTATTGAAGGAGCATTTGTACAAATTTGTCCTAGCATATGGGATGAGGAATGTGCCATTATCTTTGTGTCTTTCTGAGTATTTTATTAAATTTTGTTTTTGTATTTGAAGATTATGCTTAAGTGTTTTATGTATAATTGCTACTTTACTTTTGAGTCTTCTGTACTGAAGGCTTTCTAAATTTAGTGATTTTACTAAAGGTGTTACTCTAGTCAAATGTGAATATTCGTTTGTTATGAATCTCACTGCTCCAGTTTCTTAATGTTTTCTTGAGTTGAGGGGTCCCAAACAGAGGATGCATATTCTATTATTGGCCTAACCAAGGTTAAATAACATTTTAGTTTCCTGAAGGGGGCTTTAGTAGATGGTCTACACAAACATTTGGCATTGACGTTTTCAATTCTATATCAAGCTTAAAGTTTAAAAACCTAATAGAAACATCACAATCGCAATATCATGTTTCAATTACTTTCAATGATTTATTATTACAATGACACTGATTTTCTTGATATATTTGGGACCTCTATCCTCCCCCCCCCCCCGCCCAAAAAAAAAAAAGCGCTTTTTTCTATTAGTGAAATTCACAAACTTGTTAGCCTTTATAGATTTCAGGAAATGAGATGTGTTAGTGAAATGTCACTGTGGTCACGGGTTTCACAAAAATGTTGCTTACTACAATGTTTGAGATCACTTCCAGGTCTGTGTTTAAGAAAATATTATGGGCCAAAGGAAGTTTGAATATATATATATATATAAAGATTGCTTTCTAGAAATATATTTTCAGAGAGAGAAGAGCTCCTAATTGTGACAAAGAAACAAATCAACATTAAAAAAAAAAATTCCCTGTACAAAGAGTAGCATTCAGATTTGTCACGAGTTAACATCATCTTTAACAATACATTGCAAGATATTGTAAACTATTTTTGTAAACTCTTTTTTTTCTTTTTATTCTTCCTATCTTCTTAGTCTTTTTTTTTGGTTAGCAATAGAAACACTCTAGAGATTTGTTACCCAACATGTAGCTTAGTAATGTTTTTTGAATACAAATACGAGGCGAGTGAACCAATGTGTCTTTATCGTTGCTCTATTTCAACCATCATTCTATCTGAAGCAACTACCACAATCTCTATCCAAGCATTAATTAGTTATTATAACTGTCAGTCAAATAATCCAATTCAACCATCAATCGATCAATCTATCTATCATATTGTTTTAAATAACATTCTGTTTGTTTCATTTATCCTATTTTCTTAAAGTACCAGCTTTTCACTCATCATTAATTCAATTGTATGTTTCATTCATTTGACTGCAGCCTTTCTCTGTCAACAATCCTTTCATTTCGTCCATGACTCTAGTTTCAACTCTCCTTCAATTTCCACTAGTCCATGACTCTAGTTTCAACTCTCCTTCTATTTCCACTAGTCCATGACTCTAGTTTCAACTCTCCTTCTATTTCCACTAGTCCATGACTCTAGTTTCAACTCTCCTTCTATTTCCACTAGTCCATGACTCTAGTTTCAACTCTCCTTCAATTTCCACTAGTCCATGACTCTAGTTTCAACTCTCCTTCTATTTCCACTAGTCCATGACTCTAGTTTCAACTCTCCTTCTATTTCCACTAGTCCATGACTCTAGTTTCAACTCTCCTTCTATTTCCACTAGTCCATGACTCTAGTTTCAACTCTCCTTCTATTTCCACTAGTCCATGACTCTAGTTTCAACTCTCCTTCTATTTCCACTAGTCCATGACTCTTAGTTTCAACTCTCCTTCTATTTCCACTAGTCCATGACTCTAGTTTCAACTCTCCTTCTATTTCGACTAGTCCATGACTCTTAGTTTCAACTCCCCTTCTATTTCCACACTCCTCGATTCAACGGAAATCATGGCATCTCGCTTGTGTCAATGAAATACTCCATTCAGACCTGGCCTTCGCTGACTAGGCTTAATTAGCCCGGCTTCCTGGGGAACACCGCCTTGTCGAGGAGTTGTATTTGACGCAGGCGCTGTACAGACGACTAGACGGTGAACTCGATCAGAAACTGACCAGGCGCCGCTTGTCAACCAATCATCTTGAAGAGACGTTTTCGCCCACAGATTTAAATTTTTTTTTTAAAGATCTGAACTTTTCTCTGAAGTCTGCTGATTAATTCTGGCTCGTTCACTTCTAAGGACCTGTTAACATATTGATTGTGTCCAGAGCAGAACTGGCTAGCACTGGGACAATTAATTAATACCTTGCTGATTTGGCTTGTTAGCTTTAGGGGTAAAGTAGCGGTCTTGTTGTAGGGGTATGCTACGCCTTGACACGCGTGTCTTATGATGGAGATTTGATGAGGACGTCCTTGTTGTACTGGCCGTGATTGCAGTTTTGGTGTGTTTGTTTTTGTATGCAGGTGTAAGGATAGCATTCTGACATTTATACTTCTAGCTTTGACTTTTTGCACTACTTACAACAATGGTGGGTCATTTGAACAAATTTGGTATGTTTATAGATCGAGATGTTATTCATACCTAGGGAACGTTTGTCCACTTGTATTGTCTTGTTACTCTCTTTAGCGATACATCAGCACCAAGCGTCAAAATCATAGTTACATAAATAATTTCATCTTAATTTCATAGTAAACACTGTAAACACTAGTCTGTTGATATTTCTCTATCCTGGTTCTCCCCTCTTTCAACACGCCTTGGCACCATTCCACATTTACACTATGATGCGCACGTAACAGCCACATTTACATTTGTCATGTAGTTCTGATGTCGTTGTTTTCTTACGTTTCAAAGTAGTCAAAGTTTGTCATTGGAAAGATACTAGTGATTAAAGTTTGAATTTTGTGTGCGAAACTTGAGTTAATAAAATGACGTAGGGAATTCGTTGGCAATGTCAAGCAAGTAATTTTGCTCTTTGATTCGCTAGAGTTTTTTTTTTTTCATCCTATGCTTTGACGTTGGCTGTAAACCCACAGCTGGTTTGTAAAAAAAGAAAAACAACCAAGCAATTAAAACATGCACAACTTTAGATCTCAACCGTTTCTTTCATTGTCAAAGCAGTCAATTTTCACCTGCATCTTATCCCATATTCCCGCCAGGCCTCCATCTCAGGTTTGGCGCTGTACGGTGCAGACGAGTGAGTTGTCTGGAAGTCGACGATCAGAAGTAACCAACACAAGTCTGTCTTTTTATGTTGCCTGGAGAATCTGTTGCTGTTTGTTTACCTTCATCACTGACTTCATGGATCTGTCTGGAGTTGATGTTGACACACGTGCGAAGAAACAGAGAGATAAACACAGCCTAGCTCAATCTAAGTTATTTACATTTCAATCGTTTGAGCGAAGACATCGGATAAGCCTTGTTAACCTTGGACCTTACCATAGTTTTCTTTTCATGGAGTAATCATCGCAGTTTGATACTTAGTGAAGGAGCAGTGGATCTATCATTTCTTCCGTCGTTGGAACTGGCAAAACACAATTGTTGGGGAAACAAATTTTTGATAAAAGAAATGTACGAACCTGATCATTAATTTTTTCTAGTCACCAGTGACAGGATGTATGCAGAAGGTGTCAACACCAGTGACATGATGTATGCAGCGGGTGTCAACACCAGTGACAGGATGGATGCAGCGGGTGTCAACACCAGTGACAGGATGTATGCAGAAGGTGTCAACACCAGTGACAGGATGTATGCAGAAGGTGTCAACACCAGTGACAAGATGTATGCGGAAGGTGTCAACACCAGTGACAGGAAGTATGCAGAGGGTGTCAACGCCAGTGACAGGATGTATGCAGCGGGTGTCAACACCAGTGACAGGATGTATGCAGAAGGTGTCAACACCAGTGATAGGATGTATGCTAAAGGTGTCAACACCAGTGATAGGATGTATGCAGAGGGTGTCAACACCAGTGACAGGATGTATGCAGAGGGTGTCAACGCCAGTGACAGGATGTATGCAGAGGGTGTCAACGCCAGTGACAGGATGTATGCAGCGGGTGTCAACACCAGTGACAGGATGTATGCAGCGGGTGACAACACCAGTGACAGGATGTATGCAGCGGGTGTCATTTGTGTGCCTACGGGGCATTAATAATAATACAACTGTTTGTAAGCAGTGCACCATGCACATTTAGAAGACAACATTTTGATCGAGTTCCGAGTTAATTTTTCACCTTTGCTCTAAAACTCATTCGAAAGTGAGGTGTCGATTTCCTAATGTAGCAGTGGATTTAGTCTGTTGGGGCTAAGAAGCGTCTGCTTAAATGATTTGTCGTAAGCTTTGTTTCAGAATAAAGCAATTAAAAAAAAAGCCAAGGTAATACTCAGTCTAAAAATTATTAATGTCAATAGCTAGTTAACATTAGTGAACCAGGGATTCGAAGCGCTAGGCTGTTTTATTCGTCTTCTGACCACTCGTCCAGACAAACTACTGGTAAACGTTTTGTTAAGTTGCGGTAACTGCCCGCAGAAAGTCACTATTGCTATAGTGCCCGCAGAAAGTCACTATTGCTATAAACGCTTTAAGACCATAGACATCTTCAGTTGTGCGCTAAGTCACTCACCATGCCTCTCGCTTCTCCACTTATTCCAGAACAGTTTTTTTTTTCCCTCGACTACAAATCTAGCCTAAGACCACATCCAATCTCTTGACGCGAAGTCCAAACACAAAGTTTCTCAACAAACATTCAATTGAAGCAGAACATGAAACGAAAGACGAAAAGGAACTTGGTTTCCCCCCTTCCATCGTGTTGACACAAGAGTGACCAAAGATGGACTTCTTGAAAAAATAGGGAGAAGGATGGTGGTTCTTGGTAATAAGTCAATACCATCACACAAATTGATAGGATAGGAACACGGCAAACACAAATTGACCAAGAAGGGAGAACAAAAAATCTCCCACTAGCCTCCATAACACACATCAGGCTAAGGGCAGATAAAAAGGAAAAAAGGAAAATACCCTCAATCAATGACTAATAACTGGTTCCATTCTTTAAATGTCATCCTGCGGGAATCTTGGAGAATGACATAATTACCGGACCTTAGAAAGCTTATTAGGAAATGAATTAGTTTGTCTGAGCCTAAAACTGAATCTTTTGATGAACCTGATCCAACATAATAACTGCTTGAGAAAAAACAGTTTGAAACATCATTTCCATGAGACAGCTAGTGGTACGTTGTTCGTCCTAAAGGCAATAAGACCTTCTTTCTGGGTGCACACGATTGCTGTTTGATAAAACGCCAGTGGGCTCACTCGTCTTAAGAGTGTCTTCACAATCTCTTTCATTATAAGAGGTCTACAAGGATGAAAGCAAAATAATGTTTACACACGTATCTTTAAGTGATAACACTTTAGAATAGTGTCCACAAGGATTCAAACACGTATCTTTATGTGGTTACACTTTAGAATAGTATCCACAAGGATTCAAACACGTATCTTTATGTGATTACACTTTAGAATAGTGTCCACAAGGATTCTAACATGCATGTTCATGTGATTAGACTCTTAAACTTTCATCTTGTGATACAAACTCCTTTCAGTCCAACATTTGGGCTACTTACATCCTACAGTAAGTTTAGGACCAGTGAGGAAGTATTACAAGCGTGGCTGTTTTCTGATCCAATGGTGTAATAGGTTTTTATTTCATAAACCTTGTAAGGTTTACATCCTAGAGACATTTGTTTATTATCTGCGTGTGTTGACTGAAGAAACAGAATTTTCTATTTCACTATTTGATCAAATTTCAGGTTTTCCCCAGGAAGGACGTTTGCACACTAACGTTAAGATCATTCGATTCGTGCATGTAGCCAAGGAGCTTATCATATTTCCAGCCTAAGATGCTTATCATGCATGTAGCCTAACGTATCATACTCCACTAGGATGTGTTGGCTTCTTCTTAATGCAACATTGTCACGAAGTTAACATCGCCATCAGACAGTGTGAGTGGAAGTCCTAGGTGTAGGTGGATACTTGAAACTGTTGCTATAGTTCGTCTGTCACTTCGAGCAACAATACAAAAAAACAAAAACAAAAAAACAAAAACAAACAAACACAATAAACAACAATTTATTAATCTAGGTCTTTCCCTTTTCTTTGACAAAGATTACAAAGATTGTTGTTTTTTTCTCCCACTTCCCATTTTCGGATCAAGTTGAATGGTTCCTAACAAAACATGAATCAATTAAAAACAACAACAACAACAAACAACACATCAATTCAATTTACTTTTATTTAATTTAAATTTACGTTAATATCTTGTTTAATATCGAAAAGGGGATAAATCTTACAGTATTGAGATACATGGCTGTAAATGTGTAGTTCTCCCCCCTCCCATTATTTTTTTTAAGGGTACATTTCTTGATTTTGCTTGATCAATCTCCACTATTAACTTCCGCTCTTTTCATGGATATAAGGAAAAATGTGAAAACGGGCACTGACGATTTCCCTAGAAATTTGACCGTTTACTTATATCTCTGAGAAAACAAAAATCCATAGCTAATTGGCAACACAGTGAAAACTGGTGTCACCGCGATACAATTTCATGATCTTGAAATTAATTTGGCTTACTTCTTTTCGTCAATTAAATCCTATTGTTTCCTATGACGTCAGAGAATGAATTTCTTCTATTTTAGGCTTCAGCGGAAATTACCGCAATAGACTCTGTTTCAAATTTGGTGTTCGTTTAGATGATTTAGAATTTTTCATAATTTTATTTTTACAAACTACCTGGAGGGTAGAACCTGAAACAGCTCTCAAAAAACGGCTAAATCTATATTTTTACCGTTATAATTTTTCAAAGTAGAAAAAACTAATTAAAATCCAACATCGGCTTTGAAAGGACTATCGAGTTCTGGAAAGGACTATGACGTTCGTGAATTTCCGAATTTCCACTATTGATTCAAGAGTTGCAAACATTAATGCTAAGGAAACTTTTTCGCAACGTCTGATAAGGACTTATTGGAGCATTATAAGGTGTAGTTGATCTATACCTTCGCTTAATCAGGATCCTTTCTGGGGAGAATTGGGGGGGGGGGGGATGAGGGCGAGGTAACAAATGGACACATCTTGTAAGGTTTAACGTTCATAAGTTAAGATCTACATAATTGCTATATAAGTTGCATAAAGGGGATATTGTCTTAAAAAACACACACACAGTATTTTTGTTTTCAAATTTTTATTTTCAGGATACCGGGTGTTTGTGACATAAAATATAGGGATGGAAAGGAAAGAAATTCAATTGTTACAAATGTTCTCTTGTTGTTTATTTTTAGTGACTTACTTTGTGTGTGTGTGTGTGTGTAAAGTTCTCTCTCTTTATGCAAGTTGTTCCCCCTTTCAATCAGTTTTACCGGTTGGTCTATTTCTGTTTTCCCATTTCTTTCGTGTCCCGTGTGTGTGCGTCACGGCCACTGTCTAAGAGCCCAGTTCAGCAAGACGATAGCTAAAGCTGATTTCCTCCCTTGGCTTGCCTTGTGCGAGTGATGATGCATTTAGCAGAGCTCCTTTCACTGCTTCTAGCCGCCTGTCACTTTGAGCACGGAGCTTACGTCCATGGAGAATTCCTACCCCCCCCCCCTTTTTTTTTTTTTTGCCTTCTGTGCTCAACTGATTAAGTCTTTGCCGTCACTTGTTTATATTAACATAATCAATTGATGGCACTGTTATAATTTATATAGCCCTGGTGTCATTTACTGGTGTTCAGATAACGACCCCAAAGTACTACCGTGCAGATCAATTAATGGCTATCATCTAGTAAGTACTATCATCTATTAAGTACTGTCATCCAGTCAGTATATTTCAACATCGTCCTGTCTAACTTGGCGATCGATGTTTACAGTTTCTAAACCGTTCTTTTCAGCCAACTGTTGTTGGTCTTGTATTAGTGTATTCCTGATGTATTTGTATTGGTCTAGTATCTCTTACACGGGATGGTCTTACTTCTGCTACTCGTGTTGGCCCAACGAATGTAAAATAAAATGCTATGTACAATTGAGTCCGCTCGTTAAATCACCGCGTGGCAGAATTGAATACCAGTCACGTGACTACTTAAACTCATCGATAGTTTTGGTCCCGTCCTACAATTTTGTTTCTATTTTAAGCCCATCAGATTCTAGTGGATTGATTGTGTCAGATTGGGAAGCTTTGAAATGTCAGGCGTAGGCAAAACGTAGAATAATTTGTTTTTTAAATTTGATTTTCATGTAGGCTAATGACTAGAGACTTACTCACCGCCCCAAGTAGTTAGTTACAGAATTGTCAGCCTTAAAGACTATTGTGCTATGGTATGTTGGTGTTACATATCCCAGCAATGTAAACATTTTGACCCTTATATGCACTTGCTAAGATTCAAACGTGTTCATTGGTGATTTTGTTATGAACTGTGTAGCTACCGTAGTAATTGTTATGTTCCTTCAAATATAGTCTTAAGAGCTTTGCGTTATACTGCGGGCTTCTTTGTTGTGACAAAATGTACGGTGTGACTAAGTGCATGGAGTCACTAAGTGCATGATGTGACAAAGTACATGGTGTGAAAAGTGCATTGTGTGATAAAGTGCATAGTGTGACTAAGTGTATGATTAGATAAAGCACATGGTGTGACTAAGTGCATGATTAGACAAAGTGCATGGTGTGATAAAGTGTATAGTGTGACAAAGTGATAAAGTGCATGGTGTGGCAAAGTGCATGGTGTGATAAAGTGTATAGTGTGACAAAGTGATAAAGTGCATGGTGGGACTAAGTGCATGGCGTGACAAAAGGCATGGTAAATGACTAACTGACAATGTGTGTATGTCTCTCCACATGAGTTGTCGACTAAAATACTGGCTGAATCTAAAAATAGCATTTCACTAGAATATTCTAAAGCGTCAAGAGTATCTAATTCTGTTCAGCTTTTCTTTTGTGCTGCCTGCCCTGGAGTGACACCGGCGACTTAGCACGTGACGTAGCGATGTCTATTTCGAATCTGTATTTGTACTGTCTCCTGCTGACATGGATGTGTGAATGTGACGCAGTCTATGAATACATTAAAACACAATGAGCCAACCTTCACACTGACCCCTTCCCAATGCTTGGCAGTATTTGAATGACGTCTGTTCTGATTGCGCTGGCCACCAGTTTCAGTGTCTTGAGTCTGGCAGTGTTTGGGGTGGGGTTGTGGGGGGGGGGGGGCTTTCTATCTCTAAATGCCATTAAACTTGCCTTTCTTAGTAGCAGAGTTATCTTTGCTGTATTGGATGGAATTGGTTTCAATAACTGACATCCACTTCAAGGGAACAATACTTAAAAAAAAAATAATGGTGCCAGAGAACAAAAAATAGTTCATTTCTATAATAGTAATAATAATAATAATCTCATATCCATTAGGAAATGTGTCCTACAATTGTGCATTATACATAAATATATAGCAAACAGAATCTACGTTCATGCCACTCCTGAGGTTTACAAGAGAGAATTGGGTTTTATTCAATGTTTTTAAAGTTGGTTTTTATGTTTCTGTAATTAAAACATTTGAGTAATTCTAATGCAGCGTTACTTTTGTTTTTGTGATCTAGAAAATTTCCGATGACTTCAAAATCAACCGCTAGCCGCTACGGAAGTGGATGAAAAGTTTGTGACCTTACAATGAAATGTATAGATTTTTTTTTCTTTCATTTATTTTATTGGTCTACATCTTTTAGATCCAGGCTCTGACTTCTCCCAGCGATGTTCCTACATTGAGTTCCAACCGGTCCACTTAGAGGGTCAATTGAGCAGTTGATGGAAATCAAAAGGTTTGCTCGGAGGACAGAGATGTTCCTACATTGAGTTTCAACCGGTCCACTTAGAGGGTCAATTGAGCAGTTGATGGAAATCAAAAGGTTTGCTCGGAGGACAGAGATGTTCCTACATTGAGTTCCAACCGGTCCACTTAGAGGGTCAATTGAGCAGTTGATGGAAATCAAAAGGTTTGCTCGGAGAACAGAGATGTTCATGTAAAGATGATCCCCTTCACACGTTATGCCTCGTAATAATTTTTGGGAGAAAGACGTTAAATAGTAGACGCAGAGTTGTCTGATAGTTAGATTCGAACCCGTGGTGCCAACATTTCAACAAAATGTATACATTGCGCTTGAATGTGCTATTATGTGTTGGTGCGTTTGTGTGGGATGAGTCATCATGTCAGTTGCTTCTCAGCAGCTTGAAGACTTGTGTGACTCATTGGCTTTCACCGACAAGAGTTAAGTTTAAAGTCCAATGACTAGATGAAGACGTGGGCAAACGTATCCACGCTCCGTGCATGTCTCTGTTTACTAGTTTGAGATCCACATTCTGGCTCGTGTTGTCTTGCTATTTTTAACACTGACAAGTTGTTTAGAAATTTGAACTGAGTTACTGTCATTAGAAACTCTGTTGACATCTTTTCCTTCCTTATCACGCTCTTATGTTACTAGAGAAGATTCAGAACTAGGAATATCAAGGTGGGACTCCACTTCATTTCCAAAGTTAGTTCACTCTAATCTAGGTTGTTGTTTGAAATAGAATGGTCAATGTGATCAGAGGCTTAGCCTAGGCTACACATTTTTGTTTTACACTATATAGGAGATCATTATCACCGTTCTATTCAAAGTGATGTAGCTCGGAAACTACTTTTTTTTTTATCTAGACGTAAAAATTTGATTTGCTTTCGTGCATTTGGAACTCATTTTTTTGTGGGATCAGTTCCAGTTAAAGACATAAATTATCCCACGTAGTTTTTGTTTGTCTGGTTATATATTTGTTGTTTACAAAGCTTCTATCAACTCACTCTGTCTGTCTGTACACGTTATTTCTCCTACTCCCAATCTCGGATCAAGCTGAAATTTGGCACAATTATTTCTTGTACCTGAGAACACAAGACCCCCCCCCCCCCCCCCTCAAAAAAAAATTAGCTTATTAACTCTTGGTAATACATTACGTTGTTTGGTATCTCAAACAAGGGAAAGAAATAGTGGTGAAGTGGTGGTATAAGCTGAATTGGTCACCGTCCCAAGGGAAAGTAATAGTACTTGACTGAAGTGGTGGTGTAAGCTAAATTAGATAGTCGTCTGAGGCTTATTATAAATTTAATGACCGACTGACCCAAACAAATGGATAGAATTACACTTTGGTTTATTTTATTTTATTTTATTTTTTTTTTTTTTAAACGTGTTTCTGGTATTTGTTTAGGCCTATATTTCAAGTAACATTTATTTGGTCAGTGACTGAGCAGAGTAACGCGCCCCTTGTTAGCGTCAGTTAGACCTAAGGAAAACAATCACCTTACCTAGTGGTCTTTGTGTTGATACTAGAAGCTGACTTGACTGATGTCCCCTTATTAGCTCATCAGACAGTGGTGGTGTATTGTTGACTATCACTTGTGAACCGACCCAAAGGTTTTTAATGCTACATCTTGTGTTATTATTTACAAAAACAAAAACTACGCTTCGTTTGTTTGTTTTTGTGCTTTGATTGTTTCCTTTTGTTCCTGTTCATTAGAAGACGTGTCCCACTTATCGGTGACGCCATTGGAACAAAAATCATTTTCACTACTGAATATCGTTGCCGGTATTTGTGTGGAGCCCTCGAAGTGTGGTGAGATGTACAATGACGGAAGTACTTGAAGGCGAGTGGTGACTAGAAGAGATGAGAAGTTCCGTACCACGCCCCGTGTCATTTAGTTTTCATACAACAAGCAATCACTGTGGACATCCCATAAGTTCAAGTTAACAGGGACTAACTCACAGCATTCGTTTTCAGTATTTAATTTGAATTGGTGCTCACCTACCCCACCCCCACCTAGTGACCCAACTGTTCCCTTCTGCCCCCCCCCCCCCTCCCCTTCCTTCGATTTGCATCGGCACAGTCATACGTCATATCTGACATTGAACACCGCGGCTGACGTTTCTATTCAAGAACTTTGGTCTGACTTAGCGCATACACCTAGCTGTCCCCAAGATTTCACAATCCCAGATGTAATTTTGTTCCGCTATTTTGGCGCGGAGCATTTTTTTATGGTCCTTTTTTTTTCTCTCTCTCTTCTTTTCTTTGTTTATTATGACTTGTTCCACATGGGAGCCCAAGGCTTGGTGGGTAGGACTTCCTATCAACTGAGCACCGAAACTGATGTGTGGTGTTGGTGTGCTGATGGTGTGCTCCCAATCAGGACGTAATGTACCTGGGTCTGTTGAGACCTAACATGTGACGTGTTAGTTAGTCACTAGAGTTTAAAAGTGTAGGAAGTAACAAGAAACTGACTGTGTGATTATTCTACCATTAACGCGTGTCAAATGTAAGTTTGTTGTTAGATTTGAAATCGTTTATGATAATGATAGAAACATTGCCTTGACTCATATCTGTTGACGTGGGATGTTTCTTAAGTTACATTTTGTCTTCCTCTAGGAGATGTTTCGAAAAGCAGTGCTGCCAAACTGGAGTCCCCATGTAATGAGATTTAAACACGGCGATGCAATTTGGACGGAAGAAGTGTTGCCCCATGTTTTTCCCGCATAAATCTAATCAGATTTCTCTGCCTGGAACTTCGCGTGACAATTTATGATAGTCTTGCGCTATTAGACTCAAATGCTTTTCTTTTAAAACTCCTTCGCTTTGAAAGCGAGACACATCTAAAGCTGTTTTGTTCGAAATTTACGTCAGTCGTAGTCAGAGGTCACTTCCTGAAGTGTACTTCCTGTCACCATGTTTTTATTACCCTCATTGACCCGCCTCCTTTCAACGCAACGTACATATCTATTTATAGACCATTTAGGTTTTCTATTATTTATCTCAACGTTTTTCACTGTCAAAAGAGGTGGGGGGGGGGGGGGGTGTTCGACATTTACTACATTGTGCAGATCTTGTTTGGGGGGGGGGGGGGAATCTTGCTTGGTTCCCAGTGTTGACATAATAAGTTAGTCTCGAGTTTGAATCCTGAGATTTTTTTCGCAATGGCATGTCCTACATTGGTCCATAGAGAAATGTGGGACTTGAAGGTCTCGTAAGGAATCTGTGTTTATTATTGGATACTCCTGTAATACTTGGAAAACAATCACTCTACACTGGTCTCTCCTTATCTCCTTGTGTTTGGCCCATGTAGGACTCCAGACTGTGATTTCATCTTTACGTCTTATATTGTGTTTATAACTTGGGATGGCAAGAGAAGTGAATTAATGCCGTACTTGATTTGGTTTTGAACTGCCACGACTTTTTCTTAACCTTCTCTCTCTCTCTCTCTCTTTCTTATGTAATTCGTACTCTCGTTTTTCCAACTTTCTCTCTCTCTCTCTCTCTCTCTCTCTCTTTCTTACGTGATTCGTACTTTCATTTATCTGTTTTATTTCATTCCTATTTGGTTCCTTACTATGTGTCCAAGTCAATAAGATTATCAGAACTTTGCGGCATTGTAACTCGACTTGATGATTCTGTTCATAGATTTAATAACAAGCTCCTTATGGACATACTCTAAGAGCTCAAATGTATTGATGTAGAAAATTGAAACGTGTTTGTTAGGCTGTTCATCAGGAACAAATAGAGACTTCATTCTCTGGACTACGTGATTCGCTTGGGCGATGATGGGCCAATCGTGTTCAACCTGACTTGTGAGGTGGCCCTCAGCCCTGCCTGCGTGGCAGCGGCATCTCTGTTCACGGTGGTCGTGCTGGTGGCTCTCCTTGTGCTAGTCCTTTGGCGAGCCAGGCGGGCCACACCTAAGGAGGAGACTGCCGCGAGACATTTATGGAAACAGCAAGCGAGGAGAGAGTGGACAAAGGCCAAAAGTAAAAGGTACTTTAAAGTGGTGTGTGGTGTGTGTGTGTGTGTGTGTGGTGTATGTGTGTGTGGTGTGTATTCCTCTTTCCCTCCCCACTCGTCTCATCCAGTCTTCTGTTTTCTCTGCCACCCAGAACGCTTTGCTTATTTGATGTAGCACTTTTTTCCCCTTGCATGCCAAGTGTTAGCAGGTGTCGTTTGTTTTGTGTCTATAGTACCATTGATTTATTCCTTCACTTTGCTCCTCTACCTATATGCTCTCTACCCGTCATCATCAACATTATCATCGTGATTGGATCGTCATTACTCATTTGGTTGTGTAACACTAGTTCTATAATGGAAAGGAAAGTACCCCATTTCGGGCCTTGTTATCTACAGGGGTCAAAAAGGTCATATGATTCTTTCGATAACGGTTAACGAGGGATTCATGTGGTCAGCACAACTAACTGCATTGACGTTCTTCAACTAATTTTGGAGTTGGGTGGACTGAAGATTTTCCAAAAAATTCTGAAGTTCAAATCACAGTCTTCACTGGGATTCGAACCCTAGTCGGTGTCGTTTCAGAAGCGAGTGTATACTGTCCCTTCGTGTTGAAGATGGTCGTTGTGCTTCCCTTCTGTGTCGTCACCCATTTGGATCGATCCATTTGTGTGTCCTGAAGCTAAGTCTTCACTCAGAATAATACACACCAATATCTTGTTTTTCTTGTGTGCTCTATGCTAGATGTACAGGACCTCTCCGTGACATTGAATTATTTTCTTAAGCAGTAATACAGGAGCTGATTAAGCAGCGGCCCAGTAGTACTGACGTAATGAGAGCGGCTCAACATTGTTTAAACGTAAATGTAAAGGACTATTACTATATTCATCTCAATAAATTCATTATTTTATAAACAAGCCAAATTTGAACTCACCAAACCGCGTTGGAAGTATCAGTATCATTCAGTTCAATGAGTCGAGAAATGTTGGCTGTCTTCTAGCCTCGGATTTGTCTGCTTTTTTTTAATGTTTCGAAATGGCCTGAGATAATTTGAAGCAAAAAAAAAAGTGATTGTAAATGTCCCATCAGACTGAAACTGTGTCTTTTAGTTTTCTTGAGAAGTGTCTGGAAGACAAGTTAAGACCATTGACCACGGGCACGTGTTGGTGCGTGACAAGAATGGAGGGTTCAGTCTTTTTTGTATACCTTTTTTTTTGTTGAATTATTGAAAATATCTAAAATTAGAATGAAATTTCAATTATCTGAACAGACTAGCTTGAAAAATAATTGAAAGAAAACTTGAAGCCAATCTCTGGCTTTTTATTTACCTGAAGTTTGAAATACGAACGTTTCAAAGGAATTCATTGTAATAAGATACTAGCAAAGTCATGGCGAAATGGAAGTCTTAGGCACTATTATGCGAAATCGTTTTGAACCTAGAGTACTTAAAACCAAATATCCTAGAATAATGATGTTGTCTAGTTTTCAAGCTTCTATTTGGATGGAAGGTTTACCATGTACATGTTCACTTGATTTGAAGGACATCACGTGCATGCTTATATTTGTGTTGGATTCGCTACACTCATGTCCAGTCTGCCTTGGAACGATGAACATTGGATGTGTTAAGAGAGATTAGACAGCTTTCAAAATGATATGCTTTTAATAAGATACTTGCTCGTTGCTGCAGCTCTGACGTTTTAA
Source organism: Biomphalaria pfeifferi (assembly GCA_030265305.1). Lineage (NCBI taxonomy): Eukaryota > Metazoa > Mollusca > Gastropoda > Planorbidae > Biomphalaria > Biomphalaria pfeifferi. Next base: position 2,242,134 of record JASAOG010000051.1, read on the forward strand.
TCAAGTACCAGTTTTTTTTTTTATATTATAACTCACACATTTAGAACGTAACAAGAAAAACATTTTAAAAAAATGCTTTAAAAAAAACAAAAACCGAACTGAGACAATTAGACTTCGTATAAGTTTTTTTTCCCCCCAAGTATTATTGTGTTACTAGTTGTCTTTTGTTTTGCACTATTTCATGCTTTTGCTGTGGAAGAGGATAGAACCAAGTTTGTATGTCGGTAAAGTTTTTTTTTTTTTTTTTTTACATTTTCAAGAAAACTAAAAAAATATCAAAAGTCAACAGGATTGTTGTATCAGCAGAAGTTGTCTTAACTCTGCCTAATGACCATTTAAAATTGAACTAGTCAGTCTCTTTAGTTGTTCAACGTAATAGTTTTTCTCTACAAATGTTGTCGGCAATGAAACATGAAACATTGCTACTTAATCTTTATATTTAATCTTTTAAATATATATATATATATATATATATATATATATATATATATATATATATATATATATATATCTTTATATAAAGTTGGATCTAATTCATATAGTTTATCCTTGAGAAGTATGACTCAAAGATTGAGCTTGTTGGTTTGAGACAGGTGTTGTGTCTCACTATGACTATTGCTTAGTGTCACAGAAAGTAAACTGCAGACTTGACCTGCTCTAAATACTTCCCATTGACAACCTTTACTTTTTAAAAAAAACATCTTTAAGCATAGGCTATGCAAAGAATATTTTATTTCTATACAATCCTGAAATACTCACGGGTGTACCACTGGCCCTACTACTGGGAGGGCATGTTAGGGAATCCAAACGATTTCCCCAACTCTAATAGCGCCGTAACCACTTTTTTTTTTGTTTTCAAGAATCCCATGCCCTGAAACACCTGGAGATTGAACGTTGTAAGAGCTAGACTCTAGTAGGATGCAGGCAAAAAGAATGTCTGTCTCTCCTAAACACAACTCTGTCAGCGCACTGACCCATATAATGATCTTTATATTTATTTAGATGAGACTTAAGGGAAGTAAACAAACATTTCGATTCTAATTATTATTTTATTCTGAAATCCTTTGCATCAAACTAGTTTGGTTGAGTTTTTTTTTTTTTTGCAATCCCTAAACTATGTGAGACTGTCCTTGAAGCACCAATGATAACTCTTTCACAACGTCATGCGTATGTCTCTGACCTTTGCGAAAGGTTGTCCGATCATCTGAGTTTGTGTCAAAACACTGCAGGCAGTTTGATGCCATCATTTGGAAATCCATTCCATGCATGTATTATCGTACTTAACGCTTACCGATATAATGCATTTTTATCCTCCATAGTTGAGGCCTACAGCAAACACACTTTGTTATTTCCTTCTTTTTTCTATGTCCTTCAAATAAACGAAATGCTCATTATCAGATAAAGATCCTCGTAATGTAGACTGTGAACAGCATACGTCTATTCTAAAGTGGTTTGGTGGTGGGGGGGGGAGTTTAAAAAAGAGATGGGGTGAAGGAGGGAGGTCTGTTGTCGATATTTACTTGCCCGTCCCTAAATGGATTGATTAGTGTTCCTGCTCCTTCGTGTGCCCTGGTCGACAACCTGGTCTAGAGAGAAACATGGCATGAGTGAGTTGCTTTCATTTTCCAAATGACCTGAACAGCCCTTAAGAATGAAGGAATTGGGCCAGTGACTGGGTCCTAGAGAATAACAATGGCAGTTTCAAGGCTCTTAAAGGTTGACGTCATTGGGCCTATATTTAATGCTGGCCAGTTGTTTTTATGTGAGTGGTTTTATTTTTAGATTGACTAATGAAGACGTTCTTCTTCATATGTGTTTATCTTAGACTCTGAATATTTTATGTATCAGATCTCATCTTTCATTTTTCTTTCTTTTCTAGTAGTCACACTGATCTCTCCCTCCCATCTCTTCCTCTCTTAGTCCCCCCCCTCTCTCTCTGTCCCTCTCCCCCTCCTTATATAGTTTACTCTTATTTTCTTCCACCTTAACACATGCCTATCAATTCATTAGTTTTTGTCCTCTTTTCTAAGCCTACTCTTTAAAGTTGTTGATGGCAGTGAGGGTTTGAAATGTAATTGCTGTGCTCATAGAAAAGAATTCATCTGTCTTTCTGTAACGATTTATTTTATTGTGCTGTGCACTCTTGCGGTCAAGTTTTTATCAACCAAAGAATTATAACAGCACGCACACACGCACACGCACAAACACAGAGTGAGGGAGAGAGAAACAGAAAGAAACAAAAAGGGTCAGGGAGTGATAGAGAAACTAAACGTGCCAGCAATGAAATGGAGACAAATTTCAATCACTACATCTTTCCATAATCGACCTGCTTTCTTGACAGGTCAACAATTTCATTCTAATGGCTCAGGTTGGAAGGCTGAAGATGTCTTCAGAGCGGTTTGGACAGAATATTTCCAGCTGCTGTGATGGGTGCTCATCGTAGGAATTCTTCCAAGTCGTTATTTCTTGTTTTGCGGATGGGACACCTGAACATGGATTATCTTCCTAACAAGAACATTTTAGGTTCAGGCAGACATTGACTAACATTGACTAACACATTGTATGGTTCGAGAATCCACTAGTTTCACCTGATTCAGTTTGCTTCTTGTATTGGCGCTAAGATAGAGACGAATTCTGTTGCCTCTGGGTATAAAGTGCTTTAGCGAGGGCGGGAGTATGGGGGGGGGGGGAGTAAAAATGTCACGAGGCCCCCTTTTTTTTTATACAACAGTTCGAATCTTGAAACCATTGGTTAATGTAGGAGGGAGGGACATGCAGGGCTGAGCAGAAGATCAATTTGAGCCTATTGTGTGATTAGATTTCTAAATTGAGTAGTTCCCCCCTCCCTCTCGTTTTGATAGTACGTTCATCTGGGCTTGAATAGGGCAGCAGGAGCAATCATTTAATGACATCTCTGGCCATTCTCTGAACACGTAGCATTGTTCTCTTCGTGGGCGCTTTACAAAACAAAAAAACTTTACATGCTGCTTACTTTAAAAGTCGGATGTTGTATGGCAATATACCAATGTAGAACTTTGTGATTATAAAATTTTGATTTTAGTTATTTACTTGATATTCTGTTCCTTGTGTGTGGTTCAAGTATTCAAATAATCAATTCATTGACCCAAAAAAAAAATCAAAAACTTATTGGTATACGACTTCTACTTTTTATCGATCTATCTATCTATTTATTTATTTTTCTGTCTGTCTGTCTGTTTGCAACTTGACGTATTACATTGTTTGGTGTAGTGTGATTTGCGATTATTGCAATAATTTCTAATGCTATCCAAATCATCCTATCTTTGATTTGCCTAAATGCTCAGTATCCAGGTGTCAAATCATCTGATTCGATGTAGGTAATCATCTAGATTTTTCAAACGGCATTCTAAAGTATCATAATCCTGTTGTCATTCGTCATCCTTGTATTTTTAGTCCCTGAACTCAGTGGCTCAACTTTCTTGATTGATAGCTAATGTTTGTAAACATAACTCCTCTCTCTCTCTCCCAAACAGATACAACACTCATGGATTGGTAACAACGGACCACGACACGGTGGAGATGGACAATGCGGTACTGCGTAGCTATGGCAACGGAAGCACGTCGCTGACGTCCTATCTGGACTCCCCCAGCCTGGAGAGGAGCATAGGTGAGCACTTGTACCGACTTGACACGTCGCCTCAGATAACGAGGTTGCATAACGAATCACTTTAGGTGCAGTCGCGAGGGGACCAACGCCCTTGTGGGGTTTGTTTGTCTGTTAGCGTGCATCAGCGGCGTCAGTAGGTGGACCAAAGTCTTTCTTTGTCATCGACAGGGGCGGCACCAGGAAATAATTGCACTGAGTTTTGTTAGTCGTACTTTCCAAGTCGTCGTATTTCTTTCTAGCTTCGTCACTCACATAAAGCTCAGAACACGGACATAGCGTGTATCCCCATGGGACATACTGTTATATAGTCTGCCTTGTTATTGAGACAAATGCTACATAGATAATAGAATACTAATAATAAATTGTATGGACTGTATAAATACAGTAGTCTCCTCTTTAGTTTGTTTCCGATTTTTAATACACCAGAGTTACTTTATATAAGCAATACAATACAGTAACGTAGAGAAAGAAGATAAAGCGTTTTGTAGAAATATGGGGGCTATACAATGTAAACTCGAGAACATGTAAGAAAATATAAAGAGTAAGATAGTGATTTATGTTTTGAAAGGTAATTTAATTCTAAAAATTACTTCAAGCGAAAGAGAAAAATTAATTGTTTTTTTTTTTTACAAAAAGTGTTCAAAAAGTGCTAAAAATGATCAACCCCAGAAACTACCAAAATAGTTGGCTATTTATATCTGTCTCCTATAGGTGTAGTTCAGGCGCATTACAAAAGATCAAACATCCTTTTTGTTATTCAACATTTTAAAACTAAAATGGTTGGGAGTGATTTGGTTATGAGTCGTACAATTTAAAACAAGAGCGCAGGACTGATTGTCTGTTTCAACCTATCTGGGTCTGCTTTGTAAGGTAGAATTGCATCAGGTATTATATGTTCTGGTAAATCTTGACATTCTTACAAGTATATCATAACCCCCCATAAATTAATTAATTGGCTTGCCATAGACAATGTTTCTGGCGTCATTGATTCTTGAGTAAGATTGTTTTGTTTTTGTTTCTTAATACTGATCTTTCAACACTGAATATTCTTTGGTAAATAGCAAGGAAGAGAACATCTTATTCCAAATTTACAGTCGGCCTGTTTTTCAAACTTCAACAAAACCCACAATATCCAGATCTGGTGTAAAGTACCCAGCTCTGTCTGCGCTGCTATACGTGGTTAATGAATGTTCAATATTGCCCTTCCATAAGCGTAGCCACTTTAACAATAACATTAATGAAATAAACAACAAATGGCAGACAGTGAAAACGCTGTTATTACCATGGAAAAATAAATTTAAAAAAACAACTTAACTTCACAACACACTTGGGGGGGGGGGGGGGGGACAGAATAGTTTATTTTATTATGGGCTAAGAAATGTTTAATCTACCCTGCTAGATGTCAAATGCGTTTCTCTAAAGTGCTTGTTTCATTTTGTTATTATGTGTATAGGATCAAATATATATGTTCTCAGTATAATGCTGTTTAGAACTGAAATTCGTATAGAAACCAAAGTGTTGAGCAACACTAACATGGACACGCTTAAAGCACCTGTTTTTGACCTTTTTTATTTATTTTTTTATTCTCGTGAGCAAGTTATTATTTGTCTAATTCTGTCTTGTGCAAACATGATTGTCCTAAAAGATTAGTTTTTCTACAATATGCTGCTTGCTGGCTGGGTTTCTGCCTGTCTGGCTATTGAATAATCTTCAGCATCTTATCCGTGGCCAGCTCCGGACTAATGTCCAGCATCAAGGGTCTGTAATAGAAGATTAAATTCTTATTGGCGTAATCTCCCTCTCTTCGACATCCCCCCCCCCCAGCCTCTCCTCTTCCTCCATGTGCTCCTTGCCCCTCCCAACCCCCCGGTCATTGCAGCATTGTTGGCCCCCTGATAAACCTAGTGTCAACAAAAAGCAGCAGCCATGCCGGCTTGAACAATTTCTGATGGAAGCTTTTGGCTTTGCCAATCAATAGTGTCAGTGTAATGATATGGCCTAACCTTTGAACTTCCTTGGACTTCTTGTTTTGCATGGAGACTCTCTTAAGTCGCCTTTATTGGTTTAGGCATTCAAAAGTTCAACGTGGTACAATAGAGAATTAATAATAATAACATCATAGTGTAGAGGAATCCGTAAATGAGAAGGGTGCGATGTAAAGTGTGAGAGTTTGTTACTTTACTGAGATTGCATAGTAACTGTAATGTTTAATTAAAATATGTAAAGTATGTTGGGTCTTTTGTTTTCTTACTGCGATGAACTGTAACATTGGATGGTTCAATGAACTTTTCATATATGTGAAACGAACTATTTATGAAAGGGGTTCAATAACTTGTCCTCTTGTATCTGGAATTAACCGTAACATTAGCGGGATCACATTTCTCTTATATCTTAATGTTGTAACATTTAAAGGGAGTCAAATAATCATTTCTCATAGGACTAGGTTATCAGGTGATCTGAGTAGTGGCTTAGGAGAGTGGGTTTAAGTACAGAGTAGGTTTAAGTATATAGGTGGTCTAATAGAGTGGATCTAGGAATACATTTTAATGGCTTTATATCATGACATTTATTTATGCTCTGTGTGTAATGTTCGTGTTTGAACGAACTACAAGTTAGCTTTGTTCTTTTTAATTAGCCTTTAGCCGTCTGATCACACAGTTGGCTCATTATTCTCTTTCCCTTTGACTTGTTTTAATCCTAATAGATCTAGTGTCTAGCAAATTGAACTTGTTTATTTTTTTATATGCGGCACTGTCTTTCTAATCTGTACTTAATTTTAATGTGAGACGGTCATTCAAAGAACAGTTCACTCATTACTGTTTCTCATGCAACCAATTGGAGAGTTCTTCCCCTTGCCTCTTACGTTCTCATCTCGCAAGCATTTATTTTTTGTTCAAACCTAATGTATGTACTTCGCATCAACTCAATGGAGAGTTGGGCAGTCAATAAAAACGACTACAAAGTTCCCCCTACAGACCTTACGATCTATACTACAGAGTAATCTTTCTAGAGGTTTTGGGACTGAACATCTGTAGTGTTCTGTCTCTACTTTCACTCCTTAGTACAAGTGTAATTGGTGCGTGTAACAGGGGTGTTTCTTTTCCCGCACACCTGAAATAACGTAAAACTATCGAGGCACTCTGTGAAATTGGCCACTGGCATGGCCAGTTAGGCTGTAGTCCCTTGTATGCATAATCAATGCCTCCTGCCCCATGGCTTCTCGCTACGCTACACCTAAGTAACTGAACTAATAGCAGAAAATACGAACTTGGCGTTCATCTTGTGACATGTCACACTTGTGCCGTGACACTACGAGAGGCCTGGGGAGGGAGAAAAAAGACTGGGTTGTCATCCCCCTGTGACAGATCGATGCACGGGCTTTAATGATCATCGTCATGCTAAGCCGAGCCAGAGAGCAGATATTACCTGCCAACTTTAGTGCTGGCCTTCGTTTGAAGGAGGAAAGGAAATGTTAAGGGGTGCATGGCTGATTGGCTAAAGTGGCTCTTTCTGTTTTAGGTAAAGGCAAACACAGGCAGCCTTTTTTTCTCTTCTCTTTCTTCTATCTCCCCCTTCTGTCACTCCACTCTCTCTCTCTTACTCTCTTACTCTCTCTCTCTCTCTCTCTCTACTGCATTCTTCCTTACTTATTTTCATTTGTTTGCTAGTCTAGCACTACTCTTTCTCCTGTCTAGCCCACTGTAAATCATTCTTACTTCTTTTTTTTTCTACAAAGCTTGTATCAATTCACTCTGTCTGTCTGTCTGTTTGGTAAAAAGTTATTACACGTTATTTCTCCCACACACAATCTTGGATCAAGCTAAAATTTTGCACATTTCTTTTCATTCCAACACGAGAGTCAATAAAAAAAAAATCAATTAGTTAATTAACTATTGGAAATAAATTACTTTGTTTGATATCTCGAATAAGGGAATTACATTGTACTTGAATGGTGTGGTGGTATAAGTTGAATTAGTCCCCTTTTTTGTTTGTATAAAGAAACGTTTGTTAATAACAATAAAACCTAGTTTCATAAGCAGCTTCCTGGCCTAGTGGTTATCGGAATAGTTTGAAGAGGCTGAGGAGGCTCGAGTTCGAATTCACGTTGCTCCCCCCCCCTTTTTTTTATAACTACATTAAAAAAGTGATCACCCAGATGCCCCCTTCTTTCTCCAATCAACCCCTTTCCTACTGGTCCAGACAAGTGATAGGATCAGAGCGTAGTGACATTACGTTTAACAAAAACATTTGGTAAATAGTGTTGTTATTGTTAGTCTAAATCGATTACAAATGTAATGACATGGCTGATCCTAATTGATGCAACTAACACTTAATAAAGCTTTTCTGCTGCTGCTGTTTTTGTTTTAGAATCTTTTGTATTTACTTTTTTATTTCTTTCTTCTATTTGCCTTGAGACTAGGAGCCTCGTTAGGACTATAATTTGCTTGTTCAACAACGAAAGTTCTAGTTTTGTGATTGCCTCTTGAGCCAAGAGCAACCTTTTCTTACCTGGTCACTACACCAGCAGCGCACCCTAAGGTAGAGATCTATCTTTGATTTAGATTGCATTCGCTTTTAATGTAGGCCCAGTAGATACGAAATGTCCAACACACAGCAGAGTTCCACACCGAGTTGTTTCCAATAGAACTCATGATTTTCTTCAGCTCTGACTAAATGTACAATGCTACTGGAGACCTTGAAACACACCGGATCGAATAGTTCAACTCGGACGTGGACAAACTTGTTTAAATTAGGGGGCTTGGTAGATGAGGGGTAACGAGCTTAGCTTGTCAACGTAGAGGTCCCGAGTTCGAATCTCGATGAAGATTGTTTTTTCGGGATTTTTAGGACGCCATTGAGTCCACACAACAGAGATGCATTACCTTTTTGTTTCTTTGATTCTGTTTGGTGAATCGTTAGTTGGATCTGTTTCAAACTCTTGATTCTCAGTACCAATGTTGTTGTTTTTTTTAAAGAGCAACGTAAACAGATTTAAACCATAAACCTTCAAGTTGTTACTTGCTCCCAGTTAACTTATCACCGTCTTTCATTCACTGCTCAGTGGTCACGTACAGTAGTGCGCGCGTGTGTGTGTGTTTCTTCTTATTGTACACCTGACGATTGTTCAAACGTGTGTCTGTCATGTGTGTGTGTTTTCTGTTGGCTGTTTGTGTGTGTAATGAATTTGCAAGGGTTCATTGCCCCACTGACCAGACACACACACACACAACAATCAGCACATCGCTGCCTAATTTTGGTCTTGGTTTAGCGCCAGTCACTGTGCACCTTGATGGAACTGTGGTGTTTGTAGGGTGCCCATTTTGAGACACACTTGACAACTGATAATGTCTGCTGACATCATGGCCGTCCGACAACTGACGTATGTGTTTGCGTGTGTGTGTGTGTACTTGTAGCTGTAGTGGAATGGTTTGGACCTAATTAAACTAAAACAATAGGTTTAGGGTGTACAGCGTAAACGTTCCACCCCCTCCCTCCTCCTCCACCAAAATGTCATGTGACTAGTATCTAAAAACTGTGAGATTTATTGACATTCTTCCTTATGCCCAATGGAGGCACTCATTCTACCCTCATAATGAAATTACTAACTAGTGTCCATGTGTGTTTCTTATGGATGGCATTTTCTTGACGTCTTATCGTAGCGCTGTGACTGTTGACCTGACACCTATGGGAGAATGGTGATACGAAGTAGTCAGTCTTTCTGAAAGTCTAGCCATTAGGAGTTATTTCTTAACGTGAAGCCATTAGGTGTTATTTCTTAACGTGACGTTATTTGATGTTATTTCTTAACGTGACGTTATTTGATGTTATTTCTTAACGTGAAGCCATTAGGTGTTATTTTTTAACGTGAAGCCATTAGGTGTTATTTTTTAACGTGACGTTATTTGATGTTATTTCTTAACGTGAAGCCACTAGATGTTATTTCTTAACGTGAAGCCACTAGATGTTATTTCTTAACATGAAGCCATTAGAAGTTATTTCTTTACATCAAGCCATTAGATGTTATTTCTTAACATGAAGCCATTAGATGTTATTTCTTAACGTGAAGCCACTAGATGTTATTTCTTAACGTGAAGCCACTAGATGTTATTTCTTAACTTGACGCTGTTTGATGTTATTTCTTAACATGAAGCCATTAGAAGTTATTTCTTAACGTGAAGCCACTAGATGTTATTTCTTAACGTGAAGCCACTAGATGTTATTTCTTAACGTGAAGCCACTAGATGTTATTTCTTAACGTGAAGCCACTAGATGTTATTTCTTAACGTGAAGCCACTAGATGTTATTTCTTAACGTGACGTTATTTGATGTTATTTCTTAACGTGACGCTGTTTGATGTTATTTCTTAACATGAAGCCATTAGATGTTATTTCTTAACGCGAAACTATTAGATGTTATTTCTTAGCGTGAAGTCATTAATTGTCATTTTGCAACGTGAAGCTATTAGATGTTATTTCTTGACGTGAAGTCATTAGGTGTTATTTCTTTTTGTTCAGCAATAACCTTTAGCTACCATTTCATCAATTGCAGCTAACAAGTGTTATTTCTAATGGGTATTATGGGTAGATATTTGATGTCATCTCTTACTAGAAAAAACAACATGTGTTTATGTCTAAAACAAGTGAATAAAAAAAAAAACATTCTAAGATCTAGAGAGAATCTGTTACTGTTTCTAAAGTTTTCGAACAGTTTTATTACACAACATACAGAAATCATCTGTTTGACCATGATATTAGATGACTTCTTACAAAAAGAAAAAGGACTTTATTGGAATGTTCTCTTATCATTTTGTTTTTCATTTAGTGACAGTTCAGACTTTCTAATATAACCTAAATAAATAGATGTCAAGATGGCAGGCATTATCTCATTAAGAGTAGGCCAATGACTGTGAATACAAATTTGTGCTCGAATAAACACAAAACTTCAATGGCGTCCACTTAGTGCGGTATGAAAGGTGTTGTGGTTTACTGCACTTTTAATAAGAATACATTTGTGGGATGTGTGGCTGAGTGCTATAGAACGCTTGGCTACTTATCAGGGTACTCGATTTCGAATCCCGACTCGAGTTGACTTGTGTTTGCTGAGCGCCCAAAGGCCGCACGAAAACCTTCTCCCAGATTGCCACTCTCCCCACCAGTCAACAAAATAAATTATAATGCACTGAGCATGCTGTAGAAACATAGATGATGTGCTACACTAGAGATTGGACCACATTGCACTGAGCATGCTGTAGAAACACAGATGATGTGCTACACAAGAGATTGGACCACAGTGCACTGAGCATGCTGTAGAAACACAGATGATGTGCTACACAAGAGATTGGACCACAGTGCACTGAGCATGATGTAGAAACATAGATGATGTGCTACACAAGACATTGGACCACAGTGCACTGAGCATGCTGTAGAAACATAGATGATGTGCTACACAAGAGATTGGACCACAGTGCACTGAGCATGCTGTAGAAACACAGATTAGATTTGGCGCCTTTTATTTGAGATTCATCAAAAAAAAAAGAAGACAAAAATCCCCCAAATCAGCAGAAAGGTTTATACCATGTGAATGAATATTCTTAAGATCAGTAATATATCAAGATCTATTTTGATGACGACATTTAAAATATATGAACATCTCATTTAAGTAAAAATCAAAATACTAAAAAGTATAACCGAAAAAAACAACAACACGCTCAGTAAAAGCCTCTGTCCCACCCACTTTTTTGAGCATTCTATGACTTTTAAGTGCCTTTACTTCTTCTGTATATCAAATGAACGTGAGCCAGAGTAAATGAAAATGACTTGGTGCGGTTTAAATAACATTGTAACTTTAAGACAGAAGTTATACGTTTGAGAATCACTGGTCTATGCTGAACTAATTGTGCCGCTTACTTTTGAACTAATCTCGACTAACATAGTTGTTAAGTTGGTGTCCGTTTAATTAATGAGAATTCAGTTTCTTTCCTGGGGTCGCTATACAAAATTAAATCTTCCAAAACCTTGTGTTTATTTTCTAATGATTGGTTTTAGACTTTAAGGTCTTAGTACTTTGTGCATTGGATTAATAGCAGAACTGTTAAGACCTGTGTTGTTTTAAAATAATGAGAGAGATATTTAAAGTAAGCTAAATGCATATTCTTAATTTATTCCTTGTGATGTTAGGAGATTTGTGACAGGAAATGCTTTAGAGAATGTTACAACTAATAAAGAGTTTTAAAAAATATCATTAAAATTGTAAGAAATAGTTGTGTTTAGTTAAAATGTTTGTATAAGACAGCTACATGATAATTTGCGAAATAAATGATTACAAAATCTGGTTTTACAGAAAATGAAATCAATTTCCTGAAAGAGACAGAAGATATGATCAGACTCCAGAGGGAGATCCCAGGTACCCAGTACTACAACAGCGAGAGACCTCGGCCCAGGCCACGGCACACAGGTCAGTCTTGATTGACAGTCCATTGCTGCATTGACACATGGATGTGGTTATTTTTTTGTCTGCCATCCCCAGCCCCTCGGGAAGAGCTAGTGTTGTGTTTGTTGTCTGTTACGCTCATATCTCGTCATTGGAAACTGTTCATCTTTTGGGCAGTAGAGAGACAGGGTTGAAATTGAATTTTCAGTAGCACTATACATTTTGGAAATAAAGGGGACACGTTTTAACGCCTGCGCTCCTGACTCTATTCATACATTCAGCAAAGGAGCAATTGTTATTCTCTTTTGACACGAAAAAAAAAAACCCCAGAGAATTGAAGGGAAATTGTGAAGCGGACACAAATAAAAGATCTAGAACTCATTCCAAGTAGGTTTGTAAGTTGCCAGGTCTTACGTTGTTAAAACGTGCAAAGCGTGACAAGATGGCCGACTTCGATATGCAATCTACTGAACATTTGACATGAATCAACGCTTTAGATATTTCTTGTTCAACATTTACTACATTTAATCATTGAGTCTATATGTTTGTTAAAAGATGGCATTGATGGGTGGTATACTTTTGTAACAATGGACTTGAGATCCTAATTCCACTGTGTAGACGGAGACATTTGTTTAAGGGGAGAACTAACAGCAATCCTCTTTACGAAATAAAACATTTTGTAGTGGCAGTCATGAAAAGAATGAACACAGACTATAAAGACACAATGTAACTTAATTTCAATACTAAATTCGCAAAAGTAGACCGAATAAACCCGATTATTATCTTTCATGAGATCGCAAAGGTCTAAAAGGGGGACTATACTTTTTTTTTCTATTATCTTCCCTTGTATGTATACCATTTCAAAATACGCTTCTAAAACATCCTGAAAAAACAAACAAACAAGAATTAAAATGTACAATTTCTAAGGTGAACAGTTTTTACATTGGCTTGATAGGAACGTAACAAATTTTCAAAACAAACAAAACTTGCGCTTCCTGAGGGGCTTCGGATGCCAGAAACACACATGAGAAATGTATGTGGCTATTTTTAGTACTATTGAAAATTATCATCGCTTCTCAAAACGAATGTGTAAGTAAACTTATTGTGTAAGTAAACTTATTGTGTACACATCTCTTAAGACCCTGACGCATTCAATTACTTAACAACTTATATCACTGTTAGCGCAAAAGCAATTTCCATTTGTTTTTAGAATGTGAATTAATTTTGGAAGTCAGAAATTTCTTGACCTTTTTGGGAATTGTTCCTAATGTGAACATGGCGTCATTGAACTAGTGATAATGAACTATAGGTGGCTGGAGCTGGGAGTCTTATATTTATTATAGACCTGTCTGTCTGTCCAGCAGTTGCCAGGGAACTGGGTGTGTAACAGTTATTATTGACCTGCCTGTCAGTCCAACAGGTGACAGAGATGGGTGTCTTAACTGATTCTAGAGAGTTTGATGTCTTAACAGATTCTATAGAGCTGAGTGTCTTAACAGATTCTATAGTGATGAGTGTCTTAACAGATTCTATAGTGATGAGTGTCTTAACAGATTCTATAGAGATGAGTGTCTTAACAGATTCTAGAGGATTGAATCTAGTATAGTTCACTTCAGGGTGTTAGTAGTTAAAATGCAAAACTTGTTCCTAACGCTGAAGGATTTGATCGCTTTGTTCGGATTGCAGACCTGATGTATTCACTTAAAACGTAGTAGAGATGTCACTAGGACTGACAAAGTCTTTTATCACTTAGAAGTGAAGCTGAATGAAAACAGTTATTGGTCTCCTTGATCTTACTGCGACCTTAACACGCCAGCAAGACGACGTGAAAAACGTCTGCTGAATCAATGAATCGTTCAGACCTTGTGGTGCAATTAAATTACGCGGAGGTTTCCAGTGGCTGAACCCACTCCAGATTGACTTTTTATCAGCGGTTTCAAAGAAGGATTTTCTGCTCTATGTGTTTGTGCTAGACGTTTGACATTTCGAAGCAGCTTTACTTACGGTAGACGCAACATTACTATGGCAATGTAGCCAGAAGGGATCAATGCAAATGAGCGTGAAGTCCACCCCCCAGCCCGCTCCCTGAGTTGAAGTGGATGATTATGTCGTTTGACACTGTCAGTTGTCTACGTGAGCTTTAAATGTACCTAGTTTTGAACAAAGTCAGGCCATCATGTGTTAGAATAAACAAGAGTGGAATGTAGCGCCCTCTTCTGTAGATGAGCTTTCTTGGATAGAAGAGACTATTTTTTTTTGCTGGATGAGAAGTTGGGAGCGAGAGTACAGAATATAATTATAGGATTAATTTCACGTCATTCAGATATAGATATATTAATTGTATCCTATAATAATTGCACCACATATATATTATTATTTTCCTTATGTGTAATCATCAATTGACCTCTGCTCAAAACTAAATGACACGACATGAACGCGTGTTTTCTTCTAGGTAGAACTCATTCAATCTAATATAGAAACTATAGGACTATCTTTGTAAATCTTATTCGTATCAATTCACTCTGTCTCTCATTTTGAAATGTTTGTACACGTTATTTCTCTCAAACTCATTCTCGGATCAAGTTAAATATTTGTGCAATAATTCATTGGCATAGACAAGACATGAATCAATAAAAAAAAATTAACAAATTTGTCAATTAAGTACTGTTGATTAATTATTTGGTTTGATACCAACAAGGGAAATGAATCCTTTAGAATTAACAGATATGGCTAAATATGTAGGGTTTGGTCGCATTCGTTAGTGGTTTGGGCTGTGTGCTTCCAAAACTGCCAAGTAAAGCTAGGACTAATGATAAAAATGATTATCGCTAACGCTTCAGAAGACCTTTAAATGCTCTGTGGCAGCCTAGGTTTAACTAGTAACAACAAAATGTCAGCCTATTTTAAGAAAGCGACAGCAAATTTTGGATGAAGTAAATTCTGTTTTGTTTGTTCCCAGGAGCTTCTCGATCCATGCCGACCTTGCCTTTAGAGCAAGAGATAGAGGTCTCTCTAGATCGTCTTCTACAGCAGCAGATCATCCACTGTAGCACGAGCCAGTCTTTTCTGCGGACATCCTCCCTCCCTGCCTCAGATGGAGGCTGTGACGAGGGGCGCCAGAGCCGCGAGACGGGCAGTTTCGACGAGAGCAGCATTGACGGAGGCGCCTCTGACGTAGATGGTGGAGCCCCGAATTCGATCAGGCCATCCATCTTGAGGCCCCCAACGTTGTCTGGTGAGGAGTTGAGCACCAAGAACTTAGCCTATAGCGTGTTGGGTAAGTGATACATTGACAAGTTGATGCTTTGTGTGTTAATAAATTGCATGATAATACCTCCTCATACATCAAAACATTATAAGTTGATAACTAGGTTTTGATTTTATTTGTGTTTTTTTAACTTTTTAAAAATATATGTTGTATCTCTTATGTATTTTGTATACACAGACCTATATATATTATATAGACTGGAGAACGGAAATAAATGCTTCTCGGCTTATCCGATCGTTTTGTACGTAACTCTTTTTCAAGCTGTAACGGAAGTCTCCTTGAATCTTGGAAAATCGCCCTTTCTGTCTTGAAAAGTAATGATCTTTAGTTTTCAAAGTTTAACAGTTATGCAATCCCATTTTGCGGATTTTAAATAGAACGGGCTATTAATTACAGAACTATATATTTACGCAAATCTATGATATAAAGCTATCTCCTTTTAGTTTCCATGGAGATAACATATGCCACCATTTGACAATCCTAGATTCCCGTCGTCCTGCGGGAGATTTGGACAAGGAAGGGGTATTCGAAACTTGTAAAACATTTTACAAGCAAACAAACATCTAGATTCTAAATATTTCAAGCCTGTTGTTGATAATCATTTCAATAGTAATTCAATAATAGATCATTGCCTTTCCATCCATTTTATCATTTAAATCTAAATCCTTTATATAATATGTTACATACGTTTGATTTGAAAAAAAAAATGTACTTCTTATAACTACTTTACAAAACAACGCCTTGTTTCAGCTTTTTTGAAGTTTTCCCGTGTTCTGAGCAATACATCTCCAGTCTATGTAGGACTGTGTTTGTGTACTTGAGACATTGGTGTGCATCTCTGGTGCTGACAAAAAGAAACTGTTTGCACGTGAAAAGATGTTTCATTAAAATACGAGGAACAATGTAAAAAGGGCAAAACTAATCTTTGGATATTGTTAAAAAAAAAACAAACGGCAAAGATCAAACTGTAGTAAGCTTTCAGAAAGTGATACAAGTCAAGTGTGACCTTCACCTTGGGTAACAAGCAAACACGCTATTGTCAGTCACGCTGCAGACGACGGCTTGATTTTATTGCATCGGTGTACAACTTATGTGTATGAAGTGCGTGTACAGGGGCGGACTGGCTATATGGGCAAACAGGCAAATGTCCGGTGGGCCGGTACCAAATGGGCTGGTCTGGTCGCGACCAAAGAAAAAAAAAATTCATTGCAGACAACTTTTAAAAAAAGTGACAGCAACAAGACACAAAGGGTCCGAATACGTTTTCTGTTTGTTTGTTGTTGTTTTTTTAAATTCTTATTACAATTAATTTTGATTGAAATTCAACAAGAATATTTAAAAAAAAAAAAAAAAAAGTATACACTGTAGTTCACTGTACTTACTATCGTTTGCAAAACTTTAGACCGTACTTTCTGCTATGCTCGAGCGGCATGGACTGCTTTGATGTCTTCGAGGTTGTGTTTGGCCTAATCCTTTTGCAGATCGGCATGGGCCTTTGATGGCACTCCCATTTTTTTGCTCCTTCCCACCCCGTCTTTTAATGGTTCCAATGAAATTTAACCAAAAAGAGGGATAAGAGAGGTTAAGTTAGAAAACATTGATATAACGCAGAAAAAAAAAAGATAGGCGCGACAATTAGCTCTTTAACAATACTTAATAGTAATGATCTTTAACACATACACACAGACACGAAATTGCAAACCACCCAATTTATGCACAGCTCAATATGGGTATAAAGCTCTATTTTCTGCGATTTGAAAAGAAAAAGTAAGTTTCTTTTTGTTTATTTTTGATAACATAGATCTAAAAATACTACACTTAAGGCTTACAAAAAAAAATTATTTAATTAAAAAATAAATCTAGATCAAAATCAATTTTTATACTATTATAATTAATGGCAAACTTATGCTTAGTATGAACGAAGTCATTAATGATGAAAACTATTACAATAATTACAATAATTTATATAGCGCTGTCACATCCGATATTTAATGAAAGGAGATTTATATTTTAAATAACGGGTCATGGTATATTCTTAAACAAATCGCGTTTTTGAGAATGTACTAGGACGGAGCAAGAGCTTTTCACATTAAGTAAGTGCCTTTCTAACCGTTTTGCTTTCTCTTATCTTTTAATGGAATGGGTTGCCTGAGTCAGCCAGGAAAACCAATGATTTAGCATATTTTAAGTCACATATCAACCTGCATGACTAGATTGACACATGAAATGCGTAAGATGTAACAATCTTATTTTTTGAAGAAACCTCTGTAATCTATAAGTAATATCAAAAAGCTTCAAACTCATTAGGCTGCTATTGTATTGTTTATAGTTTTCAGATTACATTCATGTATAAATTGAATACATTATGTAATCTTACGATTGCATACATTCAGTTTTCGATGCTTTATATATTTTGAAGAGAATTAGGCTTACACCTATAATATAACACATGGGCGTAGCCGGGAGGGGAGAGTCTTCAAACCATCACTTGCCTCAGACCTCATTGTCTGAAAGGGAAACTTTAATTACTGCCCAGTGCAGCCAAATTAAGCAAACTGCAGTCACCAAATTTCATGAGCGTAGCCAAAAGGGGTTTTATGGTTTCCCTTCCCCTCCAATACAAAAACTAAAGCATCTTACCATTTTCTACCAGTCGCTGGACTCCATTGAATAGCAGATTTGGTTTTTGAATTTTTTTAGCGGAAGAGTAGCAGGCTAATTACCTCAGCATGTGCATTTTTAAAACTTAAAATAACGGAAATAATGCTTGGTTCTGGGGCGAAGCCCCGGACCCCACTGGGCGAGCTCACAGCGCTGCGCTCCCCCGGACTCCCTAGCTATCCATTGGTGGTTTGTACTGTCTTTCCACTAATTATAGGAAGAGAGTATTCTAGGGTAGAAAAAACGTTTGGAAGAACGAAAGATCAGAATGTAATGAAGATTAATTACATATACACACACACTAATATATAAAATATCAATTGCGGAGTAGGATAAAAATCCCCCCCCCCCAGTGGTTTCTAAATCAGGCAGCTCTCCATATTGTTTTTTTCATATTGGGTTGTTTTGGGGCCACTAGGGCCAGTATGTAGGCATTAAACATGTTTCTCTTGTTCAGAGATGTAGTCCTTTATGTTGCAGACAAGGGAGCTGTGGTTATGTCCCCTGGGTCGCGGCCACCTGACTACCTTGTTTACGTTAGTTACTTCCAGAAGACTGAGTGACAGCTCCGCGTAGTGCGTTTGCTTGTCACACTTTCTGGAGTGTTGACAGCGGTGCTCCCTCAAACCACGCGGCTCTCAAGCGTCTCACCCCCCCCCCCGGCTCTCATCCCCAACTCCTCGACCGGCCTTGTCCCCGTGGCACTAGTGTAAACCCCCTTGTGATTGCGAGTGTTTATGTTTTTTCGTTTTCGACCTCAGAATACGAAGTTAGAAGAGATTCATCAGAAAGGCCTCATTTTGTGTGTGTGTGTGTTTGTTTGTGTGTGTATGTTTGTTTGTGTCAGTATGTCTGTGTACTGTCTGTTCTTCCACTTTGCAGAAGTGTGTAAATTTGTTTTTTTTTTAATGCATTTGTATAAATAGTTATATAGGCTCCATCGCAGAAAATAATGCTCCATTACAATTAGAAAATACTGCTCCAGCACCAAATGTATTGATCCTTTACAGTTAAAAAGTACTGCTCTGTCACAAAAAAGTACCCCCAGCTGTAACAGTTACAAAGTACGTTTTACAGAGGTTTTTTCCCATAACAGTTACAAAGTACTGCTCCATGGCCCCATACAGTTAAAAAGTGCTGCTTTATCACAGAAAAGTACTACTCCATCATCTAAAGTATGGCTACATGACAGTTACAGAGTACTGTTCCATTTAAGAAAATACTGCTCCATAGCAGGTACAAGGTACTGTTTCATTTCAGAAAATACTGCTCCATAGCAGTTACAAGGTACTGCTTTATTACAGTTAGTTAATGTTGGAATTGAACATTGTGTTGGATCAGATGTTAGCTAAAAAAAGTCACATTGTTTGTAGATTGTTCTTAAATTCCTTCTCTGGTTTGTGAACTATTTAATAATTCAATCAAGGCTGGATGAAATCTGGTTTGTGAAATGTTTAAGAATTTAATTAAGGCTGGATGGAATCTGGTTTGTGAAATGTTTAAGAATTTAATTAAGGCTGGATGGAATCTGGTTTGTGAAATGTTTAAGAATTTAATTAAGGCTGGATGAAATCTGGTTTGTGAAATGTTTAAGAATTTAATTAAGGCTGGATGAAATCTGGTTTGTGAAATGTTTAAGAATTTAATTAAGGCTGGATGAAATCTGGTTTGTGAACTGTTTAAGAATTTAATTAAGGCTGGATGGAATCTGGTTTGTGAACTGTTTGAGAATTCAATCAAGGCTGGATGGAATCTGGTTTGTGAACTGTTTAAGAATTTAATTAAGGCTGGATGGAATCTGGTTTGTGAACTGTTTGAGAATTCAATCAAGGCTGGATGGAATCTGGTTTGACCTTTATGCACTTTGATAAACGTAATTCAACTCAGATGTCAGGAGGTTCAAAGAGTTCCAACATTTCGGTGACGACTTATTTATCCTGCTCACCTTCAAGTCTCGCTCGCGTGCGTGCTTGTGTTAGTGTGTGTGTGCAAAGGTTCCATGATAAATGAAGTGAGCCGCCATCAGTGACAAGACTCTAGAGTTACAGTCAGGCTTGGGGACACGGGCCATCCGTAATATTGTAGCATGTGAGCCTGTCTAGACACTTCCCCCCAATACTTTTCTACAAGATTGTGTGTGTGTGTCTAGAGTAGAGGGTTTTGTTCAGCTCAGTGTATTTTTTTAAATACCTAATTCTATTTTCAATGTAATGGTTCTCAATCAGGACATAGGCATTTTCCCTTTGATCCAATGAAGCATTTGTGTGTACTAAGCTAAGGGGGTTACTTTCGTCCAACATTTCGGTCATCCAGACATTGTCACTAGTCCAGCTAATTGAACGCGATAATAATTAGACATCACGTTTCTTAAACAAAAAATAAAATAAAATGTATTTTAAAAAATGCGTTCAATTATTTTTGGAATCTTTCGGCACACACGCCAAAAGACATGGATATATTTAAACATGAACTTGGGTTGATTGGATTAAATTTGTTAGGAGAAAACAGGGGTTGTTTAAGCGTAACTCTGTTTAGATCAAAGTGCAGCCAGTGCGGCTTGCCTCCCTTGCTGGTGCCAAAGGTGGTACAAATTACAGTACAAAAAAAAATTATGTTCAAAATCAAGACAGGAATTTAGTTTTCGGAATGTGTAATCTTTGAGTGACAGAATAATGAAGCTTATGTGCTAGAGAGAGAGAGAGAGAGCTGTCCGAGGCTCTGAAGTGCTCATATCGAGTTTAAAGACCCTAATGCCCTCTCACAGCCAGGACCTAGCTGTAGAGTTCCCCATTCAGACCTTGTGGTCTATAGGGCAGATGATAAGTTCATCTGTTTCTGTGGCTTACGGGTAACGAGGATGTCATGTGGCCAGCACAACGACCAACTGCCTTTACTCTTCCTCCAACTAATGTCAGGTACCCATTAGAGCTGGGTGGACTAAGAGGCGACCAAGAATCCCGAAATTAAAAATCCCAGTCTTCACCAGGATTCGAACCCTGGACCCTCAGAAGCCAAACGCTTTACCGTTCAGCCACCGGGGCTCCAGGACCTAGCTGTGGACAACAGTGGACCCCCCCCCCCCCCCCAAGTGCGCTTTTTGCCCATTCCACGTAATCTTCTGACACCAAAGAAAAATGTATTTAACAGTATTAATTCTCTGCTTGAGTGGGTAGTAAGTCTTTACAGATAGCGTGCACTGCATTAGTTGCCTGCTTTAGTTTGCACTAACAGAATTGAACATTGTATTGATAAGATAGAGCCTAGGCCTACAACGTGAATGAAACATATCTCTATGTTAGATAAATGCCGAGGACAAACGCAGACAACGAAAAGAAAATCTAAATCGACCACCTGCGGACAATGGTTATGCTTGCCCTGGGCGTGGCAAAATATGCAGGTCACAGCTGGGGCTGCGCAGCCACGGGAAATACTGTATTCCTCATTAATCTTCGTACTCGAAGACAAGCCTTATTATGTTAGATAAATAAAACGTGCGCCGCCTCTAATTGGTTGTGTTACAGTATATGCTTTGTGAATTTTTCTTCTATCATTTATAGAAATGAAATTAAAAAATCTCAAGGTTTGTGTTTTGTGATCTGCTTCATCAGATAAATCAAAATGACCTAGAAAAATAACAGCTCTCTGTTTTTGATAGCGTAATTGACTGACCACCTGTCTTGTACAACCGACTTGATGTACACCTGGCTACATTCTTCTCAGTTCTCTCTTCCTTGTTGTTTTCAGCATGTTGGAAACAAAAAAAAAAGTTTTCTTTCATGAATTTTAAACACATTTAATAGAAGAGATTTCCCTTGCGGTTCTAGCTATGTAAATACAAACATGAATTCCAGAACTTATACCCCTAGCACGTGTCATTGTGACCTTTTTACCAAAACACAATTATTATTCCCCCCCCCCCCCCCCCCCCCAATTTTTTTTTTTAGGAAAAAAAATTTCGTGCCCTAGTAGATCTAGAAGCATATCAGGGGCTACTAGATTGATTCTTAATCAATGTGGAATGTGGAAATAATTACCTTTATATTTGTACTCTTAACGACAGGTGATGGAGAGTTGTTTTTTTGTTTGTTTTGTTTTCAAATGAGCAATGTTAAGCATACAATGTGTCTCACTCTAATGACATAGTGTCAGGTTTCTGGATTTGATTACGTGTTTTATAGAATAGTATTAATGTTTAGCATACAATGTGTCTCACTCTAATGACATAGTGTCAGGTTTCTGGATTTGATTACGTGTTTTTAGTATTAATTTTAGGTCTAGCGATTCTTTTGGTATTCAGAGATTACAAACATTCACGTTACATCGATATGGATACGCGAAATCTTTCATACACGTTATAGGAATTAAAAATGTTTGACTGTATGAACAGGCCGTGAAAGTATTATGTATGGGAAAATATGTAGGTCACAGCTGGGGATGCGTAGCAACGGGAAATACTAAATTCCTCATGAATCTTCGTACTCGAAGACAAGCCTTATTATTATAAAATATAACAAGTCCTGATGTTCAACTCCGAAATGACATAGACAATAAAACATAGCATTGTATTCCTAGTGGCGTATCTCTCCAGCGTGTTTATCTCATGAGCAAATTTATTTTTACCGGTGAAAGAAAAACGAGTTAAATATGTATTTCGCCTCCGTTAAATTGTACAGCTAATTGCTCCAGTGGTTGTTAAGGCCTAGTTTCCAACATCGTTGAACATTCAGAATGTCTAGGCTTCAGATAGATACAATTCAACACAGTGTTTTCTTACATTTTTCTGGTACAATTCTAGTGACGGCAATGTGCCAAAATGAAACGAGAGTGTACTTCCTGTAGCGCATGCTTATTATCAGTTTTTAAAAATGACTTTTCACTGTCATAGTTTTTTGTTTTTTTTCTCAGTATTTGTAACTCCTTGTATTATTGTTTTATATTGACTATGCGTTGACGTCAAGGTAGACAACTAGGCATTTCTTTATAATTCGTTCGCTTGCGTAGATTTAATGTTGTTACTTCCCTTTGTCCATTTCTGTTTTAAAATAGTCATTTGTGAAGAAGAGAGAAACATGCTCAGTTTCTGTAGATTTTATTTTCTCCTCTAGATTTTGATTCGCAATTACTTAGCACACAACTATCAGGCAATTCTATACCCTTTTTTGTCAGCATTGGAGGATGTCTTATCAGGAAAAAAACAAACAACATTAAACCATAATTCACATTGTATGTCGAAAACTCGGTTCGGAAGCTATTTTTTTTTCAACACCCCTATTAACGGGTTTACTAGATATATTTGTTTATGTATAACTGGCTGACCGTAGGCTTAGAGAAAGAAACAGAAAATGAATGTTTCGGATGAGTAGATAGTGTTTAAAGTCAATAACTTTCAGAAGTAGAGTACTAGTAGCTTACTCTAACAATCGAACTACTCAAGTCGTGAGGCTTGTGTGGGACAAAAAACAAAATGTCACTCTAAGAGAGCTTTTTTTTTGTGTGTGCTGTGTGTTTATTTATATAGACGGACAAAGACCTCTCATTTCAGTCTAATTGTAGTCTTATAGACGTACATAGCAGTTCGTTAACGGGCATAGGCCATCGATGTATTTTTTGATTTCTCAATAATCCAAAGTGAACGTCTTATGAAAAACGACTAGAGTACCCCTCCCCCACCTCTCTTTCTTCAATTTTTTTTCCAAATCTATATTTAATTATAAACAGCGGACAGAAAACCTAGTTGAATAGAAACACCTTATGACTCGTGACTAGTGACCAACTCAAGTTAAAAAAGGGATGTTCGTTTAAAATGAATCTCTCTTAGTGGAAAGGGTAGGACTATGAACATAGTTAAAAGTTAGTTCCCCCTATAGGGCAGATGCTGTAAAAGATCATCTGTTTCTGTGACCTACAGTTAACGAGGGTGTCATGTGGCCAGCACAACGACCAACCGCCTAACTAATGACAGGTACCCGTCAGAGCTGGGTAGACCCTGAGGCTCCCAAAGATCCCGAAATTAAAAAATCCCAGTCTTTACCACCATGAACATAGCAAGAATTAAATGATGTGTTATTAGTCATTGGTGATGATTAGATTATTATGTTAGGGTGCTGCTGGTTATTTCTTGGTGACATATCATCTGTATCCATTTTTGTTTTCAAGATATCCGAAAAACTAACCATTTGTACTTCGTGAGTGTATCAAGTCTTATATTGGGCTTCTTTGAATGATATAGTTGACCACACCTTTTTTTTTTTTATTGTTATTACAATACCAGTCTATTTATAGAGTTGCATTATTTGGTAGGATGAGAATTTTTAGCCAGCGATACTGTAAACTTTTTTTTATTCCGGCCATGGGGCTTGCTTGATAAGACTGATTGAGATCACATACTTTTTTTTTATTCCGTCCATGGGGCTTGCTTGATAAGACTGATTGAGATCACATACTTTTTTTTATTCCGTCCATGGGGCTTGCTTGATAAGACTGATTGAGATCACATACTTTTTTTTATTCCGTCCATGGGGCTTGCTTGATAAGACTGATTGAGATCACATACTTTTTTTTATTCCGTCCATGGGGCTTGCTTGATAAGACTGATTGAGATCACCGGGCCGGATTTGGGCCGCGTTCTGTGGGTAAAAAAAAATCACTACAAGAAGCGTATCTTTAAATTTCATTCATCTTGCTTCTACTCGAGCCAAATCTGCATTTTAATGGGATCATTTCTAAATAGGAATCTAGCACCGACTTTCCTAAAAGTGAGTGTGTGATAGTTTGATGGTTTCAGAGCATCGAGTGTGTCTTCAAGAAAATGTCCAGATGAATTCAGGTCTACGTTTTATCCTCTTTTGCTCTAAATGTTGAACTGAATTCAAGATCTAGAAACTGACCTGGTTGTGTTGAGACGTTGTTTGCTTGGATAGTTTGTTCCACCCTTGTGTGTTAGCTGTTGCCTTGTGTCTGTCTTCTATGCACCCACTGGTCTCAAAACGTCTGCCTAGAAAACAATAAAGGTCGCTGTTTTAGCTGTGTGTCGCGCTGAGGGAGGGGGAGGAGTTAGGGTGACCTTTAACCTTTCACCAGCGTTTGGTTTTTGGTTTACCCGCCCCACTTCTTTGGTAAGAACGCTGGCACCGACCTCGGCTGACCCACCTGGTTTTATGTACACACGCACGCGCACACACCCATTCATTGCCGGAGTCTGGCACCCTCTGCTCAACGCGTCATGCATCGCCCACTGTTAGGGAGAAGGACTATGTTTTAATCTAAGACTCCTCGGTTGTCTTGTTTCGTTCAAACTTTCGATCCAAAGGAGTGGCCCCTCTGTTTCATTCCATGTCCAGCACGCTGGCACTAGATGCTGTTGAAAAAAGTGGATGTTACGTTGATGATGCGGAGGGAAATTCCGACACTTGAACTCTGCTATCAGTCGTATTGTGTAGTAGTTACGTTTCTCTTTGGTCCCTGGCTACTGTTATCTTTGGCTAGTGCCTGCTAGCATCCCGTCTTGTAGGGAGCTGGGAGAGTTCCAAGCTGTACTCTGCACTATTGGGTAGGTAGTTTGATCTACTTTAACCACTGACTAGCCGCTGTTGATTGTGTCCTGGCATTGAGTTTATTGTACACTTAAGTGAATTTACTGTACATTTAGAAGCTAGACCTTTTTTTTTATTTTCATATCAGCATGACAATGTCTCTGGTTTGTGTTCTTAAGTTATTATAGAAAAACGTTTTGAAACCCTCTTGTAGTTCTATTAATAGCTGCTTACTGCTTTTGAATGTTTACTAATGTATCTACGGTATGATGATATTAATAATATCTTAATTATCCGTAAGGAAATTTGTTTAACAATTGTACATTATATAAAAACAAAAAACAATGCATAATTAGAGCAAGCAATGTCTACACTAGCACCCAAGATATACGTTCATACTAGCCCCAGTTTCTGGTCAACAACAACAACATTACTTAGACGTCAATAGAGCCTTAGCTCGTTTCTTTCTACTAGTATTGTAAACTACTTCACTATATCCCAGCGTTGGGACTCTTGGTATTGCTACAGCCGTGTCCAAGATGTAGAATGAAATCATCATTGAATAATGTTTGTTTAGTGGTCCCAATAAAAATCATCATTGAATAATATTTGTTTAGTGATCCCAATGAAATCATCATTGAATATTTGTTTAGTGGTCCCAATGAAATGATCGTTGAATAATATTTGTTTAGTGGTCCAATGAAATCATCGTTGAATAATATTTGTTTAGTGGTCCAATGAAATCATCATTAAATTTTTGTTTAGTGGTCCCAATGAAATCAACATTGTATAACATTTGTTTAGTCGTTCCAATGAAATTAACATTGTATAAGATTTGTTTAGTGGTCCCAATGAAATCAACATTGAATAAGATTTGTTTAGTGGTCCCAATGAAATCATCATTGTATAGCATTTGTTTAGTGGTCCGAATGAAATCAACATTGAATAAGATTTGTTTAGTGGTCCCAATGAAATCATCATTGTATAACATTTGTTTAGTGGTCCGAATGAAATCAACATTGAATAAGATTTGTTTAGTGGTCCCAATGAAATCAACATTAAATAAGATTTGTTTAGTGGTCTCAATGAAATCAACATTAAATAAGATTTGTTTAGTGGTCTCAATGAAATCGACATCAAAACAAAAGAAATCTAGATGTACAAGAATTAAAAACGAAAGTACACAGTGCAGCTTTTCAAGTGTATGTGTGGTGGCCATTTCCTGATGTGTTCAACTCCGCCGTGAGATGGATAGAACCGAAAGGGAAAAGAAAGGAACTGAATATGTCTTAGTCAACGAATTTCGTTTGAAGAGAAATCGTGTTCATTAGACAAGCAGCTTGACGTTGACTTGCGTGGCATTTTCATCCCTTAACTCTTTCTCTCCTAACTTACGATACCAACGTTGATTCCACTAGAATGTGGTAAATAATTACGGAGAGAAAGAGTTAACAGTTCTTCGGTATAACGTAATATAGAACAGTGGAGGAAGAGATGTCTTTATCTTGATGTGTAGAAAGGTTTACAACGCTCTCTTACTTGACCGGATTAAGTTAGTTCTCACCAGGTCTAGGTCTGTCTAGTCGTTAAGGTCATTGTTTCCCAATACTATCATTTTGGGCCTATTAGTCACCTGATAACTAGGGCTAGTAGTTGAGCTGTATAAAACGAACAGCATACAAACACTGACAAGTAGGCCTACACTATTTTGCTGATTTAAATCTTGCTTTATTTTTATTTTTTTTTTGACTTGAATATCCTCGTCTTATGCAAAGCATTGACAGTAACATTTGGTTGTATATTTCAGAATATAGTCTGAGTGGTGTTAGGGATTTGGTGGAAGATCTATTTCACTTCAGAGATTCTCAGTTCCAAAGTCGACTTAGCTCAAAGGTAAGTCTTGCATTTTGTTGGGCTTAACTCTTTCTCTCCTAACTGACGATACCAACGTTGATTCCACCCGAATGTGGTAAATAATTACGGAGTTAACAAACTGGCGCATTCCAATTAGACTGACTCTGATAAACTTGATTTGTTCCTGTTAGACTTAGTGGGACCGGGCTGTCATTACCAGCCAAAGATTTATGGTGAACCATTTGCCTAGGTTCCAATTACGGTCGACATAATAGTGTAATCTTGCACACAAAAAAAAATCCAAAGAATTTTTTGGGTGTTTAAAACTTGACCATTAAATCAATGCGCTGACTGTGCGCTGAATTCACGGGTCAGAAACATTCCCTTTAATGCCCTGGCTGTAGAGTGTGTCCATTGGAGTTAAGGCTCGTTAAGTTGTTGGTTCAATCTGCTAGATCTAGATCAATATGGTGTGGCCAGTTTGATCTGCGTTCCGGTACAATTTTTTTCTTGCTATCTGGTTTGATAACGGTATTGTATCATCGCTTAAATATATCATCATGTGTGTACCATATTAATTGATGTGCTCAGTAGGCCGCATGTGACTTATGTACCTAGGACTGTTTGCAATGTACTGTTAGGACTATACGGGTATGTTGAGAGACTGCGACAGATCCGATTATTTGATTTCTAGTTGCCACTATGATTTGGCACTTGTATCACAAGGAACACCATGAAGCGATTTTTCGTAAGTAGGAGATTGACTCTAAATTAAATATGTGCCTTACTTGGGTGATGAAGTATGTGTGTGTGCAGTTGTGAGAATCACTATATTTGACCCTGTGTACGATTACTAGCCATTTCATTTGCTTAACTGCCAAATCCTTAAGTAGTTTATCTTCGTGACCTCTTTATAAGTAGTTTGACCCAACCATCCCCCGAGTGTCCCATACATTGAGTTGACTGTTTCTACTTGCTATCCCGTCCATCAGTCCACCTTCTGTTTCTTGCACTTAGTCCCTGAGCCTCACATTGATGGAGACAGCCATTCAGCATACGTCTGGGTTTTTGTTTTTGTTGTTGTTACCTAGAGTTTGGGTTTAAAACATAGACTTTGGTTTAAAACATAGAATTTGGTTCACAACATGGATTTTGGTTTAAAACAGCAGGTTTTGGAATGACTAGTTTTTAAGTGATTACATCTATCAGATGCTCAATTCTTGCCTACTGGTCACGCGAGTACTAGTGCCATTGCATCTAATGAACAGTTAGACTTGATATGTCCATCTAATTACAGTGGAAATGTTATTTCCTTGTGGTTTTAAATCCTGTGTAAATGTATTAGAACTGTTTTGTTTCTGGTGTATTATAAACTTTAATATCTAAATGAACCCATTTTTTGAATTTATTAATGAAAGTACTTGTACAAATTGAGTATGGGGGCCGATGAAGCCAGCCAGCATTTATAAGATTACATTTACAATGTCTCACTAGCAGTTCTCTGTTCCATAAAACAATGTCTCACGAGCAGTTCACTGTTCCATAAAATAATGTCTCACTAGCATTTCATCAAAGGTCTGACTAATGGGTCCAACTCAACTGTTCTATATAGCAAGGTCACACTAGCAGTTCACTGTTCAGTCAAGCAAGGTTTCACTGGCAGTTCACTGTTCAGTCAAGCAAGGTTTCAATAGTAGTTTACTGTTCAATCAAGCAAGGTCCTTAGGTCTTGCTAGCAGTTCACTGTTCAATCAAGCAAGGTCTCACTGGCAGTTCTCTGCTCAGTCAAGCAAGTCTCACTAGCAGTTCACTTTCCCAAGAAACCAAGTTCCAGTAACTGGTCATTTTCCTTACCTGCATCTATTTCTTTGTATAAAGTCTCTTGTACATCGAGTTAATTCCAAGACATTCTCTCTTTTTGTTTGTTTCTTTCTTAAACACACTTCCCTCTCAATGACTTCCTGCTCTTTATTACATCCTGGCAGCCCTGCCAGTTACTTTCTGTGCAAGCTTCAAGCATCAAGTTTTTTTTTATTGTGTTGAGAGGTGTGGGGGGGGGGGGGGGGCTTTATTTGTTTTAAAAAAACTTCATCTTCTATTGTTTGTGCAGTAGAAAGTGGTCCAGAGATGTTTATATTTCCAGAATCTCTGTTTGATTTATCTCCAGAAATGACTTAGAGGCTGATACTCCACTTGACTAGAGCTAGGCTGCTTAGTTTACATTAGATTGAGTAGTTTGATCTTGTGTGACAGATTCCCTAGTTCTTGCTCACTGAAGAATAGCCACATCAATATAGTGTCAGGACTCAATTATTTTCATGGTTCAAGCCATGAATTTATTTGTGAGCTAATAAACATTTAATGGTGAAAAATTGTTGAATTTTTTTTTTTCAATTTTACATATTATAAAAGGAAAATTGTAATAACTTTAAAAAACCAACAAAAATAACAGAAGAGGCTTGTTAATATGTGTGCCTCTATATGAGAGCTGAAAAGTTTGCTCTATAAGAGCAATGTTTCTAGGACTGTAGATTCAATGAGAGCAATGTTTCTAGGACTAGTTTCTATGAGAGCAATGTTTCTAGAACTATAGTCTCTATGAGAGCAGTGTTTCTAGGACTGTAGTTTCTATGAGAGCAGTGTTTCTAGGACTGTAGTTTCTATGAGAGCAGTGTTTCTAGGACTGTAGTTTCTATGAGAGCAATGTTTCTAGGACTGTAGTTTCTATGAGAGCAATGTTTCTAGGACTGTAGTTTCTATGAGAGCAATGTTTCTAGGACTGTAGTTTCTATGAGAGCAATGTTTCTAGGACTGTAGTTTCTATGAGAGCAATGTTTCTAGGACTGTAGTTTCTATGAGAGCAATGTTTCTAGGACTGTAGTTTCTATGAGAGCAATGTTTCTATAACACTATACTACATGCAAGTGGCTTGTTATTAATTTGTATAGAAGGATCTTGCTGTGTTCAAGGAGACACATTAAAATGGGATCTGATTCATGGATTAGAATTCTTCTAACTTGGTCAACCAGAGAAACCCATACTAAATGATTGTACAAAAGATGCTATTGTCAGGACTACTTAGAGACATACTCTACATAAAACTCATGAAAAGTAAAAAAATCAAAGCAAATAATCTTGCTTATGTCATATTGTTAATGTATAGGGGCTTTCAAATGTATGCAAGTCAAGCAGAATGAGCTTGAATGGGGGGGGGGGGGGGTGGATAGCACATTGTAGGAAAGGGATAGAGTGGTTATGTGCAGGTTAGTTTTAACATTTGAACAATGAAGGAAAAAATGCAAATATTGTAACTACTCAATACTCCTTACCAACTAAGATCATTTGTTTTAGTCAAATTATTTTATTTATTTATACAGGTTTATTTGTTGTTCTTTTATGTATAGATTTTGCTTAAGACTTTGCTAATTTTGCTGCCAATATTTTCTGCCATTCTACAAGAGGTTTGAGGGTGTTCAAATTTTCTTCATAAATGAAAGGCTGCAAATTTCAGATCTCATATTAAAAACTCTGTAAATTTTTTTGTTTGTTTACAGGAACTTAAAAAACAAAGCCTAAGTCAGCGCAGCTCATCTTGTCCTTCTCTGAATGAGCCTGTGGTACTTGTACGTGTGACTCCATTGGAGGATGGAGGTAAGAGTTGGCCATTCATGTTGAACAAAAGTTTTGAGCTCGTGCTACATTTAATTATTTATGTTGGGCAATAGAATCAAATCATTGCGGTGTCTACAAAGACACATACATGTATGTGTACACATAAATAAATGAATACTTTGAAATTCTTGTATCCTTGACACGCTAGTGAAATGTAGATGTTTGAAGACTACAAACTGATGATCTTTTCATTCTGTGATTTTCTGTAGCTATTGTGGAGTGAGTTTGTGGTATGTTAAGTAAATTTGTGAGCCCCTACAGAATCCTCTTAATTTTACAAACACAATGTTCTGCTATATTTTATAGAAGTTTCTGTGGAATCCTACCAGCTGTCTATAGTATATATTTAGAAGTACAGATGCTTTATCACACCAACATATTGTATATTTTGTTTCTTTTTTGAGAAACTGGATTTTATACATTATTGGGAATGTAATTTTACTTACTTCTTTGAACTGCTGGCAACAAATGTAATAATCTCAACCTACTTTTTAAAATGCAGTCTTATCCTAGTTTAACTTTTTACACACATTTAAATTGTCTTTAAGTGTTCCCTTTTACTGACTGACAATTATTAATTTTAAAACTTCATTGTTTGTGTATCTATTCTAATCTTTTCTTTTTAATCTTTTTCTTTTCAGATCACCATAAGTCTATGCATGATTTGGTATCTGAGTTGAAAGAGCCAAGTCAGCACATCAGTTCTGACCTCCTTTACAACAGGTACGTAGGTACTATGGTCTGTTTCAGCTTTGTGGAAAACTATTTTATCTTGAGTTATCAGAAATGTTGCAATCATTGTCTCAATAACATCTTCTAATCTCAAGTGAGTTTCTTTTCCGAGAATATTTTCTGG
Organism: Biomphalaria pfeifferi; assembly: GCA_030265305.1. Taxonomy (NCBI): domain Eukaryota; kingdom Metazoa; phylum Mollusca; class Gastropoda; family Planorbidae; genus Biomphalaria; species Biomphalaria pfeifferi. The sequence goes on from JASAOG010000051.1 coordinate 2,274,053, forward strand.
GCTATCTTTTATTCTTTCTAGAGTCCCTTGACTTTCTCCACTATGATCTGTCCTATCAGCTCAGTGATGAAATCAAAAGGAGAAAAGTACAAGATCAATGCAAACCTGTTCAATGGGCTTGGACACTTTTCACCACAGTATTTTGGAATATGAGCATTATAAAAAGTTGTTTTTTTTTTTTTTTTTTTTTTTTTTTTAAATCTGAAATATTTCAAAATATTTGCACTCAAAATGATGAGGAGAAAAAGAGTAAATCATCTTAAGTGAGGATAAGACCCTCCTTTGTTCTGAGTAGAAAATTAGTTTACAAATAATGAAGGTATAGTTGACAGAAAAGTAAGGTTACTGTTTTTTTTTTTTTTTTTAAACTAGTGGATCATTCAACAAAGAGGGATCGTTTGATAAGGGTATACGTATCTGTGTGAATGGTGTAACTGTGGACAGCTCTGAAGATTTCCCTGTAACAACTGGGAGCCCTTCAAGGAACCTTCTGGACCCTGGTACTCAGAAAGTTTCAAAGTATGGACATGAACAGGTTAGAAAAATTAATTCGCTTTTCATTAGCTTATAGGCTGCTACAAGATGGCATGACTTTTTCTTTTAATTTCTTCAATTTTTTACTTTCTAGCTGCTATATCTAGTTGATGAGTACAATCAGTGCTATGAAACATAAAGACAGGGTTCTGAGTTTGTTGAATCTTTTTTCTATTTTAGGAAGACATGCCGGATTACAGAAGATCATGGCAACACTCAGATGTGACTTCTGGTTCATCATTTGATCGTAAAGATCGTGCTTGGATACTGGCTATGACCGGGAAAAGGTACCTTATGTTTTTACAGATGATTTGTACATTTAACATTTTTTAATTTTGAAATTAATTTTAATTACAAAGTGAACGTAGCTGACATTAGTATAACCCTATCTAAAACTATAGTTTGAGCTTGACCAGTTTAGAGGGTGATGATGGATCTGAAGATGAGGATGAGGAAGGCCACTACAATGACCTGAACCACTACAACAAAGTCATAAGCATTCCATCCCAGACACCAGCCGAAGATGTTCTCAGTATATCACCAGTTGATTCTAATGGATCAAGTCCATCTAGTCTAGTCTCAGGTAAGTCTTCTTGTCATTTGGTGAATATTATATTTCAAGAACCAGTAATCATTAAATTCTCTTGTAAGAGCCAAATATTGAGTCAGTTACCATCTATTTTTTACATTGCAACAATTTTTGTAAATTCTTCCTTAAGAAAAATCAACACATTGATCGTTTTGTTTTGGTACTTTGATTGCCTTTAATCTTAATTATATTACTAGAAATAATGGATTTGGGGTCAAATCTTGCTGCATGACACTTTGATTCCATTGATTCCTAAATATATTTGTAGCAAGAAAGTGACTTTAAAAGCATTGTATGAAATTTCATAAGAAAATTGCTGTAAGGGACTTTAACTCAACAACTCTGAAAAAGATGACTTCATAGGTTTTTTTTTTTATAGATATTTAGTAATTTTATAATTATTTATAATTTTTGTAGGGGTAATTTAACCCAATAATCTATTGAGATAAAATTCAATGTTTACAGTAGACTACTATTGATAAGATGGGATGAGAAGCTACAAGCAGGTTTTCATGTCGCATTCAGAATATCTCTTCTTCTTTTTTTTTTCTTTTTTTTTTAATTATAATAATTTCTTTTTTTTTTTAGAGTTAATTACCTTTTATTACTTAAGAGGCACTACTTTTTAAAACTGGAAAGAATGGCTTTTGTGTTAAGTGTCCTAAACTAAAATTGTATACATTAGAATTTTAACTTGACTCAAACAGTTTAAGGAGATGCTGGTCTAGAATGTCTATCATGACAACTGATGGAACAGTTTATGAAATATTGGGCATAGTTTCCACCAGACATTCTTCAATCTTATTGTAGTGAATGATCTTTAACCTGGGCCAAGCTGACTCCTTATCAAGTCTGGCCTGCTGGTCACATTCTTGCTGCCCTCTTGTCCAGTTGAGACTGGGCCCCTCTGTTGACATTGACTCTGGAGGTCACATGTTTGCTTGTTCTCAAGGCCATGACATGACACACACTGCAAGGAAAAGGGGGGGGGGGGGGAAGGGAGACAACACTTGTGGGAATGGCTTGTGTTGTGTTTACTCAGGGTACAATTTATCTCCTCTTGTATCCATAGGCCCTCCCCCAACACCCATATTTTTTTTGTTTTTACTCTTTCCCCCTGTCTACATCCCATGGACCAAACTATTGACTTGAATAATTTGTAGACAATCATTAGTCTTCATTCCCCATAAATTACATACAGTGCATTGTTCACAATATTTAAGTTATGGTGTTATCTATTTAGGAGGACTATAGTGTAGTATAAAGATTTTTACCTCTCCCAAAATCATGTTGACATCTTCTATGTTAATGTAACATTGTATGTTGACACCTTCTACGTTAATGTAACATTGTATGTTAAGTTCACCACCAAATTCCTAATGATAACACAGTTTGATGTAAAAATGATAGAATAAAAGAAATATTTTTTTATATGACGTGAAGGTTTTAAAATTTAAAAAAAGTAACAAGAAGATAACAGATTTCAGGTCATAAGCTGAATGTATAACAATGTCTGTTTTACTTATATTTAAAATGAGGATCTAACAATGAAAGTTGTCAGCTGTAAAGAGGAATAGTGAATCATTAGTTTGGGAGACTGGACAGTGTTTCCCTTGCAGTACTAAGCTTGTTTTTTTTTGTCAGAGGGACACAAAGTCAACAAGGAAACAAAGGCCTAGGATAGCCTCCTGGATTAAACTGAGACACAGCTCCATCAATCGGATACCTGTGTCCTTGTAGTGTGTGCTGATCTGTGACAGTGGCCTTATGTGTGGTTGGGCTCTGTTGCCAAGTTGGCTCTACTCTGAAGTTAATTTGGAAATTTTGGTTTCAAGCCAGTAGTTGCTTTGTTTTTTTTCTTATTCTGAAGCCAAGAGATTCAAAGATTTATGTAGCTGTGGGTTTATTCTGTGTGGATTTTGGATACATTATCTCTGTTACAGATATTTTTAAGCATTCTTCAAAAGAAAAAGATGCAGTGTTTTCAAGGGAAGTAATTTATTGAGTGAGTTTGGGTTTCGTTGTGTAGATTGGCAAATGGCTTGTCCCAACTGGACTTAAGTTTCCATGGATTCACTGCAAGTGAAGAAGTGAAAGTTGTGTGCTAATTTCAGTTTGGATTTTTGGTTGGATCATGGTACAGTTTATGATTGTAGGCCTCATTCATGGTAAGACAAGGAACGTGGGCTACTCTTGTGCAACTTTGTCATTTAGTGACTAAACAAACCTCAAGACTAATATATATATATATATATATATATATATATATATATATATTTGGATTTTTGTTTTACTTACAGGTCGTGAAATGCCAGATCCAGGTGTGGTAGGTCCTCAAAAGTCCACCAACGACCTACTTTTGTCTTCTCACAACACAAAATCTTTAAGTGATTTAACTATAGCATCAGAATCTTCTGTTGTAAGTTTTTATTCTTCTAACACATTGTTTGCACATTTATGAGTATAAAGAATAATAATAAACAAAAATGATTTTTTATTTGGTTTTGTAAATCTTTAATTATAGACTGTGATAGTGTTTGCAGCTATTGACTATATTTTCTCATCAATCAACTCTGTGATGTCTCTTAGCAGAGTTGATTTTGTTTTTGTTTCAATTTTACAACAAAAAAATTTTATCTGATAGAATAATTTACTGTAATTACCCACGCAAGTGAGAATATATTAAAAGTCTATATTTTACCATTTCTAGAAATTAATGGGTGAACCAATTCACCAATCCAGCTTAGACAGTCATCCCATGTTACGTCACTATGAGGCCAACATGAGTCTTAGTGTTCCACATTCCACTATGACCAAGTCTCTCTCTACTCCATCTATACCCAACGCAATGGAGAACTCAAGTAAGTAATGAGTTACTACATGAAGTTATTTATGATGAATTCAATGATTTTTACATACATAATTTTTTTAAATACATAGTCATTGTCAGAGTCTTGATAGATTTCTAATGGGATGTTTGTTGCTTATGTAAAATCAATTTCCAAATCAAATTGTTTCACTTAATTGCTCCTTACTGAAATCTTATATTTTGTCTTGCAAATATCTTCACCAATCCTCCAATCTTTAAATTGATGTTTCTACATTTAAAGTCAACTACTTCAGTTCCCCCGTTTCATTAATGCATAAACGACATGTTACCTTTTGCCTTATAACAAACAAAAATCATGACCCAGAATGCATATATGGTGCTCTTTCACACACACACACGTTAATTTCAAGGAAACAGCCAGCTCAAAACAGCGATAGAACTTTTCAAAAATTAAAAATAACTCTCAGCTAATGTTGCCTTCAACATAAATGTGTTTAAAATAATAATAATAGTAATTTGAATTTTAGAAAACTGAAATCCATCTAAGTTTTTTTTTCAATTTGATTTTCTACACTTTGTGCTGATGTTTTGCAGGCTGGAAAACAGTAAATTAGGCAAACAGGCCATAGTTTGGGCATCCCTGGTTTAGTTTATTTGCTAATTTATGATCTCTCGATTGTGTTTTATATGTTTAAATAGTACACAGTGTCAACAAAAGGCTCACAAACTAAAAAGAAAATATTTGTTAGGATAATCTCTTTCATTCATCATTGAAGTTTGACATACAAAAAAAAGTATATATTTTTATTATTTAAATGCCAAGCATACCCATTTAATAGAAACCTTGTGTCTACTTCCAGGTGACACTTCCAATAGAGAAAGACAAGGCAAACAGTGAGTGCATTAACTTTTTGTATTTGTGTTTCTTCTTGTAGTAAAGTGTGTTAGGCTCTCAATTGTTGTCCTAATTTGGGCTACAATAAATAGAATACAACTACAAGTACCTTTTTTTTTTTTTTATGAAAAACACTTTTCAAGATAATTACTTATCTTAATAAGTTTTTAAATTGAAAGTTAAAAAAAAAAGCAATAAAGTTGTTACTATATAATGTTATGATATCATATTTATATTTATACTACTAATGAATCAGATAAAATGCAGTGCATCCTGAAGTAAACCAATAGTAATTAGAAATCTAATCTGCTCTACTAACTAACTTTAGGATTGAATAAGAAAAAGGTCACTAAATTCCCTACATGCTCCATTTTCTAGTGGCTGGGTTTCTTGTTTGTGAGTGATATATTTTTGTTTAAAGTAGATGTTAGATTGTAGAGTGGTCTTTTCCTTTCAGCCATGAAGAACTCCAGTACTACTTCAATGAGGATTTTGAGTGAGTTATTGCCCTTTGCAGGCACTTTCACATTCATTTGTATTCTTCATTTTGTTTTTAATGTTTATTTTTAACTTGCCTGCTTGCACACACAAGATGAACAAAGCATTCACTATAGTAGCTCTTTATTCAAAGTAATCGACATACACTGTTTAGCTGCTTGGGATGCTTCCTTTCAGAGAGTCTTAGATTTTATTCTTTGGTCATATTTATATAGTTCAACTTTTTGTAACATTATGTTAACCACAATTATTTCACAAGTGCATACATTTTTTGCATCTTATATTATATGTTGTTGTTTTTGTTTAAGTTACAGTCAAACCTTGTTAAATTGAATGTCAGGATCACAATCACATTGTAAAGCTGAAATATAAACAAATGTATCTCAACCACTAACACATGACTGAGAAAACTTGAAAATTTCCTTTCAAATATACAGCTACTTTACTGCTTTTTCAGTGCCTCTTGCAATCAGCACTTTCATTAATTTACTATAGCTTAATAGCAAAATACTGTTCTACTCTGTATACTTTGTTTAAAACAGGTTTTAGCACTGTGGGGAAAAGTCTCAATGTAACCATGGGGTGTTTATTAAAATAGTTTTAGAATTTTTAGTGTCAGTAAGTTTGATGGCCAAACATTTACTGGTGGCTGTATTACAAAAATTTTGAGAAACACTGTAGGGTCTCACAGGAAAACTCACAAATGTTTAGTGGATCATTAAACTAGCAAAATATTGTGGTAGTTTAAAAAATAAATACTATTTAACAACTAAAATAACACTAATGAGCAAAAAAAAAAAAAAACAAAAAAAACCTGCATTGCACATACTGAGCATTGTATAAACAGTTTTTTAAACATGAGCCTTTAGCTAGCAACGCATGTTGCATTAATGTATTATGACAATATTGTATAATAGAGGAAGAGAAAAAAATTAAGTTATTTATTTAAAGCAAGACTCATTAGCATCTGTAACCAACACATCCCTAGCTAAATTTACATTCACTTGACTAATAATATCACTAACAGAATTTTTCCTTTAATGTTTCCTTGGATGATCTGTGGAAAGTACAGGATCTGAATCTTATTTGTTTGTATCTTGGTAGTAGTAGTGGTAGATATAATAAAAGTTCAGATGATCTGATTCAGGATAGTTTATAATGATTAAAATATTTTTTTTAATTATTGGGCGTGCTCTACCATTCATTGACTGATAAGAAATATAAGTACTTATTATTAGTGTTATTTTAATAAAACAGCATAAATTTTTCCTTTTAAATTCAATGAATATTAATGGTTTTATTCATACTTCTATAGAAAATGTAGTTTGTTTCAGAAAGTTTAGTTTTTTCACATAAATACATAACATTTTTCCATTTAATCTGACAAATGCTACATATCTATCTTTCTATATTAGCTTTGAACTCCATCTTTGTATGGAAAAGAATTTTATTTTATTAATCATAAACTAATATTATATATTTGATTGAGTTTCTATTTATCTAATGTGCTCAATAATGTAACCTTTTCATCAGGATAACCAAATAATAATAAAAATTATATTTGTGTATACATCATATACACTCATTCTCAAATAATAATCAACTGCAGTGTTCACAAAAACTTTATACTTTAAAAAAAAAAAAAGAAATGTGATTTGTTTTATATTTTAATCACATATGTGTAATTGACTTTGTCATCACTAATTATTTCAATTACATTTAATTAAATGTTGTCTATCACCCATTTATTAAACCCTCTTTAAAAAAAAAGTTACCATTTTAAGAAAAGCAACCTTTGTATATGCACATTCATGGATCAGAATTAGGACTCTAAGAATAAAGGTTCTCCATTTGTTTTTCTAGTCTTTCTTAAAGAGTTGTCAATGAAAACAAAATCAGAATACTGTCATGTTGGAACACTATAACCCTTTTCCTTTCGAAATGAACTTTATTCCAAAATATTCAGACTCTTCTATCAGCAGCACTGCTCATGAGATCACAGTTTTACTTCTCAATGTCTAATTCTTACAGGCTCTAAAGCCAAATGATAAAAACATTCAAATCAGAAATATAATCTGCACAACAATTTATATACATATGTTTTTTAATTTTTATAGGTTCCTCCTACATTTCTTCAACATCTTACAAATGTGCTAGAAGAATCAGGTTCTAAACAAATGCTCTGATTTTTCAATAGGAGTTCATCTCAGGTTCTAAACAAATGCTCTGATTTTTTAATAGGAGTTCATCTCAGGTTCTAAACAAATGCTCCGATTTTTCAATAGGAGTTCATCTCAGGTTCTAAACAAATGCTCTGATTTTTCAATAGGAGTTCATCTCAGGTTCTAAACAAATGCTCTGATTTTTCAATAGGAGTTCATCTCAGGTTCTAAACAAATGCTCTGATTTTTCAATAGGAGTTCATCTCAGGTTCTAAACAAATGCTCTGATTTTTCAATAGGAGTTCATCTCAGGTTCTAAACAAATGCTCTGATTTTTCAATAGGAGTTCATCTCAGGTTCTAAACAAATGCTCTGATTTTTCAATAAGAGTTCATCTCAGGTTCTAAACAAAAAAACTTGAAGTTTCAAAATAAGAATGTGCCACCTTCTTCTTCAACTGCAATTCTCTTGCTGCACATTCATCTCTTTGAACTAATTCTGTGTTTCCACAAGTGACTACCTTAAACTAACATTGTTGTCTTAGCATGCTGTTAGACTGGCACACATCAAACTTAAGTGTTAGTGAATTCCTAAATCTAACATGCAAAGATTTATAGGCTAGAAAAAGTGTTTCAATTCAGCGTAAAATAATTAAGATTCTATTTCTCAGTTAGGGCATAAACTGATTACAAAATAAGAAAGTAAAAGAAAGAGAGTTTAGCCTTCAACTCTACCTTCCCTTTATAGATAGTAGCTTTTTTTTTTAAGAGGGGTAATTAAAAGAACCAAATTAATCGACATAAATAGCTTTCCACAATTTGAGACTGAATCTGCTAAGTAATGAATAGAATGATTTGTTATTTCATTTCTTGTGTGCATAATAGTTTGTGAACCAGCTGTAACATTATCAACCTTATTCGGCTATAAGCTCATAATATAGTTGTCTTTCTAAATCATTATGCATCTATTTCTCCTGAAACACAGCATGATACTGTTGAATGGGTTTTAAAATAGGTTTCAATATTTTTTACTTATTAGTTTTTCTTAGTTTTATTTTCTGCTTGTAATATCCAATACAAGAAAGTACACAATTTTTGTGTGCAATGTTCGTATGAAAATTTGTACTATTAATAAAATGTTTTAAAAAAATGTTGGCAAGGATCCCATCTGATGGATTCATTATCCTCTTATTGTTGCATCCAGAACACATCTCTCTTGCCTCCCCCCCCCCCCCCTCTCTCTCTATTCTGCTTAAGTCAAAGTAGGTCAGAGACAATAACTGACCTAGTCAAAGAAGTCAGTCCTGAGAGTCTCATCAATGAGTACTTTGTTTTGACCTACAATGTTCAAAGGATTATGTGGACACATTTCCACCCCCCTGCACCCACCTTCACACACCTCTAGCACCAGGTGCATGCTACTTATGACTTCAATTTGGCCAAAGAAATTTCTTTAATTGAATCTACAACAACCAGGTTGATCAACTGGGCTTCCAAGACAATGTCTCTATTTCTAAATCAGCAATAATAACAAATACAAACCAGAACCTGGAATAATTGTATTTACCTTTTTTTTTTGTTTGTTTGTTTGTGAAGAGTTTGTTAAACTTTGTGGTCTGTAAGGTCAGATGCACTAGAATAGAAAGGAATCATTTACTTTTGTACTTCAAATCCATAAATTGTCTTCTAAACTACATTTATTTATTTTATTTTTAGAAGACACTGAACTTGTGTAAATAATTGTAATTCTAAAATTGAGCCTAGTTTTGAAAAGTGTTTGAATGTGATTTATTCCTTGTCTGCAGCGCTCAGTTTCAAAGACAGAAGGAAATAGAGGAAGAGGAAGAAGAGGATGGGACTCATAAAAAGAATGATGAGTAAGTTTTAGGTTTTTTTTTGTTTTTCCTTTCATTTTTTAAAATGAACGTTTTAGAACTAACATTGCCTGTTAGCATTTTTAAAAAGAATTATTTTGGTTTTTAAAAGCAGCTTTAACACTATGTAATCTTTTCTTTTTCAATCAGCAATTTTTGTGAATGGTCTTTGTTTCTTTTGATTACCCAACTTAATTATGTTTTTTGAATGTTTCAATTTTGTTTAGACATTCACCCAATGAGTCAGATGAAAAGTCTGGCAAATTGACCAGGAAAGAGGACAAAAAGAAAGCCAAATCTATCAATGTCTTGTCCAGGCTCCACAACAGCTACAGAACCAGAAAAGTAAGAAGCTACTTTTTTTTTTTTTTTTTGTTTTTTAAAGAAAACAAGTTAATGACTCTAACACATTTTTCTTAATATGAACAGTTTTTTTTTGTTTTTTTTGAGATTTTAATGTCTATCAAAGTTATAAAATGAATTTCACCGTTTCTTGGAACCATGGTTTTCAACATAGTGTGGAATCTTTTTTCCCCCTTGCAATTATTAGTATGCCCACCCAACCTGGCCATGTATCTCACGCTCCCAGAGTGCCTCCCAATGTTAATGCAAGAATCGCTAGCTTTGAAGATTTGCTATTCGGAGAGTTCAAAATGAAAAGTTGTAAACTGATGACATCTCATTAGTTGTGATACCAGACTGGCTTGTTGCTTATTATTGATACTTGAACTTTTCTGTGTCAAGTTCCCCTCAATGTCAGCCTGACATTTTGTTCCCCCTCCTGCTAAGATAGTGCAAGTGTGTCTGTAATTAGGAGATGATAGTTGTTGGGGTTCAAATCATTATTGACCTAGTACCACTTCACAAGCAATCAGTTACACCTGAGAGTGTTTTTTTTTTTTATTTATTTAAAGCAACTGTTTCATAATTTGAGTTTTCCCTGTCACACTTGAAAGAGGGTGATCAAGTTGGTTGACTGAGCTTCTGAGTCAAAAGTCCTGCTTTAGGGTCCCTTTAGAAACAATGTCATAAAGTAATGATTTGATGGCATTTCTAAGTCCAGGATTTAGTACTGTAGATCTGAGATGCAGCTGATACAGTGGTTTACTTAGGAATTTGCCATCATTTGAGCGGGTGAGGGGGGCTTGACCTCTTTGGGGGTCCCAGCATTTTGCATAATATTTAATGTAAAAAACACTCATTTGGGGCCACCCTCAAAAGAGGACCGGGGGGGGTTCCAATTCTCTCCCTCCCTCCCCATGCTAGCTATGCCTCTGGGTTGATATCATCTACTTAAAAATTGTCAATTAAACTTGAGGCAAGTATTTCTGATGAGAAAACCCAGGATGGTTAGATGCAGAGACTGCTGAAGTATAAATAAGCACTACTTGTCAACTAGTGATGTAGATCTCTTGTTCTCAATGTAATGTTCTCCTTGCTCTGATTTACTTTTTCTACCCACCTACCCAGTTTTGCAATCTTTTGACTTTTTTTTTTGAGCCGCCATTATCCTGTTATGCAATATTTATGTAGAGATTTCTGGGTTAATTAGCTTTGACAAATGGGTGATGAGTCAATAGACTCTGCCAACACACACACACATCCACATCTGTTGTAGTTACACTGAATCTGTAAAATCAATCTTAGGCGTTAAATATAAGTTCTTTTATTCTGCCTGAGGGAGAAGAAGAAAAAAAAACAACAGCAGTTGAGACAATTGAAAACTCTTACCTCGCCCAGAAAGGCTGGCCTAGTGACTAGCCCAATGTGTGTATTGTCTAGTGGGAAAAGTTTATTTATGCCTTTTCACGTTATTGATTTGGGGCACCGCCCACCCGATCCGCCCCTAATGAAAACCCGCCTCTCCAAAAAAAAAAAAATCACAAGAGTGAAGAGATAAAACAGAAAAGATGAAAAGAATTTCCCCTACATCTGGGGGAGGCAACCATTTTGTCTTTTGATATTTTTCCCCCTCGATGTATCAAAGTTTGTCAAGTTCTACCTGGGTGGTCTTCTCCCCCCGCCCCCCCCCCCCCCATTGCCCGTCCATTTTTTTTCTCTTGTCCGTGTCTCTGGCAAACAGAAATTGTCCGCCCCTGGCCAAATCTAGGCTTGTGCCGCCTGCGTGCATTCCTGTCAGTGATGTTATTGATTTGTTTTGAAGTAGAGTCTATGTGTAATGTATTCGTTTTCGCTTGATATGCTGCTGGCTGTGTCGGACCAGGTGTCTCATTCAATTTCTATTTATACAGAATGAGTTTATGATGAACCTGATCTTGTTCTGATGTAAACAATGAATTTGTTGTGTCGAATATTCATTCAAAGAATTATTGGATCATGTCATTGGTGTAAAGACAGGTGGGTTTCAGTGCTTCAACCTGACGCTTCCACTTCCTATAAAGTTTTGGCATTTACATTTGGGGAGAGAGAGAGAGAGATAATAAGGTGGCTAAAAAAAGTGGTCATGATTGAAATGAAAGTCCTCTGGTTTGAATCTCGCGGAATGTCTAGAAGTTTTGAGCAGAAAAAAAAATCCAGATAATAATACCAATGTCTTCGATTCCGAAGATTAATGTTGAATGCAGTGTTTCACATCCATACGCAAAGCCCAGTTGCGACCTGCAAAGTTGCCACACCTGATGCAGAAAAAACTGTTGTCAACCAGGGTCTGTTTTCTTTTTGTTTTCTGCTCTTGTCTTTGGGCATTTCATTGGGTCTCAAATCTGTATCCAGCGACCTTCGTAAGAGCTCTCCAGCTGTTTCTTTCAGAGGCCACCCGCTTACCAGCTCCACGTGCCACTAAGGGCAATATGGCGCCTGATACTTTACAGTGTTTCCATATAGTAAGGATGATGTGGGTAAAAGATGAAACTAAATGAACTGACATGGCTTCCGATGGTTATGGCTCTGCCCACCTTATTTCAATAATGCAGAAGGTTCAGTTCTGTAACATGCCAGCCTCTCATCATTCGTGGGACGTTTTGGCGCCAACTATTAAATATGTTAATTTTATTCGTGAAAAAAGAATGATACATGTGTGTGTTTAAAATTTTTTTATGTAATGGACAAAAGTTGGTTGGGTTTTTTTTTTATCCATTAGATTTGGGTTTTAAGTTTCTTTCGGAATTATTATAATGTCACACTATGTGCGTGGGGTTTTAATGTTGTCAAAACAAAACAAACAAAAATCAAATAAAAAAGAAACAATAATAAATAATACACCAAATAAAAATTAATTCAATATTTTGTTGACATGAAATTGATTTATTTAATTTAAAGTAACTCTTACTGAACAAAAAATTATTTTAAAAAACAAAAACGGATGTCATCCTGTTCGTGTTGCACACCTCGCCTATATAGGAGGAGGGTGATAAATCATTGGTCTCACTCAGGCATCTGACCTTTAAGAGTTGATATGTTGTATGTGTTTCGGGTGTTCCCTCAAATTTGAAGATTATCACATCCTAGCCCACATCTCCCACAATTTGCCTTGGGATTGCGGCCGGCAGGGTTCCAAACCGGGACGGTCGAGACGACTTGTCCCGAGTACATATCACACGACCAGTAGACATCAAAGTTTGCTATAAGCGTTCATGAAATAGTCAAAATTATGAAACCTTTTTTTTTGGGGGGGGGGGGGGGTAGAGAGAGAATGAATACCTTTAGTAGATTGTAGTAGTACAGTAGATTGAGAAAAAAACAAAACAATGTTTATTGTAAAAGTTTTGTGTTTAATAAATTATCATCAAAACCTCTCGCACCAAAACTCATGAGGGCCCCCTCCCTTTTTTTTTCCCGCTTTCCAGACATTCTCAGCACTAACTGTTAATGACAGTACATATAATAGTATCTCTCTCTCTCTCTCTATCTATCTATCTATCTATCTATCTATCTATCTATACATATATATATATATACATATATATATATATATATATATATATATCCGATGAACATTTGCTGTGGGTCTCCAGATTAGAATAATAATATATATATTATCTTCCGTGATTCTAATCTGGAGATCCATAGCAAATGTTCATCGGATAGGCGATCTCACAAGAACATCCTTACACTCACACACACACTGTTTTTGAGTAAACTTGACCTTTCTGTTTGTTGTTTCTTTCAACTAGGACCCACAGAAAGCTCCTCTCCCACATACAAATATCATTGTCAGCATTTTTTGTTTCCATGCACACACATAACATACCTCCATTCTGACTGGGGGTGGGGGTGGGGGCAGACTGGTGGCGGGATCTGTCTGAACAAAGGCACAACTTGTGATAGATCTGTCACAGTACGATCCTCATTAAACCCTTACCTATAGGTATGTGAGTAATGGCTTGCTGTCAACACCGATGACTTTACAAAATGTGTATCAAATGAACTTGGACAGATGTCTCGCATTTGTAATTCAACTTCCGATAAAACTTAGGGAGGGGGGGGGGGGCTAAATAATATCAATAAGGAGGTCTAGAAATTGATGTCTTGTAATTATTCCAATGTCAAGTAGACTAAACAGCCTGACCAGTGGGGACTAGAACTGAATGGGACCTCCATTGGGTGACGATGAAAAGTCAAAGAGACTTGATCTACTAGATTTTAGATCTAGCTCGTAGCGCCGCACAAACCTTGTTCGGTTACTTTCTCTCTGGTAATACTGGTGTCGAACAAAGAGAAGAGAGGGAACTATTCAAGGGAAATAACTGGTGTTGATAACATGACGCCATCTTGTTGCAGGATGCCGGACGATCAGAAGTGACAGACCCACCAATTTGTCTCACTCTATCAGACTCAGTGTGCTGACATGTCGTCTGCTTGTGTCACTGATCACTTATTAGTGATACTGGAAACATGACATCTCTGTACTATACTTCTGCATTTTAAAAGGGATTGCTCATTGGCTCAAATTGTGCTGATGTGGGATAAAATCTAAATCTAATCTAGGAAATGTGGGAAGGGATGTGGGCAGCTCGTCATGGGCATAGAAATGAGTAGCGACAACTTTAAATATACGTCTGCATTCGTCCTCTGCTTCTGACTCCTCAGATCAAAATAGGAATTGTATAAATATATACACTTTTTGGGTGTCTTTTTTTTTTTTTTTGTATAAGGGATGTACTAATGAACTGAAAATGAGCTTCATTATTTTGGGGAGGCTGACTGGTGGAAGGACTCGAAATTGACCACTTGATATACTGTACTATGTACACGCTTGAAGAATGTCACTTCGAAGTGACCTCTTGATATACTGTACTGTGTACACTCTAAAAGAACGTCACATCGCACTGACCACTTGATATACTGTACTGTGTACACGCTTGAAGAACGTCACATCGCACTGATCCCTTGATATACTGTACTGTGTACACGCTTGAAGAACGTCACATCGCACTGACCACTTGATATACTGTACTATGTACACGCTTGAAGAACGTCACATCGCACTGACCACTTGATATACTGTACTATGTACACCAGTGATTCCCAAAGTGGTCTATATAGACCCCCAAGGGTCTACGGAGAGTTCCAAGGGGTCTACGAAAGTGAAAAAATAAATTGGGGGTCTATGAGATGTCCATGGGGGTCTACGAAAATGGATTTCATTTCATTTCGGGACTTTTATTTTCACATCTCATCAATGTAATTATTTCATACACTAATATATGATTTGTAACTTAGTTAATCCTTTCAATATTTATCCTGCTATTCAAACGAAAATTTTTTATATTTAATTTCAATACTTATTTAAATAGCTTAATTTTTTCTACATGTAACAAAAATAAATGTAGATTATATACAGCGTTGGTTATTTAAAATTGGAATTCATTTCTTCATTGTCAAGACTCGTTTCCACTCTAATATGCGTATGTGTATTACTAAATGTACCCATGTCCTGGGCAATACCATAACGACACATACTAAAAATTCAGAATGCCAATCCACAGACATATAACACGTTTATTACATTATTTGTACTATAATACAGAATCAGTTCAGACTTTTGAAATATCCAGTATCAATTAAAAATTTAACAGCTTATATTCCATAGACTGAATAGTGACAACACAGAACAATAATTAAGAGTCTACACTTCGACTATATCTATATCCAAAAGTCCAACTGTCCTGTACTAGGAACAAAACCACACTGCCTTATTATGAGTTACATTATATTCATCAAAAACATCTCACTAAGTAAAAACAATTCAAAACAATAACAGTTTTGAAGTCAACAACCTGAATTGCCCCCCTTTTCCTCTACAGTAAACAGGAGGGAGACCTAGGCTGACCAGAACTCAGTCCTGACAATGTAACAAAAATAAATGTAGATTATATACAGCGTTGGTTATTTAAAATTGGAATTCATTTCTTCATTGTCAAACAATCGATTGCCTAAGTGCATTTTTATGATGATATGAATAATCATGCTGGAGGATCAATTGTGACAATGCCACCCTGATAAAAAGATAAAGATTTGAAAAACTTTAGAAATCCCAAAGATAAAAGTTCAGTCCTCAAAATCTTTCTTCAACGTCATATAGAGAAGATGATGGTGTGTGCGGGTCTTAGAAGATCTCTTTACTTATAGCCATATACGGAAAACACCATAGATAAATCATTGATTTTACCAGCTGTTAAAGTAGTTTTAAAAACTATTTTACACAAATGTACATCTGATATTATTTTAAACACATTTCTTTAAGCAACAATACAGTAGGCACATCAGTGGTATGAGTTATAACAAAAGCTTCTTATGTAATTCTTTGCAAACAACAGTTTGGGATCAGCGGCCTCGCAGGCTCGCTCTGACTGGGTGTGGCGCTGTGTGCTGCATACTTCCTAAGGGTCATCTGCTCCTTATTTTTCTTCGGGATTGACCCACGAAACAGTTCCCATGTTTAGGTATACCTGCAAAGGCAGCAGAGATTTGAATTATGTTTTCCCCCTGATAGGTGGGTTGCAACCTAGGCTAATGAGTCCCTCCTTCCCAAAGCTTACTGGTTTAGACACCAGCTACTTCGCCCATTCTCCTGTTTAAGAAAACAGTTCCGCGGACCCAATATTAGAGCGAGACGAGAAAGATGAAGTAATACAAATACAGTGATACTTAAGACCAATTAATTAATTAATATTTTTTGTTTGAAGAACTACTTCATTGAACAACAAAGTCCTATGAGAAACATAAAATCCCTCGCAATGGATGATGAACCTGCAAAAAAACAACAACACATTTCCAGTGTGTTTGGTGGTTTCAGTAATACGTATCAATTGTTATTTAAATTGGTTATAAATTTGAATTTTATGAATAAAAAATATAGAGCTCTCTAACTTACAAAGTAGCTTTAAATTACTTATTTACTCTTCGACTCACTACAGTTAGAAATTACTTTTAAAAATGGAGTTGGTGAATTTGCAAAAATGCAGTACCAGTATAAGTTAAGCAGAGAGTCTACCGAAAAGCAGAAAACGTAGCAAGGGGTCTACGAGACAAAAAAGTTTGGGAACCACTGGTGTACACGCTTGAAGAACGTCACATCGCACTGACCACTTGATATACTGTACTGTGTACACGCTTGAAGAACGTCAAATCGCACTGACCACTTGATATACTGTACTGTGTACACGCTTAAAGAACGTCAGATGGCACTGACCACTTGATATACTGTACTGTGTACACGCTTGAAGAACGTCACATCGCACTGACCACTTGATATACTGTACTGTGTACACGCTTAAAGAACGTCAGATGGCACTGACCACTTGATATACTGTACTGTGTACACGCTTGAAGAACGTCACATCGCACTGACCACTTGATATACTGTACTGTGTACACGCTTGAAGAACGTCACATCGCACTGACCACTTGATATACTGTACTGTGTACACGCTTGAAGAACGTCACATCGCACTGACCACTTGATATACTGTACTGTGTACACGCTTGAAGAACGTCACATCGCACTGACCACTTGATATACTGTACTGTGTACACGCTTGAAGAACGTCACATCGCACTGACCACTTGATATACTGTACTGTGTACACGCTTGAAGAACGTCAGATGGCACTGACCACTTGATATACTGTACTGTGTACACGCTTGAAGAACGTCACATCGCACTGACCACTTGATATACTGTACTGTGTACACGCTTGAAGAACGTCACATCGCACTGACCACTTGATATACTGTACTGTGTACACGCTTGAAGAACGTCACATCGCACTGACCACTTGATATACTGTACTGTGTACACGCTTGAAGAACGTCACATCGCACTGACCACTTGATATACTGTACTGTGTACACGCTTGAAGAACGTCACATCGCACTGACCACTTGATATACTGTACTGTGTACACGCTTAAAGAACGTCACATCGCACTGACCATTTGATATACTGTACTGTGTACACGCTTGAAGAACGTCACATCGCACTGACCACTTGATATACTGTACTGTGTACACGCTTGAAGAACGTCACATCGCACTGACGACTTGATATACTGTACTGTGTACACGCTTGAAGAACGTCACATCGCACTGACCACTTGATATACTGTACTGTGTACACGCTTGAAGAACGTCACATCGCACTGACCACTTGATATACTGTACTGTGTACACGCTTGAAGAACGTCACATCGCACTGACCACTTGATATACTGTACTGTGTACACGCTTGAAGAACGTCACATCGCACTGACCACTTGATATACTGTACTGTGTACACGCTTGAAGAACGTCACATCGCACTGACCACCGGTTCAAAAGAAACGAGCTAAGCAACTCTTCAGTTAGAGAGTTTAGAGTAATTCAAACATTGGTCTCCAATATTTATTTTTCCAAGAATAGAGAAAGTTTGGTTTATGTGCGTTATGAAAAAAAAAATCTTATTACAAAAGACCTAGATCTAGTAAATATCCAATATATGCTTTAGTTTTGAGATACTAGAAACAAAATAAGAAGTACAATTTTTTTTTTATTATGTATAAGCTTACCTCTTCCCCACCTATTTGTGTTAAGCTTGTCCAATAGCCCCACCTCCTGTTCTCAAATTCTGCTCTATAGTGTCTGGTTGAAGTTTCTCCTTCGGCTCTGAGACACCAAGTTACTGGTATCACTGGCAGCATACAGAACAAAATCTGTGCACATCTTGACTTGATTTTCATGACTAGTGTTGTCATATGTGGCGCGAGGGAAATGGTACTTCTGACTGACTAGCTGGGCACGTAGGAGGTCTGGAACACAGAGGTTCTCAAATTAGAAATCGCAAATAGTCTATCGTAAAGTTTGCCTGGTGATGC
Source organism: Biomphalaria pfeifferi (assembly GCA_030265305.1). Lineage (NCBI taxonomy): Eukaryota > Metazoa > Mollusca > Gastropoda > Planorbidae > Biomphalaria > Biomphalaria pfeifferi. The sequence continues at coordinate 2,292,748 of JASAOG010000051.1, forward strand.
CGTCATGAAAATTATGTTCGGGAAGAATCGCTCTTGGGGATCAGATGAATCGTTCATGGGTAACAGGAGAATCACTCTTGGTGAACAGAAGAATCGCTCTTAGTAATCAGAAGAATCGCTCTTGGTAATCAAAAGAATCGCTTATGGGTATCAGAAGAATCGCTTATGGGGATCGCCTCTTTGGTGAAATAAAGTATACATGTATGAGAGGATGAAATGCCAGAGAGGATCTCTGGTCCTGTGAAGTGTTCTTATTATTGATTCTTGTGTTGTCAGGTAAAAGAAATAATGGTGAAAATTTCAGCTTGATCCGAAATGGGTGTGGGAGAAATCACGTGTACATACTTTTGACCAGGCAGACAGACAGACTGAGTTAATATACGCTTTGTTTATAAAAAAATAATAAATAAAAACTTCAATGTAAACCAAACCTATTCGCTTGCAAATTCTTCGTGGGTGGAAGCTAAAACCTGGACACGGCTCTAACGAATTTTCTAGAAAATTGACAGTTTTTTGTTTTTATGTATATCTTTGGGGGAAAAAATACTAACTAATTGGCTACGCAGGGAAAACTGTGGTTTGAACGCTATAATTGGGTTCTAAGTAATCATCTTAAAATTAAATTTGTTCTATTCAGTTGGAATACAGGAGGTAAAAATAAGTAAATAGACGTCAAAGAAAGGTGTGCGCACCATAAAGAAGTAAATAGACGTCAAAGAAAGGTGTGCGCACCATAAAGAAGTAAATAGACGTCAAAGAAAGGTGTGCGCACCATAAAGAAGTAAATAGACGTCAAAGAAAGGTGTGCGCACCATAAAGAAGTAAATAGACGTCAAAGAAAAGTGTGCGCACCATAAAGAAGTAAATAGACGTCAAAGAAAGGTGTGCACACCATAAAGAAGTAAATAGACGTCAAAGAAAGGTGTGCGCACCATCAAATAAGTAAATAGACGTCAAAGAAAGGTGTGCGCACCATCAAAGAAGTAAATAGACGTCAAAGAAAGGTGTGCACACCATCAAAGAAGTAAATAGACGTCAAAGAAAGGTGTGCACACCATCAAAGAAGTAAATAGACGTCACCATCTGATGTAGACATCATAGATAGATTGCAGCAGTTCATTTGGGGCATTTACATATGTATATAATGCAATTTAATCATTCACAATATCAAAACTATATCTCTAACTAGAGCCCAGTATCCTAGTCTAAACTACTAATGTATTCTAGTCTGGTTCTATATCACAAATTTTTTTATATCATCAAACTAAATTTGTCTATACTCTTATACATTGACATTACCAGGACTTTTTTTTCGGGGTTTGGTAATTGAGGCGATGGTTTTAAAAAAAAAAAACTTTTTTTTTTATCCATCCATCATTCGTTACTATGAGTAAAGTAATTGCTCATACAAAAAGTCATCAGCTCCATACAGGAGAAATTCAAACAAAAATTATGTGGTTCGGTTGCTGACATGACAACAATCTAGGACATGAACCTTCAGACATTGTCCTGTTGTGTCTGTTAGCCCCTGTGTACAATGTACCACACACGTATCATTCTACTACCTGTTCTTAACAATGGACTGGTGCATTTGATTCTTCTTCTATCAGTTCATTCCACGAGTAGGATCAGACCATTCCAATTGAAACAATGTCTTCACTCCACGTGGCCAATAGATCTCACTTCCTGTTTCCCACACACACCCCTCCCCCTGTGAAAGTACAAATGATAACGTTCATAAAATAGAATGCCATTTCTAAAGTGCTCCTGGGATTAGAGATTTACTTACAAGTTTTACCCCCCCCCAAAAAAAGTTTCGTGTCGTTTTATTTTATTCGTTTTTTTTAATTCCGTTGTTATACCATCAGGTGATAGAAGTTTTTAATTGACATTCTTTTTTTATTCTGTAACTTCCGGTGATATGATCCTGCGCCTCTTAACCCGTCACCTGAAAACAAAATGGGGAACTCCCCCCCCCCCCCCCCCCCCCCCCAAGCTCGTGACGTAGACCTATACTTCCGTGATAACAAAGAAACTGAAAAACTAGGGGAGGGGGAGTAACGTGACCCCCCAGTAAGGTCAGCCGGCAGCCTTACACAGCCCCTGGGAAAAGTAGATCTCTCCCCTCCCGCGCGAGGTGCAGATCGTTTCGTTCTGCTGTTTAAGAGATCGATAAAGTATGTGTTGTATGTGTGGTATCTTAATGACGATCTTGGCAGACGTAGGGGGTCACGAGTGGGAAATGACCAGTGACTCGAGGCCATGCGTCCAGGACGTCTTCGGAGTTATTTAAACCTGTTCACGGTGAACCTTGTGGTGGCCCGTGTCAGTGTGGGAGTTGTGTCTGTACTTTGTCATATGAGAACGGGCCCAAACAATCGACTTGTGGGGTTGAAGCGGGTTACTGTGTAGTGGCACACCTCGAGCCACTGACACGCCGAGCCGATAACAGTCATTAGAACGGTATTGTGTTGTGTGTCTGATGCTCGAGATACAGGATAGTTTAACCGATGCCATTTTGAATATGTTTCTTCAGGATTTAACAAAATCACTATCAGTGATGGCTGACATCTAACAAACGACTGGACACTGGTAAGGTCAAGGATTTCTTTAAGGGTTTACTATTAAACTCGTATTAACTGCCTGTATTGGGCCTTAGCTTATTCATAGATATTATCGTGAACTAGCTTTCATGGCAGGATGTATGCCCAGGCATTCTTGCAGACCCTCTTAAGCTACGTCTCTCTTCACGTCCAGTTGTAGCTTGACCGTTAAGCCTTTAAGTCAGATTTAATACGACGATACATTGGATACTATGTGTGTTGAAGCTTTGTGACATTGATGAATGATTCGATTTCTGATGGAAACTTGGACGTCAGTCTACGTGCTGTAAGCCTGTCCAGTGTAGGTAGCTGCCAAGTCTTGGCCTACTAACGCCTGGATGATGTCATGTCACTAAAAGAGTACCCAGCAAATGCACGCAACAGTGTCCCAGCCTCGTAGTTTCGGGAATTCCCTGAGTCTTGCCAGCTCACTTGAGCTGACCTACATACCTACTACATGTCATTGTGTCGCAAGTCACACTTTGATCGTTCCAACCTACACTATGAGACTTCTATGAGAATTAACTGATTTGAGGATCTCAAAGAAACGTCTTTAAACGGTCTTTTTTTTTGCTGTCATGTGTTTGCGTTCAGGCGTTAAACGTTTGGGGGTTCATTGCACCTGGTCGGTGTTTGGGGCGATTCGCTTTCTAATTGTGTAATGAACTATGGTATCTTGGAAATATTTAACTAGGTGGCCAAGTGGTTAAGCGCTTGGCTTCTGAGCCTGGGTTCGAATCTTCGTGAAGACTGGGATTTTGAATTTCGGAAATTTTAAGGGCGCCCCTGAATCTACTCAACTCTAATGGGTACATAACAACCTGCTCGTTAACCGTTGGCCAAAGTAACAGATGACCTTGGCTACCTAAGACTCAGATGAACTTTCGAGTTCGAATCCCGAGCAGAGTGTGTTTGCTGATTGCCTAAAGCTCTGAGCAAGCTATAAGCATGAAAGATGCCCTATTTAAAAAAAAATAATTAAAGGCGCTATAGTAACGCCTATGCCTTTTGACGATCACAAAACTCATCCGATAAGCTAAGACTGAAATAAACCGACTCTTTCAAGATGTTTTATTCTTATTCTCATGAACCGACTTTTGAACAAAGATTTATTTATATATAGGTCTTCTGTATACAACGTTATTTTTTTTCGAAACAAACTCTTACCAAAAAAAAAAAAATAATTACGTTGCACAGAGAAACCTCGAAAGAAATAATTGCATGCTCACCTCGTTTAGTTTCTCGATTTATGTGTGTGGGGGGGGGGGGGAGCTCCTCAATCTAGACATGTCTTAGAAATAAAGTATTCAATTTGTGAACAATCTGCCCACCACGTGAAGTTCAATGGGAGATCGTTGGAATAAGAAAGTGAAAACATCCACTTGAGATTTGCCTTAGAATTAGTCCCAACTGACATACAAATCTCAAACAATTGTAAAACTTCTTACTTTTTTAAAAATTTTAATACTAGGATCATCCAAAGTGGTGCATTGAAAAACAAAACCTATATATATATGTTAAAACATGTTCGCGTACATGTGTGTTCTAGGACCAGGCATCTTTAGAGCGTACTACACGCTTGACACCTAGGTGGAGGAGATACGGAGATTGACCATTAAATAGCGAACTTGGTCCAGTCTGTCTGTGTCCGTGGATACAAAAGTTTTGCTGAGGACTTCAACAGTTTCTGACTAAATAGCAATATATTCCTTCCTTCATGCTTAAAAAATGTAAATAGTATCTAGTCATTGGGTTTTCTACAGCCGATTACTTTCTTTCTAGAATATCACTGGAAACAGTTTTTTACAGCCAATCACTTTCTTTCTAGAATATCACTGGAAACGGTTTTCTACAGCCGGTTACTTTCTTTCTAGAATATCACTGGAAACAGTTTTCTACAGCCGGTTACTTTCTTTCTAGAATATCACTGGAAACAGTTTTGTTTTAGTTTGCTAAGAGAGGCTATAAAAATATGTGTGTGAGTGTGGTAATTTTCTTCTTTTGTCTAAAGTAATCTTTACATGGACACATTTCTAAAGTTGAGGGAAGGATACATAGTATGCTAGTCCATCTAGAGATCATGTTTTCCACCGTGACAAGATCTTCACGTCGTGTGTTTGAAATACCTCACACCCTGGAGTGTCAACTGCAGAACAGACAGGTTTGGTTTGACTGTGTTACATTTGCCTTGCACTCCCCGGGGATCTGGAGTCATCTAGAATCTGTTTCTTCCTATTCCTGGGATGCTGTCACCCACCTTGTAGTTTGATTCTCGACTTATTCCACATGCAAAAAACGTTCAAGTCTGGTTAGTTATAGAGCAAGGCTTCAGGTCGCTAGTCGACAGTGTCAAGCCATCTTGGCACGTCACCGTATCGACCTGTAACACATCCAGGCAGCCGCTCGATACCGCGACCATACAACAGTGTTTAAACAAAAAAAACGATATACAATTGAATGAGCTCCCGACTTGTATCTCCTAGCGCTAGTGTTGGTAGTGTGGTTAGATCTATAGAAATCTACATCTAGTCAATTACTTTGGATACCTGGTGAAGTCATTGAGTGTACTTTAGTATCTACAGACCGTATTGGTATGGATAAATGTGGACTGTTGTGAGTAAATGTTTTATTTAGACATTCGCCAGGATGGCGAGGTAACGGTGAGCAGTTGTTTCTTTAACCAATAGACTTTCATTAAGTATTTCAACTACCAGGGATCAAACTGAGTAGACTTGCAATAAGATCAATCCAGATTGGTGGGTTTTAGTTCTAGATAACGTAAGGCTTTAAAACAGATGATGCACTTTGATATATTGACTCATGATCAAGCAGGTCTAGGTCTATATCTTTGCCTTATTGTCAGCATCTTCTCTTGACGGTTTCATAGCCTACATGTAGCTGTGATTTCTACTAGTAGATTGGACCGGCCTCTCCCCCCCCCCCCTCGAAAGTTTATGGTGGCCGGGGGGGGGGGGCGGGATTGATCCCATCGCCACTTCCTCACCTTTACCTAATCGGCCAACATACTAGAGGGGGGGGGGGGTAATCTAAAGTACAATCTATACTTCAAAGCGAAAGTGTAATAGATCCCTTGTTTCTTTGTAAAGTCTATATCGAAATATAGTTTTGCTTTCATATAAACTTCGTGTATTCAAAATGAAACTAACTCGTTTGATTAGAGGGCACGAAAGAATCAGTACGTCTCCGCCACTTCCCCTGCCCACCTAGAACTTTCAGTGGGGTTATAGATTTACCTGGTATCGATTGGCGCTCAGTCAGAGGAAATGTGGAGACTCGATGACTAGAAATGTACACACTACACAACAACGTGGACAAAATGACTGGAGATGTACACACTACACAACAGTATGGACACGATGACTGGAGATGTACACACTACACGACACCGTGGACACGATGACTAGAAATGTACACACTACACGACACCGTGGAAAAGCTGGACTTGATCGAATACTTTAGAGCGTGTCTTTTTTCAACGAGCAACAGCCTCGAGTAATGTGTTGATGGCATGTAGTACGAACAGCAGCACCATCTTTGTGAGCTGCATGTTGTACGAACAGCAGCACTATCTTTGTGAGCTGCATGTAGTAGGAACAGCAGCACTATCTTTGTGAGCTGCATGTAGTAGGAACAACAGCACTATCTTTGTGAGCTGCATTAAGTTTAGACACGCCCATAGCATTTCGTCATTTCTCCTCTAGATACTAGAACATCGTGACATGACCTTACCTTGACGTAGTGACCTAGCCCTTAGTCTTCTGGACCGTTGGGGGCACCATGCAAGATTGTCGACCATTTGTCTCCATTCCTCTCTGTCTTTTGCCTTAGTTAGAACCTTTTCCAATGGCAGGCCTGTCTATTCTTTTATGTTGTCCTCCCATCGCTTTCTGTCTCTTCTGTTTTAATTATATTCGCCCCAAAAGTATATTAACACAGAAATCAATGTTTAAAAAAAAAGACTACCGTGCTTTAAAAAAAACAACACAACTCTATTATTGAAAAAGAAGGCTGAGTGGTTAAACGCTTGGCTTCCTAACTAAGGGATCCCTGGTTTGAATCCTGGTGAAGTCTAGGATTTTTAATTTCGGGATCTCTAGGGCGCCTCTGAGTCCACCCAATTCTAATAGGTACCTGGCATTAGTTGGGGAAAGTAAAGGTGGTATGTCGTTGCGCTGGCCACATGACACCCTCGTTAATCGTGGGTCACAAACAGATTTTCATTTCATCATCTGCCCCATAGATCGCAAGATCTGAAAGGGGGAACTTTGCTTTGACTCTAATGGCAGATCTGTGATGGCACCCAGGGAAGAGACGAGCAGACCCTGTGTCACTTTGACATGAACACTTCCCCCCCCCCCCCCCCCCAATTTGATAGAATGTCTACATGTTTAATTTCATGATTGTAAGAACTGTTTCTTGTCATAGAACCGGATTAAAATACAAGTGGAAATGACCTTGACCTAGCAGATGTTGGGAAATACAAAACATTGATTGTTCAACGTGTATTTTATTTCGTTAATTTAGTTTGTTGTTTTTCTCGGTACGTAAACAAAAAGAAAACACCGAATTTGTGAGCGTCGAACCAAATTGACTTCTGCTTGATAAAAAATTAATAGTCAACTCCTTTACCCCCCTTTTTTAGATTTAAATAATGTTGGTTAATAGTCAGCAAAGTTAAAGAAACGAGAGAGAGAGAGAGAGAGAGAGAGAGAGAGAGAGAGAGAGAGAGAGAGAGAGAGAGAGATTTGTATTGGGGGGAAAAGTTTTTTTTATAGTTTTGACTGGGTTATCATTGCAAACTTGTGCAGTCAAGCTTCGTTTGCAAATGTTTCAACTTATCAGTCTGCCTAAGGCTTACACGTGTTCGCGTGCATGTTACGCCTCATTAGTTTCGGGAAACTGCACCAGATGGAACTGGAATGGCATTCTAACAAAATGATAAGAATGACCTTTATTTAGATCAAGACTAGAGAACGAGTTGACCTCAAAGTATCCATTGAAATATAGCGCTGTGAAAAGAGAGCAGTGTTCTCTTATTGTGTTTGTCAGAGAGAGAAAGAATTACAAATAAATGACAGTCGTGTTGCTACAAAGAAGTATTACTTCCTGTGCCTGTCAGTGTGTTAGTAGTCTAATGCTATATGTAAGTTGTTCTAGATTCTAGAACTATGTGCTAGTCTAATGCTATATGTAAGTTGCTCTACATATATGTGCTAGTCTAATGCTATATGAAAGTTGTTCTACATATATGTATTAGTCTAATGCTATATGTAAGTTGTTCTAGATCTATGTGCTAGTCTAATGCTTTATGTAAGTTGTTCTAGATCTATGTGCTAGTCTAGTGCTTTATGTAGGTTGTTCTAGATCTGTCGTTTCATGTTGCTTCACTTTCAGGTAACCATTCTCGACTACCTTTAAAGTAGTTTGACACGTATACTAAGCCATGGGGCAGCTGTTTAATCCATGTCCTCTGTAATTGATGATATTATTGGTTCAGTTTGTTGTAATTTAGTTTTGTCTTGTTTTGCGCAGACAGTGAAATAAATAAATATTATTGTATTATTATTATATTATAAATAATAAATATACCCCCCTCCTCCCCTTTTTTATTCCCCCTTTCTTAGAAAAAAGGTTTTGACTGCGTAGTACTTTCCAAAATATGCAGGTTACAACTGGGTCTTCTTAGTCACGTGATATACTCTACTCTTCCCTGGTCTCTGGCCTTTTACTTTTCTATTGGTTGTATTGACTTGTTAAAAAGCACTACCTTTTTTTTATTTTTTGGATGTCGGGTTAGTCTCTGTATTAATCTTTTACAATAATTTGCTTTAAATTGAGCCTAATTTCGCAGTTATCTGCACTTCTTAAAAAATACATTTCAAGAGTATAAATAATCTCCCTTTGCACTGGACAAACTATTACGAGATTTCTCTTGGCTGTTCTTAGTGTGGTTATTGTTGACGGCCGCTGACTTGTAGCACCACATTGCTAGTAGACAACTAAACCGATGAAGGCGTATTGTATTTTTAATTGTAGAACTTGAAATGACTTGAGCAAACATTTTAAAAAGCAACACTAAATAAAAAAATATAGACAACTTCAACTGAAGATAAGGTATTGGTCAAATAGTAAATTAAAAACAAAAACACAACACCCTGATATTTCAACACAACCTGACTTACAAAAACACGTCCCCTGGTTCACAGCTCTAGATCTAGTCTGCCGTCCTTAACATCTACCTTACGACTTAATCAGCTTCTATTTCATCATTGTGGGAAGCGTGGTCGAGAGGCCAAGTGCACTTGAACTTGGCTTGGCTTGGCTACCTATGAAGGGGGTTCGAGGTTTTACAGCATGGAAAAACCTTCTCCTAGATACCCCCTCCCCCTACTTGTCCACAAATGAGATTGGACCAAAAATCTCTGAGCATGAAAGTAGCGCTATATAAAAGCTATAATTTAATTTAATTTTTCTGAACCGTACAACCAATGTTTCATGGAAACACACACAGACATAACAGGGCCACTGTTTTCTAAGTGGTAGTGAGAAGCGGGGTCAGCGAGTTTGAGCACATGTCCAATACCAAATTTTTTTTTTCGAAGATAATTTTTAGGGCAATGTACCATTCCTTATTGTCTCTACATTGTACTGCATGCCAACTTGTCAAACATGTACTTTCTCTTGAAACCGGAGCTAGTGAAGCGAAATGTTAACAATGAGCAGACGACTCAGATTTACTTGATTTCCCGAACAATGCAATAATATCCTGTTCATAAAATGAACACTTAGCCTCCGAGTCAACCCCAACATTTCCCTTGGCTCTAGGTCTTCTCGAACTCTCGCTGTCTCCTCTCTTTCTCTCACTCACTCTGTTGTTGTTGTTGTTGTTGTTGTTATTACTTGTTAATCCTAAGTTTGAAGACTTTGACCCAGCGACCAATTGTCTTAACGTTTGCGACAATTCCTACGTTTTGTTTGGGTTTTCAAAAGTTGTGTCCTTTGTGTTTACAGACTAAAGACAAGGACAACAAAGTGAAGGAGAGACATCACTACGTGGCCATCTCTATCAGTAACTCCACGGTATGTGATGTCTGCCACAAGCCCATGGCCAACAAGGCAGCACTCAAATGTGAAAGTGAGTACACACCTTTGAATAGATCCATCCAAGTTATCTTTCTTTTTCTTGACATCTGTTTAGTAAAGGTATATGTATGTTTAGGCAGACATTTAGTGACTTACGAACACAGTAGCCTACTACGGTGCCACCCCCCTCCTCCCTTTGTTTGAGTGTAACAAAAAAAAAAACCAAATGGAAATATCCCTGTTTGTATCAGCACATGTACAAACAAGTTATTTCAATCGAGCTACGACATGAATATCCCTGTTTGTATCAGCACATGTACAAACAAGTTATTTCAATCGAGCTACGACATGAATATCCCTGTTTGTATCAGCACATGTACAAACAAGTTATTTCAATCGAGCTACGACATGAATATCCCTGTTTGTATCAGCACATGTACAAACAAGTTATTTCAATCGAGCTATGACATGAATATCCCTGTTTGTATCAGCGCATGTACAAACAAGTTATTTCAATCGAGCTACGACATGAATATCCCTGTTTGTATCAGCACATGTACAAACAAATTATTTTAATCGAGCTACGACATGAATATCCCTGTTTGTATCAGCACATGTACAAACAAGCTATTTCAATCGAGCTACGACATTGACATTTTGCACTAGAAGTGTCTGTACACTTAATGTATTCAAAGATTTCAATGGTCAAGGGCCAGGACGTAATGAACCCCCTTTGCTCCATGGTTGTTACGCCACTGCATATATGATATATGGATCCGTTTGAGTAGCATGCAGACCGTTTCCTTTTAAAATAGTGAATCAATTTAATGGCACTGAAATGTAAGATTAACAAGGCAAGCACGAATTCTTTCAATATGATGACACCACATTAATACATTGAATCTATACCTCAAAGCTTATAATAGTAACAGAAATAAATGTACAACTGACTTCATGAAGATTTATGTATACACACATACGCACTATATTTAAAGGATTTTGTCATTGAAGCAGTGTTCAACAACCATCTTAAAATATCCCAGACTTGGGCTGGACTTTCTTTTAGGATAGTACTTTAAGGCTATGGGAAAATAAACATTTGAACTATTCAGACTTAAACTTTTTTTTTTTCTACAGAGGCTTTGTTCTAATATGGTTAGAGTTATTTTACATTAGGCAAGTTCCTGATAATGTTACAGTCAACTGTAATTTAAAAAAAACACAAAAACTTTCAGATCTGACATGTGGCTTTATCTGTTGCTTTGTAGTTGATATTATGTTGTGTATTATACCTTCACACATCTTCTCTACATGCAAGGCCTTGTTAGACTCCAGGTATACACTAATACATTCACATGCAAACGTTTAGCCTATTGATTTGTGACGTTACTAAAACACTGTACTCTAGGCAGTAGTTTTACAAAGAGATTGTTATTAACTGTGTAGGATGTGAGAGACATTGATTTGTGACGTTACTAAAACACTGTACTCTAGGCAGTAGTTTTATAAAGAGATTGTTATTAACTGTCTAGGATGTGAGAGACATTGATTTGTGACCTTACTAAAACACTGTACTCTAGGCAGTAGTTTTACAAAGAGATTGTTATTAACTGTGTAGGATGTGAGAGAAATTGATTTGTTGGTGGTATTTCTCTTAATATCATCCATCCACTTGCATAGACACAGACAGAATCTGGCAATATCCTCTCACATACACACACACACTCAGAGTGTCAGCTGTAACTATTAACCCATTAATTTATGTTTGTTTCTATCCCCCCACCTCTCTCTCTCTTTCTCTCTCTCTCTCTCTCTCTCTCTCTCTCTCTGTGTGCGTGTTCTCAGTGATGTAGATACAGTATTTAGTCCTACAGGGTGTGGTCAAGTTTCCCATCCCCTGGAAGCTATTGAATCAAAGCTGTTTGAACTGTACAACTGATTGATTAATTCACTCATCAAAGAGTAACATCTTGATTTCAGTTTCTCCAGGCCACACCATAAGCTAGAAACCTAAGCCTGTCAGTGGAGAACATATAGTGTTTGATTGTATGCCTTGTTTTTTATTGATATATTGAGTTGTTGGATTATATATAGGATAATAGTCCAATCTCAGCTCAAATATGAGTGGAACATTTGAAGTTAAATACAAATACATTAGTGCAGACAACTCTCTCTATCTGTCTATCTAGAGAGAGAGAGAGAGAAAATGATATATTTGACTAGATGGCTTATTGTTTTACCTTATATCTATTGAGACAAAATATTTATTCTATTCTTCTATTCTACCCACTGTATTAAAAAATAATATATTATTAATATCTCGTGTGCTACATGGATAGAGCTCAAACATTATGTAATCCGTTGAAATCTAGGAGTCTATTTGATCCCTTTCCATGGGCTTAGTTTTTTAATAGAATAATATTGATACAAATTGTCTATGGACTTGTTAATGACTATTGTTTGCTGTGTCCACAGATTGTCTCATCAATGTCCATGAACATAATTGTAAAGACCACATACTTCACTGTGATAAAACCAGAAATAAGGTCAGTACTTGGTGTTGACCAGTCATAACTAGTTTGTGTTGTTTTATTAGCGCCATGCCCCCCCCCCCCCCCCCCCACCATTTATTTTTAAACAGGTAAAATACAATGTCTACTTTACGTGAATTATTATTGTTATTTTGTAAAGACATCCCCCCCTCACAATCCTCACCTCCCCTTTTTTTATTACACACGCACACATGTTTCAAATGTTCCTTCGTGGTTTGTTCTACCTATCAGTAGATGAATTGAGCCAGTTCTTGCTTCAGTAAATAATGTCATCAATCCAGTTTCTCTTCTTTCTACAACATGCTCAGCTTAGGTCAAGAAACCAAAGAGTTGTCTGCCTTGGTTAATCGAGTGATCTATTCTCCTCCCCCCCCCCCTTTTTTTTTTTTTCTCCCCTCTAGGCTTTCGAAGAATGCAGTTTTAGTAGATCGCTAGGCTCAGGGCTTTTAGTTAGGAAGAGTAATGGTGATTTGATACATGGCTGATTCACTGGCGTTCAATAAATAAACAACTTGTTCCAATGAGCTGACGCTTAGCAGCTAGACCTGTGAGCTTGTGTGTGTGTGTGTGCGTCTGTGTATGGCGAATGATTAAGAAAATGAATGGTGGAACATTGTTCTAAACTTCTCAAGAACTCCACACGATTCTGGGTGCAAACATCTTATCACATCATGAAATTTTTTTTTGTTTTCATGTAATTTATAAACCAGTCCAATAACTCAAGGCTGGAATACTTTACCCCCCCCCCCCCTTCCCCTCCATTTAGTGAACTCGGTGCTTCCTCGTGCACCAGGTAACCTCGTTACATCCTCTCTTCAGTGTTGTAGCACTGCGCTGCACTATTTTCTGTTTTTTAAAGTTCACGTTTGACTTCTGCTGCAGACATGCAGAACAAAGCCAGAAACGGTTTAAACTTAATGTCATAGATTTTAGTTTTCATTTTTTTTTTAAAAAAAAGGTCAAATTCGCGGAGTTCCCCAAGTTGTATGATCTACCTGGTATTAAAAAAAAAAAAAACCTAGTCTACTTTATATTTATTTATTTATTAATAGCGAGAGATAGACAGTCAGTCAGTTCAACAAAGAGGTAAACAGATCAGACATAATGCATTTAGTTACCAAGCAATGTAAAATTATCTCTTTTGAAGGAAAGTTTGTTGGTCATTATAAGAAATTATGATTTTATATCAACTTACAAAAATTGGTCCCTTGTGCTAAGTGTATATGTGCTTTGGATTATGTCTTAATTGCTGGAGACCTACTTATATTTTTACTAATGTAATCGCCCAAAAAAAAAAAAAAAAAGAACATCTTTTTAAAAACAAAATTCATAGCCACTAATAAGCAGTTGTTTTTTTTTTACATTTCAAACTGACTTAACCTTACTCCAGAAATATTGTGAAATAATGTATTTTGGTAATGGTCGTTCGAGCGGACGTTGGAACGTTAAAGCCTTGTGCAAATTAAGGCTTCTTGTGTCTTTTACTGTGCAAAACAAATCACATGGTCAATTTCATAGCACGACGACATGCGGCCGCACTTTTTGCACATCAAATCCGGGCGTGTTGTCAGTGAGATAGGAAAAGTAGTGTCTCGCATCGAACTAACAGAAGTCTGCTGTTTGGGTGTTCCACTTGGCTTTCAAAACACGGACAGCTAGTACTCCACCAAACTAGATGCAGCCAAAGTTAGGCGAGAAACAAAATCTCTCTGGATAGTGCAACCAAAAAAAATTAGAACCTGGTCTTTGACTAGTAGGCCTATACTTTTTTGTTTACTCATTTGAATAAAGTTTTCTTTAAAAGTTCCACCAGCTCACTGGTCAGTCTAGTGCTGAATGAAGTCTGACAGAAATGAATTAGTAAATAAAAATGTGAAGAATTGGAAGAGAACATATGGAGGGCGGGGGGGTTGAAGGAAATAGTGATCTGAATGAAATATGAAGGAATTCTAAAGATTCGAATGAAATGTGAATGAGTTTTAGAAGATTTTAATGAAATGTGAATGAGTTTTAGAAGATTTGAATGAAATGTGAATGAGTTTTAGAAGATTTGAATGAAATGTGAATGAGTTTTAGAAGATTTGAATGAAATGTGAATGAGTTTTAGAAGATTTGAATGAAATGTGAATGAGTTTTAGAAGATTTGAATGAAATGTGAATGAGTTTTAGAAGATTTGAATGAAATGTGAATGAGTTTTAGAAGATTTGAATGAAATGTGAATGAGTTTTAGAAGATTTGAATGAAATGTGAATGAGTTTTAGAAGATTTGAATGAAATGTGAATGAGTTTTAGAAGATTTGAATGAAATGTGAATGAGTTTTAGAAGATTTGAATGAAATGTGAATGAGTTTTAGAAGATTTGAATGAAATGTGAATGAGTTTTAGAAGATTTGAATGAAATGTGAATGAGTTTTAGAAGATTTGAATGAAATGTGAATGAGTTTTAGAAGATTTGAATGAAATGTGAATGAGTTTTAGAAGATTTGAATGAAATGTGAATGAGTTTTAGAAGATTTGAATGAAATGTGAATGAGTTTTAGAAGATTTGAATGAAATGTGAATGAGTTTTAGAAGATTTGAATGAAATGTGAATGAGTTTTAGAAGATTTGAATGAAATGTGAATGAGTTTTAGAAGATTTGAATGAAATGTGAATGAGTTTTAGAAGATTTGAATGAAATGTGAATGAGTTTTAGAAGATTTGAATGAAATGTGAATGAGTTTTAGAAGATTTGAATGAAATGTGAATGAGTTTTAGAAGATTTGAATGAAATGTGAATGAGTTTTAGAAGATTTGAATGAAATGTGAATGAGTTTTAGAAGATTTGAATGAAATGTGAATGAGTTTTAGAAGATTTGAATGAAATGTGAATGAGTTTTAGAAGATTTGAATGAATGGGTTGGTCATGTGAAGGAAGAATCGATTGTATTTTTAGAAGCTTGGAAGCTCTTCACAAAGGCTGTCTGGTAGGCTACTCGATAAAGTGCACTGTTTGGTGTTGGCTCATTAACATTGTTGTGTGTCACAGCCATGGACTTTGTTGTTGTTTTGTTAGGTGTCAACATTATCTGACCTCCTCCCTTGTTTTTGTTGTCTCTCCAACTTGGGACTTCAAGGTGCTCCCCAACTGATGTACTCATGGCGCCCTCCCCCCTCCCCGAACTGATGCACTCATGAACGCCCCACAACTTCTATGTTAATGTCACACTCCAAATTGTCTTCATAGACGCCCTTCTACTTATGTCTTTGAGGTGCCCTCCAGCTTCATCAGTGTCCTTCAACTTCTGTCCTAATGAGGTCTCCCCCCCCCCCCCCCATTTACAATTCTGTTGTCATGGGCGCCCGTTTTCCCCCATTCCTAGTGTTCTAACACGGGAATGAGTTCTGTGCTTTCTAGTAATATCTTTGAACGATGTGTGTGGACTTGTTGCCATCATTGTGTAATCTGGGGGAGGAGGGTGCAAGAGGGAGTGTTGCTTTGTTTTCTTTTGTCTGCACAACAGTTGTGTCTATATTTAGCACCAGTCAGACACGAAGCAGCTAAAAATAGCTCAGTGGCTACTCAATGGTAAGGGAGCCTTACTATTTTCTTTAATTAAAAGTACCTCGCGACCGACGGTTTTCCCAGCGCCTACCATCGCGCCCTTCTTAGCTGGTGTCGCCCCCGCACCCAGCCAAGAGGTGCCATCTTCACTTACCGGCACCTGTTTGTTTCTGCGTCTTTTGTGTGTCTGGGAACTCACCAAGGTGAACCATCCGTGCTAGGTTTTTATTACACAACCACGTTCTGTTGATGTTCCGACGTGAACTCTAAAGGTCACGTACTGAAGCAAGTATTCGGCTCCAATCTCTACTACGAATCAGTTTTACTTGAATACAGGACTTCATCAGCTCTTCAGTGGTCGAACATTTCATTGCAATTTATATTCGTATTGTGCATGCAGTAATTAACACATGACACTGTAGCTGCTCTATTAGCAACAAGAGTTTCGCGCAACTGATCTACAACTTGTGATGTAGCTGAACTTAATACCTAGTGTCGTATAATCTTCCAGACTGTAGTGACAAGCATTTGAACTCTCTTTATATTGTTATTATGTTGGTTAATGTAACAACAGTTACAGAGAACGTGACGCATTCTAGGCTTGTTAACAAATCTTGGTCAAGTCACTACATCATTTTAACGTTATTTCTATTGTGTTTTTTTTATTATTTCTCATGAACCAAACAGCATTTAGTTAACTCTGTTACAAACTTCTACAACTAGTACTTCTTTCTGTACATTGAAGTCTTGGTTGAGTCTAGTCGAGTCCAAGCGGACAAATCATGAACTACGGACCATCCATGCCTAGAGGGGAAAGTACTAACAAACGAGCTAGGCTAATGTCCTCCTGGAGTGCTTGCCCCTGCTCTGTCACTAAATTGCTTGTCTCTATCTAGTATCTACTTGTATGTTTGGTTTGAGTTGGATAGAACCGAGATGGACAGAACTGTCAAAGGCTGATGTCATGAAGATATGATATGAAGTAGTCCAACATTTGTATTGGTCAGCCTCGCTTCACGCGTGCAAGTGTTTCATCTTTTTGGTTCAGGGTTAAAGACAATCCAATCTTAAGATAATGCTAGGTTCTGGGTTCTACACAATCGACTCTTGTGATTCTACTGATTTCAGGCCTACTCTTATTCATGTAAATGTTTACCTATATTTGTTGAAGCAATACGTGAGCTACACATAAAGAGGTCACTCTGCTTTTATGTATACATACCCTGTAGTCCATGTTTCTAAATAGTAAACACGACTTTGTGGGGAGAGGAATCTATCTATGTTGTCAAACAAAAAAAACACGTGATCAAATCTGGGTGAAATATTCTAAAAATAGTCAGCCAGGGACAGAAGACATCATTCATAGAGCACTACAGACGCGTGTCTGTCCGTGCTTGGACTATCAGTTACACATGAACCTGGAGGGATGCTGTCTCGAAATACGCTTCAACTACCGCAACGGCTCCTTCATTCACATCTGCTACTACTACCTCGTTCATTCATAATCAACTCAACATGGCGGCTCAACACGTTGACACTAATATGGCAGGTTTAAGTAGGTCTTTCTGTAGCAGGCGGAAAGTGGGAGAGCAGACGACTTCCTGTCTACCTACACTGTAAATATTGTCTGTCCCAAGAGGAGGGGGGGGGGAGTAATAAGTTGCCCTGAAATTGTTGAAGTGGTAGATCCTAAGGATCTAGTGTTGTTGTGTTTTTTTTTTCTCCTTCATATACTGTTGATCGCAAATCTACTAGAGCAGTTAAGGGATGATCTAAGCAGCACTAGAAGATAATTACCTGGGGGAGGGAGTTGAACGGAACGCTCTCATTAAAGTTACGCTCTGCTCTGCTGTTTTATTGCCTGGGCAGTCCAGGTGAGATGAGAAGGTGGCATTGAGAGAGAGGGGGGGGGGAGAGAGAAACAACAACACAAATGACGTCTGCTGAAGGTGCAGGGTATCGCAAGAGTTGTGATATAAAGCCAGGAGTCTGGCACTGAAGGAAGGAAACAGACGTCAGTTTAGTGGGAATAGGAAAGACAACATTTAGGTCATGTGACACGGTGTACTGACTGAGTGACTTCAAGAGATAGGACTTGAGTGTTTTCAATTTTTCTTGGACTATATTGTGTGAAGGATGACCATGTATAGAGTGCGTATACCTTTACATTTGATTAAGTGTTGTTGTCTAACTAACTGATACTAAAGACCAAATCTTGTTTATATCTTTGATCAGGCACGAAGTTTGATATAACTGTACACACATTACTGGGCGTTCAGCTGTGAGTTCAGAAGGCATTAATTGGGTGTTCGTTATAATAGAGTTCATAATAACAAGATTTTTCTGTTGTTTTTTTTTTTTAGTTTCTATTTAGTAGACAAGTTATATAATTATAAAATATCTTTACTAAAAATCCTCATTTTTTAGTTTTTAGTTCTTATATACGGAGTTTTCATGTAGATCTACTTGTGAAAAACTGTCCCTGGGTTTGATTACTCGAGATAATCTTCTCAAAGTTAGTAATGTAAAGGACATGATGTGTGAAATGGCTGGCATGTTTGGCAGTAGCAGACGACTCTATAATCTAGTCACATTTTAAACACAGCAGTAGAGATAATAAAAAAATAATGTCAAAACATATTTTATAAATATATTAGTTTTAGACAAAATAGTTTCTTCTCCCCCATTTTGACGGGTTGAACACTGAACTAGTCTGTTCTTTGTCAAGTAAACACACTTGGTCTTACTTCATTCTTTTGTAGCTGAAGGTTTGAAGAAAATAGCATTACGTTTCTTGTCTGTGACAATTGCACTACGAGTAAAACTAATAGAAGAATCCAGTAATTGTACACCCTCATATACAGTTATAGAGACAGATAGGAAAATAGATAGATAGACACAGATAAATAGATAGATAGATAGAGAAAGAGAGAGAGAGATTTATTACTTGACATATTAAATCCACATTTGGGCTGTGTTCAGGGTAATAGATCTATGTATATATTATACTTAATTTGATTTGGGAAGAAAACTCCAAACCCTAAAACTCTGTCCAAAGACAGTCATATTGGATAACATTTAGTCAGCTTTGGTTTATACAAGAGAAATGTCTGTGGCAAACCCAATACTCTTTTTTTTTTTAATTAAAAGAAAATGTGGGTTAACTGTTTATAAATACACGCCTGCACACCACACGCTCACAGCTGCAAACCACACACTCACAGCTGCACGCCACACACTCACAGCTGCACGCCACACACACACAGCTGCACGCCACACACACACAGCTGCACACCACACACTCACAGCTGCACGCCACACACTCACAGCTGCACGCCACACACACAGCTGCACACCACACACTCACAGCTGCAAGCCACACACACAGCTGCACACCACACACTCACAGCTGCACGCCACACACACACACACACGTTTGTCTCCTATGTACGAGTAAAAGCTGTGATGTTTTAACGTGTCTCCAGGCTCTGTCTCGGGAGGGCTCAGCGCATGGTCCCCACAGCCCAACACAGATGACCCAAGCTGGACATAGCCCGACACCCACTGCCCATGGCGGTGGCCAGGAGACCAAGCAGTTCGTTCCATCAGGTATGTGCACCCTTTCCATTGGCCTGGCCTAAGTCAGAGCAAAGTTCGTTTCATATCAAAGCCTGCGCTTTATTTTGGTTCTCTCATTACCAAGAGATGTTCCGTGTTTACTTGCAGGAACGTCCCTCAGGCCAACACATTCTTTTAAAGACAAACGAACAGAGCCTGCACCAACAAAAACACAGGTGAGTGCTATTCCTGCTCGCTTAAGACATAGGGCAGTGCTGCTAGTCCAGAGTTGATTCTGTTTGGCTTGTTTATCGTGTTTTATGTCAGAGCCACAGCATAGAGCTCTGAGACCCCAGTGTTTGTACATTTGCCCCTAGGCTTGGCTCTTGTTTCAGATAAATAAGCTATTCTTATGTAAAGTTCGTCTAGAAGCACAGAACACTGAAGCTTTTGACAAACTTATGTGAGAAGATTACAATACTACGTTTAGTGAAGAGAGCCTTTATGTCACTTCATTCTTCCACCATTGGTCCTTTATAGCATGTCCTTTTAAAGTGGAAGTGTGGACGAGGGTTAGATATAAGTAAATTTGTTTCTCATAACTCATTCCATGATCTGTTTAATACACACCTTACCATTTTCATCTAGAAGTCAGTATTTAGTCTGCCCCATAATTCCCTAGTGTCAGTTGAAGGCGCGTTTGTTTGTTTTAACTCTAGGCTTATAATGCAGGTGTTTTATTACTTTATCTCAAATACTGCAGGTATTTAGAAACTATATCAAACACTGCAGGCATTTAGTTATCAAGACATTGCAGGTGTTTAGTTATTATATGAAATACTGCAGGTGTTTAGTTATTAAACATTGCAGGTGTTTATTTATTATATAAAACACTGCAGGTGTTTAGTTATATGAAATATCGCAGGTGTTTAGTTATATGAAATACTGCAGGGGTTTAGTTATCAAACACTGCAGGTGTTTAGTTATTCTATCAAACACTGAAAGGCATCTCCGCCACTGCTCTTGTCTAGAAATCTATTCCTCATTCCCCTTGTCCACGTCTGCTGGTTAGTCACACATGACATCAACACGTGCTATGGAAGGAAGGCTTTGTATTGAACTTTTGCTTCTTCCATCTTTAAACACATGACACATTAACCCAGATCATGAGCAACACATTTAGCATTTGACCATGGAACCTAATAACCATCGCGGACAAGGTCTTTGACCTCTGAGACCTGCTCTCTCGCAGATGAAGAATTATATTGCTTTAGAGATAAAACTAACTTGATAACTACAGACCAACTCCAACAGTGACCACCAGACTCACAAGACAGTGTTTACCCTCCTGTGCGCGCGCGCGCACACACACACACATCACTTCTGCCTCACGGACCTTCCCAACCAAGTGCTACCATGTTTACTGTCTGTCCTCTAGTGGGCTGATAGAGAGCCACCAAGAACATGCTTTGACTCCTGTGCTTTGCCATGTCTGTTAGGCCCTATACCTGACAGTAGAACAGTGGCCTATCTTCTCTGATCTTTGGTCATCAGTTCTAGGCAACAAAGTCGGTCTGCAGTCTGCTCAATGATATGTTTGTACGGATTGGAACCCTAGGGGAGATTTAAAATTATATTTTTTTTTAGCTAGGGTAGGATCGTAAGCTTCAGATTAGGAGGTTGAAGGTTTCTGGGAATGTGGCTTGCATCGAGGTATCGCAACATAGTACTTGAGTTGATCAAGATAAACATTTTCTTGGATTATTGCATCTACATCCAATCGTACCAAATATTGCTGAGCCCAGTAGTCGAGGGGGAAACACTTGATTTCACTTGTAGGATGAACCAGTCATTGTGACTCTTAGAGCTGTTACACCAGCTCTCTCTTTCTCTCTCTGTATCTATCTGTCTGTCTGTCTCTCTCTCTTCTATCTATCACTCTTTCTCCCACTCTCTCTAATTCTGTGCGTATAAGATTCTAATTAGTTTTGTTAATTTCCAGTTTCCAATCAATTTCTCTGCTAATTATCTCCTCTTGCTCCATTAGCCTGAATTAATGAGTAAGAAGATTCTTTGTTGTTGTTTTTATTTTGTTTTAATTAGAACATCGGACCATTTTTTAAACCAGACTCTTCATTTCTTTGTATTTACCTCTAATACGCCTAACCCATTTTTTTTTTTTAAATTAGTGAAATGATTTGACGTTGTTTATATGGGAAATGTTGGGGGGAAAAGTTGCCATGTTCTCTCCCTTTACTACGAAAAAAAAAAGGTGGTCTGCTTGCTCTCCATGTTAAGGTCTACACTAAGCTGCTTGTATCCGCCTCTACCCCTTTCCCTCTTTAAGTTTTTTTTCCTCACCTGCTTTATCCTAATGGACGTTATGAAAAGTTGGTGATTTTACTTACATGGTTATCTAGCCGTCTGGAGGTCATCTGGAGGTCAGTGTAGTGCTTGAAGAGCATCCCAGCATTCATGATGTAACCACGTTCACTTTATGGCGCTTTGATTTGTACAACTCACTCCGTGTGTGTGTGCTAGGAATGACGCTAGCTGTCGCTGGAACAACCGAAAATAGGGGGGAATAGAGGGTTGGAAATGAAGGGAGGTCCTCTATGTAACGTCCTCTCTCTCTCTCTCTTTCTCTTGATATAGGATAGGATGGCTGCCTGGTCGTGCGGTTTGCGCGCTGGACTGTCGTTCAGATTTATCGATGGTCCAGGGTTCAAACCCTGCCCGCTCCCATACCCCGTCGTCCTGCGGGAGGTTTGGACTAGGAAGTAATTATCTTCAACTCTGAAGGAGCATCCGAAACATGTAAAACATTTTACAAAAAAAAAAAACATATTTATGTGACTTCTCTCATTAATAGATTCCATTCTAAATCTCTTTCAAAGCTAAGAGGTTACAGAGCTCAAGATAGTTTGAGTATTTTTCTGACATTACTACAAGTTAGCATAACATGGGAACGCTAGCTAGTGAGTAGCTCAAATTGTGGTCAGTATATTATCCCACGGGAGTTAACCTCCAAATGTTCCGCTGAGTTGGACAATCCTGTTGCTCTCCCTTGCCATATTGACAAGGGGTTGCGTGTAATTCTATATTTAGCTGAGCACTGATATTTCCGTACCATCCCGCAGTTAAAAAAAAGAAGAGAGCGTCTGTGCATTCCATTGAATGAAGGCAGTGATGAAGTAAAGCACAATTAGCATACATTCACGCGCCCTCAAAAGTGCTGCAGACACAAATGTCTTGACTGAAGAGTTCCAAACTTCACACGCATACAATGCCCATGTACACTGCAGCGTAGGTCGTTTGCTTGAAGATGAATGATCTTCCTTTGAGTCCAAGACAAAATCTAGTGTCACGAAAAGGATATAATCAGGATTTGTAGGTGTGTGAAAATCCTTTGAAAAGAAATTCTCCTCAGCTGTTTGAATACAGGAAGGGTTTAAAATATTACAGCTTTCACTGCCTGAAGCCATATCTCAGCAATACATCTTCTAGTTGTCATAGTTTGATAGGTCAACATTCCATAGTTGGTCAAGTACTGACCATTAAGTCAAAGTGTAAAGTCTATGTTAATCTTTTAGTAGTGTGTGTGTGTGTGTGTGTTTGTTTTTAATTGTGATAACTCCAGGGTTTTATGATTGACTTTTACCATGTTTCACAGCCAGGACAGGTACCTGCCACATCACTCCAACAGCAGCACAGGCACAGTATGCCCAGGTGAGTTCCTACACACCTGTCACAAATTGATTGCTGTGAAAGAATTGTGTAGATCTTTGTTAACACCTAAATGTAACCTTCAGACCTTGTGTGCCAGGTTTTAAAATTGTCAGACTAGAACAATGGCATCTTTTGCCTCAACCTTTCTCCAAGTGGCTTGCATAGTTAGAATATGTTAGCTTATTTGGCAAACTAGCCTATTCGGTTGGTTGGTTGTTTTTTTTTTTTGGACTGACAATTTTAACATTAAATTTGATGTTTCTAATTTTAAGCTATTTAAAATGTCATTATCTATCTACATTTGTGTTAGCTTTTAGTTACATAGTTTATTTACTTATTGCTGTCTTTCATACCTTTGGCTGTGCAGAAGCTATTACATCTAAACAATTCATATAACCAAATGCAAAACCAATGCAAGGCTTGCTTGAAGTTCTGAAGAGTTATGCACACTATTTAAAGCCTAACTAGATGCATTCATATGGGCAGGTCACACTCCGAACTACCTACTCAGTGCATGACATGTTGGCTCAATATATTGCATAGCATAGCACAGTGCCTTTTGTGCCTTTACCAAATATTGAAGTCGCTAGACTTTACCTAAGATAAAGCTTATGGCTTGTATATTAAAATATTAAATTCTGTTGTTCAAAATGTTTTATTAATTTTTTAAAAATTTGCTAATTTTTTATTTTTTTTTAAGAGCAAATAGCTGACCTTTCAGAGATTAAATATCTGACCTATATATTTTAAAAGGTCAACCAGCCAATCTACATTTCTTGTTAAAAAAAAAAAAGTCAAGAGCTGAAATACATTTAATAACCGAGGCAATAACTAACCTATTTGTTTCTTCACGAGGGCATATCTTGTCATATGATGTTAGGTGGCATCTGCCTTAAAACCATGCTCGACTGTTTTATATTGACATTGGCACTAATTATTATTTGCCCAATTTCTTGTTCATTACCTGGCATGTTGCAATGTTATATTGAAATGGATTATCGATGTACATATTGGTGTCACCATGTATATATATACCCTGTTATGTATATTTTCTTTTTTTAATTCTATTATGTATCCTGATAATTCACACTGTCAACACCACCACCCCCCCCTCACCTCATTGTTAAAACTACTTGTAGCTATAAGCTCACTCATGTGTTTTGTTTTTCCCGTCATCACCCCCTTCCTGTCATATCATGCTCCACTCTGATGACCACACCAAATTGTCCACTGCTTGTCTGTATGGCATGACACCTTTCACCCTTGCCTTGTGTGCTGATGCTCCAGCTTGTTTGGCAGCCCCCCCAACACAACCCTAAGTTTTCTTCAGTGGCCAGCTGCCAACATGGGACGCTTCAATGTCTTAGAGTAAGTGAATTTCACCTTCCTACTACAGTTGTTTTGTATAGAAATATGGAACACCGACATTCTACTTTAGAATTAACTATAGTAGTTAGGTCATGTCTCATAGTGGATTAGGCTACATAGTTCATATGTATTAACAGTATGTAACAATAGCATTTCTGACAGTAAGTTAAGAAAAAAAACAGCTAATAATAATCAGCTTACAGATTTTATATTTTAAACTATTTTCCTATTTAGGACTAAAACTAGTTCCTATAGTCTTCTGTAATGACTTTCAAAGTACACTGGTATCTGCTTTAAAAATAGATTTCTGGGTGTTTATATCAATGACAATAATCTCTTATCACTGTAAACCTAAATTGTAATCAGCCTTTCAAAAGGATGCACATTAACTTGACTTCTAATTACTGTTGAGATAAAGATCCTGTAAGTGTCATGACGTGCATCATTTAAAAGTAGATTTCCTTTTGTCATTCAACATAATAAACTTTTTTTTTCTCTAATTAAACTCAAAAAAGAAACTGTAAGAATGACTTCTACTTCAGTTGAATCGTTTGGCTTGTTCTTTTTAGGAATCACTTTCATTCACCAAAACATTTAAGTTTCAATTATATATATAATATATATATATATTTTATTATATAATCTTATTTAAAATCTTGTCAACTAAAAATGTTGACCTATTGTTATAATCTGCACCCTGTATTATCATCTCTGCTAGATAGCATGCTTCTACTCTAGATGTATTTATTTTGACAACTTTATAAATTTTCTGCTTATAACATTTGCTCTTGTCATTAGTGTATTTGATGTAACACACACACACAGTACATGTACCAGTTGTTGATGTTTCAACACAAGGGAAGTAATAGAGGATAAACTGAAAGCCTTGTATCCTTCAATCCATTTAGTGAAGAGACTGGTCAATGCTAGCAATCCCTAACTCTGATGTCTGGTAGTTCACTGAAGACTGCTGAACTATTCATACATTTATGTGGTGGACAAACATTGTATCAGATCTTTAAGACACACTGTACTGGACAACAGTATGTAGGCCAACACAAACTAGTGTCTGTGACTTTCACTTTAGGTATAGTACTTCTCTTGGGTTGAACAGAGTGAGCCAATGTTGAATATTACTGTACTGTATCTTACATCATTTTTGAAGCATCAGCCCAGAATTCACACACTATGTCTATATTCCTAGAGATTTCACTATGAGACCCCAACACATTGATATAATCCTGGTATTTACCTCCCCTTGTATTGTATTACTTCCCCCTTACAGCAAAGCTATTAGTGAGGAATCAGAAGTGGACACCTCTACAGTCAGTGTCACATATGGACCTAGCAAGTGAGTACAGCCAAGACACAGGGGTAGACAAACATATCTTAATCCGCACCCACCCAAATATCCATGATTTCTAAATTGTCCCTGAAATCTTGATGTACGCTTTAATAAATTGAATATGGTTTTAGACCTAGAGTTAAGTTAATCTGACATTGTTAAGTTAATCTGACATTGTTTTCAATACTTGAGGTCTAATGTGCCTTCCTGAATTACTGAAATGTTCAGTATTTATTATCACTAAATTTTGCTCTTATAAAGCACAGTTAAAGATTTGTCTACCTCTGAAACAGGTGCTAATTTTGACCAATTCATATTCATCCATTCAAAAAAAACAAAGCAACTAAACTTGCTGACTGATTTCAGTACATTGTTGTCTGTATGTTCTTGCCAATTAATTAGACTGACTGAGTTCAGTACGTTGTTGTCAGTATGTTCTTACCAATTAATTAGTCTGACTGAGTTCAGTACATTGTCTGTATGTTCTTACCAATTAATTAGTCTGAGCTCAGTACATTCTTGTCTGTATGTTCTTACCAATTAATTTGTCTGACTTTCAGTACATTCTTGTCTGTATGTTCTTACCAATTAATTAGTCTGAGTTCAGTACATTGTTGTCTGTATGTTCTTACCAATTAATTAGTCTGAGTTCAGTACATTCTTGTCTGTATGTTCTTACCAATTAATTAGTCTGAGTTCAGTACATTCTTGTCTGTATGTTCTTACCAATTAATTAGTCTGAGTTCAGTACATTCTTGTCTGTATGTTCTTACCAATTAATTTGTCTGACTTTCAGTACATTGTTGTCTGTATGTTCTTCAGTACATTCTTGTCTGTATGTTCTTACCAATTAATTTGTCTGACTTTCAGTACATTGTTGTCTGTATGTTCTTACCAATTAATTAGTAGGAGTTCAGTACATTCTTGTCTGTATGTTCTTACCAATTAATTTGTCTGAGTTCAGTACATTCTTGTCTGTATGTTGTTACCAATGGATCTCTTTCCTGGTCTAGAATTGAGTGATGAGACAGTGTGGGTGTGTGATGCGTGTTATTATACTGGCATATAGTGTGTGGCACAGCACACAGTGTTAACATGTCACTTGCCATCACTGACACTTTGCTATTGTTTTCTTGACTTTGATGTTGTGGTCACTCACTTAACTGTTTGATTTGCTTACTACTGCCTTCTTGTGTTTGTTTTTTAATTTGACCTTTCATTATGTTAGCTAGGCTTCACTTTTTTGCTAGCTCTAGATTCACTCTGCTTAATAGAACTATACAATAACATTTTGTTTGGATTTAGCTTAGAAATAATTTATTAGATAGGAATTAGCATTTTCCTCCCATGCATTTTTTGTTTTGTTTTTGCTAAAATATGAATTACTTGTGAGAACTTTAAAAAAGACAAGAACATATTTTTAAATTGTTACGGAAACATACTTTTAAAATCTTAATCATTTATTTTTATAATTGAAGAACAAAAGTAATGTAGAAAATTGTGTACATTGAAATAAATTGGCAAAAAAATATGCAGAATAAAAAAAATTTCTTGGTCAATTTAAAAATATTTATCTGTACAAGATGAGAGCATGAATGTCACAGCT
Source organism: Biomphalaria pfeifferi (assembly GCA_030265305.1). Lineage (NCBI taxonomy): Eukaryota > Metazoa > Mollusca > Gastropoda > Planorbidae > Biomphalaria > Biomphalaria pfeifferi. The sequence continues at coordinate 2,320,158 of JASAOG010000051.1, forward strand.
CAAGTTTTTAACACAAGTAGTGTTGAAATTAAAAAAAGGTGTTTGTAAATCAAAGTTATAATAATGAAAGTCTTAATCTTGAAAGTTTATAATCATTTACAAAGATATACTAAATTTAAGTAGGGAATCTGATACTATAAATACAGCTTGAAGTCTATTGGGAAAATTTAAATTTGACTATAATTTACCCTGACACAGTTAGCAATGATATGAGGCACACATATGAGTCATGCATGTGGCAGTCATCCAGCAGGATACAGAGCTGACTCTGTTGTCATTGGCTGAAACACATGTCTATATTAGAGAGAGTGACACAAATCTACTCATTGAAGTGTGAGAGTTTTTCACTCTTGATCATGATTTTATCACCACGACTTGGATCTTATCAACTTCTACATTGGTTTGGGGAAATTCTCTGTCACTTAACACATATGTGTGTTTCACCAGGAGAAAGGGAAATTCTAGTACCACATTTGTGATTTTTTCTTGATGCACCATGTCCAGATTTAGTTTTAGAAAACGTAAAAGTTATGCTTTGAGAAAAGCAGTGATGGAAGCCAGATACTTGCAGAATATAGATGTGGAAAGTAATGATAGCGACACAGGTTCAGAGACAGGGTAAAGTGTTGTTCAAGACATTGTTACATCTCTCATGTTTATAGTTTCAGCAAATATTTCTCTTTCAAATGGACGAAATAAAAAAAAACTACTGTCTGTTTTTATTATACTGTACATCACAAATCAAAGTCCTTTGTTCAGTTTTTCAGGAGCTTGCAATACAAGAGCTACATTGCAAACATTGAACTGTGAGAGAACTAATCAAATTATCTGTAACCTTTGTTGTTATAAAACTTCAACTTTGTTTACTTCCTAAATATTTTGTTGTTCATCTTTTGGTGACTTATGTTTAAAGATGTAGCTCTTGTAATGAAGCTCAGCAAATGGCTCAATGTGGCCTTGGGGAAACGTATGGCTATAAAGAGTGAGTTTTATCTGTAATTAAACTTTATAATAAATGTGTGACATCTATTTTTGTATTAACTATTTTGAAAATAATTATCTTTCAGTATGACAGATACAATATCTGAATCAATGGAGTCATTAGATGGAGGTAAATATTAGTTTTGTTGATTTGTTATTGATAAATATATCTTGACTCAAATTATCATGCTTTTTAGTATTATATTACATTATGTTAGTATTATTATACCCTATTCCAATCTTGAATTAAAAATTCCTAGTCACTTAAGAAATAGCAATGTCTTGAACTGGGCCCCCCCCCCCCCCCCCCCACTTGATTGTTCAGCTTGCTTCAAGAGTTATAAACATTTTATTTTGCCTTCCAGTTGTTCCTACATAAACATTTTATTTTGCTTTCCAGTTGTTCCTACATAAACATTTTCTTGCCTTCCAGTTGTTCCTACATAAACATTTTATTTTGTCTTCTTGTTCCTACATAAACATTTTATTTTGTCTTCCAGTTGTTCCTACATAAACATTTTATTTTGTCTTCTTGTTCCTACATAAACATTTTATTTTGTCTTCTTGTTCCTACATAAACATTTTATTTTGCCTTCCAGTTGTTCCTACATAAACATTTTATTTTGCCTTCCAGTTGTTCCTACATAAACATTTTATTTTGACTTCCAGTTGTTCCTACATAAACATTTTATTTTGTCTTCTTGTTCCTATCTAAACATTTTATTTTGTCTTCTTGTTCCTACCTAAACATTTTATTTTGTCTTCCAGTTGTTCCTACATAAACATTTTATTTTGTCTTCCAGTTGTTCCTACATAAACATTTTATCTTGCTTTCTTGTTCCTACCTAAACATTATATTTTGCCTTCCAGTTGTTCCTACATAAACATTTTATTTTGCCTTCCAGTTGTTCCTACATAAACATTTTATTTTGCCTTCCAGTTGTTCCTACATAAACATTTTATTTTGCCTTCCAGTTGTTCCTACTTAAACATTTTATTTTGTCTTCCAGTTGTTCCTACATAAACATTTTATTTTGCCTTCCAGTTGTTCCTACATAAACATTTTATTTTGCCTTCCAGCTGTTCCTACATAAACATTTTATTTTTTCTTTCTTGTTCCTACCTAAACATTTTATTTTGTCTTCTTGTTCCTACATAAACATTTTATTTTGCCTTCCAGTTGTTCCTACATAAACATTTTATTTTGCCTTCCAGTTGTTCCTACCTAAACATTTTATTTTGTCTTCCAGTTGTTCCAACAGAAACATCCTGGTTAGATGAGGAACCAGAGTTACAATTGAATATTGAGGAACCTGAAGCCTGGAGTGTGACTGTAGACAGGAAGGTAAGAACGAGCTATGTCAGTCAATACATTGTCAGAACATTCCTTTACACAGTATAGGAGGTGGTAAGGGTAAGAGAGGAACAAATTGAGGAACTTCAAAACTATTCACATGTGATATTCCACCAAAAGTAATTCAATCTGGGAAAATTGTGTTGAGTTAATTAGTCAAGATTTAATCGAGATTATCTTTTTCTCATCATTTGTTAAGTGACATTATTTAGTCATTACTTGAGATTATCTCCTTCAATAATGTATCCAAAAATAGCTGATGAAGTCTCTATCTTGAAAAATGTGTTGAAAGTACTGTGAAAGTTTCTCACTAACCACTTGAGTTAAAGTGATGCTGTGTGTCCTGAAGGATTGTTCATGATGAGATCCCCATACATGATGGTCCATGAATAGACAGGATTCAAATAGTCATAGTTTTCTTCTTTTCCTTTCAGGTGTTAAAAAAGCTTGGGGCCAAAGATATTAAAAGACAAGATACAATTTGGGGTATGTATGGAGTAGACTTTGTCTTATGTAGGGGTCAGCTAATTGCTAGGAAGAATATTTCAAGCTGATTAGAGTTTTCAAAATAGAGGTCTAATTTTTTTATTTAACTATTTTTTTAAATAAATATTTAAAGACATTTTCAAGTATGCTCTCTGAATATAATGATAGTTATATGCATCTGATACTAAGTTTAATTGTAATGAAGTCTTTAGTTTTAAAACAGTTGCAACCAATTGAATTTTATTTTTTAATTGAATTTATTATTTAAGTATTATCAATTGAATAATTAGATTTCACAATTGAAAAAAAAACAACTGAAAAACTTAACTTTGATTTTAAAGAAAATTAAATTCTAAAAAAAAACACAACGGTCACTAAGAGAATACTAGTCTGTCATAAAAACCAGTATTAAGAATTTACTAAGCATTGCTATTCGAACCTTCAGTTTAAACTACAAACTGTTCTCCTATTGTTTTCAATACTTTCTTTGAGACAATGTTAAAAAAACATAGAATCATTTTTAAGTAATGAATATTGCAAGTTGGTTCTAGTGACCTAGATATACAGATTCTGACAAAGCTGTACAGCCTGTCATTATGTGATCAGTTCCACAGTGTTCACATTTGTAAAGAATATCTAATTAAAGATGGGCTTTTTAGAATTTCTTCGGCTGATATCACAGCGTATATTAATGTTTCATTCCATAGTAGCTTGATGTCCAAGTGGAGTTAATATATTTTAGTGAACTTTCTTTTTTTTTTTTAAACATGATAGTGTGATAGTGTGGAATAAGTATCTCATATTTGTTGAGTTTAATGACAAATGTCATCTTCAAATCTGTTGTGTCTAATATCAGTCCCTGTAAAGAAGGTAGTTGGTATACCTAAGTAACTCTTTATAGCAAGTGTATTAGTTTAGAGATGTATTTTGTTAGGTCATGTATTAAGGCCAGAAAGTGTTGTCACTTGGTTATGGGCTTTCTAGCCAAAGAAAACAAAACATCTTTTCAGAATGTGCTCATTTGACCCATAGTTGCACATTATTATTTGGATAATGCAAGGGAAATGATGTTAAAGAGCAGCTCAGATATCACCTTATTCTATGAGCCTAGAGAAAACCTTGTGGCAGCAACTGGCTTTCACCTCAGAGCTCAATTTGAAGCTCAGTAAGAGTTCAGACAATAAAAAGTCTGCGTCAGACATGAAAAATGTATTGATCTCAGCTGAGCTTGTGTAAATATTTCCCAGTATGAACACACCTTGTATTGTGCTTGTTCTTTGTTTACACGTGTCCATGTTTTTTTATTTGCTCATTGATTTCTGCCTTTACAGAATTAATAAACACAGAGAAACAATATGTGAAGAGGTTAAAAATTATGCAAAAGGTGAGTTCATTGTTTCATGTAGTTAAAGACGTAATGAATTATTAAAAGCTTAAGTTTAAAAAAATTGATCCAGCTTTTTTTTTAAAAGGAATGTCTGTAAAGTATAGGATTATACCATGACATGAGTCATTAACATTATATCTGTGTGCTTCTTTTAAAAAGAAAATTATCGCAAATAAGTTACATTTGTTAATTCTTATGTTTTTTGTAGATCTTTGCCCAGTCCATGTTACATGACCTGAACTTTACCCCAGATCAAGTGGACAGATTATTTCCTAAGTTAGATGAACTTGTGGAGCTTCACTCCAATTTCCTTAAAGAACTTCTTCTCCGACAAACCAAAAATGAAGATCGATCTATTGATGACATTGGAGATCTGTTGATCAATCAGGTAAAGACGTTTCATAAATATCATCTGCTTTAATATTTGTGGCAACAATGACTGTACTATGTACAACTTTTGTGTGGGGTATGAAAGTATTTGTGCCAACAATGACTGTGCTGTGTACACATTTTGTATGGAGAATGAAAGTATTTGTGGCAACAATGACTGTGCTATGTACAACTTTTGTGTGGGGAATGAAAGTATTTGTGCCAACAATGACTGTGCTGTGTACACATTTTGTATGGAGAATGAAAGTATTTGTGCCAACAATGACTGTGCTGTGTACACATTTTGTATGGAGAATGAAAGTATTTGTTGTTGTTTTTCAGTTTGGCAGTAGCACAGCTCACAAGATGAAATCTGTGTATGGAGTATTTTGTTCTAAACATACAGAAGCTATGCAGTTGTATAAAGAGTTTATAAAAATGGACAGGAAGTTTCAAAACTTTGCCAGAGTAAGTTGCTTTTTAAAAACATTTACAAAATACATTCATTTTAATCATCTTCACATTTTTTAGTCAAATGTTATTTTATCTAATTTTGGTTCTGAAGCAGCTATTGTCATATTTTGTTTGGTTGTTTTTTTTTTCCTTTTCAAAAAAAAAATAAAAAATTATTGATTCAAATTTTTGTTTCCCTAGAAATGTACCAACTTGCCTGTATGTGAAAAGAGAGATATCTCAGATTTCATCCTTGGAGTCACAGTCCGGCTGTCCAAATACCCGATTTTGATAGAAGCTGTACATAAAGGAACTAAAGGTAAAAGCCCTGAAAGAGCCTCAATTAGAAATCAGAAAAACAGGAAAATATTTGATTTACAATGGATTCTGGCATATTTACATAGTTTTTGTTTTATTTTGTTTTTCCCTGTAGATAAAAAAGATCGTGAAAATCTGAGTCAAGCGTTGCTGCTATGTAAAGACGTTGTGCAACATGTGGATAAAAAGGTCGCAGCCTATGAAAAGCTGATGGACATACAGAGTAAACTGGACAACAGAGCCGTGATTTATAAAAATAAAAAGTTCAAGGTCAGTCTAAACTTTGTACTTGTCTATGTACTATGCTGATGTAGAGTTTGAATACATTCTTCTCTCCAGTCTAAACTTTGTACTTGTCTATGTACTATGCTGATGTAGAGTTTGAATACATTCTTCTCTGCAGTCTAAACTTTGTTCTTTGTGTCTAACTCAATATTTTGTAATTTACCTTTTTTTTTTTAGCGTCAAGATCTGAATGCCGATAATAGGGAATTAGTGCATGCTGGGAAGATTGGCTGGAAAAGTGCAAGAGGTCGTGTTTATGATGTTCTTGCTGTGGTATTAACTGACCTGATTGTGTTCCTACAAAAGAATGAGCAGAAGTACACATTTTTGATGCTGGACAACAAGGTCAGGGATCATTTTAGCAGAAAAATGATGCTTTAAGTAACTTTGTTACAAAGTGACACAAATGTAACTTCTTGTTTTGTGTTTCAGTCGTGTGTTATACCCTTGTACCGTCTGCTGGTCAGAGAGAAACGTGATGCTAAAGACAGTCTGGGTATTTACATGATCAGCCAGAACAAAACCACACCAGAGATGTATGAGCTGGTCTGCCAGAGTACAGCACAGAGGGAGGAGTGGATTAAGATTCTACAGGAAGCCATACGCCAGTGTCCACCAGATGTGGAGCCTGAGCTGTGGCCAGCTACCAACCCAGCGGCTTCTGTCACTTCTCAGGAGGAAGAGAAGAAAAGGAGTGATGAACATGCAAACCATATCAAAATTATTATAGGTTAGTGATTTTATTACATTAAATGTGTTTATAGAGAAAAGACCTGATTGCAAACGGGAATATATTTCCTTTAGCTCACCATTATATTTATCTATACAAATTTATTCAAATACTTATGGCAAGATTGCTATACTGCGCAGACTTCATTGTTTTTTGTTGTTTTTTTTTACATTCCTGACACGGTTTTATTTTTCTCAAGACAACAAAGCTCAGCTGAAGGTCAAGGTCGACTTGTATGAAATTTTTTTTTTTCTTCCTTTGGAACAAGGCTTAGCACTCTTTTTTAATCCTAATGATGCATCATCTCAATGAGTATAGTTGGACTAAAAATAGGAGAAACAAGCTAAAATAGATGTGTTCATATCGATGAACTTTTTTTCAATGAGTTGCACATTTGGAATACTAATAGTGCCAGTGAGAAGGGAGGGACTCAGTCAAAGAAAGGACTGGACCATGCAGGTGCCATAGATTTGCTCTAAATAAAATAATGCAGTAACAATATTCATGTACACCAGTGATGCTCAACCTTAATAGGCCATCGGGCCATTTTAATTTCCTACACTTTGAGTCACTGGCCATATTAACAAAAGGTTAAAAAAAAGGAAAAAGACTATAACCCATTTTTATTAGAAACCTGCTAATATAGTACTTAATTAAATCACAAGAAGATCATTCTAAACCAACATCTAAATATTCGGCTGCATAGATTAGACACCAAGTTTGAGCACTGCATCTAGAATTCTAAATGTTCACTCATGAAACAGTTATGTACTTTGGGATTCACACAATTCATCTCTGAAAGTGTTAGTCCTCACAATTAAGTGCTCTTAATTATTGAGATGTTCATTTGCGCTAGTTTTTGGAGATTTAGAAAAGTTTCTGCATCACTTGAAATTTGTCAAAAGTGTGGTTTACTTTGACCTCACAAAAACCACAGTGGGAATTATCTCTTGCCCTACCACAAGTTCAATGAATTTTAAATTTAGCACATGTTTGGAAAACAAGTCACCATTTTTTTTTATTGCCCAATAACTGTTAAGTTTCTTGCTTATTTTGAGGTTGAATCTCTTTATAGAGCTATAAAATCTAAAACTTGTATGTAGACTGGTCTTTCCTATGTAAATGGTGATGTCTGTAAGAAATTTATTTGCTTATATTCATTGTATCTATTGTTATTCATTATATTCTATTTGTCTGATATATTTAAGTCTGTCTTAGAAATGTGTAACTCTTAAGCAAAGTGATCATTGAAAATTTTGTTTGTACATTTCTGCTTTTTTTTCCCCCTTATTTATATGAATCTAAATTAACCCAAGAAAATGTTTTCTTGTCCAGTCCCTTACATTTGTCAAGTTTCACTTGAACTCTTCATTCAACTTTTGTTTCATCTTAAATCTACTTTTTAGAACAACTTCATCAGAAGGATGACGCTATCAAAGAATTCTGTGATGAAAAAAATAAATTGATCTTAGAACTTAGAGAGATTTCAGCTCCTAAAAATAATGCTGGCTCAGTAAGTTGTTTTCTTAACCATCAATTGTCTGTTTAGTTCAAAGGTCAAATGTATTTATTGTTACAATGAAGTAGTCACATTTACTTTCATTACCTTTTTTTTTCTGTTGATAACAGAGGCCAAACTCTCAAGAAATGATATCAGGGACAGAATCAATGGAGATTGTTCATGCAGCAATGCAGGAAGGTAATTGACATTTGTGCCAATTGTGATGGTGTTGATATGACATAGCGTTGACTTAGGATGTTTGTCTTCCAATGTGTAATCCAATGATTCTTGTTGTACCAGCTTCCCACCTGACCACCATACTGCAAGGCTCTGGTACTCAGCTCAGTCGCAGTGTCAGCAGTGTTGGTGAGCACCACAGTAACACCTTCGTGGCCACCCCTGTACCTAAACGTGCTGAAACTTTTGCTGGTTTTGACAGTTCCCATGATTCCCCAAAATGTAAGTCAAACCATACTTTGTAACAAAACAGATCATTTCATTTCATCAATAAGTGAAGTAGATTTCACTTGCGACCAACTCTTAACAAGGGTGTTATAGGGCCAACACAATGACCCACTATCCTTACTATTCCCAACAGAGATCACTAAAAAAGCTGGTAAAGACTTAAGAACATTTCTAAGTTTAAAAAAAACTTTTAAAACCTGAACACTTAACTGGAAACCCATTTATCAACCAATGGCTTTATACCTTTGACTAATTATAAACTATTATATTATATTTATGAGCCTTTTAATAATGTTAAGTTGCTGCTTATTGTATTTTCTGTCTACTTGCTATCCATTAAAACTCTTGAAGTAATAGATGTGCATGTTGTTGCTTGTGTTTAGTGAGTGAAATGAAACAAAGATTTATCAACAATGGATTGGAAGGAGAAGAAGATGGATCCTCCAGTATCCAGAGTCTGGATCAGACTGATGAACCATGTCTTAGTGACATACCTGAGGCATCTCACACTGGCAAGGTACTTTGTAGACATTGAGATGCTACGTAACAATACTAGTCACTGGCTATAGAATTATCTTATAAAGTGTAACTGTAAGCAGTATAAAGTTTGGTTTTAACTCTTTCTCTCCGTAATTATTTTCCATGATCCGACGGAATTATTTATTTTTCTCATTTGCAGTTCACTTCCCTGTTATGATTTAAATTCTATAAATATTTTTATCAGAAAATATTTTATTTGTTATAGAATTGTAGGGAAATGCATGCTCTTTATATAATACAAGTTAATATTTATGTAAACCATAAATTAATTTAATGTGGTCAAATCAACAATGGTGTCATCAATTAAGAGAGAAGGAGTTAAGTTGAGAATATATAAGGAAGTTATTGAGTAAATAAAATTAAACCAACCTTGGACTGCTGAAGTTACACACACAAAAAAAACACATACTTATAGGTTAAACACATACTTACAGGTCACATTGTTCCATAAATGGCATTGTTCAAAAATGTCTTTTAGCTTATTACTTCATGAAATAAAAGAGGTATATTATGAAGATGTTCATCTATTTTAGGATGTGGGCATGACAGAGTCAAAATTAAATTCATCCCCCTATGCTGGACCTTACCTTCATGGAGGAAATGCACACCTTTGGGAAGAGCAAGCTCAGTCGGATCGCTCAAGTGACCGCGGGTCACTTGATGAACTGTCGGCTGCCTCTGTTACCTCACTGATTCCTTCCCCTAGCAACCAAGAGCAGATGACCTCAATCTTTCACTTAGTTCAATACCTCAACAAGTTGATGGTAAGTTATAGAATGTTTTTAAGGATAGGTTCCATCTTTGGTAAGTTATAGAATGCTTTCATAGATATCTTCAAAGCTTGAAATGTCAAGAATGAGCAATTGTAATGGAATCATTGAAATTATTACATTTAAAAATCTTCATTACATAAAATTACAAATATAAGTGTCAGTAGTATATTATATCAATTAAACCATTAGTAAGAAATTTAGCACTATCGTCTCTTTATCATTGACTGATAGAATGCTCTCTTCTTTCATATTTTAATGTAATATAGATGATGTTTTGCCAAACTTTGACATAATTAAATTAACACTAATGACTCAGTTGATTAAAGAACATTGGTGATTAATCAAATCAAATCTCACTTTGACCTTGACCTAAGAGAAATATCAGTATCTTTTAACTTTTTACAAATATTTTTGTTGTTCATTGTCCCCAGAATCTTACAGCCACGCAGTCCACTAAAGTTGAAAGCTTAAGTGCTGAGTTGGCTGAGGCAAAGGAAGAAATAGCCAAACTATCTGCAGATATGCAACAGGGGAGGCGATCAGTCTACAAGCATGACCAGTTGGAAGAGTTGAGGAACCTTCAAGAAAACATTAGCAGAGAAAGACAAGAATGGGAAAGAACCAAGCTGTTTGACAAGACTGTATTGGAAAAAGAGAGAGAGAAATTAGAGATTGAAAGAAGAGAAATAGAGAAGGAAAAGGTAATTATATGGGATTTTTTTTTGTTTTGTTTTGGGCACTAATTGCTTAGGTTGATTTGAAATTTTCAAGTCCACAGGCCAAAAGTTTCTGGTGTATATCCTAAATCAGTGATACTCCAATGACTCAAACAGTAAACTATTTGACTCCATGTTGAAAATGTTAACATCCATTGGCAATCTAATGGTTGTGTTCAAATCTGTTGTTCTTAGAATTCTGGGATTCATGACTTCTTTTGAGTTCTGAATGAGTAGCTTCAAATAGATTTCTACTTATCAAGAAGGATGAGAGTTTAATTCCTTGTCTCAAGCTGAGTTGCCTTGGCAACCATCTAAAGGCATCCTGGAACCATCTCCTAGATACCCCCCCCCCCCCCCCCCCGTATGCTAAAGAGATTGGACACAAGCATGCTAAAGCATTATGTGCTAGACCAAAGCAGTTCTAAACACACACAATGTGAACAACTGAGTCAAGTGGCTGGAACAAATGAACAATTGGTTCATAGATATTTATGTATGAAAGTTTATACTGTTGTATCTTCAAACACTTTTTTTGTTATTTGTATTCACTGTGGGTTTTTTTTTTTATCTACAGGCAGATTTGCATCTTCGTAAAGAGGCATTTAAACGAGAGAAAGAAGCTCTGCAGCGTCAGATTGACCTGATGAAAGAGCAAGGTATATTGACCGGTGAACAGATTGACCTGGACAAAATGGATAAATTAATCAGCCAGCAGCAGAGGCCCATCAGTCATACACGATCAGCTTCGGCTGACTTCTACAGAACGGTCACAGTGAATGAAGTGGAACAATTAGCCTCTGGCGACTCTAAAAGTTTGTCAGGCATGTCCAGACAAGCAAGAAATTCAGTCAGCAGTGGTATCAATCAACCTAACACCTCAGTGCAGACTAGCAAGCAACCCACTTTGCCTGTGCACCTATTAAGTGCTAGAAACGAACAAAGGGTCGGAGGCAGAAATGTGCAACATCTACCATTACGTTTGGCTAATAATCCAGGCTCGAACAGTCCGCAGAGTGCCATATCATTGTCAGCTTCATACTCTGGTCAGCAGCCATTGACCAGTCGAGCTGGCTCAACTTCTTTAAATCGTGTTCAGTCCATGTCTGCCTCAACTAATCCCTACAGTGGTGACTCTATCACTTCTAAATTTATGAAGATGGCCGACCATAAAGGCAAAAGCCCATCTGTTAGCAATGTAAACCAGGCTTCCCATAAACCACCAGCCCCTCAACCTGGAGCAGCATCTCAAAAGCCACATGCAAACCTGACCAATCAGACTCCTGCAACAGAAACGGAAGAAGACAAAGATGCCATCATCTACTTCTAGTTCTTCTCTCTGAGGTAAATGTTGTTTGTGATTATTTACCAACAAGTTGATAGTCTGGCGAAAAGGAATGTGGAAATAATACTTTATAGTCAACAAAATAATGTGTGTAGGTTGTACATAAATAGTTTCAAACCAGTTCCCTTACATTTACACAGATCTGATGGCTTCTCAAACTGCTGGACCTGCTAACAACCAGATCTGCATCAAGTTTGCTTAAATGTCCAGTTCATTTGTAGCCTTCGACGGGTACCCAAGGTTGTGCTTCATGCATGCGTCAGTGACTTTACCGGTCATCATCATCCAAGAAGTGAACATTTGATTTCAAGCAAGGAAATATTTATTTGACGAAAGCCTTTGTGTACATACAATCTCAAAACAAAAAGTGTTGCCAACTCTGTTTTATTATAATTTGTCATTTCTGAAGTGTCTTTGAAGGGTATGAAATCTTCTCGTGTATTTTTGTGTGTAAGTTATTGTAAAGATTCGTACACACAGAAAGCAGTTAATGTTATTCTGTCAATAGTTAATAGCCTTCAAGGGACTTGTTGAATCCAAGTCACAACCAAAACCCTTCCATTAGATCCTATACACTTCAAAGTCTTGTACTGAGGTTGGCACTGTTTCTGGTGTACTGATGAAACCCCATGTGTAACCCTGTGATGACAGTTGATCTATCAAATCTACATATGCACATACTTATTCTTGTAAAACTTTGCTGTCCTTTCCAGAACAAGACTGTCAATAATGGACAGTAATATAGTATCTATTAAATGTAGACTGTCCTGAAAAATAACACTAATTTATTTTACATGCTTAAATTTGAAAGCATTTTTAAAAAATAGCTTTTTTTTCTGGAATGAGCATCCTTCTTAATAATTTGTTTAATTTGTTTCAAAATTTTAAAAAAATTAGTTTTAATTAACAAGAAAAAAAAAAGGAATATATATATATTTATTGTTATATAATACATTGCTGCTCATAAGCAATGCTAGTTTGTGTATCAGATCTAAATGAATCATTACATTTTGTGCATTCTTCTATGCTATAATAATACCTATGTTGTTAATTAGTTTTTAAACACACTATTTCCGACTCGAGTATGAATCATTGGAAGACATAAGAAACTTGTAATTACACATGAACCAATGACTAGAGACAACATTGCTGTGTACAGGGTTTTTATTTTACAGGTATGTGACTTGTTTTACATTGTCCTGTGACATGCCCTACATTGTCATGGTCCTCTGTGACATGTCCTACATTGTCCTGGTGCCCTGTGACATGTCCTACATTGTCCTGGTGCTCTGTATAGTTTCTCGTTTGCCAAGGCTGTTGTATTTATTATTGAACCTGCTAATATCACTCAAACGTAGCACATTGCACCATTCCACTTTTAGGGTTGATAGAGGAAAGTTGCACCCAGTTCTCAAGCTTGGCTTAGTGCCTACTCTTTAAGAGACCAACCAAGAGAAAAGGTTGAGAAGCACTGTTTTAGTCTAGAAACTTGCATACTAACAGCTGTTATTCTTTTTTTTTTTTTTTTTTTTTTTTTTTTAAATTTGAGAAGCCCTGATTGGACGTTGTCAATTGTTTTATATCCAAGTTTTAATGTTATGCAGTATCTAGTTCATGATCTTCAGTGACTTCTCATGTTTCACTGAAGTTGAAAACAAGAGTCATTTCTTCAGTGTGATGACTTGTGTTTCACTGAAGTTGAAAGTCCATTCAGATTTTGTGGGTCCGTGATTGAACATTCCTTCTTTAGAGCTGTTGTTATTGCCTTCCCCCCCCCCCCCCTGGTGGCCATGTTGTTGTCTCCACTGCCTCCATGTTAATGTAGCTGCTGCCAGTGTTACTTCATTTTCATGACATAGTTGTGCAATGGAAATTGGATCTTTATTATGTAATCAATAAATTCCATACAGTTACATGCTTTGTGTTTTTTTAAATATATTTTTTGGTTGTAATTGTTCTATTTGTTTTCTGTGGTTAAATATCTCAATCTATGTGGAAAGTTAATTTCAAAGTCCAAATAGTTCAAACATTATTCATATCAATAAATGATAATAATTTAATGGCGCTGTAATAACATTACAAACACAAACATGACAACAGAAATTTAAAACTAATCTAAAAAAGTTTTAAATGGCAGTAAGGTTGAATGACACTTGACCTGGAAGTACATCATAATTAAGAATATGTTCGCAAAAAGAAAAGTCACCAGATATGTTATTATTTATTGTTCAGCTCAAGATTTATTGAAGATTTGCCTTTAAATTCCCAACTTGAAGTACGGAGAATTGATGTAGGTGCTCCCTGCTCACATATCTATATATTGTGTTCTGTTTGCTACAGGAAGCCATAGTAAAAAAATATTGTTGAGTCCAATAATAATAATAATCTTTATGTCCGAAAGGAAATGTGTCTTACAATGTGTGCATTACACCAAACAAAATATTACAACTATAAAAACCAAAATGTACATTCACACCAGACACAGACTCACTCATTATTTACATGTGAAAAGTTCATATCAACACATTTGCAGTCATTTAATTGTTATTCTAATTTGTTTCACTTTTGTTTAATTTTACATTTGATATTGTTGTAACTCCAGTGGCGGACTGAAAGGGTTAATGTGTGTGCGGCCTACTGATACACACGACTCAGGCCAATCACACAGGTCAACGGCTGTCGATAGACAAGAGACAGTACTGCTAATAACCGCAAGTATGACCTGTGTTGTGGTCATGTGATCAAGAACCTTGACGGTCGAGAGACAGTGTGCTGAAAAGGACAGTTGAGTCCAGGACAGCAAGGCAGTAAGGACTTGTGGTACCTTTGAGTCCTCGAAAATGTAGCTGTACGAGCTAGAGAGACTAGTAATGTTTAGTTAGGCAGTTCAAGGAAGCATTTGAATTTGATGTAGCCAATTGTGTTGAATTGGCTGTCGATGTATTTGTAATTAAATCGCCACTTTGTTACTTGAAGCTCTTGTCAAGTTCTTGAGTTAGATGTGCTGTGTTGTGTTAAGTAGTGTTTGCAGAAGGCCTGATTGAGAAGATCGTAACAATATTCTAGCTCTAACATTTTCATTAATTTTTTTTAACTTACATTTACTTCTGTAACAAAAAAAAATTTCAATGCATACATTTTCTGTAAAATATATGACAGAGAAAATAATGCTAATATGTTCTTTCCAACTTTCTGGTTTCCGGTTTTCTGTATCAGGTTTGATCTGAACTCTTCGTTTGGCTGTAGGTATTATTTTCTCAATCTTAATAGGAATATAACTTCCATAGCATCAGAGGAAAGGGTTAAAGAGAGCTTACTGGACGACACTGGGAGCAGAGAGCGTTGTTAAATGTGTGTGGGGAATGTTACATAACTGAAATAATAGTGCGACTCGCTTTTACTTACAAGGGACATAATTAGGCCGGAATTTTTCCTTATATATGTTTTGTATATAGCAGAAGGTTTTAAAAAAACATTTGAGCACTACAAAAGCTATGAGATACATGAACACTTAGCTGCAGGTGTTAGACCATGTGTTTTTTTTACTTCAATAATCACAGACCCAGTTCTCATCAGGATCACTCCATTTTAAACCTAAATTGCTGAGTTTCTACATTAAGACCACAGATGTCATCAAAGTGACCTAAATCTCTTGTCAGCCATAGGCTGTTATCCTAATGACCTTTGGAAAGGATTTTATGCAGCAAACAGACGTATGTCAGACGTAGACCGGGCGCTCTTCAGTTTTGTCAGAAAGTTCCCCAAGAGCAACGGACATTTTATAAAGCTGCTGTGGCGTGGCATGTACGCACGGTCCGCGTTCCGCGCCATAAGCAGTCAGAGGTCATTCTAACCACTGGGAATTCCATGTTCCTACATTGTAGCCGTCACAACGTCGTGGAAGGACCGCCAATCGAGCTGCCCAGTGATAATGACCTCCCCTTTCCGAACGGCGTGGCGGACTTAGCGGCATTGTTCCATCCAAGTTAGTAAAAAAAAAATCCGACGAAGGCCTTGTTCGCTATAAGTTACTGGCCTGTCAAGTTTCCACTTCTAAAGGATTCCACTTAGGCGCTAGGTTGAGGCCACGGGTGCTGGAAACCTCGGGCCTCACTCCCGTCCTTACATCTGAACTCTAGAGTGACGTTTAAGACTGCTGATTACAATTACAAAAGTTTAACGTTTTTGTGCTTCACATTTGACCAATTGTATTCCTACGCTTCAAGGCGTGCTATCTCAACATTGCAGACGTCTTTTGCGTTGAACTATTTCTTGTCCAGACTTTACATGTTTAGACAAGTCCACATTTTACAGGATGCATAAATTTAAAGAGTTTATTTTTAAAAAAAACACACACACATGACAGTGCAATTACAAAGAAGGTTACACTAGCTTTCTTGTTTTAGCAGACGTCCATTGGTCTCGTTTTAGCAGACGACTATTTCAAGAGCACCAAAGTTATAACTCTTTGTGAAAAAAAAAATATGTTTAAAACGTTTCCTGGGCTTCACTCGTCAAATGATTTGGCTATGCAATGAACTCCATGTTCATGTTGACCTAGTTCTGCTTTGCAACTTCTTTTATACTGACTATTACCAGTTGCTACTAAATCTCTGTTAGTGCCGGAGCAGAAGTAAAAAATACGATGTCGAATTTTCTTGGTAGTAAAAATGTACATGACAAAATTGGCGAAACCTTGAGCACTGTCTCCTGCACCCTGGAGAGAGTTCAAGAAATGTTGGTGTTAATCTAGATTACATTGATGTATACAAAACTTGTTTTAACTCACTCTGTCTTATATTAACTCACTCCGTCTTATATTTACTCACACCGTCTTATATTAACTCACTCCGTCTTATATTAGCTCACTCTGTCTGCGTTTTTTTCTTCCACCCATTGTCGGATCAAGTTGAAACTTTGCACAATTATTCATTGCCGATGACAACACATGAATCAATCAAAAAAGTTAACCAATTAGTTAATCAATTAGTGATGATTAATTAATTGTGTTTTACATACAAAATGGGGAATAAATCTTAAAGTATTGTGTGGAAATGCCAGTAATTGAGCGTTTTCCCCATATATAAGCATTATCTTTTTAATTATTTTTTTTTATTTTGTTGTTTTAGATTACATAGATGTTCGATCGCTTTCACATCACACTTCGCCAAATGGCAAACAAAATAAGAAAGCTGAAGCCGTGAAGGGGGGTATTAAAGCTATATATGACGCCCTGATGGTAAAACGGCAGCACAGCACTTTGAAACACCCGTTCAACTCGACGGTCGTCTTACGGTGCTTTGGCTTCGGTGGCCTACCTACGTCACCAAATGGACGCTTTCACACTTGACTGTTTTCAGCCGTACGCGTGTACTTTGTCAAGAGCCTTATTAGCCAAGGAGTACAATTTATGGACTTCAATTTATGGACATGGACTTAATTAGAATGAATACATAGATGTCGCTGCCTGCTAAAGAGTCTTAAAATAACACAAAGCAAAATCTCGTAATTTTAAAAATATCCTATTCATGTCTTTATAAGTCAATTTAAAATATAAAAATATAAGAACTTCAGCAATTAATATAAAATATTTTTATCCTATTCTCAAATATGACCTGCAATATAGTTATCCAATCAGCAGCAGAGGAGCTGGCAAACTCGTGTGCATAACAGCCAATGAGAAAGCGTATTGTTCCCCAAATTCTGATGACGAGGAACACAATAGGAACAAAAGTCAGTTTAATGTTTGCTTTCTCCGTACGCCTATCGGTCCTGGAGGTCAAAGTTGAACGTTTCTTGGCCTGCAGAAAGATGAAATAGCGAGATAAAATAAGAGAAGTGTTAGTCGCGATATCAATCATTATCTTCACTGAACTTACGAACTGGACATGCAACAATGAGAACAAGCTGTCTTAATGTCATAGCAGATTCTAACTTCTGTTAGCGATGAGAAACACCCAGAAAGACGCAAAGATTTAAACACTACTCTAGCCCTCTAGCCAGCCAGGAAATTAATAAATTAATTTCCTTACAGCCTAAAGCAAACAAATAGACTACGCAAGTCAACTAGCAAACTTCCCTACAGAGAGACATGTTCTTTGGAGAGTAGCATTGTAACTCAATGAGGTCAAGTGACCAAAACGGCGATGAATCCTAGTGTAACTTTATGTTGTGTCAATGTGACATTGTGGTCTTACTATAGGATCGTGCAGTTAACACAATGCCTAATTTTCTTTGTCTCTGTTTATTCAATGACACCAACACAAACGCACGCTGAGGATTGATGAAAGAATCACTGACGAAAATCCAATAAATGCTTTATCACTATATTAAAATGTTTTGAACACATGTTTCCGATCCAAACTTCCACAACACCGAATAAGTTTTGACTTTAAATTCTCACAATTTTAATAAATCTCCCCCAAGCTCAACAATACAAATAAGTAGTTTTAACTGATCATCACTTCACTTCTATTTTTTTAACTGCTCCTACTGCTATTATTACTTCACAAGACCTTCAAGGACCCCGACCAAACAAATCTTCTATTTAGACTTTTCTAATCATGTTTTCTAGAACCTAGAATTGTCTTTGTCTATATTTCTTTAAACAATCGTTAAATGACGTCAGCGACTTTTGACTTGACCTCAATATCCTATTGATTCATAATGAATTAAATTGTGATTATTATGACGCCATTGTTTAACATGGCCACGCCAATGGCGACCTACATATTTTTCTACATCAGATGTAGACAAGCCGTTGTCCGCCGGGCTTTATTTAAGTTTTCCTTGCGTCTTCTGGGCCTCGAAACAAGTTAAAACACATTCAAGAAAAAACAAGTTTCTTACCTGTTGAGACACATTCAAGACAAAACTAGTTTACCTGTTGAAACACATTCAAGACAAAACAAGTTTGTTACCTGTTGAGAGACATTCAAGACAAAAAATGTTTGTTACCTGTTGAGACACATTGAAGACAAAACTAGTTTACCTGTTGAAACACATTCAAGACAAAACTAGTTTACCTGTTGAAACATATTCAAGACAAAACTAGTTTACCTGTTGAAACATATTCAAGCCAAAATGGTTTACCTGTTGTAACACATTCAAGACAAAACAAGTTTGTTACCTGTTGAGACACATTCAAGACAAAACAAGTTTGCTACCTGTTGAGACACATTTAAGACAAAACCAGTTTGTTACCTGTTGAGATACATTCAAGACAAGACAAGCTTGTTACCTGTTGAGACACATTCAAGACAAAACAAGTTTGTTACCTGTTGAAACAATAAAATCTTGACGGCTCCGTACAAACAAAAGGTGGAGATGCAAGTGCCAAGCTCCCAGGCTTTGCCCGAGATAAACATCCACATCAGAGCGTGCTCATTCTCTGGATTTATCCAGCACCAACTGGCTTGGGAAAGATTGTGGTCATAGCCCAGAACATTGAGACCCACTGCACTCAAAGCTATGACGGCTGGAAACAAAAATGCAAGATTTCAAAGAGAAACCTCTGTTTCCTGTAGGCCTACTACTTAGTTCTAGCCTGTTTGCTTGAAATTATGACGCACATTGATCCTGGGCATTACTCGTAACATTCCGACTTCTACGTAGAATAACATTGCAAAATTGACCTTAAACATTTATTACTGTTTAGCTATGACACATGCCAAAGACCACCCAACATTAATTCAAGTTGGCCAAAGTTGACCCTTTAAATCTATCGCGTTTGTTTCCTTTCAAACTTTCAAAATTAAATGACGATCTTTTTTTTTTTTTTGGTTGTTGTCTCATAGACCTATATAGAAGTCTCTAGGCGTTGTCTCATAGACCTATATAGAAGTCTCTAGGCGTTGTCTCATAGACCTATATAGAAGTCTCTAGGCGTTGTCTCATAGACCTATATAGAAGTCTCTAGGCGTTGTCTCATAGACCTATATAGAAGTCTCTAGGCGTTGTCTCATAGACCTACATAGAAGTCTCTAGGCGTTGTCTCATAGACCTATATAGAAGTCTCTAGGCGTTGTCTCATAGACCTATATAGAAGTCTCTAGGCGTTGTCTCATAGACCTATATAGAAGTCGCAATACCAATGAATCAAAATAAAATAATAAGTTTCAAAGAATACAATTTTTTTTTTTTTTTTATCATTAAAATAAATCTTTCTTTTCTACTTGTACTCGCCGACCTCAACAATATTTTGAAACTTAAATCTTAATATACTTTTAAAACAGAAAAACAGTTTTACCGCCTAAATCTCATACCTGGCACTCCCCAGCAGACAATAGGTAGTAGAATAGTGTAGCCTTTTTGTCTTTTGGAAAAGGAGAATTGCATGCTGATCAAAATCCTGAATACGAACCAAGCAATGACCACCGTCCATAAGAAAGAAGCAATGCTGGACATAATGGTCAGTGCACTGTGAAAGTAACAGTAGACCATGGTGTAGTCTAAGGACTCTAGAGTCAAATACCTGCAAGACAAGTTCGTAACAATTTATTGTCAGCGCCTGGTCATGTTCATCTAATTATTCTAATACAACAGAGTCTGATTCGTATATACTATTCTAGCTAGAATATTAATATTAAGGCATAGCTGAAGTGGAATATATATTTGTCCCGTCTCTCTAGTGTGACAACGGTGACAAATAAACATGGAGCTATCCACAGAAATTTTTCATTTCTCACAAGCTATGGAAACTTTCTTGGGAATACCAGTAGTCCGAAACAGACACAAACCTATTTTATTCTCATGTTTTCAATACCAGACGATGTAATATTTTAATAAGCAACACGATATAACAAGTTTTCAATTCCTCTGTGAGTGTCGTTAAGGGTCGAGCCCATTAATGACCCTTTGGCCAATGGGAAAGATTTTAATCAGAAACCAGGAATAAGAGAGCCACCTCCCAAACCAACTAGCCGATCATTTAATCCTATCCCTTGTCGTTAGCAACGTCTCCCGCCTGGGTTCTCCCATTCCAGCGAGGCCGGAGGCCGTGCCCACGAGGGGTTCCTACGCATTCCTACAATTTACCTCCACTAGCCTCCAGAGAGCAATCACCTCATCATATGGTCCCTGTTATGGTATAGCATGTTGGATGGGATAGTGTAGCGTAGCATTTCTTTCATCCTCCCCACGTGCAATGCTTGTTTTCTAGAACGTGAAGGGATCCCTTTGGAGGCAATGTTTACATTCCAGACATTTCCACAGGTCGCCATGATGTTGCCTGGATGTACCTTGTTTTCAATACCAGCTGACGTCTATATGTTAATAAGCTACTTGAAATAACAATCGTAAAGAAGTCGTTTTTAGTGTCATGTATGCATTATCTAGCAAGACATGTATTTTCAAATGATGTGTCATTAACTAGTTACCCCGTTTAGATCATGAAGGAGGAACTATGCTCCCGTTTTGATTCCGTATGTAATAAAGTTGCCTAACCATATATATGCGGAGGCGCGGTGGCTGAGCGGTTAAGCGCTTGGCTTCCGAACCGGCGACCGGGCTTCGAAACCTGGTGAAGACTGGGATTTTTAATTTCGGGATCTTCGGGCGCCTCTGAGTCCACCCAGCTCTGATGGGTACCTGACATTAGTTAGGGAAAAGTAAAGGTTGGTCGTTGTGCTGGCCACGTGACACCCTCGTAAACCGTAGTCTACAGAAACAGATGACCTTTACATCATCTGCCCTATAGACCACAAGGTCTGAATGCGGAATATACTTTACTTTTACCATATAAATGCACTATGTTGTTATTTGTTTTTGTTGAGGGAATGATTTCCAATCCAAGCAGCAGGATATCTCCCTAGTCTCATACATTGACATAAACATCTGAAGTGTTTGACTTCTTTAAGACACGAAACTGAAAAACTTACCAGGTGACGCCGAAGACATTTCCAATGGCAGTAAGTAGGTCAGCTATCGTTAGATGGACCAGCATGTTCCTCCCGGACGTCCTGAGATCCGGACACAACCAATGGACAATCAAAATGACAAAGCATCCGAGGATGGACATAATGGACACTAGCAGTGTGACTGTGACGTAAGCGATGTCCAGTGATGACATTTGGACTCTCGTTCCATTCCGGTTTAACTGTTTGGTCATTTCTATCACACTGGCATCAGTGCTGACCACCAGACTGGTTACTAGCGTCTGACTTACATTGAGTGTCTCATACAGAATATACATTGTTGTATTCATCTTGTCAAGGGAAGTCACTGTGGTTTTAGTCATAAATTTTTTAAAGAACAATATTCAAATAAAATACTCCTTTAGGAAACGACTAAAACAAGTATCCACCTATTGGCTATCGGCACTGTTTTATGACAGTAGTGAAACAATGGAACGGTTCTTTTGTCGAAGTAAATTAAGACAGTAGAGTTCATTTTCTCCTGGTCAAAACAAATCGAAGTAAGAAAAGAACAATCAAGAACTTGGGAAACACTATCAGGCACTTCCTTGGTTCTAGCAAGAAAAATATTTCACCGCGAGTGATTTTCTTGTATCTACATGCTGCCTACGCCTGATCCGTTCGAGTGATGCATGTCCCTTGGTAAGCAGTATCTGTCATTTCTTTTTGATGTTCTTTATATGATCTCATTATTCTTATATAGTGCACATTTTAAATACTGTGTCTCGCTATTTCTTCTCTCTCTCTCTCTCTCTCTGTCTGCCTCTTTGTTCTGATTCTCTAGGTCTAGTATGTATTTAATTTGCCATTTATCATGTCTTCTTATTTCTAATGATTTCAGTTTATTATACATTAGATATGAGTTATTATTTTTGTGGTGTTCAGTTAAATAACACAAACAGATATACTACAAGAAACTTCCGCCTTTTTTTTTTCTCTCTCTTGGTAATCAATGAGGTCCGGGCTGTGTCCCTTGATTGTACTTTCCCTGGCAGTTGTTAACTCATAAAATATTGAAAGTATTCAATTCATGACAACATCCTTGCGGAATGTTGATTATTTGAATATTATTTTGACCACAATCTTTCGCTTGTCATTATATGATGTTGTCATTCGTCTGACCAACCGACGGCATTGATTTTTAGTGCTACTTGCACTTAGATCCATACAAGTGTGGAAGGGGAATCAATCCACTTGCTAGAAATATCATAATATGTACATTGCAATTTCCTGGAGATAAAAGAAAACACAGATCGTCTGGTTTGAAGCCATGCAAACAATTTTTAATTACCTCCCGTGAAAGAATTCTCTGCACTATGCGGACGAAAAAAAAAAAAAAAAAGCAATTTTTTTGGGGTTGAAAGCTTTTAGTCATTCTTTTTTCTAATAATAAAAAAGAGAGGGGGGAAAGGGTTAACTTTGTTTGCGTCATAATTAAACAAGAAATGGGATCTTATGTGAATATTTATTTTAGAAATTCAAATGTCTCTAAAAAGAACGGATAAATGGACCAGATTTCGTTTCAGACTAAAACGTTGATTTGTTTTTGTTTTTACACATACCAAACAATCGTCTGCTCTACAAAGCGGCACAGTTTTTTTTTTTTTTTTTTGTTTGTTTTTTTTAATTCATTAAAACAATACGTGTAAAACAAAGACAAAAATAATGAAAACAGAATATTGAAATATTGTACAGAATGTAAATCCAGTTAGGCTGTTCCATTGGAAGTAATTTTGTTTAATGTAGCATTGATTCAGTTGTAGTGTAAAGAATCTGACGCACTGCCTTTGTCTAGGAGCATTTAGCTTTACGAAGCAAAGATACAAAGAAAAAAAAATAGAGCATACACCATTTTGTATTAGAGATGCGTTTTACCTACCACTAATTCTATAGTAATTAGTGGAATGTTTGAATTTCTTAAAACAAACTACAAATGTCCAATGTGTAGAGACGCCAAGTCAGAGCACTGAATTGAAATTTAGGCCTATCAGAGGCGGCAAGAAAAGGAGGGTTTTGCCAATTTCATCTGTAACAAAACTTCTTCACAAACATATACACTTGGAAACATTTTCATTATCCTTTTCGGAAATGTTTCTACTCGCTACACGGGTAGAAATCAATTGTCTACATCGCTCGAAATTTGTCAAGTAGAAATGTCTGGCTTTGCAAGTCAACTCCAGTTGCAGGGTTGACAGTAATGACGCATATAGATTTTCAAACATTTATTGAAATTATCCTTCGCGCGCCATAGAAGATGGATCACTCTGTTGTAGGCTAGCCGCTAATCCTGGTGTATTGAGACGTGGGTATAATTAGGGTTCACAGACGTCCGCAAAAGGAGGACTGGTCCTTCTTTTTGGGTCGCGTCCTATGTCCTATATGAGAAAAGAGTAATCACAACAAATTTCGATAAGGATCAATAAAGCAGTCTTAGTCAATAGGATGACATGGGTTTTTTTACTACTTTCTTTGTGTATACTAGTGGTAGTATATCACGGCTGTTTCTAGGAAACCTTGTAACGGGTGTTTCTCGGAAAACTGTCACAGCTGTTTCTAGAAAACCTGTTACTAAGAGCTCCACTTGATCTATAAATGTTTCTAATGAAAAAGTGTTTCCGTTGACCAACGCTAAGTCGCAGCACGAAAGAGAGAAAATAGACCCTGAATAGTCTCAGTGACAGCCATTCCAAAGTACAAAATCTAGAGACATTCATTTGCGGGAATGTTGAACTTCTGCAAAAAGTTACTCCGTGTGACAAATAAGATGCTTAGTTTAATAGTAGTCCTCCTTTTTAACCTTCTGTCTTCTGACCTTCTTTCTGCCCTCCTGTCTTTCTTTGGGCGTGCAGGTGCTCAGTAGCCCTAGACATAATGCACTCTTCCGATCTTCTGAATAAAATATTTATTGGAAGGATGTTATATGTGCATATACATGCGAAGTCAACTTGCAGTTGGTGTTCAGTTTATTGTGACGTGAAAGCTGATATAATAGCAAATCTCACAATTAGGAAGCGGGTCGTTCACCCGAGGGCAGTTGCTTTCAATTCGTTTCTATATCATATAAGTTTCCATTTCTTTATTTAAGAAAAAAACAACACTTTTAGTACCATTCCATTTCCTGTCTTAACCACCGATTGTGTAAGAGAACGAATTTTATTTCTTTCAGAAAATTCTTTAAACTTCTGTGCATGTGATTTGATGAAGTTTTATTTGGATACTATAAACTTTATCATGTGGTCCAGACTTGACGCCTTGCCACAAAGACTTTCTTGGTGAATAAAACAATACTTCTAAGGAAGCTTTTAGTTCCACTGGATTTACGACATTTCTATTGTCTCTTGTTGCCATTCCGATATGGCACCCAAACCTACCTATGACACCATCAGTAGTCACTATTACGAATTTTTCTAAAAAAAAAGAACGAGACCTTCTAGTACGCTGCAACTTTTTTGAGCACATGCATGTCAGCTATGGCCGCTAGCTCTTCAGTTATTTCAAACTCTACTAAGTCATTAGTTTTCCTGACTGATTCAGGCAACCCGTTCCATGCTCTCATCAAGTCTACAATTTCTTGACTTTTCAGTATTTTCTTCGTGACGTGAGCAAAGGTTGCCCTCATATCTCTTCTCGTACTTTTGTATGTATTATGCATTGTGTTTAACCTAAATTTTAGTGGGTATTTTTTTTTCTTTAATCCTAAGTGCAACATTTTTCAAAGGGTCGGATATTTCAACGTCACAGCGATCAGTAGGCTGGGCTTCACTGTCCCGTACATCGACATGCATAAGTGTTCTTTTGAACTTTGTGAGCATGCAGTGTGAAACGTAGCACCATTTGATTTCACGTATTATCAACATAGGGCAAAAGTACTTTCCTACGTAGATATGAGTTACTAGTTTAAAAAAAAAAAAAAACAACGACGTGTGTGTGTGAAAGACAGACTACGTGTTGATGAAAAGTTCTGATGGGGGGGGGGGGGAGATGCTTGTGTAGACACAATGCCTACCCTAGAGAATCTTGAGACTTGTAAAACCATCTGCCACCCACTTAGTACAGTGTTCGGTTATGATAAATTGAAGTGGTTTTTTTTTTTTTTTGTAAAAATAGAAATTGTGCACTCTAGTTTGGGACGCTAGAAATGGTGACGTGAGCGCATAGACTGATGACGTTGCTAAATAGGAGCATACAAAAGAAAGGGAAGTTCTTTGCCACTAAGCAGCATTGGAAATTGCCTGCTAGAGTAATGAGTAGCCTTTAGATTAATACACAAAATGCGACCATCCCTTATTGAGTTATTGTAAATAAGCACAATTGGAATTCTTCCACCAGTTTCATAAAATATATATATATTTAGTATATCTTTATTTATCTTGAATGTGTTTGAACTCTCAATTAAATAAAGTGAATAGTTAGCAAGAAATCGAAGTTAGTAGCCTTGTTTACATCAAGTCAAGTAAAGAACAGCAAACAGATGAACGCATTTTTCGTGATTCTTGAACTGTTATATTGACTTCAGAAATACTCGCCGCCGAGGTAGAATAGAGTGGGGAATGGAAAACGGTGAGAGATTTGATACAGCTAACATCCACAACATCACTCCCACTGCATTTTTATAAAGCTTAGGCCTACATCAACTCTGTCTGTCTGATACAAATTTGAACACGTTATTTCTCCCACTTCCCATTCTCAAATCAATTTGAAATTATGCGCAATTATTTAATGTCGAATACAACACATGAATCAATTTAAAAAAATGAACCAAATAGGTAAATAAATAGTGGTTATTTATTTCTTTATTTTTATTTGCTATAAAAAGTGAAATCATTTATATATATATATATATGGCTGTAAGTATGGAGTTATTTCCCTAAATTATGATTTGTTTAAAAATTATTATTTTGCTTGTTCGATATTTTTTCCTTGTTAACTAGACTAAAACCTTTAATACATTTCTTGTGTCCTTCAAACTTCTAGTATTTTTTTATTCATTGCCAATGATCTTTTTTCTTCAGTTTCATTAGTATTGGGGGCGTGGTAAATTGCTTGGCTTTCGATCACAGGAGTTTGAATCCTGATAAAGATTTAGAACATTTGGAACTTTTGGAAGCCCCTGAGTCCACATAACTCTAAAGGATACCTCGTTAACTGTTGGCCATAAAGACAAACGAGCTTTATACCATCCGCCCCATAGATTGTTAAGTCTGAAATAGATAGGCCCCTATCTTTACTTTTTTGTTACCATTGATATTCAACCGTAAAACGTCAGTTCAAATTATAAAAAGGTTACTTCTGGCACTGTTACGCAAGATTTGGGAAAGAAAATGTCACACATGCATTTCCCCACACTTCCAGGCCCACCTCCAGCTTCCCATCGCATGTACCTTGACATGGAATAATGAATTATTTGTTTATACATCCTTTCTACACTTATTTCGTAACTAATTCATACGTCAGTACTATGCCCCGTTTTTTTTTCCACAATTGTATTATATTATTTATTATAATTAGCCTAGATAATCATAGGAGAGATATAGTGGGCTAAAGAACGTTACTATTCATGGGGATGTAGACGGAGCTTGGTAACTACTGGGTATTAATATTGCATTGCGAAATTTATTTTTTTATCAGGGGACACCACCCGTCAAACTGGACTATTTATGTCCCATTTATTACTTAGATTTTGACCATTTACTACAACGTTGCCTGCATGCTCAATTTTGGGGTCAATGTTGTGTTTCGTCATAATGTCACTGGTCAGTAGGCTGGACGCTGTGGTCACTAGGACTCGAACTCTGCGCTCCTGGTCTTCCATCTGTTTGCTCACGCTGTCGATGGATGTCTGATGCGTTCCGGTCGACGCCTTGCCATTTGTTGTCTGAACTAAATACGAATACAGAAAGTTCAGAATTAATGAACATGCAGAGCTTAACGATTTGTACAAAGCTCAACTCAACTCTGGTATAAATTGTGTACACTTCATTTCTCCCACTTCGCCATCTCGGATGAAGTTGAAACTTTGCACAAATTATTTCATTGTATTTGTCCCTAACAACTCGTGAATCAATCAAGAAATTGACCAATTATTTAGCCCGTAATTCATTTATTTATTTTGTTTTATAGAGAGAGATAGTACTAGCTAAGGATACTTAGGTCGTCGCCTAATAATTTGAAACTAACATTAAATAACTATAAAACCTTCAATTTTCATAAGCACTTCTCTATCTGCGGCTAGCAAGTCTGCCTTCCGTCAAGGAGGCTTGGGCCTTTGAATTCAAGTCGAACAATTTTTAAAAAAAATTGGTTTTGAAAAGCCATTACGGTAACTTTTCCCCAGATACCCCCCCCCCCCCTTTTTCCCCAACTGGTCCACACACACGAGTGTTTGGAACATAGCAAATTGAGCATGTTAACAGAATGAAATTTCTCTAAACCATTGGTAAAAATATTTCCAATCGCAACGATTTGTTATTGTTATTCTAGATCTATTATTTATTACAAATCAGTTACACGATTCAAAATAATTTATACAATTAGGCCTACACTTAATAAATAAGCTTTGTTTTGTTTTTTAAAGTATTTTTATATTTTTATAGTTTCAGTTATAGGTTTTCTCATTTCTTTCATAATTTTAATGCTGAAATACATTGGAGATGTTCATGCACAGAGGCAAATCCACTAAAACAAGCTTTTTTTGGTATAGCCGGTGTAAGGAAAACGGAAATATTGCAAACTGATGTATTTGAATAAATAAGCCTAGTCTTATCATTTCTGTGCACTTTTCAGAACTGAAAATTTCAAATCTGACTTGGGTTACAGCACAAAGTAGGCCTAATTGTAAAATTCTGTTGGTAGCAGTGATCTTTCTTGGCATTGTTTATTCCCCTAATAATACCAAAATCTCCACAAATATTTCTAGATTCAATTTATGTTCTATTACATCGGCATCACATTCTTTCATATCGCTTTCTCTTCATTTACTATCTGACGGTATTTTCAAAAGTGTGAACCGGGTTTTAAAAGAAAGAGCAAATTACTGTCATATACTTTAAGTGTGAAAATTTCCCCCCAAAAAAGGTCTGATTTCTCGTCATATTTTGGTCATTAGTGATTTATGAAAATAGTTTTGTTGGAAACAGAACTTTGAAACCGAAAGTCTTTAAGAAAAGAATGAGAATTAGAATCCCAACTAGATCACACATCTAACGGGCCGCTACTTTTTCAGTTTAAAAGTAATCATATTGTTTTTAGATCTAATAGTTCAGCAATGGCCGTGACCAAATTACATTCGATATGGCTTTAGTTTAGCTTACACAATAATCTTACCTGGCAACGCTGACTGTCCTTTGTTGGCTTGTTTCATTGACCCGTTTCCTGGTTCACACGACGACTCCTTATGTTTCTTTGAGGATGAACGCGAGTGATCAGAGTGGTCATGGGAATGCTCCAAGTGGCACCACTGGCAACTTTTAAAAAGTCGTTCCCGAATTTTGGAGGTGAAGAAAATATACATAATGAAATTGGCGAATCCTTGGGAGCTGTCTCCAGTGCCCTGGTCAGAGGTCATGAATAAAGATAATTTTAAAAATTAATTTTATTTAACCAGAGAGTTTGCTCTTTTGAAATATTTTATATCTGAATGGATTTACTGTAACATTTCTTCTTTAAAGTAAAAAAGAGAGCTCTACTTTGAAATTCAAAGAGTTAAACTCTATAGTATTTTAAAATATTCTAATCTAGTTATTTTCTGCAATTTTTACTAGTGACGCCCTCTAGAGGATTTGGGAGGCGCTACAAGCTTTTCCTGCATTCTGAGCTTCATAAATTCATTCTTCTGGCGTCTACAGTCAAAAAGTGCACGATTTATTCTAAAAAGAAGTTTTAAAAGGTTAAATTAAGAAGTGGCGGGACGGACTGATATTGAAACTGGCGATAAAGGAAAGAAAGTCTGTAATTTAGGGGTAGAAGTTAGGACAGTTCTTTGATATGTGTTTGACATCAGAAGAATACAAAGGTGTTCTATATACCGAAAAACATAGAAGGTGATTCTAAGCTATAAATAACAAAAAAAAAAATCTTTTATATCCTCCCAAACAACTATCACCTCATTGAAGACGTATTCGGAACCACTATTACCTGCATTATGGCGATCCAATCGGCAACCGAAGAATTTCCAAATTCATGGGCGAAGCTGCCGATCAGAAATCTAATTGTGCCCCAGATTCTAATGACTATAAATACAAGTGGTACAAATGTGAGCTTGGTGTTGGCTTCATCCATCTGACGATTTTTACGTGAAACTAAAGCAGAGCGTTTCTTGGCCTGTAAAATATTGGAATTTAAATAAATACTTTGCGGACTATGAACTAGAACTCCTTTCAAAACAATCGTTGGCATAAGATCAGAACAAAATAAGTAAAAATGTATGAAGTCTCAAATCTCAATGCGTTAAGGAAAACTCGGATTATCTGGCGTAGGTATAAGTCGGAATGTAAATACTGGGCGTATCATGTGGTTAAAAGTCATAAGTGTTTGTACCTGTCTAAACAGCATAACCTTGGCCGAAGTGTACAGTATGATAGTCAAAGCACATGCCCCCAGCTCCCAAGCCTTTCCTGTTACCATCATCCACATCATGGGGTAGTCAGTTTCAGGATTGATCCAACACCAACTGGCTTGGGAGAGTTTGTGGTCGTAGCCCAGAACATCCAAACCCAGTGCGGTCACTGCTATGACCACTGAGGATAGTGAAGACATTGGATTAACTCTCTCTCTCTCTCTCTCTCTCTCACACACACACACACTCTATGTATATATGTCTCTATTTCTGACTCTTCCTACTGAAAGTTTAAAAAACTACCTAACCATGTTATTACTTGAAATAGTTTATAGACAAACAGTGCATTCTGAATGTGTCAATCTATAGCAGTGATTCCCAAGGTGGTCTATATAGACCCCAAGGGTCTTCGAAGACTTCCAAGAGCTCTAAGAAAGTGAAAAAATAAATTGGGGGTCTATGAGTAGTCCACGGGGGTCTATGATAATAGATTTCATTTAAGTAGGTCGTGACTTAAAATAATTTTTACATCCCATTTATGTAATTCTTTCATACATTAACTCTTTCTCTCCGTAATTATTTTCCACATTCCTATAGAATTATTCATTTTCTTCATATGTGTTTCACTACCCTGTTATGTTTAAACTTCAATAACTTTTTTGTATGTAATCATGAACTGTTAAATAAAGTATATAATTATTGAAGAACGCTTGCTCTTTTTATATAACACAAATTAAAGTTTATAAAACCAAAAATTAATTTCATTTCATGGTGTCAATCAACGTTGGTATCGTCTGAGTGAGAGAGTTAATATATGATTTGTTCCGTGATTTTTATTTTTATTTTTTAGCTTTGTAAAATCAAATCTCTCTTGCTTGTACCACAAAGTGATTCGTATTATTTTGTTTTTCAACATAGTGTCATAAAGACTGTTTAGTTTGTCTTCTTATCTTATCTTATCTTATATATTACAGACGTTACTCTAAAAAAGAAGTTAATTTCGTCCTACGCATTTCATGTGTCAATCTAGTCATGCATGTTATTCAATGACTTAAACTTTGCCAAGTCGTTGGTTTTCCTGGCTGATTCAGGCAACCCATTCCATTCTCTAATGGCACTAGAGAAGAAGGAGCACTTGTACGAATGTGTCTATGTATTTCTGTTTAGTTGTTCAATGTATTTCTGTTCATTTCGTCTATGTATTCAGTGGCGTAGCATCCATGGCGCAAAGGGGTTCAATGAGCCCGGGTCCACGACCATTAAGGGCCCACTGCAATGGGGTTCATTGCGCTTGGGCCTTTGACTCATGACCAGTTGGGGACCACATAGGCACTTGGGGATGACACCATAGTAAAAAAATAATAATAATAATAACACTTGTGTAAAAAAACAATTTAAAAAAAAGAATTTAAAAAGCTCCCAATCTGTCTATTAACTTCAAACCGTTAACCCGTGCTTTCAATTAGACTGTTACTGTAACGGATGCATGTGTAAATCAGATGTACTTTAAGTATTTCTGAAGATACTTGATTATACTAAGAACGTGCGTACCTTGTTGAGTGTATTACAACTGAGAGTTTCTTTATTATGACATCCGCCACAAGAATGAACAGGTACCAAACAGGAACACAGACTCAATGACTAAGTTCACTCAAGATGAAAATTCAATAACGTTTAATACAGAATGGGCCAGTCTAGTCCATCACTAACAACGATGTTTACCCCTCAAGAGTCTTGCAGTAACTGATTTCTAAAAGTCTATTCTAATTTTTAACCCAAAGTCTATGTCGTCACTATAAAATGTATGTTCACTGTCGGTCTAATAAAGTGCGCAACCCAACTAACTAAACTAGCTATCTAACAGTACCAACGGCTTGGTTGTAAGGCCTGTTTTGATGTAACGCACTTGCATCATGTTTCTTTTTATGGAAGCTAGCCCTAATCATGCGTTTAAAGATTATGTTTATTTTAATGGAAGCTAGCCCTAATCATGCGTTTAAAGGTTATGTTTATTTTAATGGAAGCTAGCCCTAATCATGCGTTTAAAGATTATGTTTATTTTTATGGAAGCTAGCCCTAATCATGCGTTTAAAGATTACGTTTCTTTTTATGGAAGCTAGCCCTAATCATGCGTTTAAAGATTATGTTTATTTTTATGGAAGCTAGCCTTAATCATGCTTTTAAAGATGACAATTGTTTCCAGACTCATTCTTTTTTTCCCTTGCATGTTAATATTAAAACCATTGATAGAATTATAGGAATCGGGGGTGGGTGGGTGAGGAGGAGGAGGAAAGCGAGA
Organism: Biomphalaria pfeifferi; assembly: GCA_030265305.1. NCBI lineage: Eukaryota > Metazoa > Mollusca > Gastropoda > Planorbidae > Biomphalaria > Biomphalaria pfeifferi. The sequence goes on from JASAOG010000051.1 coordinate 2,352,628, forward strand.
GTCAAAGCACATGCCCTCCAGCTCCCAAGCCTTTCTTGTTATCATCCTTTTGGACTAAGTGTAAGTGGAGAAATATTCCAGAAGAAGTTAACAGAAGCATTGTTGGGATTAGAAGGATGCATTAATGTGGCTGATGATATCGTGATTGTGGGATGTGGGCAGTCCAAAGAAGAAGCAGAAAAAGATCACTCTGACAAACTGAAGAGATTAAGAGAGAGATGCAAAGAGAAGTGCATTAAATTAAATGAAACAAAAACAGTAGAGAAACTAGACCAGATAAGTTTCATGGGACACTGCATTAGTGTGCAAGGCATAAAGCCTGACATAAAGAAGATCAAAGCTATTCTGGAAATGAAGAAACCAGAAAATAGCCAAGAAGCAAGAAAATTATGTGGAATGGTGCAGTATTTGTCAAAACTTTTGAACAATCTAGCCGAAGTGTCTCAACCATTAAGAGAACTAACAAAGAAAGATTGCAATTTTAGATGGACTGAAAAATGTGAAGAGGCATTCAACAAGATAAAAACAATGATTACAAATACTCCAGTCCTTATATTCTACAACCCTGACAAAAAACTTGAAATACAAGTGGACAGTAGTCAACATAGACTTGGAGCTGTACTAATGCAAGAAGGACAACCATTAGAATTTGCTTCTAAAGCATTAACACCAACTGAAAAACGGTGGCCTCAGATTGAAAAAGAACTACTTGCCGTTGTTTTTGGGCTAGAAAGATTTAATCAATATACATTTGGAAGACATGTCATAATAATAAATGATCATAAGCCACTTGCAAACATCTTAAAGAAGCCTCTAAACCAGGCTCCAAGAAGATAACAAAACTTGATGTTGAGGAGCAATCGTTATGATTTCTCATTTCAGTGGGTAGAAGGAAACAGTTTACACATTGCTGACACATTATCACGACTGTGCAATCAAGAGGAGAAGCAAGATGAAGTTTTTAACATATGCCAGACACAAGTTGTGGACATACCGGATCCGTTATTAGAAAGAATAAAACAAGAAACAGACTTAGATGACACATTAAGTAAATTATCAAAGCAAATTATGAATGCATGGCCTCAAAGAAAACAAGATTTAGACAACAGGATAAAACCATATTTTGATTTTGCTGATACTTTAGGACTTAGTAATGGAGTAATTTTGAAAGGAGAAAGGGTAGTCATACCTTTTCAGTATGCGTCAAGAGATGAAGAAAAACCTGCACACAGCACACATTGCATATGATGGAATGATGAGGAGGGCCCGACAGACGATGTTCTGGCCCGGCATGGCTGATGAAATAAAGCAGATGGCAGAGACATGCACTGCTTGTCAAGAAAGAAAACCTATGAACCAGAGAGAAACACTGATACAACATGAGGAAGGAAATGTTCCATGGGAAAAAGTTGGAGCTGACCTTATGGAAGGGGATGGGAGACCTAATGACTGTGGACTATTACTCTAATTTTATCGAGTATGATTATCTTTCAACAACAACATCTCAAGATGTGATTAGAAAATTGAAAGGACAATTTGCTCGTTCTGGTGCTCCAAAAATGTTAATAACAGATGGCGGTCCACAATTTAGTTCAAATGAGTTTTTGAAATTCACAAGGCGATGGAACATCAATCACATCAATTCAGATCCTGGTTATCCGAGAACAAATGGGAAGGTGGAAGGTGCTGTAAAGATAATGAAGAATTTAATACTGAAAACTAAACACAATGGTGATGATCCATATGAAGCTTTACTGGAACTCAGAAATACACCTCGGCAATGTACCGGATTTAGCCCAGCTGAAATGTGTCTCAAAAGAAGTCCTCGGACATTGATTCCCAGCACTTCAAAGTCTTTAAATGAACATTTTGTAGCTGAGAAGAAAGAGATTTACAAACAACAAGTAAAAAGACAATATGATAAGCAAGCTCGGGATTTACCAAAACTCCATCTAGGGCAAACTATTTATTACCAAAACCCAGGTCAAACAGGATGGTATCCTCGAATGATCAGGGAACAACTATCTCCAAGATCTTATAAGATCAAGGGAGAGAATGGAGGACTATACATACGCATCAGATTTCATATTAGGCCAAGGAAAACTATTTTTAAAGACACTGACACTGATGTCTATGATGGGAATGTCTTGGATGATGATGATAATAATTAAAGGCCAGATTTCTCTGATAACTGTTCTCAGCATGCATCACAGTCTGAAGCAGTTTCTCATGTACCAGACAATAATTGTGATAGAAATAAGCCAGCAAGAATTAGCACTCGAGAAACAAATAGACCTATGTGGCATAGGGATTATGATATGTACTAAGAATTTTTATGACAATATTAATATTCATGTTGAAATATTTATTCTATATGTGACACACTCTCAATTGATTGTTATTTTTAGTTTTTATAATATTCATAAAATAAGATGAGTTATTAATGTTTGTTAATTTAATTGCAAATATTTCTGATATGTGTTTTGTTAGCTATAGAAAGGGAAGGATGTTGATGTGTGTTTTATATAGGTTGCATCAATCAGTGTTTGGGAGTAACATCCCTTATAATGGTTGTTGTCAACCAAGATGGCGTTAGATTAAACAGCTGATTTCATGTATTATAATTTATATCCAGAGTCTTGTTATTATTCGTTCATGTTAATCAACAATCCACATCATGGGGTAGTCAGTTTCAGGACTGATCCAACACCAACTGGCTTGGGAGAGTTTGTGGTCGTAACCCAGAGTCTGATTAAGAAAAGATGTGTTGATTAGAAAAAAAAAGGTAAAGGCAATGCCAATTAGGTCTATAGGACTAGGCCTGAGCTCACGAATTAAAGTTTCGACTTAGCTGCTAATTATTCAACTTTATCAAAGCTCAATCTGTTTCGTTTTTTTTTCAACATATAACAAAAAAACAAGCAAAATTGTAGTTTGAAACTTAATTCCTAGTTTTTCATAGTTCTTAAAGTTAAGACTATTATTACTTTATATTCATACAACATCAGATCAAGCTTTATTTAAAATTGCTATGAATATTGAAATTTGATAGGAAATCAAAGGTCCACAGATTCAAAGCCTATTAGACAATGCAGTTCTACCAATAATACTGGTACATTCAGATTACTCTCTTTTTTTTTATTTGTGACACACAACATTCGTCTTATTGGAAGAGGGAAGCCCACCAAGATCTTCTAGAACCAGGGCTCACGGGTACCTTACTAAGCGAATGTATGTATTTTAATTTTTTCCATGTATTTCTGTGGATTTTCACTATGTATTTCTGTTGAGTTTATCTATGTATTTCTGTTGAGTTTGACTATGTATTACATTTTAATTTTTCCATGTATTTCTGTTGAGTTTATCTATGTATTTCTGTTGAGTTTGTCTATGTATTTTAATTTTTCCATGTATTTCTGTTGAGTTTATCTATGTATTTCTGTTGAGTTTGTCTATGTATCTCAATATCTCTCTTCCTCTTTTATTTTACATTTTTTCTTTAAACTGTCTCTTTTCCACATTTCTCAATGATGCTTTCTTTTCTTTGTCTATGTTACGTCAATAAACATCAATAAATCAAAATGTAACCAGTCAAAAAATAACTGTTGTTACATGTTTTCGTGAAAATACCCAAAAATTAAAGCCTCATCCTACCGCCTGTTACATATCATTAGTCTGCAAAAATCTCATGACAAATTAAGACAAATGTTTACATTAAGAGAAATTATAAAAATAAGTTGGGGGTAAAACTTACTAGGTATAGCCCAGCAGATACTGGGCAGGACGATGCTTATACTTGCAGGAGTTTTCTTCGCTGTCGGCTGCATGCGAATCAGAATCCAGAACACAAACCAGGCAATAACCACTGTCCAGATAAAAGATGCTATGCTGGACATGATGGTCAAAGCACTGTGAAACTTGCAAAACACCATTTTGTATTCTAAACTTTCCACGTTTAGATACCTGTTGGTACATCAGACAACAAATCTAAGCTCCGAAAAAATACTTTGGCTTCATCACATCACACAACATATCTAAGCTCCGAAAAGATACTTCTGCTATCTGCTACATCAAATCACACAACAGATTTAAGCTCCGAAAAGATCAAAATTCCAAAGGGATACTTTCGCTACATGACAACACACAACAGATCCAAGCTCCAAAAATATACTTTCGCTACATCACATTAGACAAGAGATTTTAAGCCCTTAAAAGAGACTTGTGATCTATCCCATTTTATGGGGTGTGTGTTTCTAGGGTGACGGTGGAAAGAGGTTAGAGAATGGTTGTGAATGATGAAAGATAAGCTGCATTGTCGTCAGCGGTCTTAGGTATGAGAGTCAACTCCAGGTTGCCAGAGTGACAAGACGTGTTCTTGTAGCCAGCTAGTTTTTGTTCATAATACCAATTGATATTATTATTAAAGTCTACTACATTGAGTTCATCTCAAGTTTAAATTGATCTCCATTGTATGTAATACAATTATTTAGTTTTGTTCACAAAGAAGTTATTCAAATTATTTCAAATTTTATTAGTTAAGATATAATATGCCTACAGCGGTTTAGTTGTCTACCAGCAGTTGGGTGATACAAGTCATCGACCGGTATCACACAACAGATCTAGGCCTCTAAAAAGTGTTGACACATACAACAAGTGACAGAACAAAGAATATGTTTGAAAATGTTTGGACACTGTTTTGAATGCAGTGAATTATTTTAATGAAACTCTCTCTCTCTTTCTCTCTCTCTCTCTCTAATTAGAGAAAAAACTTTCGACATTGGAGAAAGAAAGACAGAAAGATGTAACAAGCTCATACTTATTATTTCTTTAATGTACAAGTTATTTGTAATTCGGCGAAGTGTTTCCTTCAAGATTAAAATACTCATGAATTCAACCCAATTGATTAAGTCATTTTAAAAATTAAACATTTTGATGGTTTTCCCACTTGCCCTTTTTAGTTCAAAGTTTATAAGGTTTTTTTTTAATGCCATTATCATTTCTTGCTCAATGCATCATGACATGGAATTTTTAGGAAAGGATTTTTTTTTCTAATTCACTTTCTCTGCCATATAGGCGATTACACTGTTAACTCTAGTAAATTGACGTTTGGTAATCGGTCTATAAATGGCGCGGGCGTCTAGTATTGACTAAAGGTATACGATATGTCAGAGAGATTCTGGAGTATTTCTTCCTACCCACTGTTTGTGTTGTTTGATTTTACTTTTTTTTTAAGTCTAAAAGTTTTTGACAAGAGAAAATATTTGTATCAATTTTACAATAACTCTGACGAGATGTTAGATTTGATAAACAGCATACAAAATTGTTTCATCTTATTTTATAAGTTTTTGTTTGTTTATTTTTCATTTCAAAGTAAAACAAAGTAATGAAACAAGAAATGTCAAGAATTAGATCATTTTAGAACTTGCAACCTATAGGACAGATAATGTTTTTATGATTAACGGTTAACGAGGATGTCATGTGGTCAGCGCAACGACCAACCGCCTTTACTTTTTAACTACTTAAGTCAGTAATCCATTAGAATTGGGTGGACACAGGGCGCACAAAAAATCCCAGGATTCGAACTCGAGACTCCATAGTTCGTAAGCAAAGCTCTTAGCCACTCAGTCACACTTACAATTATGAATTATTGATTTTGTTTACTAACCATGGATGAGCTTTACAAGAGTATGAAACGTTTCTATAAATTGATCTTCGGTTATTAATACGTTAAGGGTATGTATGTGCCAAACTGGCATATTTACCAAACGACTCCTAACAAGTTGCCCAGCGCTGTCAAGAGATCAGCCACAGTGAGATGTACCAGCATGGTCCGTCCCGACGTTCTCAGCTCTGAGTAAGACCAATGAACGAAGAGAACTATCACTGACCCAAATATGGACATCAGGGACATCAAGAAAGTCACACTCACATAAGCAATGTCCAAAGAAGTCATTTTGAGAGCAAATCTGTCTGCAGTTGCGTTGTTGCTCGAGGCGTTAGTTGCTAGTGATATGTCATGAATAAGCAGCAAAGTTTGATTCAAAGCGATATCCGACCTATTCAAGGCGCTCATTGTTACAATAGGAGTTACATTAAAGTTCGCGGTATTTAGACTTGACCAATTCATTTTTGTCTTTTAAAAAGCTTTCTTACTTTCAAATTTAAAAATATATTACAGATTTTGGCCAAAGACTCAAATGAACAAATACGAAAGACTTTGCATGCGCTGCAATCATTTACTAAATCTCGTGCAAAGTGTAAAGCTAGTTGTTCTTTTCAATTAATACCGAAGAGAATTTTAATTTGATGAATAATTGTATTACAGATATTCGTTTCGGCAGTTAGCTTTAGTTTATTTAATATTACCACAAAATAGAACTAGACAATGTTTCCAAGCAGCAAGTGTTTTCCTAAACAGCATGTGTGAATGAAAACAAAGTGAGTTATCCTTCTTATCCATTGCCGAACCAAGAAATTATGAAATTTGAATAACGTTGTGAATCTTCTTGGACTTTTCACAATCACTGATCTCAACTGAAACTGAAGACAGTTTGTTCTGATAATGAATATTGATTCCACTGTGACTGTCTTGGACACAGATCTTATCAGTGGTTTAATATCTGAATTTGTACGGACGTGCCCAAATGTAATCCCCAATATTCTTTTCGTCGACTTGTTTGTGATGGTCACATCTCTTTATCACTGTTCTAACAACCTTCAAATTAGTCCGCTACAAGACTCACCTTTCACATTGTATGTACCCAAACACAAGCTATTTTAAAACAATCAATAAAGTTTTAAGAAAAACAAAAACAAATATTTTCATATTTCACAGGTAAACATATAGAATATCCTTTTGTGACTTTCAGTCTGTTGAAAATGGCGCATGACATATGACTTATACACAACGTGATAGTGACTGAGTGATGTACAGGAACATTTTCTGCGTTGATTAGCTTAGTTCTAAATACACTTTGTTGTACATTAAAAACTATTACAATAGGAATTCGGCTGGTAAACGCATCAACAAAAATAATTAATGTTTCTTGGAAACTTTGAGCTTGCATAGAAACTAAAGACAGTCCCATTCGAAAGAATCCCAATATCACCTGATCGTGTACGTACATGTGTCTACAGCTAAGTGTCACAGGCTAGTTCTGGTTGTAGGCGTGATGACGTCTCTGTGTGTTGTACTGGTACTACTATAATATTCTTTGTTTTCTTAATTAAATACTTTCTCACACGCACTAGATTTGCTGGTGCGTGAGAACACTAACATACTGAATGCTATGACCACAACATTTAGAATTATTAATAGACTCTAGGTCAGCAGACATGGATTTTATTCACATTTCAAACATGAATAGTTCCATCTACTAATTGACAAATATCTTGTTCAACTCTTAAAGTGTTTGCTTCGAAAAATATACATTAGTATGATTACATCTACTAATCAAGTATGTAATTGAAAAAATATCAATACAATTTGAGACTTTATTCTCCTGAAATATAGTTACATAATAATAGATCATCTATTTACAATTATATTGAAATATTTTGCATAGGCATGTTTAATTGCTATGTGCTCATTCTGTTAACATACATTGACATCTCAATTAAGAGAAGGAAAAAAAATTAAAGTTTTTTTACATTCAGTTATTTATATAATATAATACAACCAACGTGTATCATCTGACACACTAAGTAAATTTATTGAGGTAGTTCCCAATAAAGTTTACATATATCTATACAAGTATATTTGTGTTCAGTATTCATTATATCACTCTAAGTTCTGTCACCATTATACAAGGTTACAGTGACATTGTCTGTGATTGTTATAAATAGCACACATATGTGGTAGTTAAAGTACAATAACATATAAAATGATAGCATTCAAGTGTGTACCACTTGGAAAAAAATCAACAATATTTACATTTGTGAGTTGTTTGTCAAAAAAAAAAATTAAGGTCAACAGTTCAAGTGGTTCACTGTTGTTTACAATATGTTTGTTTACATTACTGTGTTTACTAATCATATAAATTATTAGCACATCTAGTCATTATGAAATTCTATGTTATTGTCAAATTGTGATAAGTAAATATGTAATGTACAATTAATTAAAAAAATGACAATACAATAGCATCAATGAAAGAAAAAAAATGTCATCATGACCCAATAAAATGGTACTAGTAAGTGTAAAAAATATGTCATGACCTAGTTACATGATAACAAGAAAAAATGTTAGTTTGACCTGATTGAAAAATGTCAAGTTGTTTCTAATTACATTGTGAAATTAAACATTTTCATAGCTTACAGTAATATATCTTCCTCTAAATAACTTGTTATTAAATGCTTTAATAATTCTATAACAATCTTCTACTGTGTCTAAGTGTACAAATGCAATCTTATTTGATCTATCTTGAGTTCTTATATCTACCCATTTAACATGTGCTACATTGCTAAATTCTCTCATGATAGTTTGCCATCTAGTGTATCCTGATAAATTTTCTACTCTAATAATGTTGTCAGCATTAGTTAAGAGGTTTGTAGTGGGACTTGTATCTTGTGCAACAGATAGTTCACAAATTTCTTTGCTGCCCATTCCATAATTTCTTCTTGACTTATATCATTGACACCATTGACATGACCAATTATCTTGGGCTGGTGCATCTAAAATAACATCATCTACTTCTCCAGTTATCCATGGGGTATCTAAGTGTACTTTGGCTGTATCACAAATATCCAATTTCTTTTGATTGGCATATATAAGTTTGATCTTTTCTGGCAATTTTTTATTTGGTTTTACTAGTTTTGAATTTATTAATATGGCACTGCTTCCTGTATCTCTGAGGGCTTCTACTTTAATTCCATTTGCGTATGAGGGGTATAGGTTTAACTTTGGCTTATTGTACTGCATGTAGGCTGTTAATTCCTCTCTATTGCCATGACTATTACTATAGTTATTATTTGGACTGTGATTGCCTCTATCATTTCTATTTCTGTTTTGATGGTTATTAGACTGATGGTTATATGTGTCTCTCCTTGATTGTCTATTAGTATTATAGTTATTGTATTGGAAGTTGTTATTCCTAAGGCTCCTTCTTTCTCTGGGGCTTGCACTCTGGTTTGATCTGTAGTTTCTATATTGATTGTTATAGTTACTAGGATTGTTGTAATTATTTTGATTGTAGTTGCTAGGTTTCTGGTAATTAGTGTAACTTCTATATCTGAAGTTGCTAGTATTAGTTTGTCTGCATTGGCTTTTAACATGGCCCTTCTTGCAACAATTAAAGCAAGTTTTTGAATTAGAAAATTTGAATTTATCATTAGTATTACTGTTAGATGTATTAACTGTTGCGGCCAATTGATGTAGCTCTCTTTTATCCATAGTATGACCAGGATGGCTATCCTTAAAAAGGTTTAGATTAGTAATGAGATCAGTTTCGGTTTTTATTTTATTTTCTTTAAGAAAAGTGAACACTAGGTCTGTTACATTAGACAGTACATTATCAATTAGGATCATGTCTAAAATTTGAATTGGATCTTTTATGTCACATTTAGCTAGTTCTAACCACTTCAGCATATTTGCCTTCATGTCAAAGATAATCCTATTGAAGTCTCCATCCTTGTTTAGTTTAATTTTTTTTTTAAGTTTTCTGTAATAGTCTTCGCTTTTCCCAAAATGTTCCAAAAGTCTAGTTTTAACAGCTATGTAGTCTTTTTTTTTTGTTTAGGTGTTAGTGTGCTTATTATGTTTAGGGGTTCTCCTGATAAATTTGCTAGCAGATGTTTTGCCATATCCTCATTGTTTAAATTGTAAGTGGATGAAATATGTTCAAACTGGACTAGGTAATTTTCTAATGTTTCCTCCTTAGTGTTAAATTTATGAAATTTGGAAATAAATGGTTTGTTACTAGTTTGCTGGGTAATAATGTTGGGATCGATTTTAGCTGCTTCCAATTTGGCTAACTCTACTTTATCCTGACTTTCTTTTTGTTTTGCCTCTAATTCTTTTTGTCTCTAGTTCTTTCTGATGAGCTCTATCCGCAGCTCTTTCTTCCCTATCTTTATCCTCTTTTTCTTTCTTTTCTTCCCTATCTCTAATTTGTTTCTTTTCTTCCCTTTCCTCCCTTTTCTTTTCAGCCTTTTCTAATTCTTTTTTGATAAATTACTTTTTCTCCTCCCCTTCTAGTTCCATCACCTTCACAAGTTCTAGAATTTTATCATATGATGCCATGGTTACTATTAATGTATCAATTTATGTTTAATGAGTAGTTAAAGAAGTAAATCAATCAAAGTATATGGTTGCAAAAAAAAAAAAGAGATATGTTACAAATGTTACACTGGAAGAATGTGTGTGAATAATTTTGTAATATATTTTTACAAAATAAATATAAGTTCAATGAACTTTCTTAATAGTCATATATTCAAATAATTGTATATGTATCAAATCAATATTATTCACAAATGCAATAGCTCAAGTATGTTTCAATGTAGCATTATTTTGAGCTCAAATATTTCTCAATGTTAAGTGTGTATGGCTATGCCAGTTATAATTTTAAAAAATTAAATTAATAAGAAGTAAAAAATTATATTGTTATGACCCTATTGGCGGCGCAAAAGGGTTAACTATAGGCTCAGCTGACACACACGAGAATCACTCAGGTCAGCGGGGCCATGGACAAGGGACAGTACTACGATTACATGATTACACGCAAATATGACCAATGTTATGGTCATGTGATCGAAAGCCTGCGTGTACGAGTGACACAGTGTGTAGGAAAGAGACAGTTCAAGACCGGAGAGCGTCGAGACCAGGACTGTTAGTCGCCATGAAATCGGTCCTGGTTGAGTCCTCATGTGTTGATGTACAAGTCCAGAAAGAGAGACAGTAGAGTTTTGTACGGTGATGTACAGAGTGACATTTTAGTTGTTGATGTGTTTGACGCCAATTGTCTAGTATTGGCTGTTATCTACTTATTCACTCATTATTAAAGTACCAGATTATTTGGAGCCTTGTTGTCAAGTTCTTGATCTGTTGATGTATTGTGTTGTGTTTAGCAGTGTTTACAGAAGGCCTGAAAAGGAGAGAGAATCGTAACAATATGTACAATGTATATAAAAAAAAACAACACAGAAACAATATGAATGACGACACAGTCTGCTATAAAAAAAAATCAATAAAAAGAAGACATGGGACAGGAGAGTTACAGATATAGAGATACAAGACTTTAGACCAACAACAATATAAATACAAACAGAATACTCTGACAAAGTACACAATCAAGACTAAAACAACTAATAAATAATTCCTGATATGATCAAGTACCTCCCTACCGACAAGGATGACTGGCCACCATTTGTCACAGCCTAGTTCTGGTTGTAGGCGTAATGACGCGAATGTCTCTGTTTGTTGTACTACTATAATATTCTTTGTTTTCTTAATTAAATACTTCTCACACGCACTAGATTTGCTGGTGCGTGAGAACACTAACATACTGAATGCTATGACCACAACATTTAGAATTATTAATAGACTCTAGGTCAGCAGACATGGATTTTATTCACATAAAATATAATACATAAAAGATATTGGCAAGTCCAGCCATCACAAAACATAGTACATTAGAATCCAATGGAATACTTTAGATATCACACATGCTCCAAAAATCAACCTTAATATCTATACATTACTACACTGGACAAGATATCCATAATATTCCTCTCTCTACTAGAGCCCAAGATCAACTGAGATGTCCACCTCGTGGTCAGCTTCCGACCAAACAAAATCTCGTGCTAACTGCACGGAATAGTTCAGTGACTACTAGTCACCAGATATTACAGGGGTTCTAAAACTTTATATGACACTAAGTACAACAGATGACAATAGACAACCTAATGATCGTCAAGTTTGAACAATGTCTGAACGAAGTTAACCTTAATTGTTGTGAAAACTTATTGTTTCGTCTTATGTGTTTTTGGCAATGTAATTTTCTACTGAAAAAAAATGGTCAAAGAAATCTGAGCTGAAGATGCAGACAAAAATGATCATCCTGTATGAGGTTTGAGCTTGGACGTAATCACCGTCAGTTCCCATCGCTTGTTCCTTGGGGATGAGGTTTGAACTTGTGCCATTGTGGCGAGCTCAAGTGTGAATGATGGCTTGGTCTTTGTCAAAGTTGAAATGATAGAAACTCTCACAGTGTGCTCTACCATCAAGTATTTAAAGACATGAACTCCCATTGCATGTGAGAGATAGTTCTAAAAATTTTTAAGCAAATAATAATAATAATAGATAATAATAATATAAGAAGGTGAGGGAGATTTATAAGACAGAACACCTGCACAGTTTCAGCTCATTGGAACAAATGAAAGTTATCTATTCTTAGAAACATAGAGAAAGAGATACAGACAGACAGAGATCTTATCTAATACAGATGTGAGCTTGCGCTCCCAGAGCTATTTTTATATGTAATTTTAGCTATTTTTATATGTAATTTTATTTTTCTTCTTGTATAGGTTAGAGCTATTTTTATGCATTCTATTTTTTATAGGCTAGCGCCAGAATTAATATTTGTACTTCCGCTTTTTGTTATATGGGTTATGGCGGGTAGTATAAATAGTTAAATCCATGCTACATCATGTACAGTTGACCAGTGTACGGTCAGTACAGCATCTGTCTGTGTGACGAGAGGTTTTGATGATTTTAAATCTTAAATTATGCTAGATATATCTTAATTTAGTTTTTTGGAGTATTTTTTTAAAGAGTTGACAGTTGTTCCCAACAGCTTAGCCTGATATGAATATGTTGTTCGTGTTCTAGATCTAATAGAATATATGATTTTGTATTTATAGTTTTGCCTTTATGTATTGCAGGCTATTATTACATTACTGCTGAATATAGATCTAGCTGCTGAATATAACTGCTGTTTTAACTGCTGAAATACATGCTGCTGTATCTAATACTGCTGCTATTACTCTGCTGAATATAACTGCTATTGTCAATGGTTATTGCTTTTGTAGATCTAGACTAGTGTTATTTTGTTTCTGTAGTGTTGCCTTGGTCGGCTTAGTGGCTTAGGCTTATTAATTTATTTTTTTGTATTTGTAAATAAAGTTTCATTTTTAATATTTCATTTCAAGTAAAGTTTCGGTTGTGCTTTTATTTAGTTTAGGTTAGTATGTCTGGTTACTTATGTGTCTCTAGACCCTTGGTCGTAGACTGAGGTGTCACAGATGAAACCCACCCAGTAGCGCTAATATCTGCCTACTGTTAAAAAAATGTAATGTTGAGCAGAGAAAAAGGTCTGTCGCTCAGCGCCTCCTGACCTGCGCATACAGACTTAAATTCTGCCTAGTCATTGGTTTTCCTTGCTGGCTCAGACAACCCATTCCATGCTCTAAAAACACTAGTGTAGAAGATGCATTTGTACAAATTTGTGTATGATCCAGTTTTATTATTTATATCCCTGTGCTTCCACTGCCGCCCGAACCCACATCTTTCAGATCAGAAAGTCTAGCCGCGCTAGCGCTTAACCATTCTTGCTTACATTTTAAATAACGCATAAACTGAAAATTCTTGTGAGCAGGTCAGGGTGGCGCTACTGAGTGAGGCCTTTTTGTTATCTGCTGCTCAACATTTATTCATTAATAACAGTAGGCAGGTGGTAGCTCTACTGGGTGGGCCCAATCTGTGCACCTCGGTCTGCCACCAAGGGGCTAGAGTCGCCTAAGCAACCAGGCAGCACAATCAAACTAAACTAAACTAAACTAAAAGGAAACAAACTAAAATTATAAAACAAACTTATATATACTTTATTTACATGAAACCAAAGCAACAGTAATAAAACCAAATATACACACTACTAAATGATTAATCAACCCTACTTAACTGAACTTAACAACTCCACTAACCAAAACCCTCTGCATCTATGTTGCTAAATCTACAACTACAAGCACTAACAAACTAACTATTACTAACTAAACCAACCATCAAATAACCTAAATTACCCCAACACTAAACAGTAAGCTACTAGCAGCAGTAAAGCAGAACTACAGCAGAAGGAATTATAGCCTGCAATTACAAATATAAACAAACATAAAAAATATATAAAATAATCATTCTAATATTAATGGAAATACCTTCAGAAACTAAAGGTAATAAAACATTGTATAGAAAAGCAACAAGGAGATCATTAGGGATGGGGGGTGGAGGGTGACGCTATCCAGATTAGAGGACCTTCCGGTTCCATCATAGACAATAGCTGAGTAAATAAGCCGGTGATGCACGGCACAAATCCGTTTACATCAAAACAATCTAACAACAATCAATCCTAATTAAAATATATCAAGTAAAAATAAAACAATTTCTCAACTTACAGGCAGTCCACACAGAGAACGTCCACACAGGAACAACACTAAAAATAACTTTCTAACTCACTGCTTGGTAGACCCCTCAGCCGGCGCCGCGCGCCGAATTCGCCGCCAAATTTTTGTCCGCCTAAAATCCGCCAAAAAAATGTGGCGGACCGTATTAGCCGCCATATTTTGTCCGCCAAAAATTCGCCGAAAATGAATGATGCGCCGTAAAGTTTTTTTCTTTTTCAATTTTTTCTTGGCATTCCGTTTTAAATTCGATTGCATTTTTAAATAAAGGTCGCCGGAAGTTTGATAAAGAGTTCTTGTCTAATGTCAAATTACAATTCTAATTTTATTAAACCCCAGTTAAAATACAATTTAAAAAAATAATTCAATTAATTTAAGTTACCGTTTTTTGTTGTTGTCAATAACACGATTTATTATCAATAATCTGTTTTATAAAATAAATGGCTCAGCGATCTTCTACTTCTACTAGTAAAAAGGTAAGCCAGTGTATAAAATAAATGGTCTTATGCCTAATTAAGCCTAAATTAACTGTTGCAGTGAACTATACTAGCTAAATCTATAAATAATGATTTGTATGTCATATCATTTCTATGTAACTATTCTACATGATGATTTTAGGTGAACTCAAATGTGAGTAGATGTCATCTAAACCGAGAAACCAAATTACATGTAAAATCTAAACCGCCTAACCAACATGGAAATTCCAAGGCCCAATGCTGGAGAAATTTTGGGGGCCTGTTCTCTGCTGATGGGAGAAATGTTGACGAAGATAGGGTCTATTGTCCGCTGTGCCTGACTACTCAGCAGTCACTAGGTGACAAGGGTCACATTTCAAAAGTTACGAATTTTGCTGCAACAACTTCAAGTGGCAATATGAATCTTCATTTGAGTGTCAAGCATGATGTAGCAGTACAAAGTAAAGAAAAATCAAACAAAATTATGGGATATTTGAGTAAGTATGGAAAAGGCGCCAGTCAATGTCAGGCAACATCAAGCCATGAAGTGACAAGAGATATTGTCCTATGGTTTTGTAGAGACTTACTCGCCTTTGAAAATGTAGCTAAAGAAGGTTTTGTTGAGTTTTTCAAAATTAATTGCCCATCTCTCAACATACCTGCACCTGTAACACTTGCTGGAATAGCCCTAGATGACGTTTATCAAGCTATCAGGTCAGCTGTCAAAACTAAAATGACTAAAGTCAATTCACTTTGTTTGCTCTTTGATGGATGGACTGATCGATATCGGGCTATCAATTACCTTGGCATCCGGGCTTCCTTTTTAGACCGCGATTGGACATATAAAATTGTCACACTTGGCTGTCATGCTTTGCCTACTCATGCTGCACACGACCTTGCTGACCATATCAGCTCTGTTCTGAAAAGCTTTGGTGTTGATCCCAAAAAGCTTTTCATAACTAGCTGCCATGATGGTGCTTCAAATATGATGAAGACTTCAAAACTTTTAAAGGTTGATTCCTATTATCACTGTACAGCACATGCATTGCACCTTTTGCTTACTACTGATAGCATTAATAGAAATGAAGATGTACTGCATATACTACCAAGTGCCGCAACATCATAAATGCACTTTATTTCAAAACTGCAATTATGGAAGATGAGACAGCGTTTACAGAGGATAAAGAAATTATTAAAACCCTGAAAGAAGGCATGTCATCATTGTGTGAATTGCTTCATGTGGATGATCAATTCAGTGTATCAATAGTGGATACCTCGGAAAGCAGCATTGATTCCACTGATGTTAACAGTATGCATACACACAATCATAAGTCATTGAAGGGATCATGTGCAACACGTTGGAATTCAACACTGATGATGATTCAGTCAATACTTAATTTGAAAAGGGAGTTCCAAAATACTCTCAAGCGTATTGGGCGTGTTGACCTATGCCTCCATGAAGATGAAATTGATTTTTTAGGTGAACTTGTTACCTTTTTAAAACCCTTAAAAATCTAACTGATCTCTTTAGCTGCTCAATGCCAACCTTATCAGCAATTCTGATGAAAATACATATCAAAAAGATCTGCACAGCGTAAGTGTTGATGATGACAAGATGCAAATGATCAAGCAGTCAGTACTCAACAGACTTGACCATCGATTTCCTGTCAATGATAACATCAAGCTGCATCAGCTGCTTGATCCAGATTTAAAATCATTGATTCCACGGCCAGTAGCAACCACACTTCTGGAGAAAGCCATAGAGTCAGCTATAGAGTCACTCGTGGATTCATCGTGTCTGAAGCTGATGTATCACATTCACAACTAATCAGTGAAGATGTTTCCGAAGAAAGCAGATGTAAGAGGTTGCGAATGGAGCTGATGAATGAATTGAAAATTGAACAGTCACCCAACTATTGTACCAATAAGGTATTTTATATTATTTTATTTGTATTTTTTTAATTCAAGCAGTAGTTTTAATATTAGGCTATTTAAGTACCTTTAGTGACATTGTAGTATAGGTTTTTATTCCAATAATTGTTTACTGTTATCTATTAACTGAACATGATAAATATTACATTTACTGTGTACTGTAATGAAATGTTTTATAACCAAACATTTAGTAAAATTGTATTTTGATTTTTTGAACTTTTTTTTTCAGGTAGCAGTGGAAATAGCAAACTATTTGACGGCACCTATTGTTCAGTTTCATGATGTTCTCGATTTCAGGCGTAGCAGTGCTGCATCATCCTTGTATCTATATCTTACTCAACTGGCTCGACTTCAGCTATCATCATCAGCATCATCTGTTCCAGTTGAGTGCATGTTTTCGGTTACCGGTTTGATACTAAACAGCAAACGATGAAGTCTAACAGCTGATAAGCTACATCGTGTTGGTTTCATCCATGACAATGACAAACTGATCTATTGAGTGGTTAACTTAAAAAATGGACTGCATTTTCATGCACTCTAAATAATGTAAATTATGACAGAATATAAAAGTGTTTTTTTTAAAATATATTTGAAATAAAGTTTTTTCTGAAGTCTTTTATTCATGAAGTTTTATTACTTTATTATTGGCAAGGCATAAGCCGAGCTAGCCGAATATTTTTCTAATCAGCCGGAAATCAGCCACAAATGCCAATTCACGGAGAAATCCGGCTAATCCAAATATCAGCCGAAAAATTATGTCAGCCAGCCGAAATCTTGAAAAAAATTCAGCTGGCAGGTCTGCTGCTTGGTCACACAGACCAGCTAATCAAGCACTGACCAGCGGTCAACACCGAAAAAGGGACAAGACACGGCAGCATTTGTCTATTTATAGAGCCAGGTCATGACTCGTCTACACTAACTTTAAAGTTAAAGAGCTGGCGGGAGACAGACATGCCGGAGTAATTCCAGCTACCGTCGCCTCAGCGTGGCACTCCGGTGGAAACGTCTGCCAGGGGAGACAGATAGGCTAAGAATGGTAGCGCACATAGCTCTCAGTGGGCTACCCTTGTATGGTCGAGAGACTGTACCTGCACGTGGTAGGGATGTAACAAAGGCTCGCTAACCCGTCCAAACACCCATTGATTCGTTCCCCAACGGGGGCCATACGCGCTGTGATGGACCCCCGCACAGGCTCGATGGGACATTATAGGCATACGAAAGGCCCCCACGCGGCTCGGCCTCCGGCCTCGCACGGGAGGGGGAATCCGTGCTTGGCTCAAGGGGGTCGTGTCCTGCGACATACCGGACGAGATTACATGATCGTTGCGGATAAGGTGGGATTTCGGACAGAGGGATTGGTGAAGAGCCGATGCCTCATCCTGGCCATGGATAAAAGCCTTTCCTTGGTCAAGAGGTCCATAAAAGGGAACCACAGTTCTCGGACCTTCAGGACATCTGAATCAGGAGACAGACATGCACTCAGCACTAGCCTAGATTGTTTACAAAAATTAAAATACAGATATAAATAGATAAAAAATTAGATCTAGGAGAGCCAGCTCACATTCTTAAAAATCGTTTATTTTTAAATTATTTTTTTTTGGAAGGGGGTGGGGGATAAACATCTTCGGGCGAGATTAAAGCGCCTTGCACGTGATTAAACCTCCTTGAGTCTGATAAAAGTAAATTTAGAACAAACTGGATAATTATAATGCCACGTTTGTAGCGGAATAAGCGCCTAGCTTTGAAGAGATTAGGCGTACACTGATACTGGGAAACGAAAGTTGAACAGAAAACCTAGCAACGAAACTAGATTTGATGGAATGCATTGGGTTTTATCCTAGACTATATATACAGTCTATGGGTTTTATTTCTGTTTTTTTTTCCTTACTTGAAAAAAAAATCATATAGGTAGATATATTTTTGCATGAGAATAAATTAAATTATAATAGATTCATGGGACTATTTTTTTAAAGGAGAGTTTTATTTTTCCTTTTAAAACTTTTTTGTAAATGCCAAATTCTCTTGTAGGCCTACTACCGCATTTAGATTTAGGCCAACTCTCTTCTGCCTAGGCTGTATGCGTTGGATAAAGCTCTTGTGGGTTACGACTAAGTGAACTCGAGGACTTCAGTAGAGGTATTACCTTCATCAGGCAAACAAGTCAATAAGCTTGGAGACCATAACCCACCTTCTCACAACAATCATTGTTCCATCAGTCACCTAGACTTTGCGAGACTTCGAAGTCATTCATAAAGATCGACAAGAGGCAAAACGTTGCCATGAGTAGAATCATGGGAATAGCGAGACCGAGATCATGTCACAAATAAAGAAATCTTTTCCCCTAAGTGAAGTGACTAACAAACATCGCGTGAGATTCGCGGGACGGCAAGAAGAGACACGTTTACCACACGACTGGTATATATATATATATATAAGATCTAGACTAGATGGTACGAATAATCTGTTTAACCATCACAAGTAAAGATCATGGTTCTATTATTTGATATATGATACAGACCAACATGATATATGATACAGGCCTACATGATATAGGCCCCTATGATACAGGTTATTATGAAAGTTATATTCTGTATCGGTTGTCGTTCTTATGTTTACATGTGCTTGTAACTCGTCCGTGAGAATGTGTTCACGAAATGTGTGTTGTGTAGTCATTCAGTGTATTAAAGCCATACTATACAGACATGGTCTTCGACTCTCTTATCTTTATGTTCATAACAATTTCATACACTGAATCCAAAACTGTGAAGTTGTCAGAATTTCGAAATGGATAGGATATTTCGCCCAGAGAAGTTTGACATCGAGCCCACAGCACCTCAAGCAGCAGAGCATTGGCAGCACTGGTATGAAACGTTTAAAAATTTTATATCGGTAGTATCAGTAGACAATCTTGATAAAGAAGAAACTACTGATAAACTATATCTCTCCTGCTGTATATCAAATGATACTTGATAAAGAGACATTTGATGAAGCTATCCAGACTCTAAATGGCATCTACATTCAACCAAAGAATGAGGATTTTGCTAGGCACAGGTTAGCTACTTGCAAACAAGAGCAAGGTCAAACGATAGACGCCTAGATGCAGAAATTAAGAATTCTATCCAAATATTGCAACTTCAAAGCGGTGACTGCTGAACAACACCGAGAAGAGGCTATTAGAGATTCCTTTATCAATGGACTAGTGTCCAACAGCATTCAAAAACGTCTACTTGAAAAGACTGTTTTGAGTTTAAAGGAGGAGGAGGAGGCTCGCTTACTAGAACATGCTTATCAGCACTCATTACAGTATGAATAATCACAGCCGGAAACTAATTGCGCGGCAACTACTCTCACCAATTCTTCGGCCTCACCAAATGTAACGATTCCTCAAAGTGCAAGCAATTCACACACACATGAAATAAATGCATTAGCTAGCAAGTGTTATTTTTGCGGCAGGGTTAAGCATCCCCGCTCTCAATGCCCTGCAAGGGAAGCGACATGCAATTAGTGCTCCAAAAAGGGCCACTTTCAAAGAGTTTGCAAATCTAGATCTTCAACAGTTTCGGCTATTGCTACTGTGCAGCCTTTGAATTTAAACAAATC
This sequence comes from Biomphalaria pfeifferi, assembly GCA_030265305.1. Lineage (NCBI taxonomy): Eukaryota > Metazoa > Mollusca > Gastropoda > Planorbidae > Biomphalaria > Biomphalaria pfeifferi. The sequence goes on from JASAOG010000051.1 coordinate 2,373,000, forward strand.
TACAATAGTAATTTGCATCAACAACGTGCCATTGAAAGCCCTAGTAGACACTGGGAGCTTTGAAAGCTATATTTCGACGCACATCGCTAAGAAGCACAAATGGCAGACATATTCCTCAGGCAACAGAATCTTTATGGCTTCCACCCATCTATCTCGAATCACTCAAGGACATATCTACGCTAACATACGTCTCAAAAATGAACGATACGAGGGAGTTAGACTTTCTCTTCTAGACAAGTTATGCTCTGACGTATTTCTTGGACTTAACTTTATAAGTTTGCACCAAAACTTGTTTCTTCCTTTCGATGATCAGAAACCATCGTTATGCCTGAGTACTCTCCAGCCAGCGAAGGTAGAGGCTCCTAGCCTGTCAGCTGACAACTGGATCTGCGGAGAGCTCTCATTCAATATCTTAATTCTTACTCCTTTACTCCTATTGATAATTAATCTTAACCTATTGCCTCTCTCAAAATGTAAAATTCAAGGTGTGCGACAAGTTAAGTGATTTTCCGTATTCGCACAAATAGTTTTCATCAGTTTTTCCAGTAAGGACCATTTTGAAAATTTTAATTTTATTACTATATAAATGGTGTATTTTTATTTTTTAAAAAAAATGCTTGCATAGTTGATTTTAAAAATTAAATTTTCGCTTTCAGAAAACAAAATTGTAGCCGTTGCATTACAACTTTATAGAATCTAAAATATTATGATTTTGGATCTTCAATATGTTTCAGTTGATGAGATCTAAACGATATGGACGGACACAACTAACAGCTGCTATTTCCCTTTCGGTGGCCGCAAAAGATTTGACTAAAACTAAAACAAATGTTTTGTGGCGGAATTTAAATTAAGTGCTAAAAAAATATTTTTTTTAAATGAAGAAATTTCTTTGTTGGCCTGCCACACCGCAATTATCTCCCCTTCTGAAAACTTGTCCTTCATGACTTGTAGTTTGAAAAGAACCCAAAAAAGTCTGGGGTTTAATCAATAAGTATTGATCGCACGGTCTCTTTGCTGATAATTAAAACAAATATAAACATTGGTATAATTATTTTTGTACATAATTAATTTCGCAGGATGAAAGAGCAGCTTGACCTTGACGTTTTCTGCTCGCCTGATATGCAGAATAGAGTTTAGGCCTACTTTATTGAGAACTTACTCAAGTCTACAATAGTGTATCTATTACTTAGTACTACCACATCACGCGCTATGAAACATATATCCGTTAGAATGTCGGACTCTTTAGGGTTAATTTTGAATTACATTTGGGATAAAAATGGGAGCGGGAGAGATTTAGACCGGGTCATAATTCTATTAATGAAATCAATGAAGTCATGTCTTTATTGATTTCAAAAGAGCTCTCGACAGAATATGATGAGCTCTCTGGGCAACAGTAGGAAAGAGAAATGTAAATAAAAAAATAAAAGTAATCCAGAACTTCAACAAGCAGGCTACTAGTGCGGTGTACTTCAACAAGAATTGGGGACTGGTTTAAAACTACAGTTGGGGTGAGGAGACAAGGCTGCCTATTTTCACCAACTCTTTCAATATCTTCCTTGAAAGGATAATGAAAGATTCTCCCGGGGGGGCTTTGCAGACGACAAAGATGGTCTGGCAGGGACAGAAGAAAAATTAGATGACTTGGTGATGCGCATAGAAAAATCTTCCTCAGCATATGATATGCACATCAATGCCCCCCACCCCAAAAAAAAAAAATGACACATAGACAACAGGACTTTAAAAAGGGACATCAGTGTTGGAGGTGAAAAGCTAACAAGTGTCAGCAGTTTAAAATATATCGGAGCTATCGTCTCAGATGAAAGAACCAAACCTGAACTACTGGCCAGGATTGCACAGTCCACAGCAGCACTTACAAAACTCAAAGGTATAGCCGTCGACGCTAAAATCAGTCTGATGCGCTCCCTGGTCAAAGCAACATTCTTACATGCTTAAGAATCTTGGACGCTGACCACAGAACTGGAGAGGAGGGTCCAAGCAATAGAATTGAGATGCTACAGAAAGATCCTAGGTATCACATACAAGACCACATCACAAATCAAAGAGATAGAACCAGGATTGAAACAGCGAATGGACCCCACCATGACCTGCTAACTACTGTAAAAAAAAACTCATGGCCATATCACAAAGTATTAAATGCTCGAAAAGGCCTTCCTTCACGGTACAATACCAGGAAAAAGAAGAGGCAGACAGAGAAGCGATGGGAGATAACATAAAAGAAAGGATGGGCCTGGCATTGAAAGAGACTATCCAAGGCAAAAAGACAGAGAAGGAGAGAGACGGTCATTAGATCTTTTGTGGAACCCCAATGGTTCAAGACTAAAGGACAAGTGAGGTGAACAATTCTCTTATACACTTTCTGTCACTAATTGGACCGAGCAAGTACTTCTGTTAACTTTTTAGAATTGGACCTAACAAGTACTTCTGTTAACTTTCTAGAATTGGACCGAGCAAGTATTTCTGTTAACTTTCTAGAATTGGACCGAGCAAGTGCTTCTGTTAACTTTCTAGAATTGGACCGAGCAAGTACTTCTGTTAACTTTCTGAATTGGACCGAGCAAGTGCTTCTGTTAACTTTCTAGAATTGGACCAAGCAAGTACTTCCAATAACTTTCTAGAATTGGACCAAGCAAGTACTTCCAATAACTTTCTAGAATTGGACCAAGCAAGTACTTCCAATAACCTTCTAGAATTGGACCAAGCAAGTACTTCCAATAACTTTCTCCAACTATTTCAAAAGCTTCCGAAGAAAAATTTAATTTACATGCACACACACACACATACATGTGTCAAGAGTTGTACAAATGATTTCTAAGTTATAGTTACAGACAGATCACAGTTACTAGGTATGCAAAGTTTACTTAGATTCTTAAAAGTATATTTCATTTAACTTTGCAATAACACACAATGACTCTAAAATTACTCCATTTCTATTCTTATAACAAACAATTGACAAGAAAACATTCGAAGCATTTGATAGACAGCTACACTCACAGCACTTATAGAAATAGTTATATCACAATTTAAAAAAACAGGCATTACAAGGCTGTGTCAGTTTCTTTGCATCTTCTATGATCTAAAGCAGTAAACTAAAAATCTGCTTCTATGATCTCAAGTACTAAACAAAAAATCTTTTAAGTCTTCATTCTGACATTACAGAGAAAATATAAATAAAAAAACATTTTTTTTAAAGCATTTAAATGTTTTATTTATTACATATAAAATAATGCCAATCATGTAATATAACAATCTAATGACATAATCTTTGTATAAACATCCAGATGACATAATAAGTTAAACCAATGTAGTAACTAGTAATGTTAGAAGATAGCTGTTAAAAGAGTCTCTTTTCACACTCACACATTTTCTGTTCCTAGGAAAGACAATAAACAAAATCTGTGCACACACACATTTCCATTCATACACTTTTATAGGTTAGGAAATGCCAATTTGAACACTTCATCATAATTTTCAACAAAATGAATTTCTAGTCCATCAGTGATGAACTTGGGTAAGTCAGAGTAGTCTTTCTTGTTCTCTGCTGGCATAATCACACAGGTCACCCCGACACGTTTGGCCTGGAAGGTTCAAACAAACATCAAAAGAATTCATCACAAGGATTCTTAAAAATCAATCATCTTAATCTTGTCTTGTCTGACAAGGGAATAACATAAACAGGAGCTCTGTGTCAACTAATGATACCCCCCCAGAAAATCCTTTGAGATCCCTCAGAGAACACAAACAGGAATGTGATACTCAAACAAAAGATTTACTCTACAACCCAACTCAAAATTATCAAGAAACAATGACCATCTGATTTATTTCTCAGGTGCACATCAGGTTAAAAAGATTTTCTTGCCCGGGTGATAATTAAAAAAAAAATTATGACAAAACAAGTACAAACTAGACTTATCTTTTCATTGTTTACAAAAACTAGAAAATATTTCATTAACTTCTATCATTCTAAAGTGTGAACCTAGTTAAAATCATTACAAATGTTGCTCTTTACAGTTTTTTAAATGTTTGTTTCAATCTGGTCATAGTCATTTTTGAAATAAATTTGTAAAAAAAGATGACTATCTGACATTACTACCATGTTTGTTTCAATCTGGTTATAGTCATTATTGAAATTAATTTGTAAAAAAGATGACTATCTGACATTACTGCCATGGTGTAAATGTTTGTTTCAATCTGGTTATAGTCATTATTTAAATTAATTTGTAAAAAAAGATGACTATCTGACATTACTACCATGTTTGTTTCAATCTGGTTATAGTCATTATTGAAATTAATTTGTAAAAAAGATGACTATCTGACATTACTACCATGGTGTAAATGTTTGTTTCAATCTAGTTATAGTCATTATTGAAATTAATTTGTAAAAAAGATGACTATCTGACAGTACTACCATGGTGTGTACTTACAGCAATTGTTTTCTCTTTGATCCCACCAACTGGTAGAATCTTTCCAATGAGTGAAACCTCTCCAGTCATGGCCAGGTTTTGTCTGACTGGTTTGTTTAACATTAGGGATAACAAAGCAGTGACTATAGTACAACCTGCACTAGGGCCATCTTTAGGTGTTGCACCCTGAGAAAAAAAAACAAGTTTTAGATTGACAAAGGTGCCACTAAGACAATTAACACAAGAATTTAAAAATTCCAACTTTAAAAGGACAGCTAACAAAATGGCTACTATGTGTTCTGTTTGTCTTTTAAATGATCTGCAACTACCAGTGAACAAAATGTCATTTTTAAAAGATGTAGAGCTAAACAAAAATATTTGATTTCTCTTTGATAAAAAAAAATGGTCACATGGATGATAGTTTTGAAAGGGAAGCAATAAAAGCTGTGACACAATATTAATGATTGAAAAGAAACATGTATTAGTGCCCAACATAGTTGTGTGTGTGTTTCTCTTTTTTTTTTGTCACAAGTGCTGCCATGTTTCTCCCTCAAAAGCTACAGTCTGCGGGCTTTTTCAGTGCACAATCAAAGGTTTGGAACTCACTCCCCAGACATACAACATGCTACACTACATTCAAGAAGAACATTAAGAGCTATCTATTTAAAACTTATTTAGATTACTTCGTCATTATTGCACGTGTTTTTGTTTGTAATGTTATCACAGCGCCTTGAGCCTACATTTCGTTTGTTAACAGCGCTCTATAAATTAAATTGTTATTAATATTAATATGATTGAACTTTAGTGTTGGAATTCAACTAGAAAAAGACTAAATGGTAGGCTACCAAGTCTTAAATATCTAAACCAGTGGTTCCCAAACTTGTTCCTTAACAAAACACTTTTACATTCTAAATATTTAGCAGTACACTTAGCTTATTTTTTTTTTAGAGATTAGCGTATAGGCCTACTAGTTGATTATTACAGTAGTTTGTGAAACACCTATTCAGGCCTCACAGAACCCTAGTGTTATGCAAACACAGTTTGGGAAACACTGATTTAAACTATTAAAAAGAATCAAATTTGAGCCTTGATCAACGTATCTGATCGATACCATGTCACATGCTAATGTTTGAGCAGACAGGAAAAAACCCAACCTCACCTCAGGTACATGTAAGTGAATGTGAGCTCTCTGCATAAAGTCATTGTCAGGGAAGTTCTTGGCTGTAAAGGCTTTAGCAAATGTGTAGGCTAAGTGAGCACTTTCTTTCATGACATTACCCAGACTGCCTGTCAGTTCAAGGGATCCTACTTCTTTATTATCATCCTTCAAGGGTTTCTTGATTGCAGTTTCAATAAACAATGTCGACCCACCTAGATGGAAACAAAGACATAATTAGATATGACCAAACAGCTCTTTTATAAAGTCAAAGTAAGCTAGCTATGCATATAATGAGAACAATAAAATATAGCAACAAAATGCATTAAAATAAAACAACATTACTAGCATATCAATTTACCACATTTCATTACATGATTAATTAGAAAAAAGAAAATATACAATAAACAATATGATCTTACCCATAGCTGTCCAGGCCAAGCCAGTCACTACTCCAGGTGGTGTTAAATCATACATTCGATCATGCGTAAACAATGGCTTGCCAACATACTCATGAAGATTGTTGTTATCTACAATGATAGTGTCAACCTTTTCTTTTACCACCTTCAATGCAGCTTTCCGATAGATCTGAAATCAGATACATTTTAAAAATATAAAATATTGTTTTGTTTCAATAAGCAAAACAGTTGAACCAAAAACATCATCAAAGTAATTTTTCTTCTTTATTTAAGTAATAAAACATCAAAAGTACTTATAAGATTTCACTTTAAGATAATTTTAAGACATCCATTGGTTGATGTATTCACCTTTTCAATATGTTTCTGTAAGTTCCTAACTCCACTCTCCCTGCAGTAGGACTTGATCAATGTACTGATGGCTTCATTGGAGATGTTCATCTTACTCTGATCCACTCCTGAACTTTGAAGTGCTTGGGGAATCAAGTATTGCTGAGGACAAAGTTAATATCAACAGTCTTTTTCCTTCTAATGTGAACATGTTGGATTAATTCCACATGAGATCACAAGAAAGGGTCTAGTTATTGTAGGCATGACTAGTTAAAAAGCAGACTAAAGGTATGTGTTGCAACTGAAGTAATAATCCTACTTCTCTAATAGGTCTCAAGACTCACTGTGGCTATGTTTAGTTTTTCCTCTGCCACATATCCTGATACATCTATCATTTCCATTCTGTCTCTAAGTGGTTCAGGAATAGTGTCAACAACATTGGCCGTACAGATGAATAGAACCTGGGCAGTAAAACAACACTAACCGACATTAAATAGTTCCTTATTTATAATATTGTACTTTTAAACTCAGCCTAGAATAGGGCAATCAAAGGCAGGCTACTTCATTGCTAACAGACAAGAAGAATACCTTGCTTAAGTCAACTGTGACATCCAAGTAATGATCCAAAAAATTTTGATTCTGTTCAGGATCCAAGAGCTCTAGTAATGCTGATGACGGGTCGCCTTGGTAACCACGACCCATTTTATCTACTTCATCAATGAGAACAAGGGGATTTTCTGTCTTTGTTTTTTTCAAACATTGAATGATTTTACCAGGCATTGCACCAACATAAGTTCTCCTAGAATTGAAATAAAGAGATACTCGATATTATGAAAAAAAAAAAAAAATCATTTTAACTTTTTAAAATATGCAATTCCATTAACTGTGTAGTTAGTGTAGCTAGTCATGCGTTATGTACTCATGACTGTCAATTCGATAGTACTGGGCTCCAACCCTGCCCACTGCCATGTCCCACTGTTCTGTGGGAGGTTTGGGCTAGGAAGTAATAATATTCAATTCTGAAAAAGCATCTGTAACAAAAAACAAAACAAAATTTTCAACTGACCTATGACCTTTAATTTCTGCAACATCTGTCATTCCGCCCACACTAAATCTGAAATACTTAAAAAAAATATGTTTCTGTATAAAAAGTTTTTATTAAAAAAAAAACAAAACAGCTTCATTTTTAAAATAAAAGTACTTAAACGGATAAAAACAAGCATTTTATTTTGGATGGTCAACACTTAAGATACAAATGTAAAATAACTTACTTTTCTATTTAAAGCTCTTGCAATGGACCGAGCAATACTTGTTTTACCAACACCAGGGGGTCCATAAAAACAAAGAATTTTTCCTTGAGTGCTACCTTTGAGTTGGCTGACAGCGATGAATTCCTAGAAACAGAAAGCATTGAACTAAAACTTTTTAATGTATCAGGCCTTGTTTAAAAGGTCATTCCACAGTTACAAACGGAATGAAAAATCCCACCAAATTAAGCAAGTCAAATAAAAGTACTTACAAGAATTCTTTTTTTAACATCCTCCATGCCATAGTGATCTTCATCAAGAATTTTCTGGGCTCTGTCAAGCTCCAGTGTCTCTTCACTATATTTACCCCAGGGTAATCCTGTCAACCAGTCTAAATAATTGCGAGTCACACTAAAGAAGAAAAAAAAAGGAAATAGAGTGTTTCGTAAACGATGGTCCATCAATTTTATCTCAACACCAGAAGACATTATTGATGGACCCAATGCTTTTTTTTTTAAGCTCTAATACTTACTTGAATTCTGAAGAATGATTATCAAGGAATGATAACTTAGACAGCTCTTCATCAATCACTTCTTTTACATGTGCTGGCACAACCAAATCCTGTTTAACATATTTATCAGTTACTATTATACAGATATAATATATTTATAATTATATATATATATATATTAATATTTATGTAAAACTTTCTATCCAATATTAGGAGTAATTTGTTTAGAAAAGCTACTTAAAACGCCACATATGAAAACTGGGATGATACTTGTAGTGTAAGACCAGACAGAAAACATCAGAGAATGAAGGCCAATCAACGCAACATACACAGCATGAAACAGAGTAAGCATCTAGTACATTACCTTCAGCCTTGCTCTAAACTTTTCTTCAATGGCATCTTTGTCATCCTTCTCAAGCCCCAGTTCTTTTTTAATGATTTTTAACTGCTCTCGAAGAATGTATTCTCTGTGCTGTTTCTTCACCTTTTCTTCTACTTCTTTTCCGATGCGCTGTTGGAGTTTGCTCAGTTCAAATTCTTTTTTAAGCAATGACAAGGCTAACATCAATCGTTTAGCAATCTGTGAAATGTTGTTTGTTTAATTAAACTGATACAAAATTATTTGTAATATAATTTAAAATTAAGTATATGTAAGCATACAATAAAAAAATGCAGAAATCAATAGATTACATTTTTCTCTTCTAGCACTTCTTGAAGTTCTCTGGGCTCTCCAGCTGTCAGGGCAGCACCTAGAGAAGTCAACAGTAACAAAAGATAATTTAGTCAAAATTAATAAGCAATCGATCTAATGTTAACTTAACTAAAACAATACTGACAGTACTTCAAACATCCTCTCTAGTTTATAACAAAGCTTACCTAAATCACTAATATAAACTGGATTATCAATTACTCTCTGGCCCGCTTGAATAATCTGAGCAAGATTTTCTCTAAAAAAAAATTTTTTTTTAAGTTTTAGAAAAGAAAGAATGCCCTGTAGTAGTATTCTAAATGTATTTTAATTTTTATTTTTTTCAGCAATTATAAGTGATGTTTAAAATGTCCCTGATGTCTTTCTTCCCCACTTACCTATATAAAGGATTCATGGCAATAATATCTCTAATTGTTTTCACAACTTCAGATGTCAGTGCCTACCAGGAAAAAAAATGTGTCCACAATTATATAATGTCTATATGTGTTTATATTTCAGATTATTAAAAAAAAAACAGACTTCAGGCTTTATCTAATGCACATAATGTACAATCTGGAAAACACCTTTTCCTTTCAGACCTTGTGATCTAAAGGTCATCTGTTTCTATGGCAGAGGATTAATGTCATATTTCAGGAAGCCAGCACAACAAACGACAGCTTTACTTTCTCCAATGTCAGGTACCCATTAGAGTTGGGTGGACTCAGATGTGCCCTTAAAATCCTGAAATTAAAAATCCCCTTGGTTTGGAAGCCAAGCCCCCACTAGGCCACCATGTCCCCCACAATGTGTTAAGACCTTGTTTTATTTAGTCCACATAATGTACATTATGTTAAGTGGCAGTGAAGATAAATTGATTTCTTATTCTAATCTACTAAATTATTACTTTGACATGACCTAGATGCTATTGTTACTTTGTAATTACCTTGATTTCATCATTACTTTCAAAAGGCTCATGCATTATGTTTTCTGTTCTAACAAGCAACACATGTGATGGGGCACTTTTTGGCTCAGATGTTTTGGATGCAGGCTCTTTTCTAGACTTGAAAAGGCTTCCCAATGCATATGGAGAATGACTTTCTGTTGTTTCACTTGATGTTCCATCCTCTTTTTTGTCTGTATCAGATTCCTTCTTACCATTTCTGCGCCGGGCTTTTCGCTTTGACTTTCCTGCTTTGAACAAAAAAGTCACTGTAAGAGAACTAAACTATCCAAGTACACCAAACAGCCAATTGTCTTACTCATGGATCCCAAAACAATCCTTCAAAGCCTGAAAAACTCTGGTATTTCTTTATAAAACAACTCTTGTAAACCTCAACAACAACAGCAATGAATTCCAGCACACATTGAAATAGAAGGCAATGAAAAAGCACATATACTGGCCAAGGTGGAAAATTCCTCTCTACCCAGAAGAAATTAAGAAAATAGAAAGTAGAATAAATGAGAAATGGACAAGCTCTCATCCCATTTAAAAAAAGAATGATTCCAAGTGATCCAGACATGACCAACGCATAATTTTTACCCTCAGAATCGGACACAAGAGAATGAGATAGCATGTTTTGAAATCTAAAAGTCGGGACTAGCAAAACTTGCCCATGCAGAGCATCACCTGAGAATGCTGATCATGTCTTTCAAAGTGCATACTCTATCGAGAGGCCAGAACATGATTATGATCCTGAAACCATCCTATAGAAGAAAAATTATATATGGAGAATTAAATGATCTGGAAACCACATTTCATCTCAAGATACAGGACTACTGATGTAAATCCTCAAACAGAAAAGAATGAGAATGAAGAAGAAGTAAGAGAAATAGTTACAACAGTTTAAGATATTTTTCACTTTTAATACAAAACTTGCATGGAATTTTATTTGCAGGAAAAAAAAAATCCTACCATTTTCAAAGTAAAATTTAATATTCTTTTGAAACCAAACAGAAAAAAAAAAAAGGTTGTTTACCTTGATCTTGTAAAGCTTCTATTTCATCTTCTGATCCAAGGTCAGTTATTTTGATTCTGACAAACATAATCATAGTTGAGCAATGTTTCAATGTGATAACAATTATGTATATATAGAAGGTTATAGCAACAAAATGATAATTGGTTATCACAAGACGTTTTAAATATGAACCCCTGTACAAAATTACAGGCATAACAGCTGTTTAATTACCCTCCATGATTGTAATTTCTCAATAAATTTTTAGTTTAAAATGTGTCTATTTTTTTATTTCTTTTTTCCTTGATAATAATACATGGAAAGTTGTTTGTTTTTTTTTTGGAATAAAAATAAGTTATCTAATATTTTGCTTTTAACAATAAAATCAATGTTTGAAAAAGTATATTGAAGTTCTAGCAAATTTCAGATATAACAACAATAATAAGGCATTGTCTGCAAGTTTAAATATTAAGGAAGCATATTTTATGTGTCAATGTAGATCTACATTTTGTCATAACTAACATGACTGTGATTAATGTGATTTATTAGTTAAAATTTTTTGTGGCTCCCGAAAGGGGAAAAGACGCTATTAGTTTTGTGTAGAATGTCTGTCTGCCTGTCATGTTTAGATTTCATAAACTAGAAAAGATAGTGAAAATCCGACATCACAATATTTTAGACCATTCAAAGTTCTGATGCAACAGCTACTTTTTTGTTTTCTGAAAGCGAAAAATCTAATTTTTTAAAACACTTATGCAAGCTGTTTTTCTCCATTCTTCTCTGTAATTAGCCTTTGATGAAATTTCATTCTGATGTTCTTTCTGAAAATATTGAAACCTGCCTGGGTGGACCACTTCGGGGACCAATTTTGAGTTTGTGTCTCCACACAAACTTTGTAACCTTGTTTTAAAATGTAAGTGCTATCACTTTGTCATTGTTTTTATTTAAGGTATTTTACAATAATAAATCAGATATTGGATAGTTTCATTTTAACAAAGGTTGAAGTGGAGAAACTGGGTTTAAAAATATATTTAGATTTAAACCAAAAAAAAAAGTACTATCATTTACATACTCAGGAAAATTTTTAACACAATGAACCCTTAAAGAATTACCTTCGGTGAGCCATCACTATCATTCTCAGCCTATCCCCAAGGTCATGCATCTCAGTGATGTGTACAAAAGTACCAACACTGTAGATGTCATCAAGACGATCTACAACATCTGATTCATTTCTGAAATACAATTAAAAGTGGTTATTAAACTAACAATGTGTTAGAAGTAACTGAATAGCAGACCACAGATGTTTGATTTCTGATTGTATATGCCCTGCATGTTTGTTATTTATTGAAAGTGCTCAAGGAGCAACTTGTTACTTACGTATCATCCTTCTTTAAGAAAACACCAGCATAGGGAAGATTGAACTTTACTTTTCTTCTTAACAGTTCCATCAATTCAGGGTGAGAAACCTAGAAGAACAAAACACATAAGAAAATGAAACTGACATAAAATATAAGTAAACTGGATTTAATGTTCTGGCTTTAAGGAGCAATCAAAACTTAAGGAGTTTTGTTTAGAAATTTTTGGAGATGCATTTGTAAGTCAAATTAGTGTTTACACAAACAAAGTAAAACAACGTAAATGTTTTTTGAGTTGAGTAATAATTGTCAAAGATTTTACATGATGTCAAGGTTTAATTACATTGTTTAAGTTAAGTTTCATGAAAAGAAATGAACGCCATGATGCTAAGTAGTTGGAAGCCTATTTCGAAAGATGAGGACTTGAACCCTAATGAATTAAATTTGACCTGGTTTTAGAATTTTCTCATTATTTATAAAGAGTTGCCTACATAAAAAAGTAAAGCATCTTTGCAGACATAAATTTTAAGCCTCAGATAAAAACTTTTTAAATGTAAACTTTTCAAATTTACTTTTAGGACAGCTTAACAAAAACTAGATCCAGCACTAGATCTTAATATAACATTTTCTCAATTTAGACTTCAAGTAAAAAAAAAAGAAATTTTAATACCAAAAAGAAATTTTAAATAGAAATTTGGACAACTTGGTATTGGACCTCTTCACCAAAATGAATGGTTGTAAACATGATGACCATTGATAAAACAACGAAAAATAAGTTACTTGATATCCATGTTCGATTCAAATTAGATCGAAAAATGTATGAATAGATAGAGAAGCACGTTACACAAGGCCCCAAAGTCAAGGGTGTATGTTTACATTTGGTAAATGAGGTCCATTGATAGATTTACTTTAAAAAGCTAATCTAGTTATAAAATTATTATTATTTTATTAAAATGTTAATGTATTTAATAATTTACACTTTTAATAATAATTAGTCACCTCAATCATTTTGACAAATCTTGGAAAAACTGGATTCCTGCTGATGGCAATAACTGGCACCACTGGCAGAAACTCTGGCACAGACATTGTGGTTAATGCCCCAATTGGATTGAAGCTTCCCATTTCTTGAGATTCTTCCGTTGGTTCAGATTGCACTTCAGGTTCCTTTTTAGAATTGGTATTATCCCCATCATCATCATTTTTCTTTTGCAAATGACCAGAAGAAACAGAAATAAGCCTAACACTTGTAAAATAACCAGGGGCTACAATGTTCAAAACAGTTCTGTTCCCTTCGCTGTTTGTTGTTAGTCCTACTTGTCTTTGACTTTGAGATAATAACTTGATTTTATTGCATGCTCTAGAATGTTTGTATAAGGAATAAGGTGTTATTTCAGATATTGGGGTAGGTTTGCGTTTTACAGTATCTGAATTATTTTGGATAATGTTTAAATTTGGTAATACAGTAGATCTGTAACTGTTACTGTAACCTTTCGAAGATGAAGAAAGCGAATCTTTTGTTATCTGACGCAATACGTTAATTTTAGACTGAGATTGTTCACATGCATTTAACAAATTAGTTTGAAAGCTGTTATAATTACAGAGTGAAGCGTATTCCTTTCTGACAGATCTAAAAGAAACTTTAAAACCTTTTCCGAAATGCATTGTCCTAGCATTACGCGTCTTAAAAACATTCCAACTCGAGTTTCTCAGGAGCGCTGCCATTTTGTCTTGAATTTATATTTACAATAACTGTAGCAGAACAAACTAAATTTTTTATTCTGACATAGAAACAAATTTTTAATAAAATGGCTATTAATTATATTTAAAAGGATAATTTTAATTCATTTTGATTTTCATTAGCTTAAACAACACCAAATTAAAGATTTTGATAAATTTGTTATGTTCATAAATATGAATTTTTAAAAATGTCACGTGATACAATAACAAAATGGCCGACATTATGTTTCTCATAGTAAGGCCTTTCGTATTTGAACGGATAACAAAAATTGCCATACCATTGCATTATTTATATTTCTGACAAAGGCAATGAAGAAAAGGGCAGAACCAGGCAATGGCTCAAAATCTGACGCAGATAGAGCTAAACGTGTTTATCGGTAATTGTGTAGATCTAGAACTAAATTATTATCTATAAAAATGATAAAAATCTTTTCTATTTCTGAGTCTGAGACTCTAACTTATTTATGTAGATCTAGATTAGAGTTGACTTGAGTCAAGTAACTAACTACTAAACTCAACTGTCTAAACTAGTTTCTAGTAGACTAAAGTAGTTAGTAGAGACAGTCACACTTCATAGTAGGTAGAGTCTAACTGTTACACTCTGACTCTAAGAGTACTCTAACTTTAAGTCTAACTCTAACAGAATTTTAAATTTATCAGTTTATTTTTATTTAGAGTTAGAGTCTAGACGCCAGAGTCACAGTGTTTTTAAACTTAAAGACTCTAGTCTAGTCTAGCCTACCTAACCTAGATCTGGGCTTGAACCTGGTCTAGACACTACTCACTACTCTAGACAGTGACAGTCTAGACTATCAGTAGACTGAGTAGATGAAAGATCTAGTCAGAGTCTTAGTACAGTAGAGTAGGCTAGATGATCATGGTCATGAATGATACTATAACTAGTATGTATGTAATACACTATACATAGATAGACATAATTAGATCTAGAGTAAACCTGGGAATATCAAATCCCCCCCCCCCCCCCCCCCCCATACCATTTTATTGTAAATCACACCAAATTTTTATTTATGTGTCTTTATTTTGATGGTTATTACAGATTAAATACTGTGGCATTTTTGTGCGCAATCCATTTTTCTATTTTTTAACACATTTAGTTTTGCATTCCTGTGCAAGAACATTTTTCTACTAGGTAATAAAGTACACTGATATGAAAGTGTGTTATTTCATATTCATACACATGAATGTGGGTGCTTCCAGTACTAAGGCTAATGTATAGCCCCATGCTGCATTAGCCAAGCAAGACCTATATTATTATATTTGGATTCAGAATTGAAAGGAGAACATGTATATTACAGTTCCCTTGCTTTCCATATAACTTATTCAGATTTATAGGGCGTGTTCGATAAGGTTTAACATTTTAGAAAATGCTACAATATTGAAATAAAAATATTTTGAGTGTTCGTGTATTTTTATGCAATGTTTTCTTAAATGCTCAAAGCAAAAATAAACATAATCAGTAAGTTTTCAATACTAAAAGACCGGTACGTATTTATTTCACTTTTCCATAATATTGTATTAGTGTGATACTTTCATATAACAAAAACCATGTTAACATCTAAAGCTTTATTACGCTGAATGACGAAAATAAATCCACACATAGTAAAGATCAAGACACTGAATGTGGTCCACACAAACTCTGATGTGAATCCACCAATGTAAACAAACACTAGATAGACAATAGATAGAAACAAAGTTACGACACTAAGATACTTTGAAAAGATATATTTTGAGAAATTTGGTAGGGGTGATTTGGGTGACACATCTTGCATTGACGAATGAACAAATGAAGACAAGACCAGCACCGAGCACTGGTTGTTGGTGTCATGCGTCTGGCGATCATCTCCTTGGGACTGGTCATTACCTGTGACACCTATCCCGCCCCCTCTCTTCTGGGCACATTTCACTCCTTGTATATACCCTTTCTTCCACCCCTTCCCTGTCTAACACGTAAGACGATAATCTGTTTCTAGCACTCCACTTGACATCCCTAGGTGTGAATTTATAATCCTTAATCTTAAATTCCGAGAGCGGCCCAAAGTCTATCCCTCTCTTTCAATCTCTTCGCCCCTACGTCTTTATAAGCTCGTGTAGTTTCGACCATTCACTAATTATTTTTTCCAGCACGCTGACAGACTATAAAAACTTACACCATTTCATTTTATTACATTTTTAACTGAAAACCTGTGGCATTCTATATAAACAATGGGAAAAGTCCAGTCGAAGCGAGGAAAATTCAAATTTTGGCATGAAGGATATCTCTGTTTTTGTTAAGTTTAGTGCAGACCACTCTAAGTAAGAAGTATGGATGGCAGCCTGGTGTTGTGTAATATTAGAGATTTGACCATAATTACATAACAAACTTAAATACCAAAAATAGCAGACAAAAATATTTCTTCTTCTGTCCTTGAAAAATATGTCTTAACACAAGCACTCATGCAAAACATAAATATCCATAATTCTTTTTAAATAAATAATTTAATGAACGTGCATAATGTATTTCATGCCAAAACGGCTTGCTTTGCTAAAAGACATCAAAACACACAAGCAATTTATGAATACATATTTATTAAACATTATTTTGACAAAAAAAAATATTTTTTTTTTGTACAAATTAACACATTTTTTTTTAATTTTTTTTTTTTTTTGCAGATTAACTTACCTTTTCCCCCCAAAATAATTTATATTAAGTATGCTCTCCCCTGCCATTGCTAAATGTACTTTTAGCAATGACTTTGCCTAAATTTTGAACTATCAATGTGACATGTGTATGGCAATTAGTCTTTTCTTTTCTTTTGCACACGGTAGTTTACCTCTTGCTTGACCAGAAAATACCTGAAATGAAAGAATTAGATGATTAAATATTTATTAAATGCATATTGTCTAATATGATTAAAAGGCGTTTGATATCATAGTAAGGGGAAAAAATTTGTCTGGCGAAGTTTACATTTTGTCATACCCACCCCATTCCTCTTTGACACCAGATTTATTTTAACTACTCATGTTGAAACTTTGCAACAGATCTAATTTTATAGACCAATGGATGACATTTTTATAGATGGTTTAATTTTTTCTCAGTCTAGCCAATACGGAGCAACATCTTGTAATTTAATTAAACACAATTACTCAGTCAGCTTGTCTTTGTCCCTCTGTTTTTCTCTAGTCCTCGTTTAATGTTAGCGAAAAGGCCTTGGCTATGTTTTATCACACTCACATCTGCAATATTTTAAGTTTCAATATCACTGCCTGGTATGGCAATCTGAGCATTAAAAATAAAAATAAACTTTAGAGAATCCTAAATGCTGCTGGTAAAATCATTGCCAAAAAACAAACCCCATTTGGGCAGTTGTTTGAGACAAACATCTATAAAAAAAGCTAACAAGATCCTAGAAATAAAGAATCACCCTTTGGGTCAGGATTTTGTGATTTAACCATCGCAAAAGAGATACAAGACACTGATAGCAAAGACAAACAGACACACTCTTTTGGCAATGAAATCATTAAATAGGAACAATCTGATATAAACTTTGTCACATGATGTAAATTATGAGTGAGTCTGGTGTGAATGTACATTTTGGTTTCTTATAGTTATAATGTTTTTTGTTTGGTGTAATGCACAAATTGTAAGACAAATTTCCATACGGACAATAAAGATTATTATTATTATTATTAGACACACCTATGCAGCATTGGCCATCAACCTCTAATAATACTACTACTAATACATCTCCTTATATACCTCTTACAATCTCCTTTTCCACCTTTTTAAAACTACTTAGCTTCTTGCACATGCTTGGAATTTCCAACCATTCCTTCTCAGTTATTTTTAAAGCTGACAGAAATCCAGTCAAAAATATACCACCAAGACCTTGTGTTGCAAACATACAACCAAAGAATGAATAAATAATTATATTTAAAATGGCCTTGCGCGTTTGCTCCATGACACTATAGTTAGTTTCAAACTTAAAGCGGCAACCTATAAAGGCTGGGATTCAACTTATACCACCACATCAGTCAATTTCCATTGTTCAATAACCAACAAAATAATTAATTACCTATGTAAAGAAAATAATATTACTATTTTAGACATGGTTTAGTATCAATTGCTTTCATTGATTTGAGCATTCTTAGTACTGATAACAGATCAAGATTTAGTTAGATCTACTATCAGCTAGTTCTAGAATAATCTAACCTACAAGTCATTATTATATCTATATTTTAGTAAAAAAAAGATAAAATAATATTTATATTTTAATGTAAATTTAAGAATTCATAAAAAAAAAAGATATACACCATCTATAAAAAAGACTATGCATTTGTTTTTTTCTTCTTGCTGACAAATAGATCAAGATGCTTTCATTTTAATGTTATATTACCATATTTTAATATTCATATTGGAAATAAAAAATAAATAAATAATATGTGAAACAATGAACAATAATCTACGAATAGAAAAAAAAGTAATAAAACACTCAGAAAGACACAAAGGTAAAAGGCACATTTCTTATTCCAGGACTAATTCGCACAAGTGTTCCTAAAATCCCTCTTTGCCATTTTTGCAGAGCAACATTTAGCCCTTTCTTGATTTTGGCAGATGACCTCCATGTCTTGCAAGCATGTGTTGCAATTACGATTGTGTTAAATGTCTCAAATCCATTAGCCTGGCTTGTCCAAATAGGCCACAGCCTTTGGAAAATAGTCCCTGTGTATCCTATTCGGCATACTACGTCTTGATAGGCATCCCCATTGTTTGCTATGGTGCTGCTTAGGTATGTGAACTTATCCAACTCTTCAATCTCTGGCAGCCTTTGCCCACTGGCACAATTTTAGTTTTATCCAAGTTTAATACAGATACCAATTTTGGGTTCCTTTCTGTCTAGCCTCTCCATCATTTCTTGTATGCTCTTACAAAAAATAACAGCAGAGAACTTGTTTTCATGTTGCTGTTTGCAATTTCATGACTTGCAGATTTTCAATTTATGTTGTTATTTTTACCACCCCCTTACCCAATATTTCCCCCTACATTCTCCTCACAAAATATTGTTTGATAATTATATTTTTAAAAAATACTAAACTATTATTTAGTTAATTTAAAAAAATTTTTTTATCCTTTTCTTTCAAAATTCTAAATCTAGGGCTGCTTTGGAATCTCTCAAACGTCTTGACAGCATCAATAAGGAAAAAAAGGCCTATCGAGAGGTGTTCAGACAGGATGCAGTGGGGCTTCGAAATAAGTAATTGTAGATTTTTAAATATTTTATTTAAACTTCAATGTATATTGTTGAATGTTTTACATATCTTATGTTATGACTTAATAAAAACTTTCTTTAATCGTTATATATTTTTCAAAAAGATGTTTTAAACCAAAGCTACTGAAAATTAAAACCTGTTTAGAAATAAGCAAACCTTTTTATCTCATCCATAATACAATGGATTTTTATTAATGTTCTTTATTTTAAAATCTGAAATATCTACCTGGTAATGTTTTTCTTAGCTGGATTTGCCATTTGATGTATAGTTGAAAACTTAATATAATAAACACAGTAGGTTTTCTTTAAAAAAGAATAATCAGAATAATATGTAGACAATGTACATTCAAATTACCATTATACTCTTGCAAAGATTTAGAGTGCAGTGGATCATTAGAAACTAGACTTTTTCTAACAAAAATGATACAAATTGACAAAATGGTTGCATTTAAAAAAAAAACATTTTCTTTTATTCAAGTTCTGTTCTCTGATCCTTTAAAAATTATTTGTGACCCTTTTCATTAAATTGTCATGCATTTCTATATGACAGGTTGAAAGAAAATTGTGAGCGCTTAATGTTTTTTAATCCTATTGAATATGGACGCAAAGCTGAAGAAGTATTGTGGAGGAGAGTTTTCTATGATGTCATTCAAGTTGTCAAACATAGCAAAGATGTATGTCTGTTAAAACTGTAAAATTGAAAATAATAGACTGAAGAACATGACTAGCAGATAATTTAGTTCATTTACATTGTGAGCTCTCACTAATAACTAGTTTACAAACTTTTTATCACAGCACGTCAGGCATCATGGTTCAGTGGAAACTGCTTACCGCACACATCTAGCAGCAGCTGCTGGATATTATCAGCATCTTGTCTTCCGACTTCAGCGTGAGTTTTCACTTCGACTAGCGGGTGTGATTGACTATCATCTTATTCCTGAGCCTAGAACAGGTAACGTTGAAATATATGTACATGGATCTGTTATTGTTAACTGTGGGGTGTCTTCAAATTATCAGGTTTCAATTTACACTTCAACAAAGAAAATAACTAAATAAGATTGATATTCTGGAAAATTACTTCCCTTGTCAATTAAGTCATTAAACGTTATAGTATTTTTTAGTTTATATTTGACTAAAATAAATGGTGCAAAGAAATACTGTATTTCTCTGCAATAGCTTTTCTTATTTTCTTTTCAATTGTAAGAAATGTGTATTTTTTCTTCAAAGGATTTGGAATTTAAAAAATTATGTTTGTAACTTAGAAAATATTTATATACCAAATAATTACTATTACTGTACAACATAGTGCATATTTCTGGTATGTACATGGCTGTGAGTGGAGGTGGCAGTCTTTGTCCCTCAGTAGTACACTAGACACACCTATGCAGCATTGGCCATCAACCTCTACTAATAATACTTAATACTTTTGATCAAGTCAGCTCAAACACTTAGTATTTATCAACATATTTTTTACTCCAGGCAGGAGATCGGATACTAGCAGTGTGAAAACCATCAACCCGAGTGTGCAGGAGTGGGCCCAGAGGGCTTGCCATAGGTGTCTTATTTGTTTAGGTGATATTTGTGAGTACTCAACATTTATTCCCTTCACTTTAGCAGTGACATACCTTGAGGAGAAATGAGTCTATTTGTTTGTTTCCTTACAAAAATAATTGAAACAACAAGAAAATATTTCTGTTATTGTGTAGTTTTTTTTTTGCTTATAAAAGTAATGCATCCTAATTTCTTTTCTTCCACCTAAGCTCGTTACATCTGTGATGTTGACCCTATGTCTGTTCCAACAACAGCAGATCGTTATTATCATCAGGCTTTCATGCTTTTCCCAGAAATAGGTAATATTTAATTGATGGCCTTAGGACTGTATTTGAATAAATACTTTAACCTTAGTTTTGTTTTTTACAGATTATTGATTTCGAACACTAATTTTAAAATACTGTAGTACAAAAATTCAGTTTTTTTTTTCTAATAAGAAATTATTTTTTTATCATTAGAAATTTGTTTTTGTTTGTTGCTATAAATTGTATATAATATATTAGAGAATAAAATAGTCCATCACATCCATTCTTCTGAACTGCTTATGGTGATGCCTAGCTTTAAATCTTTATATACATTTTTTGTTGTAGGCATGCCCCATAACCAACTAGGGACACTAGCTGGCTCAAGGTATTCTGGTTGTGAGGCAGCATATCATTATGTCAGATGGTAAGAAGGGCATCGCTAGTATTACTTTTCAGAGATTTTTTAAAGTCATGTTTCTTGAATTTTTCTTTTTTATCTATTCAAAATTAGTTTAAGGTTTTGTTTTTTAAAAAAAAAACAACACTTAATGATTTATTTGGGAAAAAAAATTTTAACATTATTTTTACATGTATTTTAAAATTACTATATGACAACGAAAAGATAATTTGAACTATAGTACATGAAGTCATATTTAATTAAGGGGAAAAAAAAAGAAATTCAGAATTAAATATGTAGCTAAGCTAGTTCATTTTCAATAAAAAAATATATATATATAATTTAAATTGTATATATATTTAAATCAAACTCATTTTATGCTTTAGCTTGGCATGTGAAAAACCATTTGATGGAGCTAGAGGAAATCTTACCAGACTTTTTGAAAAAAATGCCAAAAAATTTTATGAACTCAACAAACCTCAGCCCAGAGATCTTCCACCAGATGAACAAAGGTTTTTTTTTTTTTTAGTTTGGCCATTTTTATTTTTCATGAATAAGTAGTTAAAAGATTTAGTATATTTTAGTGCCACCTTGTATTGCTGCTGTGTGTTACAGCTTTCTACTATATCTCTTTCACTAGCTGTCTAGAAACTACCTTAGTTTCTCTCCAAGTCTAGGTGTTCATGGGTTCAACTGTAATTACATCAAACACTTAACAACTCGATCAAAACACAAAAACTTTATTATACTTCATGGCACATATCACACGCTGGTCTCTCTCTTCTGTCTTAACTAACACACTTCCGGTCATTCGTCCATACGTTCTAACTGACATAGATCTGTAAAAATAGTTTTACACACATGCAGACATACATCTGTGACACTGTGGTTATTTAATTATAAAAGTATTGAAAGGTGACATGTAATTAATTTCTTTATAAAGTTTTGTTATCTTTTAAAATAAACCCTCAAAGTATTTGAAATAACATGCACTAAAACTCATTAAAAGTTTAAGTTATTGAAAATTCTAGACAATCAATAATGGTCCTTTGGCTTGTGATATTTGAATTAAATAGTGAAGTATTAATTTACATATTTTTTGTTGGTCTCCAGACATCAAGACATCAAAAGATTTTTTACTCGTTTTCTAAAACTTTTAGAAATTCTTCATAGTCAGAATAACAAGTAAGTGGAACTAGTTTAGTAGTAGTGATGAATGGCTGTTGAATTGAATGTTTTGATGGATAATGAAAACATTCTCCATACAAAAGTTGACTATATTTTTCTGTTGGAAACAAAACACTCTTTAAAATAAAACCACTAAGTATTTAGTTGCACATACATTATTAGAGGAACTTAGTTTTACTAAATTGAAACATTAAAGAGCTATCCCTTGACTTAGAAAGAAATGGAATGATTCTGATATAATCTACCCAAGAGACTTGGGCTATCTGATCTATTATTTTTAGCTTTGATGGTGAGCTAGCTATATGAGTCTTTGACAGTATTTGTGTTAAAATGAATGTACTTGAATCTATTCCATGTCCAGCATTGAGATGGTGGAAGTCCAACAACTCTGTCAACACACACTGCAAGACTTCAATCTATGCATGTTCTATGAGCCTCAGAATGGCATCAAGGAGAGGACAGGGGGGCACAACTGTGATGTGGAGGAGGAAGACAGTGAAGAGTTTGCTGATCCTGGTGACCCTTTGTCTTTTCAGTACCTAGATAACGGGATAGTGTTCAAGATAGTTTGCTGTTTGATTTGCACCATTCATTTGTTAGAAAAAAATGGTAATGAATTCATTCTGCCAAAATAAAATATTTCTTAGAATCCAAATAAAAAACAACACTTCAACTTTAGAAAACCATGCAAGGCTTACACTGGCTACACCAGTTGATTTGATCCAAATTTACATTTCAAACTATTAATAAAATGTTTAATGTATCTGTTGGTATTAAGCTACTGTTATATTACATTTTGACATACATTTATGATGGTATTTTCTTTTAGTAAAATATTTTTACCTGTTTTACAGTCTAATGTTTTTGAACAAAGTACTTCCCCTTAATCTGCTCCTTTTTGGTCACTCATGTTTCTTAATACATTCAAATGTATTATTTTAAAGATGAGCTTAGGTTACATTTATTCTTAATATTCATCAATATATCCCAATTGTTCTGTGACTTGTTTTTGTTTCCATGGGATGTAAATCTGCCCACTGAATATTTTAACTTTCATTTTCGTATTTCTTACTCGTCAAGAATACTTGAAAGCTTGTGTTTTTCTCTACCACAGGTTCCAGCAACATAACTGCAGCCACGGCTTTCCTTTTAGCACTTCTGTCTCACATCTTGAACCATGTTGTCATCAGACTTCAAGGAGGTCTTGAGGATATTGAACATCCTAACAAAATTTTCATAGCAGGATCATCACTCACAAGTAAGTTGTTTTTTTTTCCCAGAACATGTTTCTTTATAGTTCTTAAGGCATGTATGGCAGAGTTCACTTTTGTTCTCTATCCATTATTTACATTTCAACAAGGTTATTGAACAGTCAGCAGGACAATGAACTACTTAAATTTTTCCAAAAATACGGCACCTAAGTGTGGTGGCCAGTGGTGTAGCTAAGGATTTGGGAACCCAGGGGGCTTGGTCTCTTTATTCCCTTGCATTTTGACATTTGACATCATGATATGAGATAATATACTTAATATATATATATATATATATATATATATATTTATAAGTCTAATGTGTGGAAAACATGCAACAGTGTCACTGACTTATCTAACAACATGAATAGCAAGATTACATGGCAATGACATAATATTTAATCCAAAAAAATAATTCAGACGCTCATTTGGCCCTCAAGTGGGGGCCTGAGGGTTTTTTTTAATTTGGACTCCCTCTCCCCTAGCTACACCACTGGTGGTACCTGAGTGGTAAAGAACTTGTTTCTGAACTGAGTGGTCTCTGGATCAAATTTCATTGAAGACTGGGGTTTTGAATATCAGTATTTTCAGAACACCCCTGGGTCCACCCAACTCTATTGGGTACCTGGCATTAGTTGGGTAAAGTAAGTGTGGTTGGTCATTGTGCTGACCACATGACACCTTCATTAAGAGTCGGCTATAGAAACAGATGACTTTTACATCATCTGCCCTATAGGTCTTCTGAGGGTCTGAAAGGGGTACTTCACCTTTTTTTTTAAAGGCCCATAGGAGCTGTGTAATCTACATTTTCAGTTTATGTTTCCAAAAATCCTAGTATCAATACCCAGACTTTGATTTCAGAGAGATTTGAATTAACAGATCAATGCTCAACCTTTCAAGCACCCTGTCATTATCTCCCTCTTTGTTGTCCTGAAGCAACATGCATCCATTTAATGTAAATAGTTAACTGGTAGCAAAGTTTATAGAGAACTATTGTTGTATTGTGTTCATGCATCTAAAAAAATCTTGGTATTGTTACGTATCTAGGTAACAATGCCTAGATACTATTGTTTTTTTTTCTTGACCTGTAGGTTGTCTGCCCCTTTGTGTAATAAGTTTTTTTTTATTTTATTCTTCAAGAGTCAAGCCACACAGACAGTGACCGGTCCTTGACCTATGTGTGTACCTCTGGTTGAAAGGAGGGTGGTTTTTTTTTCTTTTCTTCTGTCTCTTTGAAGAGCGTTCTAGATCTGGGTGTTGATGACTTTCTGTTCTAGAAATTACCAGATATCGACGCGCGGTAGATTATATAAAGACCGCTCGCGTAACGTTGACGGACAGACATACGGAGACAGCCGTGAGACAGAATAGCGGAGACATTGCGTGACCCGTGCGTGGTATACCACTTGATCGTGTAAGTTAAGATTTTTTTTTTCAAGGCCTTGCTTGTATTTGTAATTATATTTTCAAACTCTTGTATTGTAATATTTTTACATGCCATTTTTGTAAAAGGGTTTTGGTCAACCCTTCCATTTTGTATTGAGTTATATTATGATTAAACATTAAGTTGATATTTTACCTTCCGATTTCTTGTGTCATTTTTTTTTTTGTTATTCATTGTAAGTCTTTGATTAAATTCAGACTTAAGACAAGTGACACAACTACCTTTTTCTATTGTCACGTTCCCCTAGGCAAGCCATTTAAAAGTAGAATTCAATTTGTAATACGTGACAAAAGAAGTTTGGGGGCTCGTCCGGGATATTTTTCTGAACCTATTTTCAGCTTACTTGAGTAATTTTGTAAAGGCGAAGTTGACTTTAACAAAATTTTTTTTTTGTGTCAAAGAGTCGGAAGTAAAGTATCAATAGTATTGACCAAACTCTCTTAAGGTTTTTTTGTTGTACTGATTTTGTACTGTATATTTACATTGTATACATTTTTTGCTTGTAATAGTTGTTAGTTAGTCATGGATATTCAGGTTTTTCTTGCAAATCCCTCTGTGAAAGAGCTTGATGCTTTTACTAGGAAGGAACTGGTCCTTATTTCTAAACATTTAGGGTTAAAAATAAAATCAAATGCCCTTAAACAAGAAATCAGAGATAACATTGTAATCCATTATGTAGACGAGGAAGTGTTTTCTGAAGACCTTTTAGAAACCCTTAGACCCGATGAGGGTAAATCAGATTTAGAACTTCAGATAAAATTAAAACAGATGGAAATAGAAGCCCAGTTAGCTTTAAAAGAGAAAGAAATTAAACAAAAAGAATTAGAGCTTGCAGCGGCTAGAGAGCAAGAAATTAAACAAAAAGAATTAGAGCTTGCAGCGGCTAGAGAGCAGAAAGAAATGGAAATGAAATTACAAATAGAGTTAAAAAAATTAGAGTTAGCTGCTAATGTAAGACCAGATTCTTCCCCTGCCAGTCATACTGCTGAAGCAACAAAATTTTTGAAAATAATTCCACGCTTTAATGAAGCCACAATTGACAATTATTTTCCACAATTTGAACTTGCTGTGAAAAATTTTAATGTACCTGAAACTTTGTGGCCCACTTTGCTGCAAACAGTTTTGACTGGTAGAGCTGCAGAGGTATTTTGTTCTTTGACCATTGAACAACAAAAGGATTATAATGTTGTTAAGGCCTTAATTCTTAAGGCATATGAACTTGTTCCGGAAGCTTACCGAAAGCAGTTCAGGGATTGTCGCAAATCAGATGGCCAAACCCATGTAGAATTCCTGCGGGAAAAGGAGCGACGCTTTGAGAAATGGCTCACTTCCAGGGAAATCGGCACCGACTTTGCAAAATTCAAGAACCTAATGCTGATGGAAGAGTTCAAGAGTTGTGTGCGGCTGGACGTCCGTATGCATATAGCTGATCGTGGCGAGGAAGATGTGCACAAGGCTGCAGTGTTGGCAGACGATTATATAATATCACATCAATTTGCCAAGTATACGACGGATGTCAAGCCAAAACAAGTCAAACAGCCTGAGTCCATTGCTAGCAACTCCATCAAGAACAGCAGTACAAATGACAGAAAACCTACTACAAGTAAAGCTACTTGTTCCTACTGCAAACGAGAAGGCCATAAAATTGACGATTGCTGGAAATTGAGGAAGAGAAACGAAAAAGCTCCTTCAAAAGTCAGCGCTTGCACAGTACAGTGGTCGGCGAGGTTTACTCCCTCATCATCAAGTCATATCAAGAATACCTCGACACCACCTGTTTCAAATGTATTGACTGTACAAGACTCTCCGAAAATGTCTCCACGATGTTCCAATGACTCAAACAAGAGTTTTTCAAATACATCAAGCCGATCTTCCAATGACTCAAACAAGAGTTTTTCAAATACATCAAGCCGATGTTCCAATGACTCAAACAAGAGTTTACCTAGTACATCACACCGATGTTCCAATGACTCTATCCAGAGTTCCCATAATACATCATCCCGATGTTCCCATGACTCTATCAAGAGTTCCCATAAGACATCACCCCGATGTTCCAATGACTCCATCAAGAGTTCTCCAAATACATCCAAAAGATGTTCTACTGACTCAAGAAAGAGTTTCTCCACTGCGTCTCCTAGAGATGTCAATGACTCCAGCGAGAGTTCGACCCAAGTCCAGTCTGCATCAACTAAAATTGATGTTTTATTAGAGGATTTTAAGCCTTTCATTTCGGAAGGATTCGTATCACTACCCGGTGATTCTACAAGTCTACGACCTATCACCATTTTGAGAGACACAGGTGCCTCACAATCGCTACTTTTAGAGGGTATCTTGCCCTTGTCAAAATCATCATCGACTGGGAAGAGCATACTGTTACGAGGCGTAGAGCTTGGATGTATAGATGTGCCTCTACATCTAATCGACATAAAGTCAAATCTCATTACTGGACCGGTTGTTGTAGGTGTCCGACCAACATTACCATTGGAAGGCATCTCGTTGCTGTTAGGCAATGACTTAGCAGGTGGAAAGGTGATAGCCGAACCCATCGTCACTCAAAAACCCGACTTATCTGCCACACCCGAGGAAGACCTAGAGTTATATCCAGCGTGTGCAGTAACAAGGGCAATGAGGTTGAAAGCATCTCAAGAAGAGAACGTCATCAAGGCCAACAGTAACCACGATGATGTGGACTTGAGCACCACATTTTTTGCTTCTCTTGAAGAAGAACCAACGCCAAATTTTGAAAAGCCGGCATCAACTCGAAAACAGTTGATTGAGGACCAAAAGAAGGATCCAGAGCTCGCCAAACTCCGAGAAACCGCAATGACATCACAAGAGGCAGAGCTAGCATCAACGTGCTACTACATCCAAGATGATATGCTCTTCAGGAAATGGAAACCTCCAGACGCATCCAACGAAGAAGAATGGAGAATATGCCATCAAATCGTGTTACCAGAAAGATACCGAGCGTACATCATGAATCTGGCTCATGACACACCAATGTCAGGTCATCTCGGCATCCACAAGACATACCACAAGATTATGTCACACTTCTTCTGGCCACGTTTGAAGAAAGATGTCATCCAGTACTGCCGATCCTGTCATGCCTGTCAGATGGTTGGCAAGCCAAATCAAAAGATCCCTGTTGCTCCTCTGAAGCCGATTCCAGCCTTTGAAGAACCTTTCAGCAGAGTACTTATTGACTGTGTTGGTCCTCTCCCAAGGACAAAAGCTGGCAACCAATACCTGTTGACCATTATGTGTGCTTCAACTCGTTTTCCTGAGGCTATTCCTCTAAGGAACATAAAAGCATCAAACATTGTAAAGGCCTTAATCAAGTTCTTTACTCTATTTGGTCTACCAAAGTCCATCCAATCGGACCAAGGAACGAATTTCACGGCCAATCTTTTCAAGCAAGTCATGACTCAGTTGGGCATCAAACACTGCATGTCGAGTGCGTATCATGCCGAGTCGCAAGGCGCTCTTGAGCGATTCCATCAGACTCTCAAGAACATGATCCGAACCTATTGCTTTGAGCACGAAAAAGACTGGGACGAAGGAATCCACATGCTGCTGTTTGCAACCCGTGAATCCGTCCAGGAATCGTTGGGATTTAGCCCTTTTGACTTAGTCTTTGGCCATTCGGTGCACGGTCCCTTGAAATGTATAAAAGAGACTTTGTTGTCACCAACAGCCACTGAAGGACTTTTAGAATATGTAATTAAGTTTAAAACTAGACTTTATGATGCTTGTGTTCTGGCCAAAAATAACTTACAAAACACCCAATCCAGCATGAAACGCTGGTATGATAGAAAGGCCCGTGTTAGAGAATTTTCTCCCGGGGATAAGGTGCTTGTATTTTTGCCCATACCAGGTCAACCCTTGCAAGCCAGATACTTTGGTCCCTATGAAATTGAGACCAAAATTAGTGACCTCAATTACACAATCAAAACCCCTGACCGTAGGAAAAAGACTCAGCTATGTCACATAAACATGCTGAAGCCTTATGTATCTCGGCCAGATCACTCAGAGAAGAGTAATTGTGTTTTAAATACAGTCAAAAGTTGTTCAAATAGCCATGTTTCTCCTATTGATGATGATATTGTAAAGGAGAAATTAGGACAATACAAAATACCTAATTCTTTTGTATTACAGAATTTGGATGTAAAACTGTCTCATCTGTCTTCGACAGAAAGGCCAGTTATCATGAAACTCATTAATGAATTTAATGACATTTTTTCTGATGTACCAAAACAGACTAATGTTATAATGCATGATGTAGATGTTGGCGAGGCTACTCCAGTCAAGCAGCATCCTTACAGGGTTAACCCTGAAAAACTTGCCATACTTAGGTCAGAAATCAAGTATATGCTTGAAAATGACCTCATTGAACCAAGTTCCAGTAGCTGGAGCTCCCCATGTGTCTTGATACCTAAACAGGACAAGACTTATCGTTTTTGTACAGACTACCGTAAGGTAAATGCTGTAACAAAGACCGATTCGTTTCCTATCCCTAGGATAGACGATCTCATAGATCGTATTGGTGAAGCTAAGTACATCACCAAAATAGACCTACTTTCAGGTTATTGGCAGGTTCCCCTGACTGATAGGGCAAAGGAAATCTCCGCCTTTGTCACCCCTGATGGTCTGTACCAATACAAAGTGATGCCATTTGGCATGAAGAATGCTCCTGCCACTTTCCAGAGAATGATAAATGCCCTGCTTGCTGACATGGAGAATTGCCACGCATACATAGACGATGTAGTAATTTTTAGTCAAGATTTTTCTAGCCATTGTAAACAACTGCATTGTCTTTTTACTAAACTTTTACATGCAAAAATTACTGTAAACCTGAGTAAGAGTGATTTTTGCCAGGCTTCCATCCAATACTTAGGCCATATTGTAGGACAAGGCCAGGTGAAACCTGTAATGGCCAAAGTAGAAGCTATCCAAGCTTTCCCTATTCCTGCTGATCGGAAACAACTCCGAAGATTTTTGGGAATGTCTGGATATTATAGAAAATTTTGCGAAAATTTTTCTGTCATTGCCAGTCCTTTAACAAACCTCCTGAGAAAGAACGTCCGATTTACTTGGACGGATGAATGTCAGAAAGCCTTTAACCAAATTAAGCAGATATTATCTAGCTCCCCCATTTTGATGGCTCCTGATTTCGGAAAACCTTTTAGGTTAGCTATTGACGCCAGTGACACAGGTGTTGGGTCAGTCCTTTACCAAGAAGATAATTTCCAAGTAGAGCATCCTATTTGTTTCTTTTCCAAGAAATTTAATAGACATCAAAGAAATTATTCTACTGTGGAAAAAGAATGTCTTGGGTTGATTCTTTCTATACAACACTTTGATTTTTATATCAGTGGGTCCAGATGGCCACTGGTTGTATTTACTGACCACAATCCCCTTACATTTATCCACAAAATGTCTGGCAAGAATCAACGACTTCTCAGGTGGAGTTTATTTTTACAAGAGTACAACCTAGATCTTAAACACATAAAAGGCAGCGAAAATGTTATCGCCGATGCCTTATCTAGATTGTAAAAAGTATTTTGATGTATATATATTTTTTTTATATATATCATGATAAATACATTCTGTAATGTAAATATCATTTTTTGTAATTATTCTAAAAAGATTTCCATTTCGTGGAAATGTAAACTTTTTATTTTTAGGAGGGAGGTGTTACGTATCTAGGTAACAATGCCTAGATACTATTGTTTTTTTTTCTTGACCTGTAGGTTGTCTGCCCCTTTGTGTAATAAGTTTTTTTTTATTTTATTCTTCAAGAGTCAAGCCACACAGACAGTGACCGGTCCTTGACCTATGTGTGTACCTCTGGTTGAAAGGAGGGTGGTTTTTTTTTCTTTTCTTCTGTCTCTTTGAAGAGCGTTCTAGATCTGGGTGTTGATGACTTTCTGTTCTAGAAATTACCAGATATCGACGCGCGGTAGATTATATAAAGACCGCTCGCGTAACGTTGACGGACAGACATACGGAGACAGCCGTGAGACAGAATAGCGGAGACATTGCGTGACCCGTGCGTGGTATACCACTTGATCGTGTAAGTTAAGATTTTTTTTTTTCAAGGCCTTGCTTGTATTTGTAATTATATTTTCAAACTCTTGTATTGTAATATTTTTACATGCCATTTTTGTAAAAGGGTTTTGGTCAACCCTTCCATTTTGTATTGAGTTATATTATGATTAAACATTAAGTTGATATTTTACCTTCCGATTTCTTGTGTCATTTTTTTTTTTTTGTTATTCATTGTAAGTCTTTGATTAAATTCAGACTTAAGACAAGTGACACAACTACCTTTTTCTATTGTCACGTTCCCCTAGGCAAGCCATTTAAAAGTAGAATTCAATTTGTAATACGTGACAGTATGAATACCACTTGTAAAAGTGGTTGTATAAATTTTTGCATAAAAACATTTCATTTTTTTTTTGGGCTTCTAATGCTTAATTTTTTTAAAGGTTTTGGATTAGCTGACACAAAATGTTGAGCTGATTTTATGAACAGTGTCAGTGTTTTACTGGTGCTGTGTGAATTTTTAGATTTAAATCTTCTTATATGATACAGACGTTACTTCAAAAAAGAAGATGATTACGTCCTACGCGTCATGGATTTAGTCATGCATATTAACCAATGACCTAAATTCTGCCAAGTCACTGGTTTTCCTGGCTAGCTCAGGCAACCCATTCCATGCTCTAATAGTGCTAGGGAAGAAAGAGCATTTGTACAAATTTGTCCTAGCATATGGAACGAGAAATGTGCATCTTTTGACATCCAACATGATTTTTAGAGTAGACACATATTCATCGTTCTGAATTAGAATAGTGAATAATTTGATTGCACTAATTTTATTTCTACAATAAACATGCACAATAAATTCTTACAATATAATAACACAATATAAATGAATAAATAAATTTAAACTGAGAATTTTGAAATAAAATCTGATTGTACAACTCCAAACATATATTTACTATCTAAGTTTAATGTAGATGAACATTCTATAAAGAAAACAATTTTTGTTTTTAATTAATTCCCTTGAGCAATCTTTTAGCTTTTTTGGGGGGGGGGATTATGAATTGCTAGAAGTAATTTTATACTAGATGACTGTCAGATTGAATTGCTAGGTGGTAATTTCACAAAAATACTTCTAAGTTTTTATTTAGCAACAAGCATCATCTGTTGTCTAGATATGAGACATTTATACAAGTTTACATGAAAGCTCTATTTCTGTCGTATCAGATGAAAATGTTCCCAGTGACGAGTCATCAGTTAGTGATGAAGAAATAACTCAACAAACTACTCAGGAAAAATCAGCAAAAAATGGCAGCAGCAAGACAGATTCTAAGGTATCAATTTTATGCATGCTATTATTTATATGGTGTCAGTTTCATACATCATTGATATATGAAGGTATTTGTTAAATGTTATATCTTTTTATTTATATACATAACTTTTTAAAAATGAGTTCCTTTGGTAAAAAAAAAAAATTTCATTTGTTTGTGCATTTTGACAGTTAGGTTTATTTTTCCCAGAAATCCAGGCTATCTAACATACGTAACCTTCGTCGTCGCAGAAGATGGCGACAGCTGAGTGAAAGTAGTGAAGATATGTCTGACCTATCTGAAGCATCTGACCTAAGCGAAGGTAACTTGCTCATAACTTTTGTAGCAGCTGTGTTTGGGATTTCCAGAAACATATTTACCTTAGTGTTACTAATTTATTTATTTTTTTACTTCAGGCAACGAAGGTGGGGAGGATCAAATCATTTCCAGTGACTCTGATGATGATGCTTTAGCCAGTTACTTTGATCACGGTTCAGATTCTGACCTATCCGAGACAGAAGATATTAGTGACAGTGATGCCAAGATCAATACTAACAATGCCAACTCTGGTACTTCAGGTTTGTCCTGATTAACCATCAGTTATTCTGTACATCTTAAAGCTCGATATGTCTTTTTTTTTTCTTTTTAACATTTTCAGTTTCATTACTTAAAATAGAAATGAAATATTTTTTTTTAATAAACACATTGAGGCTGGGAGTGATGATATGAATGATAATAGTTATCTGATCTAAATGAAAATGTGTCATCAAAAAAAAATTAAGCATATATATGCTATTATTTATTGTCATGTTTCAGTAGTGTATTTATTCTTTCTCCCACAGATGATCACAACAAATGGCCACCACCGGGTAAGAGCCTACCCAATGGTGACATGAAACATATATGGTCCAACGGCACTGGAGACAACAGTCTGGCACACATTTCTTCAGAGCTCTTCTCCTCCTCACTCATGTTCTTAGGTCAAGACTTGGCTCACAACAGTCAGGTGTCAGATCTTGTGGCTGACCAGAAGGAGGTGCCCATACCTCCAGGTATTTTTTTCTCTCTAGTTTTTATCCTCCTGCTAGAAGTGTATCTTGATTGTTTTGTAGTAAAGTAGAAAAAAAAAATTTTTGGTTTATTTCTTTAAAAAGACAAAATGAGAATTAAAGGCTTGAATGTATAATTATTGTTTATTAGAGCACTTTCATCCTTACATCAGTTTTTATTCATTTAACTTGAATGTAAAAAAAAATTGCCCCACAACCAGTGTGGGACACTAAATTTAGGTAAAAAGGTCAAAAATTTTGATTTTCAGTTTTAACCTAATTTAAATAGCCCAACCATTTCTGGAGCTAAAAATATCATTTTCATGATTGGCAAATAATTACTTATTTTTTATAATTTTTTTTGTAAGGTATATACAGCTGTCTCTTTTCCAATTTTGTTTTTCGATTTTCTGAAAACACTATTTTTATTCACTTTTTTTACTACTCCTTCACTAATTCTGCATAGAAATCAATCAAACTTGTCCAGCTTATTATTTATATCATATACAACAACGTCTATAAAACATTTTCTAAGTTTCAATTAATATTTTGTCTTTATTGCAATATAAAATATTAGAAAAATGAAAAAAATTATGTTTTTCTTTAGCAAGGTTAGAAAAAAAATTCTAAAAAAAAAGTTTTTACTATGTTTAAAAACTAATTTATAGAAAATGTTTTGAAATGATTGGTCTACACATTGTATATTTTTGTTTGGCAATAGCTTAAGTGGTTTAAAGCCTTAGCGATTTAAAAAAGATAAACAATAATCCAATATGGCGGCCATTATTAGAAAACATTTTTAACCATATTTTTTTTTATTGCTATTCATAGGGAGTATACATATAAAGTTTGGAGTAATTTGATTAATAAATTTAAAAAAAAAGGTTTCAAGTGTCCCACATAGCCTTATGTTACCTTGTAAAAATGTTATACATGTTTCGGATGTTCCTTCAAAGTTGAAGATTATTTACCTTCTAGTCCAAATCTCCTGCAGGAGGTCAGGGGATGACTGCAGGCTGGGTATTAACCCAGGACCATCGAGAAGTCTGAACAACAGTCCAGCGCACATACTGCATGGCCAGGCAGCCACCTTTACTTTCTTTATTCTGTTATCCTTTGGATTTCACCAAAATGAAGTGACATGCACAAGTAGCAGACCCTCTGAAAACGAATAAGACCTGATTTCTGTAGTATCTCTTTAGCCAACGTTTTCTTCCTTTCCTTTAAATGCACTTTGAAGTCTTTAAACTTGAACACTTTCACTTCACATAATTTTCTTTTTCTTATTAGTGTTTGAAAGTATTTATTGTAAAGCCAGAAAACATCTACAATATTGTCACAATTTTAGGTTTCAACAGTTCAGAAGAAGCCAAACATGTTGCAGAAATCACAGAAAAACTGGCCAACTTTGATATTGAGACTGACACAGAAACTAACTTCCTGCCTACTGATACAGGTACTAGCCTATATAATTTTAATGTTGGGCATATAAGGAACTCTAAATCTTAGAAGCATAGTAAATATTTTAGAAGTTTTTCCTCTTCTGCATTCTCATTATTATTTTGGAATGTTCAGATGACTAGTCTGATATCTGAGATGAACCTGTGCAGTGGTTTTCAGATCAGGCAGCTCTCCATTTAGTTTCTCATCTACAGAGGTGTAATGGGGCCAGAGTCTTGTACTCTCAATGGAGAATTTTGAAGGACATCGTCTTGTAAATAAATCAAATAATTGAATGAAGCTACCAATATAATGGGGGTTACCATGTTAGCTTTGGCCTCCATCTGCAAGTGATAGCTTCATTTACATTTTTTTATGTGTGTGTCTTGTAAGGTTTGGTCTTGTCCTTTATCATCAAGATTAGGATCATGAGTGAAATAAAAGCCTTGCATTCACCATTTCTTATTCAACAATAGAGATGCTTTGGTTAATCTTTTATCACTTGAAAAAAAGTAAGCTTGACAAATGATAGTACAAAAATGGACAAGATACTTCTTATCAATGACTTTCAAAGATTACAAGTAGAATGAAGAAATGTGACACCAAATGTGCTGTGTTGCATGCTGTGCAGTCTGTGAACAATGTAGAATGCTTTGAGGAGATTGAAATTCAGGTCAAATTAATCCCCAAAAAATATCTCACCTGGCAGGATTCACAAAATTTTCTACTAATGCTGGCTATACTGGAAAACATCTCAGATTAATATAAAATTTGAATTTTTAAAAAACCTGATCTTAAAAATGTAATTTTTCATACAGATCTAAATAATAATTAATATTATTTTATTTGATTAATGCCATTAACAGAATGTAAGTTGAAGTCACTTAGAGAGTGTAACATGGAATAAAATATTACTTACTCCTTATTTGTTGCTAGTGTATATATATGTATACATTATGTTACTTCTGTTCATCTCAATTCAAAGTCTTATAGCTACACTAATCCATAACTAATCAATTGATTTTCTTGTTTGATTTTTCATTTTAGAATAAATCTAGTTATAAAATATTTTTTATAACTTTATTGAAATAGTAGAATTTTTAATTTAACAACTCAAAAAATGTAACGTTCACATATTTAAGCAAACCATTGTTAAAATTGAAAAGAAATTCTTTTGCAAATCCTTTTCTAAGATTTAGACTTTCTTAAATGCCCAACATTCAAAGTTATTTTCCCCATTTATTTAAAGATTTGTGTGGAAATGTCTTGAACATTACAAAATACTTAGTAAATAGTTGTTGAAATCATGAGAGAATGTGTGACCCATTGTTTTGTTTTGTAAATGTTTTTACAGAACAGTCTGTAACTGAGACAGATGAAGCTGATAATGAACAGAGCACCTCCAGCAATACAGAAAAGTGGGTCAATTTTGCAAAAGTAAACTTTAATTAATATAGTGAAACTCATTTCTGTGAAATTATCCCCATAGAAATGTAATTTTTAAAAACATAATTACAATCTCTTTATAAATTGAACCATTATTAACCATAGTTTATTGAATAGAATTAACCACTAATTCAGGTCACTGTGTCAGTTTGTTTTAAAAATTACAATGGTATTTGTGTTTGTTTTAAAACCTTAAATGAATTTTGTAATTCCCTAGAAAGTCTGAATAAATGTTTACTATTTTGAGAGTTGTCCCCCTTACACCAAGACAACTTTAATTTTGTGTTTGTATTTTGTACTTAAATTAGAAGTGAACTAGAACAGCAAAGGTTGCAGCAGACGTTGGAAGTTGTTCACAGCCAAGGATTGTTGCCCACTGTCAAGATAATGTGTGACTGGATGACAACACAGACTACTATTATTTCTGTTTGTGCTCAGGTAAAAAATATCTTCTCTTAGTACATATATTTCATTGTTCACCAGATGTATTATGTCTTGATGGATCAGCTTAAATTAAGCATGAAGTTAACCCAAATTGATTATAAAAATCATTTTTTTTTTTTAAATCCCCCCCCCCCCCCCCCCCCCCCCAACAAAAAATTTCATTTAAAGAAGGATACAAAAGACAAAAAAAATTTCTACCATTTGCACGGACTGTGGTAAAGTATGTAGGTTTTAGCATTTTTTCTAAATCTCGAGATAAAACATAAAGCCTTTTAATTTACTGCACTTCAATAAAATAATTAAAATTGTGCAAAATTATTATTATTAAGAAAGTGCAAATTATTTTTGAATCTAAGTAAATTTAACTCAAAAATTATGTTATAAAAATATTTAATTGTAAAAATGTTTCATCAGTTTGTTTATTTTTCTGTAGAGTTCTTTCAGTCTGTGGCAGCGTCTCTCTGTACTCTTAAATTTCTTGCCCCATGAAAATGACATTGCACAACACAGTAAGTTGGCTTTTTGGTTGTTTGAATTTAAATATAGTTGTTGTTATTTCATCTAATAGCTGCTACAGAAATACTATTACTTTTCTATAACTGTTCTTATGATCTTCAAAACACACATCTGCGTCTGCCTATTATTTACTTCTGCTTTACTGAGATCTTACCAATTCTTGATGCATCCTACTGTCTGTGTCAATTTTTCCTTCTCTTTTTGTTCTTTCAGAAAATTGAACATTTGTATTATAGAAAAATAATTTCTTAAATTGATCTTCAAAACATTCATTTTCAACACCATTTTGTTTTTTTTAAATAGATATGTGTTGGGTTCCTGAGTTACAAGTCATTGCCACTCAGACACGTTTTGCTGACTGGGCTCAGGTATTTCCTTTAACAGAAGACATTGAAGTATGTCAACTCCCACCTCTGTCTGATATCCACTCCCAGATTGACTTCACTACAAGACACAGAGCCCAGCTTAGTGAGCTGCAAGAAGTATGTTTGAATCTCTCATTACAAAACTCATTACACTAAGTATTAACTCTTGTAAAGCTCCATAGTCATTATTAAATTGAAAGTTGTGGGTGGCTTTATTTTGAATAACTATAATTTTGTAACCATATCTTATTTATTTAGTGGATGGCTATGCTATTTGCTGTAGGACTCTCTGTTGTCTTAATTATGCCAGAGCAGTCAATAGAACTGGGGGCTCATTGGCTATGGGGTTAAGTGCTTGGCTTCCTAACCAGGGGGTCCTGGGTTCAAATCTCAGTGAAAACTAAGATGTTTGAACTTCTAGGGCGCCCTGTGTCCACCCAAACTCTAATAGGTACATGACTTTAGTTGGGGAAAGTAAAAAGGCGGTTGGTTGTTGTTCTGGCCACATGACACCCTGCTCATTAACTGTTGGCCAAAAAAATGATGACTTTAACATCATCGGTCCTATAGATTGCAAGGTCAGAAAGGGGAACTTTACTTTAGTCAATAGATTGAAATATTTTTCATTGTCCAAATTATATGTAGTGGACTTTTATTCCGTGTGAGTGGGAGAGCGTGTTTGATAATGAATGCATTGGCTTTTAAATTGATTGCTGGCCATATGCATTTATTAGCGGCCCCCGAAAGGGGAAAAGACGCTATTAGTTTTGTGTGAAATGTCTGTCTGTTCCGTCCGTCCCGTTTAGATCTCGAAAACTAGAAAAGATAGTGAAAATCCGACATCACAATATTTTAGGCCATTCAAAGTTCTGATACAACGGCTACTTTTTTTTTTCTGAAAGCGAAAAATCTAATTTTTAAAATCGCTTCAAGCAGTTTTTTAAAGAGAAAAAGCTAATTAGTATGCATTATAAGTTAGACCTAATTTAAAACGAATAGTAATCTTATATGCTGCATTTTCTTGCACATTTTTTGTATTTGTCGGAATTTTTTTTTTTTTTAAGCCTTTTCAAAACAATTACGTCAATTATAAGAATTCAGTTAGGCCAGGAGAGGTGCGGTAGCTGAGCGGTAAAGCGCTTGGCTCCCGAACCGAGGATCTCGGGTTCGAATCCTGGTGAAGACTAGGATTTTCAACTTCGGAATCCTTGGGCGCCTCTGAGTCCACCCAGCTCTAATGGGCACCTGACATTAGTTGGGGAAAAGTAAAGGCGGTTGGTCGTTGTGCTGGCTACATGACACCCTCATTAGGCCACAAAAACAGATGAACTTAACATCATCTGCCCTATAGACCACAAGGTCTGAAAGGGGAACTAGTTAGGCCAGGTTCACATCTAACTTTGCATTTGATTTGATCTGCTGGACCGTCGGGGCACTACACAAGATCTGTCAACCTTCTTTCTTCATTCTTATCTCTCTTTGTCTTTGATATAATTTCATTCGGATGTTCTTTCTGAAAATATTGAAGCCTGCCTGGGTGGACCACTTCGGGGGCCAATTTTGAGTTTGTGTTTCCACACAAACTGTCTTTGTAACCTTTTTTTATTATTATTATAGTTGCCAAATTGTATAACGTTTTTTTTACTGCTAGGTTTTAAAACCAAAATATGGATTTCGTCTCATGTAAAAACATATTTAAAGTTATGTTCTTAATATTTTTGTTTAATGTTTTAGTTAAAATGTAATCCAATTACTCGTAATTTCCCATTGACAGACTTTCCTGAGAATCTGCTGTTTACGACGCTTTGGTTATTTTCTGACTAATGTGGAGAATATTGAGTTCACCTATCAGCCTGAGACAGCAATGTTTTTTGGACCTTCTTCTGATTCAGTGAAAAATAACAGCCAAGATACCATGACTAAAATAGTAAGTTTTATTTCCCTTCTTGCAATTTTTTTTTTGCTATTATAATTCTTAAACTATTTTTCTTTATAATAATTGGCTATATTTTTGTTGAAACATGGCATTAAATCCCTTAAAAATACCTGATTAAAAGTTCAGTGTTCTAAGTTCTAAGTATTACACTACTAGTTTCATATTTAAAATGTATTCATTATTCTTCTCTTTGAAGGAATGTCTTATCAAATATAATATTCAATTTTTATTTCTTTTATGTACTTGTATAAATATTATAGTCATCAGTCATTCCAGAGAAAAGAATGTCAAAATTGCAAATTATTTCCAAAAATTACTTTGTTCCTTGTCTAGAATTTTCTCCCAATCCTTCCAAGTCCTTCTGTTGGTCAAACCAAATTCAACATATAGAAAAATAATATTTACTGATGCAGGGGGGAATGACTGTATAGAAAATTACTTTGGGTTTCCCATATGTATGTTTTTGTATATTCTATACAAAGTTCAACTTAACATTCATATGTGAAAAAAATTACAGGCTCATAATAGATAAAAGTTTTCCCCAATAATTCTCTGCATTTTTTTTTTTTACTTTAAAAATCTTTTAATCCTCTGCTTCTCTTCTACTTTATTTTTAAATTTTTTCTTGCCATTGAAAACATTTTTACCCAATAAAATTAAAACACAGCATTTACAAATAGCTACTAGTAATGAAATTAACCAATGCCAACAACAATAATTTATAAAATACTTATCAATATTTAGCCCATTTCAAATCAGCTAACAAGACATAAGTGGCATGTATATTTAATTTGTCTTCTTTGGAATTTAAATTAAATGAATTATCTCTCTTTATATGATCTTTTGGGTTTCTTGGCAGCCAGAAGACACTATAGCTTTTGTGTATTTTTTCTGTCTATATGACTGTCTTACCCCCAAACATTTAACCCATCTGTCCACTCATAAAAAAAAACATTACATTACCCAAACAGTTGCAACTAGCAGGATCCTGTACAGTTTTAGACTGCTAGCATTATTTTCACTGGTCCGAGGCATTCAATTTTTAAATTAACGTTTTTGATTTTTTAACAACCCAAAGGTGTTTAATGTTTTATAGTAACAATTACTACTACACTAGAGATTTTTTATATGAATAAATACTGTATAATAATTAGACATCTCCAAAATAAAAAGTGCTATTAAAATCTAATTTCACTTGTTGTTCATTGTGGTAACAAATTTAAACCTGCCCTCGACCTGCAGTGTTTAATAAACAAGGAACTCACAGGGGTCTCCTAAAAGTTTATGTGAAAACTCAAACTCCTTTTGTTATTTTTTTAGTAGCCTACTTTGTAAACTAATGTCTTGATTCAAATTTCTGAACTACATATTTTTTAAGCATGAAAAAAAAAACATACTGGTCTGTCAGTTTAATTTGAATTTATTAGATATTGCTAGGTGCTTTTTTTATCCTTAACAAATCAATTTGTCTAAAAAAGAATGATACAAGATGAATTGGTTTTTTTTTGTTTCATTAATTTAGAAATTTTAATAATACTTGTATTAAACTATATCAAGAGTAGATTTTAGAAATGTTATCAGCAAACCATATCACTTTACCCTTGTAGTTGCAGAAATTATAAACCTCGATGATAAAATAGCATTACATTTATCCTTAGTCAAATATCAATTTTAGATTTGGAAAAGAATAAGGAAGAAAAACTATAATTCAGTTAGGTGGAAGTGACTTCTGCTGGACAATATAAGTTTCAGTTGACAAACCCAAAGCAGTTTTGTTTTTCAACAACTATT
Source organism: Biomphalaria pfeifferi (assembly GCA_030265305.1). Taxonomy (NCBI): domain Eukaryota; kingdom Metazoa; phylum Mollusca; class Gastropoda; family Planorbidae; genus Biomphalaria; species Biomphalaria pfeifferi. The sequence goes on from JASAOG010000051.1 coordinate 2,414,494, forward strand.
AATAATAGTAGAATACAAACACATATTTATACATTCTATGTGTAATCATAGAGGTATTTTTTTAAATATTAATATGCAAACACTTGTTCATTTATCTTTAATTTTTTTTAATGTTTTTTTTTTTTTTTGAAGAGCTAGTATTAATAAAATGTCTTTGTACTGCTGTTTCCATCCTCTATGATAAATAGTTTGTCTCATTGAATGAAATGCTCTTTGCTCCAAATTAAACATTGGTTTCTCAAGGCAGGCAATTCTTTGGTAGACATTGACATTTTTTTTTCCTCATAACAATATGAACAAATGTCTATGGTAAAGAGTGCATTCATTACCTTTTGGTTTTGTGGAATGTTACTCTCCAATATTTGCCACCTCCCTCTTTTTTTTACTTCTTTCGACTATTTTTGTTTTGTTTTAAATGTGTACAATTCATTTATCTCCCCTTATCTGAACTCGTTTGTTTTGGAGAACAGCGTATTGATGGAGGTGTGTGGTAATTACTTCTGAATGGACAAATATGTAGCAGTTGTCTTCTCTTTGTTTTCTGCAGTGCTGTCCTGTTGGAGCCCTGGAGGGTCATCTCTCCGACTCTGCCTCCCTTCCCACAGCCTCTCCCACTCTCTCTTTCTCTGTCTTTATCTCTCTCAAAGAAAAAGTCACCACTCCAAGCACAGTGTGATGATCATGTTACCATGACAACGTCGTGTGTGGTTTCCAGTGTTATCATACATCTTGTAATAACCCGTACTACCCCTCTGCCTCTGTTGTTGTTTTTTTTCTCTCTCCATCTCTTGTAAGCAATCTAACTCTGCCACACATCCATTGTATCTGTTCAACTTTCATAGTCAACTAACCCACTCTCTCTATCTCTCTCTCCTACAATTACTTTCTCTCTCGCTCTCTCTCTCTCTCTTACAATTACTAACCCACACTCTCACTTTCCTCTTTCTCACTGTCTCTCTCCTACTATTACTTTCTTTCTCTCTCTCTCACTCTCTCCTACAATTACTTTCTCTCTCTCTCTCTCTCTAACACACACACAGGTTATCACACTCAAGCTACTCTCCACTGTCTCCAGCCATCCCCTCTGCAGTTCCTCCCCACTTGTGTTGACGGCTTTACTCGTCACTGTGTGTTTGGGGGGGGGGGGGGGCTACGGTTAAGGGATGTGATGGTTTCGCTGACCAGAAGCCGTTGAGATGTTTATCATCGAACATCCCGATGTCATGAACATCCTCTAACATCAACATCCACACTGTGAGACAGACCAGTGTCATCGAATTCTTTTTTTTTTCCTATACGCCTGTGCAACGTGTTCCAAACAAGGAGCATTCATTGAGTGTCGTCTATAACAAAATCTTGTAGTAGATTTATTTTTTTTAATTTAGAATCTAGTATTTCAATTCATTTTGATCTTTGACTAGCCTCATGTTGCTTGGGGGGGGGGGGGGGGGGGGGCTTGCTTGACAAAATATTGAATTCCCACCAATACTTGCTTACACCCCTGGATCTGACTCAAGTTTGCCTTCATGGTGCTAACGAGCTGTAGTGTCACGGTTCAGTTAGAGCTCCAGTCAACACTTGTCACTTGGATTGGATGCTTTCCCCTTTGGTTGGTTTAAGTTCAACTTTGGAAGGACAAATACAAATGTTTGCTAGTGGAAAAAAAAGTGGGCCGGGGGGGGGGAGTTAGAGAATGTTTAGCTGTTTGGATCTGTCCGATGTTAATGACCTTCACAACTCAGTGCTCGATATTTTGATTCACATCTCTGTAATAGTTCATTACATCGTGTAGGTAATCGTGTGTGTGGGGGGGGGGGGGGCTACCTATTACTGATGGCTGTAACGTTGTAGTGATCTGTGTTACACGGAAACACAACCCAACACATTGTTGTGACGGACAATCTGATTGGTTTGTAATGTCTTCATGGAAAGCCCAAACTTCGGCCCGCGGTCACATCCGGCCCGTGACACTATCCGCCCCTCCCCTCTCGAATTTCCCGCCAACATTTTGACTCGGTAACATTGGACTGGACGAGTATTTTATTTTTATTTTTTTATAATTTGATTTAATTTAATTAATTAATGTATTTATTTTTTGCTTTTATCTGACCCGTGACGCATTTATTCAGAAATGTATAAGGCAATAACAATTTTGGCATCAATGTGTAAAGTATCGTCTAGCAGATCCAATCCTTTGTAAAGCATTATCTAGACTAGCATATCTAGTCTTTTATAAGCTATTGCCTGACTAGCAGATCTAGTCTTTTTGTAACCCATTGTCCTGACTAGCTCATCTAGTCTTTGTGTTTGTATACAGACTACTCAACCTTGTCATTTTGTTCTAGTTCCTTCCCTCCTCCCTATCTATTTTCATCACAAAAAAAACTTGCAAAGTGTGTCCAGCATCCCCATTTCAACCCCGTACCGGACCCGCCACGTTCTCCAAGTGCTGAGCGCAACCCATGGCCAGATACAATGTCCTGGATTTGGACTTCTTTCATTTATATTCTCGCCCTCTCTCTCACCCTCTCTCTTTTTTTTTTCTCTCAATTTCTCGTTCGCTGTTTTGTTTCAGCGCCCTTTGACCTTGTTTTCCTTCCAGTCTATTGACTATTTACTTTTGGTTTGTTTGTAAAACTGTATCTCTGCCCAAACCAATTAATTTTCAAATCTCTCCTCCACTGGGTGTATGGATCATCCTTTTCTCTCTCGGCCTTATCTGCACCACACACACACAGTCAACTCGGGTTGAAGCCGCGCCACTAACCCTGCCACACCCTTCACACGGTATCTTGAAGGTGCACGCAACGTGAGCTCACCGCCTTGCCCCACCTTCAGCCACATTGATACATTTTGTTGACGCCCAGATAAAAATGTGGCTTGAATATTTTTTTACTGCGGTAAATTATGAACACAACACCTAGACCTTTTTTTTTCTCTAGAATCCGGTGCCGAAAAAAAAATTCCGGAGATCTCCTCACCCCAGTCTTGACTTGTTCACTCCTCCCCCTCTTTTTTTTTTTTCTTTCAACCCCCCCCCCCCCTTCCTTCCACTCATTTTCTCCGTTTCTTTTGCGGGAAAAACTTTTACTTTTTAACTTTTCCACTTGGGTGGAATCCCTTGTCTCAGCAGACGACTCAAGCGGGATAACCGCCGTGTTTACACAGACGTCTCTTGAATTACATGATATACGCATTTAATCAATGAGCCTCGTTATCAAAGACTCGGGGTGTCCGTGTGGTGTGCGTCTCATTCATTCACTATCTAATTGATTCAGCGCGGGCTTGTCTTATCACTGTCTCTAGCCGCGGACGGTCAAAGTAAATATGGAAAGGTTGTCTCGTGGGCCGTACGCAAGACAAACAACTTTCCCAAAGCCTTGAGCGCAAAACAAAACACAATTGCACTGTGGGAAGAAGGAAATGAAACTCATGCTCTTACTGCCACAAATTGATTCAATATTACTCGTGCGTGTACACAGTGTGACTAGACGCCCCACAGAATTGGTGTATTACCTGTATTTCAAACCGTGAACCTTGGTTTATTCTTAAAGCACTACAAGGATATGGTGGTGTTATGTGTGACATTATTTACTGTTATTGTTAACACTTTTTATTTCACTTCTATTCATACTTGATTTTTTTTACTCAGATATTTCCCTCTAATAACCTCCCTTAAAAATAATAATATTACTTGTATTGATATCATTTCATGACCCATTACAATAAGATCGTATTTCATAGGATGTAGTGTTTCTAATGATTGCTTGTATACAGTTTTTGTTTATATACTGAAGTCATCAAGACTATCCTCAGGCGTACACTGATACAGCAGAGTGTAGCGATATAATTTCATAGGGTTGCTATTTTCAATGTCCGTGCAGCAGTAAAGTTTTTCGCAAGAGAAAGGATTGCAGACGTTTTGCAATGAGATGGTTGCATGTGCTTTCTAGCTTTGCGAGACATTGGTACAGGCAGTGAGAGATGGTGTAGCCTACACTCAAATGTCCATTCTTACCTACACTCAATTAGAGTTTCAAGAGCTGAAGGCTCAACTCTACCTGACAGTTTCAAGAACCTACACTCAAATGTCCCTTCTTACCTACGCTCGAATGTCCATTCTTACCTACACTCAAATGTCCATTCTTGCCTACGCTCAAATGGCCATTCTGACCTACGCCATTCGTTCATTTTGGCCAACGCCTTACGTCTATTCTGACCTACGCATTACGTTTATCCTTGTGGTAATCTGGCCCTGTGGCCAATCTGACCTACGCCTTACGTCCGATCTGGCCAACACCTTACGTCCAATGTGGTCTACGCCTTTCGTCCATTCTGGCCTTGTGCTTTGTGTTTATTATTAGACCGTTCAGTGTGAGAGAACTCCCCTTTCCTATGATGAGGGTTTCTTACTCCTGCTCCAGCAGACCCCCAGTGGAGTTGTCTTTTATTATTGGCCTTGTATGGTCGTTAATTTATTTTTTGTTTCAGAGTTGAAGATATGAAATGAGGTGAGTTTTTACGGAAGTGGCAGTCTGAGGGTTAATCATTAATAGCTCTCAGCAGACGCAGAGTGGTGGTGATAATTAGGATTACCCTATCGATAATTTTATACATAAATAAAACATGAAATTCCCGATGGAATAATGACCACATATGTGGCGGTGGTAGCCAATGACAGAACCCCCCCCCCCGGATCTTTAGATTCCATCAACATTTTTTAAATATCTATCTTCCCCCCCTCCAAAAAAAAATGCGGCTATAATATAAGCGGCTGAAAAAAAAAGGTCGTTTGTTGAGTATGTCCATTTGTGCCTTTCGTTATCTTTGTGTCACGTGACCACCAAGAGCCTCCCAGACAATATACTTCCCTTGTCTGACAGCTGGAGAGTTGGAAGTAATGTATTCAATATTATAATACATTCAGTTATTCATCTCTTTACGTTGCGAGCCATGTTGGAAAGTGACCAAGTTTCCACACTCAGTCTGAATGCTCCTGTAACTCATTTGGTCGTACATATCAGGACCATATTCCATGAACTATGGACTGGAATGTTCTGGTCTATACATTATCGTTTACTTATGACTGGCGTACAAAGAAGATATCGTGAGTTTCTAGTTTACGTACAGGAAGGAGTTAATCAAAATACTCAACTACCAATACACAAACAAACGATACTCTAAATATTTTTGTTCCGTTTTCTAGAATGGAAAAGTCCTGATTTTTCGCAACGCCGTTAGACAATGGAGTGCATTGCTGGTCTAGTTAGGAAAACCAGCAACTTCATATTAATCATATGTCTAATCAATTAAAGAATGTGTAGTGATTTATTGTAGTCCAAAGTTGCTGATATTCATACATGGTCTTATGTTCTTTACCAGAATGTACGCTTAGCTTTTTATATTAACAATTGCTATTACAAATAGGGATAAATCCATCTGTCAATAAAGAAAAAGTGCTATTATAATCCCACCCTCATAAACGTCATGTCCGAAAATATCAAACCCCCCCCCTGTGACTTTGTGATTGCTTACACACACACACACACACACACACAAAGTAAACGTGCACACGTGGTCCGCCTATTAGTTTGTGTGAAAACAAAAACTCCCTAAGTTTGGGATACCCCAGTTCTAGTATTATTGTATAATATGATAGACAACTCCTACCATCAGCGCAACAGGTACAGATATTAGGTAGAGGGCAATATGCACCTGGAAGTTCTGTTTTAGTGTACCATGTGTCTTTAGCATGTGGGACATAAAGGCTTTAGTATGTGTCACAAATGGTGACACGTTTTGTCCCCAGGACATGGGAGGATGACCAACGCTCGTCATTGATTGCCGCTTGTTTTAATTATTTGGATGGAAAAAACTGGGACAGCGCGGAATCACAAGCAGCACACGCACATACACATGGACTCACGTGACCACACACGCGCGCACACACCGCTGAGCCTTGTTCACAATGGCGACCCCAGCGGCCAGCCATCAATAGTTAACGGCTTCTTGCCTGGGCCGCGTGTTCAATAATTCATCGCCTTGCAGAGCAGCTCCCCAAAGAATGGTACGGAGGTGTGGATGATAGTTGTACCAAAATACACGAGTGGCTGTGTGGCCTTGTCAGTTCTGTCCTCGGTCATGCACATGACTGCGCTTGAACTTCTATCTTCTAGCTACAGCAATATATAAGCAACCTAACGTGGTTGGTACCTTTTAAACACTTTGCACCGGATGGAAACAAGGGAGGTGACTGTTGGGTCTCAATATTATAATATTACGCAAGAGTTATCGTACACTAAGTTTCTAGGCAAACTTGTGTACCAAGAAACAAAGTTACAAATTTGCGTACAGACCTAGATTAATTAGCATGGCAAATTCAATAGAATCATAGATGTGTAGGATGCTAAATGGAACTATCTTTTTGTTAACCAAAGAAAAAAAGAGTTACACTATAATGCTAACAGAAAATACGATAAACATACAAATATGTAACCCTGCTTAACCGTGACCTCCGTGACGAAGGTGCCGGCCGGACTAAGGAAAACAACAAGGACGTTTGGGCCATGAGGCCTTCATCAGCTGCATAGCAAACACACAAAAAAGACAAACAATAATGCTAACAGTATTTCTGTACTATGTTATTGATCTTCGTAGTCAATTTTTTTTATTTCTTTTCTCTAGTTTATTGCCCACGTGTTTTTGATTCAGTTTTAAGTCTTGCTTCTTCCATGTTCAAGTTTATGTGTGTGAGTGCTACAAACGAAGAGAGCATCGAAGAGTTGATTCCACACACTGCTCTAAAGTGCAGACCCACACACACACATAGCCTATGCTATTCTAAAGCTCTTACATATATTCTTAACGGCAGCCAATCTGGCACGTGCTCATGAGAATTGAATTGGCCTTTCTCCAGGTCAGAAGCGTCGGCGGCACCTTGTTTAATCAGCTTTAGGGTTCTGAGCTGGGGTACATGGGGGGAATGGTCAGGTCTCGTGTCCACAAAACATAACGTGATAACGGTGACCTCGGTACACCCACACAAACACACTCACTGGTAGACTATAGACCTAGAGTGAAATGACACAAGGATGTCTAAAACCACTACATAAATGTTTCCAATGTTTTCACTCTGTCCAATGTAGTGGTCATGGTTGAAAACGTAACCAAACCTAAACCTAAACAAACCTGAAACCTTTGGATATCCAACTTTGAGAGTTACCTGAACCTGTAATGACATCCTCGTTGCTGTCTGGATATTATTTCACTGAGCACTTTTGTTTTCAAAATTGTAACCTCTATGTTCTATAGATCGAGGAACTTAAACACAACCAGAAATGTTATCCGAGTTATTTCCCCTGTCAATTTTAATAGCAAAAACTCATTATCACAACCGGTCGGTTTAAAAAAAACATTTTTGTTTGTAATGAAATAGATCTTTTGTATTTTGCAATGAAATAGATCGGTGTATTTTGCTGAATTTTATAATTTAGCTTTTTTAACCGAGTTTTCTATCAATTTTGTTTTATTTATCTTAATTTTTTTCTGACTTGTTTCATTATCCCCCATTATTTACTCTGCTTTTCAAGACAAAACGAAACAAATAAGAAATTATGTTCTTTTGGTTTTTAGCTTGATGTCTATACAAGTTTTCAATTATTTCATTCAGCTAGTCTCATAACGTTATTAAATGTCCAGGGTCCTCCCCCCCCCCCCCTCTCTATTTCTTGCCAGTGATGGGCTAAACTTTAGGCGCCCACCGCAGGGTGAGCGATGTGTGATGTGCGTGGCGGGTCGCCCCGATAAGGGAAATGACATGTTTCTGGCACGAGGGATCAGGCCCCGTGATCGCGTCAAGAAGTCGCTCGCTGCTTGTCATCGTCTGACCGGGTCGTGCACTCGTCCTGGCCACTGTCCACGTAGCCCAGTTTGACTTGGTCACTTGCGATCCCGGCTGAGGAGTCCATTCATCCTGCGCACACATTAAATGAGCACGTCAGCTCAGACTTAGTGTTGATGCGTAGTTAGTAGGAAATGTCTAGTCCTAATCGAAGGACGTATTTAGCAGAAGTGGTCAGGAGATACTACTGGACGAGGCGGCTGAGTGATTATCGAACGGAACGTACCGGGTTCCAATCCCGTTCTTATGAGCGAACCATCCAGCTCTTCTGAAATCCGACATCTAATTTGATGGATTAGTAGGTTGTCCAGAACAAGGCTTTGTCTTCGAGTACGAAGATTGATGTTGTCCAGAATAAGGCTTTGTCTTCGAGTCCGAAGATTAATGTCGTCCATACAAAACCATATAAAGTCAAAGAAGTTCAAGACTTTACTTTGCATCGTCGTATTCAACGAATCGTATAATGTAGATCTACATTGCCTGGGTTATTGCATAGCATGTCTTTACTTCCTGGCAATTTGAGACTCCCTGCTACGTGTACGCTGTGAGCATAGTGCCTTCTATGGCCAGCGACTATTCACTTCTTTATCTATCCGTTTAACCATTCTTCTCGTCCAAGGATGGATGTTCCAGGATGTCAATCTTAAATTGAGTATCGATCTGGGTACTTGTGTTCCCATTCACGCCCCTCACCCCCCGTTCCCTTTCCGTGTAAGGCGGTCAGAGGGAATTGACAAATTCTAACCACGTCTACAATAGGGTTGTCTGAACCTGAACATGGCATAATTCAGGGGAATGAACTCTTTTTTTTTACTTCTGACCGAACGTTCGTTACAGCGATGAACGAATCTCGTTTTGATATTAATCATTTATTGTGTTTTGAACTGGTTAGTAAGTCCTAGATCTAGGATGAAATAAAGATTTGTGATGTGGAATTGTCGATGGGTTTGTAACGCTGACCTTTATCAGACTAATTTTGGAGAGATAGTTGATTTTGTTTGAATCGTTAAAGTGAGAGAGAGAGGAATGAATTTTAAGCGTGTTAGTTGAATGAGGTAGTTTAACAAGTCTTATGTGTAAGTAATTCTCTGAAAGTTGGGGTGGAAGAAGGAAGGTATCACATCATTTCAAAAGGAGGGAGGATGTTCTTTGCTAACTCCTACTGTTACTAGACTGATTAGATGACTTTCTGAAAGTCATTTCCGCCTATTCTCTTCTGCCTCCCGCCCCCCCCCCCTTCCTTTTCTGCCTGTTCATTGGATGCTATCTCTTCCATGTCATGACAGTGATCCATCGCCACAAGGCGGCCGATGACTATCTCCTCCAGGCTCAAGTGACTCTCTAGCCTTTTGTTGCATTGAACGCCATCAAACTGTTTACTTGCGACGTTAAGTCGCTGTGGAAGATCAAGCGAGTGTGTGTGGGAGGGTGAGGAAAGAGATCTTGACCCCTGACCTCTTGTCAGCCCGATATTGTGTTTTTTTTAATGAGATGTGGTTTGATCACTTGGGGTGCGTGGAGTACGTATCTCGCGGGCAAGGCGTGTGTTGGAAAGAGTGAGAGAATGGGAAGGTATGACATTTGAAGGGAGAAACAGCCTTGAGTCACACACGCATGCGTACAAAGCGTTGTAACTCTCGAACGTGACACAATAGCCTCACACACAGCTTCAAGGTTCATTGCGTTCAATACAACTATTAAGGTCATGGGCAAAAACATTTCTACATCTCAACCCCCCCCCCCTTCCCATGTATTTAAATAATATATTCCCAGCTCGTCTTAAAAACTTGTGTTCCTTTTGTTTTGTTGTAATGTTCTCGACTATTGTTGGCATGTAGACTTAAAAACAACAAAATGTCGCGAGTGATTCGCTACCTGCTTCTCTTACATTATATGTGTTGTGGACCAACTGAAGAAAGGGTTGAGCACTAAATGAAGGGGGGCTGAATCGGAAATGATTTTCAGAATGTCTTCTCCCGTTTTTTGTGTTTTGTTAACTATTGTTATAGAAGGTAAAGTATAAAGGCGTATAGACAGCAGTGGGGTGGGAGAGAGGTGCATTTCTTCATTCCCCAGCAGATGGCATCTTACACAAGCAAACAAAACTCCTCTTAATAAAGCCCCCCTCCCCCCGTGTTATTGTTCAGTAGATACCCTTCCCGCCTGTGTCGGGGGGGGGGGGGGAAGAGATTCTATTCTCCCCTAATGGCTAAAGTTATTTATTTATAAAGAGGAAACAAAAAGAGAGGGGGTGGGATCAAAGTTGCTTTCTTTTTACGGCGATCGTTGAGGGAAAAAAAATCTCTTTACACTTGAATAAAATAATGGGGTGTCGACGCAATGGACCGGTACATGAAGATAGAGGTTTTAAGCCGATGAGGGGAAAGGGGGGGGGGGAGAGGGGGAATAACATTAAATAAAAAGGAAAGCCTGGGTCTATTGAATAGAAGGAGGGCATGTCTCCCCCCCCCCCCCCCCCCCCCCCCCGAGTGTATAACGAAGAATGGTTAGGGGGAGGGGGGGGGAATGAAGAAATACACTGAAAAGCTCAAGTCTCGTGTTGAGATGTAGACAGCAGCACTAGTTACTAGATCTAGTACCTTAGTAGATAGGCCTCAATAACAGGGAAACTAGCTCAGTGGATGTGAACAGGCCAATTGAATGTACCCTGGTGTACGGATGTCACACGAGTAAGTCAGGACCTGGAAAATGTGTCACAGCTATAAGGTGTCCTTCTGCGTGTGCGTGGCTGTCGGGTGGACCTGCGGGTGGCTGGGGGGTCAGTGTGGCAGATGGTGGGGTTGACTTTTTATGTTCTATGTACACTAAAGATAGTGACATTGTTTGTTGTTGTTGTGTCTTTTGTCTTCTTTGTCATTTAAAAAGAACTAGTTTTAATGGTAAATCTTACAAGTAAGCTGTGGACTTTCGCCTCCCCCAACCCCCTTTTCATGTTGTCACGATTGCTACCCTTACTTTTGAAGAAAAACATGAGTCTAGCGCCCTCTGGTGTTGATCCCTATTGGAAACCATCTCGAAGGGAGTGGTTCCTACATCTCTTTTTGCTAGATAAGTCCATGCTTTATCGTCTGAAGTAGCTTCTATCAACATGGGCCCACAATGGTATCAACGTTTTTAGAATGCACTTTATTTAACAGATATGATCTAGCACAGTACTAGTATCAACTTTTACTGAATGTTTATCACAGTAAAGTGTGGAAACCTATTTAGAGGACCTTGCCTTTTTTTTTTCTTCTAAATCCAACCAGATCCTCAGCCCCCCCCTGTACATAAATATCTGTTCATGTATTTATTTTTTAAATAACGTTGAACATTCAAACATTCGTTTGCTTCAGAATGACCCAATGAGTGGGTAGTGGAAGAACCATTTTGTATCTTGACATTGACAACATGGGATAAATAAAATGGGTAGACTGACTAAGACTGTGGCTTATGTATGACAATAGTCCTCCTAACCAACTTTTTTTAACCTAATATTTGTATGCGACTAGATACTTTAAAATTGTTGATTGTTCTCGGAAGTTGTAATGTCTATAACAAGGACTTAATAGTTAGTTAGACTTTATTATTATTATTATTATTATTCTTGGACAGCCCAATCTGTTCCCCCGCCCCACCCCAGGGTCACATACACACACACAAGGTCAAGGTTGAATTACTCCTTCTTAGGCTGACTAAGCCTGCTCCATCTTACTTCCATCAGAACATGTACACTGGCTAGACATTAGACCATGCAATATATACTCTGGAGTCTATGTGATATGCATACTGTCTGAGTCTATGTGATATGTACACTCGATGAGTGAGTCTATGTGATATGCATACTCTGAGTCTATGTGATATGTATACTCTAGTCTATGCGATCTGTATTTACACATGTATGATGTACATTGTCTCTATTTTCAGAAAGAGTCTGAAAGTCGTAGAAATCAACTCATGAGAGACATGGCACAGTTAAGGCTCCAGGTACTTTCTTTTCATATTGCCGTGCTCCTACTCTCAACCAGACAAACACACACACACTTTAGTTCTATGGTTTCACTGATGAGCACAATGGGCTCACACTTGGCTCCTGTGGGTGTGTCTGTTGGTACTGTGGTCATATCTTGTCACTATTGCAAGTAATAATACTTAGGTGTAACATTGGTAGATCTTTGTGTGTGTGTGTTTGGTAAGGTGAGAGTTCATCAATTGTTTTATAGTGTACACATATTCATTGAGATGGTACACATATTCAGTGAGATGGTACACTATTCATTCCTTTCTTTCTTAGTTTCTCCCTTCCTAGTTTTTCTTTTACTTATTTTTGTTTTCGTAGCAACAAAATAAAAAACAAAAAACAATTAATGTTATTTTAAATTGTTGAACATCAATCTACTTTTGATGCTCCATACATACAACCTATTATATCTATAAAGGAAGCCTTCTTTAAACCCTGAATAAAAAAATAACATTAATTATCTCTGTTGGAAGACCTCGGGCTTGGCAGCAAGGCGCTTGAGGTCAGGAGGTTCAGTTTTGATGAAGTTTATGCTTTAACTTTCTGTTCATGACTAGGCGGAAGTCAGCGAGCTGGAAGGAAGCCTGAAAAGTGCTGAGCACCCCGTCTTCCCCCCTTATGTAGTGGTAGATGACGCCGCCTTGTGCAGCTACCTGAGCAAGGTGAAAGAGTTGGCAGGGTCAGCCCGTTGCATTGTGGTTATTCCATTGGCAGGTCAGTGTTTAAGTTGATGAATGTAGCAGACAGGGTCTTAGTTATGTCATTTGAGTCAACTCATGACCACATCTTACTTTTTGTAGTTTATTAATTGGCATGAAACCCTCTACTATGAACTTGACCTTATTTTTAAATGCCCTAGCCTAGATAGTCATTGCTGGTACCACATTAAATTGTGGACATTGGCATCTCGTTAAGAAGTACATACCTACTTTTTGTTTCTCTAATACTTTGATGCATGGCGTTACCCACTCGCTAAGAAGTACATACCTACTTTTTGTTTCTCTAATACTTTGATGCACTGTGTTACCTACACTCGTTAAGAAGTGCATACCTACTTTTTGTTTCTCTAATACTTTGATGCATGGTGTTACCCACTCGTTTTGCTACGCCCAAACCTCAAATTGTCTCGACCATCTTGGACCCCCCTCCTTTTATACCACTGAAACAATATTTCAGTCATTTTGAAGCAAACATTTGTATACATGAACTCCCCCCCCCCCCCCCCCCCCAGTTTAGACTGCCCTGTTGTAGTTAATTTCCTGTTGAGTTAGGTATCAACATAACAATACATATGTCTGTCTGGCAAATATTCTCAGCGTTGAGTTAACTCTACATCCAACAGGAACGAAACAATGGCTCCCATAAATTACTTATAGGCCCAGAAAAATTGCATGACAAAAATAATTAATTTAAAAAAAAATGGAGACGAACAAAATGTAGATAGCAGGATAGCAAGTTGTTGCGAGAATTGTTATTTGGGTGTATTCATGGGTTCATAGTTCAACTCATCTAGTTTGATCTTTAGTTGAAATGTTTTACACACTTAGAATTGGATCTTGGTTGGCTCAATAGAAGCAACCTTTAGAAATGCTTTACACACTTAGATTTAGTGCTTTATTGGGAGGAAGAAAATAAAACAAGGCTTTATGAATGTGCACTCTAAGTGGGGGGGGGGAGCTTTTACCAATCCAGAAGGGGGAATTCTTGTGTATGTGACACAATTGGAAAAAAAAGGGGGGGGGGGCGCTTTGTGACACTTACCATTCTGGTTACTTTTATTGTTTTAAATATTGATCTTAAACTAACTGCTTTCAGTGCTTTTTTTTTCTCTTTTTGTTAAAGGATTATGGCCCCGGTTTGGGGGGCGTACTTTAAAATGAAATTTCTACTTCAGTGGTTAAGCGCTTGGCTGGGGTCCTGGGTTCGAATCTCAGGAATTACTGGGTACCTGACTTAAGTTTGGGGGAAGGAATGGCGGTTGGTCATTGTGCTGCCCACATGACACCCTGCTCGTTAATCGTTGGCCAATGAAACAGATGACTTTATCATCGTCTGCACTATAGACCGCATGGTCTGAAAGGGGAACCTTACCTTACCTAGTAGACATACGGGCCTAAGTAACCAATGTCTGGGCTGTATTACTACCTCCATAACCATACAGTGTTTATTGGGCTCATACATCTAGGAGCTTAGAACGACATGGACATTTATTTCATATATGGGAAAACGGGAACTCAACATAAACAAAGCAAACACTGTGGGGGAAGGGGCGGTATTCTTGCTGCACTTCAGTCCTGCTCTTGAGGACCACGCCGTGATGTATGATATCCATAGACATCAATTCTGTCTTTTGTGTGCCTACAGTGAACACAAGAGTACATGATGTTCCGTGTTCCCATGTGACACCTTATCCTGTTCACCCCTCTTGTTTACAAGTGGTTGCACCCTCTGCACTTTTGACATGGCAGCGCCAAGTCATGTAGCAGTGTTGTCAAACATTGTTTCCTCTTGCCGTGTCCATCATTTATATTTATTTTTTGTATCAATGTTGGCTAACTATGTTTTTTTAACCTACATCTATGTATTTTTAATTTGTTGTGCTTTTGTTCTTTAATAAATGTACATTTTTTTTACTCTAAAAAATATACAGTTGTGGATAGCCTTGACCTTCAGAAGAAGGACAGCGCCAATGCAAGGGAGGCGATCAGGTGGCTAGAGGCGCAATTGAGGAAGGGCAACAGGTACTGTTCCCTTGATTTATGATTGTCCTTTGGTGGGTGTCAGGGCTTCAACTCATTAGTCTAAGGCTGAATCAACCAGGGGACCTAATTAACATGTTTATTACCTCCCTCCAACATTTGTCTTCATTTAAGACTTGTGTGTTTTTGACATAGAAATAAAATGGAGACAATGCTTGGGATCACTGCCTAGTCAATGTTCATGTGTTTTGAGTTGTCTGAATTGTTTAGGTAATACAGTATAGTAGATTTTGGATAATTGACCCCATCGGGATGTTTCTGTTCTGGGTATTATTAGCCTGCAGGTCCTACGTTCTCTATATTTTCTGTATTACAAGATTGATTTGGTACTTTAAGATTAAGTCAGATAAACGAATGGTTTGACTAACCAGTGATATAAAGAGGTCAAACTCCCCTGGCCCCCAAAGGTTGGCAAATTCCTAGCTACGCCACTGCCTTTAGATGTCATCCCTTGCACCTTGAAAAAGTTTTGGACATTAGGTTACAATGAACGTTTTTTTTCTGAAGGAACACTGGAAACAATCATATTAGTGATAATGAAACCTTGTTTAAAGTTATATACACACAAACACACGCCATTAACAACATAGTTTGACCCTATCAAACAGTGGTCAGTTGGTTCAATTCACAAATAGGCCTACTTTATCCTATTGCATTAAGGGCCAGTGTTTTAAAACAGAGACCATTATTTAACCAATGTAAAACTCTGTTGTGGGTTTTTTAACTGGGATTTAAACTCAAAACTTTTTTTTGTTTGTCTGAAGCTGTTGAGTCACTGCAATGTTACTGAATAGTTCATATGTTTGTTTGTAAAATGTTTTACATGTTTCGGATGTTCCTTCAGAGTTGAAGATAGTTTACTTCTTAGTCCAAACCTCCCGCTGGACGACAGTCCAGTACGCACACCGCATGACCAGGCAGCCATCCAAGCTGTTGAGTCACTGCAATGTTACTGAATAGTTCATATGAAGCTGTTGAGTCACTGGAATGCTACGGTACTGAATAGTTCATATGAAGCTGTTGAGTCACTGCAATGCTACGGTACTGAATAGTTCATATGAAGCTGTTGAGTCACTGCAATGCTACGGTACTGAATAGTTCATATGAAGCTGTTGAGTCACTGCAATGCTACTGAATAGTTCATATGAAACAGTTGAGTCACTGCAGTGTTACTGAATAGTTCATATGAAGCTGTTGAGTCACTGCAATGCTACGGTACTGAATAGTTCATATGAAGCTGTTGAGTCACTGCAATGCTACGGTACTGAATAGTTCATATGAAGCTGTTGAGTCACTGCAATGCTACGGTACTGAATAGTTCATATGAAGCTGTTGAGTCACTGCAATGCTACGGTACTGAATAGTTCATATGAAGCTGTTGAGTCACTGGAATGCTACGGTACTGAATAGTTCATATGAAGCTGTTGAGTCACTGGAATGCTACGGTACTGAATAGTTCATATGAAGCTGTTGAGTCACTGCAATGCTACTGAATAGTTCATATGAAGCTGTTGAGTCACTGCAATGCTACGGTACTGAATAGTTCATATGAAGCTGTTGAGTCACTGCAATGCTACGGTACTGAATAGTTCATATGAAGCTGTTGAGTCACTGGAATGCTACTGAATACTTCATCTTCATTTTGCTATTTTCTTGGCATATCACTTGCTGGGCTTCCTTCAAAACTGTGAGACTCAAGAGTGTAATAAAAAATGACATGGGTCTAAAACTCTGCTTGTTCTCTAAGTTAATGTATTGTCTTTCAGATATATCAGAGCCCAGAAGCCCAAAGAAACTTTGTCCACACAACAACATGGCTTGCTGAAGAAGAGGAACAGAGAGGCATGGCAAGTAGAGCTGAAAATTGTCCACTCTTACCATTCACTTTAAACATGAACAAAAACTTGTTTTAATAGAGGAATAGAGTTTTGTTGCATTCGTTTCTCTCTTGGTCATGTAAAGAATCAAGAATTTAAAAATAATTTCCTAAGTCTGATTGGTTCATTTATATCACAAGAACTGTCTGTATTTTATTGCCATGCATTGGGGATATGGAGATGTACATAGAAAGAAGAAAGTGACAAAAATGTAAATTTCATGTTATGGTTTCACAATTAGTGGCACGTGGACAAAGTTTGTAAAATGCTAAAGACAATGCTTATAGAGTTTTGAAAACTACTGAACCAGGTTGTCAGTTGCTTTTGTTTCACCTTTCTAGGTATTACCTTGAACTCCTTGGCTGTGCCAGATATCTGGCTCAACAGACTGGTACATTTACAGGACACAGTGTTGTGGCAGTCCTCACTGGACAGCAGAAACTGATGACACCACCTCTACAGCCTGTCATTTCACAGGTCAAGACCTCTTCAGAACAAGAAGGTCAGTTTAATATCTTTTCCATTATTTCTTGATGGGTTCAGTTCTAACGAGATAGATTTGAGTGAGAGCAGTGGCGTAGCTAGGGTGGCGGTGGGAGGGTCAAAATTTTAAAATTCCCCTGGGTCCCCACTAAGGGGGGCCCCCAAATGAGTGTCCGAAATTTGTTTTTACTTTAAATATTACGCCATTATCTCATGTCTTGATGCGAATGTCAAAATGCAGGGGCCCCTAAAGAGGTCAAGTACCTCTGCACCCTAAATCCTTAGCTATGCCACTGAGTGAAAGGAATAGAGTACAACTCTTTGTGGTTCACACTAAGGGATGGTGTTGAATGTTTTTAGGGCCCAATTAAATAGGGTGTCATGTTGACCATGCACCTTTACTTTGCTAACGTATGTCTAGTAACATGGGTGAACACAAAACTCAAAATCTTTTTATTCAACACAGTTTTAACCCCTTCAATTCATGAGCCAAGTATGTAAACTTTATATTGACCAGTAGTATTCAGAATCATTAGTGATAGTTAACACTAAGACCAGGGTAACTTTTTTAGGATTGTTTTCCTACTTAAACAAAGAAGCATTAAATTGCACAACCAGTTCTTGTTTTAGCAGTATGTAAATGTTAATGTTCTAATTCATTCTAGTTATTGTTTTCATGTCTAGGTGTTACCATTGACACAGTGATGGAATTTAATCGTAAATGGAAGTCTGTGCTTCTTCAGCAAGGCAAGGGATGACAGCAGCAAGCACTAACCAATACGTTGAGACCTAACTTCTCGTGAACCGGTTCATTAAGATCCGTGAATTATCTGCCACTGACTTCGTATTACCAGTAGTTTAATTGGACTGGACAAATAGTGTATACCGTCATATTATGAATCCAAAAATGAAAATAGCTTGAGATGGAGGAAAAATCTAGCCACACTTCTGGATCAACTCAACAAAGCAATTAGAGATATGATGTATGAGAAATAAAAACATCTAAAAGTGACTTGGGTTCTGATGTTTTGGCCAGCTTGTCATAATAACGTTAAAGCTTGCATCTTGGAGAGGAAATGTTTTAATCTGCTCTGCGTCTTGCTTTGCTGCCTTCAAAAAAGAAAATATTATTCTGTTCAATCCTATTGCCTGCCACAATTACTGATTAGCCATGTCTGTTTGTGCATCTGGAACAATTAACTTGTTCAACAGATCAAGGTGTGGCATGGGAGAACATTATTGGACCCAGATCTCATAACTTGGGAATCCTTTTAATGTGTGACTTATGTTATAACCTGGATTCAAATTTCTTTTTTTTTTTTCTTTGTGTGGGAATTTATTACTTATGCTGACAATTCTACCTGGTGACCACTTTGATGAGACTTCCATGAAGTATTTTAACAAAGCAAGGATATTCTATGACAGCAGTTCAATCTTTTTAGATAGTGAATTAGTGAAGAGATGTAGATCGTTTTTTTTTTGTGTTGTTCAAAGATAATACAGAATTGTAGATGTTGTACCAACTGGCAAGACTATTAAGCATTGCTTAATGAAACTGTAAGTCTGTGTTTATGACCAACTTAATGTGAAATTCTGAGTTCCTAGTATTTACTCTTTGACATGTTGCTCCATGTCTCATTGTTAGCCAGATTTAGCAGCTTGTATTTATCTTATTGTTCAGTCAAATATATATATATATATATATATATATATATATATATATATATATATATATATATATATATATAAATACACTTAGTGTGTCCTTACTCTTTTGTATTTTTCCTTAAAAATTTTAACTACTGTACTGTAATAGTATAGATACTTACACACACAAAACTTTTAATAATAAAAACATGCAAGCTTTCACTTAGAACTAGAACAACTCTGTTCATGTAGATTCTATTTTTGTGTCTGTTTCAAACAGCTGATGATAGTCTTTGTATTTTCTGTCTCTTTGATTTCTTTGTTTCTGAACAGGAAAAATTTTTTTTTTTTTTTGTTTGGTTTCAACTTTTCTCTGCTCTAGCCATACATTGAGATGATTTTGTCTTTGTCACTATGTGTTTGTTTTAAATCCTGTGTGTTGGACTCCTTTTGTTAGTGTTGACTAGATGATGTTAACTTTGATAAAATAGGCTGCCCCCATTATTCAGTCAAGCCTGGTGTGCAATTATTGTAGCAGCACTTTGAAAAGATTATCAAATACCTTGTGTCTTGTCAGAGGTGGATCTTTATTTCAAAATTTTAAACAAATATATGTTTTAAAACCAGCTTTAGATATATTTTAGTAGTGGACTGGAAATGACTTAAGTGTTGCATCATCTCAAATTCTTAGTTTTTAATTTTGGTTTTTAGTTTTTAAAAACAAAACAGCCTTGGTGTTTATATCTAGGAGCATGCAATTTACTTATACAAATTTGCTTACAGAGAACATACAAACATTCATTAAGATAGTAAAGACAGATATACCATACAAAAAAATGTAATTCAGCTTACATCCAATATTCATTATTTGAACTAGTAGCCTATTTAATAAACTTCTAATGTTAAGACTCTTAAAACATGTCACATATCTATATGTAAGTTTTAGTAAATTTTTTTCTTGCTTTTTTTTTTTTTCTTGTCCATTTTTTCTGATGTAAAATATATTATTGAGGAATTTGTACTAGAGAAAAACAAATTATTTTTAGGGCAATATGACCTGGGGGTGGGGTGGGGGACATCTAGCATAAATATTATGTATGTGTGATGAATTGCCTGAACAAAGGCTGTACTGGTCACAGCAACCTTGTCTTCAGATGTGTCAGCTTAGGGATAGATGGAAGGATGTTATGATATACAGGGACATTTACTTGCACAATGTCAAGGATGTTCAGGGTGGGGTTTCATATGAACTATGAGGTTTAGATTTTAAATCTGATGAGCCACTGTATAATGAGATTAATAAAAGTCCTCCTTAAAAAGTCAAGAAGGGGATTGTGATTCAAGATTTAGGTTAGAGGTGCTCATGTTATTTACACACATTTGACTGTATTGCCCATTTTGGCTCCAGGAATAATGTGGTGTCAGAAGTGAGAATACATCCGTTCACCTCTCTCTTTTCCTCATCCTGCTGTCTGCTGACCCCCTTTCCAAAAAGCAACTCCCCCCTCCTTCCCATTCTTGAGCTTTCAGTATGACAGTTGGCTTAGAAAGTTAACACCATGTCAAACATATAATAAAATATATAAAAAAAATAAAAGATCAATTTGTGCAGTTCACTCTGTAAGTGACCAGTTTTTCCTTTGTGTTCTTGTGTCATGAGCACTGTTTAGTAATTGGCATGAGAGGTCAACATATTTACTGACCTGGTCTCGTGATTGAGTCAGATCAATCTGCCGTACACCTGTATGTATATAGATTGTTCTATAAAGTTTGAGCCCAGCTTTGATTGATCACCTGTATGTGTAATGTCAAAAGTGAAGGATTACTGTTTGTTAAGGCAATAGTTTTCTGTTCATGTTGACCAGTTCTAGACATCAGTCTCAGCGGAACTCTTTTGATTTGTTTGTATTTGTTTCTATACAATCTGACTTGAGACCTTTTTGTTTGAGTCAATAAACTGAGCAGAGTCCACAATCCCTGCAGTTGTATACTTATTGTGTTTACTGTAGAACCCATTGTGTTAGCATACAGAATCGAATGTGTTGAACATAAAGTTGGACAGTGTATTTGAATGAAAAGCTTTATTTATTATGACAGTTGCAAAGATAATATCAAAGATATGTTGAACAAAGCCCTTCAGCACCATACTAGCCCCCCCCCCCCCATTTCTTTTTTTCAATATTTGACCCTAGGGGGAGGGGTGAGAGAAAGAAAATGTGTGATGGTTGGAAAATAATTTAGTACTACTCTATTATGTGTGTTTAATATGTCTGCATTTATATTGGGTTAATACCCCCGCCCCCTTTTTTCCTTTTTTTTTATTAAGCCCAAATGTAAAAATAGTGGAGCGGAACAGGTCTTCAAAAGTTTATAGGCTCTTACAATACTTTGCAAGTGTATGAACAAGGGGAAAAAAAAAGGGGGGGGGGGTGGTAACTCTCCCATTGAAACCAAAAATAAAATGACAACGTTCATTGTGGTAAGAAGCCAGGGGAAATCCTTATCCTTTTTTTTTTGTTGTCGTTGAAAGTGTGACAAAAACTCTTCTCCCCTCCCTTTCTGGCACTTTTGATCAAATGTCATAAGAATGTCATTGGGAATATGTACTTCAGTAGTCACTGTTAATATACTGTATCTGCAGACCTTACGAATGGACTGATTTAGTAAAAAAATATATAATGGATTATACATAGATACAGGTGGATTCAGTTTATATAAATTTATAGCACCTTTCCTTTTGACTTTGCAGTATATCTATCTATCTATATATACTACCTGGTAGCTCATTCTTATCTACTCCCACTTACTTCTTTGACAATCTTTTGGCCCGCGAATTTTTACCAGCTCCCCCCCCCCCCCCCCCGAAAAGAAAGAAATTTCTACATACACGCGATTATTCTTTAGTTCTTCAAATCTATATCTTCGTACTTTTCTTTAAGACTCTAGGAACTCTGGGCCTATGGAAGCTTGCTTCCATCTGCCTGTCTGAACAAACTTCAGTCTGGGAAAGATCCAAGCAGATGTACATTTTTACATCCCTATTACCGATGGCTCGTATCCCAGGACGCTCGAGTTCATAGGCCGAACACACCGGGGAAACTCCCTTATTCCTTCTCTGTACAACACATCAACCGTAGGCCTAGTGGTGTCTGCCATAAAAAAAAAACAACGGCTTCTTGGGGAATGGTGTGTGGGTAGCGACATATTTATTAGGCTTTCTTCCATCCCGCCAGAGCAATGGACTCTCCTCAGGCAATCAAACGGGGGTTCTGTTTTGCTTCCATGTTGGCCTAATCGTCTCCTCTAACGAACGTTTCCACCCGAGCGCCACGTTGAGGCTGAGAAGCAATGCCCTTAATGTTTCTTTTTCGTAGCCATAGGAGAAGTGAATTTGGTGGCTCCAAATGAAAATGATTTTCACTGATTTACCCCTTCTAGACACCAAGTGTGACATTTGTTACCCTCTTACGTAGGTTACTAAGCAAGAGAAAGGGGCAGATTTTTGGTAGATGACTTACGGGCCATAACCTAAAATTCACGGACGGCAATTCATTTATTTTTAATACATGGATAACTAGCAAAAATGAACTAATATTGTAAATTAATTTTGGAAATGTCACTAAAATGTGTATATCCGCGTGTCGTAACCTGTACTGGTTTAATGCATTGCTCGGTAGACCTAATTAGTTCCTTGTAATAGTAAATAGGCATCTTCAAATCGATGAGATTTTAAATCCCACCTTACAGGTATTTAGATTTACACATTAAAAAAAAAATGTTAAAATTGAGTAAGTAACCATTATGTTTGTGTGATGTTTATTTCGACGCGGACAATCACTGGGATAAGCTTTTGTCCTGGTCAAATTGGCCTAAGTTTGCACCTGCTATCAAGTCTTTCTTGATCCACACCAGTGTTTCTCAAATTTTGATCAGTGGCACCCACCCAAGCTGTATGTCAAGCTGCAAGGTTTTTAAAAAGCAATGAAACTTACTTAGCATAATAATCAGTTGTTTTTTTTTTCAAATGTTTGGAATCAAAATGTACATAATGAATTTTCATTTAAGCTGGCCATTTCATAAGTAAATAATTTATTATTAAGTGATTTGTATACAAGAAAAAGATTATTTCTGAAGATAGTATGGGGGGGGGGGGGGCAGCAGTCTCCCTTCCAGCAAGCCTGCAACCCTACCCACAGAGGGTTTTGGGCGGAGCCCCGGCTTAAAGCGTTTTCAAGCCTTCTGAGCATCAAAACTAATGCTACTGGCGTCAACAACTTTTTTTTTTCTCACAGAAATAAGAGTGCATGTCACAAATAATACAATTTAAAAGGGTTGGGTAGGCCAATAAGCAAGTCAAAATAAGTCTAAATTAAGAATGAGGCAGTATTGTCCTAAACTATTATGCGAGAGACATTCGAGGAGCATAATGCACGTTTGTATTGGGCATGAATCGTAAGAACTTCGTATTAGTTAGACATCATATCGCGGATCTTTTTTTTTTCGCAAAAATCATCAAGATGACAATCTTAGGCATAAGAGAGTCGAGTAGAATCGCGGAGACGTTTTAAAAAATGTCTACTTTAAAAAGTTTCTGACTCGTTATGGTGCAGACGCCTCTCGCAAAAAAAAAAAAAAGTACATATTCTTAAAGGTCCTACTTAGAATCTGAAACAAAGTCTAGTATTTAAATTGTATTCATTTTTAAAGGATGTGAACGTATCTGTATATATTTATTTCTATATTTATTAACATACATACATTCTAATACATATACCTGAGATCTAGTAATGGCTAATATAGTCTTACTTGTATTCCCCATCACCCCCTAAGTGCATACAATTTTTATTTATTTTTAAACCCGTTCGTTGTTTTCGCGGATGCCGCCACTCGCTCCCCACCTCTGTAAGACTAATGACAACAAACTAGTCCAGATTCATGTCTCTTCTGAAGACGTTTCTACCACTAACTGCACTAGGAATGGGTGGAAGGTCTACAGCAGGGGTTCTCAACCTGTGGGTCGCGATCCCCTTGGGGGTCGATTGACGATTTGACAGGGGTCGCCTAAGACCATCGAAAATATGGATTGTTATTGTCTATTCTTCTATTGCTGTGTGTATGTGGAGGGGGGTCGCGTCAGAGTGGGGGATTGTAAAAAAGGGGTCGCCAAGCTTAAAAGGTTGAGAACCGCTGGTCTACAGTATCAGAGGAGGGCAGACACACCAAAGGGATTGGGGTAAAAAAAAAAAGGGGGGGGGGGGGGACAACAGCGTCTGTGATTATCTCCCTCGCACATCTTTGCGCGCGGCCAATCGGAACAATGGGCGCCACTACAGACCAAGGGGAGCAACCCAAGCCGTGTCATTAGATACATCATATCGACTTCTCCGCTTAACTGACTTCCAGGGTCTAGTAGAGGCAGACCCTAATCAGCATTTTCCCCATCCTCTTATCATATTCTGTTATAAATATTGAAAGGTCTAATCCATTTAATTTAAACAGACTTCTCCTTTGAAGAATAAACACGACATGTAAGATATGTTTTATAATAATAAATAAGGATATTATGTCACCTAAATTAATGACAATGGTGCACATTATAAAATGTTAGAAGTGAGTGATCTCAATCGTCATTGATTAGATAAATATTTTTTAGTTTCTGCTATTAGTGCTGAAAATATTGAAACCTGCCTTTTTTATCGGGAGCAGCCTCTGAGTTAATGTGAAAACACAAACTTATTTATTTTAATGTTACTCTAATTTTTTTTTCAGATTAGTTCTCTCAATGACTACCTGAAATTGATTTTTAAACCATTCCCCGCCATTGACAACTAGCCCCGCCGCGTTACCAGAACCAGAGCTCTGTCACTATCAAATCAATTATATCTCTAAAAAAACAAAACAACTCACTACCAACGACATCATCCATTCACCGACAACACATTGCCAGTGACCTTTTTCTGCCACTGTCCATTTTCTGTCAATGTCCAATGCTCTGAAAATGCTTTGCCACTGACCCTTCACTCCTTCATGTTTTTTTTTTTTTGGGGGGGGGGGGGACTCTCTTAGCTTACACTTTGCTATAACTTTCTTCAATGTACTGGTAGCGAGCTAAAAAATTTGAGACAATAAGAAGTCAGTATAAAATGTCACATTGACCTATCCCATGATACAGTAACAAAACACGTCCCAGAAGCTAAA
This sequence comes from Biomphalaria pfeifferi, assembly GCA_030265305.1. Lineage (NCBI taxonomy): Eukaryota > Metazoa > Mollusca > Gastropoda > Planorbidae > Biomphalaria > Biomphalaria pfeifferi. Next base: position 2,439,379 of record JASAOG010000051.1, read on the forward strand.
AGTTGGAATCAGCGAAACTTGCCCTAGTGGAGTGTCACTGAAGAATGTGGACCATGTCCTCCAAAGCGGCATAATTTATCGAGAGGCCCGAATAGAAAACACTTGGTCTTAAACACCCGTCTAGAGTAAAAACTGTGTGGAGAGCCGTCTCATTTCATCTCAGCTATAGGACTATTTAAGAACCAACATTACAATGAGAACGATGAAGAAAGATAATACATGCATTTTATTACATTTTATTACCGTACTTGACTTTCTCACACACCTTCCGAATTCCAAACATATGCATAATATGCATAGTTACCTAACCTGTTGTATGATGAACAAAGTTTGGGGTCAGAAGACTAAGTAAAGTTAAGGCACAGCTTTTATACATTTGCAAAGATTTAGACTTGCTGGTCAGGACAAAAGAAAAGATCACTTTTTCAAACTTATAATTTCCGACAGGCATGTCACGTGCCGGCATAACGCCCCCCCCCCCTCCCCTTCTAAAAAAATCGTCTGGTACTCAAGACCAATAGAACTGCAATTTTATTCATTTTAAAAACACTGCGTGTCCTCGAGTTAGGTGTACATATAGAAGATATTAAATCCTTAATTAAAATGTCTTTCTGTGGCAGCCCCATAGGCTCATTGGATTCAGGCACAGGGAGCTTGGCAGTCTGCCCCTGGCATTCATGGTGTTCTGATGTGTGTATGGAGTACCGGTATTTGATGTTATGTTTCGAAAGATTGTCGAAGTCGAGGAATAAAAATGAGAATCCATGTAAGAGAGAGGAGACAGAATGGTAATTAAAAATATGTTCACCGAAATAGTTTTGAAGTGAGTGACGTTTATTCACGGTTTATTCTATTGTTGAAATCATTGGACTTCCTGTAATTTAATTTGTGTTTTCATAATTATTTTTAAAAAAAATATGAAGTGTCTGGTGTGACCTGTCACGATCATTTTGTTTCAAAAAAGCTTTCTAGCTTTTTTCAAGTTTCTATTCTAGGGTATACGACTACAGGGGTAAGTTGGACTACATGTCTGAACTCCGAACACGATCAACAAATCTTTATTATTTTATAACAATAACTTTTATAGATCTAGAGTTAAGTTTCATTTAATGGGGCGCACAGTAACAGTAACAGATAAAAGGAAAAAAAAAACGCTGACGCGATCGAATTACCCACCCTTGCCCGAATATTACCTGCCCTTGTACCAAGTTTTACGTAACCACTAAATATATTAGCCGGCAGATGTCGCTCACAAAGCTAGCAAATCGCCTGCTGCGCTGCTAGCATCCAAGTCAGCCTGAGTTCACACTGCTGTCACATTAGTCTCCCCTTCTTCTCCACATACGGACATTATTCCATGTGGATTATAGTCTCAGCGCCCGCACCCACCTCCCACGCACACACCCTCGGGTTTGATGTTCGTCTTGTCAATAACCTCTAATTAGCGCTGTCTAGCACGGCGCTGACCAGTGTGACCCATGGTCAATAGAAAAGAAAGACGCACTGAAGATGTTAAAAAGAGGTAGGGGGGGGTGTAGGTTGGGGAACTACATGGGTAGTATAAAGTGGTAGACGTCAAAGACAAAGACTAGTGGGGGGGGGGGGGATATAATAATGACCATCGGGCGAGCTTTGAGAAACGTGAAGTGCCAGGGCATGGAATTTGAAAATATCTATGTCTGATTTCACCAATGTTTCTCAAGACAGTGGTGCCAAACTTTTTGTCTGGGTGCCATAGAAGTTTCCTCGTGTCATAGGCAGAGCCTAACCACAGCATACAATGTAGATAAATAAATTGTCCAGTAGAAATTATTCCTCTGCAGGTTCATTACGTACTGTTGGAAAGAGGTCAGATAGCACATAGTCATGGGACGCATTTGGCTCGAGGTCCGTAGTTTGCGGATACCTGATTTAATTCTCATACTGATCACCCCCACCCCCCTGTTTTAAAAACTTTCAGTATTTTTTGGTCATTTGTTTCGTGCTTATTTTTTAAATAAATTTTTATTTTTGGAGACGCTGAGAGTGTCACACCTTCCAGTCTGGACCGATTAGAAGACGGTTCGCATCCTGTCTTGAAAAAAGCCATGATTTGATGGCGTTCCTTTTTCTTTCCAACACGAAGGATGGTTATCACTTTTAACCTGCCTGAGTATTTAGCATATATTATAGAATATATAGTTCGATGATGACCCTTTTGTCATCTAGGGGAGCTAAAGGTTGGGTTGAGTTGCCTGAGCTAGCCAGGAAAACCAGTGACTTGGCAGAATTTAAGTCATTGGTTAATATGCATGGCTAAATGCATGACGCGTAGGACGTAATCATCTTCTTTTTTTAATTAACGTCTGTATTATATAATATAAGATATTCGTTTGTTATAAACCTTGCGGCTAATGAGTGAAACTTTTAGCATAAAATGCATAAAGTAGATTATAAGTGTTATCAAGGATGACAGTACCCACGAGTCAGTCACCATTTCTCTTGCGAAATCGCCAATCAATATTTTTTGTGGGACTTGACGGTATCAGTTATATAAAAGTCACTTTCATGGGGCGCTCAGACACAGAAATTGTGTTGAAGGCTACTACCTCCCTGGAGATTTAACTGATGGCGTGGAGAAACAAGATCGAGAAAAGAAAAAAAAGTCAATGACCAACGAGACAGAATTAAGTTGGCGGAATTGTTTTATTAGAATACCAGGAGAGCGTCTAACCTCCAGGTACATATGCCTACACTTGCTAATGAAATAAGTAAATAACACGCTAGATAACTACGTTTGAATAGTAGGTCCATCTGAGTGTGAAGCACACACACACACAGAGTAATCAACTGGCAATTTTCTATGGTTTTGCCAAGTGGCTACTCTTGTCCACTTAACAAGAAAGTGACCTATTGTCCCCGATCAAGCAAGAGTCGTTGAGCGCTAAGAATGCAAAATACAAACTTCCAAGATTTGATTTCAACATGAAACGAAATAAAGAAAAATGTCACTGGGAAATAGCCTGGGGGATGGCTAGGGAAATATATAATGGGGTATACAAATATTGTCAGTTTGTTTGTCAAGGGTACCTTTGCATCCCTCACCATGTTTTTTCCTAGAATGCATTCATTCAGTCGTTCACTAAACAAACATCTGACAAAATATAGATATCTTCTGTTGTTCTTCCTTCTACCCCCCCCCCCCTTCATCCCTCTCCGCATTTTCCAAGTGTTATATTTCTTGTGTAAAGTTTTGGCGACTCAATTGTTCCACCCAGCCCCCACCGCCCCCGCCCCTGATATTTGACATGGTTCATTGTGTGACCACTCAGTCTGATTCAATTACCCTTTTATTGAAGTGCTATAATCCCCCCCCCCCCAATCTTCCCCTCCCCAAGCCATTCCATAGGGAGATGGGGCGAAAGGGTGTCGGTCTCTCAATTATAAGAACGTTTCAAGTTGGCCCCCTTCCGACACCCTCCGGTCACCCCCCAGACAATAAGGTTTGTTTGAGTGGACGGGGCTGCTAGGACAGATTACATTTGCATTTCTCAAAGTCATTTTTCAAGATCCATTATCATGGGGTCCTCAAGGCTTTAGTCGCTCAATACTTAGTCCCTCTCCCCTCTTGGAACCGTTCACACACACACACACAAAACAACAAGTACATTAATTATAACCCAACCCAGGTCTTTGCAGAAGAATTAAGGGGCTCTAGAAATATTTTTTTATTTGGGGCTAAGGGTGAGGAGGGATGTAGACACAAATATTAAAATGCACATAAAACGTCTCATTTAACTCTATCCAGTGGTAATGTCCTGCTCCTGCCCACTGGCAACTTTTTCCCGTTATGTGAAGTCAGCCGTGACCTTGATGATAAAACTCTGCCATGCAGGAAATATCACAATACATATGTTTGATTTCCGCCACAGAATGCAATGTAGTATTTATATGGCGAGCAGTCGACAGCAGTAGAGATCGACGGAGGTGTGAATATTAACTATTTCACGACAAACAGTGAAGAGCTAACAAGAAAAAAAATATGACTACAAATAATTATGAGGTCTACATGATTACTATTTTTCCTTGATCAAAAGTTAACATTTGGTCCCCCCCCCCCCCCCCCGAGTATTTTTTTCAAGGCAAAATATTACTCACGTCCAGCTTGTCCAGACACGTTGGGAAGTCTAATGACCCAGATCTTATACATGTATATATATATATATATATATATATATATATTCTAAAGTGCTTGACGATTTTGGAAGGAGGGAGATAGAGTACATGCCCCTGTTCAGAGCACTACGTTGGTAGGCACTCTACATTTTTGTTACAGGGAGATTTGTGAATGTATTAGTAGTAGTAGAAGTATTTATTTATTTATTATTACTAGTTGGCACTTTTTTATAGAATTAAAAATATTTCTTTTTAGGCACCTTTGTCGTCTGTCACTATCTCACTCCCTCTCTAAGACACATAATCTTTATTGAATATTTGATATAATTCCAAGTGTCACTTTTGATTTGAACAATTACCGTTTTCTCCAACCATTGAAGATTTTCTCTATCACTTATTGATAGTTTGATTACGTCAGAATAAACCAACCAATCTCTACAACGAAGAAGTCTTTACGACCAACCAATCTCTATAACTAACAAGTCTCTATGGTCAACCAGTCTTTACAACTAACCAGTCTCTACAACTAACAGGTCTCTACAACTAACCAGTCTCTACAACTAACCAGTCTCTACAACTAACCAGTCTCTACAACTAACCAGTCTCTACAACTAACCAGTCTCTACAACTAACCAGTCTCTACAACTAACCAGTCTCTACAACTAACCAGTCTCTACAACTAACCAGTCTCTACAACTAACCAGTAGCTATGGCCAACCAGTCTTTACAACTAACCAGTCTCTACAACTAACCAGTCTCTACAACTAACCAGTCTCTACAACTAACCAGTCTCTACAACTAACCAGTCTCTACAACTAACCAGTCTCTACAACTAACCAGTCTCTACAATTAACCAGTCTCTACAACTAACCAGTAGCTATGGCCAACCAGTCTTTACAACTAACCAGTCTCTACAACTAACCAGTCTCTACAACTAACCAGTCTCTACAACTAACCAGTCTCTACAACTAACCAGTCTCTACAACTAACCAGTCTCTACAACTAACCAGTCTTTACAACTAACCAGTCTTTACAACTAACCAGTCTCTAAAACTAACCAGTCTTTACAACCAACGAGTCTCTAAAAACCAGTCAGTTTCCACAACCAGCTAGAGACACTCGAACCCAATCCGAATGAATATTGATGCACTTAAAAAAAAAACACGGAGGTCACTGTGAATAAGACACCTTCGTCGTCCATATTGACCTCCCCCCCCCCCCCCCCAGAAAAAGGGTTCCCCCTTTCATGAATGTGAGGGGGAAGAGTTGGTGGATGCCTTAGGTCGAGCTCGAGCATCATTGAGTCGGTCTGGAGTCAGTGAAGCGTGTGACAGACGGTACGATGAGCACAATTTCCCATTGCCTTGGCCAGGTGAGAGGGGTGGGGGAAGGGGCAGTTCTACTTCAACATGACAGAGTGTCACAGAGGCCTTGATGAGAAGTGTAGCTAGGGGAGCCAAGGAACCAACCAGCCTCTACAACCAACCAGTCCTACGGCCAACCATTCTCTACAACTAATCAATCTCTAGAACTAATCATTCTTTACAACCAATCAGTCTCCGCAATCAACCAGTCTCTGCAACCAACCAATGTCTACTGTCTGGGCCGGATTTAAGGGAGTGCATGCCCCTAGGATTTCACAAGAGATAGGTCCCCCACAAAAGGGATAAAATAAATATCAAAATTTAAATAATACATACATTTATTTAAAAAAAACACGCACGAGTGCACACAAAAACCCCATTGCAATCAAATAATTGTTATCTGGTGAGCAAAAAAAAATATACAAAATAAATAAAAATTGCGGAGCACTAAGTTCAGATTAGCAATTTAGTGCGCCTCATCTTTTTTATATGCAATTTATCCCCCACCTTTTTTAGTGCACTCAATTTTTTTATATTTTTATTTATGTATTTTTATTTTACAAACACCCCTTACGCTCATCGAGATGTGCTGATGCGGGTGGGGCATCACGTGACTGAGGTATAAGTGAGTTGTGGGGTGATGCGGGTGGAACTTGCCAGTCCGCTACTCCAAATTTGTAAAGTGCTCCTCTGGCAATGAGTTGTATCACTTCTTCGAGGAGACGACGTCGGGAGAAGGGGATGGGGAGCTCTGCAAACACTCACCCCCCCCCCCCTTTCACTTCCAGAGTTCAAATGAATTCACTAACACTCAATCTTTGATTCAAGGAAAATATATGTACTAGTTGTTTGGGGGAGAAACGGCGGAAGTGAGAAGCAGCGCAAGAATACGAAAACTGAAGTTGTAAACCATAGACTTATATATAAATAAGTCTATGTTGCAAACATTGTAATAACTTTTTGTTTGTTTTGGAAACACTAGCTTCTAGATTTTAAGTCTTTCTTTTTCTATCTTTTGAAAAAAAAAAGGAATGGGGGAAGTAATGAGTAAAAAAGAAGGGGAATGTAATTAGTAAAAAAAAAAAAGGTGGTGTAATGAGGTTAAAAAAAGGAGGGGGTGTAATGAGTTTTAAAAAATAGGTAAAAGTGAGGCTCAGATATAGACAAGAAATTTGTGTTCATTCAGAAAAAAATTCAAAAGCAGTTCAATTGAAGCCGGTCATCCCGAGGGCTGGATAAGAACGCTTCTTGGTTTGCAATGCCTCGGGGCACGGCCCTAAGTAGACCCACTTGTATCTCACCTGTGTCCCATACAGAGTTTATACAAGGCAGACACACATTCACAGAATCAAGACTTGTCAAGATGAGTTTGGTATGGTGTGAATCCCCCAAGAGAAGGAATATAAAGATCCAGTCTGTCCATCAAACTCGATGATGTCTAGGCAGCTTTTGAGCCGTAGGTTGCAGTCATTTCTGGGGATTAAGATTTGGCTCTGCATTTTGTGCCTCCTCTTGTGGCTGGTGAGGCCCTACTTAATCCCTAAATACTGGGCATAGTACTCTCTGGAGAAAAAGTTTCCCCTTTCAGACCTTGAGATCTATAGGGCAGATGATGTAAAAGTCATGTTTCTGTGGCCAACGGTTAACGAGGGTGTCATGTGGCCAGCACAACTATCAACCGCCTTTTCTTTTCCCCAACTAATGTCAGGTACCCATTATAGCTGGGTTGACTCCAAAGCGCCCAAAGACCCTGAAACTCAAAATCCCAATCTTCACCAGGATTCGAACCTTTCAGCCACCGCACCTGTAGCGGGAACCTGTGTGAATAGCCAAGGCTGTTTTGTTGTTTTCGGCGAATGTAGTGCCAGTCCTTACAACGTGGTCTACAATGTTCTATAATTAGCTAAAGTCTCCCAAGAAGCAGAGCCTATGTTCAACTTGTTACACCAAGACACTCGAAGAGAGGGAATAGAAAGTAGAAGAACAGCATGTTAGTGCGGGTCATAAGGAGTAGCACGAAACTCAGGATCAGAATTGCGTTTTTTTCAAAGCAGCTATCCTTTCTGGTATGTATGGCAGATTGATGTTGACTACTGGGAAAACATAGCTCTATGCCCGTCGCTATACCTCACTATGTGGCGAGAGATGACCAAGAAATAAGAAAAGCGCGCCAAAGCGAATGTCGACTTAACCTGTGATACATATGGACGGGAATGTCTCTCTAGAATAGAGCTCCACAGTCACGTGTTCTACGAGATGAACCCTAGTCGTTCTACGACTGAAGGAGGCCCCAACAGTTCTCCGGGTGTGATCTGCTATTAACGATGCGTTTATCTGTGGTTCTCCATGACCTCGACCCAGAACTTCTATAAGGCTGCAACCAGTTTCTTGATTTGTTAAATAACGTGGCATGTTGTTTTCCCTCTCGGTTATATTGTTATCAATTGGGTTTCACTGAATGATATTCTTGTTGGCTCTTCTATTCCATTGGTGTGGCTTCATAATATACTCCACGTTTTTAAGGGAGGAGACAATTAAGTTAATTAAAATGCAGCGGATGGGTTTAAACCTTTCTACCCGTACCTTCGATCTCGATAAAGTTAAGTCGTTTAGACAACTAGTCTAGACGCCTCCAGCCATGGGAAGGGTAGATGAATTTAGTTAGGCAGGACCAACGTAATTACACACGGTTTGGTCGTCGCCACCCTCCGCTAGAGGCCAGCTTAACAGACAAGGTCCTTGAGTACTTAGCCTAGTACAAAGTTTGTTTAAGTATAGAGCACAATGACACCAAGCAGAAGAAGCGGAAACGTTTTGGTACCTACAAGTATCTTTATAAATTACAGCAATAGGGTGTGAAAATGGACGCCCATAAGCCCGTCTAGTGGACTAAGTCTCACGAATGTCGTAAAGTCTAGTGCTAGTGGACTAAGTCTCATGAATGTCGTAAAGTCTAGTGCACTAAGTCTCACGAATGTCGTAAAGTCTAGGGGACAAAATGTCTTAACAAAATGTTCTTACGTGATCAGTGTTCTTCACGAACTATTGCGCCATGACTCGCTCGGCACAACGCGTACGGTCAGCGATTACATGACCTTAACAATCCATCCAGAGCACACACAAAAGCGTTTTATACTTGAAGGTTTTTTTTAAAAATTATAATTGAGGGAGCTTTGGAATTCGAAACGAAACAAAGACAACTTCCTAGATAATACTTATTCTTACAAAAAGGGAACTATTGACTGTCTACATAAACGTCATATTGCTGGTCGTCTGCTGATTAGCTATAGTTTTTTTTTAAAACGTTGTTTTAACTAAGAAAATAAACTCCTATATTGAAAGCTTTAATATCTTATGACAGAAGGACGCACTCTTCTTCTTCTTTGTTCCTATTTGTACATGTCAGGAAGGTTCAGATCAGTAATCCTATCTGAGGTGAACTGCACGGTGGTTTCAAGATCAGGCAGTTCCAAGTTTTTTAAGGAAGCATTAATGGACGTCATTTGTGTACGAGACCTAAAGCTTTTCTATCGGGTTTGGTTTCTCTCATCAAGATATTCGATTCTAAACTCAAGAAATTGTAGCTGAACAGAATGTACATTCTAACAGTGACATTTTGTTCCTGTAAGGATCGGGAGACTTTTAAATTGATGGGGGGTTCCTACGTTGGTCTCGTTCCATCCAGACATGCTCTTCAACATTGAAAAACAGGAAGCATTCCAAACTATGAACAGTTCATTCGTAAAAGCAGTTTTGGATTTACTCTCGAGCTTGATAATGAGAAGGAAGAGGACATGGATAGCAATGGCTTTTTGGGGCCCTCTGTATTTTGACATTCCACATCACGACATGAGATAATAGCGTAATATTTCATGTAAAAACACATTTCTGACCATCATTTGTGGGACCACCTCACGTGAACTCTTCCCCCCTACGCCAATGATGGTTGGTTCTTTTAATCTGAAAATAAACAAACACATAACAGTAGACACACACAGTTACATTAAAATTTAAAAATTAAATTTAGAAATAAATTGCGTTAGCTTACAATTTCATTACCACATTGCTCTCCCTTTGATGGTTTTGGCGGGAACGTAGAAACACGATGTAAATAATCCATACGTAATAGCCCTCACACTGTCACCCTCAAGTAGACAAATTCACGTCATTCAGACACCCCCTTCCCCGCTCCATTCTCCAGTTCACTTGTGCAAGCTTTTTTTTTTTTTGTCGAGTGTTTGTACGCGTATGTTTTAACGTGCGCGTGTGTGTGTGTTGGGGAGGGAGTAGGATTCGTCGACCTCCCCCCACCCCTTAGTTCTCTCACTCCACTGCAATCAATGCGAGGCGGCTGTTTAGACAATCGCGCGTGCTGTTGGCTAAGATAATCACCGTGTTTGCTCTCTCTATTTGACCGCCCCCCTCCCCCGAATTATTAGTAAACCCGATCTGGCTTTGATTCGGCGGCTATTGACTCAATCTTTTGCGACAGCTTAACAAATATTATTTCTGGGACTGGAGTACAAACATTATTTTGTCTAATATTTACCTCTTGTGCGCAGACTAGTGCTGGAGGAGTTTTGTTCTTAGTTTCATAAAGTGTATATAAATAAGAAATAAGAGGATATTGTCATCTTTTTTTTTTCTTTAAATAGTGTTGTAACGTTTTATCGACTAGTTTGATCGTTTAGTCAACACTTTCAAAGCCTTACTTGATTTTTTAAAAAACATTGATCTGCACATTAAAACGGAATACAAGTCTAGACCCTAAACAAAATTGTTCTTACGTAGAAGTAGACAGAAGCCAATGGATTTCTTATGAAGTAGGCTGTTTTCTTATATTCTTAACCCTTAAGGCGCGTGTTGTAGTTTAGCCTCCAAACGTTAGAACTGTAATTCCATTTTGTATGCACTTATTGTAAAACAGCTCAACACTTTAAGGGTTAAGACAGGTTTATCGACATACTACGTATAACATACAGCAAGTAATGGTACACGGACACAAATTACGTCACTAAAATGATTAGCGCTAGATCTATATAGGTATCAAATTCAAGAACACCTGAAATAATCATTTTAATAAAAAAAGAAATATGAATAAATCGATGTTTAAAAATCATAAATTGAAAATATATCAACCCTTTCCCAGCACCCACCACAGGTAACCACTTTTTAAAATTTAATTACGAAGTTAAATAGCAGCAATTATTCAGTGTAATTATAAGCAAAAACTGAAACAAAACAAAACATTAAAGAAAAAAAAACGATAAGGTTCCTTAGGAAGAACAACTAGGCTACTTAGGTCTACTGGTTTCGTCAATAGTAAACTAATGGTTAAAATAAAATGTTATCACTATTGATTAGGCTTAGATATTAGTTTAATAATGTATGCTTTAATAACCCCCCCCCCCCCCCCCCCCCATTCTCTCACAAGGACACCTGTGGAGCATTACTTCAAGTACGACGCATTTCAACTACTTTACTACTAGTCCTATCCGCTTAAGACAATATCATCATTTTCAATCTAAAAGCAATCGATTCAGTGTTTACAAAATGGGGTAGGCGGGGACAATATTCATGAGACGTCTCAAGGGGCGAAATTTCACGCTTTGTACACTGAGTGGATAGTTTTCATTGGATACCATCGCGCATAATAATGAGCCCACGTTGGAAAATGTTCGCGCTGACTTTAGAGGATTTCAGCCAATCGCAATCGAGATTAGTTTGACTGCGCTGTTTGCCATTTCCATTGTTCGTGCGAAGCTAATGCGCTATGTGGCGTGTTGTAGTCCGCGCTAGTGTGTGGTTCAGGCAACTTGTTCTTACGGATTGTATTTTGTTCTCATAGCATAGAGATCTATTGTTTTCTTTTTAAATCGTTTAACTAGTACGATGCTACACAGTTATTGCGCAAGTCTATAAAGTGTGTTCTTATATTTCTTGATGCAGGATATGTCTGTTTTAATCTTCATTTTATGATTATAAAGGAGTACATAAGACTTATCGTGTGCGTGACTCATTCCCTTCATTCTTTATTTTAATTGGTGTTTTAGCCTGATATCGAAAACTTCTTGGCGGGATTCTTCATTCTTCTTATTATCATTCTGGATTTTATGTTGAACGCATTGAGACGATGGGATATCAAGTGTTGAATCGTGTATTGTGTAGTTTTCGCTAAGGATTTATACTAGTCTAGATCTATCAGATTTTCTATAAACGCTCAGACTGCTGCTTGAAAATTGATTTGTATCTAGCCAAACGTGCCAACATGTATCCGAATCGACATCCGGTGAGTTCATCATAGATGATAGTATGGTAACTTATGTCATTCTAGGTCTAGACTAGACTCTAGAATCATAAAGAATCTAGTCTAGACCTATCGTATACTTATAGATTATCATCCATTATGTCACTTTGATGACTTTGTCAATGTAGATTTATTCTAGATCTAGATATAGACTATATTAACTATATACTAGCCTAGCCTCTAGGTGACACTTCACACTATGTCTATTCATAGAAATGTGATCTAGATTCTAACTCTACAGTACTCATTTAATATACTTATACTTTTCTAGTATTCTAGGAGATATCTATTCTAACTATACTGACTCTTCTATAGACACATATATAGATAGTCTAGAACTATTCTATATCTAGATCTAGAATATCTAGATCCATATAATAATATTATTATTAGACTTCTATACTATAGACTAGATAACTATATAACTGTATAATGTGACTGTAGAGTCTAGATCTAGACATTCTAGATCTGAATAGACTAGAATTAGATCTATCTTAACTAGACTTCTAGATCTAGATTAATCTATCTAGATATTATGTAAGATTTATACGATATAAGGTCTACTCTAGACTAGATCTATAATAGATCTAGATCTATTCTAGATTTACTTACTCTACTAGACTCTAGATCTATCTAGAACGTAACTAGATCTATAATATATTTATTAAGTATATAGATCTAGATATAATTTACATGTGCTCTTGTAAACTCTTATTATAATTACGTCATCGGTTGTATTCTAGTCTTTCAAAATTAGACCTATTCCAAATATATAGACCCTAGTTAGAGTAGTCCTAATCACTAGTCTATAATTAGAATTATATAATCTAGATCTATCTATAATCTAAGAAATCAGTGTAAAAGTTTTAGAAAAAAATGAAGTGTAATAAATGAACAAAAAATCCGATTTAAATCAATCTAATTGATCTAGATTCTTGATTAGTCATAGTTTAGACCTCTATACTGTCTATAGTAATCTCTAGTTATCTTATCTGTAGTCACTAGACTAGATCTATAGACTGACTATTGTCTAGATTAGATTAGTAGAGATGTCATAACTAAATCTAGATGAATTGAAGATCTAGATTTAGAATATAAGAATGACAGTGATTAGACTGTATGATCAGATTTAGATCTAGGGTCTACAATTAGAAAACATGAGATCTAGATCTATAAATCTTTTTTTAAAAGTAGGTTAGGGGACCTTAGCATTGGATAGTCTAGATCGAGCAACAAGAAAATAGATCTACGAGTTTTGCATATTAAACTGCCTCTAGATCTAAATAGACACTATCAATTTGTAAACAAATATTTTTTTCGTGTAGGGTCCTCAACCGGGGCAGCCATTTAAGTTTACAGTGGCTGAGTCCTGTGATCGTATTAAAGAAGAATTTAGCTTTCTTCAGGCGCAATATCATACGTAAGTATTTAAAAAACAACTTTTTCTCATAGATTTTATTTTTTGTTATGCAGATCTACCATAAATATGCATAAATAGATATAATTATGCTAATAGTAAGAAAAGAGTTACAATTGTAGTATTAGGCATTAGGTTTAGTTCCAATTACTATCCAACGTTTCTTAACATGCAATATGATATTATAGGTTGAAGATGGAATGTGAGAAGTTAGCACAAGAAAAGACTGAGATGCAGAGACACTATGTTATGGTAAATAGACCGTCTAGATTTACTATTTGTATATAAAGATTTCTAGAATGTAGAGGATTTAATTAAAAAAATTTAAAGCTCCCTTTTTATCACTATTTGAGAATTTGTCGATCTTTGGTACTACATTACCTCCCCTTTCACTCTTTATTCTTGTACACTACACACGCAGAGAGCGAGTGTGTGCCCTCCCCTAACCCAATTCGCCTTGCTTTCTTTCACAAAGGCCCCCGTGTCATGGTGGTGCGTTGACTTCCAACGACGAGATTGTTGGATCTCAAACAGCATGGAGGAGAAGATGAGATGAATTCACGAAATCGATGTCAGGGGTTGGGAATTGGAGTGAGGGCTTCTCTCCCCCTGATTTGATTAATGGCGGGCTGTCTGAGAGGAATGCGCGAGCCTCATTAGTTGTTTCATGGGTTTTAGAATGGCGGTTACTAGAAAGGGATGTGTGCGTGTTGGGGGGGGGGGGAGGAAGGGAAGCTCAAGTTCTGTAAGGAAAAGGTTATTGTAACCTTGTTAGAGAAGAAAGCGTAGAACATGGTTTATTGTCATTAATGTTACCAGAGAACTTTTTTTTTTTAAGGTTATTTCAAGCTGTTGTGTTTTCACCCTCACTAGATAGTTTCACCTAATAATGAACTTTCATTTAGCAATTAGTCTCATGTGTTAATGAGCATAGTTTAGTGTCCACCTATTTATTAGCAGGAAGTGTGATGCACGGCACACGTTTTGCTTTTGTAATTAAATATTTACTTTTACTCTGTCCAGATCCTAATTAGATGTGTATTGCAACTCTTTTTTTTTTATGTATGTTCCAGTATTACGAAATGTCATATGGATTAAATGTTGAAATGCATAAACAGGTAAAGGAAGTTTATTTATTTTTGTATTGATATGTTATTTAATTCATTATTGGTATACCATTGTGTGTGTGTGAAATAGACACAAAACCTATAGATGAAACAATTATTCGAGCTTGCATCCAACAGACAAATGCACATCGTTTGGTATCTGTATTTGAAAAATTCTTGAACTATTAGAATAATTCTTTTGGCTTGTAACCACAAAACTCCTTGAATGTCTATCTCACTTTATCTCATCCCCCCCCCCCCTCAAAAAAAAACATCCCCATATCTGCAGTCTTATACATGAAAAAACTTTTTTGTTCATCCCTCATTAAGCAGGTCATTAAATTAGCCAAGTATTTTTCCCTTCCCTGTAGTGATCAGTAGCACTTTCCTACCCTCACCTTTTCTTCTGTTACTTTTGGGGGTGGGCAGGCGGTGATTGTTTGGACTTATTCATGCAAGAATAATGCTTGTCTCTCCTTGCTGATATGCCATTAAAACTTGATGGATAAAGGAGCAGGGGGGATGTCTGGTGGGTGGAAAAATCATGCTTGACTGGCCAACCGTTCAGTAGTTACTTTATGCTTAGTGAATTTTTTTTTATTCACTGTACATTTGGCTCTTCCCTTCCCCTGAAACTTGGTGTGTGCGTGAGATTTCCTAATTTTTGTTGATCCGCTTTCTTACTTCACCTCCCTCCCCCCTAAAAAAAAATGCCATTTTGAATCCTTCATTTTCTCTCGTAGTAAACGTGTAAAAAAAAAGTGTTAGAAGGTAGCCAGGCTATTATTACAAAAATACAAGCAATGCTTACAATTTCCAACCCAAATAAATATTGTTGATTTTAGAGGTCTAGCGTTGGTATAGGCAGCTAGTAGCTCGGTGACACTGTGCAGCTCTCATCACTCCGCATAAGGCTACAAAATAAAGTCCTCTTTTGATAACAATCGCTCGCCTCACCCCCCCCCCCCCCCACCTTTATCGTGCGGCTTTATTGATCTCTCCCCCCGACCTTTGCCTCAACACATGTCGTGCTTTAATGGCCACACAGCTCACTTTTTTTTCTCCCTTTCTTTTATATTCCAGTTCTTTATATTAAGCAGTTGTTTTCTGTGTAGTATGTTTCTTGTACAGTATTAGTCTTGTGTTCTTAATAAGTACAATCAAGTAAAACTACTGACAAAGATAATCAATACATTAATTTATATATATATATATACTAACATTAATGCATGAATATTAGATATTAAGTAACAGGGTACAATATTTATATGATAGTTGTGTGTACTTCTAACCCTTTTTTTTAGCACATTTAGAATTTCTGTTGTAATTAGAATACAGTAGTGAACATTTTGAGACATACACTCTTGTTAAGGTTAATATTAGACAACAAAAGCAAGTTGCAGAAGTAAACATAACTTAATGGTTCGAATTGATTAGGTTTTAGACTTCTAATTGATACATTTTGAAGTCTCTTTTCAACCATTGCTTTTTGCATTAAAAAATATCTTTTTCAAGTTGTACTGCAATTTAAACTGATAATATTACGTTTGGGATTTAAAATGTGGACATTGAAATTATGTATCAAATCTTTATGCCCCTCTATGGCAAGTAGACTAAATAGATGGCTGCTCTTATCACACACCTAATAACTGTCAGTTTGAAGCATTCCCAAAAACCCCACTCCACAGCAGATACTGTACACATACTAAACTTTTTTTTGTTATGCAGACTGAGATTGCAAAGCGACTGAATGCTATTTGTGCCCAAGTTATTCCATTTCTTTCACAAGAGGTAAGCTGGACAGTTTTGTTTTTTTTTGTTGTTGTTGTTTAAGATTTATTAGTAATACATAGGATAGTATACTTAGAGTAGAATTCCCATGACTCAATGTTTAGAGGGTATGGATGTGAACAGCATATAAATAAGAAATCAAATAGAACTAGATTTAATTATATCAAAATTAAAATAAAGGAAAATAGATTGATGAAGCTTGATTGTTTTGATAAGAGTGCATCATTATTTGGTTTAAATCTGGATATAGTTATTCTAAAAAAGGATCTGGGGTACTTATCAGTCAATCAATTTTTGACACATCTTTAAGTTTCATTACTGAAAATGAAGGCTGCTCACAAATTCCATAATTGAAATTCACCAATGTTGACATGAGTCAAGAAAGAATCACATTATCGAAGAAGTACTGAAATGTCTTCTTCTTTAAAAGAATTTGATATTGTTGCTTGTATCTCATGAAAATGTCCTACTCAGATGTTGAAACAATGTTTCTTACTTAAAATCATTTTAGTTTTATTTAAACATTGTTAATGATGTCAAACATGGATCCATGTGGCCAAATTTTCGTTTTAATTAAAAAAAATTGTCCGGCTTAGTGCCTTCTGGCTGTTATTAAAATAAGGAAATAAAATATGAATAGTGTTTAAGTAAAACATTTGTAACAATAACAGCACAGATGAGTCATATTTAATATTCTTTTATAATTTATTTTTTTGGCTGTGCATATTTTTTTTTTTTAGTTACAAAAAAATCATAAACTTCAATACACACGCAAATATAGTAAATCGTGGGTAGCTTCCACATTTTTTGTTGTGCCTACATATTACCTTGCCCTGTAATTATGTTGCATATAAATTGCAGAGTAATACACAAACTGCTTAACACAAATGTGATTGTGTCATACATGCAATGTAGAGTTTGATTTTTTTAAAAAAAGTGCATACTTTTGATATTCAAGTATATCAGTCTTTTGCACCAACCAGTGGCGTCACTAGGGTGGGTGTCGCCTGGTGCTGTAGGCTCAGGGTGTCACCCCCTCCCCAACTACAGTCTCCAAACATTTCTCAATATCGTTACACAAATGTAAAATGAGTATCTCTTCTGTTTTAATTGTGATTGATTATGACATTTTATCAATGGTTATTACATATATTAAGACATAAGTTTATTAAATAATAAATAGACTTTACATTAACTGAACATGTTTTTCTTTCTTAGTCCTTTACACATTATGGAAACTGTTTAACATTATGCTAACCTTATTCAAACTTTTATTACCATCTAAAATATTTTAGAATCTAGACTATAAAAATGTTAGTCATTTATTGGTTAAGCTTTTTTTCAGTGTTTCTGAACTAAGAAACTCATTTTCATTTGTTTAAGATAGCATCATTTCTCCTAGTAAAAAATCACATTTAAAAAAAAAATTAAAAGAGGTGGAAGGGCCAACTTTGAGGTGTAAGATACATTCAAGGCAAATGAACAGTGCTTCTCAAACTTTTTACTCTGATTTTTCCTTGGACATTTTGTTTTATAGCACTCCCTTAGCTGGGTACCTAAAAGGGGAAACCGATGAAGGCTCTAACAATGGGTTTCGGCAGGCTTTTAAGAATGTAGTGAAAAAGAAGGGATATTTAAAGACATATAATTATGATAAAATTTTCAGGATTAATTTTTTTATAGATATTCACATTATATTTAGAATCGAAATGCAGAAAGTGAATGTTCAATAGAAGCTAGTCCATCGAGCCTTTGGCTTTGCAAATGTTGATTTGTATATAATTTTTGTAGACTGAGAAAAATTATTCCTGGAAATAGCATCATAGAGGACTCTTTCTCTCTCTCTCTCTCTCCCCCCCTTTAAGCAAAACATCTAGGGGAAGCGCTGTAAGCTGCGCCTGGCGCCTTCCTGTGTTCTGGGCTTCATAATTCTTCCTTTTTTGCCTGTCGCTTTTTTTCTCGTAGTAGTATGTATGAGATCATGTAAAAATGAGTAACAGGCAAGGACGTCTGATATTGAATTATTTTCTTGCGATTGAAGGCACTATTCATTTAAATTTAAAAACATAAAAGTGGCAAGCCAAGCTATGTCTAATAAAGGAGTCAACATTGGTCAATACTGTTATGAGAGGGATATTCAAGCTACACATTGCGCACATATGTCTGTAGTGGGCGTGATGGTCTTAAGATAATTTTATATGCAGTAAGAACTTACACTGCAAAGCACTTATTTTTTGTCACACAAAGTAGTCAAAATAACGACATTCAACAGTTGTGACAATTTCTGGCCTAAGAAAGACATTTGACTGGATTAATATTAAGACGTTGATTAATTACAACTTTTTAATTTTAACCTTGAAATATAATTTAAAAGGCTTCGCCCCCTCCACATTTGTCATACTCCCCACAGTTTGAGAAACACTGCAATATAAGCAAGTTTTTAATGGGCTTGATCGTCATTTGATCATATTCGTGTTTAGCAAGAGGGCTTGTAGCAGGCCTGTTCTGTTCAAATATCATACATAAAAGTACCTGTTCAAATATCATACATAACAGTACGATTGTACATCAACCGAGAGAAATTTATCATTTCTGTCATAAGGAGTTAGAAGACTTTAAAATCACATCGTTGAAGACGCATAGAAAAGTCTTTTTAAAAAAAACAATCGGCTCGATCTTGTAGAAATGGGGAAAAGTTCTAAAATTTTTGGCAACAATGCAGTTTCTACTTGATTAATAATAAAATATGAAAGGATTGCAATGCAAATACAACTGACTTCTTGTCTTTAAACGAAAGACAACCTTTGCATCCCAATTTTCAATACTTAGCATTTTGGACATTTGTAGGCCAACCAAAAAAAAAAGTAAATTAAAATATATAGATCAAAGTATGTTTGGGATTCTAGCTAATCACTTATTTTTTTCTAAGTTGTCTGTTTTTTCCAAAGTACAATTCTTTTCCACTTGGGTGTCACCCGGTGTGGACCGCACCTGCCTAATGACGCCACTGGCACCAACCATCACTTATTTTTTAAATTGTCATTACGTTCACTTGGCTAGTTACAAAATTATATAATGTTAAAACCATGCAACACTTATGCACAATTATTTCTTTTACCTGACAACACAAGAATTAATTAAAAAAAAATTAACCAATCAGTTAATTAACTATTGGTAAAAAATTACTTTGTTTGGTATCTCAAATAATGGAAAGAAATAGTACTTAACTGAAGTGGTGGTATTAGCTGAATTAGTCATCTTTATATTAGGCTGCCCTCTGAGGCTTAGTGAACACAAACTTGAAATAGAAACAATAGGTAACTTCTTCTATGTTCAAAGACTCCTTTGCTAGCAGAGTGGTTACTGTGTTGGCTTGAGAAAACGAAGAAGGGAAAGGCCCACAAGTTCGAATTCATGTGGTTTAAAAAAAAATACATTTAAGTGATCACCCAGGTATCCCATTCTCTCTTCCCCCCCCCCCCCACCACCCCCCCCCCCCCCCCCCCCACCCCCAACTTCCTTTTCCAACTGGTCCAGACAAGTGATAGGATCATAGCATATTGAGAATGCTAAAAGCATGAAACTGTGCTAAACAAAAACAATTGGTCAACAAATATTTCTAATCCAACAGATTTATTGTTGTTAGTCTAGATCTATTACTCATTTAATGACATGACTGATCCAAACTAATTGTTACACATAAAAGCTTTGTTATTTTTAAAAGTATTTTCCATTTTGCTTTTAAAAAGTAGTCAATAGGGATTTTAGTTCTTGAGATCTAAAAAGTATCAGACAACACCTTTGGAGGACACATAAAAATGTAGTATTATATATTATATATATATTATATTTATTTATGATTAACATTAGCTAGAACCATATGTGTCTGTGCAATACCAGTTGTAACTACTGATGTGTCATGAACATTCTCTGTGACAGTATCCTGTGTTTTTAGTGTCTGTAAGAAGTGGTCACTAACAGGAGAAGGTGGGTGGCTTCTGGCAGGAAGGGCATGTTGGCCATGGCTGGATACTCACCTAGGAGAAGGAAAACTCTGAATTCAAATCTCTGCTGCCTATACAATCATGGGAAAGGCTTCGGTAGTCAACCCTCTGAGAAAAAATCAGGAGCCAGCGACCCTTAGGCAGTTTGCACTACTCAGTACTACACCCTGGCAGAGCATGTGATGCCCCTGACCCCAAACTGTATGGACTCTTGATGTTCCTTTAGATACATCAGCTGCATGGAGAGGTGGGAACTAATGTGTGGGCCACATCCATTCCAAAACTAATGTGTGGGCCACATCCATTCCGACCACAGTTAATGCCCAGGCATTCATCTCATTTCCATGAGATGATCCATAGTTGCTTTGCAACTAAAGGAGGCCATTTTAAAAAAAAAATAAACAAAAAATAGTTGATCAGTAAATGTTCTCAAGTGTATACAATTGAGCTTTCCTACCATTAGGATATCAAATGTACCAATTGATACAATTTTTTAAATATGCAGTTCAATGGTTAAGCAGCCACTGTCACACATAACTGTGATAACCTAGATACCTCTCTCCTTTCCACAGCTTTTATTTTTTTGACTGTTGTTAATTTAATGCAGAATTGATTAATGCACATTTTCTTTGGTTAAAAAAGAATTTTTTTTTGTTTTTAATATAGCATCAACAGCAAGTAGCTGCAGCTGTAGAAAGAGCTAAGCAAGTCACCATGCAAGAGTTAAATGCAATCATTGGGGTATGTTTACTATTGATAGTTGACCCTCCCCACCATTCCCCTTCTAACCATAGAGAGAACAGTTAATAGACCTCTGCTCTTGACAAACTTGGCATTGCCAGTTTCTAAGTAATTAATATATTGTTTTTCTATCAGCACCTATAGTCTGATCTGGAGTGAGAGTAATATCACCAGACACTTGTAATTGTGAATTAATGCACTTTTCACTTACATTTGTGTGTGTTGGTATTTGAAGCACAAAGCTTCTAAGAAAACTGCTACAGTAAATAATATTATTACGAACCCCAAAGAAAAGTGTCTCTATTGTTTCAAAATAAAAGTGAACATTAGTTACATGCTGTAGATGATCAAACAAGAAACAGGCCATCCCTATGAGCAGAATGAATACAGTAACCCTGGGAGAGAATCACTACTGTACAGGATTTTCTGTTAGGGAGAGAACAAGCTGTAATAATAAATGGCTCTAACAATAAACTCAAATTTACCTCAAGGAACTTTCTTAGGACCACTGCTATTTTTAATTTATATAAATGATTTACCGAATTGCATTAGTTCAGGAACAAAAGTCAGATTATATGCAGACGATTGAATTATATATAGAACAATAAAAACAACACAAGATGCAGAAATTTTACTAAGAGAATTAGTTGAATTACTGAAATGGGAATCAAATTGGAGCATGTCTTTCCACCCAGACGAAATATCAGTTATTAAAAGAGTAACAAAAAAAAAACTAAAAACAAATAAATTCCGCTTATTGTATTCATGGTAAACCAGTAACACAGGCTAAAAACACAAAATACCTAGGTGTTATAATAAATGAAAAACTGTCATGGAATCCTCATAGTGATGAAACTTTCAAAAAAATCAAACCAAGTTTTAGGATTTATTAAAAGAAATTTCTATTAACCAAATAAGAATACATATAACTAAAATGTTAATAAACCTTGGTTAGGCCAATAATGCATCCTCCGTTTGGGAAATTCATTACAAATATTTACATTTGACTAGAGTAACACCTTTAGTAAAATCACTAAATTTAGAAAGCCTTCAGGATAGAAGACTCAAAAAGGAATCAGCAATTATACACAAAACACTGAACCATAATCTTCAAATACAAAAACAATCTAATTAACAAAAATACTTAAAAAGACACAAAGATAAAAGCACAATCCTCGTTCCATATGCTAGGACAAATTTGTACAAATGCTCCTTCCCTAGTCACTAGTGCTATTAGAGCGTGGAATGGGTTGCCTGAGACAGCTAGGAAAACCAATGACTTGGCAGAATTTAAGTCATTTGCTAACATGCATGACTAGTATGACTTGAAGTAATGTCTGTATTATATAAGATAAGATAGTCCATATAAATTTTCTGTGAGGTTTTAAGTGTGGTTGATCTTTAAAAACAAAAGCACATGGCAACAACAAAAGCCCTTATACTTTTTAAAACTTATGTGTATATGTATATATATCGCAATTAATTCACATACAAGTTTGTTTCGGTAGCAAAGTCCACAGAAAATATCTGCAATAACAAAAAATACATAGAATGGGTATTAAAGCAAAAGTACAATGCCATAAATGCATGTGTTTAACAGAAATGCGTGTGTTTAATGTATGATTCATCTCGGATACGTGTTTCTACGGGGCAGGACAAGGATACATACCTGCTTGTATTGTCTATAATTCAGACATTAACAATCTCAATGCTGATAGATAAAATACACTTCAACATGAGCTTCTGAGAGAATATTGGGGGGGGGGGGGGGGGGTCCTTCTGTACTGGCGGTATAGCAAATGAACGCAGAAACCCCGGCCTTCTTTCTTTCCCATTTTATAACAACAAAAGCCAGGAAAAAAAGGTCAGGGGTAACCCTCCCTCGTTGCTCTCAACTTGTGCTTAGAATGCCCTCTGGTGGAGAGAAATGTTAGCATGTATAGACAACTCTTGAAATCTCAGCCAGTCCCACCTCCTGTACTGATTGTACTAGTTCTCCTCGATCTTTTCCTTTTCGCACTACACATTGGTTGTAGCCAGGATTAGAATTAGACATAAATATACCTAGATCTAGTGGTGTTATTTTGTTGGGGAGGGGGCTTTTCTACTGTAGTTTTAAGACTTGTTTTTTTTTCATTGCTTACACAAATCTGTACCTCCAAACATTTCAAAACTTTTCTATTGACAAGCTCTATTCATTTATTTTCTTTTCCTAACGTCTGACCAGTAATGTGAATTGAAGAATTGTGTTGTGTCCTTCCTCTGACTGTCTTCTCTTCCAGGCCTGGCATTAACCTAAGTTATTTTAAATGTTATTGAATAAAAATAAAACAATTCTGAGATCAGTTTATTGTCTAGCATTTGAGCAGTAGTCCCATAGCTCCATTGATCTGACGCCATCTTTTTTCTTCCCTTTAATACAGTGTGTGTGTGCGCGCGCGCGTTTTTCTCCACTTTCCTTGTTGTTGAACTTAACGTAACCTTAGAACAAACTTTTCTCACCCCACACCTTACCCTCTCTCCTGCTGTTCTGTGCTCCCAGATATTCCCTTTCTCTTGCCTTTGCCCCCCCCCCCCCCTTTACCTGCTTGCAATAGCCGTCTGTTTTATACCTTCACAGTGTAGGGGAGAGGAATAGACCCCTCCCCTCCTTTCAGGGGCTATAATATCAACTTGTTATATCATTGCTGTGAAAAGAGTGATGCATTCTCTCTCTTGCCCTCTCCCCCCTCCCGCTTTGTTCACATCAAGTATTATGATTAAAATATCTTAAAGTAGAATGAGAATATACATCGCTGAAAAGAGAATTCTATTAAAATCCACGACATTTTATTTGGATGCTTAATACAGTGAAACTTTCCATGACACACATGAACATGCGCATACAAACTTTTTTCATTTTCGTCCTTTGTCCCTTATTGTTCAAATGAAAAACTGGTTTTCCCTAACAATAGAATACATTTACGACAGGTTGCGTACAAGTAAAGACACTAATAAATCATGAAGTGATTAGACTATGGTATCCTGGCATTAATTGTTCTCTATGATCTCTGGCATCATGCCACATACTACATTGTTTTCACATGGCATTACTTGGGCAGGCAAATGGGAGAAATCTTTGACTTTACCTGGCTAACTTTTTAATAGAATTACTTCAGCAACACACACTTGACCCCCCCCCCCCCCTTTTTTTTTTCCTTTCAAAACAAAAGACATACTTTTTAGAAAAAACATTAACAGAATTTGAGTTGATAATTAAACTTTAATTTAATTACTTCTGCCTCTTATTTTTAATCTATGCTTATTATTTTACCCTTCTTTTGTGTATTAAGCAACATTAAAAAAAAATAATTTGTAATAAATTTCTAAAGTTATCCTTTTTGTCAACTCAAGGCTTAAGTGAGACTTTTTGAATTTCAAAGGAATTTAAGTATGAAAAGAACACATGATTCAATTTTGTCAGTAAATAAAGCATTAGTGTGCTAAAACCCCTAAACAATTTGTATGTATGTTACCTTACCCTCAACCCCCTTAAAATCAAACCTACCCTTTTAAAAGCTTCATATTCTCTAATGACTCACATATATGTCTGTGTTTGTGTAAATACTAGTACTAAATTATAAAGTGAGAAACATGGGTAGACCAATTTATTCCCCACAGTGTGAATAGAACATCTGTCTGAAAGAACCTGTGTATTTCTAAGGTGTATAATTAGTTCATATAAAAGTACTTATAAAATTATGGGGTTTAAAAGAAAAAGTGCTTTTCTATAGATACAGTATCTTTTTCGTTGCTCTTAGTTCTATTTCAACTCTCTTCATTGTTCAGTTACTGATATTGTCTCATGTTTCAGCAACAGATGCAAGCTCAACACTTGCCTCATGCACATGCCCCACCTATACCACTGACACCACACCCAGCTGGTCTTCAGCCCCCCATCCCTCCAGTCTCCAGTGGATCAGGTTTCTTAAATTTTACACCAACAGCATTCCCAATGCCACATGGTCTGAATGTTCTGAAAGAAGATAAGGGTAAGTTTAACAAACAAAGAATTACTAATACATTCTTTTAGGGTCTTGTTTATTAAGCTTCAGTGTTGTATGGCAATGTGGATGAGGTTGAGAAAACATCTTTTTGTTTTTAAATGATAGGATAGAACTCAGCCTAAGATGCATTTAATATTTGTGTGTGTGTGTATATATAAAAACACACACAAAGAAGAACGTTGATTATCCAGATTTATTGGGAATAGGGTCTGTCCAGATCATCCAGATAACCAAATTCAAAATGGTGAAATGGACTGTTTATAATAATAGTCCATTTCACCAATTAAACAAAAATTCATATGGAGTTATTTCGCCATAGATAAACATAAATTAAAGTAAAATATACACAGGAAGCATATATATATATATATTAAGAGTTGTTTATAGCTCATATGACAGGAGATTCAAAATGGGGTCATATTGGGTTATCTGTAGGGTTGCCCAGTTCAGTTGATTCAAAAAAGACTACAAATCTGTGTAATTTCTACCATTTGTGTCCACACATATTTTTAATAGGTTTTTAGCATTTAATAAATCATCATTTTTTTTAATAATAAATGTTATTTTGTCTTCATAGATATTTTAAAATGTTTGTGTGTAATATATATAACTTATTATTAATATGTATGAGTCAAAATAATTAAAACCATTTTTTTTTCCCTCTTTTGCAGTAAATGATGATAAACATGTAAGTAGTACAATTTAAATTATATATTTTTTTTATGAAGAACTTTAATGGATCTACAAATTATTAAAAATAAACAACAAAACAGTTCACTTGTTTATCTTGTTGTCCTTAGGAATTCAGTTTAAAAGGCCTAGTTTTATTTCTAAGATATATTCTTGATCACTTATGTACACCGTTCTTGAACTCATTATTTTATATATATCCTAGAGACGCTCAGCTTCTCCAATAGAGAGAGAAAAGTTCAGACAGAGAAGTAGGACACCTGAAGTGAGTGAGCAGTCAAAGAAAAGAAGAGCAGAGGAGAAGGCAGCAGTAAGTTCCAATCTAGGTGTTATAATAGCCTCTAGATTTTTTAAAAACATTTTGCTTATACAAAAGTAAAGTATGTAAAAAGTACCCCTTGCTGGCCATGTATTCTATGGTGGCAGATCTGTGTTGTTGTTGTGTTTTGTTTTGGATGGCATTTAAATAGCGGCAGATCTGTGTTGTGCTTTTTTTTTTTGGCCGGCATTTAACAAGGGCCAACACATTGACCGACTGCCATTACTTCCCCAATGTATGTCAGGTAACCATTTTGAATTGGGTGGACTTGGGAACATCCTTAAGAATCCTTATATTTCTATATCTAGCCTTTGTTGGGATTCAAACCCTAGGTTCAGAAGCCTACCACACTTTACACCAGTTTTTTGTTCAGTTGATAAAATTGTGAAAAATGTGTCAACACATAGAAAGGCAAGAAACATTTAGTTGCTGACTACAACCAAATGCCCTCTTTAAGTGCCACTGCCTACTTTGACTTGGTCCTACACTATGTGTTGACAAGGAATACTTCACATGCATATGTCAGCTAATTGCTGTCACATGAAGTTGATGAAGTTTTATTTATTGAATTTCCAGGACAGTGATGGGGAAAAAAGTGATCAAGATTTAGTGGTTGATGTAAGTTTTTTTGTTTTTTTTTCTTACTGACATGACCACAAATATAGACATAATGCAAGAACCCTTACTTATTCAGTTGCAAACCAGTTAAGTCAAGTGACCATGAAAGTCACTAATTTATTATGTTATGATCTTGGTGAGCTCTAAGAGTTAAATAAATCTATGTTAAATATCACATATTAAAGACAGTGCTTTACAAATTTGTAATGTTAATTAAATTGAATGAACATTTCTTTTTATTTAGTAAATGGATAGATTGTTGGTAATACATATAGCATCTGTATATTTCTATTTATAACATTTTGTACCTTAAGCACATCAGATAAACGTTAATTTAAACTACTCTAGTCAAACAGGCAATATCAGATAAACGTTTATTTAAACTAGTCTATTCAGACATGTTAATTTAAACGTTAATTTAAACTAGTCTAGTCAGACAGATGTTAATTTAAGAGTTTGGTTATTTCAGGACAATATATCTCCACATAATAATGGTGACATGTCACCAAGAGAAAAACATGCACTTAAAGATGGCATCAAAAAGGAGGAGCGTGACAGAGACAGTGATGCCTCTTCTCATGCAAGTTCTACCTCCTCTAAACCCAAAGAGGTTACTAGTTTTTAGACTTAATAAAAAAAAATTTAACAGATTTTTTTTCACATTTCATTGCCCTGTTAATATGGCTTTAAAAAAATCTTAGATTCAAAATACACTAGGCTCTTAGATATCTTCATAAAAATGTGACAAATTTTTCCATGATTTGATGAGTGTCAAAATATTATTTATATGAGCAGAGTGAAAAGGCAGGAACACCTGTATCAAAACCAGCCACACCAACAAGCTCAGGCAGCACCACACCAGGACCATCAGCAGGTGTGAAACATGGTGAGATTTATTGTATATACAAGTTAGAGAAAATCAACTCAAGTCTCATTGAGAACAAATCTGGTTCACATCAGGATTAAAACTCAATTGCCCTTTTAAGTAATGCAAGTGGTTTATATCACATGGGCACACATTCCTTCATGTTTTACTTGTATTAAGGCTGCTGTGGAAAAATAATTATAATGATGTATTATGTAAATATTATTAAACACTTGATTTAAGTGTAACTGATTTCTTAAGGATGTAACATTCTACTTACATACATTTTTTCAAAAATTTAGTTACATTAAACAAAATGTTTTTATGAAATACTTAGTGGCTGAAATGAATATTTTGACTGATATAGTTTTTGTACACATTGTTTTATCAGGCTATCCTTTCATGCAACGTAGTAGTGCAAACATGAGTGCTTCAGAATTGAGCCCCATTCCTTATACATCAGCTGGTCCTTTAACAAATGGTTTGGCAGCCAGTGCACTTAACAGTTTTCCAAGACCACCAATGGTATTTATACTTTTGTAATTTGACTACATTGTCATGATTACAATGTCCTGGACTTCTAACTGTCTATATAGAATGGTTTCTTAGCACACATAGTGACATCAATATATTTTCCATGCTGTAGGTTGGATTTGAAGCTCATGGATCACATGGAGCTATGCGACCCAATCTGAACAGTGTTTCTGGAGGAAAACCGTAAGTGTATTTATAACTATATGTAATGCTGAGTACACATCATTCCTGCCAATAGTTTTGCCGAGACCTCTTGTTTTATACTATTTTGTTTTATTCTCTATAGAGCATATTCATTCCATGTGAGTGGTGATGGTCAGATGCAGCCAGTTCCATTCCCACCTGATGCTCTCATAGGACCGGGTATCCCTCGTCATGCTCGACAAATAAACACACTCAACCATGGTGAGGTGGTGTGTGCTGTTACTGTTAGTAATCCCACACGGCATGTCTATACTGGTGGAAAGGTAATACATTGTCTTGATATTTAGGACAGCATATTTCTTGATTATTTTTGTAAGTCCATACTTAACTGCATACTTAAACTACATTTTCCAGGGCTGTGTGAAAGTTTGGGACATCAGTCAGCCAGGAAATAAGAGCCCTCCTATTTCACAGTTGGATTGTCTGGTAAAATATAGTTTAAAGCTAGTACTCTTTTTTTTTCTTCTTAAACTTAAAACATTTATCTTGCATCTTGTCCTAACCTCTTTTTTTTTATTTGTTGGGTTTAGCAACGTGACAATTATATTAGATCAATCAAACTTCTTCAAGATGGACGCACTTTAATTGTTGGTGGAGAGGCTAGTACATTATCAATATGGGATCTTGCATCAGTAAGTTGATAGAATGTAATTTCTGAAGCTGTTTCAGAGAAACACTTGAGACTTGTGTGTTTACCTTTGTGTTCCATCTCTTCCCAGCCTACACCAAGAATAAAAGCTGAGTTAACTTCCAGTGCCCCAGCATGTTATGCTCTGGCTATAAGTCCAGATGCCAAAGTATGTTTTAGTTGTTGTAGTGATGGCCATATTGCAGTCTGGGACTTACACAACCAAACACTAGTCAGGTACGTGGGCTTCTAGCAAAATATTTTGACATTTGCTTTTCGACCACTTTATTTATTTTTATTTTTTTCTTGTCATTTGTTTCTATTTGGCTTTTAATTTGGTTCCTTTGAAGGCAATTCCAAGGACACACAGATGGTGCAAGCTGTATAGATATATCTCCAGATGGCACCAAACTGTGGACTGGTGGTTTGGATAATACTGTGCGATCATGGGATCTTAGAGAGGTGAGCTTGTCCACTTTTTCTTTTTTCAACCTTGTACTAAATTTTATTGCTGTTTATTCTTGTGCTTATTGCATTTTACTTTTGTTTTCAGGGAAGACAGTTACAGCAGCATGATTTCTCCTCTCAAATATTTTCATTAGGGTATTGTCCAAAAGGAGAATGGTTAGCAGTTGGGTAAGTCATGAATGTTATGAATTTTTAATACTTTTAATTTCGTTTCTACATTTTTATTTTGATCTAATTACCTGTAGATAAAAAAATGTTATTATTTTGCTGTAACTTTTTTTTTTCTATAATTAGCATGGAAAGCAGCAATGTTGAAGTGTTGCACCATTCTAAGCCTGATAAATACCAGCTCCACCTTCATGAAAGCTGTGTACTGTCTCTTAAATTTGCCTATTGTGGTGAATGGTTCATTAGTACTGGTAAAGATAATTTGCTCAATGCCTGGCGTACTCCATATGGTGCTAGTATTTTCCAGGTAAGTTTGTGCTCCTATCATTTCTTTATAATACATTTTATTCTTTATTTACCATGAAAATAATTTTTTTTTTTATTTATTTTTTTTTTACAGTCCAAAGAACCTTCATCAGTGTTGAGTTGTGATATTTCTGCTGATGATAAATATATTGTTACTGGATCAGGGGACAAGAAAGCCACAGTTTATGAAGTCATCTTTTAAATACAAACTAGCTGAGGATACCATGAAGTGTTTTGTTATGTCAACAGATTCATATCATGCTTGAAAACAGCATATCTACACATTTCCTAACAATGGCTGCCCATCCCTTCAATATGCACTATGGTGACAACAAATGTTCAAGAAATATCTTTGTGCTAAATATTGTTGTTGTTTTTATTTTCCTCTTCATTATGGAGAGCTCATCAAATAATCCAAAGCTTCAAAGCCAAGATCAAGCAACTTTCTGTGTTTGTTTGGATTATATTTCAGTGTATTCATATGTGTCTCTTCCTCTATGTATTGCCTCCACTATTGCTGGTCTCAGGATTATTTTCAGTGTGTGTTGATAGGTTTCAATGATTCTTTATGGAGTAGACAGTGCAGAAAAGCTTTCATTTACTTGGATGGATTTATTTTTTCACATTTTTATTTTTAAAAAAAAATGTGTGTGATTCATTTCATCAAAATGAAAGAATATGAATGTCTATTGCTTGTTAAGCGATGGCACGACCATTTTGATTTCCATTTTGTTGTGAAGCTCCCCTTGCGGAGGGGGAAAAAAAGGATTTACATATTCAGCTCACTAAAACTGTGTGTGTGAGTACATTGATGTATCACAACGGGTGCTCCTTTTAAGAACCTATTATTGGATTACCACTCTGAGGCAAAAGTACACAATGAGGTAAACATTTGCCTTTTCTTTTTGCTGGAACAGAAGGAGGAAGAATTTCCTATGGCTAATTCTTGGTATTATGCCTTGTTCTAAGTTTTTTTTTTTTTTTTTTTTGTCCTTTGATTCTACTTCATTATTGAATGTTAATTAATGTGTTCTCTTCAAGTTATTCAGAAACAAAGTGAGTACAGAATGATTTAGATGGACATGTTTGTGTGTGTGTGTTTCTATGTAAATACTACCCATTGTTGCATATAGTAGACATAAATAATAAATGACTACGATGGCCGCTCCTATTCTGTGACAACCTGTTGTTTGTCTGGGACTCACAGCTTTAACACAAAAATCCTTTATAAAATATATACATATGTAAAGAAAATTATATCAGTGTTTCTGACTGTACGAATGAATCAAATATTTGGGGACCTTTGTAACTGTAGCTATAAAATATTGCTTTGCTTTGTCTGTGTTCTGTGTGCTTTGATCTCTAGGGGAACAAAGTTAAGCTCATGTGCAAGAATACAAATTTTGTACCATATCTGGCAGGTCCGTTGACCTAAATACTCTTTTATTTTTTCCATTTAAATATAATTAATTTTTGTTTCTGTGAAATTACTTATTCAATGTGATGACTGTTGTCCTATGTTCTTGACCTGTTTAAGTGGCAATTAGCTAAGTTTACTAATTACTCTTCCCTTTATCCTACTCTTAATTTGGGTTTTCCTAACCTAGACAGGCACTTTTACCGACCAGTAGTACTACTAAAACGGTTATATTATCTCAAAAAGTTTTTCACATAACAAAATTGACTTAAATAAAAGGATAGATTTGTGGTCATCCCAGTTTATGGAGTGGAAGAGATGCTAGTTAGTATCATTAAAGAGAGATTGGAACTGAGGAAGGGGGTGGTGGGAGTTCTCTTCATGAAGTTATGTCTGGTCCAATGTTTCCATTTAGACTTATCTGAAGTAGTAAGTAGCCTACAGAACCTTTGAAAGAATTATATATTACCCTTCATGTATATCAAGGTGATGTAGGAAGCCCCAGCTCCTCCTTCCCACCCCCTTGAAATTCACTTGTGTAGTTATCATTGAATAGAATCCAGTGTAAACTTCCTCTAATAGTAGTCTACATACAAGTGCATATGTCATTTGTTTATTGGTGAACACATTTTTAAACTTCCTAATTTTAATTTTACTAAGAAAAGTTGGCAATTAGTACTTTTGTCTTTTTTTTTATTATCTATAAATAATTATTAGCAAAAGCTAATCTTTGTGTTAAATGTTGAACTTTGTTTGTTCTATTGAAATACAATCTCAGAAGAGTTCACTTTATTACTTTTCCTATGTTGAAGATTAGTTATTGAAGCAAGACTAGTTCATAACGTTTAAGTGCCCTCCATTGAAAATGATAAGACATGAAGTGTTGTTATCCCAACACTAGTCAGATAGGAAACCAGTTGGTTACAGATTGCAAAATGGCTTAGCCTTTGTTGGCTGCTGATAAAGCCAGGGTAAAGTTTTGCATTCTACTGCTAGTTTTAGGGTGACTAGCATTAGCATGCCTAGTTTTACAATCAGAAAATGTTTCAGAAAGATTTCATAAATCTTGCTTTCAGAGTAGCCTTAAATAAATAAAAAAAAAAACATTAAATATTTAGGTATTAACTTTAAATACAGGCATTTTTTTATTTTGGTTCAATTTCTTTCCCTAGTTTTGGGGGGGGGGGGGGGCATTTTGCTCTTTTTAAAAACAAACTGTCATAGATTTTTTATTTTAAAATAAAAAGGATGGCATCTGGTCATGTGGTATACACTGGACGTTCATCTCAATAAGGATTAAACCCTGCCCACTGCCATCCTGTGGGATATTTTGATTAGGATGTAATAGTCTTCAGCTCTAAAGGAACATCCAACATGTATTACACATTTTTTTATTAAGCTTTAAAACAGGGATTGTATGTGCCACTGGTTTCAGCTTAGAAAGTACACAACAGATTTTGTTCACCAAGTGGTATTTGTACCACTTCCTTTATTTAAAACTGTCTACTAGTCTTTGAACTAAAGAGACATTGATTCTGAATGTGTCATCACAGAGCAAAGTTTATTTTACCTTTTTTTTTTTACTTGTTCTTCTAATCCTAAAGACTTCTATTTTATGCAGCCAACACAGAATTGTTTAATCATGACATCTAAAAGATAAACAATTAAACATTTTTTTGGTCAAGGAGGACATGCTTGCTTGTTTCATAATTCTTGTTGCTTCTATTTAAAGCCCAGACCTCAGACTGGAATCTAAAATCAATAAGTGTTGTTTGGGCTAGGGGAGATAATTGCTGCAGATGTGAGAGAGGACATTGTGTAAATAGTTTTTTGTTTTTTTTTAAATGAGATTGCATGTTGTTTTTTTCTTCAAAGATATGTACCAATGAGAAGTTTGATAGAACTGTCACTGCCTTTTTTTTTTTTTTAAATCACAATTCCAAAGGTGTTCTAGAGAATTGCTGCTTTAGAATGGCTGGATAGTGCAAAATATTTTTATTTTTGTAACTTTTTGAATGTTGACGGTTGACCAGGTGACATGATTTGTGTGAAAGGGGAGATAATTTCATCAATGTTGTTTATGATTGCTAATGTTTGTAAATAACCATGTCATCTCACATTCTCTCTAATTGTGTGGTTTTGTGATAGTTGGTTTGTCTGTCCGTATGTTTATGTAGTTCCAAAATAAAAAATAAAATGTATAAAACTAGTTCATTGACTTAGTGTGATTATGTTCCATTGTCATTGTGTTGCTTGCCACTTAGAATTATATAGTGTACTTTATGTAGGTATCAAGTGTTTCAACTCTCTCTATTCCATCTCTCTTTTCTCTTAGTCCAATGTCCCTATTGTAGAGTGCTAATAATGTGTGCTTTTGTTAGTGACTACCTACTCCTCTTGTAGATTATGTCCAATGTGACATTTGGATCAGGTCTCAACCTGTTAGTAACATTAGGTTGATTATTTGACAAAGGTCTATACACATCATGAGCAATGTACAGCCTCTTTTTTTTTTTTTTTAATTTTTTAAAATTCAGTACATATCTTAGACATATTTACAGCAGTTTTTCCAGTTTAAAAGATTAAGGTCCTCTCTATGTTTATTTTTGCCAGCTCATAGTTTTGTTATGGGTGACCTACTGCTAACCTGTTGACAGAAATCTAATGTTGCTATGTATTGTTCCATGTGTTGCAGTATAGATGTGCTGCTTGATGTTCCCTCTTATATTTAAAATGTATGTTACTACTGGTATGTACGTGTTTAGGATGTATTCTCACGCCTTTCTTTGTCCTAGACTTTGACTAATACTATTACACTTGTTCATCACTCAACATTAAAGTGCTGGACCTCTACATCTTTAGATCATGTTGTCACGTTAATGAAAGAAATATAGCCATTTCTTGAATAGTCTTAGGCAGGCTTCATTTTTAAACCTGTCCATAAGTCATTTAAACCCCACCTCACCCCCCTCCTTTTTTTTTTTCGATTTCATTCGTTCATGTTCCTTTCCCTGACATCATCTTGTAAGCGCTGACGCTTTTTTTCTCTTTGTTGAAGGAACGTGTCTATTTAATTGCATAATAAATATACACACCAAGTCTTTTAAACATTGTGTTTTGTATATAAGTAATAAACTGCATGGTCGTTCCCAGACTCTATA
Source organism: Biomphalaria pfeifferi (assembly GCA_030265305.1). Classification (NCBI taxonomy): domain Eukaryota; kingdom Metazoa; phylum Mollusca; class Gastropoda; family Planorbidae; genus Biomphalaria; species Biomphalaria pfeifferi. The sequence goes on from JASAOG010000051.1 coordinate 2,473,688, forward strand.
GTCACAGCCCAGTTGTCAGAACGGTGAGTGCAACACAAAATATAGTTTTAAGTTCCTGTCGACCGTGCCTCGGAACCTTTTTGGCCATTTTGGTGACCCCTTTGTACATAAGGACAATGGGTCTACTGCGGACAAAAACCCTTGCTGTGGGCTACAGACGTTTCGTTGAAAGCTTTATAGAGATGAATTAGAGTTCACGTGTTGTTTTGGTGACATACTGAACAAAATAAGAGTGTATGTTGCGTTCAATATCTTCGCTTACATTTAATTCATGTTCTTAACAGTAATTAATATTGGGAGGACTCGTGGTACGAAATACGAGAATAAGACGATCTAAAAGTTTCCAAAGTGTTGATGATAGATTGAGGTTTACCGAGTTCTTTCAAGGTGATGAATTCATTCAGAGCCTTTTGGGACTTGGGGAAGATCATTCCTCTCCTTTCTGGTTTCTTGGCATTGTTTGATTAGATCTGTTTCTCGTGTCCCAGGTGATCTCTTCAAACTTTGTGAGCCGTATAATTGAGTTATTTTATCTAAACCTCTTGCCGTAAAGGAGGGGGGGGGGGGGGTATTTAGTGTTATGAAATAATAAAATGACTAAATGTGGTAAAAATTGTTAGACACAAAAGGGTGCAGAGGCCTGTTGTTTAAAGCTTATTATCAACTCTGTCAGGAAAAATGTTTGTACACCTTATTTCTCCAACACCAAATCTGGGATCAAGCTGAAAATTTGCTCAATTAGCACTTTTACCTGACAACTCCAGAATCATTTTAAAAAATTAACCAATTAGTTAAATTAGATATTGGTAATTAATTATTTTGTTTGGTATCTCGAAAAATGGAAAGAAATTGTACCTGACTGAAATAGGGGTCTAAGCTGAAGTAGTCCCCTTTATAGGGCTTCGTCTGAATCTTAGTGAACACGAACATGAAGTACGAAAAGACTAAAGAAACAGTCTATGTTCATAGGAACTTAGAACTTCACTAGCTGAGTGGTTAAAATGTCGGCTTGAGCCATGAGTTCGAATATAGGTCGTTCTCTCCCTCCCCCACCATTTAAAAAAAAGTTGGGTATTTTTTTATTGTTAGTCTAGGTCTATTACAAATTTAATTACATGACTGATCCAAATTAATTGATATAACCATGCTCAATGCATGGGCGTAGCCAGGATTTTGTTTTGGGCCCCCATCCCCCCAAAAAAAATTATATATACCGGTATATATTTAATTTGTGTGCATAATTAATCTTTATTACATTCTAACCCTTTATTCTTTCGAAAGACGTTTATTGTACCCTAGAATAGGTTCTTCCTGGAGTTAGTGGAAAAAATTGTAGACTCCCCGCCTTTGCCAGCAATGGGGTCTGGAAGAGCGCTATGAGCTTCCCTCAGCACGGTTTCGAGGCGGAGCCCCGCCGTCAAGCGCTATTTACGGTTTTTGAAAGACAATAAAATGCATATTCTGAGGTATCTACAGTGCATTAACCTGCTATTAAAAAGTTTTAAAAGTCTTTAGATCAACTCTCTTTAAAACTGTATCTTTAGAATTATCTTTAGATCAACTCTCTTTAAAACTGTATCTTTAGATCAACTCTCTTTAAAATTGTATCTTTAGAATTATCTTTAGATCAACTCTCTTTAAAACTGTATCTTTAGAATTATCTTTAGATCAACTCTCTTTAAAACTGTATCTTTAGAATTATCTTTAGATCAACTCTCTTTAAAACTGGTCCAACCAGTGTATATTGCCCTATAGATCTACCCGTGCCGCAGACTAGGGGCACTGTTCTAGCGAATGAAGTGTACAGGTATATCTAGAATCAGAGAAATAGTTCCGTTCTTGAAGTAGAGGCTATCGAATGGGTCACATTGAATAGTTCTCTTTTCATGCTTGAGTGATGATACAGAGTTTAGCTCAGTGTTTAATTGCAATACACCAAAGCACTTACAAGATTAAAATGTCAGAGAAATTAGGCACTGGTTGGGTCCGTGTCTATCTTGGAGCGAGTCTTTATTTCTTAGTGATGCTTCTTAATCTTTCAGTGCAATAAAGAAGAAATTCGCCTTATAAAATAATCATTAAGAATGGATTGTCTGTTACTGTACAATCATCAATGAAGTAATAGTCGGGAGTTTAAAACACAAGCCCGTTTATGCCAACAGATAATGGACTGCTATTATTATATCTGGGGGTGGGTCTTTGATGGAGGAAAGGACGCGCATCGTGTTTCATGGTTTATTTGATATCCACGACATCTGACAAAATGATAGCCCAGCACTTGGGTCGCGAACACATGACACTGAGCTGAAGTGCGAGGCTGTAAGGAGGGCGTGATGGTGAGGGATTACTTCAGTGGTTCTCACACAGTTTGACCTTGTAAACTAACTCGATCTACCCCAAATATTGAGTTAGGAATACATCTATTTAAATCATAAAACAATAGTGGTTCTCGCGCAGACTGACTTTGTAAACTAAATCTACCCCAAATATTGAGCTAGAAATAGATCTATTTTAGTATAACAATGGTGGTTACCACGTGGTAGAATTCTATTGACCAGCTAGATCGATTTTAATCGTATTTCTGCAGTGGTTCTCCAACAGCTTGACTGTTAAAACACGTCGCTGGGTTGTATCCCCAAACAGTAAGTAGGCGCATCACTCTACAAATGCCTGCCTGAATCAAACTTGAACATACGTTGAATGCAACTTTTATTGACATTACAGACACAGCGTTTAAGTTTAACTCTTTCTCTCCTAACTGACGATACCAACGTTGATTCCACCAGAATGTGGTAAATAATTACGGAGAGAAAGAGTTAATGTAGAGTGTGTAGTAACACAGCAGAAGTGATGATCATCTTTAAAATAAAAAGGCCTTTCTGTCACATGTCTCTTGCTTGTCCTACCATCCTATCACTCGCTCTATTTACAACCTCGACTTCCTCGTTATTACATCAGAATCTATTGAGCTAATAGAAACATTATTCGCCATAATTACAGCAGCAACACGCACGCACACACTCCATAACAATGACCTTGTAAACCAGCGAGGTCTACTTGACCTTGACCCAGATATATTTTAATCACATAACTGCAGTGGTTCTCATACAGCTTGGTTTTGTAAACCATCTAGAGCTGCCCTAACTATTGACCTTGACCTAGATAAATTTTGCAGTGGTTCTCATATAGTCTGGTCTTGTAAATCATCTCTAGGTCTACCCTAAACATTGACCTTGACCTAGATCTATTTTATTCATATTGCTTAATAGTTCCTAACACAGTCCTCTAGCTATATAGATGTAAGTCTTATTCCAACTTGAGTTGGCATAATGGCAATCTCTGTGTCTGGTACACAAAGTTTTGAGAACAGTTTGGCTAGGGAGTGTGTATTGAAGCTAAACAGCTTACGAAAATCGTATGCACAGTTGATACACTGGGTTGATCCACTGATTTGATATTTGGCGTAATTTCATACCACCCGGGCGAGACAGATGCTTGCATCGGTTTATCTCACATGCAATCTAATAATGTATTCGCAGACATGTCAAAAATATTTTTAAAAAACCCCATTTAAAAAACAAATTTCCTGCGCACAATACTTGCATATTGATCCATTAAGATAATGCTGTGCTCAACTTTAGACAGACCTATTTTGTTTCAAGAATTTTATAGGCCCGCGATTTTTTGTTCTCATTCATTAAAGAGTTGCTCCCCCTAGTCTTTTTTTTTTCCCCGAGAGAAATATTTACACTCTTGTTTCATGGCAACCAAGTAGGTCAGTTATTTTTAGCATCATTTAAAGGAAAGAAAGGAGTTTCCTCTACTATGTAGAGTCTTGGCTGCAATGATGGCTCGGTGTATTTCCTTTTTTAAAAACACACTTTTAACAAAATCTTTACGGATATGTTGGATTGCTTACAATAGGTAACGGTAGTTACAAACCCATACTTATTTTCACAACGAGGCCTTTGGAATGTTGTTCTGAAATACTTTTAAAAAAATATGTATTAAAATTAGTGCTTCAAACAGTGTGGAAACACAAACTCAAAATCGGCCTCCGAAGTGATCCACCCAGGCAAGTCAAAAGGCAGGCTTCAATATTTTAAGAAAAATAGAATGAAATTCTATCAAAGGGAATTGACAGAAGAATGGAGAAAGAAAGTTGACAGATATTGTGTTATTTTAAAAATTAAGTAAAAAAAGTAGCCGTTGCATCAGAACTTTGAAAAGTCTAAAATATCATGATGTCAATAGTTTCAATATCTTTTCTAGTTTACGAGATCTAAACCGGACGGACGGACAGAGAGACCATACTAAACTAATAGCGTCTATTCTAGACCTTTCGGGGGCCGCTAAAAAAGGAAATGTAAATTGCTGTGATGCGTACGTTTGTGCGCGGCCTTCAATTGAACATTTACGAATTAGATCAGAAATAAACATCCTTTTCAAAAGTATTGTTACAACCTGCGCTTATTTGTATAGGGTCTAGAATCTTAGTCGCCCTAGTTCATTAGATTTTAAATCTTGCATAGATAGTAGTTTTCCTGGTTGATGTCTGGGAAGGAAAAAAATACAGAAAAAGAAAAATCTCTACTATTTTAAAAGTTTGATGTCACATAAGCTACCTATTTGAGCTTGTTCGATTCCCAAACAATGATATAGGAGACCTGATAATGTTAGTTGGCACTATAATGATAAATACAACTATGTGTGTTTGTGTGTGTCTGTGTTTGTGTGGGGGGGGGGGGGGAAATCATTTTTTTTTTTAACGTTCTTTCGCTGAATACATTTTTTAAAAGGACACGTCATCATGTATTGTCACGGACACGACTCTGGTCATGGTATAGTGCATGGAGAATGTAGTGGCCAGTGTCGTAGATAAAACTGCAGGGACATGGCCCACACGAGGTTGGCTCCTGTCAATATTGACCTAGCAAATGGCTGTTGACATTCAAGATATGCCCTCGGCCTACCCTTCCTACAGCCATCTACCCAATGTTTGCCTTGTGGGGGGAAGGGGGCGGAGTGTGTCGAGGTCTAGTGGAAAAGGGGAGGAAAATTGATGATATTAAATTTGAGAAGACACGTATTCTTCGTGAAATTCTCTCCCTTTCCTTCTCTGTGTCAATTTTAAAAGAATATTTTCTATCCGTGGTAAGAAAAAATAAAGTAGAAAATTAGATCTGTATATTTTAACAATATCCGCTAATCCCTTGCCCGTATTCAGAACGAGGTTGATAAGCAGACGACAATATGGCAGAACGTTTATTGGCTCAAAAAATAAAGATTCAAAGTATTTCCTGGTACAAATAAATAGACAAATTAAGTGTACACGTTTGCAATAATCCAATCCATATATTTGAAACCGACTTTTGCTGATGCGGATTGATCCATAAAAATTCTCAGTTGAGTGAAAATGTTTAAATTTTTAAACATAGCATGTGTATTGTGGTGTTAGTGGCTATGTGAATGTGTCATGTTGGTTCCGTGTGGTTTTTACAAAGGTTATATCAACTTACTCTGTCTGTCTGATTGGTCAAAAGTTTGAACACTTGTTTTCTTCCACACCCATTCTCGGATCAAGTTGAAACTTTGCACAATTATTTCTTTTACCTGACAAAACAAAAATCAATAAAAAAAAATTTACCAAATTCTTTAATTAATTGGTGGAAATTAATTATTTTGTCTGGTATTGAACAAGTGAAAGAAATTGTACCGGTACTTGACTGATGTGGCGGTATAAAACTAGTAGTCCCCTTTATTCTATGTGTAGACAATTAGGTCGTTGGTTAAAAGTTTGAAACAAACAATAGATAATTATGAGCACTTCGCTGGCACAGTAGTTAGTGTGTTGGTTTGTAGAGGCTTGATCCCTCCAGTTCAAATTCAAGTCGTACAATTAAAAAAAAAAAAAATGCATAAAAAGGCGATCATGGTAACCTTCATCCATAAAAAGGCATATACCCACCTCTTTCTGCCCCCCCCCCCTTTTTCCCAACTGGTCCAGATAATTGTTAAGTGATCGGATCATAGTGCATTGAGAAAGCTAAAGGCATGAAATTGCGCTAAACAAAACTATTGGTAAAAATATTTCTAATGCACAGGTTTATAACTGTTAGTCTAGATCTATTATAAATTTAATTACATGACCGATCCAAACTAATTAATACAATTACACTTACAGCTTTTAAAAAAATATTTTTAGTGATACAAGGGGAGGGGGTATGTATACGCGTATACATACCCCTGGCCCCTGCCCCGCATATTTTGTTTAAAACGTTATTTTCCACAAACATTTGTGACATTTTTATTATATCTTTTAAAATTCACACGTATATTTAACACATAGATCTAGAGCCCCCCCTCCCCCCCTCTCTATGTGAATGTTTGCTCAGAATCGCTATACAGAGAACAAGCATCGTATCCCCCCTGTCCCCCCCCCCCCCCCCACCCAGCCTTCCCACTTGCTAGCTAACTCCCATTACTTACGGCTCGACTGCTTCCAATCAAATAACGTCTCCTGCTTCACAGGCTCGGGCAGACGTGAAAGTTATTTACTTCCAGCAGACGTACAAATACTGTCCCGAAAGACTGTCAAGGGTAGGAAAAGGTGCGCTCTGTTGTAGACTCAGACCAGTGTTTGTCTTACCTAATATAAATCTCTGGCAGCGGCAATCGTCAGAAATAACTCTACGTCACCGCTAGACGGTAGGAAGGAAGAAAAAAAATGGCGCGATATTGCAGGCGACAATCTTCATTGCTAAGTAAGGATAGAAAAACAAAATGGCAGCCTGGCGAGATCTTATCGGGGTGACATTGTCAATCTTGTTTAGTGGATTTGAACGTAGTCTAACAAAACGAATCGTTTTAATGCAAAGATAACGCACCCGTAAAAACGTAGATTGAACATTGCTTCAAAACGCACAGAAAGCCTTAGTGCAGTCAGCAATGATTTAGGCAAGTTGACCACAGAAAACAATATAATGAACAGTCTGTCATTCTGACATTTTTTCTTGGGTCCGCTTTTTTCTTTGCGTAGAAAATCTCTTGGTGTAGAAATACTCGGGGTCGTTGTGGTCGAGTGGAGAAGTGCTTGTCTTTCCGAACCGAGGGCACCCCTACGTCGAAATTCAATGGACAGATGATGATGGTGGATTGCTGTCTTGATATCATGCACAACGAGAGAGAAAGAGAGAGAATATTATTTTTTATGGAGCAGAGAGCTTACATATGTACAAAAAACAAACACTGCATACATTTAACCAAAAAATAACCAATAAACTAATGTCTACATTTGAACTCATTGCATAAATGTTTAGCTTTAGCCAAACCAATTTGATAGAGACCCAACATGTCAGAAATATTTATTACTTGTTTACTCTTGTTTTCTGCTTCAGATAACAGCAGCACACTCACTAGACAACTATATGTACATTTTCCTGTTCTTATCGATAAAGTAATGATCGTAAAACTGTGTCTTTTTGAGCTAGGGTAGTATTAAGAAATAAAAACATGGAAAGTAGACCTAATATCATAAGATTTATTGAAGCACTTTTTTGATCTAATTAAAAAAATTGAAAACTGTATTCAAACAAAAGTCTACCAGCATTCAAGGCTGCTAATTATTGGTACATGAAAGGGTCGAGTCTATAAGGTACTATAAACCATTTCCTAATAGAGTCACTAAAATATCAAAACAATAATAAAACAATACAAGGGCAAAGTACTCATTTCATTGGTTGCCTCTCTTATCTGTAGACCCCCTTAGCAGCCCCCGAAAGGGGAAAAGACGCTATTAGTTTTGTGTGGAATGTCTGTCCGTCCTTTCCGCTTAAATCTCATAAACTAGAAAAGATAGACTTTAGTAAAAAAAAATACGACATCATAATATTTTAGACCATTCAAAGTTCTGATGCAAAGGCTACTTTTTTCTTTTCTGAAAGAGAAAAATCTAATTTTTTAAAATCACTTATGCAAGCAGTTTTTTCTTAAAAATACACCATTTTTACAACTATTCACTATTAATAGTAACAAACACTGGACGTTCACTTAGTAGGGGATGCAAAGGCTCGTCATACTTCTTACACATTTATACACACGGTTTTATATTTTTAGTTAAAAATATTTCTTTACATTTGTATTGCTAAGTTTAGTAAGTTCTGTTATACTAACTACTACATTTACACATAAAAATGTTTGATTTTTTTTAAAGAGAAAAAATCTAATTAGTATGCATATGAGTTAAACATAATTTAAAACAACAATTAATAAGTAGTTTTTCATAATAATCGCGTGAACTGTACATCTGCCACATAGTGATGGAATACTGAACTAAAGGAATTTTTTTTTTTTCGGAAATGTTTTTTTCTTGAGAAATAAGAGATTTTCCCTTTACAAAACAATTAGAGCAATTATATATTAATTAGAAGACATCAGTTAGGCCAGGTTCACATCTAACTTTACATTCACTTTCACCTATCCTTTTGTCTGCTGGACCGCTGGGGCACCACATAAGATCTGTCAGCCTTCTTTCTCCATTCTTCTCTGTCATTCGTCTTTGATAGAATTTCATTGTGATGTTCTTTCTGAAAATATTGAAACCTGCCTTTTTACCTACCTGGGTGGACCACTTCGGGGGCCGATTTTGAGTTTGTGTCTCCACACAAACTGTCTTTGTAACCTTGTTATTTTTTAGATAGCTGCAGTACATAAAGACGTATCCAAAAAAAAAATCTAAGTTTGAAATTTACAATTTAGCATTTCAATAACATACAGACTATTGTACCATGAATACGTTATAATTTATAGCTTGCTGTTGTTTTTTTAAAAACTACCTTTGGTTAGTCAGGTGTGGCAGTTGAAGTGTAGACCACTCGACTCGAGTTTGGATATCAGTGGTCCAACCAGATCTGATGTAAACCTGACATCTGTGGGAAAATAAAGATTGGTTGCTTGTTGTGCTGGAAACATGACACCCTCGTTAACCGTTGACCACAGAGGCAGGTGAACTAAACATTATCTACTTCATAGACACTAAGCCTCAAAGGGAGAGCATTCCGCTTTTGTTTTGTCAGAATAAAGGTAAACTAAATGGGATCAACGTTTATCACTGCAAAGTTGTCTTTCTTTTTGTTCCGTTTTTTCTGGCCCACTGTTTATTTAAGTTGCCGCCGCTAGTGCTGTGCTATAGCCGTTTGTTTTAAGTAGTCATTACCAATAAAGTCATATCCTTTTTTTTTTTTGTTTAAAAGGTCGGCGAAAAAAGAATGTAAGGTTAGCCCCCATTTCTCCACTCACACTTTCTTGCATACGGTATAATTGCATATCGACCAGAGGCGTAGCAACCATGAATGGGAGGGGTTCGTTGCTCCCCCGACCCCATGATCATTAGGGGCCAAAAGGGGGCCTCGAAAAAAATGTTTGCCTGCAAGTAATAAAAAGGTGTCAAATGTATTTCATGTCTTGCTTGATTGTTGATTGTTTTGACACATATGTCACAGGAAGTAGCTGCATAGGAATGCCTGTGCGTGCGGTTTGCGCTCTGGACTGTCGTTTTGGACTTATCGATGGTCCCTGGTGCAAACCCTGCCCGCTCCCATCCCCCGTCGTCCTGCGGGAGGTTTGGACTAGGTAGTAAATTATCTTCAACTCTGAAGGAACATCCGAAACAAGTAAAACATTGTACAATCAAACAAACATAGGTTAATGTGCTGATACACATATGATGATTTGATTTGGTAATTATTACTATCAAACTATCGGGAATGTAAAAAACACTCCTTTGGGGGCCCGGGGGAGCGGATTTTCCAATTTTCATCCGCTCTCCCCCCCCACCCTAGCTACGCCTCTGGTTTCAACTTATTTATGTCCTCGGTCTAAAAACTCTAGGTTTAAACTCAATGTTTAGTTCTATGAATGTTCACCACCGACGTAAAGTATTTCAAAGGTCGGACTTTAGCCCTCGGGTCATGGACTAAGCACACATGTATGGGTCAGCATGAAGAAATCCTCTGAGAGGGGTGCTTTTAAAGAGAGGGGAAGGGGGTAAGGTAAGGATCAATAAAAATTCTCCCCCCCCCCATCTTCCTACCCATATTGCGTACACCCGCCATCTTTGTCGATCGACTTGGTTTTCAAAGCGCATACACTAAACTAGATTATGGCGCACTCAGTTTTAGTTATAGATGGTTCTAGAGAGCGAAACATTTTTTGGGGATTTTTTTGTTCCCCTTGTGTCCATGTTGAAGTTTAGCAACGTTACCGGTATAATACCCCCCACACCATTTTTTAAATAAGATAAATGGATAGTGTGATAATGGCAAAGGGGAAGCGGGGGCGGTGTGGGGCTTAGTGGTTAATTGAAACATCAACATGTTTCTGTATCTAAGCAAAAATATGAGGGGGGGGGGAGGGGAGAGAAGGGGCGGGCATGTGTACAGAAGCAGACGGTGTGGAGGATAAGGAAAATGAGAGAAGAAAAAAAAAGATGAGTGAGGCGCGGGGGGAGAGGGCCTGCGTAAAGGCGCGAGAGAGATTTGCACTACGAGTTCACCGCCTATCTCACTATTTTCGATTTATTGACTTGAGGGCGCAAACAGAACAGATTTGACAAAGCGACAAAACTGAGAGAGAGGGGGAGAGAGAGAGAAAGAGAGAGGGAATGAAGTTCAAACTGGGTGGAGGGGAGTCGGGAGGAAGGGTTGGGTAGGACTTTCAAATATTTACCATATTTCTCGCGTCCTCTCCTTTCCATCCTTTAGTCCCCCCCCCCCCCCCCCCAAACCTTTTGATCATTTATCAGACGCTTCGGCTTGAAAAATTAGGAACGGTGTATACATAAGAAAGTTTTCTCATATAATGTATCCTAGGAGTCCGAAAAAAAAATCCGTTGATTTTTAGCCTATCTTCTGGTTCCTGTGCCTCTGTTTAAAACAGGGGTAAATATTGCTTTAGCACGTAACAGTTAGGGTTAAAGGCTGAGGGATGGTTGAATGTTAAAGAAAAAAAAAAGGACCTTAAAGTGGGCTCTGTCATGTTAAGCACCCCCGCGCCGCTCCTCTCAGGGCACCCACCTCCGCCTCTCCATCTTTACACAGGCACGATAAGTAGGTCAATAATTATTTAACCTCAAAGTGAGGAAACGGGTCTGTCTAAATAGCCGGTGCTTACGACCGGTGTAGACACAGGACGGCGTGTGTTGGAGCAGCAGCTATTCACATTCCACACCAGTTAAATCTTACTCCACTTACCCCGTTACACTCACTGACAGCTCCCTCCCCACGAAACTGTTTGCCTGGTCCTCTTCCCATCCTCTCTCCCATTTGAACCCTCTCTGTCGCTATTTGACCGGAGGTCACGATTTGACCGTTGATATTTTGTGTCTGTTGGAAGCAAAGTTGACGTCACTACCCCACCCCCACCTTTGATACCGCCTTCTTCCCTCATGAAGCATTTTTGATCGCATTATTTGTTTTTTTAATTGCCTCGTCAATTAATGCTTGTAAAATACTAAACTAAACAAGAAATTACATTTTAAAAGATACTTAAAAAAAAAAAAAAGATTATATTAATCGTACTTGTATCAATTAGTTTGGATCTGTCATGTAATTAAATTTGTAATAGATCTAGACTAACAATAAAAAAAAAAGCATTTATGGAAATAAAATTAAAGAGGGAACGACCTGAATTCGAATTCATGGCTCAAGCCTATTCAGGGTTCTCAGGGCAACACGGTAACCACTCTGCTAGTGAAGAGCTTATGAACACGGAAGATTGTATGGTTATTGTTTCTATAGTCTCGACCTATTTTCAGGTTGGTGGACACTAAGACTTAGACGACGACCTATAAAGGGGGCTAATTCAGCTAATACCACCACCTCAGTTAAATTACAATTTCTTTCCCTTTTGAGATACCAAACAAAATAATTTAAAACCAATAGCCAACTAACTCATTGGTTAATTTTTGTTGATTCTTGCGTTGTCAGGTAAAAGAAATAATTGTGCAAAATTTCAGCTTGATTGGGTGTGGGAGAAATCACGTGTACAAACTTTTTACCAGACAGTCAGAGTGAGTTGATAAAAGTTAAAAAATGTTGTAAGTTGTAAAAATAGTGGCAATTTATCTGTTAAAGATATCAGAACCATTTGGCCAGTCTTGATGAAAACCAGAATAAAAAATTCCTATATAGTTGCGTAGACTTTAGGAGATGTTAGACTCTAGAAGTTCCTACCTCTGAGGCCAGGGAGCTTCTATACACGTTTTTACTTCAGTCGTAGTGCCTTTGTTTTACCTTGTAGACCCAACACAGAGAACATCTTGTAGTTCTGCTGTTAATATTGTCAAGAATTAGATCGATGAGTTGAAATTAATACAAGAGACAAATTCAGTCCACAAAAGAAAGCCACAGAACAAGAAATCCCATTAGTTCGAAAATCTTTATAAAAAAATGCATGATAAAACAATCCACTCGAAATCTTCCATAGGAAACAAAGAGATTGTCATAAAATAGTGTGTCTACTTCAGGCGCCCACATTTTGCGATACAAAGAATCGAACCATTTTATGACATTTTATAAATCTTTGTTTAGATAAACATTTGATCCTGACCACAAAGATATTCTCACTCCAGGTCTCATTTAATAATACCAAGGCTTGTCTTGGAGTCCGAACATTAGTGAGAAATGCAGTATTTTCCGTGGCTACGCAGCCCCAGCTGCGACCTACATATAGGATAGTAGAAATTGTTACACGACCGAACGAACGAACGCCTTAAACACAATGCCTTCGTAGCATGTAAAAGAGTTTTTAAATAGAATGAAAAGTACACATTGGTAGCTCTCTTAAACATTTTTTTTGTTCTTTTTGTAAATTTTAATAGCGAAATTTCAACGCTGATTGAATTTAATAATTAAATCGGGATTTCCCTTTTTTTTTTTTTTTTTTTTTTTATAAAGCACTAGCCTGACATTACCCGCGACCTGCGGGCCTAAGTTTGTGTTTACTAATGTAGTGAATTGAATTTAGATGTATGTTAAACTTAGCTAATGATCCTTTCGCGTTATTTCTCTTTCGCTAAGAAAATAAAATTAGTTTTGCAAAAATGGGTTTACTCGAAGTCGATACATTCATATCTATTAAAAACGAAAAGAGCGATACCTTTGTTAAATGAATGGGATTATAAAGTAAACAATTAAACGAAATAATTTTTAGTACGCGATTCATGAATGAATAGAGATCTAGGCCTATCTCAACTCTGCTTCGCAGCTTTCGTAAACGAATGAAGTCTATTAAAAATGCTTTAGAAAACCAAATTTGAATGTTAATTTGATCAAAATATGAAATGAATGGACTGTATTTAGTATGTTCATGTGTTAAGTTATAAAACTATCTGTGCGAAGAGAAGTTTTATCATCCTAGAGTTTTAGACCTAGGGATGGAAAGAAACATTACGGTATTGTCTAATGAAAGAATGTTCGTCAGGAAATCTGTAGTCACAAATATAAGGAACTAATTTATGTAAAAAATGGTTTTGAAATCCATGGACCTTCTTTGTATTTTTATGTGTCAAAGTAAAAAACTATCTGCGCAAAGTGTATTTCTTAAAATTAGATCTAGGTCTAAATTCTTTCAATCTTTTCTCATGTCAACATTGTAGACATGGCCTAGATCCATAAAATACTATAGCTTTAATAGTGTCGGACAACTTTATTTTTTTTTAGGGTCTTAGGTTTGTTTTAGGGCTACAATACATACACTACGGTCTAAGTTGGTACCCAAGAAACATTCCTGCCAAGTTTTATCAAGATTGGTCAAGCGGTTTTGATGTCTATAAGTAACATACATACATACATACACCTTACATTCTACTTTATAATATAGATATAAAGCAATCGACCCGAAGCCAAGCTACGAAGTTCGAGTCGATCACAGCGATATTAAATATATTAAAGGGGCAGATACCTTTTACAAGGGTTAGTCTAATGTCTAAGAACGCCTAGATCAGCGGTTCTCAACCTTTTAAGCACGGCGAACCCTTTTTACAATCTCCCACTCTGCCGCGACCCCACCTATCACACACACACATACAGCAATAGAAGAATAGACAATAACAATCCATATTTTTGATGGTTTTAGGCGACCCCTGTCAAATCGTCAATCGACCTCCAATGGGGTCCTGACCCACAGGTTGAGAACCCCTGGCCTAGATGAATCTTAACCCACGCAAGGTCAAGAAGGTCACGGCCATATTCATTGATACAGCCTCGCTTTCTCGTGTTGTGTGTTAGATCTTTCGTCATGCACCCACAAATCAACGCTAGCTCCGATTCAACCAAGACCATTGGTCTCGTCAACATTCTCCAGAGCAGATTTTTGAATGGTCAAGGCCCTAGAGCGATTGCTGCCGAAAAATTCTGGTTCTGACAGTTTATACAGTTATACATTGGCTACAAAGGACGAATAGTGGTGATTTTTAGGTCAGTAGGTCGTCTATATTTTATGACCACGTGACTCACGCACTTGATAACCTTCCTCACGCGCGAGTGTGCGTGTCTAAATGTGCATGAGTATGTTCAATAAATAACTGCTTCACAACATCTGGTCTCAACGTGGTGCAATAGATCTTACTGCAGTCAAATTGCAACCCCGGGCACAAATGTACACACGTTCTTGAACGGTTAATTGCTAACACTAAACATCAAATCATTAATCCATCAGTCTATTCATCAGTCTATCCATCAGTCTATCCATCAGTCTATCCATCAGTCTAACTATCAGTCTATCAGGGGCCACCACAAGAAACGGACCTCCACAAAAGTACAAAAACAAACAAACTATATTTGGATACATCAAGTGCATTCATTAAAAAAAAAAATTTTTTGCGAATTTTTATGAACAATAATTTAAATCTTACATTTGGCAACACCGTCATGGTTAAAAAGTGTCCTCATATCTTATAGTATGCTGCTTTTCGCGTATTATTCTTCGGATAAACCAAATAAATTGCGTAAACTCTAAAACTTTACTGTCTTTTTTTTGTAAAACTAAATATGCATATTAAATACTTTTATTTTTAAGCGAAGGAAAATTAAATTTGATTTACAAGTACTTTCTTTTATAATATGGAATGCATTTAGTCAGTTTTAGATATTAATATTTTTTTTTTATTAATACGTGAATTTTTATTAAAGCCACAAAAATTGTGCCCTTGGGCATCCACATACGTAAATCCGGCCCTGAATGTATGTATATATATCAGAATGCAAATGACTTTATGTATGTCTGTTTAATATGTTTCGGATGTTCCTTCAAAGTTGACGAAATTATATCCTAGCCCAAACCTCTCACAGGACGGCGGGGGGGGGGGGGGGGGGGACGGCGGGAGGGATTGCGGGAGCAGAGTTCGAGCCGGGACCATAGAGACAGTCCAGAGCGCTACTACACGACCAGGCAGACTATATGTATGTGTCATGAACTGTCATGTATGTATTTTATATGAACTCAGTCTGGATAGCAACAAATTCAGGCACATAAGTCTTTATGTTTCCAAAGCTTAGTCCCACTAAGTTTCATCCAACTATTTGCCAAAGAGCACACTTATTCGTATTTCCTTGTTTCAAAATGTTTCTTTGAATTGCTTCAACTCAAGAGAAAACGGAAGAGAGTTTATCTCGACATCAAGCCAACACTGTCTACTCTATGTGGCATGGGCGTAGCCAGGGAGGTGGTTGGGGGTTCAACCCCCCCCCCCCAATAAAATCCACCCCCCCCCCCCCGCGGGGGGGGGGGGGGATCGGAATTTAGTTACTGATTTTTTGCTTTGATTCTTTTTATTTTAGGTGAGATTTTATTACTAAACCATCACTTGCCCCAGCGCAGCCAAAATTTCTACATGTGGCTGGACTCCATTAATAAAGTGCAGTGAATAGTAATCTGCCAAAATTGAAAAAGACTAAATGTGGCTTAGCAAATATGGCTAAGACGGATATTAGGAGTCAGTTATAGAGATCGGGTCTCAATCAAGGAAATCCTATGCCGAACTGGAAGTCGACACCTTAGTAAGGTTGTGACAGAGCGTCGCATGAGGAACAAAATGAATTACGCATATAAGAGTTTCGATGACATGGTGGCCATTACGAGGAAAGCACAAACAGGGACATTCTAGTTACTAGTACAACTTGGCGCCACACTTTCATGGAGGTCCTCAGAGCAGGTGGGAAGAGGCTTCAGACATCGCCAGTGACAGATTTTTGTGGAAGCAGCTTGCCCCCCAATGCGCAGAACGACGCGGGAGAATCTAAGTTAGTAAGAATATTACATAAGGTTTTTATAATAAAACTTTTTAATAGCAGGAAGATGCACTGTAGATACCTCAGAATATGCATTTTGTTGGCTTTTAATACCGGAAATAGTGCTCCAGACCCCCTTGCTGGCAATGGCGGGGAGTCTACAATTTTTATATTAACTCCAGGAAGAGCCTATTCTAGGGTACAATAAACGTCTTCCGAAAGAATGACGGGTCAGAATGTAATAAAAATTAATTATGTACACACACACACACATATGAAAATCCTGGCTACGCCCATGCAGTATGTCGCATACATACATTGTGTTGTGTAGATCAAACATTCTAGAGGTGCGTAAGTCAAACCTGCTAGGCATACCAAGAGACTTAATAATCTACATGTGCACAGATCTAAAGATAGCAATAATAATAAAAGTCTAGGTTGGGACAAATGAAGATTTATAGAGAGTTTAATCAGGTCAAAGGTATTATAAACCTAAAGTTTTTTTGTTTTTTTTTGTCTAACAGAGGCGACACACAGCAAAAACTTTGATCATACGAGTCACAATTCTTTTTTGGACGATATGTCCTTGCGATTTTTAGACAAGTAGCCAGTCGCCCCTTGTGGCTGAGTAGTAAGCCGCTTAGCTTTACCAGGTTCGAATCCAGGTGACGACTGGGATTTTTTATTTCGGGATCCTTAGGGCGCCTCTGAATCCACCCAGATCTAATGACATTAGTTGGAAAAAAAAGGTAAAGGCGGTTGGTCATTGTGCTGGCCTTATGCCACCCTCGTTAACCTGCACTATGAATCGCGAGGCCAGAAAGGAGAACCTTTTACTTTTTTACTTTAAAGTGAGGGAGTGGCCATTAGTCTTCACAAGTTCACCAATCATGTGTGTGTGGTAAATGTGAGGGGGGGGGGTCGTTTCACTTTGTAAGGAGATTTTCCATTGTGAGGAGATTTCATTATGTAAAGATAATTCACTTTGTGAAGAAATTTCACTTTGTGAGATCTCATTTTGAAAGATATTTCACTCTGTAAAGACATTTCTCTTTGTAAAGATATGGAAGTGGCACTCATTAAACACATATGTATTAGTTAAAATGTATACTCTCTAAATCTCTCTCTATATATATCTATCTATAGTTTGTGCTGTACTGCTCAGTAACAATTGTACACATGCTACCTCCTTTCCCAGGAGTTTACATTTTCCCTCCCTTAGTCTAGTTTAACCACGTGACGCCCCTGCTCTCATTGGTTCATTAACATTGAAGACCTAACACTATTGGCCACCAGCGAGTGACTGGGTGCGGTAAGACAGAGGACACCAAAAGTCGCTTTGAAGGGAAAAAATCATATAAAGGGGAAATAAGAGGTTAAAGGACCAATAGACAAAGTTCGCAGAGGTCTTCTGGGAAATCACGTGGTTGGATGGCGTCAGCCGTGTTAACTTGAGTGCCCGGGAGTATTTGCCAACTAAACACCTGAAATCAGATAGCCATTTGGTATAGACGTGAAGGATCTCTGCCAGTTTACTGCTGACTTCTTGGTTTCAGCCTGAACATCCAAGTTTACAAAGGACTCTTTTTTTATGCGTAGGAGGAAAAGAAATTGTGTAACAATTTTTGTTGTTGATCTAGCCAAAGTCTAAGATATCGATCTAGGCCTAATCTCACATTCTTTATTAATTGACTTTCATCTTGTACAAGGGCTAACATTACCTATAATTATTTATATGTCAAAATGTGAATATTTGCAAATGATGCTTGCTTTCAGTTGTGGGTGCAATTTTTTATATTTATTTGTCGTCTGCAAATCTGCTTTTTAAAAATGGCTTGGTAGGCTCCCCTGCCTTGCTTTGTTGTTTATTGTAATAGCAAATATTTAGCAACACTTTATACTTTTTGCTCTCCGGTATTTGCAGTTCCAATACTTAAACTAAAAACGATTTATATGGACATTTTTTATGTATAAGGTTTGTGGTATTGTATTCAGGCCTATAAAAAAAACAAAACTACTTGTTTCTTATAATTCCTCTGCTGTTTTTTTTTGTTCATTTTTATTTATTTATTTTTTTAACCTGTGAACGTGCATTCACTAACCAACGCAAAGTGAACCAGAGACTTTCCATTGACTTACTGAGAAGCAAAAAAAATGTGCAATTGGAAGACGTCTTGCATGGAGCTCCACACGTAATGTTTTTGCGAATAATGAACTATCGTGAAAAACGCTTTGTCTCAAATGATCTTATTTAATAGAGTACAAATAAGCCTCGTTTTTAAAATTAACTTCTACGGTATTTTTCTTTTGTCCTCCTATGTTAAGCTTTTTTTCTTCTTTTATCGCCCTCTGGGCGTGTTGGTGTCTGGTAACTCTATCCTAGCCCTACTTTAAGTGTTTTAGTCAGTAGTTATTGACTTCTACGGAACAGAGACTATTCTGAAATATATTTTTTTTTAAATACCCACTTTCTTCTAATAATATTAAAACGCATAGACACTGAATTATTTCTATGGACCCCCTAAGGGAGCAGAGGGCTGCAACCACATCTCTCCACCAAACTCTGTTCTGAGCAGCTTTCTTCATCTGCCCCCAGAACTAACTATCAAATAAACTCTGCACTCTATCCAGAGGAATTGAAGAAATTAATTGTAAATAAAATAAATGAGAAATTGACGAGCTCTCATCCAAATCACAAGAAAGATGACGCTTACTATTAGCTATCCCGACAAGATCAACGTCTAATCTTTCGACTCAGGACCGGACACAACAGAATGCGACAACACATGTACCGGAAGCTCAAAATTGGAACCAGTGAAATCTGCCTATGTGGAGTATCACCAGAGAATGCCGACCACGTCCTCCAAAACTGCTCTTTTTACCAAGAGGCCCGTATAAGACACTGGCTCCAAAACATCCCAATAGAGAGAAAACTAAATGGAGAGCTCCCTGATTTGGAAACCACTGCGCAGTTCATCTCATGTATTGGTCTAGTCATCTGAACGCTCCAACATAACAATGAGAACGAAGAAGAAGAAATTTGCTCCCATGTCATTCCAGTATCCTCAGCTTTACTGATGACTGACCTCTTCCAGGTTTGTTTGTGCCTGGACATTTTCTTTTTTGGTTGCGGATCTAGTGTCTGTCTTGCACAGTGTGTCCTATCAAGCTCCACTTTCGCTTTTGAATATCTTTGGCTATGGGTTTTTGTTTGGTTTTCTTCCATAAGCTGACAATAGATAAACATTTCGGGCCATATAATTCCAAGTATCCTGCCTATGTGAAGGTCTGAAGTCTCCATGTATCGGAATAGTATAGAAGGATTGACGTTAATAGCACACAGACACACATAAGGAGGAAACTGAATTAACATAATCATAACTCACTTATAACAAAACACAATCATAACAAAGGAAATGCAATAAAACTCAACTCTCATAAAAAAAATATACAAATAAATTATATTAACAACAAATACAAAAAAAAAAAAACAATAATAAATTGTTAATTAAGTGTTTAGAAATATTTAAAAAGTAGTTTAATTATGTCCAGAATAAATAAGACAACGTAAATAATAAGCTTTTATCACCAACAGGAGACATGGACGTGGTAACACGAGTTGTTTGTGGTTTGTGTGTGTGTGCAATTGAAAAGTTTTGAGCAGTTCATACCATAAACTCCTTGATCCCACTTTCGGTCAGAGTGTTACAAGATCATCTGTCGTCATTGAGAAGTACATAGAAGTCAAATTCATAAAGCGCTGGTTGTGAATGTGTATGTGTTTCGTGTGTGAATGTTGTTCGAATTTTTCATTTATACTGTTATTGTACAGTAGTTACGCTGATGTTGTCAATTGTAGTCAAACTGAATTTCCATTTGATTGGACCATCTTATCTTATATGGAGAGAGTGAGTTAGTAGGGAAATGTTTTGATTGTGTATGTCTACATCATAGGCAATGACGCTATTGTAATGTGTCGTTAGTCTAAAAGTCTCTGTATAATTTTGGGTCAGTTTTACATGTTTTTTATATTAAAATAGCGCTAGTTGGATTAAAATGGTACATTTCATATCAAGTCATTCTCAAACTACGCCATGTTACAGAACTTTCAAATAAACCTGGTTAACTCTATCCCCTATGTCGATAATAGGTGTCATTTCTATTTTTTTTCCCTTCAAACCTTCATTATTCCCTTTCACGCTTTTAGCTTCGTCTTCAGAATTTTTAGGTTTCTTCTGTCTGTGACATCTCATCGCTTGTTTCTCTTTCTCTCTCTCTCTCTCTCTTTCTGTCTCTACCTTCTTTCTTTATTTCATTACACTCGTCCATCCGCCATCTTTTCCTCGGCCCATCCATTTCCGGATTTCATCGACTGCCTCACCCCCCCCCCCTTTCTCTTTACCTCTTGGCATCAATTTATTTTCTTCTATTTCGGTCAAAGTCCACCCCCTCAATCTCCCCCCCCCCCCTGCCATCTTTTCCTCCCATCCCATGTCCATCTAACGTCTCGTTTCGTCCTTTATCTGTTCTCGTGGTATTTTTCTTTTTCTATCTGCATGTAAGAATCTGGTATTATTGTATTTTCTTATCAGAGACAAATGTCCATCACAACACACTCACGCACACGCATTCATACACACACACCAACCTGCAGGCGGACAGGCAGTTAGCAAAGGCGCTTGGTTGCTTAATATAAATGTATCCGTGCTCGCGTGCGTGCGTGGCTGTTTATGTACAAGACCTCAAGGGCTAGAGGCTTTTAAATGTGTATCCTCCCGCAACCCCCGCCCCCCCCCCCACCTCGGGCATCACAACACACAAAAAGTATACATCTTTCCATTTTAAGTTTCAATGAATTTGCTGGCGTTCTCAGAAAGCTACGAGGTTTGGAATCTCCTCAAGTGACGTCATCAGCTTACTATCCGGAAATAAATTTAAAAAAAACTGAAATTAAAGCAGAAATAATTACAAACACAATACAAACACAATACAAATACAATACAAACATGAAACAAAACATAATACAAACATAATGGAGCATAATTTCCTAATACAAATACAGACAGGAAAACCAATGACTAGACATAATTTAAGTCATTAATTAACTTGCATGACTAGATTGACCTAGGAAAACGCGTATTTGAAGTAACGTCTGTATTTTATAAGACAACAAGAAACGCATTTAAAATACTTTCTTTTTGAAGACAATACCTCCTTTATACAAATTATAAAAAAAACATTTTTTAACTTCAGAACTTCATGGAACCTGGAACCAGCGAGGGACTTGCATAGACAGCAGATTTCGAATATGGCTCTATCTATCTATCTATCTATCTATCTATCTATCTATCTATCTATCTATCTATCTATCTATCTATCTATCTATCTATCTTTCTATCTATCTATCTATCTATCTATCTATCTATCTATCTATCTATCTATCTATCTATCAATCTATCTATCTATCTATCTATCTATCTATATATATATATATATATATATATATATATATATAATTCTCTTCATGGCTCAAGAGTTTGGACACCAAGTAATGGAAAAATCACTCTTTTATTACTGCATTCGGACGGACTAGAGTTACCCCATGTAATTTTAGAGGTGAAAAAAAAGAGGGGTGGGGGGAGAACAAGTAGTATTCACCCGTCACTAAATAGCAGGGCCGGACTTAACCATTGTGGGACCCTATGCGAAAGGAATTTCTCGGGGCCACGTTTGGGTAGGGATTCCGATAATAAGTGAAAATTAAGAGTTTGTATGTATTAGAAAATAAATTCATCTTTGCATTTTATTCATTCTTTATTACATGAAGAATTACTTTACGAGCCTTGCGTGTAGCAAAGTCATACAGTATATCAAGAATTCCGTTTCCTACATAGACCACGAGTAGTGCATAATGCCTTTTTTTTTATCGCGCGTAGGATTGGCGTTTTCCATATTTAATGACACCCCAAAATGACAATTTTCGTCTATATATTTCATGAGATTTGTATGAGTTTTCAAAAGATTTTAATAATTTCCGGATATTTACAGGACATTTTCGTATATTTTGAAATTTCAGGAGATTTCCGGGACCTCCTGTTATAAAATGGTTTAATTTAATAATCTATACACCTAAAATTAGCGCGGGTCCAATAAAAGTGCGAGGCCCACTGCGGCCACATAGGTTGCAGTGGCCTAAGGTCGACCCTGCAAAATAGAGGCGTATGCTACGCCGCCGTTCGTATATCTATAATTCGTTAACCAGGATTCTTTCTCGGCGAGAAGTGGAGAGGGGGCTGAGTTGAAAAAACAACAACACAGTTCCATTGTATTTATTTTAAAGAGAAAAACAATCGTATTTTTAAAATATTTTTTTTGTTTCTTATATTGCGATTATTTTGTATAGATGTAGATTGGAAAAGCGGTTTATTGCGTCATCAAAATTTGATGTTTATTAGCAGACGGTGCGTAAAATTATTGTACTTTTCGAGATCTGAGTGTGACAGACGGACAGACGTACACTTTGCACAAACCTAATATCAGCTTTTCTCCTTACGGGGATCTAAAAAATGGCTTACATTCGGAAATTCAAGAACGCGATAGTCCTTTCTAAACCAACCGATGTTCGATCTAGATCTATAGATAGTTCAAAATGCCAAATTGAAACTTATTTATTTGTATACTTTGAAAAATTATAAGCGTCAATAAAAAGTTTTTCACGTTATGGCTAACGAGCTAATATTTTTGTTCAACAAAACAATATACTTCAACTATACAATTTATAGGAAAATCATTAGAGCTGTTTTTGATATCCGTTTCCACCCACCCGGGATCTTCATTGAAGTTCTGACTTGAATAAATTAAAATACAAACAAACTCAACAACACTAAGACAAAGCACATTCTTATCCCACGTGATAGGACTAATTCGTATAAGTGCTCTTTCTTCCCCAGTGTCATCAGAGCATTGAACGGCTTGTCTAAATCAGCCAGGAAAACTAATGTCTCTAGTATGAAAGACTAGATTGACACACCTTAGAAATCTTCCAGAAAGCTTCCAGCAACTCACTCTGTCTCTCTGTCTGGTACAAGTTTTGTAGACACGTTATTTCTCCCACTTTCCACGCTCGAATCAAGTTGAAACTTCGCACAATTATTCATTGTCAAAGACAATAGACGAATCAATATGAACAAAAAATAATTGGTTAATTGATTTCTGGTAATAAGTTAAATTTGTTTTATATAGAAAAGGGATATGTCTTTCAGTATTTAGATACATGCAGTAATTGTGCATTTCTTTCCCTTATTTAATTTAGAAGATAGGCTTACGAAACAGATGCTATATAACAGGGGTTCTCAACCTGTGGGTCGCGACCCCCTTGGGGGTCGATTGACGATTTTGCAGGGGTCGCTTAAGACCATCAAAAATATGGATTGTTATTGTCTATTCTTCTATTGCTGTATGTGTGTGTGTGTGAGGTGGGGTCGCGGCAGAGTGGGAGATTGTAAAAAGGGGTCGCCGTGCTTAAAAGGTTGAGAACCGCTGCTATATAAGGTACTTACATTTTTTTTTCTAAATTTTGACATTTCCATGTTTATTTGAGTAAGGACTGGCTGAAAAAAAAAAAAAAAAGCAATATCTTGACTCCATCTTGGCACACACTGGATATTTGCAGACGACATGAACTTGAGACTTTTTTTTTTTGGTTTGTTTTCGTTTTGTATTTATTTTTCGGCAATAAAATGTGCACCCCCCCCCCCCCCCACCTCTGTTTAATGCCCCCTCTCCCAAATACTCTGCATACATACCCCCCACCCCTTTTTTCCTTGGTGTTGTGTACTGGGGATGTGTGCTTTGTTTTAGCAAGTATTGAGTTGCCTGGAAAAGCAAATGTTTCCTGGACAGTAAAGAACGATTACCACTGACGCAGTCGCTTTAGAGCAAACTCGGAGTGACAGTCCTTGGCAAGCAGAGTTCATAAATGTAGAGGGCGCTGGTCCTCCACAAATGTTGTGCAAGTGTTTAGTTTGGATAGAACGCAGGAACCGGAAGTTGACTATGTGTGGCGTTGGTGGGAAGACCAAGCACTGGTATGATTCAGAGTACAAAAAATTCTTTCACGTTCAGGCTTCAGTAGTCTTAAAAGTGGCTATCAATCAACACGATGAAGAAGCATCACATTATATTGGAGAGGTCTCGGGAACAGTCTGAAACATCAGTTCAGAAAGATCAAAAACAGAACCACGCCCCCTCTCCCTGATGGAAATCATCGCTGTCTTATATAACTACGTGTATGTTTACCATCTTATAACACATAAACTCTGCTTTTCAAGACCGGCACCATCTTATAACACTTAACCTCTGCTTTTCAAGGCCGGCACTATGTTATAACACTTAAATTCTGCTTTTCAAGGCCGGCACCATCTTATAACACTTAACTTCTGCTTTTCAAGGCCGGCACCATCTTATAACACATAACCTCTGCTTTTCAAAACTAAGTAATGACTGTTTCTAACTTTAGTTTCTGGTCATGTGATAAGTTACGCTATTCACTACTTCTCTACTAGCCTAACGTCCTAAAGTTTCAATAGCCAAGATTGTAGATAAATTCGAAATTTGAGGAGTTAAAAAAATAATATAGAAAATTAACAATAGCGTTAGGGTTAACAATGCGACAACACATGTACCGGAAGCTCAAAATTGGAACCAGTGAAATCTGCCCATGTGGAGTATCACCAGAGAATGCAGATCACGTCCTCCAAAACTTTTCTCTTTACCAAGAGGCCCGTATAAGACATTGGCCCCAAATAACCCCAATAGAAAGAAAACTATATGGAGAGCTCCCTGATTTGGAAACCACAGCGCAGTTCATCTCATGTATTGGTCTAGTCATCTGAACGCTCCAACATAACATTGAGAACGAAGAAGAAGAAAAACAATAGGATAGAACAGGATTTAGACTATTGTTTTGTGATTATAACTCTAAAGGTAAATTTCTCTTTTTTTTTAAAAAGTGCAATGAAGTGATCAATCAAATTAATTGTTTCGAAATAGTTTTTAAAGATTTTGATGCACGTGACCCCTGCAGATGTTTTTGGAGGGAAGAAAGGAGGATGATTACTGTGCCGATCGTTGTGCGAATTAACGTTAAATGGATATTGCAAGGAGTGCAACGAATGTAGATAAAAAAAAGGTGAGGTGAGATTTGCATAAGAATGTCAATATGAACATTGTTCAACGTAAACACAAGAAACAAAATGGCGTGTCCACATCTTTCAGCTTTTAATAGCTCGACAAAAATATTAAGTCCAAAGAGGAGGGGAGGTAACAAATATGCCAGGCCTTGTGGAAGATCTTGAGACAATATTGACCAAGGGTCAACTAAGTTGTGAGTCAACTTAAAAGGAGTGATGGACAAAACTATGAACACAAATTCTGCCCATTACATGGCTCAAAATGTAGGTTGCGAATCAAAGAAATAAGAATCTCTTTTACTGTTATAGACTAGAGAAAGGCTGTGGTAAAAAGCTATTTATATAAAAGATGCCGACAGTGGATTTGCAACATTTAGACATTATGTGGACGCTGATCTCATAAACGGCTCAAATGATTTTTCTAGAAATTTAACAGTTGATGTATATCGCTGAGAAAAAAGGAGTTACTTGCTCGGTCGTTGTGCTGGCCCTCGTTAACCGTGGGCCACAGAAACAGATGACCTTTCTTTGCCCTATAGAACGAAAGATACAAAAGAGAAAGTATGGAGGATAGATCAATATTTTCAAAGAATCCAATAATTAGGACATAAATAAACACGTCAACCCTAAACATTCTAAGATACTAGGAAAACATTCCCATACTTCCTGCACACATCTTTCTTTATAGATAATATAATATAAACATATTTTTTCTACTAAAAAAATGAAGGCCTAATGAAAATAGAATTCATTCTCCTAAAGGATTCTCACCAGTTGCAGTTGCGCCTTGCACAGAACAATGCAGCTACAATAAATATCCAAAACTTTGAGCTAAACTTTGAAATAATATTTGTTTCGAAATGCACCACAGATAATAGTTTTTTAAAGAAAGTATCCGTTTGTTTTGGAGATATTCAAATGTGTATGAGAACTAAAAATAGCTAGCTATTCGTGTATCTGTTGTACAGAAAAAAGGAAGCCTTGATTAGTTAATTTAACCATTTCTCTCCTAACAGACGATACCAACGTTGATTCCACCAGAATGTGGTAAATAATTACGGAGAGAAAGAGTTAAGGTGTCTACTACTGTATACGATCAACTTGGCCCAACTTTTGTACTGTAACATTAAATTTCTAAACTCTTTCGGTTTTAGCGCAAACTAATTTTTTTAGTTGGCAACAGTGATAGTTTAATGTCGTGTCCTTGACATTGTTTAGAATTTTTTTAAGTTATTGTGAAAATCCTCTTTTTTCAAAGTATTCCGGTAAACTGCGCTGGTTGTGGCTCTTTCAGGTAAAATCTTATCTTATAAATTACAGAATGGACCAAAACATCCACTAATCACAAATCTAGTGTCTTCGGAGGGAAATAAAAAAGGTCCAAAGACAACAAAAAATAGTGTAGAAAAATGATTGTGTAGTCAACACTTTACAGATATTGATTTATGGGCCAAATATTGAATCAGGGGTTTTAGTTCTAGTGGCTGGAGGAGTCCAGTGTTTACCTGGCAAACACGACGTGCTTTGTGCTCCTGGTCTGGGAACCGAGGCCTACCGGTACACAGTGATATGGCCAGGGGTCAGAAGGAACGTCCGGAGGGGAGTGATGAAACAGATAAAGAAGGAAGGAAGGGGGAGGATTGATAAGAAAAAGAAAAAAAACAAAAAAAAAAACAACCTGCCTGATAGCTATTAGGCACACAATCATTAAAATCGTGTGTGCATCTGTTTTGATAGAATGCATTAGAGACGTGTTAACAGACGTTGTAATGTTTTTATAACTTCACGAGATAGCACGAGACTCGTTTTATTAGACGGCGGGGAAACATAAGTATAACAATAAACACATAAACATAAACCGACAATTAGTAAATTGTTTGGTTTAACAAATTGAGTTTTAAAAAAAAGACATAATAGACATCACAAATATAATATTTAATTTCAGATAAACAAAAGCGCGGCGCAAACAGTGAAAGCAAAACACACAGCGAGAAAAAAAAAACAACAAACCTAACAAACAAAAATAAAATAAAATTGACCATAAAATTAATTTCTTTTAAAATGAAGAAAATTTTTTTTTTCAATTATATATATAATATAGTAATATCATATAGTTTTTATATATTTTTATAATTAAGAAGTAGAAAAGTGTAGAGGAGGAAAATATTTTTTTTAGATGGAGCATTATTTCGCTGTTTCCTTCACGTCTGCTATCTAGTGCGAGTAGTTATATTTCCTTCACGTCTGCTATCTAGTGCGAGTAGTTATGTTTCCTTCACGTCTGCTATCTGGTATGGCTGGTTGTATCAAAAAAATCTAGCTGCTTATGTGTATACATGTTAAGTTGGCAGTCACAAAATGGCTCCTATATAACTAACTACATAATAATAATAATGATAATAATAATAATAATAATAACCTTACCCTGGCAGCGCCAGAGAATGACTACTCGTTCATTTCTAACATAATAATAATAAGGCTGTTAGATAGTATATTAAAGCATGAGATTGAACCTTTTTTTTTTTACAATCCAGAGCGAAACCAAAACTTTTATTTAAAAAATTGACTCTCCAGATCTTCCGTTGTTAAAAAATGTGACTTATGACAAGTTGATTCCTAAATTATATACAATTATATGATTGCATTGAATGGCTTTCTGGTCGTGAAATATGCGCTCTGGTCTCGAAGGTCCCAGGTTCGAACCTAGCCCGCTAACATCCCCCGTCGTCCTGTGGAAGGTTTGGGCACATCCGAAACGTGAAAACATTTTAAAAACAAACAAACAAACATTTCTTCCATTTCCATAACATCTTGCTTTGGTGGAAACGGCTGCCCAGACTCCCCACCCCATTAATTTTTACAATATTTTAAAATTTCCATTAAACCATGGTTCCTGCCAGTGTTTTCTGCATCTTAAGTCCTAAATTGACATTGGGGTCTAAGAAATTATTTTTACGATGTAACGAAACAGATTTTGTGTAGTACACAGAGGCCAAATCTAAGCCCTTCATTAATCTTGAAAAAAAATGGATGCCGTGTTAATATTGTTATACTTAAAATGTCATCGCGAGTTTATTTCAGTTCAGTGTGAAACAAGTCAAATTTATGTTTTAATGCATGAATAGTTTCAGTTGGGATTCAATCTAAGAAGCTTCTGTCTGGCTTTTGTTCGCCAATGTTCAAGTCTTTTGACCATTTTTCATGTTCATCTGAAGATATCACGAATGACAACTCTTCGCTGTTCGATTTAAAAAAGAGACTCTTCATGAATTATTCATCTTTGTTTTACAAAATCTTCCCTTCTTAATTGATTTATCTTGTTTTACTTTGTCTTTCTTTCTAGAAGCCAAGGATTATTTGTTAACTTGAACAAACAACAAGGGAGAGACAGAAAGAAACAGAGAGACTCAGAAAGACGGAGAGGCAGAGAGAGAGAGAAAGAGAGAAAGAGAATGACAAACAGAGAGACAGAAACATAGAGAGACAGAGACATAGAAAGACAGAGAGTATGATATAATAGAGAGAAGCAGAGAGAGAGAGAGACTGACACAGAGAGAGAGATAACAACAAATAAAAAGACAGATGATAGACAGAGAAGGAGAAACTTATAGTAGGAAACAGATGGGCAACTATTAAAAGGCTGCAGTCAGTAGAAGGTGAAGCGTTGATGGAAACACAGAAAGATACCCAGTAACAAATAGATCACATGACCTATTTATTCTTTTACCTTGTGCGCAGTTATCATATCCTTTGTAACAAATATATAGCCCCTTTCAGACCTAGCGATCTATTGGGCAGATGTTTATGTGGTCCACAGTTTTACAAGGTTGTCATGTGGCCAGCACAACGACCAACCGCCGATACTTTCCCCAACTATGTCAGGTACCCATTAGAGCTGGGTGGACTCAGAGGCATCAAGGACCCCGGAATTAAAAATCCCAGTCTTCATCAGGGTTTGAACCCGGGACCTCGGTACGGAATCCAAGCGCTTTTACGATCAGCCACCCCGCTTGTTATCATGTACACAGTAGCAAATATATCCCATGACCTTGTTATCATGTACTAGGTAACAATTGTATCCCATGACCTTATTGCCATCACGCATTAACAAATGTATTCCATGGCCTTGCCTCTAGCTGAGACAACGACTCCGACAACCTTGAATTTGTAGGCATGCTGGGTAAGGGGGCGTCTGGGAAGGTGAAAGAAAGAAGCACGTGAGAATTGGGGACACGAACACATCACGCTGAGAACAGAGCGAATGACACTTATACCACACTGAATAGATTGAATGGTAATTCGACCTTCTCTTTATCTTAGACTCTTGGCAGACTCTGGGCATGTCTTTCATCAAACCCACACGGTGCTGTGAGTAACGTTCTCTGCTTGTGTAGGCATTTGGTTTTATATCAGTAAAGATAGAATTTAGAGACTCTGGCCACTAGATCTACTCTTTTCCTATTGGTAGGTGATTTGAATCTCAGTAAACAACTTGTGAGCCTATTGTCGACGAACCATTTGTCTTTGAACTATCTGTCGTGAAACAGGTTGGGATGATTGTAACAATTCACGCGGCTACGTAGTCCTAATTTCGATGCACAAGTTTTGCAACATTTTTACGCAGACTAAATTGTTGTCTTTCGATGGTCGAATTAAATCCCCCCCCCCCCTCCCGGTCAACGCCAGTCCTCTGGAGTATATTTCCTTTTTGTATTTCGCGGCCTTTCTAATAGCGATGATTATAGTTATAGGTCATGGCACCTACCAAAGGCGGCACTAATTTGCAGAAGCTCTTATGTGAGGTGGGTGGGTAGGCAGACCTCATAGGTGAGTTTTTTTTTTCTTTCCTGCATACATTTTTGCATGAACTCATTGTGTTGATTGGTTCATGCGTATCTAGAACTAAATGTTTTATTTTCTGTCTCATTACATACGAATCGTTTATCTACTTTCATGGATTTAACTTCACACTGTCTCATTTTCCCCTTCGGTTTTCCATCGTTTGTTTCACCACCCTCCCCCCATCAATATTGATTATCACAACCCTTACCGCCCACCTTTAATTGTGACATTTGCATTTTAATTTGATCAGTAATTTCTCGTCTGCTCCATCAGACACCAGAGCTCTCCAAACAAAGAAAATTACATTAGGCAGCAGAGATTCTCACACTGTCACGTGACACGTCATTCGTTACCAGTGAAATCAGCGGAAAATAACTCACTTTTTCTTTGTGTTCGTTAAATATGGCTTGCTAATATATACATCTATATTGTGAAATCAGGGAACACATTAATAAAGAAATTTGTCTTTGACGAAAAAAAAAAATAAGACGCTTATTCAATTAATGCCTTTTCCCTCAAGGATCTCCAATTGTTTTTTAAAGGATAACAAGAAAAATAACATTTTTTTTTTAAAGAAACATTTTTGTGTGTCTACATCTATTTCATTCTTTTTTTTATTCTGAGCTTTAATTTGTAATTTAAATTCCTATTGCCAGGTTTCCAGCTATGTTAGTACGTGGTTTCAAGAGAAAGCCACAACACAGAGAGAGAGAGAGAGTTAACATTTTTCAGAAACATAGATAAAGCCAGAAAGACAAAAAGATACAGAGTAGGCCATAAAGAGAAAATTAAGAAAAGGTTACTGAGAATTTCCCTCCAGCCCCATCATGTCAGCAAGTCGCTTATAATTACCTCTCTGACAGTTCAGAAAAATTGACATGGATGTAAGGCCCTGATTATTTATAGCGCCCTTGGACTTTAATGGGCTATTTATAGCACTGCTACCAGATTCTAGTGGGTTTTTATAATAATAGTATCACCAAACAAATTATGGTGTTATTACGTGACAGAA
This sequence comes from Biomphalaria pfeifferi, assembly GCA_030265305.1. Taxonomy (NCBI): domain Eukaryota; kingdom Metazoa; phylum Mollusca; class Gastropoda; family Planorbidae; genus Biomphalaria; species Biomphalaria pfeifferi. Next base: position 2,505,019 of record JASAOG010000051.1, read on the forward strand.
GAGAGAATTTTTTTTTTAGTCTTTGATAAAGCAAATCAGGATCTCTGATTATTTGATATTTGCAACATTTGATGAAAAAGTTCTAAAACTTCAATTCTTTTACACAATTTTGGGCATCAAAAGGAAAATTTATTCTAACACGCTCTCCATACATACAAATATTTTTTTTTTAAATACCACTAAAGAATTTAGTTACACGATTTTATAAATCATTTCATAAAAAAAATAGTATTTTCATCTTAAATTCCACTGTAAATTGAAAACGGAATCAAATAAAATATATTTAAATCAAAATTATGATAATCAAAACATTTTATTATTCAAAAAAAAAAAATCATTAAAAGTTCAAACGCAGTTTTTATTCCATTAAAAATTTAGATTTAACAAAAACTGTGTCTGGAAGCTTGAATCCACTACAGACTGGAGACATCAAGAGAACAAGTTCATCATCATGAGTGGACTTGCTAATGAGTTTCTTGCTATTGGTCATACAACACTTGTGCATTTCTTCTTGCCAGACGGTTCAAAACAGATCTAGGGAGTGGCTTGGTCCACAGGCCATGTTCTACCTTGTACTGTTTGCTCTGATGCTCTTCAGCTCCATGCTCTAGTTGGAAGTTGCACAGAGCAACCAGAGGGTGGGTCAAAGTCTGAGAAAAACATCACAAACACTTGGTAGAACATACACAATCTTAATGCCAACTACAAACTAGTGTTAAATGACAAGCACTATAGCATTTTATTACCTGAAAGATCTCTGGTTGTCTCTCTAAAGTGGCTAAAGCAATGGCTGCTGTTTCTAAGGTAGACAATGCAGAGTCGCAGGGTTGGGTTCGTATCACATATTTGCTTTTTTGATCACATTTGATTTGAGCCTATAGAATAAACTCAAGTTTCATTTTTTTTTTGCTGTAAAAACTATGAACAAGGGTAGAAAAACTTTTCTTGGTTACTTATCAGTCCTCTCATCAGTATAATAACAAATGAAAGAGGAAATATTCAATTAAAATTAACCATATACAAGCTCAACAATTTCTTTATAAACTGAAACGCAGCTAAAAAAAATATTAAGACTTTAGCTGAATATGACCTGTGGGCCTTAGATTGTGTATCACTAATCTAGCGCCATAATCCCTTACATAGCTAATCCAAAATACTGTGAAAATGGGGTTACAAGATTTGCTAAAAATTTTCGTTCTTCAATAGAGATAACTTTAGTAATTTGTTTAAGGACCTTTTTGTTGTAGGAAAGTAATTTAACATACACTACAGCCTCTACCCTGATCTAAGGAACATTCATGACAAATTTTATCAAGCTTGGTCAAACGGTTTTGATTTTAATTGTGACATACATACTTACATTCTCCTTTATATATTAGATAGTTAAATAATTTGTTTTCCCCAAACATCTGCTAATAAAAATGTTTCAATAAATCTAGTTTAAAAGAAAAGATAGATAAATGTAAGACTGTAAGACTAAATTCTAAAGTTATCAAGATTAGTTAAGCAAAGTTGTTTACGATGTTGATTCAAGACAACCTGCAAGGTTGATGCTAGTCCTGAAACTTAATGCTTCACTATCTAACAACATACAACTCTAAAGGCTCTATTTTAGGCAGTTTGAGAACTAAACACAAAATGTATAAAGACATTCAAGTTTCAAAGAGCTAAAGAAAGTAAAGATGGTTGGCTGTTGTGATGGATGCACCATCCCTTAATGCTCTTGGTTAACAAAATGTTTTGTTTTTTGTCCACATTGCAAACTTTCCCCTGTCTCTTTACTTTTGATTTGGCGCCTCAGATAAAATAAGGAATAAGTAAACAACTTTAAATTGTGTGTTCTCATAACAAAGACAAAAGATGAAGTTTCATGTGAGAACCTCCTGAAGAAAGTTGCAGTTGCTGAAATACAATGAAAATGTGTGTTTTTGATGTACATCAGAGGAAATATTGCATCATACATCAGAGGAAATATTGCATCATACATCAAAGGAAATATTGCATCATACATCAGAGGAAATATTGCATCATACATCAGAGGAAATAGTGCATCATACATCAGAGGAAATATTGCATCATACATCAGAGGAAATATTGCATCATACATCAGAGGAAATAGTGCATCATACATCAAAGGAAATATTGCATCATACATCAGAGGAAATATTGCTTCATACATCAGAGGAAATAGTGCATCATACATCAAAGGAAATAGTGCATCATACATCAGAGGAAATAGTGCATCATACATCCGAGGAAATATTGCATCATACATCCGAGGAAATAGTGCATCATACATCAGAGGAAATATTGCATCATTTACCTTTTTGAGTGTTTTCAGAATCGAGTTTTGGCAGTAGATTCCTTTAGCTTGGGACCAAGTGCCATCCAAAAGGACCAAATTGTAGGTTTGATCTGTGGCTAATGATGAGATGTCTGTGGCATCCTCCCCTGGATAAAGGAGAACAGTGTTGGGGGAAGTCAGCACAGACACAAGTTCTGGATGCCTGAAACACACCAGCAATGGCCATTAACAACTCCTATCATTTTACAGCTGTATGGCTTAGCAACGGTTTGTATGGCTCAAATGGCCAATTATATAGGCTTGATAAGGTTTCAACGGTCAAACCAGCGAATTAAACAAGAAGCCTTATAATAGCAGCACAGACATTTAGAACAGGAACTCAATGACATTGATGATGATAAAAGAAACTGAAAAAAAAAAATGATCTGTATTTGGTTTCTAAAGAGGAATAGACAAGAGCAAAAAAGTTTTTAAAAGTTGGGTTTGGGGGTACCACATTTGTAGTCAATGTACTTTTCTGTATCTTTAAATATAAAATGTAGTTCAGTGCTTCTACTATTAATAGAAAAGGTCAATCATAAAAAGTAATCATTATTTTAAAACGCTCCATTTTTTTAAAAAAATCTAACATTCATGATTTATTAAGAGCAAAATAATAGCTTTATTAGTTGTATAAAGGAGGTATTGTCTTTTTAAAAACATGAATATTAAATAATGTTCTTGTTTCTTTTAGACAACCATTTCATCAAAATGTTAGAACTCTTGATTAAGGCTGACTTAGGTTATACAAGAAATTATTCTAGACATATATTTAGATACTTGGTCTCAGACTATTATGTCAATTCATTTCTTTTTAAATACACTATCATTATTTTTGTACTTGTGGCAATGCTTCTTTTTATTAATGACCACATTAATGTAATTCAGTCTCACCTTCACCTATCCCTTCATCTGGTGAACCGTTGGGGCACCATAAAGGATCCAACGTTTAAAAAGCTTCAAAGATTACCTTGTTTGTGAAAAACGTTTCCCTATAATAACTTGACATTTGTCTGGTTTCAAACAATTTTGTAAAATGGGAACTGTTCTTAGACACCTAGATTCCTGTTAGATAAAAGGACATGATAAGTCAATAGTCTAATAAACTATTTATTACATAAAAATGCTCTTTAAGAGAGAAAAAGAAATATTAAACAAATTGGAAACAGATGTGTACAAACCTCAAAAGGATGTTGTAAAATATAAATATTGGTTTGAACTTGCAGGGGCTGACGAGGTAAATATGGACACCAACACACACTCAATGGTCGCCTGTTAAAATAGACGTTTTTTTTTTAAATTAAAATTAGTCAAATATTTATACTGCTATTTAGTTTTATGAAATCTTATCTGTCTGCATTGTTTCATTGTGAAATTAAAAAAAAAAAAAAAGCTTACTCCGTTGGTCTGGGGAAAAAAAGGGGATCATGGAGCTAACTATCAGGGTTGATTGGTCATTGTACAGTCTTTTTGACCTCTTTTAATTACCAGTTGACAGACATCTTTGTTGTTGTTGTTTTTCAAGATTATTTTAACTTACTTGCAATCCCACCCATCCGCCAAAATGATAATAAAGTCACATTTCAAACTTGCGTATTGAACACATAACTGTGAGGTGGTGAGACATACACTATCTATTGAACACTTAGTTGTGGGGCAGCAAGGCATAGACCATCTATTGAGCACTTAGTTGTGAGGCAGCAAGGCTTAAACCATCTATTGAACACTTAGTTGTGAGGCAGCAAGGGATAGACTATCTATTAAACACTAAGTTGTGAGGCAGAGACCATCTATTGAACACTTAGTTGTGAGACAGCAAGGCAAAGGCCATCTATCCTGGCTGAAGAACAAAGTTGGAAATTCTCAGACACTTGCTGAGAATAAAGTTTCAGATGAAGTAAGTCTTGTGTAGACCAGGGTTTCACGATATCTGAATTGTTCTCAGCCAATGATTGGTTATGTATAAATGCCAAAGAGATGAGTTCCATGTAATGATGGCAAGATATTTGCTAACATTTTCTACTAAGATATTTACATTTGTACAAGAATGACATCATGCACCTACATATTGCTTTCAACACATGCTAGGTAAATCAGCAGACTATATGAGGTCATGCAAGGGAAACAAATTTACCTGTACTCAGATGAAAGATGACACAAAGTGAAACACTAAAATTAGTCAAATATTTATACTGCTATTTTGTTTTATGAAATCTTATCTGTCAGAATTGTTTCATTGTGAAATTAAAAAAAAAAAAAGCTTACTCCGTTGGTCTGGGGAAAAAAAAGGGATCATGGAGCTAGCTACCAGGGTTAATTGGTCATTGTACAGTCTTTTTGACCTCTTTTAATTACCAGTTGACAGACATCTTGTTGTTGTTTTCAAAATTATTTTAACTTACTTGCAATCCCACTAATCCGCCAAAATCATATTCTTCAGCCTCATACTAAAAATGAGCAAAGAGTGAACCAATTGATTTCCTTAGCACTTTTCTTTTCTTTATTATTTTAGTATTTTATTTTTGCTGACTATAAGATTTATTTTTGTAATATAACAGTGCTAGGACAAATTAGTACAAATGCTCCTTCTTCCCTAGCGCTATTAGAGCATGGAATGGGTTGCCTGAGCTAGCCAGGAAAGCCAGTGACTTGGCAGAATTTAGGTCATTGGTTAATATACATGACGTAATCATCTTCTTTTTTCAAGTAACGTCTGTTTTATATAAGATAAGAAATATTTTTTAAAGAAGTGCTAAGTAAACATTTACCACCAGTTTCAGAAGGTTAATCTACATGTAGATATTTAAGTAAAACAGAAAAACAAGTCAGTCTATTCCAAAGAGACATTGGCTATGTTTACATATATTATTTGAAGCTAATCACTGAAATGAACTAAAATACAGAACAAAAATCAAAAACTATTTTCTGTAAACTTTTCTGTTTACACAATAACACGGTAAACAAAGTATGTTGTAAATGGACAATTTTTACAAAAAGAAATAGCTGAAAGAAAAAGTGTTGTTTTTTTTAGGATTCAATGAATTTAGGTTTTAAAAAAATAATTAGAAATTTTTAAAAAATGTTCTGGAAAATAGGACTTGTAAAACAAATTTTGTATACCCAAACGTAACTTTGTCAGTACCAGTACTTTAATTAAGGTGCTTGACTTGTATGAATATGGCCACAAAAGAAAAAACACATTTTATTTTAACTATTTCTATCTATATTCTTTTCAAATATCCCCGCTAAAATTTGATTCAGAAACCCTAAAACTAAGACAGCATATTTCTACAAAGTAGACAAAATTTATTTCAACCATCAATAACTGTCCTTCTACAGTTACATTAAATGCTAGTATCACTACCAACTTTAAACTACACATCATAATTTAATATGTATGTTCAACTAGCTATCTTCACTACCCTTCTAAATTTGTATGGCAGACCTGTCTATTGAGACCAATTAGTAAACCTATCACTTCAGCTAAATGTGCAAACAAGAAGATAACGGAACTGATAATTGAAGCAAACAAGAAGACACAGACACAGTTTGTCAACATAGTCATGACCAGTTGATAGCATGCCTCAATGTAATTTTTGCATCTATTGGATGTGTGTTGCAAAACTGATCAATTTAACATTGATGATTTCAACCCAACCTCGTAACAACCAAAAAAAACCCCACACTTTTTTTAAGTCATTTGATTATTGTTGTACATATGAAACCTTACTTACTAATAAACCTTCTCAACTCATATTACCCACAAAAAAGTCTCTATTAAAAAAAAACAAAAAACAACTAAATTTAATTACAGGTTAAACTTAGCTGGAAAAATTGTTGAATAGAAAAATGCTTGTTCATAATGAAACATTATATATAGCACTTAACTATGTAAATTTAACAATAAGAATTAATATGTTACATTAGAAAGGGGGTTTAGGTGGTAAAAAGTTTGTCATCCTGAGACTGGGATTTTGAGCTTTTAGAATGCCCATAAGTCACATCAATCCTGTTATATAAAAGTGTACTATGTTGAACTCAAGTAAATTAAAAACAAACTCGTGGAGAACTTGAATAAAAAAAAAACATTATTTGAAAAGATAAAAGAAATATTTTAAAACATTTTTGTTCTGGTATAATTAAAATGTTAAAATTTCCCATTCACGTGATGATTTTCTTAAAGCCTCTTAAGTTCAGAGTATATTATTAAACAGCATGATATTAATAAGCTTATCTATGTTATTTTTTAACTTGTTTACGATGTAATTTAAACTTGTTTAGGTTATTATTAAACTTGTTCATGTAACATTGAAACTTCAATGGTTTCAAGACAGTGGTTCACAAACACCTGGTTCAACAACAATTCATTCCTGACAATGGTTCAATTACAAGAATGATACCCTATCCCATTAAGTTGTATTACTTCCATAGGTGCCATTCTGGTAAGCCTTCTATAGGTGTTAACTCAAGTATGCAGACGAATGGGTAGATATAATAAATACAGAGTAAACATAGATGGTGACCCTTAATAGGACTGATCCAATCACATAGACTTAGGAGTTGGGAGAGCAAGGCTTCATCTTGAAAGGGAAAGTAAAAATGGTGCACAATTGAAGGTCCTTTACAGTTATTCAGCCAGCTGGTCACAAGTTTACAAAAGATTTTAAAAATAATTTCTGTTTTTTTTTTTGTTATGCATTAGAAAGACTTTATTACTGGAGACAAAGTAATAGAAAAAAAAGAAAGAATAGAAAAAACAATTTAAATGTATAACACTAGTCCCAGCTGGTACTTTCAATACAAACAAATTAAGTGTAAATGTTATTCATAGTGTAAACCGATTATCAGTGAGCTAATATCATGTGAGACATTTTTTGGTACGCTACATGTTGGTGAACACCTGGTTCTAGTGAGCCAATTGTCGTGATCACATATTTAACATTGAGAGTTTGTATAAACAGTATTGGCCAACTAAAATTTTCCCTCTATGTTTCTTTAAAGTACCGGTACCATACAATAAGGTACAAAAGGCATACTAGTAGGTAATTACTGAGTTGTGTTGGATTTGTGTCAAAAGTCTTGCAGCAATTTATTGTGACATGTTTTCATGATAATGGATGTGTCATGTTTTCATAATAAATTAATTCCTTCACTGTCAAGATTTGAGTGGATTTACTTCTAAACCTGCAAACTGACCTAAATTAAATAATGAAACATTTATTCAAACTAAAAGAATCAGACATAGATCCAAGCTTGATATAAGTCACAGAGACACCACTGGCAAAGAACATTGGAAAACTTTCTTTTTTCAGTCACAAACTTTAAAGGGAAACTCAAATGGGATTTGATAGAAAATGAATATATATTATTCTTGCTATTTTATTTTCAATAACAACTTAGTTACTGATGGGTTTTTTTTTTTACGTAATTTTTCTGCGCATCCAAAATGGTAAGATTTTCACCTGGTTTCTATGTGATGTGACACAAACCTATTAATTTAATCTATTGACTTACTGTATAAAGGTAAACCATTCAATAAAGTTTACAATCTCATAAAAGAGATAGATCTAGGTATACGCAGTTAGATCTAGATCTTGTAAGCAAAGACAAAAAATATATGTTAAGAGTAGATTTACATGCTGGACTAACCACGGCAGTGTGTACTTTCTCGCCTGACCACTTAACAAACACTATCATTTGGTTGTCTTGTCATGACTGACTATAGACACATAGCCTAAGCTAGCCTTATACTGACCAGTTTGTTAGAATCAGTCAGAAATGATCTATTTACTTTTTGAGACAGGGAGGGGTATAGATGAAAATGTTACTTTTTTTTCTCGAGTTGGTTATTCTCATCTTTTTAGATCTCTCTCTAAAACTATACCTTAACTATAGACTAGGCCATCACTTAGCCTAACAATCACAGTAAGAATGAAGTGATACAATTGGTTAGATCTAAATTCACTTTCAGTGTTGAGTAAAGTGGTGTATGCCTAATCTAAAAACTAAATCTCAAAGAAACCCATTTTTTTAAGTGACAATAATTTACTGTCTAATTTATTAAATATAGATGTTTCTAAGCATTTTAAATAAAAAATGGTAAAATGTTTACAATTTTTGTAAGCAGAATTTAAATAGGTCAATAACTCAAATTTGAAAAACCATTTGAGTTTCCCTTTCAAGCTGATTAAAAAAAAAGGCTTTAAAAAAATTAATAAAGTTTATGCTACTGCCTTGGATATTGCACTGAAAATGTTGACTGATGGTGACAGGTTTTCTCAAAAGCTACAAATAGATCTAAAAAAAATTAGACAGAAGAATATGATTTTGGGGAAGGGGTGGGATTGTAAGTAAGTAAAAAAAAAACACAAAACAACAAAGATTTCTGTCAACTGGTAATTAAAAGAAGTTCAAATGACTGAACAATGACCAATCAACCCTGATAGCTAGCTCCATGCTGCCTTTATAATACTGGATATCGACTTTTCTGGTTTGTTTCCATCACTGACAGTAACTTCTACCAGTATCCAATAACTCCACCTCAACCCTATATCTAGTTAATGCAAATCAAAGTTATCTAGAGGGATCTGCTTTATTCTCCTAAACACATGCAAAGTGACCTAATAAGTATAATACATACTGTTGATGCCCCACTAGTCAGTTATTATTGTGTGACGTCAAAAGTGACATACAAACACACATGTGACATCTAGTTATTGAACTCCTCATTCAAATTGTTGTAGCTAGTTTGATAAAAATTTCAAAGTGACAATACACTAATAATACACAAGAATAAAACCTTAATTTTTCAAAAGAACTTTTTGAACTACACTATATTTATCCTCTTACGACAAGTAGAAGTGGAGATATTAATTGGTATTTTAATTTCAAAGAGGAGGCAGCATTCTTTACAATGGTATTTTTTTTTCCAACACATTTTTGGGATATTTTGGATCTAAAATGAAGCTAACAGGATGATTGGAAACAAATTTCTGTGAATCAAGGGAATCATTGCAACTTGCAATGCATTTTTTTTGTTCAAGCATCCTTTGCAAAGATCCAGAAAACTTTTCAAACATGCATTTTTGCATTATAAAAAAAAATATATATGCACTTCTTTTCTACAAATCAAAATCTTGGCTATTCATTTAATTACATAGTCACTCATGAAACCAAAATACTTAGACAAATGATCTTACATCCATTAAAAACAAACCAACACTGTAACACTTCTGACTGTAATAATATTGACAAAATGTTATAGAGTGTGTGTTTCTATGGCGATGGTGAAAAGAAGTTTGCGATTGGTTGGTGCCTAAGTAGTGTGAATGATGGAAGTGAAGTGGCACTGTCATAAAATGTACACCAGACGACTACGCGTCTACAGGATGTCAGAGTGTAAAGATGTGATTTTATTGTGAGTTAGCTTTGCTAATTATAATGTAGATCTAGACTGTTAATCTAGAGTAGATCTAGGTTTAGATTTTAGATTGGATCGAATCTAGAAATCTAGATAGTTAAGATAGATCTAATAATCTATCTAATATAATCGATGCCTAGCTAGTTAACCAAGAACTAGAATAGACTCTAGAACTAGATTAGTCTAGATGATGTAGATCTCTATTTTATCTAGATTTGGATTAGATCATCACTCTTCATAGATCTATCTACTAAAAAAATTAGTTCTAGAAATCTAATTACCGGTGCTAAACTTACTTGCATCTGTCACAGGTTGCTCGTTTTGATTTTGAGGATAAACTATCGTCATCAAAAACATCCAAATTTAAAAAGTCATCTGTCAGATCGTACATAGTTTGCTGTTTGGTTTTGTATTTTCGATATTAAAAAGGTTTAAATTATCTAGATATCTAGAACTTATCATGCTATTTCTATGTATAGACTCTAGTCATAGAAAAGATCTAATAATATAATTCAACATGTAAAAAAAATTTAGACCATCGTCAGGCATCACCATGTTTTGATTTGTATTCAAGAGAGATCACTCTGACAAACTGGCACGTTGAGAAACTAAACGCACTGAACTATATAATTGGAAAGTTTTCTGTAGCCTGGGATTACTGAATCCAGTGCGATTATAATTAGATCTACCTGCTAGAAAACAAGACGAAAAGCTGCATAATGTTTAAAATAATTTTATGTAGATCTATTCTGATTCTAGGTTTTAAATTCTATATTTGGATTTTCAACACTCTAAGTAAGATATCGATAAGTTGATAAGTAAACAAATGTTATGGTATGAAAGAAACATTTTGTTTGAGAATCTTTTTAATCATAACATACTAATTAATTGAAAGTTACAACAAAAAAAGATATATGTTAAATAGACTGTTCTAATTGTATTCAAACTACGAATATAAAAAAAATTATAGAAAATTATTTTTAAAAAGTGGGATGGGTTCATTTTTAAAATGTGGTAAAAGTAAGTCAGAGCTATTGATCTGCACTATTTTTTGTATCAGATTGGATTACGCGTACATATCCAATCTGGGGGCAAAATATATTCTAAGAAATATTTCAAATTGAAATTAAAATCCTTTTTTTTTTTTACAAAATCATTTCCTACTTTATAAAGATTATAATGGTCTATCATTTCTCATTCCATTTCTTTCCTGTAATGCTTCATTATTGCAAGGAGTACTCCCGCTAAAACCGCGTGGCGTTGTGTCCACAAATAAAAATGTTTGTTTGTTTAATGTTTTATATGTTTCGGATGTTCCTTCAGAGTTGAAGATAGTTTAATTCCTAGTCCAAACCTCCCGCAGGACGACGGGGGATGGGATCGGGCAGGGTTTGAACCCTCGACCGTCGATAAATCCGAACGACAGTCCAGCGCGCGAACCGCACGACCAGGCAGCCATCCTGTTTCTTTGAGGTCATTCGGAGTGACGTAAAGACGTAAACCAAATTTGATTTTAAAATGATGAAACAATTATGTAAAATATAACGGTCAAACCAGAGTTTTAGTGTGTCTCCGATTAGCTACTTTTTTTCCCCGAAAGATATACATAAACTGTAAAATTTATAGGAAAATCGGTAAAGCCGCTTGCAAATTCCCAGAACTTTTCCCTTCCACACACGAAGAGGGTGCAAACCAATAGTAAGAATTTAATAAATTTTCGTAGGCATGTCTAACTCACTACCTTCTCGCCCCGTCCCCCCAACATTTGTGTGTTCGTTACACAATTAATGTGTGTGTATGCTATCAAGGCTATTTTTGTTTGTCACACAAGTATTTTTTGAGAGTGCATTTGTTACACACGTAGGGCCTACTTAGTAAGTAAAATTCATGTTTAGTACTCGTCATTAGGCATTTCTTACCCCAGTCTGTGATGTCTCTGTGTAAGTCAGTCTGCTGTTCTCACAGTGTTAACTAGTTATACAAAGTGATATAGTTCAGTGTCTGCCCAATGTTGTTTTTTTTTTTTTTTTTTGCCAATGATTTTACCAGCAGCATTTAGAATTCTATGAAGTTTATTTTTCACGAGATACCATCTGTGTGGAAGTCGTCCCTAATTGTACCTGTGCCAAAAGGTTTCCAAACCAAAGGAAATGAATGACTTTAGATCTGTTTCACTTACTTCCATGGTGTCTAAATGTTTAGAAAAACTGGTTAAAATGTTTCTTCTGAATGATCTTTGTAGTAAGTTGGACCGTTTACAATTTGCTAACCAAAAGGGTGAAGGTGTACTGTAGACGATGCCATCCTAAATGTTTTAAATTGTTTCTACAAACATCTGGACTTACCTAACACTTATGTAAGATTGTTCTTTATTGATTTCTCATCAGCTTTTAATACTATACAACTTCATTTACTTATTGAAAAATGAAAGCTTTGAAGATTAGTCTATACATAATACTATGGGCTAATGAATTTTTGACCCAGCGATCTCAGAGGGTTAGGGTAAACAATGTTATATCAAATGAACGCATAGCTAACACATGGGCGCCCCAGGGGACTGTGACATCGCCATTGTGGTTCATTTTGTATACCAATGATTTTCAATCCAATAGTCATTTTTGCTCCTTCACAAAATTCGCTGATGATGCGGCTCTTCTTGCTCAGACGTAAATGAGTATTTTAGAGAAATATAACACATTGAAAAATACTGTAAAGATATTTTTTTATAATTAAAAAAAAACAAAAACAAAGAAATGATAATAGATTTTTGTAGGTAAAAGAAGGAAAATGTCGCTGGAGAGACCAATGAAATAGTGCAAACTTTTAAATACCTTGGTACTATTTCAGACAACAAATTCAATTTTACTTCAAATACTGATTATATCAGCAAAAAAAAAAAAAAAAAGGCAGCAAAGAATACGATTACTTAGACAAATGTCTTCGTTTATGTCTAAAGGATGTGATGATAGATTTACAGCAACTTAGAGTTAGGGCATGAAGACCAAATACTCAGATTTGAATAATAGAAAGATTTGTTGAACTGCAAAGACTGTAGTGAAACTGACACTGGGTTTGATATAATATGAAACATATAAAGGCTTATATACGTGTGCGTTTCAACATTCTATATCTAATATATTTAATTAAATGTAAGGTGTATGTAAATATGTATGTCTGGGTGTATGTCTCGAATAAAAATCAAAACTATTTGAACGATCTAGATTAAACTTGGCATAGATGCTCCTTAGATGATGGCGGAGACCGTACTTTTTATGTCCCTCCCACAACTAGAGGGTCATCGAAAATAAATTAAAAAAAAAATCTCTATTAAATAACGAAACTTTTAAACAAATCGGAAATAGCCTCCCCTGTTTCACAGTCGTTTTATATTTGTATAAATATGTCGGCTAAATGGGTAAACCCATTTTGACACTCCACATTCATAAATCCATAAATCACATCCACTCCATAAAATAAACAAGAAAACATACAAAATACTTTTTAAAAAAATGAAGATTATACGAAGCGTAATTGCATCAATTGGTTTGGATCGGTCATGTCATTTCCACACTAAATCTGTAATAATTGTTTGAACCATTGTTTTTGTTAACCTCTATTTCATGCATTTAGATTTCTCAATACGCTCTGATCCTATCACTTGTCTCAATACGCTATGATGCTATCACTTGTCTCAATACGCTATGATGCTATCACTTGTCTCAATACGCTATGATCCTATCACTTGTCTCAATACGCTATGATGCTATCACTTGTCTCAATACGCTATGATCATAACACTGGTCTCAATACGCTATGATCCTATCACTGGTCTCAATACGCTATGATTCTATCACTGGTCTCAATACGCTATGATCCTATCACTGGTCTCAATACGCTATGATCCTATCACTGGTCTCAATACGCTATGATCCTATCACTGGTCTCAATACGCTATGATCCTATCACTGGTCTCAATACGCTATGATCCTATCACTGGTCTCAATACGCTATGATCCTATCACTGGTCTCAATACGCTATGATCCTATCACTGGTCTCAATACGCTATGATCCTATCACTTGTCTCAATACGCTATGATGCTATCACTTGTCTCAATACGCTATGATCATAACACTGGTCTCAATACGCTATGATCCTATCACTGGTCTCAATACGCTATGATTCTATCACTGGTCTCAATACGCTATGATCCTATCACTGGTCTCAATACGCTATGATCCTATCACTGGTCTCAATACGCTATGATCCTATCACTTGTCTCAATACTCTATGATCCTATCACTTGTCTCAATACGCTATGATCCTATCACTTGTCTCAATACTCTATGATCCTATCACTTGTCTCAATGCTCTATGATCCTATCATTTTTGTCTCAATGCTCTATGATCCTATCACTTGTCTCAATACGCTATGATCCTATCACTTGTCTCAATACGCTATGATCCTATCACTGGTCTCAATACTCTATGATCCTATCACTTGTCTCAATACTCTATGATCCTATCACTGGTCTCAATACTCTAGGATCCTATCACTTGTCTCAATACGCTATGATCCTATCACTTGTCTCAATACGCTATGATCCTATCACTTCTCTGGACCAGTTGAAAAAATGAGAGGGGGGGGGGGGGGAAGAATAAGGGTATCTGCGTGGATTTTACTGTAATTGTTTTTAAAATCATTTACAAAATCTGGATTAGAATTCAAGGCTCACGCCTCCTTGGGCTGACTTGTTAACCACTCTGCTAGAGAGTTACTTATGACTAGAGAAGATTGTATAGTTATACATTGTTTGTTTCAATTTAGATCAGTGACCAATAAAGGGGACTAATTCAGCTTATTCAGAGCAAATTTTCAGTTTTATCCGAGATTGGGTATGGGAGAAATAACGTGTACATACTTTTTACCAGACAGACAGAGTGAGCTGATATAAGCTTTGTAAAAATGTGAAAGGAACGCTCTCTATGTTTGACATAAATCTAAATCCAATCCAGTGGATTAGTAATGCCCAATCTACGGCCCGCAGGCCGCGGGTAATATCCGACCAGTAATGTAATATGTATAATCTTGACTTAGTCACACTTAGTCATGTACATTTTCTGTTTGCACGATCGCCTCATTTTAAGTTTATACCTACGTCTTAATAACTGACATCCAATTCAAGTCTGTTTAAGCAATGCAAATATTAGGCTGCCTTTTTTTTCTTACAGGCAAGTTTCTAGTTCAGTCATCTTCTAAAGTCTAAAGACTTAATCCATAATGATTATTTAATGAGTCACTCAGAGTTCCGCCTTCCAATCGTTGTGTACTTGCAAAGCTCAAAGCGAGGTTGTGTGATCTTTGACCCCTGTAGTGCGATCCTCCTTCCCTCATCTCTATCCCTCGCAATGTTATTGGAAACATTCCCTACCCCCAAAGTCAACGATTTGGTTCATTTCTCTAGCCAGAATAAATGCGCGCGCTCCTGTGTGTGTGTGTGTTGCATTTACATCTATAGATTTCTTACGACTTGGGCGTGCATTTTGGAGCATAGAGTATATAGGCAAGTGCAAACTCATCATTACGTTTAACCATAGAGCTAGGGTTTAACATTTCCCAAAATAGTTGGTATGGACGTACTAAGCAGATGAAGCAGACCACTGTTGAGAAACAGAACAAAAAAAGTCAAACGGGGCTAAAGTTGAGAAAGGTTATGATCTCTTGTCATCTAATAAATGACAACTTTAGAACTGAAAGCACGCTACTGACCTATATAGAAGAATTGACCCAATATACACGTGCTAAAAAAATAGTTTTCTCATATTATTAGCAACATCTCGGGAACAGAGAGCATGAAAATGGTCACTAGAAAACTGGCCACCGAAAAATTGGGAACTGCAGAAATTTTAGACTTTTAACACCGTGGACAGATGTGCACAGTAAATAAATGTAACTTTGTAATAGCAACTTCGATCTTGAATGTAATGTTGATTTTAAGCATCTTATGGCCTAGAGTGCGACTGGCCTTAAGTATCCAGTATCAATTTACAATAACTCCGTTTGGGACCCCTCAACTCAAGAAAACATTAAGAAACTGGAACAGACACAAAATAGAGCAGTGAGATTCATAACAAACGAATATTCACTTTTGACTAGAGTAACACCTTTAGTAAAATCACTAAATTTAGAAAGCCTTCAAGACAGAAGACTCAAAAGTAAAGTAGCAATTATACATAAAACACTGAAATACAAAAACAAAATTTAACGAGGTTACAAAGACAGGTTGTGTGGAAACACAAACTCAAAATCGGCCCCCGAAGTGGTCCACTCAGGCAGGCTTCAATATTTTCAGAAAAAACATCCAAATGAAATTATATCAAAGACAAATGAGAGATAAGAATGGAGAAAGAAGGTTGACAGCAGATCAAAGGTGCAAGTGAATGCAAAGTTAGATGTGAACCTGGCCTAACTAGTTCCCTTTTCAGACCTTGTGGTCTAAAGGGCAGATGATGTAAATTTCTTGTTGTTTTTTTTTGGCCTACGGCTAACGTAGTCAGCACAACTACTAACCGCCTTTACTTTTCCCCAACCAATATTAGGTACCCATTAGAGCTGGGTGGACTCAGAGACGCCCAAAGATTCCAAAGTTGAAAATCCCAGTCTTCACCAGGATTCGAACCCGGGACCCCCGGTTCGGAAGCCAAGCGCGTTACCGCTCAGCTACCGCGCCTCTCCTGGCCTAACTGAAGTCTAATATTTGATGTAATTGTTTTAAAAAGGCTAAATCTCTTTTTTTTTTTTTTTTTTTTTTTTTTTAAATCTCTTATTCGAAAGCTAAAAAAAAAACAAACACACGCAATCAATCAGATGTTCACAAAAATGAAGTTTACAAGATTGGTATTCGTTTTAATTTAGGTCTAATTTATAATGCATACTAATTAGCTTTTTCTCTTTAAAAAACTGCTTGCATAACTGATTTTAAAAATTAGATTTTTCGCTTTCAGAAAAAAAAAAGTAGCCGTTGCATCAGAACTTTGAATGGTCTAAAATATTGTGATTTCGGATTTTCACTATCTTTTCTAGTTTACGAGATCTAAACGGGACGGTCGGACAGACGGACAGACATTTCGCACAAAGCTAATAGCGTCTTTTCCCCTTTCGGGGGCCGCTAATAAAATACTCTGAAAGACACAAAGATAAAGGCACATTCCTCGTCCCATATGCTAGGACAAATTTGTACAAATATTCATTCTTCCCTAGTGCTATTACAGCATGGAATGGGTTGCCTGAGCTAGCCATTGGTTAGTATGCATGACTAAATGCATGACGCTTACTACGTAATCATCTTCTTTTTTGAAGTAACGGCTGTATTATATAAGATAAGATCAAAGACGCTATTTAAAAAGTTTTTTTTTCAGCTTCTAAAGTACTAATTATTCCAATGGCATACATTTTCCATTAGGCCTACCTCATTTTTCCGATGGTCAGTTTTTCGATGACATTTCAATTTTTTTTTAAAGCTATATTCCCAGCGTTGTCCTTGCCTCGTTACAAGAAAGAAGTAAGATCAAGCGAAGTTGTTCTACCCAATCATAAATGTTGACACTTATCAATAAGCGTAAATTCGAGTAGAGAATGCCATTTAGATATTTCCCCATTGGAGATTTTCACGACAAACTAAACAATGTCAAGGACGCTAAATTAAATTTAATGTTACCAACTAGATTTAAGAGCTACACAAACGGAAGAGCTTAGAAAATGTGATTCTGACAAGCCAAAAAGTGCATACAATTCTCATAGACAGACCTTCAATAAATGACCTAGCTTAACCACACGTCCTTTATTCTGTACACCGGATACACCAAAATAAATAAAAAAGAAAGTTATTTATAGTTTTTCGCCATCAATGAAAATCTCTAATAAAGGTTGGTAGTCTTAGAAAGACGCTCTAGACGCCTTGGCGTTTGTTTGGGGCGGAGGGCGAGAGGGGTGTTGTTAAAATCTAAAAATACCTTTCCACGTCTACACACCAATTGTTACAGCCCATTATGTATCGCACATTTCACTGTAGCAACATTCCATTGACTTCTGGAGTGGCCACTAAGCCGAATATTCAACTTGTTGACGAAATGAGACGCCCATAAAAATGTTTCTGTACCATTTCTACCTTTAAGTAGATAAGCTGGGTACTGTACCAGGGTTGGTCACGAATTTTGATCCATGGGCTGAATGAAAAAAAAAAAGAGATTATTGCCAGACATAGAAAATTAAAATGTCATAAAATATACCAGAGTATATCAGGTGTTAGACTAAATGACGTATTGTGTTATAATAAAGTTTAACAAATTACCTCATAGTTGTACATTTAGATTCATTTCATTACAGAGCCTAGTGTGGTATCGCGCGAGACTCTCACACAAATACATACTGAAGCCAGTAGACATTGCATGGGTGACCAAACCTTGTGCTTTGTCTGCTATCACTAGTGAATTATTTTTTTACAAAGTTCATATCAACGCTTTCTGTCTGTATGTATGTCTGTCTGTGTGGTTATTTCTCCGACATCCATACTCGGATCAAGCTGCAATTTTGCGTAATTATTTGTTTTACGTGACAACACAAGAACCAATATAAAAAAAAAATTAGTCAATCAACTACCGGTATTGGTAATTAATTTTTTTTTTGGTACCGGTATCGCGAACAAGAGAAACACTTAACTAAAATGGTGGTATAAGCCGAATTAGTGCCATTTATAGACCGTCGCTCTAAATTGAAATAATATACAATCTTCTCTAGTCATAACTACTTCACTAGCCAACAATCTTCTCTAGTCATAATTACCTCACGAGCAGAGTGGTTAGCACGTCGGCCGAAGGAGGCGTGAGCCACGAGTTCAAATTCGGGTCGTTCCGCCCCCTTTTTTTTTTTTTTTTTTTTAAATGCTTTTAAAAACCAATTACTGGAAAATCAGATAGCCCTTCCCCCCCCCCCCTCCCCATTTTCCCAACAGGTCCAGATAAGTGATAGGATCATAGCTTATTGAGAAAGCTAAAAATCTGAAATAGCGCTAAACTATTGGTAAAAATATTATCGCAAAGATTTATTGCTATCGGTTTAAATCTATTACAAATTAAATTATATGACTGATCTAACCTAATTGATACAATTAGGCTACACTTTGTATAAGCTTTTTTTTTGTTTTAAAGTATATTTTAATAATGTTTTCCCTGTTTCAATACTACAAACAGAAAAAAAAATGATAATGGCTCATTAAAGTAAGGTCAGTTGGTCACTGAGCTGACCCCATGACACCCAATGGAAACAAATCAGCTGCATGGGCTGTAAGGTCTGAAAGTAGACCTTGACATACTTCACCTCTGTTTGTGTGTGTGTCCATCTCGATAGACTGAGACAATAGAAATTTACAAGAAAAGTTATTTAAATGTCGACAAATTGTCTGTCAGATAAAGCATTAAGAAAAGAGACTAGAAGAGAAAGATGGGAATAAGAAAAGAGATAAAACGGGAGAAGGTCTAAGAAAGAGATTCAAGAAAGTGATACAACATTTAGTGGATATTTTTGTGGATATATTTCTTCATTTGTTTATTTATAAAGAGATGGAGGGGGGGGGGGGGTCTACGTGCCAATCGTCTTGGTTTATCACGTGACTATTACATTACCAACATCATGGCCGCCAGCACTGTAGACACGATGCAGTGACTGAACGTATTCTACGCTGTCCTGTCTCCCATGCAATCAAACGGCAGGGCGGGAGAGGTCTGGAGGAAAAGTGGGATAGGAAGAGGGGAGGTTTCAAATATTGCAATGTCTGCCCAGCCATCAACAACATCGTACATCCGACCCCCCCTCCCTGAGGATTATTTGCTCCTGGGAACTCTTGGTAATAACGCAATATCTTTTATTCACGTGAGCGGCTTCTGTATGGCCCTAAATGAGTGACTGATGAAACATGTCTTTCTTACGACTTTTTAATAGGAGTCTGAGCCAAAGTTTAATCTTGTGACTTAGTTTGATTAATTAATCGTAGACCGAGGAATAGGTGTAAGTCTATAGGCTAAGTACGCTTGAACTTGGCTTGGCTTGGTTACCCATGAAAGGGGGCTCGAGGTTCGACACCCGACCCAAGCAGAGTTGTGTTTACCGAGCGCCTAAAGGCAGCACGGAAAACCTTCTCCCAGATACCCCCTCTCCCCAACTGGTCCACAAATGAGATTGGACCATAGCGCTCTGAGCATGCTATAAGCATGAAAGTAGCGCTATATAAAAGCCATAATTTATTTTTTATTTATTTACTTTGTATAGAAGGATTTCGTATTTGTTTTAATGACTTGACTTCTCACCCGTCACTCCTAAACGTGCGTGTCGCGGGGTGGTGGTGCTTGTATTAGATATATATTCGGGAACCAATGTCTTTAGAAAACTAAGCACTGTAAATATAATCAAGTCTCGTTTGAAAAGTATTGGTGCATTGAAAAAATGGAGTCAAAACAAAATTTTTGCATACAATTTTAACCATCGTCGCCAGCACTCTGTTCATTTTCGATCTATAAGGTAGATGATGTAAAAGTCATCTTATTCTATGGCCTACGATTAACGAGGGTGTTATGTGGCCAGCAACACGACCAACCGCCTTCACTTTCCCCAGATAAAGACTGTACCCATTAAAGTTGTGCACTCAGGGGCGTCCTTAAAATCCCGATTTCAAATTATCGAGATTCGAACCCAAGACCTCTCGGTTCGGAAGCCAAGCACTTTGCCACTAAGCCACCACTACTATTATCAGTTGTAAATTTTCGTCAATGTCGCACAAACAAACATATACTTTCCGCTAAAACCAATACGTTGGTTGTCAGTGTCCATAAATCAACATCTCAGCTTGGGGAGGGGGGGGGGGGGGAGAAGAAGGCAATTGACCGACCCTCTCTAGAGAACATTCATACTCATCGCCCACCCCCTCCATCTCCTGTCGGCCCCGCGTACCACTCACGCACGCCCCTAACCATGTACACATTACAAGAATGCACACAAAGTAGTCCCGGCCAATGTTTGCGGAGTTATTTCTGTACACATCACACCCGCCTCAGAGCAGACGATCGTTCGATATTAGTCTACACTAAATCAATGAATCCATTAAATCCAACACTCTGATAGTGAACAGAAATAGTTCTGTAGCTGTACCAAAATGTCTTTAATATACAAATAACTTCATCTCAGCAGAAACAAAGAGAGCTAGAAGCAAGGCAAAGTAAACATTAAACAAATGGCGGGAAATAACAAATTCGAGCGATCAATTTTATTTTCTCTATCAACTCAGGACCAAAAGTTTCTACTGAAGTCTCTTTTCACTTACTAAACTACAATTTTAAAAAAATAGACATGTGACATGTGTGTACATAGTAACATAGATAATTAGAAAACTTTGTTGTTAATCAGATTGTCCAATATTCAAAGCGGCCATTGATTTTTGTGTGTGTCATATACTCAGGCCAATGTCAAGGTTAAGTGTTAGGGTAGTAGATCGGAAATGAGTTGAATTGAGTTTGAACACTGATCACTTGCATGTCGACCGAGTCTCCATATCTTGTAAGTCCTCTGCATTGCTGCTCAGTGGACAATGATATATTTATTTATTATATATTTAGAGTTATTTATGTGGTCTAGTGATGGGCAAACTTTTTGGGAGGAAAACAAAAACTTGGAAACATTTTGGCGGGCCATAATATCGTTCAGTAAATTCCAGGGACCACAAGTTACAATCTATCACTTCTATTTATATCTCCTTTTATCTTTACCCCACCCCCCCCCAATCTGTCAATCTCTCTCTCTCTCTCGCTTTCTCTCTCAATCACATACACTCTTTCTGTCACACTTTCTATATCTCTCTCTATATATATACATACCAGACTGTAAATTATTTTTGTACTTTGTAATACATAGTAGCAACTCCGCGAAGGACGGTCCCTAGCTCGACTGAACAAGGAGGAGGGTTTGACGTTGGGCTATAGCTACACTACCCTGTTGAAAAACCAGCAGCTACAGAAACAGCAAAGCAACAGAAGCCGTTAGGAGAAGTTGGACCTCCAGTTGGTAGGTGTAGGCGCATGAATGAACTTGGAAGACAGTATGGTGCATCTAACATTTCAAGCCCTCCCCTGGAAACTCCAATGAAAGAGGAAGACCCAGGATAACATAGCGCCGCGATTTGGAAGCAGATGGGCAAGACCTGGTTACAGTTGGAGAGACTCGCTTAGAACCTAGACCCTTGGAGAAAGCTGGCTGGTGGCCTACGACACAAACTGGACCACAGGAAGATATGAGATGATGAATGTAGGCCTACGTAGACGCTCACTGAGAGTGAAGCTGTGGTGAAATGAATATTATTAACACAATAGCACCATTAGTAAAATCATTACGAGACACTCCAGGACAGAAGACGAAAAAGTAAAGTAGCAAATGTAGATAGAACACTGAAACATAACTTAGGCCTATATAAACAAAAACACAACCGAATAAGATACTCAGAAAAATACAAATATAAAGACGCAATTCTTACTCCAGATGCTAGGACACTTTGTATATGAGTGCACTTGCTTCCCTAAAGCCATTAGAGCATGGAACGGGTTGACTGAATCAGCCAATAAAAAAAAAACAATATCTTAGCAACTAGATTAACACATGGACAAAATTATCTTATTTTTTTCTAAACAGGCTAGTAGCACTTTTCCATGACAAAATTTTAGGAGATTTTAGGAGGTTTTTTAAGGATGAAATGTATGATGTGTGTGTGTGTGTTTCCTATCCGTTTGTGTGATACATAGTAAAACATACACAAAACTAAGCATTTATCAAATCAATTATTGTTATTTGATTTTAAAAATAATAAATATCTTGACGATATGCCACAGAAGCAATGTTATCAGTTGTGGTATGTCCACAGAAAATGTAATGAAAGTTATATTTTAATCAAGTAACAACTTGACTGTCATCCCAAAACCTCAAACAACAATTTTTTTTTCAAAGATTTATTTAAAAACATTACAAATGGTTACTATTCTATTTTTTAAAATAAGAAACATTCTTAGAGATGCATTCATAATGTGTATTCTCTATGGTGGAAATGTAAATGTTTAGTCTCTATGTGTATCTTATAGATACTAGAGTCATGGTGTGCATTTGAGGTAATGTTTTATTCTTGTATTAGCTAACTTAAATCCTTCTCATAAATAGAGCCAGTAATATATTGGGTAATATAAGCCTATTTGAATGTTTAGTTGGCATTTGCTTACTAAAAAATGGCTTTTGGATGGGGGGGGGGGGGGGGGCGGGGATTAGACCTATTCGTGTTTTTTTTCCTAGCAGAATCTTTTTCAACCATATAGTTTCCCTGGCTTTTACGAGTGAAATAATTTGTACGGACTTTTCACAGCTGCAAGCGAAATATTTTAGTTAAATCTACAGTAGATCTAGACTCTTGATCTAAGTCACTAAAATGCGCGGACTTTTCACGGCTGTGAGAGAATTATCTTCACTATTCTAGTAATTTCGAATAAATCTAGAGTCTAGATATAAGTCACTAAAATTCGCGGACTTTTCTTCTCGCTGTGTGCGAATTATCTTCTCTGAATATACCGTGGATTTAAGTCACTAAAATTTGCGGACTTTACGCGGCAGTATGCGAATTATCTTCACTGAATATACCGTAGATTTAGAGTCTAGATCTAAGTCACTAAATTTGCGGGCTTTTCACTTCTTTGTGCTAATTATCTTTACTAGACTTGGCGCAAATTTAGAATCTAGCGTATTTCTAGAGTAATCTAGACATTAGATGTATTGAGATCATTAAATTGACAAAAATTCACTCAGCTTTCAGGTTAGGTGCGAATTATCTTCACTAGATCTAACTTAGATCTAAATCTAAATACTATTACTAGATACTAGCTAGATCTAGAAGATTTACCGACTTTCAACGCGAAGATTTTAGGTGAGGGAGGGCCCAGAGGGGTGTAGCTTACAAATTAGGCTGGTAATTGCTCTAATTATAGACAATAGTCACAACATACTAGATCTAGCGCGTCTTTAGTGGTAACAATAAATGGAAACAAACATTTCTACGCTGACTTCAGAAAAATACTGCCAGATGAAATGCTTGCTTGAACAAAGGCCATCTTCAATCACGAGGTCGCGCTTCACAAGTGGGTGAAAGGCGGTGTAGACGCGTCACTGGTCAGCTCATTAACACAGCAAGCTCGTAAGGTCATGCGATCAGAATGCCTAGTTACGCTGTTGTTTTCCCCTCACATTTTTAGGAAGAAATAAGCACAATTATATTTTTAAAAAAAATATTGGGTAAAAATTTTAGGAGAGTGGACAAAATTTTAGGAGAATTCAGGCAATTTTGAGGAGAACTTTAGGATTTTAGGAGACTTTTCATTTTTTAGGAGTTTTTAGGAGCGCTACGAACCCTGTCTAAAAAAACGTCTGTAATTTATAAGATAAAATGGAAGATTTATACAACAAACAATCGACAGCACGATTGTAAGTTCCTAGAAAGAAAACAGATCTGTATTTAAAAAAAAAAAAATCATGTGCCTCAAGCGAAATACAAAATGTAGTTAATACATGAAAAAAAGTTTAGCTTTTTTTTCATAAATTTATTAATAAAAAATAATTCGGCAAGCCAAACTCGTGTTAAGATGGATGGCAACGTAAAGAAAAATGTTTTGCCTTGGGTGCTGGAATTCATAGCCAGATTTTTTTTTTATCAGTTCATTCACTTACTGCAACATCATAGTTTCAATGATATTTCCTGGCACATGGAGTTAAGTTCTATCTTAGAAGGACGCCACACACGTCTTCTATTCAATGTGGTCGTTCTAATTGAGTTCATAAATAACACACCTATATTAATGTTGGTACTCTTAAAAAATAAATTATACTAACCTATAATGGAAGTTGAATATTACAATGTGGAGTTTGGACAGTAACGGTCTGGGTATATGGGCATTTGGTCAAATGTCAGGAAGGCCACAGGGGGTCGCCGAGTAATATTTTATTTGAATAATAGTAGAGCCCGTAAAATGTTTTATATTTTCTTGTAATATGATTCCACAGTCCGACGTGATTGAAACTCACCTAACCTTTAATTAAACCTTTTGTAAAATTAGTTTTAACTATTACTAGCCTTAATGATGAAGTAGTCTACCCAAGTAGAATACTTTACCAGTGTTTCCCAAACTTTTGACCTATGTGTACCCTTTTTATAATTAGTGTAATGCTGAGTACCCCACAACACTTTTATTTATTAACAGAACATAAAAAATTGGTATTTTTAAAAATCAGCCTAGTTAACTATGTGCAACGCGTACCCCCCTCCAAAGTCTTCTCGCTCCCCTGGTGGTACGCGTGGTATCTGGAAATTTAGGCACCGGATATTTAGGCACCCTGATAATTAGGCACCCGGAAATTTAGGCACCCGGAAATTTAGGCACCGGATAATTAGGCACTTTTTGACAAGGCGGAAAATTAGGCACCGGATAATTAGGCACTCTTTAATTAGCGACTTTTATTTTTAAAATAATTTTAAAATGTTAACGTATGTTTTATCCTTAGGCTATGGGCTATCGATGTTGTTATAATAAATAGCCACTTTAACGATTCTAGCTAAAGAAAAGCTGACAAAATGGGAAAATAATGACAATCGTGAGAATGTGTGGAAAAAATGACTCTTGAGTCACTATATAATATAGGCATCACAGGATTCAGGGGAGGTAAAGATGATTTTCCGCTCATTGCTTCACCACCAGCCCCTATAAGGTTGACTGGTGAGTTTTCTAAATTTTGATTACGCAATCTGTGAGGGCCACTTGGTTGCAGAAAGAACTCTAACAAATTAACGAACAGGAAAAACACTATAGTAGTCTTTATAAAAAGCTTTCGAACATTGAGACTTAGTAGTCACAGAAGCATCTTTTTTTTATACAGTGGCCTGCTGAAAGAGGTCACTGGCACTGGACCACAAATCGACTTTGATGTAGCTGCATAAAAACGTTAATAGCATCGGCATGATATTTCGCATGTTGCGTAATAGACTAGATACATTTCGAACCCATGATCAACAGGTGGACCCAATTTCTTTTGAGATACCCGCCCGTGTAAAGGAGCCTGATTCATTGTTTTATCATAAACAGTCAACATAATCATCATATTAAGAACTTTAAAGATTTTCATCTGTCATAAGCAGAATGAGTATTCTGTTTATAACAGATGCAAAGAGACCAATATTCCAAATATTAATATAGAAATTTTCATCTCATCTGTCTTTTCAATAAACTTTCTATTTTTTAAATTTCAAAACATATTTTATCGCGATTTCTAGCCATTTTGCAATGTCCAACCATATATATTTTATACAAATATTATAGAACATAAATTTGCATATATTGAATATGAATATATGCGTAGGTATAGTTAAAAATTAATTACCACGAAAAAATTTGAAGGAGGTAACACACCTATACACTTACACAACAGATCTTCCTAAAGAGGTTGATAATAGAGATTAATGCTGTTATAAAAAAAATGAATACTACTTTAGTTTATTAACATATCAGATCCCTCTAAGTAACGCGAGCAAAGCCTCCGCCTCATTCCCATACCCTTTTTAAGGAGACAAGTTTCTCCAGACTGCCAATTTAGCACCTATGCTGTTCCATACCCTTAACCCCAGTGTGTAGCCTTAAGATTCACTAAGTAACTTTTACGACCACGTTTACATCTATCTGCGAGAAATCCTCTCCCTTAAGTGGGAGTGTGTGCCCCCTCCACCCGCGCCTATCCCATTTTAAAAGTACGACCCCTCCCTTTCCCACAAGCAGAGGGCGATTGCGATTATATTTATCACCAACACTCCCCGACATAATAAAAATATTTTATAATACTTTTTAATCTAAAGTATTTACATTAGTAACTAAATATTTACACAAATTGCATAACCATCAATTAAAAAAACTCACCAGTCAACCATAGGGGTTGGTGATGGAGGGAAGCAATGAGTGGAGAATCATCTCGACCTCCCCTTCCCTGAATCCTGTGATGTCTATATTATATAGTGACTCAGGAGTCATTTTTTCCACACATTCTCATGATTGTAATTTTTCCCCATTTTGTCAGCTTTTCTTTAGTTAGAATCGTTATAGTTGCTATTTATTATAACGTCACCGATAGCCCATAGCATAAGGATAAAATATAAGTTAACATTTTTTAATTATTTTCATAATTAATAGTGCCTAAATTCGGTACGCGTACCCCACTTAGGGAAAACACTGCTTTACATTCTCAATGTTTACATACGTAGACAGGTGCGAATGGATGCATACAATTTAGAGTCCCAATATTGCATTTTAATGTCAGGGACAATCTTGACAACTAATATAATTAAAAGTTTG
Organism: Biomphalaria pfeifferi; assembly: GCA_030265305.1. Classification (NCBI taxonomy): domain Eukaryota; kingdom Metazoa; phylum Mollusca; class Gastropoda; family Planorbidae; genus Biomphalaria; species Biomphalaria pfeifferi. The sequence goes on from JASAOG010000051.1 coordinate 2,532,248, forward strand.
GATGTCATTATATGTTTGAATATATAGAACCCTACTAACTGTAACTTTATAGTTGGCGAGCAGAGCAGGTTTCACGTATAGGCTACACAAGCTGTGGCCCCCAACTTTAAAATTGTGTAGCGGCCTTTAAACAAGTCATTGTTGAATCAGTAGCCTCGTTTTCAAGAGCATTTGGCGGACATGAGTACAACAAAGAGAAACATTGATATTATTAAAGAAAATTCGCCGCTGATGGTCGATACCACAGTTTTAGATCGTAAATAACCGAAAACTAGTTAAATGCTATTTTAATTAACAAATAATAATAAGAAGGCCGAAAATTAACGAAGAGTGCTGTATTTAATGTGACAACGAAGAGCCATCACTGACCTACATATTTTGCACATCTAACGAAAATAAAGCCAATGTCTGCTCTACATCGTACTTGTTTAGGTATTTAGTGCAAACATTGGTCTTTATATTTTTTTCTGTCAGCTTCCTTTAAACAAACAGAACTACATCCCGGGTTACAATCTATGAGGATTGGGTCCAGTGGTTTCAACATACAACTGCCCTTTAAAAGTTCCTTCAGAATTGAAGATTGTTGAGTGTTAGCCCAAACCTCTGACCACGATAACGATGGTTTGAGGATGAAGGGAGCAGACCTGCAACAACTTGAGAGTTCCGACATGGAGACGAAAAGCTCCAGAGAGATCTGAATGGAAGGATGTGCCGAAGCACGCTGGATACTTCATGGGCTATAGCCGCACCTGGGGTGGATGGATAGCCCAAAACTCTTAGGGGGGGGGGGGGGTTGAAACGGGTAGGACCACGATCATCAGGACGACAGCCCGAGGTATGGGGGGGGGGGGTTAGTTATTAGTGCATTAAAAAATACTTCACTAAATGTCGCTATACAGCTATGTTTACATTTTAATGGATATACATATAAGTTACGAAAGTAAAGTAAAGTTCCCTTTGTGGTTTATAGGGCAGATGATATTAATGTCATCTGTTTCTGTAGCCTACGGTTAACGAGGGTGTCATATGTTCAGCACAACTTTACTTTTCCTCATTTAGACACTGGGTGGACTCAAAGGCGCCCAAAGATCCCGAAATAAAAAATCCCAGTCTTCACCAGGATTCGAACCCGGAACCCCCGGTTCGGAAGCCAAGTGCTTTACCGCTCGGCCACGTGACTCACCAGGACGACAGTCCGAGACACATACCGCAGGACAGTGTAACGTTAGCTTTTTTTTTTTAAATATCGACATTGATATAGACGTTGATTGGTTATATATGTCTTCCATTAGGAATGTGCCTATATTTGTGTGCGATGTGTGTGTATGTGCGGGTTAGTTATTAGTGCATACAAAAAATACTTCACTAAATGACTAAATGTAGATATACAGTCATGTTTACATTTTAATGGATTAGTACATTGAACTTATTCCAGTGGTACGAATTCTATAAACAGAAATATGCATCAATCATTTTCCAATTGATTTTAATCAATCTAATTAAAGATCGATCACTTTTTTTTCTTCAAATCATTGACAACCCATTAAATAAGGGGGAAATCAATTTCTTCATGAAGGGACATAACTGAACTGGGAATCAACATGATAGCAAGGACCTGGTGCTTGCAACTCTAATCGGATCTCAACTGTAAGTGTTGTCGTTAGTGTAGAGCCAACCCTTGGATCAGTTGCGCTCATGGGGGGCGCCGCATCGCTTTTTAACCAGCGAGATTAAGCGCCAGGGGGCGATTGCACGTCACAGACACCAAATATTTACCCCTTGACATAGAGTAAACAGGTAATATCTTGTAACAACACTCTGCCGAGCAGCCATATTTGAACTTCACGCTTCAGGCACGCACAGCTTCACGGGCAAACAAAGAGGAAAGATGGACCGTGAGTGAGTGGTGAAGGTGGTGGTCATTCTCCCGCCCCTCCCCCCCATCAATCCGTGATTCTTTCACTCCTTTCTCTTCCCCCCTCTCTCTCTCTCTTTCTCTCTCCCCACTCCTCTTTGACAATCACTAAGTCTTTTCCAATGTTAGCATTGAACACTGGCCAGCATGGAAGTCTCTGCTTGTTTGCTCCCGCCCTCCCCTTCCATTTTTACCCCCCCCCCCCCCAATAAGAGATTGTTTTAGTTTTGTCTTGGATGGACACTGGCTAAGATGGACACACTGGACTTAGGAGATTTGGAGCAACACACTGGTAAGTCTCTGAATATAATCCAAGACTTCAAAAAAAAAACACTGCAAAAAAAAAAAAAAAAAACATGGTGTGATAGAAATCTATTTACACTGTCTCACTTTACATCATGTCTCACTTTACATTATGTCTCACTTTACATCATGTCTCACTTTACATCATGTCTCACTTTACATCATGTCTCACTTTACATCATGTCTCACTTTACATCGTGTCTCACTTTACATCGTGTCTCACTTTACACCATGTCTCACTTTACACCATGTCTCACTTTACACCATGTCTCACTTTACACCATGTCTCACTTTACACCATGTCTCACTTTACACCATGTCTCACTTTACACCATGTCTCACTTTACACCATGTCTCACTTTACACCATGTCTCACTTTACACCATGTCTCACTTTACACCATGTCTCACTTTACACCATGTCTCACTTTACACCATGTCTCACTTTACACCATGTCTCACTTATCTAATATTGTCACTCCCTTTACACTGTTTCGCTTTACATTGTGTCTCAATCTTTACATGAATAAATAAGTGACATTATTAATTTCATTTTAAAGTAGGTACATTTGTATATTAAAGCAGCAGCCATGTAGGGGCTGAGTGGAAAAGCGCTTGATTTGACCCCAAACCGATGGAAATCGGGCTCGAATCATGGTGAAGACTTGAATTTTAAATATCATGATTTTAATGACGCCATTGAATCCACCTTATTCTTGTGGGTATTAGTTTGGGAAAGTTATGTCCCTTGGTCGTTGTGTTGGCTTCATGACACCTTTGTTAACAGTCGGTCATAGAAACCTAAATGATCGCAAAGTCTGAAACGGTTATTTTTAGCTGACATGGGACTCACTAAATTTCCTCACTCAACACACACATCAGGACACCACTGCTTGGCACTACATACAAAAAAAAATTAAATTTCAAAGATACCTCCCTCCAATCTCCCGTTGGCTCCATTTAACTAAAATGTTGGTACTGACTATCATTTTTCTTAATTTATATCTTATAATTTTTATATCTAAAAAAAAAAAAGTTTGTAGAATTCAGTCTTAAGTTAGAATTAAATTTGGAAACCTCAACCATCAAGTTCTAGACCAATGAAATGAACAAGCTGTTTCTAGGTACACAGCAATCTGCCAACGGTCTTCAATCAGACAGTTTGTTGCTCATTAAAATGTCAGACTGACATGTGGATGAACATCTTTAAAAACTGTGAGAATTCATTTTCAGGAACGATAACTCGGTTAAAAACATCTTTTTAAGTTCTGAATGGGAAAAGAATATTTATAAACAAGAAAAAACAAAGCTTATACAAGGAGAAACACCCCAAAATCACTGCCTTACCTCTCAATGTTTCAAGGTTTATTTCCTTTCTCATAAATCTAGATTAATTACCACTAATTGATTAGTTAATTTTTTATTAGTTCATGTATTGATCCAAGAATGGGTAATGAGTTATTCATAGTACAAAATGTGAAATAATGGGTAGATAATTGGAAAACACCAAGATAACTTAAAAAACATCAAGATAACTTAGAAAACATCAAGATAACTTAGAAAACACTAAGACAACTTAGACAACACCATGATAATTTAGAAAACACCAAGATAAATTAGAAAACACCATGATAACTTAGAAAGCACCAAGATAGCTTAAAAAACACTAAGGTAACTTGGAAAGCACCAAGATAACTTAGAAAACACCAAGATAACTTAGAAAGCACCAAGATAACTTAGAAAACACTAAGATAACTTAAAAACATAACGACAACTTAGAAAGAACCAAGGTAACTTAGAAAACACCAAGACAATTTAGAAAATACCATGATAACTTAGAAAACACTAAGACAACTTAGAAAATACCTAGGAAGTGGGTGATGTCTAAGTGGTTTAATGGTAGCTGTACAAAGAATGTAAAGATTTCATCAGAAAGTCAGCAACATAAGAGATAGGATCTGGAGATTATACCCTTTCTAGTCTCAGTAGCGTAGCTAGGGTGGGGGAGGAAGGGGAGAATTTGAGGGGGCGGACACCAAATTAGTGTTTTTACATTAAATATTAAATACTACACAAAATGCAGGGGTCCCCTAAGAGGTCAAGCCCCCATGTCCCCAAACGATGGAAATTTCTTAGCTATGCCCCTGCTAGTCCCCATCCTTTGGATTCGAGACGCAGTTAGACCCAAGAGGGCAAGACGAAATGACGTACTGAATGGTGCATAGATTAGATGCAACTACCGAGAGCTCAAAGTATAGACCGCGTCAAGAGCTTATTGATTTAAGATAAGGAGGTTGGGAGGGGGGAGGTCCAGTGCTACGCGATGAAAACAACACGCTTCCAAATTGAGGACGTCGTCTGGATTTCACCCATGGCCCTCTGCATTGTACAGTCTCGCTCAGCCCACCGTGACCACTCTGCCTAATCTCTGTATTGAACATTGTTTCTTCACTAGCTTTATACCAGTGAAATCTGCCCATGTGGAGTATCACCAGAGAATGCCGACCACGTCCTCCAAAACTGCTCTTTTTACCAAGAGGCCCGTATAAGACACTGGCCCCAAAACACTCCAATAGAAAGAAAACTATATGGAGAGCTCCCTGATTTGGAAACCACAGCGCAGTTCATCTCATGTATTGGTCTAGTCATCTGAACGCTCCAACATAACAATGAGAACGAAGAAGAAGAAGAACTAACTTTATCTTCTCTAATGACAGAGAATGTCACAACTCCCACGTTGACATTTAGGAAACACCCCCCTCCCCCGAGGCAGTTGTTTTTGTAATGAGCCTCTCTGTTTCAGCCTCTCGTTTAACACTGGATCTATTTCTTTTTACTAAGTAAGTCATTAGACTTATTACAAAGTTTAATATCAACTCACACACACTGTCTGTCTGTCTATCTGTCTGTCTGGTGCAATTGTTGTACTGTACACGTTATTTCTCCCACTTCCCATTCTCGGATGATGTTGAAACTTGTGCACATTTATTCATCAAAACCTGAATCAATAAAAAAAAATTATCAATTACCGGTAATTCAATAATTAGTGGTAATTATTTAATTGAGTTTGATATTGATAAATGGAAATAAATCTTAAAGTATTGATTGATATTGTTTTAAATGTACTGTTCTTTCCCTAATATAAGCTTTGTTTTGTTTTTTTTAATTATTTTAAAATATTTTGCCTGTTAGTTTTTGACCAATTTGGCCTCAGCTTTCAGGTGACATGAAACCTTTCATTGCCTACCATGAGATTCGATGTTCAATATTGCTCTATGAAAATCTCTTGTCCCCTCTTATTCTCCTCCTCTCCCTTTCCTATTCTCATTACTAAGAAAGCACTTCTATTATTTTGACCTTGAGTACTCCCTACGTCCTTGACTTCAAGTATCCTTTACTTTTTTTTTTCAACCAAGACTTCTTTTATTCCACTCCAAATTTCCCTCGGCCCTCCATCTACACGCACTCGCACAGACTCTCAGTCACACACACACACACACACGCAGAGACTCTCAGTCACACAAACACACACACACAGTATCATTCTTTTTTTCGCTTCGTTTTCTTCTTTCTGGTGCCATTTTGTCTTTGGCCGTATCTCGAAACACAGCCAAGGGGAACTAACTTGAGGCAGTCGAACCGGACCTCTTTGTGTCTTGTCATTCGACACACAAAAAAAAAAGAAAACGAATCGCATACGCGCACAGACACACAAGCAAAGACACACACATACACGCAGACATACGCACAGACACACACACACACAGAATGGCACGCATCTCATACATTTAAATACAACCAAAATTACGACCATCATTTTTATTTCATTTACCAGATACCGCTAGCAAACAGAACGAGGTCTGTGAACAAGAATATAATCGAACTATTGCAAACTTGGTTGTAATATTCTGGAGATTTCCTTTACGTTTTTAACTGAAAAGACAATATAGAACGAGAAGAGTAGCCAGATGCATAAAGATATGATCGTAAGAATGTCATTCAGAATACCAAGCAAACTTTAGCTCAGTTTGACTGGCACTAATGCTCAATTGTGTTCTCGGAATTCGTATAGAATATCGTTATATATTTCGTTCCTTCCTCTTCGTACTCTTTTTTTTTTACATACCGGTGCGTAATGTTTAAATGTTAACGCCAATGATGCGGCCATATCACTTGAATCTTGGGGCATACACTTTAGTACAGTACCAGGAAAAAAATAGAGGCAGCCAACATAATATACGAAAGATGGTACCACAGAATGGATTGACCTGGCCATGAACTCCCTAAACCGTGTTTGGAAGCAATCATTTAGCAATCCTATACTCCAACGAAACTTCCAGAAATTGAATACCTAACTATGTCGACTCACTCAACGTCCAGTGCGTATGAATACGAAAGGACGGTAGACTACTAATACCTAGGCTTAGATCTTCCTTAACAGATCGGTGTAAAAAGAGCAGCAATCTCCCTCTACAGAGATCTCAGAGGGGTCGATCTCAGCTTCTTTCTTTCTAGTGCCCACGCATTTGGGCTAGACGCAGACGCCCCTGTTTTTGCTTTTTTATTTTCGCCCTCTATGTTATATATAATATAACCCTGGCACAAGGGTTAAATGAGTGTAATGGGTTTTACAATCCAGACTTGAAAACGAGAGTTTATAGTCAATAAAAAATGGGCGTAGAAAAAAATGAAATTAAAGATCCTATCAATTGGTTAAACAAGCAAAATATTAATTACAACGTGGAATCGTAGACAGAAATGCACAGTTTTCTCTAGAGCTCACATCTATAGTAATGTTTCATTTGTTATTTTAGCTTCGAGATTACAGGGCAGGCGACAAAAAAACTTTGTTTTCAGATGTTTCATTTACTAATAAGCCAATAACATGCCCCCCCCCCCCCCCGGGCCCCCACTAATTAATGGCCTGTAGACACTTTGAGTTCACAGTTCTATGACGTCTTACTAAATTTCTACTTAACTCTCCTGTCAGAATGGCACAAGTGACGTCAGGGCCTCGCAATGATGTTTTAACGTAAGCCATGGGTTAGGGGAGACAAGGGGAGACAATGAAGAGACGTCCGCCGTCACCAAATAACAAAAGACATAAATGGTAGACATTTAATGATGCTATAGGGACGGACCTGGGGGGTAGGGTGAGGTGGGGAGGCTAATACATTTGATGATTAGAAACCAGGGAAACGTCTCTCTCTCACACTCCCCATCTCCCTGGGTAACTTTTTAAAAATATTTTAAATGGAGGGTGGGGGGATATTAACTGTGTTGTGCCTGCCAGTGAAAACGTGAACCGGATATAGAATCGGGAAGTTCACCGTTCGATACGGAGCGGCGTGTTCCGTGACGGTGGTGAATTAATTGCCTTTCAGCGGGGAATGGTCACATTTTGATAAAATTACATGTATTATTCCCAAAGCTTTGATTAGGGTCCGCCTTTATAAAATGGTGGCGTGCGACATAAGGTCGATCGATCTGATCCGCGCGACATGATCGATGAGTAGGGGGGTAAAAAGTTTTTTTTAAATTTTTATTTGCGGATAGACTGAATCTTATGTAGTACGTTTGGGCTACGTAACAATCCTCATTTCTGAAGGAAAATCCGAAACCTTTAGAAGATAAAACATAAAAACTGTAAAAACAAAATGTACCATTAAGTCCAACTCTCACACCTAGCTATCTATAGGGCAGATAATGTAAAGGCCATCTGTCGGTTAATGAGGGTGTCATGTGGCCAGCACAACGCCACTCGCCATTTACTTTCCCCCAACACATGTCAGGTACACGATAGGGCTAACAATCCCTAAATTCCTAAATCCTAGTCTTCAACGAGACTCGAACCCAAGATCCTTGGGTTTGGAAGCCAAACGCTTTACCACTCAATACAATATTACACAAGAAAAAAAATACAAGTAGTCTCTGACAGTCTCAAAAAAAATGCAAAAAAGTGTTTTATAAACTAGAAGATAACAGTGATAGAGATGGGGAAAGTTTAAATTATTTCTTCTTATCTACCGACTACCGTCACGTAACAATAAGTCTCAAGGTCAAGGTTGTTTTCATTGTATAACCTATAAACAATAAGCTATAAACAACATATGTACATTTCGAGAAGTAACAATAATTTTCCAAATGTACTAATAACAGCTATGGGATCCTTACGTTAGAAGGCTTTGTTGTTTGTTTTTTTTTGTCTGTTAACTAGGCTAATTTTAGAGAGTGTATAAATACAAATGAATGATACAAGTATCAAGCTTCATGTTCAGTCTACTTTTGTGAATCTATTATTGAAATAAAGTTATTGTATATGTTCTAGTGTTTTTTCTTGTTCAATATTTCCAAGATTGGTTCGTAGAGAATTAATGGTTTTGTTTTATTTCGTAAAGAGGAACTCTGTTAATTCTCCGGCGTACTTTGGAATTTGGGTCACAGGATTTAACTTTTGTTAATACTATAATCTTCCAAAACCTACATATGCATTTAGATATAAACTGTAGCTCTGGAATGACTGAGGCTGCAAGACTATATCGAGAGTGTCCACTTACTGGTCTGACCATTCCGCACGTCTTTGGTGGTGGCAAGACGTCCATGTGATGGACCTGATGAAGTCATCCTGTCACCTCCCTTCTCCATAACATCTTTCTCCCCTCCCCCCCCCACACACACCCACAAACCCACACTCACACGCGTCCTGGGCTCATTTCATCAGAGTACCCACTGACCAACGCCATCCTCTGTTGGTGCCCAGTGCTCACACGAATGACAGCAAAGCGCCCATTTGTTGATGATGGGACTGGACTCTATTTGCCACGCTAGAAGATTTTTTCTTCTTCTCTCTTTCTTACGTCCCTTGAGAATTAGAAAGGAAATAGCGGGAAAGGCGGGGTTGGGACATGGAAGGAGCGGGGAAGGAAAATATATTTTTAAAATGTAGGGGCAAGGGAGATAAAAGGAAAAGTAAGTTGTACTTACTTACCTCCCCTTGTCGGCAATCTTCGGTTTGTATGCCCACATTAGTTTTCAGCGATTGAAATTTGAAACATCTGTGTGAGTGTGGTGTCTGTGAGTGTAGTGTGTGGGAGTGTGGTGTCTGTGAGTGTAGTGTGTGCGAGTGCGGTGTCTGTGAGTGTGGTGTCTGTGAGTGCGGTGTCTGTGAGTGTAGTGTGAGTGTGGTGTCTGTGGGTGTAGTGTGTGTGAGTGTGGTGTCTGTGAGTGTAGTGTGTGTGAGTGTGGTGTCTGTGAGTGTGGTGTCTGTGAGTGTAGTGTGGTTCTGTGAGTATGGTGTGAGTGAGTGTGATGTCTGTGTGATGAGTGCTAATAGCATTCAGGAATTATTATTATTTAATTAAATTGCTCACAAGTGTTCCAAGGTTGGTAAGACGCGATAGGGGAGGTAACAGCAAACAGACCTCTTCCCCCCCCCCTCCTCACTTTTTCATACACACAAACTCTCCGTGGGGAGGGAAAGGTGGGGCGAGGTTGGATCGATACAAGCAGGAAATAGGGGAGCTCATCACAGGGCAGCGCCAAGGGGGATAATCCCCCCTGTCGGATTATTCTTGGAGCTTTATTCAAACTAAAAGCTACTTGATACCAGGGGCATATGTGGTGTGGGCCGGTGGGGGTGGGGGTGGGGGGGAGGAGATTGAGAGATGGAAGAACAAGATGGACTGAAGGAGTGATAGGAGAATAGATAGAGACTTAAAAGTGTAGGTACAGAACAGTGGACACAGAAGTGAGAACGAAGGAAGGAGAGAGAGAGGAGAGAGAGAGTACAGAAAGCTAGGTTGTGAAATGTGACTGGTCAGACGATAGCCGATGCTACACTTTCTAATGGAGACGATATCACCCCCCACACCCCATTTTTTTTTTAAGCTATCAACATCTCGTCTGTCAAGTCCAATCTAAAAATATTTTGACACGAAACACAGACAGAAAAAAAGTTGAACAAGTGACACATATTGCTGTAAATATTACACTATCACACACACATACATGTTATAGATGCAACACTGTCCATTACATAAAACATGCAACATATACAATCATGTTATCTATCTATCTATCTATCTATCTATCTATCTATCTATCTATCTATCTATCTATCTATCTATCTATCTATCTATCTATCTATCTATTGATCTGTCCGTCTGTCTGACATAAAAGGCGTAGGAGAAATTAGTAAAGTCGGTCATTATTAGCGGCCCCCGAAAGGAGAAAGGACGCTATTAGTTTGGTGTTGTGTTCTGTCCGTCGTCCGTCCCGTTTAGATCTCGTAATCTAGGAAAGATAATGAAAATCCGACATCATTTAGACCATTCAAAGTTCTGACGCAACGGCTACTTTTTTTTCTTTTCTGAAAACGAACAATTTATATTTTTTAAAAATGAAATTAACTGCTTGCAATATAACAATAAACATGACTATCCGGTAGCCCTGCCAATAAAGTGCTTAGCTTGTCTTTTCCAATATCTACGGTACAACTATAACAGAAGTCGATTTCTTTTATATAGAGCAGTTAGGTTTCATATAGCTTTAGAATCGAATACCGCAATGTATTACTTTAAGTAACCGGCTACTGCACTGGGACTCGATAAATTCACGACCATCCAATTTTATGACATATGTATAGGATTGAATTTCCCATTGGCTTTGAATTACTACTTCCGGGGGGAAGTAGAATTAGGGGCGTTGTTAAGAAATAAATAAAGAAGGTCATCTTCACCACCCCGCCCTACCAAGGAAGAACAAACTTTACAGTTAAAAAGTGAGAAAATAATTTTCCTGTTTTTTTTGGTGTGAAACTTTAATCGCACATCAAGAATTAAACTCCAAAATCAATAGTTTTATTGCTTAATATAGGCGATTCTAAGATGGTCAATTGTTATGGATTAGAATTTTTTTATTTGGGGGGGGGGGGTGTCACGGGTATATGTATTCTTACCATCCGAGAGTCAACTGGTGACCAATGTAAGTGTTTAGCAAGGATCAGCCTATCTCTGAGTTTTAGAATTATCCATCAGTCTGTTGTCCAAGAAATGGAGTCACTGTTACCCCTCCCCGCTCCCCGTGGAAATGATTGAAGAAAAAACAACAACATTGCAATGTGTTTGGGGAAGGAATGGTGTGGTTTGGTGTGGGGGTAAGCGGGGGGGGGGGGAGTCACTACTCCTGGCAAACTGAAAGGACTGTGAAGAGGGGAGGAGTATGGGCGCCATGGGCATGGGGCGCGGGCGTGTTATCTCCATTATTCTATCAGAAGCGGCGGGGCGCGGAGACCATCTTCCACTATAATTGATCAGTTGGTTACAATGGCCGTAAAGCAATACCTCAAGGACCCACTAATCTCCGAGCTATTATTAAAGGACAACCGCCATCCACCCACTCGGCGTTACGTTTTGTTTTTTTAAGACTACATTCTTTTTTTTTTTTAAAGACTCTTTCATCCTTGTAGTAGGCGGTCGTTGACTCGTAGCACCAAACTGCTGGTAGACAACTAAACCTCTGTGGGCGTATTAGATCTTAACTAATAGTACTTGAAATAAATTGAATAACTTCCTTGTCAACACTACTAAATATAACTTTTATTATAGTATACTCAAAATCAAGTTTAATATGAGAAAAATAAAATGTACTAGACTACTTTAGTAATAATATTTTTTGTTAACAAAATCTAACTCAGTACAATAACACAACCTTTCAGTCTCACGTTCTGAGGTCGTCTGTCCTACCTAAGACCAATGACGACAATGGCACCTATCTTGCATCATTCCCTCGACCCACGTTACTATAGAAACGCACAAACATCTACACGTACATTCCCTAACAATCTTTGAGATTTTTTTTAGAATTAAAAGGGGTGAAAGTGTTGGTATTTGAAATACCATTTACACACTTACTACCTAATCAAAGAAGGACGCATCTTACCACCTATCTAATACCCAATATATATAATATATAATAAGTTAATTTGAGGCAGGTATCCAACGAAGGTCTACAATAACTTAATAAGTAGGTTTATTTACCAGGACAAATACATAACAGCCTTCTCCGTTCTAGTCTCTAGCAGTGCGCACCTTCTGCACTAGCTTGGATAGCGGTGTGCATGGCAGTGCTATAACAATAGCTATATAGAGAGTTCACACCAAAATATCGCTTGAGGTGAATGTCGACTAACCTGTGAGTTATGTCTTAGAGGTGAATGTCGACGAATCTGTGAGTTATGTCTTCGATGTGAATGTCGACGAATCTGTTAGTTATGACTTATTAGAGGTGAATGTCAACGAATCAGTCAGTTATGTCTTAGAGGTGAATGTCGACTAATCTATGAGTTATGTCTTCGATGTGAATGTCGACGAATCTGTCAGTTATGACTTAGAGATGAATATCAACAAATCAGTAAGTTATGTCCTTGGACTTGACAACATTTCCGAATGAGAATGGTAATAAGGTGATAACTAAAAGTAGGTCACCAGCCTTGAAAAACAACTCTTCAACGTCACGGGTGTGTCCGGAAGTCATTAGCTCATTCACCTCTGACCTCGCTCAGTGTTTCTCAAGTCTAAAGCCTCCAAAGGCTATCCCTATGAAAGTAGGCAAGAAGTCGTTGGCACGTTGGTTCCACTTCAAACTTCTGTAGTACAATCATTATAGTTGGGATAGGGATACGTAGTCTAAATAAACATAATTAATATAATGTCTAAATAAATATAATATAATGTTTGGATACTGACGTTAAAGCATGTAGGCCATTGTAGGCCCACTACCGTTATTCTTTGAAATTGTAATGATCAACTTAAATACTAAGCAGTTAAAAAAAAAGGGGAGGGGTGTCTAACATTCAGGACCTATTTGCTAGGCCCTGCAAGAAAAGTACAATAGGCTCTTATTCGATGACTTATTCTGTACTTCTACTAGCTACTTTAGTAAGAAAAAATGAAGCGAACAAGTTTTTATACTTGACATATTTACTAACGAACTATAGCACTATTTCTTCCCTACTCCGTAGTTGGCAGTGTAAGCAATCGACTGAAACTGATACACCTAACAAACAATTCAACAATGGCGCTGTACGTATGGAAGCCGTCGGGCGAGCAAGTTAGACTCGTGTACGACACTACAGATGGTTAAGTTCAGAAATAAAGAGGGAAAAACAAAATCCACAGGTTTTATATACCATCTTCCACCCCCAGCCCTTTCTTTAGCTCCCCTTCCCTCGAACCTCTTGGCCTTCCCCCCCCCCCCCCTCTCAGTGTAGCAGTGCAGACCCTGTGAACTAGGCCAGCACGTCACACACACTTCCATTCAAAAGGAAAAAAAAAAATCCGGCGTGTAACCTTGTAACGCAGCCTCACTGCATAAACACACACGCACAAAAAAGTAGTACGGTGTGCCATAGAGACGCGATAGGGTTTAATTTACATTTGTTCGTTTATCTGAAACATCGAGTTTCCATTCCTTCTTTTTTTTTCTTTTTCATGATTCGTTTACATTGCATGAATTTATAGTTAGATACGAATTATGACAACAAATAAAGGTTGTTATATTTGGTTTTCTTTGTCCATTGTCATGACTACTTTCCCTTTTTTTCTTCTTTAAAGGTTCTAGATCTAGTAAAGATGCATAAGTAGTACACAGTCCGCGCGGGTATCTGGCGTCCTCTAAGTAGATGAATGAGCCTGCAGACTGAAAATACCACACACATCCGCCATTAACCGGGCACTCGGTAATACTCTGTCCAGACTAAGGTGCTGTGTAAATAGTCCTCCCCATATAAGGGAACGAATGATTGGCCCTTATCAACAAACACACGGACGCCCGAGACGAGAAAGACCCCACGTTGTATCATTAGCTATGCGGGGGTTTCACGCCTTCAACAGCCAATGGGGGAAACGGGGCGGAGCCACTGTAAAGATCACTGCGCATAATGTGCGCATCGGTAATAAGCCAACGTGGGGGTGCTATCTAAACATTGGCAAACAATCGCTACGATGGATTACGTTCGAGCCATGTTTACACATAGTTTTGGTGTGGTGGGGGTAGGAAAAAAACAACAACAAGTCTTCCACGTATCGAATACAATCACGCTACCACTTGTATTCGCTTTTTTTTTCTTTCTTTTTTTTCCCCTTCTTCTCTGTAAAGAGGGAAAAAAAATGTGTGATGGTTCATTCATGACTTAAGTAAAGGTTATCAAGGAGGCAGGCTTATCTTGCCCCGTATTTTTTTGTTTGTTTCGTAGGTCTAATTACTGTTTAAGTTTTTCACCAACCCACCTCAATTTCTTTCACCTAATTAATAACTTGACGTTTTTAATTATTTCCTAAAATGTCGATTCCCTCTATTAAAACTGTTAATGGATAGATTTTTTGTCTTGGCGAGGTCTTGAGTTCAGTGCTCTCCTTTTTATTGGCGAAGGCTTCTGGGACGAAGAGGAAAATGTTCAATTCATGGCCACTAGGAATAGTGTACTCATTCATACTTCGAATTTGTACAGCGCTTAGAATAAGTTAAAAACGTCTGTACTTGCTGCCCTCTCCCCTTTTTTTTTTCATCCACACACACACACAATTTCACCCAATTTCTGTATAATAATTTTTTTTTCAAATTCTTACGCAGTGTGGATATAATGATCATAAATCTATAGTTAAAAAAGATATGGGTCTATACATAACTCGTAACTCTTTATGCATGTATATTTAGTTATTTGTATTCAAGATGTGAAGTGTAAGATGAAGCCAATAAGATTAAAAGTTTATATAATAGTAAAGAACAAAATACCGTAATGATATGGGGTTTGTGGCAGAGGCCACAGCTGCTTGGCTACGCCTTGGCCACCTAACAAGGGGACACGAGTTCGAATCATGACTTAAAAAGAGTTGTGTTAGCTGTGCGCCAAAAGGCAGCACAAAAACCTTAAAACTTTAAATGCGGAATAGGGATGAATGATACGCTTTATAAAAGCAATTTTAAAAAAAAGAAACATTTATGGTAGAATGGTCTCTGCATAACAATTTAAAAATAAATTATAAAGTCTAGCCCTGTAATAACATTGATTTGACAATGTCTCTCTCTCTCTTATTTTTAAAACAATCTCAATAGCTCTCCCTCTCTCTCTCTGTGCATCCGTCTTCTTCTCTCTCTGTCTCTCTTTCACTAATTGTCTGTTTCACTATCACTAAAACTCAGCTCTTTTTCTTTCTCTCTGTCTCACTAACTCTCTGTGACTGTCTCTCTCACTAACTCTAACCCTCTGTGTGTGTCTCTCTCTGTCACTCTCACTAACTCTCTCCCTCTCTGTGTCTCTCTCTAATTTTCTTGCGCTGGCACGATTATTTACTTTTATAAAAATTAGTAGCTATTTATTTTTGTCCCCAACTGTAACATGTTGTAATCAGTCCTACTCTTCTTCAAGCTGACCAACTAGCTGGCGACCATTTTGGTTTGGTCTGACGACTACCTGGACATTCTTTCCCTAAGATCTTTGATTATAACGAGGAAAGTATGCAACAAAATATTTCATGTTCCTTTATTCCATATTGGCAAGACACTAGATTTTACTTTCTAATTACGAATATTCCTCCCAGAAAGATCGTGTAACCTAACCAGACAGCTTTAGTCAACCTTGAATTACATGTATTTGTAGGTTACAGGCACACTTTATGCTAGTGCTGTTTAGATAAAGGGGACATAATCCTTTTTTTTTTTGTTACACGGCACACATTGTAGAGGAGCCAAAAAAAAAAAAGGTAAAGAAATCAGAACCAGTAGACTTCGTATAAAGGCACTAACCAGCGTTGTTATCCGATACCGTATGTCTTAGTTCCAGTTTTAGTTTTAAATACACGCCCAGAACTTTCCATTCATCTCGATCTAGCTTGAAAAAAAAAAAAGCAAATCATGCCTTTAGCAGGATAGGCCCTACTTCTATACGCGCCATATGTGTGCTTATATGTGTGCTGTACATTAAAAAAAAAAAAACACTTTAAGAAAATTAAAGACTACATCTAAGACTTAAAATCTGAACCAAATTCTAAAAATCTACTTCCTTGTCCAAACCTCCCGCATAAACCCTGGACCATCGAGACAATCGAACGACAGTCCTGCGCACATACCGCACCACAGTGAAAGCAGAGCCTGCTCAAGACCAATCGTTATATAAGGCCTGAACATTGACCTGAAACGTCACAGCCTGTGGGCAGTATAGACCACCAAGTCTGTAGGACGCTGCAACGAGCTATTGGTATAAACTGCCCATAGGTTGTGACGTTGCAGGTCAGTGTTCAGGCCTTCTCTAACGAACGGTGTCGGCCTGCTCCCTATGACTTGTATAAACTGAACATTTACCACTTAACTCCTGTGACATATGGGTATCTTATTAGGTTTCCCATCCTAAGTACATCTAGTTCAAATTCTGCAATATCTGACTAGGTATTAGATCTACTACTTTGAAATACGATTCACACGCTTCAAAGGAGTGCTACAATTGTTGTCACCAGTGTCACAATTGTAATTTTGCAGTGTTAAAAAAAAAAAGACACTGGAAAATAAAAGGCGGGTGAATAAGCCACAAAGCAAAGGTTTTATATGTTAATATCATGATGCCAGCGTCCGTGTTATCACTCGTTAGGATAACTATTGCGACATATCCTCTTGCGCGTGCTGCACAGTGATTTATAAATAGCCCCTTGTATTAAATGTTAGCATTATCATAAATATTATTTACGTCTATTACAAAAAGTCAGCGTCAATTATGGAAACTAAATTCTCTCCCTTACAACAAAAGCTCTGCTTGTCTCCCTTGACATTTTGATGGAACTATTTTTATCTCAGCCTAGCAATGAAAAAAAAAAAAAGAAAACGGCCGAGCCGATAATAAAAAGCATTAACGTGGCATCCAAACACAGACGCATGCTCACACGTCTCTATCGCGCACACACGCACACACACACACACTTGTGCGGCCACACTTGCACATAAGCGCGCAAACCGATTATACACTAGAACCTTTCTTTGTAATGCCCCTTGAATTTAAAACTGATCGAAATAGACTATGCTCATAGGTGCTTGTACAATGTGTGCACCCACGGATGACCGCGTCTGGCTGTCGTCTGCTTAAAGAAAGGGGAGATAATAAATGGCAAAAATAATGAAATCTAACCATCTTTATTATCAACCCTATCTCAGGATATTCCACGTACGGCCGTGCGGGCAGATGGACGAGACTTGCAGCGCTATAAAAAATGTCATTGATTCCTAATGAGTATACCAAATATCCATATTATCGCGAGATAATTAAGATGGAGAGGCCTACTAATCCCAAAACTAAATGCCAACTTGTTCAGGTATCAATATTCTCAGTTCGAATCATTAGAACTTATTTTTCTATTTTGACATATTGTCTGGTCAGTTGTCTAATTACACTGTAGCGAGTCAAAATGTGGTTAAATTTTATGTAATGATTTGTATTATAAGTTTTAGTTACCCCCCCCCCCCAAATGACCTCTAACTTAACCTAACTTCTAATTCAAGGTGACCTTTAGCTCAATACGACCTCTAACTCAATTTGAACTCCAAGTTAACGTGACCTCTTACTCAGAGTGACCTCCAAGTCCATCATCCATCCATCCCAGTGGCTTTCAGCCCATGGAGGGCTCTGGCCTGCTTCAACACATCCTTCCATTCAGATCTCTCCTGGGCCTTTCGTCTCCACGCCCTAACCCCAAGCTGATGTAGATCTGCTTCCACATCATCAATCCATCGCATTTGGGTTCTGCCTTTGTGTCACCTGCCTTTTGGTTTTTGCCTATATACGATTTTCGCTCCTCTGTTATCTGACATTCTTTTAAAGTGACCTGCCCAACGTAGGCTGTTCTTTTTTATTTCGTTCAATAAGTTGGGCTAGCGCACCTGCCCTTTTAAGGCTTAGCACGTTCCATGTCGGAAAACAAAAATCATGTCCTTTTGCAGGCCTAGGTCGTGTTCCGTTGAGATCTGTCCGTGTTTTCTTGAGTGTAGAAGCTTTCGTAACAGTATTTTTTTATACGATAGAGCTGTTAGCACTGTGCATAACCATCTGGGGGGCTGCCCCTTTCAGCTCTCTGGATAGCCGCCTTTGTTTTCGGGTAAGGTGCCCTAGCCTTTGTGGATCCCTCCACTTCCTGCAAGGCAGCAGGTATGATTTTGGTCCACCCCGGGTATTTTATTTCCCGGTACCCACCATATCTGGAGGGCATTCCCCTATCCGCCACCTGGGGAGGCGCTCGATGGGAGATCAAAAACTTTACACGAGACCTCCAAGTCCAAATGACTCTAAATCAGTTTGACCCTTAACTCAATGTGACCTCTAACTCAATGTGACCTCTAAACTGAAAAGCTTAAGCTCATGCCATTTTAAAAATAAGTTATTACAATCCACGAATTGCTCCATCCTGAAGACCAGCACATCTAGACCTAGATCTGCTGCTAGGAAATTAACATAAATTAACATTAATTGGTTGAAGAATGTGAAAACATTTGAAAGACTACATTGAACATTGCTGTTTGGTAAGCAAGGAAAAAAAAACATCTTTACGTCTATCTTAAAACTGATATTGTACTAGAGTCTGATATAGAGAACCAGACTCTGATATAGAGAACCAGACTCTGATATAGAGAACCAGACTCTGATATAGACAACCAGACTCTGATATAGACAACCAGACTCTTATATAGAGAACCAGACTCTGATATAGAGAACCAGACTCTCATATAGACAACCAGACTCTAATATAGAGAACCAGACTCTGATATAGAGAACCAGACTCTGATATAGACAACCAGCCTCTGATATAGAGAAAGGGGAAGGTCGAGAAAAATGTGGATTTTTGAGATGACAATAATGCTTTCAGAAGAATGTTTCAGCTTCATTTAGACACCTACCTAGCAAGAGATCGTCTGCTATATGTCTTCGCGACACCTTCTTGGTAGCAAGAGTAGGTGTTTATTGTGCTAATGGAATTTACAATTGGAACTCACATTGCGGTTTTTAGTTGTAAAAGCGTTTAACCTTAAAAGTCTTATTTTTGAATTCAAAGAAAATATTTGGAATAATATTTTTCTATATCAGTTACTAAATATTTAATTCAAATTTTAATTTTGACTTTAAAAAGTGATAAACATTCACTACAACACAAGTTCACTTTATAGTTTGGACAATCTTTTCCTCAATTCCTTTCCCAAGTCTATCTCGCTTCTCTTAGCTATCAACGTGATACAGTGTTGTTGTTTTTTAAATAGTACAGTATATAAGTTTTTGTTTTTGTTTCTTTATAATCGTTTAAGAAGAATTTTACTCTGCGCTATCTATGTCTAGATTTTTCAATAGTCAGTTCACTAACAAGACAAACACGGGGCACCTACTGCCCAATACATCTTGTGTCAGTTTTGGTCTCGAGTCAATTTCAAAATGTATAAACACACACACACACGCACACAAACTGTCAAACATGTCAAGCGTTTGGGTAAATACTACAATTTAGGCAAATAATAAGCTTAACGGCGCTGGTGAGAACATGGCATACGTTAGGACAAGGAACCCAAGGGACGTCACTTGCTGCATTGGACATTGTCTCCCATTTAACCCATGCTAGACCTATACCTGGGAAAATTTGGAGATTTTTTTTTCACTGAATATTCAGACAGAAAACGCCCCCCCCCCCCCCCCTTTTTTTCCACCTTTTGAAAAGTATAGTAAAGTTTCCTTTTTCAGACCTTGCGATCTATGGGGCAGATGATGTTAAGGTCATCTGTTTCTTTGGCCAACGGTTAACAAGCAGGGTGTTATGTGGCCAGCACAACGACCAACCGCATTTACTTTCCCCAACTAAAGTCAGGTAACCATTAGAGTTGGGTTGACTCAGGGGCGCCCTAAAAATCCAGAAATTCAAAATCCCAGTCTTCACTGGGAATCGAACCCAGGACCTCAGGTTCGGAAGCCAAGCGCTTAACCATTCAACCACCGCGCCCCCCTTTTTGAAAAGGATAGTGAGAAAAAAATGTATATATTGTCTGAGTGATGTTTATTAACAGTAGTAGACTCTATATGACCATCCCGTGATTCAAAATACCTGAAATTAATCTCTAGGAGTAAATATTTATTTACTATTATTAACAAACAAACTCAACTTAGAAAGAGAAGCGAGGCAAACGAAAAATTGGTTGGTTCATTTAACAGCAAAAGCAGATGTCCCCACTACCTGCGCTGTATGTACACGTCGGACAACGGTTATGTCTGCACTGGATGTGACAAAATATGAAGGTCGCAGCTGGGGCTGCGTGGCCACGTTAAGTACTGCACTCCTCATTAATCTTCGAACTCAAAGACAAGCCTTTTAAGTGTGGGCGGGAATGTCTCTCTAGAATTAGGCTCTGCAGTCAAATGGAAAAAGCGCTCCATGAGACGAACCATAGTCATTCTACGACTGAAAAAGACTAACCCAACATTAGTGCGCTGTCATTGATGTGTTGAAAGACTTTATTTACTAGAAATATAGGCTTAATGAATGTCTTTTTTTGAATTTAAGAAAAAAATGTCATTAGCTTATCCTTCATCTCTTTATACATCAGATATTAGATTTGTATGTGGCACTGAACTAGAAAAATAATCAATAAGTGCTTGAAACCGGAAACCATTTCGAAAATGATTCTTCTATTGAAGATCTCGTTTGTTTTTTAAACTCACGAGACGTAGATATGCACCAAGAAGCACCGTGCGCGCGCGCACACACACACACACACACAAACCACACGCTCAAGCCCATCTTGACACACACACACATCTACCCACACATAGGCAGGGGCAGCTTGATTTGTTGTCATAAATCGTTGCCAACAAACACGACACAGGAAGGACAGCAAACAAAATAATAGCAGCGAGGAGAACCATCCTCGGTGTGTTTTGAAAATATTTGAGCAAGGCAAACACTGACGTCTGCAGTGTGGGTGAGCTTGCTCAAAATTGATTGTCGCCCCTTTGTGAAGAGTTGAACAAATATGGCTGCGATGCTATCTCAGATCTGGGGAAGGGAGGGAGATAAAGTTATTGTTATCCCTACCCCCCCCCCCCCTTTCCACTCACACATTCTTCATCGCTCTATTTACACAATTTTTATAGGTGTGTGCGTTAGCTAGAAAATGTTTTATAAAAAAGAGAAGATGTAAAATTTGAATGTGTAAGACCCGACAAAGAAGCGATATTAGCCGTTTTGAAATTTATAATTAAAAGCTGGAGTGTTGTTATTAATAGTAAAAAAAATAAAATTGATTGACTTTGGGGTTAGCTTAATGCCGTCTTCCTCTTTAGAAGTGCCAATAGCATCTTAAAACATTTTAAGTAGCCAAATTTTTAATCTAGTGTAAAAGTGGGAATCCCAAGTATAAAATATGGATATTTTTTGTTTTGAACAAGTCGACCTTAATAACTACTCACTCTTTCTGGGTGAAGTCTTGATCACGTTTTTTCTCTCAAGTTGAAATTTTGCACGACTATTCGTAGTCGATAACAATACACGAATCGTTAAAATTTTTTAAACCAATTTAGTTAATATATGAGTGGTTATTAATTAAACTTGTTCTATATAGAAAATGGGAGATAAGCCTTGCAGTATTGAGAGTATGTGGTGCTTTTCCTTTTATAAGCTTTGTTTTTGTTAAAGTAATTTTAAATTTACATTTCTGAAATATTGATATAAGCAGTATAAACATATATAGCTTGCATTTAAAATAGATACCTCTACTGTCCACCTGCGTATGATATTTAGTTCCTATCAGTACAATAACAGTGTTTAGTCATTGAGGTAACAAACTGTATCCATTTTATTGCGATAATTAAGATTTTTTTTAATTATTCAAAAAATATTATTGTTGTATTCCAACGTGTGCACAAATACAAAAGAAAGAAATAAATACAATTAATAAAATAGAAACAAATTACCTATTGATTTTTTTTTAACCATAACTCTCGGATTCTTTTTGGCAAGATAATGAATTAACTCCCCTCATTGTTACAAACTTGGTCCTCAACGGACATCACAATATCGTCTTTTTAATTATTGCTGGTATTTTGATTTTTATAGTATCGTTAATTGAAAGCAAAAAATTAAGAAACAAAAATCATGCACACACGCAAACGTAATAAAATTAGCACGAGAGTGGGGTGTGTGTGAGAGAGTTGGGTGCGTGTGAGTGAGGTGTGTGTGTGTGAGTGAGGTGTGTGTGAGAGAGAGTGAGGTGTGTGAGAGAGTGAGGTATGTGAGAGAGAGTGAGGTGTGTGTGAGAGAGAGGTATGTGTGTGTGAGTGAGGTGTGTGTGATAGAGTGAGGTGTGTGAGAAAGTGAGGTGTGTGAGACAGAGTGAGGTGTGTTGAGAGAGTGAGGTGTGTGAGAGAGTAAGGTGTGTTTGTGAAAATGAGATGTGTGTGAGTGAGATGTGTGTGAGAGTGAGATGTGTGTGAGAGTGAGATGTGTGTGAGAGTGAGATGTGTGTGAGTGTGAGATGTGTGTGAGAGTAAGGTGTGTAAGAGTAAGGTGTGTGTGTGTGAGAGTAAGGTGTGTGAGAGTGAGGTGTGTGAGACAGAGTGAGGTGTGTTGAGAGAGTGAGGTGTGTGAGAGAATGAGGTGTGTGAGACAGAGTGAGGTGTGTTGAGAGAGTGAGGTGTGTGAGAGAATGAGGTGTGTGTGAGAGTGAGGTGTGTGTGAGAGAGTGAGGTGAGTGTGAGAGAGTAAGGTGTGTTTGTGAAAATGAGGTGTGTGTGAGTGAGATGTGTGTGAGAGTGAGATGTGTGTGAGTGTGAGATGTGTGTGAGAGTAAGGTGTGTAAGAGTAAGGTGTGTGTGTGTGAGAGTAAGGTGTGTGAGAGTGAGGTGTGTGAGAGTGAGTTGTGTGAGAGCCAGTACATCTCAATAACGTAAACTTGAATTAATATCTACTATATATAAGCGATTGACTGATCTATCACAAGACCTCATGAACTATCGTATGTACCCGCATCAAATTTCGTACACGGCTTCCTTTTGCCTTCTAGGAGCTCACTAAGAACGCCTTTTGACAGATACGCAGCCTCAACTCCGCAATGGACCTCATTCACCAATCGTAAACAAACAACATTTTGCCACGTGGTTCTCTATTTCTTCTATAGAAATTACGCAATCCATTAAGGCTGTCACGTGATACGTAATTTTCATTGTTTTATCAATAGTATTACGTGGCTAAATGTTGTTTGTTTACGATTGATGAATGAGGTCCATTCGAACGCAAGCTCCATCAAACCATTGTATTTTATTTTCGGTATTTCCCCAGAGGCCGCAGATTAATTAGAATTTTTAAAATATCACAAAAATAGGACTTCCTGTTTACTATTTCTGTTCCCCTAAGTGGAATTTTTAAAACGTCATTGCCACTTCCACTAAATAAAAAAACAAAACCAACGCTAATAGCATTAATAAGATAGATGTAGAGCCTTTTTCTTATGTTCGGGAGGAAGCGACAAAGGAATAGATCTATAGTCATTTCGTTACATGCAAAAGGGGTGAGAAAACTATGCCACTAAATGAAGCCCAATTGATATTTCGTTTGATTTAGAGAACCAGAATACCAAGAGGAATATCGAAAGGGGAACGGGAAGGTGTACGAAGGACAAACTTTTTGCTTGTGGCGTGGAGGGGGAGATAAGTAAAGGTGTTACTTTCATTGACAGGCCCAAAGCCTGAGATCGTGTAGGCCCTATGTGTTGGGAGCGCGTTATGAAGCCGGTCTTTCCAAATCAAGTCTTTTCTACTCTAGTCTCTATTGGAGAAGTTACGATGAGCAGGTAAAAAAACAACAACAAAAGGAGGGTTAAAGAGAGAGAGCAAAGAGAGAGAGAGAAGGAAAAAAGGTCGCGAAGTTTAATTGTATCAGATACACTAATTCACGGGCTTAAAATGTGGCCAGTTTATTAAAGTTAAGAAAAATGGGGTTGGGGGGGGGGGGGGTTCCGGCCATAATAAACAAATGCAAGCATTAAAACAAATCAAAGGGCGTAGCCCGTACATACTGCTAGTATATATATATTTGTACCAATAAAATTCAAAAAAGCTCCCACCCTTTTTATGTCTAGCCCCATAATATATTGTTATTTTCATCAAAGATAGTTATAAATTGCCGCAAAGCAAAGACACCAGGTACCCCCACTTTAAAAAAAAATAAAAGAGTTTCTAACTGTCCTACGTCCTATTCACAATCTGGTGCTTTAACTTCTAGCCACCAGCATGGGTGCACCTTACTTTTCTCACAAACCTCCCTCCTTTGTCTCCCGCTTGGTGAGCAGCTTTTGAACGAGTCGACCATACATCTCCCCTACTCATATTTGTGAAAGTGCCAGTGGTTCTAATCTTGTATGACCTCTCGTTTTGATTGATGTTAACACAGACAATATTTAAGGAAAGCTATCCCGGGGTCCACCGTGTATACTTTCCCCCCAACCCCCACCACAAGGGGCCCCCCTCCTTCTCCTTTAACTATTCTTCTAATGAATCAAACACCCTGGTTGAAGAACGGACGCGGGTCAATATTTGAGGAATTTTTTTTTCCCATGACCAGGTCTAGTAGGCTCAACCAAACACCGTTCCCGATTGGTAAACAGACCGCGGGATAATAGTCAGTAGTTGGAGGGGGAGAAAGAGGAAAAAAAAATGGCGGGAATGAAGAAAAATTGAGGGGGGGGGGAGGGTTAGGCGCCTCGTGTGTGTGTATGGGGGGGGGGGGGGGCGATGATGGAGATCGGAGTGGCTTTTTGGCCAGTGCTGAAAAATGAAAAAAAAAAAGGGGGGGGGGGAGGCAGAATAGAAAGAGATGGGTCTGAGACCAAAAAAAAAAACCCCAAGAGGAAGTTGAGATATTCTATCACCAAAGAAGCTGTGGAATAATTTAGCAGAAACAAAACAAGGGGGGGGGGGGGGGGGCTGTGGTGTGAGAGGGGGGGGGGAGGGCTAAACTTGTGTGGACATTGACACTAAAGGGAAGTAATGCTGAGCTGGTTTCTGTGAAATGACAACATTGGAGGGCATTATGGGTAGCGCTCGGAAAACAACCCCAAACTAAAACAAAACGAACAACGACTTCTTCAATTGTTGGTGTTTAAATAAACTCTGCAATGTCAATCAAGAACACACACACACATAATTAAAATACAAATATATTAATTGCATTTCGATGACATGTATGTAAGGAGGGGATATTCCCCACTATCAATTGTGTCTTTTATGAGAGAGAGAGGGAGGGAGGGAGGGAGAGAGAGAGAGAGAGGGAGAGAGAGAGAAAGAAACAGTAGAAAATAAAGAAGGCATGCTTATTATTCCCCAATATAGAGTTGAAGCTAGGTGCTGAAACAAATGTGATACATACATATATTATTCCCCAATGTGCTAATACTCGCTAATCAACCTGCAATGAAGTATTAGAGTTCCACTCATTGAAAAACAATATTTCACACTTCGACGATGTACAGTCCAATGTTGATGATTGGGAGGATGAACAGTCCAGCGTTGATGATTGGGAGGATGAACAGTCCAGCGTTGATCATTGTAATGGTGTACAGTCCAGTGTTGATGATTGTGATGATGTACAGTCCAGTGTTGATGATTGTGGTGATGTTCAGTCATGTGTTGATGATTGTGATGATGTACAATCCAGTGTTGATTATTGTGATGATGTACAGTCGTGTGTTGATGATTGTGATGATATACAGTCCAATGTTGATGATTGTGGTGATGTACAGTCCAATGTTGATGATTGTGATGATGTACAGTCCAGTGTTGATGATTGTGATGATTCTGTCATGGCTATATTGTCCTTTGTTTCAACACTATTTTGGCCCTTAAAAAGACATAGTTTTTAAATGTATCTATACCATATAAATACTTAAACAATAATCTCCTTATAACAAATTCACTCATTACGGATTGTATTTCTCAATCCCGCAAGTCTGTTAAATACAATGAACTACGAATATATCAAAGTAAGCAAAATCTGTCACACGAAATTCGTTATTTTCTCATCACAAGGGCAGACAATCAGACAACTGAAGATTGTGGGAGAAGAAAGGGAGAGAAGAAGAAGAGGAGGTAATTCTCCGGCCATTTTGAAAGAAATTATCAGGTTTAGCGACCTCTTATCCTGTTAAGAGATCTGCTTCACAAATGTCGAGAGCCCACGTGACGCACTCTCCCAGTTACAGTGGCGTCTTCAATGTGGCTGCTTGGCACCCTGGAGCCGCGGGGTGTTAGGAGGAGAACGAAAAAAAATTTTTTTTTTCCTTCTCGGGATAAGAAAAGAATTCAGCAGACGATGAGACTGTGTGTAAAAATATTGGCTGAAACTCGAGGACGGCTAATAATAGCCAATACTAGTATGGCCTATCTAATGTGGACAGTACAAGTCATTCAAAAAAAAATAAAAAAAATAAAGGATTGGCCTAAGAATAGAATATAACCATTTTTTTTTTCAATTTATTAGATGAAGTTGTAATCCCAGGTCTAAAGTTTTAGATCTACTTTATGCATAATGGGAAATATTCTGTTATTGCAGAGTTGTTGGAATTAACATGGAAGGGGGGGGGGGGGATAAAATTTCAGGGCTACAATAGACCTATACGATGAACCTTTTTCCACTCTTTACCACATTAACACCAACGGTCATGCCACACATATACCACTCTCTACCACAAGGACATATCGCACATATACCACTCTGTAGCACATCCGCACCAACAGACAAGCCACATTTATACCACTCTGTACAACATCCACATTAACAGACATGCCAGACATATACCGCTCTGTAACACACCAAGAGACATGCCACACATATACCACTCTGAACCACATCCACACCAACAGACATGCCGCACATATACCACTCTGAACCACATCCACACCAACAGAGAAGGCGAATTTATTTTCCATCCTCACCTATCTTTGCGCCATTCGCATCTGGTACACACATACACATACACACACACATACACAGAGCCGGACGAGACAGCGAGAAGTAGAGGCTCATCAACGGGAAGTCAAGTTTTTTTTTTCTGCTGCATTCTCTGAGGTGGTTGGTGATGGTACTTAGACTGTGAGAGGCGGTGATGAGGGCACTTATCTGAAATAGGGCGCGGGATACGAAAGGCCAGCCCTGCGGCGAATCATGAGATAAGCAGATATAAAAGAAGAATAGCTTTTTTCTTTTGTTGGTGTTGTTTTTAGCGGGAACGACAATTCTGACATTTTGTCATCTGCACTTACATTGAAGAACAAAACCTCAGAGCTAATAACACTAAGAGAGAAACGACAGATGCCACAAGGAAATTATTTTCCAAAACAAAAACAACAAAAAGAAAAACTACAATATATATTTCTTGTCTATTTAACGAAAAAAATCCTTTCTATGTCTATATTGATAATTGAAGATCTCCAAATATGGTGACTATTTTGGATTATCTAATATTTTGATAAGCTATGTCTTGTAATAATTATACGATATTTTTGGTACTTTTTAGTTCTTGAAAATAACATGTCTAAGTTTTTACGCTTGTAACACTAAATAATATTTGAAATTTTGGGATGGCTCCAAAAAAGTCTGGCAGAATTTGCGGCGCCCGGACAGCGACGATCCATGGTGGAGGCTCAGAAGGCCGGAACTAAACGATAATTGTGCAGTGTTGGACGGGACACTGCCCCGTTGGTGCTTATTTTGTCCGGTTCCGGACCAATTTTGATGCCCGATGCCGACACTGTGGAAAGT
Source organism: Biomphalaria pfeifferi (assembly GCA_030265305.1). Classification (NCBI taxonomy): domain Eukaryota; kingdom Metazoa; phylum Mollusca; class Gastropoda; family Planorbidae; genus Biomphalaria; species Biomphalaria pfeifferi. Next base: position 2,560,288 of record JASAOG010000051.1, read on the forward strand.
CGGTGGAAACAGTGGCGCTCATCTTGCAAGAGTGTCCACAGCTCCGAGAGCTGCAGGGAAATGTGTCCGCAGAGTCACTTGACCTGTATGGGAGCTATGAGGCACTACGTCGAACAGCAGAGTTTCTTGCCAAGGCTCTACGAGAGGACTAGCCCTTCCAACATTGCTACCAATTGGAGTTCCTCTCATGTGTGCACGCCATCTGCGATCCATGACCTTTTCTTTATGCCAGCTCTGGACGTGGATCTATCCGATGCTTCTTTCTCCAAATTTCGGTCGATTCTAAAGAGCTGCATGTCGTTCTTGAATACATTAGTATGTCCTAGAAGTGGACGACCTGCAGCTCTTCTGCCTGCCATACATTATATCTTGATGAAGTCGACCTAGAGGCAATAGTTGGACAAGTCCACGCCAGCCAAAATACCTAATACTTTAAAACCTTTATATAACGGATATATATATTGTTACGTATTTCTGAATCTTCTGGCTAAATGTACTATTAGGCACACAAATAAAAACACTGTAAAGAACTTGACGACTAAACTTTCAGCTTCATATAACTTTATTGACTATTAACTCTAACAATTTGTTACTGTAACATGTAGCGTAGAAGACTGAACAATATCTGTCAGTTTACAGTTAGCTATACTTCTTTGCAATTCATCCCTTCACTTCGTTGCAATTCCTCTCTTCTCAACTTGCATCGAGCCGTATTCCCCAGAACAGACCAACGACACACTTCCCAGTGTCGCTCCAGGTCTCCCAAAACTGAACCAAGTCGTACTCAAGTCTACCGAATCAGAGCCGAACACGTCTTACATCGACTGTATCGACTGTAACGGCTCAAGTCCACTGTAGTTCGCTGGATAGACTTTAACGACAGTAGTCCACTCCAGTTAACTCTACCCTAGTTAACTTGTATCGAGTCGCACATATCTCTCTTCTACTGTCTCGCACAGTAGACAACAGTACCGACGACTCACTCACGACTGACTTTTTACATTAACTCTCTGGCTTATATAGAGTCCCTAATCGCTCCTCCAAAGTTGCACAAACACTGCTAGTATCATCTGAAACACACTTGAGGAAACGACACATCCTGTCTTTGTTTTTACATGTAGATTCCAGAGAACACCTGCTGCAGTGTCATCTTGCCGGGGTCACAAGTTGTGACCTCTTTCTGTCACTGGACATTGCTAGTACCTCCTGGAATAACACGTAAGGACACGTCACATCCTGTTTCTGTTTATACATGTACATTCCAGAGAACACTCGCTGCTGTGTTATCTCGTCGGGGTCACAACACGTTAACCTATTCCTGTCACTGGTCATTTGTAACAATATATATATATATATATATATATATATATATATATAACGTTTAGTAATCTCATTTGAATATTTTGTTGTTTTGTTACCAAACCAATCTTCAAATAAAATATAATAAATTGTACCCCCCTCCCGGTCCACAGTAGTATAGCGTAGAATGCAGTAGAATTGCGCTTTAAAAAAAAATATTTAAAAAATAGCAGGTCTTATATATTACAGACTTTTTTTTAAATAACATCATTACGTCCTATGTATTTCATATGTATATCTAGTCATGCATGTTAATCAGTGACTTGAACTTTCTAAGTTGTTGGTTTTCCTGGCTGAGGAAAAAACCTGATTCTTATGTATGTGTGTGCGTGTGTATGTGTGTGCGTGTGTATGTGTGTGCGTGTGTGCGTGTGTATGTGTGTGCGTGTGTATGTGTGTGCGTGTGTGCGTGTGTGCGTGTGTATGTGTGTGCGTGTGTATGTGTGTGTATGTGTGTGTATGTGTGTGTATGTGTATGTGTGTGTATGTGTGTGCGTGTGTATGCGTGTGCGTGTGTATGCGTGTGTATGCGTGTGTATGTGTGTGTATGTGTGTGTATGTGTGTGTATGTGTGTGTATGTGTGTGTGTGCGTGTGTATGTGTGTGTATGTGTGTGTATGTGTGTGTATGTGTGTATGTGTGTGTATGTGTGTGTATGTGTGTGTATGTGTGTGCGTGTGTATGTGTGTGTATGTGTGTGTATGTGTGTGTATGTGTGTGCGTGTGTATGTGTGTGTATGTGTGTGTATGTGTGTGCGTGTGTATGTGTGTGTATGTGTGTGTATGTGTGTGCCATACTTACATTTGATTCTTCTCTTTTTAGCCTGTAAATAATGAATCTTTAAAAAATAAATAAATAAATGTCCTATTAACCTATATATATATTTGTACGCTAAAAGTGAAAACAAATTGAAACATGAAAATGTATTTGTCTGTTTTGTGTGTTTGTGTAATCTAGTGTGTGTGTGTGTGTGTGAAATAGTGGAACCCAGGAATTTGAAGCGTTCAGTAAGAAATAGTGTTGTAGTCTGTGTAGGTGTGTGTGTGTGTGTTACGGGCATGAGATTGGGAAAAGATAGTTCAAACAAAGACAGAACATCCATTCTCCCCCCCCCCTCCCCAACCCCTTCTCCTGACCCTCTTTCCCAGAGATTAGATAACAAAATCAATTGCTAGTTTATCAATGACTGGTTTGGTCCAGTACCAGACATCGGAACACTCTTTGGATTCTGAAGTGTGCACATTTCAAAACAAGTGCCACTGATAAAATAACTGGGGGGAAAAAACCTGCCAAGTGTCTTTCTTCCTCTTCGTTCTTTCTCTCTCTCTCTCCTCCTCCTCCTCCTCTTTCCTTTAAACACCCCCCTTCCCTTTTTCAACCATCATAAAACGCTAACTACGGCAAGTCTGGGTCTGCGCATGCGCCTGTCTTTGCCCATGACAGTGAGCAAAGTGACCTGCTCGTTACTAGGCACATCCTGATTTACTTTTGAGTTCAGTCTTCACCCCCCCCCCCCCTTTCCCACCTCACGCATTACTCCCTCCCTCCCCCGTCTGCACACACGTTTTCCACTTCACGGCACTTAGATTTGTAAAATAACTAAAAGGGTACGGGGGTGACGCGGTGCGATGAGACAGTCCCAGACCTTCCCGAGACACTTTTGACCTCCTGTCACACTTCACTGCTTTCATCGCTTCAAGCTCGCTTAGCTTCACGCGCTGTGTTGATAATATCACGTGATTTATTTCTTTTAAATGGAACTTAAAAGTCAACACAACATTCAGTCCAAATCGAAGGGATTCAAATTTAACATTTTACACATTACTAGCTATTTTTTAACCCGGCTTTGCACGGATTGTTTTGTTTGTTTTAAATTTTGTTTTTTTTTTTAGATTAAAGGCATCTATGCTGTTTTTATAGTTACAATGTATGTCAAGTGAACTGAATCTATTAGAGTCGTGTTTGTGTTTGTAATGTTACTACAGCGCATTGAGCCTACATTTTGTTTGTTAACAGCGCTTTATAAATAAAATTATTATTATTATTATTAAGACTCTTGCGTCTATAGAATTTTTTTTTGGGGGGGGGGGCGGGAGGAGTGGGTCCTCCCGGTTGTGGTAGAACAAGTTTACATATCCAAAGATAATCACTTTGATCAAAGGATCGTTAGAGTCGAGTTTCGTCAAGATTGGTCAAACAGTTTTCATTTCTATGGATGACATTCACACCTCATATTTTACTTTATATCGTTGCCACAACGTGGCAACGAGCTATTGGTCTAAACTGCCCACAGGTTGCCACGTCACCGGTTAAGTGTTGAGGTCTACTATAACGATTGGTCTCGCCCCCAACCCCTTTTCTTATCCTTGTCACCAATGTTATCAAAGTCATCTTTATTACACGATACACAGACTGGCTTTTTGGTTTGCAGGTTTGGTGAACAGTATTGTTTGATAATTGCGCCACCTCTCGGTCGCGTCTCTCTTGCGTCTATTGATTTTCGTTCGTGTTGGTAATACTGCTAACCGTAACCCTAACTTTCTCTAGTAGCTACAACAACAAAGCTTAGTATTAACTCTTTCTCTCCGTAATTATTTACCACATTCTGGTGAAATCAACGCTGCTATCGTCAGTTAGGAGAAGAATAGTTAATTCTTGGGACAGATACGTTTTCAAACGACGTTAAATTTGTGCTTACTTTTAAAAATTATTTTTTTTGTGTTTCTCTGATTTTTTTTTTTTACGAAGGTCCTGTAGCCGAAACTTTCATTGTTGTAGATCTGATCGAGCGAGACAGCTCGTTTTCATTTTTGTTTTAAATACTGTTTCTGGTTTTGTTATTTGTATTCTTCCACGCGGCCAGTGTATGCCAGACGTTCTGCCTCGACAAAAGGTTTCGCCCCTGCTATTGTTGGGCAGTGGCTGCTACCAAACAGCGCCCGCTACCTTCTCCCTCACACGTGCTTCCTATTATTAACAACCTCGAGGTCGGAAAAGTAGTCTATTTATAGCCGCTTAAGGGGGTTTCCCCCCCCCCCCCCCCCCCCCCAGACGCAGCCATCACCTCCCCCTTTAAGCCATAGTTTTTTTTTTAAAGAGTTAATTTAAAAACCGTGTATTCCGGACTTCTGCACTGGGCCCCCTTCCCCAAACCCACTCTTAAAAATCATTTTTACTCACTCTTCTTGTTTTCCCTCTCCTCCAGATTGGCAAGGAGGGAGGAGACATACTAGCTGGTTTGAGTTAGAATGAGTGGTTGGAGTGAGAGATGTCAGCTGATCACCTCCTGCAGACTATCAGGCCATTTGCTTGCCACGGTCCGACCTCCAGCGGCAAAGACACCGATGGCCGGGCGCGTCTTCCTTCCGTGGCGCCTAGCACCCCCTCTCCCCGCACGTGACGCGCAGATCATCTGTGACCCAACACGTGACGAGCATTGCTCCATCGTCCACCCTGACCGCTGGTCATGCACACGCCCTGGCGTCCCCCGTCCCCCAGCGTTCCGCACGGCACCAACGGTAGTGCCTTCTGCTAGCACGTGATCAGCGCACGCTCTGCTGTGAGAGAAACATTAAAAAAGAAGTTTAATTGAAGAAAGAATTATGTCCCTTTGTTTGTACCCTTTTTTTTTTCGACAACAAAAATTGTTTTTCGATTGGAACCTCAGACAAAATGTGATTTAATACAGTGATTCTCAAATACATTGTTTGGGGATCGTGTTTGTACATGTGAGTGTAAAGATATATATATATATATATATATATTGTCCTATACAAACACCAAACATTTTCCCTTATACAAACACTAAACGGCTTTCCCCATACAAACACATTACCCTATACAAACACCTAGCCTCTAGCCCTATACAAACCCTTTACCTTATACAGACCCCTTGCTCTAAAGAAACATTTCTTATTCCATACGCTAGAACAAATACGTAAAGTGCTCCTTCTTCCGTAATGCCATTAGAGAATTCAATGGGTTGCCTGAATCAGCCAGGAAAACCAACGACTTTGCAGAGTTTAAGCCATCGATTAACATACATGACTAGATTGACACGTGAAATGCGTAGGACGTAATTATCTTCTTTTGTGAAGTAACGTCTCTAATATATAAGATAAGAAACACCCAAACCATTACACTATACAAATTCATTGCGGTTGCCCTTTTGCAAGCGTTTAAAGTTTTGAAGATAAGGTTTATAGGTCAAATAGATCTAGTTTTTTTTATATTAAATTCCTCTATTCAGCTTGCCAATTCATCAGCTCAAAAACCTGTGTGGATCCTAGACGCGGATCTAAAAAAAATAAAAAAAAAAGGACTCTAAACTATTTTCGAGAAACTCGACAGTTGATGTATATTTTTTGGGAAAAGAACTCTAGTTGTTTGGCCACACGAGAGGATAACTCTGTTTTTGACCGTCATAATTTTTGAAAGTATAAAAAAAAATAATTAATTTTGCCTTGAGGACCAGGCAAACTGTATAATTGTGCGAAGTTTCATTTAGATCATAGAATACTAAAAGGGAGAAATAACGTGTACAAAATTGTACCAGACAGAGTGACTTGATATAAACTTTGTAAAAAATGTAGCTTCTCGTCTGTTGAAGTAACCCGGAAGTAATATGTGAATATTTGAACTGAATATAAATTCAACTGTGGGTACACTATGTTGAATAAGTTACGGGGGAAAAAAAAAGAAGAAAGATTGATAGGGAGAAAGAGAGAGGGATGAGCATGGCGAAAGGAAGGGAGAGAAAATGAGATGGAGAAAGAATGTTTGTGTGTTTGTGTAATTTTGTGTGTGAGAGAGAGAGACATCATAGAGAAATAATAAACATTCGACTACAACTTCAACTGTTAAAAAGATGGAAAAAAGAAGACTCACAGTAGGCATATAATAATCATACGACTCTCACACACGCAGATATACAAATGCGCGCGCGGACACACACGCACACACACACAAAATGGAGGTGCCCGCACGAATGCACGCACCAAGCTATTTCAAGATAATGGGCCTTATTCTGCTGCTGTCTATCAATCGACACTGTCGACATCCCAAGAACGATCTTTTTATTTCTCAAACGACCGTTTCAGATGAACATCCTGGTCAAAATAAAAGCGCGCAATGCAAACTAGAACTGAAAAAATATCTTCAGTTCTTTCTCTGTTGTGTGTGAGTCTGCGTGTGTGTATGTGTGTGTGTGTGCGCGCGCGCGCGCGTTTATGTAAAGTGTATGTCTATTCCACTTTAACTATGTCGTGATAACTAACTATCAGAAAAGAATTAGCTCGCTTGATCCATCCAGTTATATTCCCTGGTTGTCTCTTTAATTGATCTTCTTCAAACAAATTTCATTATTGACATTTTAAAGATGCAAAAATAACGTGTCCCTTTCGATCTTTGTGGTCCATTGGGCAGATGATGTAAATGGTTAATGAGTGTGTCACGTGGCCAGCAAAACGACCAACCGTCTTTACTTTCTCCACTAAATTCAGATACCCGTTAGGGTTAGGGTGGAAGGATAGGCTGGTACTCTGGACTGTCGTCTCGATGGTCACGCGTTCAAACTCTTACCGCCTCCCCCTACCCCGCCGTCTTAAGGGAGGCTTGGGCTAGGATGTAAAAATGTTCAATTTGAAGAAACACCCGAAACATGTTTTAAAAAAAAAGAATATGAAGTTCTATATCTTAGTCTTTACCAACAATCTAACAAGTGACAACAAGCAGTGTAGGCCTACAACCACGCGCTTGGACAAATGTGGACCAGATTGTTACCATACATCTATACAAGTTTGGCTACGAGATGCCAAGGAGGGCTTGGCCTGTTTCAACATATCTTTCTATTCAAATTCTACCACAGTTTTTTTTTTTTTTTTTTTTTTTTTTTATTGTCAAAATCTCTCCTTAGATCTAAACATTACTAGTGCACACTCACGTCTCACGTAGACACATACTAACACACAACTTTTGTGAGTGTTGTCCGTAACAATTTGAACCCCCCCCCCCCCCCCCCCCCCCCCCCCAAAAAACTATCACAGACAACATTCTACGCTGTGTGTGTGTGGGGGGGGGGCGCTAAAACACACTCAGTCACGTGACCATCATTAAATTGTCATTTTCCTCCCTCCTTCGACGCCCGCCATGCAAACTCCCTGGACGTCCCCGCCCCACTGCTACCCGTGAATACCGTAAAAGTGCCGCCCTCATTGTTTTTCATTAGTGTCCCCCCATACGCCACTGTCGGTCTGACTTCATGATCCACTGTACGTCTGCAGTAGACACTGAACAAGAATAAAGAGTGGACACCTACAACATAGTTACTAGGCACACAAGACAAGAATAAAGCCTGGACACATACAACATAGTTACTAGGCACACAAGACAAGAATAAAAACCTGGACACATACAACATAGTTACTAGGCACACAAGACAAGAATAAAAACCTGAACACCTACAACATAGTTACTAGGCACACAAGACAAGAATAAAAACCTGGACACCTACAACATAGTTACTAGGCACACAAGACAAGAATAAAGCCTGGACACCTGCAACATAGTTATTAGGCACACAAGACAAGAATAAAGCCTGGACACCTGCAACATAGTTATTAGGCACACAAGACAAGAATAAAGCCTGGACACCTGCAACATAGTTATTAGGCACACAAGACTTGGTGCATTGTTATATGTCTCTGAAACAAGAGAGGACGTTGACTCCTATGATGTATTTGATGTGAAGACCTTTAGACAAAATGAGTTTTTAACATTTACGAAAGAAAAACAACAAATGCATAAAACATTAGGCCGCCCCCTTACTTGACTTGCGTTTTTGTAAGGACAACTGTCTTGTCTACTCACCAGTCTAGCGTTTGAATCCTGTTAGTTGTCACACGTATATCACATTGCTCTACGTCTGACATAAATCTAATGATCTTCTAAAATGTTTGTGACTATTTAAGTCCAACTTTTCAGATCATTCTAGATTATCGATACAACTAAATCTAAGTGTACCAGACGACATTAGAAGAAGGAAACAGGACCATTCAAGTGTTGGCCTAAAGTTTATTTATTTTTTACAAGTTTTCTCCAGACACAGACATGCTGAAACTTCCGGTGAAGTCATTGAAATGTCTCCAGACGAGGTTATATTTATCCGTTGAAAATCACGCCTGCACTATCAAGCGACAAGGACACGATATTATTTTATGGGTATAAACAAAACAATGACATCGAGTTAAACCGTCTGCTGTCTCTTATCTAAACCGGAGCGCCGCAAGCAGATTTTAAAATATCTGGGTTTAATTATGGGTTTTATTATTGGTTCTATTAAAATAATTTTAAAAAAAGGCTTTTGACATTACAAAGCCTAAACAATGATTTCTCCACTATTATTATTTTTTAAGTAAAAGATTTCTTAAGACTTCAAGTTTGTGAATGTACCCAACCTTTCCATCATCCTTTAACAATTAAAATTTGACCAGTGCCAAAACCTTTTGGATAACAATACAGGGAGTAGTAACTCACTTCTGCTACTCAAGTCTGCTGCTAAATGGATGGTTGGTGACTTTGGTGCCAACACTCTTGCTTTTTAAAGTTTTTCATTCTCAAGAAATCCGCAAACTTGTTCTGAATTCATTGTTTCACTTTTTATTTCCCTACACAGCAATGTAATGTCTCATCGGTCACTTCTGCTTTGTACAAACACACACACACTGGGCCTCCTTCCTCAATACAATCACACGCACACACACACAGACTGAAGACCAACAATACCGCAGCACACGCGCACACACCTTCACACAGATTAAAGACTAACAATGCCACAGCACAAAAACACACACACACACAGAAGACTAACAATGTCACAGAACACACACATCCGATAACGACGCTTTAAATTATCTGAAACTAATGAACCGGCATGAAACAAATTGGACGAAATCTATAAAGAGAAAAAAAAAAGATGGCCTAACTAGAAAGAGGAAGAAAGAAATGGACAATAAACGAGACAAGTCGAGACATTTAGAAAGAGAGACAGAAAGAGAAATTCCCACAGTGTACATACTACAGAGAAATACTGTAGTTGGGTACTGGTATACAGAAAAAAACAGCAAGACAAATGTACTTGAAATAAAGTGAGAGAGAGAGAGAGTCTGAGAAATGCTGAAAGAGAGAATGACAGAAACAGACAAAGAGAGATAGTGAGTAAGCTAGAGAGAGAGAGGGAGAGAGAGAGAGAGAGTCTGAGATATGCTGAAAGAGAGAATGACAGAAACAGACAAAGAGAGATAGTGAGTAAGCTAGAGATAGAGAGAGGGAGAGAGAGAGAGAGTCTGAGATATGCTGAAAGAGAGAATGACAGAAACAGACAAAGAGAGATAGTGAGTAAGCTAGAGAGAGAGAGAGGGAGAGAGAGAGAGAGTCTGAGATATGCTGAAAGAGAGAATGACAGAAACAGACAAAGAGAGATAGTGAGTAAGCTAGAGAGGGAGAGAGAGAGAGAGAGAAGGAGAGTAGAGAGAGATCTATACGCGGAGAGTTAGTGTGTGAGAGACAGAAGGAAAACTGGAAATGAGTTCTTTGTGTGGAGAGAATGTGTGGGAGACTAAAGAGGAGGGAGAGAGAGAGGCCTGAATGCGGAATGTGTGTGTGTGTGAGGTACAGAAAGAGAAGAAAGAGATGGAGATTTTGTCTGATAGAGGAGAGGACATGCTAGACCTCAACGTGGAGGCACTGGGATGGGCTGAGAGAGGGAGACAGAATGAGGGGAAAATTATAATCCTAAATGTGAGGACATAGTGTGTGTGTGACAGAGAGACAGAATGAAGTGTAAGCAGACCTTACTGACCACACACTGAGTGTGAGAGATTTAATTAGTGTGAAAAACTGCACGCGCAGATGGCAGAGAGAGAAACTAAAAAAAGTACGGAAACACGTCCAGTCCAAGATTCAGATGTAACAATTAGGTAACCACAGGTCATCGACGTCAATTATATGACCTGGTGACACTTTTATTGGCAGAGGACCCAACCTCTCCTACCCACTCTCTCTCTCTCCCTCGCCCCTCCCCCCCCCCCCCAATTGCTTTCATCATTATGAAAAAAAGAGAATGAAAAAAAAAAGTTCTATGAACACATGTTGCCGGTGGTCAATTCCTACTGGATCACAAAGGGACATACAAGTAGATACTACACAGGACTAATGGTTAGCTGCGTGTTGGGAGCGTAAGGAGGAATTATGTGTGATTGTAGTGTGTGTGTGCGTGGCTGCGTGCGTAAGTTGTGGAATGGGAGGCGGGGGATGGAGAGAGTAGAAAGAGTCCCCCCCCCCCCCCAACCATGTGGCAGGTTAAGAGAGAGAAAGTGGTAATTGAATCCGTTGAAGTCTGCTGGACGGGTGAATGCTTAGAAAGGAGATGGGGGGGGGGGGGGGCGATGGCGAAAAATAACGGACACTACAAATTGGAGATGGCTGCGGGGGTGAAAAAAGGGGGGAGTGGGGTTGGGGTCGGAGAATGAGGGCGGATGTTGGATACAAAGGGACATTATCGATCGCATCTTGGCCTGGAGCTATCGCTATGACAGAGCGACACGCTTAGTTTAATTACTACATGGACTCAAATTGCCCTTCCAGAAACAGTAGCTGGCAATCAATACCTGTGTGCAGCCATAGCACTGGGCAATCGATAAGTCCAAGGAGATGAAGACGGCCCTGGGAGGTGCAAAAGGAAACGGCGAAGGACCGTAAGTAGGACTGTCATAACAGGAACACGCAAGGCAAGAGACGCAAAGCGTACTCAAGAAAATAAAAGTACACAAAAGTACTGTGATGGTACTCAAGGTACTGTGAAAGTACTCAAAGTACTGTGATGGTACTCAAAGGGCTGCGACAATACTCAAAGTGCTGTGATAGTACTCAATGAACTAGTATATTAATCGAAGTACTGTGACAGTACTCGAAGTACCGGTACTGTAATAGTACTCAAAATAGACTATGCATCCTCTGTTTTGGAACCCCTCAAGTCAAGAAAACATTAAGATACTGGAACAGACACAAAATAGAGCAGTGAGATTTATAACAAACGCATATTCACATTTGATTAGAGTAACACCTTAAGTAAAATCACTAAATTTAGAAAGCCTTCAGGACAGAAGACTCAAAAGTAAAGTAGCAATTATACATAAAACACTGAACCATAATCTTCAAATACAAAAACAAAATTTAATAAAATATTCAGAAAGACACAAAGATACAAGTACGTTCATTGTTCCATATGCTAGGACAAATTTGTACAAATACTCCTTCTTCCCTAGTGCTATTAGAGCATGGAATGGGTTGCCTGAGCTAGCCAGGAAAACCAGTGACTTGGCAGAATTTAAGTCATTGGTTAATATGCATGACTGAATGCATGACGCAAAGGACGTAACCATCTTCTTTTTTGAAGTAACGTCTGTATTATATAAGATAAGATAAGAAGAAAATCTTAGCTGAGGAAACAGTGTTCATTTCTTGTAAAAAAAAGTGAAACATTTATGAAAGTATGTTTCTTATAAACCAAAAATTAAGCATGAAAACATTGTCGTTTTCAACTGTACTTCTTCATTACACATTTTTTTTTTTCATCTCTAACTCTAATCATCAAAGACATAGTGCTTAAGTCAAGTCAGATTCATAGGTGTCAAGATTTGTTGCTGCAAGGGTAGACAACTTTTAAATAAATTATTGCAGCAGAAGTAAACCTCGTGGCCCAAATATCCTTCCATCTAATTTCCTCCAACACGTCGGCCTTTCCGTTTATTGTGTTTGACTCTTGGCCATCACGAGAGGTCACAGAGTGGACCAGACAATTTCTGAGAAACGTTTGAATGACAGCGTCACCTGTTGAAAATAGAGATGGCCAACATTCTGTTTCCGGTTACACTTTAACTACACTTACCCTCGACTCGAACCAATACATTGTCACTAAGCATCGTCACATGGGGGGGGGGGGGGAGGAGGGGGGAATGTGGGGGACGGATAGTATCCTACCTCCTTTTTTTTTTTGACGTCTAGATTCTACTAATGGCGCATGTTGTCTCCCCTTTTTTTTTTTTTTTTTTTTTAGAAAGCTTATATAAACTCACTCTGTCTGGTAAAAAGTTTGTACATGTTATTTCTCCAACACCCAATCTCGGATCAAGCTGAAATTTTGCAAAATTATTTGTTTTTCCCGACAACACAAGAATCAATACAGAAATTAACAATTAGTTTATTAACTATTTATTAACTAAGCCTTGTAGACATCCAATTTGGTCGCTGTGGTGAGCTTCTGGTTTTCCCATACTCTTGGTCGGAGTCTAGCGAAGGTTGATGCAGCCTTCCCTATGAGTTTTTTTAAATCTCCTCTTCTAGTGACAGGTGATCTTGAATTGTAGATCCAAGGTAGCAGAATTCGTTTACGGCATCTAGTTTGTTATCGTCAATGAGGATGGATGGTGGTGCTGTAGAAGGTGTTCCCATAACATTAGTTTTCTTTGTGCTAATGGTTAGACCATACTTTTTGCAAGCCTTAGAGAAGCAGGACATTAGTGACTGAAGTTCCTCTTGTGAGTGTGCCACTACCGCTGTGTTGTCCGCGAAGAGCATTTCTCTTATGAGGGTGGTTCTGGTTTTAGTTTTGTCCTTCAGTTTAGCAATATTTAGAAGTTTGCCATCGAATCTGGAATTAAGATATATGCCTTCGGTGGATTTGTCAAACGCGTGGTGGATTAGCATTGAGATGAGTATTCCAAAGAGGGTTGGGGCCAGGACACATCCTTGTTTGACTCCGCTATTAATACTGAAACTTTCAGAGTAGGCGCCGTTGAACTGTACTGTACCCATCATATTTTGGTGGAAAGAGACAATAGTATTTAGCAGCTTGGGTGGACAACTTATTAACTGTAAGATTTTAAAGAGGCCTTCTCTGCTGACTAGATCAAGGGCCTTTGTCAGGTCGATGAATGCAATGTACAAAGGCATTCTTTGCTCTTTCCACTCTTCCTGAAGTTTACGGATGGAGAAAAATCATGTCAATTGTGGATCTCCCTGAATGTAGGTCAAGGGGAGAGAATGAAGAAAAACTAGACACATTTAAAGTGAACATAGTTAAGTACCTTGATTTTCTTTTAATTCAAGGGAAACAATAAAAAAAGCAACAACTGTTGTCTACATAAATTAATAGTGGATTTGTTTTGGTAGTCTCCCTTGGCCCATGGTTCAATTAGCTTACTTAATAAACGGTTATTACTCACAAATGTCTAGCGCCAGAGTTAAGAAAAAGGGAGTCCCCGGGGCTGAATACTTTTGTACACCCCTAACCTTATTCGCAAGGCTCAGGAGATGTAATTAAATAACGAAACTTAAATGTGACTCACTTTTTCTGGATATTCCATCTGTCTCTAGATATGTATAATCTGGGGAGGCACTAATGTTATGCTATATTTCGATACTCTCACCGTGTATTCATTATTTCAATTAATCATATTTTATGTAATTATTTTGTGAGCATAATTACTCTACAATTCAAATTAGTGTTACCATTTATAAATCACAGATTGATGTTCTGCGGTTTCTTATCCTGTAAAATAGAAGATAATCACAAGGCACAATAGTCAATCTAGTCATGCGTGTTCTATTCAATCCTCATTAAAATGTTGTTGTTATGAAATATTCTTTGTATTATTACTAATATAAATTAATATGTTATGTGTTTTCTTTAAAAAAGTCTACTCGATGTCCATGATGAAAATCATGAATTTTGCTTTTGAAACTATGCCTTCACAAAATTTTGTTTTTATTAAATATTTTGTGTATTATTATTGATATAAAATAATATATTATGTCTTTTCTTTTGAATAAAATCTTATTTAAAAAAAAAAAAGGAGGCCCAAAAAAGAGGCTAAAGCCCAGAAAAGAGGTCCATGAAATACCCCAAAAAGAGGCAAAGAAAAGAGGCAAAAGCCCAAGGATTCCTAAGATGTAAACAGCTCGACAACTGAAGTCAAAAGCTGAAAAAGCTGAGGTATCCTAAAAAAAAAAAAAGTGTTCTATTCAAAAGCACTCAGTCTTATTTTATGTCGGAGTGCTAGAGTCACTAGATCTACACCTACAAGGATTGGTTTTGGTCACCACGCGAACCAGTTTTTGGTGATGATTTAAACTTAATTAATGTGAAAGATGAATTCCTTATCTCTTAATTGTATTCCGCTTTGTTAAACATATATATATATATATCAAGTAATGAGTCAATTCATGTATTGCTGATGCAAAGTATTACTTGTATAACGGGCCATTATAAAGATCGGCATTTTATTGAGGCCTTATTTCCTTGTTTGTTATAATGAATTCAAAAAAATAGAAAGAAATGATGGCATTTTTATTTTAGAAAGCTTATATCAACTCACTGGCTGGGTGTTTCCTCGGGCTTTTTTATATATATATAGTCCCCGCATTTTAAGGAAGTTTTCGGTCTTGGCACTTTGCTTCAATACTGACGTACAAGAACGTTTGGGTCTAAAAACTGGAACCGGAAGTATCCATGGGACAAGGTGGGGGTTGGCCAAAGGTCCATTCTCCGCCATCCACAGAACTCTCCAAATGAAAGTATTTTGCAGTAGAAAGCTTAACTCCCTGCAGACGGCTAACAAAGAAATGGTATTCCATACTTTTGACAACAAATAAAACTATTTAAAAATATTTTTTTTTAATGAAATATGCTTCCCTATGAAATATAATGAAGTTAAAATAGTTTGGTGCAAAACAAATTTGCAAATTCTATTTATATATTATTTCTCGTTCATTCTAAAAACGTAAATACGAGAAAGATGGCGCGACGCCAATTTGGATTTGAGAAAGCCACACGCTCGTTGACGCTCGCTAAAACTTAGCCGAAAATCGACTCATCCGACTATGCCCTGTGGAATCATCACATCTTGGATCCAGGCCCCCTTCACGCTATCACATTCACCAGTTCCAGAAAAAAACTTCGTGATGGGTTTATATCCAGTAGTAGAGCGTAGTGAGAGATAGACATCCGTCTGGAGTAGTGCAGTCCAGACCTCCGTCAAAAAGCACCAAAAGAGGGGGGGGGGGGGGTCCAGTATTATTCGCTTAGTGAAATGCAAGTGGAAAGGCAGTGGGGTTATTTATTACTCTTGGTCATTTCCAAGTCCCGATACCAACACGGGGGAGTATCGGGGCAAAGTGGAGGTTTGGAGTCAGAGTTTTCCTTCTCCTAGATGGGTTGCGTTATTCAGGCTGACATGCCCCATCAACACGAAGCTAAACTGGTTTTGAGACTTCTACATTATTGAGCTATACAGTTGAAAATGTGGGAGTTTTTAGCCTTAGATTTTTTGGTTTTACATTAACATCGCAAAAATATATTTTTCAAAAGCTTGAGAAAGCGTGAGTATCTGAACATGAACAAAACATATATTCTGTAATGTGATCTTTTGAGAATCTCCGAAATCTATAATGGCTAGAGACCGAAGAGAAGACAAGGGTATTAACTCTTTATTGATATTCAGGAACGGTAACTCCCTTTGAGGTAGGGCCTATTACGTCAGTAAACACAAGTGCAGGTTGCAATTAAAATTAGTTCTAAGTGTAAATTTACAATATGCTTAAAGTTAAAAGCTTTTGGCGTATTTAGATAAACCCGAAAACCTTTTTTTTTCCCCTTTGTTTGTACAGTTAGCTAGTGTGAGCAAAGAGAAACTAAAATACAGAAAGCAAAGTCAAAGAGTAAACAGCTTCGCCCAAAAGGCAGCAAAGTGAATGTTATATAATGATGGGCCAGGCTCCAAATTTTCCATTTTAGTCTGTACCAGAGCGTGACCTTTGTGAAGTCGTACGTAGTGTCCAGTAGGGAAAAAGATCCATGAGATCCTTGACTAAAGAAAGGAACTCTCTTAGTGGCCAGAAATTAAATTTACTCTTAATCAGCCTCCTTGTTTGAAGAGATCCCATTGTATCGAAACTATTAAATACAATGTCTTCTTAAGCCTCTCGCTTTTATCCCTCTAAAAAAAAAAGAGAAGAGATTGGAGATCAAGTTGCCGTTGGAGGCCTACATGTTCCTACAATGTGTCACCACTTATCGTGGAAGACCCGTCATTGTGAAACAAGTCGTTCTTACATCTCGACCTGTAAGGTACTTTTGAGGGTGTTGCTGGCGTTTATAGCTTAGCTGGATGTTCAATTACTTTTTCACTAATGCGGATGTCGAATATGTATTACAACTTAAGTAACACAACAGAAACTAGAAAGCACTGATTGACTCACTGATCAGCAGACAGTATATTTATTGAATATAAAATAAAACGCACTGACAAATCCAGCCATAAGGCAATAAACAATACTTCAATAATCACTTGCAAGATTCAACATCAAATAAATTTCATAATGCTGAACACTTCACTCAATGCAAATAGAACGCCTCAAAACATATGTCCTTTCTCTCCGAGGACTAAATAGAAACTGATGCCTGAACCTGTGGGCAGATCCAAAACATGTCTTGACCTCCACGTGCAGATGGCACCCTTATTTTGTGTGATCACAGCTCACCTCATGTCACAGTGATTCTCAAACAATGCTGTAATACGACCTCATGATATATACTCGGCATTTCACCACCTTATGCTAAGTACTCGATACATCCACACCACATCATTCAACACATCTTTAACTTATGAATAGAGCTGCATAGAACATAGGTGACTCTATGCGTTTTCATTGTTAGCCTTTTCCATGTCCTCTAAAGGACAGTTCCACCAGGTCACTAGATGTGGTTAGGAAAGCTTATATCCATGGCCACTTCTCACACACCATTCTTATACCTGGACTCGATAAAAAGAAGAACAGAAAAGATAAGCCTGAAACCTGAGATGAATGATTTGACTCTTCCATAAAACTCGAGACACGAGAGCATCCTTTGATGAAAACAAAACCAGATGTATGGTCCAACAAAGAATTCAATAGTTTATCCTTCTAGCAGCAGACAGAACTTAAAGAAAACACACTCACACATACACGAAAGTTTTCATCCTGCAGACTGACAGGAGGGATGAGAGAATCGATAGAAACATCTCCCCCCCCCCCCATTCCCCGAAAAAAATCTTTTACTCTTCGTCAGGCCTCAAAAATTAACATCATACTCAGAGCAATAGCTCCTTGCGACCTCTCCCAGGTAACATCATACTCCGAGCTCTAGCTCCCTGCGACCTCTCCCAGGTTACATCATACTCCGAGCTATAGCTCCCTGCGACCTCTCCCATGGTAACATCATACTCCGAGCTATAGCTCCCTGCGACCTCTCCCAGATAACATCATACTCCGAACTCTAGCTCCCTGCGACCTCTCCCAGGTAACATCATACTCCGAGCTCTAGCTCCCTGCGACCTCTTCTATGGTAACATCATACTCCGAGCTCTAGCTCCCTGCGACCTCTCCCATGGTAACATCATACTCCGAGCTCAAGCTACCTGTGACCTCTCCCATGGTAACATCATACTCCGAACTATAGCTCCCTGCGACCTCTCCCATGGTAACATCATACTCCGAGCTATAGCTCCCTGCGACCTCTCCCATGGTAACATCATACTCCGAGCTATAGCTCCCTGCGACCTCTCCCATGGTAACATCATACTCCGAGCTATAGCTCCCTGCGACATCTCCCATGGTAACATCATACTCCGAGCTATAGCTCCCTGCGACCTCTCCCAGATAACATCATACTCCGAGCTCTAGCTTCCTGCAACCTCTCCCAGGTAACATCATACTCCGAGCTCTAGCTCCCTGCGACCTATCCCAGGTAACATCATACTCCGAGCTCTAGCTCCCTGCGACCTCTCCCAGGTAACATCATACTCCGAGCTATAGCTCCCTGCGACCTCTCCCAGATAACATCATACTCCGAGCTCTAGCTCCCAGCTACCTCTCCCAGGTAACATCATACTCCGAGCTCTAGCTCCCTGCGACCTCTTCCATGGAAAACATCATACTCCGAGCTCTAGCTCCCTGCGACCTCTTCCATGGTAACATCATACTCCGAGCTCTAGCTACCTGTGACCTCTCCCATGGTAACATCATACTCCGAGCTATAGCTCCCTGCGACCTCTCCCATGGTAACATCATACTCCGAGCTCTAGCTCCCTGCGACCTCTCCCATGGTAACATCATACTCCGAGCTCTAGCTCCCTGCGACATCTCCCAGGTAACATCATACTCCGAGCTCTAGCTCCCTGCGACCTCTCCCATAGTAACATCATACTCCGAGCTCTAGCTCCCTGCGACCTCTCCCATGGTAACATCATACTCCGAGCTCTAGCTCCCTGCGACCTCTCCCATGGTAACATCATACTCCGAGCTATAGCTCCCTGCGACCTCTCCCATGGTAACATCATACTCCGAGCTCTAGCTCCCTGCGACCTCTCCCAGATAACATCATACTCCGAGCTCTAGCTCCCTGCGACCTCTTCCATGGTAACATCATACTCCGAGCTCTAGCTCCTTGCGACCTCTTCCATGGTAACATCATACTCCGAGCTCTAGCTACCTGTGACCTCTCCCATGGTAACATCATACTCCGAGCTCTAGCTACCTGTGACCTCTCCCATGGTAACATCATACTCCGAGCTCTAGCTCCCTGCGACCTCTTCCATGGTAACATCATACTCCGAGCTCTAGCTCCCTGCGACATCTCCCAGGTAACATCATACTCCGAGCTCTAGCTCCCTGCGACCTCTCCCATAGTAACATCATACTCCGAGCTCTAGCTCCCTGCGACCTCTCCCATGGTAACAGTATGCATGGGACGAGGGGAGGGAGGTTTTAAAACATGGATTGTTATGGGGAAAAAAATACCGTGAATATAAAGTAATGTATTCTTGCACACGCATGGCAAATGTGTCACTTCCTGTCTTCTTAGAGAAAATGGAAACCGCAAGGCTTTGTTTTTCTGAATTACCGTACTTCATAACACATAGGTCACTATTCGAGGCGGGCGCGGGGGGGGGGGGGGGGGGGGGGGAGGGAGGCAGAGTTTATCTGTTACATTGAAACGTTATAAAAAGACAAAATGGTGGCCTAGGGGTTAGAGATTATCTATCGATCTCAAATTAGATTCTATAAGTTTCAGGCGTTTCTCCATAAAAGAAGATTATTACGTCATAGCCCAGTCCGAAGAGCATACGAGATAACTGTAATCACCATAGTATCGATATTAGCATTCATTTAGTAGGGCGTGTAGTGAGTTTTTAACTGACAAGCCCTGGCCAGGTGGACGTTGTACTGGTGAAACAATGCCCTCATATTTGTTGTTCACGGTACAATTCAATGAAATTCAGGTTTTGGTTAGGCTCAACATAAAGAACGCGTGTCTGAGAAAGTCTCTGTGCACTTAAAAAAAAAAACAGACCTCAGTATGCAATACAATAGAAAATCTACATGTTTGTATAATATAGGATGGCTGCCTGGTCGTGTGGTACGCGCTTCTGAGTGTCATCACTATGGTAATGCGTTTAACCACACCCGCTTCCTTACCCCGCCTTCCTGCATAAGGCTTAGACTAGGATGTAATGATTCTGGGAATATTGGAACCGGAGACTACAGATAGTTAATCTATACATTTACTTTCCTAAATCAATCAACCGATCTCGATCTTTAAATGAACTTTCATAATGTAGATCTATACGTATAATGTAGTAAAATTATGATCTAAAGTACGCACATTTGGAATTGAAGAGCCACATAGAGGTTTAGCATTGCAACGCTCAGTACCGATAGTAATCTTTTGGTAGAGTTAAGAAAATGACACGTCAAGATGATTGCGTCTTATTGAATCTTGGTACTAGGAAATGGAAAGCTCTAGAGATCCTGTACTTGGAAAAAAAGAGTGGAACTAAGGGATGTAGATAAGTTCACCGGATTTGGTCACCATGCGATGACCTGTCTACGAAGAAAGTTAGCTGGAGTGAAGTTCGTTGAAAACTAGCTTGTTTTGGAAAAGGAGATTTTTAAAAGACACAATTCTGTATAGTGAAGCTGGTCTCTGGGGAGATTGACCTTAACCAGAAAAATACCTTCTTCTTCGTTCTCATTTTACATGTCAGAAAGTTAAGACCAGTAATCTTCGCTCGTCCCGACATATGTTGTCTCATTCTGTTGTGTCCGGTTTGAAAAATTATGCGTTGGTCTTATCTAGATAGCTTATAGTAGGCGTCGTTTTTCTTGTAATTGGGATGTGAGGTGGTCCCAATCTCATTTATTCTACAGAAAAATACCTAGAACTGGTTATTACGTCGCTCCGAAATGGATGATTTAAAAAATAAAGCAGAATCGACCAGTGATTTTCGAATATGTCATTTAACTAACATTATAGTGTAAGAAAATCTGGTCACCTCTGCTTGACTTGCCAGTGAAGCTTCCCATAATGCCAGAGCGTTCTTACCTGACATGATCTATATAATCATTTACGTACGGTACATAAATTACGTTATGAGGTCAGCCTCACGTTTGTGTATCGCCCAATGTTTATAGTTTAAATAACAAAAACCCAGGACTTGGTTTATTTTCTTCTGCGTCAGCCATTAGATAACTCACCAAGTTTGTCCGGCAGACATGATTAGTAGGATTTTCATCTTTGTGGACATAAACCATTAGCCAGGGCTTGGTGCTTACTCAGTAGACGAGCGTCACCTCTTGGCGGGAGGTCCAAAGATAAACTGTTTCAAAATAAATGTACAAGAACTCGTCATCACAATACGGTATACCTTTTTTTTTGGTAGGGGGGAGGGGGGGAGTTCCCTTTACGTCTGCCACAAGACAAGTTGTTTAGTTTTTCTCTCTCCACCCTCTCTCTCTCTCTCTCTCTGTCTCTCTCTCTCTCTCTCTCTCTCTGTCTCTGTCTCTCTCTCTCTCTCTCTATCTCTCCTTACTCTCTCTTTTTCCATTTCCTACACTTTCCTGCCAATTCTCTTTCTTTCAATCAATCCACTAAGTCACTCAATCAATTTCTCGTTCTCTCAATCAATCCACCAAGTCACTCAATCAATTTCTCGTTCTCTCAATCAACGCAATAAGAATTTGCTTTTCTTCAAAATCTTGGAGATAAGTTTTAACATGTCCAGCATGCTTGCGTTACCATGGTGACCTATGGGGGAGGCATAGAAGCGTACACTTTGGAATGTCCGAGAATGTAAAATCGTGAGAATTCGTGTTGCATTGTTTACGTCTGGTTAGTGTGTGTGTGTGTCTGTTGTTTGAAGTTTCTCCAGAGACCAAGAAGGACCACACTGTCGCTGTAACACCGCTTCATTTTTTATCTTCTATTATCTTCATTCCAACTGATAGTTTTGTTCATTTCATGTACTACAAAATATACCTCGAGGGTTGAGTTTAATGCGTACATGGTTACTACATAGATGTACTACAAAAAATTTTTTTTTTTTTTTTTTTTTTTGCAAGAAAGGTAATTTTACAATATAGTCCGATTCGATTACTCAGACCACTTGTTATGTCACTCAAAGAGCCATCCGCTACTTGGACTCAACGCTTCTAGTCGTACCACTTTTCTCCCTCAAAAGTTTCAGTTTGCTGGCTTTTTCAGTGCATGGATCTTAGGTTTGGAACTCACTCCCCATTGATCTGAGACAGACAACATGCTTCATTACATTCAAGAAGAACATGAAGACTTATCTATAATGTTTTTTTTAGACTCATATAACTCTAGTGTGTATGTCTTTTACGCTATTATAGCACATTGAGTCTCCGTTTTGTCTTTGCCCCTTTTAAATTAAATTATTATTTTTATTATCTGATTAAACTTTTGTTTATTGCTTTGTACTTACCAGTATTATAAAGTGTCTTGATCATCACATGATGTTTTTGTAATTGGACCAGCTGGTTACTAGAACTAAATTGACTGCATCACCATGTTGTCCTATTAAACGGAATACCTAAGAGCTTTGTACACGTCAATATTTTTTTTTAACCATGTAAAAGATTCGCTATCAGCTTTGAAACATAGATTACTATCTACTTCTTGCAGAATACTCTGTTTTCTTGAGACCTGTACAGTAAAGATGTAAGTGTACACAATTAGATAGAAATGTCTTATACAAATATTTGTCTGCTTTTAGAGTTTTAGAAAGGGCGGGAAAGGGTGTTGTTGGTGGAGAATATTACCTTTTACTTTTACCTGACATGGCCTCTCTACACCAGCTTACAACAGAGCCATAATATTTAGGAAAGTCTACATACCATGTTTTTATACCTATCTTGCACACCCCATCTTTTTTTTTAAAAATGGTAGTGCTTAGAATAAAACAAGGATGTTATAATAAATATAGGTCAGGGGCAGTAAGCCATGAAACTTAAATAGCGGCGGTGATTAGCTGGGCCAATTTACAGAGGGATGACACTGAACCATGGATTTTTTTTCTCCCCCCCCCCCCCCCCCGCAAAAAAATTTCATGTGTGTGTATGTGCGTGTGTGTGTACATAATTAATCCCTTCATTCTTTCGGAAGACGTTTATTGTATCCTAGAATCGGTTCTTCCTGGAGTTAGTGGAAAAATTGTAGACTCCCCGCAATTGTCAGCAAGGGGGTCTGGGGGAGCCCTGTGAGCTCTTCCAGCAGGGTTTGGGGCGAAGCCCCGTCCCCAAGAGCTAATTACGGTATTAAAAGCCAACAAAATGCATATTCCGAGGTATCTACAGTGCATTATCCTGCTATTAAAAAGTTTTGTTTCAAAAACCTTATGTGCTACTCTAACTGACTTAGATCCTCCCGCGTCATACGGCGCAAAATCTTCCACAAAAATCTGTCACTGGCAATGTCTGAAACTTCTTCCCACCTGCTCTGAGGACCTGGCCTGTTGTGGTGCTACTAGCCTGTTGTGGTACTCAAGTGTTTTTTGGAGTCCTCGACACAGTTTGGGGAAATAGAGACTGGAAAAAAAATGTGTTTGTGTTTAAGTGAAAAGAAAAAAAATGGACCCGGTAAGTGAAATCTGAAAGAAGAAAGATCCCTAAGAAGAGAACTCTTTGTAACCAAGCTGGCATTATTCAGCCATTTTTGGTTCCACATTTGATCAGCAGTATTTCTTAATACAAGTTTCTGCAAAACATTTATCTAACTTACCTTTAACTCACGCTTAACTCATGAGCTAAAGAATCCTATTCAAGATGATTTTATGGTAGAAGTGAGAAAATAATTATGAATACACGAAGACAGTGGAGCTGCCGATAAGTCTTCTATTTACCATGTTTATAGTATAAAGCAAAAGTTTAAAAACTAAAGAAAGAAATCTATCTTATAATTCCTAATTAATTCATTAATAATGATTGACATCATTAATTTTCCCACTTGCCGTGGATGACAAAATACGAAAATTTAACCAGTTACTACAAACTACTTTCCGTATGCCTATAACCAGTGCTTTAAAAAAAATAAAAATAGGTGCCGGTACTCAGTGATGGTTTGCCTAACTTTTAACTACGAATAAATTAATAATAAACGTTAACATAAAAGAAAAGTAATACTATTTTCCCCACATTGAAAAAGGTGCCGGTACTCCGTACCGGTACGTACCGACACAAAAAAAAAGCACTTCGGGCTATAACAACTAAAGATCTTTCACGATCAAGACCGCAGCGGTTAAATTTGAGGCCAAATTTTCTATGTGAGCGTTTGCAGGATGTAATAAGAAAAACGAGGCCTAGGTCTAGAGCCTATGAAATATTTCGACCCAATTTTGTTATTGGGAGAGGGGGTGGGGAGTGATACTCGAACTTACGGGCTCGTCCAAGTCAACGTAATAGATACTGGAATTAGCTGGCCCAAGGAATGTATTGGGGAGCGTTTAACTTCATATCATCATATTGTTATAAGGAAAAAAAATTAAACAATATATAGCCTGGAAGCAAATCAACGGGAGTAGCCAGTGGGTAATGCTAGTATAACAATATTTCAATGAAATAACAAATTCACATTGTGGTAGTGTTTTCTGTGAGAGTTTTCATGGGGCAATGAGCTAAAAGAATCCTGTTCAAGATGATGTAATGGTAGCAGTAGGAAAATGATTAGAACACATGCTCATTGCGTTCGACATATTTAGCTATTATAGTTAACAGCATATTCAGTTACATATTCAGTGAATGTAGGCTATATACGACAACAGAAAGCTAGAGCGAAACGAATATGATCAGTTGTATTTTTCTTCTGACAGACCTGATTCAAGGGACAAAACTGCGGATGGGTATGAAAGGACAGCAAGGTTTTACCAATGGTCTAGTCAACAGAAGTTGTAACTGATCTGTATGTCTTGACAGGCGGCTGTGAAAGTTAGACATCGCTTGTTTAAGCCGACGAAAGGCGCCTGGACTTTAAGAGCAAATGTTTCGGGGGATTATCGTCTGCTAATTACGACCAAAGGAAGACGTCTGGCAGGCAACTTTATCAATGCACAGGTTCTTGCACACAGGTGTCTAGACTCAGTGGAACTGCCTATAAGTCATCTGTTAACTAATCGTATAGTATAAACCAAAAGTAAAAATAAATAAGTAAATATAACTATATTTCCATGAAAAAAGCAGGCATTGAGGTAGTGTTTTCATTCTCCGTTGGCTCAGGTTCAAGCCCCGGCTGAGACAATAAGTTTTAAAATTCATGTTTTTAAGGGGCTCAGATGTGAATGTTAAGCACAGAACATCCTCTTAATTAGATGACTATAGAGACGATTGAATAGTACTTTCACTTAAGAGAGTTTAGTTTAGAAAATTTTGACTGACCAACACTCCGTACATAGCAGTAGGCGTTTCTAACACGCGCATTAACAGGCTGAATTAATTTTCATCAAAAGAATTAATTAAAAAAAACAACTTTTCTGTCTTTCATACTATAGAAGTCATGGTAGTAACTTAAATGCTGGAATCTACTAGAAATTCTTGCAGAAGTAATAGTTAGACCTTATTAAGACTACTCATGTTATAAATCTCCTAAAAGTATAAAATAACCCAATCGTTGCACCGTACTTAAGCCTTGTTCCGTCTCTCATCTCTTCTAGTGGCTTCTCTTCAGTTTTTTTTTTCTTTTTCTACAATAGCTCAATTTTGGGGATGGGGAGGTATGTTTGCGTTGCATGTGAGAGTTCAAACGTGTGTGTGTGTGTGTTTACACCTCCACTGTCGTTCGTTCCTCGACCCGGTTAGTTTGAGATTTCCGCCGTTTCAAACATCGCTCCGTTTAGTGGTTGAACAATACCTGTTCCGGGGCCAGACACAAAAGTTGTTGTCAAGTTGGTCACGTGGTCACGTTTGTTCAGGAGCAGACAACTTGTCTGGGACTAAACTGCAGGATTATTATAAGTAACCAGGTAACAAAAAAAGTGAGAATTGTTTGTTATTTAATTGATCTCATTAGCAGATTAGATCGACTGCATTTAAAGTTCTGAAATATTTTTATTTTATTAGATCTAGTTAGTATTTCCATGTATTGTTATTAGAAACAAACGCCCCCTAAGAAGGCTAGTAATAGTCCATAGAAAATCGAATTATTTATCAATTATCAATAAGGCTTTATTAATTGATATATCTATATCTAGATAAACCTTCAAGTGATTTGCTTTTACCTTAAGATGCTAAAGAGAGCGCTCAAGGAATTTGATTTAGATCTAGTAGCTTTCACTGAGGTCCTGTGATCTACTATATGCCTATATATGACAAAATGTTTGACTAGTTCTAGACTAGATGCAGATCTATAAAGCCCAAAACTACTGCCCTTGGGCCATGCTGTGTCCGTGACTCAGTGGTGTTCGACTCTTCAACACTTCTACTCACATTGCTTTTAATAAAACTGCAATGACTGTTTCATTGGACTCGACTATTTTGTTCGTTGATTAGAAATATTCAGCGGTTCTCAACCTTTTATGCTCGGCGACCCCTTTTTACAACCCCCCCCCCCCCCCCAACTCTGCCGCGACCCCCCCCCCCCCCACACACACACATACAGCAATAGAAGAATAGACAACAACAATCCATACTTTCGATGGTCTTAGGCGACCCCTGGCAAATTGTCAATCGACCCCCTAGGGGGTCGCGACTCACAGGTTGAGAACCCCTGGATTAGATCGATGTGATCCTCGCAGACTGATCTAGATAAGTAGTCTTACAGCAGCTAAGTGAATACACCGCGAAGAGGGCCCGGATTCAGGGCTATGCAAAAGGTAACACACAGCACAAGGCCTCGTGACGGAAGACAACCAGAAAAGGGCCCTGCAATGTCGTTGTACTAAAACATCAAGTAAAACGCTCCGAAAGTCTAAAAAGCCTCCGTTGATGTTGGGCCTCACATTCCTAAGTCCTCTCTTGTCTCGCTGATGGGTCGGACAGCATGGTAGATTAATGCTTGGAAGTCACGGACTCGAACTCAACTTCGCCCCACTTTTAAAATTTAGCGCTCCAGATAGTGTGACATTATAAGTGACTTTTACCTCGTCAGTCACTAAGTTAGTAAGTGATAAGTTATTGCTATCCAAGCAATTTCTCAATGTCGTTTTTAGAGTTAGTGGTTCAGGCTTGGAACGCTTTTAAAGATAGAATTACAATAGTTTTAAGAAATGCGTCAACTGGTACTAGAGATATTGGCTATGTTTATAGAAGTGTAACTAGATCTAAATAGTATTAGGTCAATTGATCAAAGGTTTTTGAGGTAGTGTTAAAAACTTTGTGATTTGATCCTAGCATCCTAAGTACTTTTGACGACACCGTCATTTTAATCAACATGAATTATGGGCATCCAAATATTCGTGTTTAGGCATTTTTGAATTCGAGATTTAATATTAAAATCAAAATCTTATATTCAAAGTGAAGCGACACTGATAAGTAAATTGATGATTTAAAAAAGGAGCCACAATCTGAATGATCTGTAATAATCATCTGTAAATAGGCCTTCCCAACCTAAACCACATGTAAAAGGCCTACCCAAATAAAATAATATCACCTAATCACTATCAACTGTTAATATGACTATCTAATCAAAACCAACTGTAAATAAGCCTGCCTAATCACTGCCACTGTAAATAGGCCTAAGTCTGCTTAATGACTGCCAACTTTTATTATGCCTATCAAACCGACGGTTTGAGAACTATGTGGGTGCGTCAAATCAAAGAATTAACCCGAATGAAATATTTAATTAGATTTCCAGAACAAAGATTTGAAATTGACAAAAAAAATATATATATAAAGGCGTGGACCTAACTACAACATTTTTAGTCCCAGAAACCCAGCGGTTTCTTAACGTGGCAGTCAGCGCTAATGTTTGTAAAGGTGAATATTATGTTGCAGCCAAAGGCCTTCACTTGATGACGTTTGTCGCCTGAGACGCCGCTCGGCTGGTAGAGCACTACCTTTTGGGGCTATGAAATCCTGTTTGGAAGAAGCATTTTCGGCGACGTCTAGACTATCACAGGTCCTATACGCTTCACTTGATTATTACATTAATTAAAACGTACATTAAAAGTACCACTTTCAGATCTGTTTCTATTGCGGTGATCAGAACAGCAACGTTTAGCAGCTCTTTTAAAAAACAAGAAAAAGGGAAATTTTTTCCCAGTACATTCTATTAATAATAATAATAATAATAATAGATTTACGAATAATAATAATAATGAAAAAAACTCTTTGAAACTTGGCGAGTGTGAGAACAAAACAAATTAGGACGTGCTGCTGTCTCTTCTGTTCAAAGTATAGAAGTGTACAAGTTTGAAAGAAACATCTCCCACGGAGCAAGAAAGAATGGCCATGACCAAAGAAAAGAAACGTCAATTGTATATTTCTGTTGTGTAATGAGTGCGGGCTTGAAAAGCATACACACAGTCCTGATGAGCATACACACAGTCCAGATGAGCATACACACAGTCCAGATGAGCATACACACAGTCCTGATGAGCATACACACACAGTCCTGATGAGCATACACACAGTCCTGATGAGCAATCACACAGTCCTGATGAGCATACACACAGTCCTGATGACATCTTACCTGGTCAAACTATTTCTGCAGTAACTCACACGTCTCATTAAATGGCCAGCTAACTGAAGTAAAGCAAGCTCAAGGTGGGCAAAAAAACATTTCAAAGACATTGTCATACCGTCATCGAGAGGTTTCAGCATGGATCCAGTAACCTCGGAGACTGGAGCAAACTTTGAGAACTGGAATGAAAATAGTCGAGGACAAGAAAACAACCTTGGCAAAAGAACAACGTAGGAAGTCCCAGACTCCAGTTCTGCACAGCAGGCAGTTGTGCACCCACACACGCCTCACAAGCCTCATGAGGAGACACTGTGTGAAGGCCTTTGGACCCTAGAGGTCGGAAGAAATCGTCATCAAAGACCTGTCAGCAGAAGGCTTCAGTCACTCCTGATCAGTAGGTTATAAACAATGCATATTTATATCATTCCCATCTCCTAGGCTCACCATGACCAGGCGACTTATAGCAGGCCACTTGGACAAATCCAGTCAAGAACAGCCCAATCGCCTTGGTGTCCTCGCGAGCTTTTTTTTTTTATGCGTCACTGTTCGTTCATCTCGTGGACGTATTTGTCTTTTGTCTGTCACTTGGTCTGCACTTTCTTATAGTCTTCCATCAATGACACTCGGTCTGTGAATCACTGAGCTTAGACACAGAGCGACTACAAGTGTTGCAAACACCTGCTGCATTCTTAACTTTCTGTGATCTCATAAATCAGAGAGCTCCTTGTCTTAATGACAGCGTTTGTTTTGTTTTAAGACAAAATTCCGATTTCCCCCCATCAATAAAGAACACGTCATCCATAAGACGTTTGGTAATGAGCATAAGCTGCCTATACTGTTATTTGTCTTAGAAGCATCTCAAGGCCGTCTTCTATCTCGTCCCAGTGCCCCCCCCCCCCCCCCCCCCCCCCCCCCCCCCCAGCTTTACTGACTAAGGGACATATACATTCATGTGATGTTTATTTACATTCTTATCTTTTCATTTGGAGAATGTCTGTAAGTGTAATGTATAAGATAAGAATCTTTTGTGGTTCTATCTATCTATCCATTTATATAATGTTGTGGGCTAATCTAATCTGACTTCGACTATGTATCAATTATTACTTAACATTAGCCACAGAACATTACAAGTTGAATATTGTTGATAACAACATTCAGTTCTATAAAATGATACTTTATTAACCACTGGGAAATCCGTCCAGTCTTCCTAAAACGTCGCTACATCTAATTACTATTCAACTACTATTCAAAACACAACCTACTTCTAACATAACGCCATGTTGGTCTCTTGTTCGCCTAAGTCTACTACGTCATTACTTTTACCGTCGCTAAAACTATACACAATATATTTAACTAACAAAACTAACCTACTCTCTAAACTAGTACATTACACTATCTATCTATATATATATATATAATATCTCTCTTTCTATATATATATATATATATATATATTTATATAATCTCTCTCTCTCTCTCTTTCTCTCTCTCTCTCTCATATATATATATATATATATATATATATATACAGGGCTTTTTTTTGTGACGGTACTCACCGGTACGGCGTACCGGCACCTTTTTCAATGTGGGGAAAAATTATTACTTTCTAGTATTTTAACGTTTATTATTAATTTATTCGTAGTTCAAAGTTAGGCAATCCACTTTATTTGTAAAAAAAAAAAATATGTATCGATATTCAGTGATTAGGTGCCGGTACTCTGATTAGGTGCCGGTACTCAGGATTAGGTGCCGGTACTCAGTGAATGATTGTCGAACTTTCAAACACTTTTGTTCAACACAATAATTCGGGATTTAATACAAAAGATTAAACCTCAATAACAAAGGTCTTTTATTTTGTCTTCCTTACATATATTAGAGAGAAACATTGCTACCTACTTGCTACACTCATTTTCTGATCGAAGCATATTACAAAATACAGAAAACAATTACAAAAGCTGCTATTTAGACATTTTCAGATTTTGGAGGTTAAAAAATTGGGGCATTAAAAATGATACCATAAGTAAAGTCGAGTTTACATTTGCTCATTATCTCCCTTTATCGGCGACGTAATTATCTTAGTCTATTATTAGACGTGTAATGCTATATCTGTTTATCATCTCCATTTAGCTATGTCGTACTTATAGTAGTCTTTTACTTCTTTTTATCGATGTCGTGATTATCTCCCTTTACCGATACCATGATTACTTATTAACTCCCTCTTGGTTTATTCCTTAACTTAAACCGTAACAGGAAATGATTGCAAGATTTAAAAATAAAATATGGTTCAGTTTCTGAAAATGTCCGGAACGACTTTAATGACGTATTTTTTTAAGCATGACGCATATCGCCATTAGCGCAAATCGAGATTCCGTATTTTTTTTTGTTTTTTTGTTGTTGTTGTTCCTACGTAAAGGTTCTAAATCAAGATATTTGTACATAGATACAGGTCTGGGAGCTACAGATAACATCCAGCACGTGCTGCAGCTCATGTCATGCTGTTACGGAAAACATAAATTGACATCCACATCTGACATTGGGCCTGACCTTTGCACAAGGGTGGTGGGAGAGGGTGTGTTTGGGTGTGGGGGTGAGGTCAGAGCCGTCGCCCTCCTAACATGTGAAGGCTGGTCTAGTTTGATTAGCCAAAGATTGGCTTCAGTTGTAAACACTCTGGTCATACCCTCAAACGGTAGAGCAACGTGGGTGCCCTGGTGAAATAATAGGGCAACATGGGCGCCCTTGACATGTGATGCCAAGTGGAAGAAGTGGAAATCTTTTATGTCTGAAGAGGGGAAGATCAATCTCACTCTGAGTTAGGTAACTTAATCCATGAGGTCTTTAGGTCATCTTTCCATATGCTACAGTGAAACATTGTTACCTTACTTTAATATTTTAATGATTGTGTCTAATAAGATTATTAAAATAACCTTGCTCTATTAGGCAGTAGCGTCACTAGGGTGCGTGTCGCCCGGTGTGTCCTGCATCCCCCGCACCTCTCTAGTGACGCCACTGCAGTTAGGATTTGTAGTGATACATTAAATAAGACGCTTAAAGTACAAGAGTAATGTCCCGCAATGTAATAGTAAACTATAGTGTTGTTGCAAAAGTGTTTCTTAACTATTTGTACGAGGATGCAAGTTATATGTTATAGTCAGTGGTATTTAAAAAAAATAAACCAAAGGAATGTAGGGGAGAGAATCTTGTATAAGGATTTAGAGTAGAGGGGGAGAACTTGACAACGTGATATGATTAGCTTCCTATGATGCATCAGTTGAATAGTCCTCATTGAATGGCTATTACCTTTTTTTGCCACACAAAAAAGTAAATGACTATTAAAAAAATTAGGTATGTCTACTTTAAAAAATGATTAGATCTTCAGGTTGCGTCGAAACGGTTAACCACATCCTTTACGAGTGCGCAACACTACCCCCAAAAATGGCCATTTGAGTGAAAACGAAACCAGGACGCATGGCGAGTTGGCCCTGTATGGAGACAAAGGAACTCTGCAACGAACTGCTGCTTTCCTTGTCCGTGTTATCAGAAAATAGATTTCTCAACACGGTGTCCTAGTGCGATGAGACTCACACGGTTATTTATAGGAACATTATAAAAAGGTAATAGTAATGACATCAACATTTCTCTCTATTTCTCTCAATTGACTTAATTCTCAAACTGGAACGTGACTTTCAGGTTTTATCTATTAGATCGACAGTCATGCTGTGACACAGTCAGAAAGTTCCACTCAGACAAGGTTCATTATTAGATGCTTTGGGTTAATTACAACTAGATTACTATCAGAAGTTTAACATCTACCAACAACCGACGACCCGACATTTACTGACCTTTATCGTATTCCAGAGTTGCTCAGTTATCTCTTTTTCTCTCTTTCCCTCTCTCGCATTCCTTTATTTTCTTAAAATTTTCTTTTAAAGCATCATCCGTCAATAGCGAAATGAAGTTCAAAGCATGACTTACTTTTGTGGTCTGAAACGTTTTTATATATATAAATGAGGTCCGTTGTGTAAACTGGTGAAAGAAGCTTCTCGCGCCTCAAATGAAGATTTACGTGAGGTAAACAATTTTCAAAGATAGATTGAAACATTTATTAATTCTTGCTATTAAGCGTGATCTATGTAGGAAACAGAATTATTATGATATACTGTATGACTTTGCTACACGCAAGGCTCATTAAGTAATTCTGTACGTAGTAAAGAATGAATAAAATGCAAAGACGAATTTATTTTCTAATACAAACTCTTAAACTTTATTTATTATCCGCTTCCCTACCCAAACTTGGACCCTCGAAATCCGTTTCGCATAAGGCCACACAATTGTAAAGTCCTGCCCTACTATTTAGTGACCTGTAAATATATATAGTAGATTACTTGTTCTCTTTCCATGACTTTTTGGTCACAATAGTTAAGTCTGGCGCTGCTATTTGCATGTTTTGGATGTTCCTTCAGAGTTGACGATAGTTTACTTCCTAGTCCAAACCTCCCGCAGGATGAAGGGGGATGGGAGCGAGCAGGGAATGACAGTCCAGGCGCAGCCATCCGTAGCGAAAACGTGTTCTTCCCCCTCCCTTTTTTTTCCCTTGTTTTTTCGTGGGATGAGCAGAAATAAGAGAGTGATCTTTCCTTTACTTCTTGCTTCTTATCCAAACTCTTGAGGGAAGAAGACAATTATAGATATAGATAAACAGTAAAACGTGTATTTTTTTTATTCAAATTACGCTTAGTTGTATTTCTCCACATAATCTTCATTTAAAGAGATGCATTTCACTCAGCACCTCCAGCCGGCGGACTGGAATGGTCAATATAACGTTTTTCCTAAACTAAATTTTATAATCCAAAGACAAAGCTGCCAAAACTAAAAAATAAAATGATACATAACTTTAACTTAATTATTGTTTCCGAATACAGGAACCTTGTTTGGGCTAGATGGCTCAAAGCTCTACATAATAATAATCACTTAGAATTGACATTTAGAAAAATAATGGATTTTAGGGTAGAGAATTATCTAGTTTGATTTTCATATACTTGTACAATGCTCAGGTAGTTTTCCAGAAATGGGGTGATGGGGGTCAGGGATATTTGATATTGTGTTGATTGTTCTGGGGTAGAGGATACTTGTATCATTGTTCTGTCTTTTATGGATTCAATGGCTAGGATGGTTAGGTAGTATGTCTTTGATATTAAATAATGTTTCTGTTTAATTTTTTTATCTAATGACCAGCTAGATATGACCCGTAGCCCGCGGGCCCTAGTATGTGTAGTACTGATCTAGTGCATTGGATTTAGACCTATGTCAAACATGGTGAGATGTTTCCTTAACACTTTTTATTTTTCACACGAAAATGAAAGTACACTATGAAAAATGTGGTTTATCCGTTTAGCAGACTCGTCACTCTCTGAACCACTGTTTTGCCGTATTTTTTTCTTACAAAAGTTTCATTTCCTCATGTGATGATGATCTTGTTCAGTCTGGACCATGTGATGATGATCATGTTCAGATTGAACAATGTTTGTGGTTTCGAAAATCCATCTGCGGCCAATGTGTGCCCAGACAGAGCTGCAACTGGAACTGATTGACTTACAAAGCTAGCCATGCCTGCTTAACAAGTTGTAAGTGATGCAGTCAATTGATTTGTGTTGCTTGAAGAAACTTTTCTAAATCTCCGAAAACAAATGTTAACAGCTCATGTTTGTGAGGATAAATTCTTTTCAGTGATGAATCTTTTGAAATCCATGTTATGTAATCATCTGACGGACGAACATCTAGAATTCTAGATTCAGTGCTTATCTCATGCAGCCGGATTTTAAGAGTTGGTTTAAGATAAATTTCTCATGAATTAATGTATGTACTAGGTTCACGGGTTTCTAAAAAAAAAAAATGGTTCATTGTCTATTTCCCTTTTAAAAAAATCTTTTTGTTGACGTGGCCCGCGACACGTGTGTCTGAAATTCCCGCCGGTGGAATAAGGTTGAGCATCACTGGGTCAAGCTATTCTCTTTCCTTTAATGTAACTTTGAAAAGTTTGATAGAAACATGCTGACAATGTCTGCGTAGTGGAGTAACATTAACGTTAAGACTTGTTGGGGAGATCTACAGATTGACTCTCGGCATGTTTACATGTTTATAGATGGAAACAGAATGACTCAAGCTTCCAAAGCGATGTGACTTTTGTCTTGTGCGTTTCATTCCACAGACTTGCAAGAGGTGATCATCAGGTAAACCACCATGTTTACAGACTTTTAGGGTTCTTGTGTCTCAGGTAGGTCTGAGGTAACTAGGTCAAGTACTTTCCCCATCTTTTTTCCTTCTTCGCCTCCACTCTCGCACCATGGACTAGAACAGAATGGCTTCTAGTGGACATACTCTGTAGTAATTCTTTGATAGTGTCATGTGACACCAGATCGCATCGCGATTGGTCCGCTCCTTCTTCTTATTCCCCTCATGCAATATAGACAGCACTTCTGGAGGGCTCCTTTAACCACACTCACTCGCTTTTAAGCAAACTTCGGTGTGTTTTTCAATTCAGAGGAATAGAGGTGCTCAATTAGGTCAGTAAGTCCTAACAAAACTGGGTCATCATTTAATCAAGACCAAGAACAGCATTATCATATTTTGTTTACTGGTTTTCTAAGTATTAGGAAAATCCGGTCCAAGAAAACAATCCGGACAGGGTTATCAGAGATTGGAAAATACACAAACAACTAAACAGAGAGACAAACACGCAATGAAGGTATGCGTGTTAGGTTGTGAAGAGCGACAGAATGTTGTTGCATCAAATAACTCTTCAGACAATTTTTTTAGAAAGTTTCTTGAAAATCCAAGCATTTAAAGCATGTTTTAATTAGCTGCAAAGTTTTTAAAACTTCTTTTGTCTATGTAAAATAGTTTGAAAATTAATTGTGTTATGTCATGGCCCATGCGTCTGTTTCTTATCTGTATAGAGCTCAAAGCAAATAAGAGAAGGCAGAAGATAATTAGGTGCATTCATTATGTTAGAAAATATATACAATTTAACAGTTGTTTTTTTTAAATATTTATTTATTCAAACATCGCTACAGGTATTTTGAAAACAGCTCATCACAGCTTACAACCTTTGTAGTGTTTAACTCAACACATATCATACACCAGTGTTTCCCAAACTGTTTTCTATGGAACACTAGGTTTCCAAGAGCCCTGAATCGGTGTTTCCATGGACTACTGGAATAATTAACTAGTATGCCATCACGTTAATTAATCTCTCTAAAAAAAAAAAAGCTAAATACTCAGAATGTGCAACGTGTTCCACTAGAGAAAACGTCTGGAAACCACTGTGGTACATCTTATATAATACAGAAGTTACTTCAAAAAAGAAGATGATAGATTGTACAGCCTAGATCAAAGAGGTGCATTAACGTTAACTTCCGGTTCAACCTACATTTTACTTCCTGAATATTTTGGTTTCCATGACGACACACCCCGCCCCTTTCAATTCATTATGACACAATCACCAAATGGCAGACGGCTTACATTTCTATCATGCTCTATCTTCTGCACCGGTGACCTGACGAACTGTGATCTTGTCCAGACCAGGCGCCCAGACAGGCTTGATGAAGGTTGGACCATCAAGTAATTAGGTCACTGCTGTTTCGCCGAGTTGGCAAATAATAATTAGGCCATGACCTACAACAAACTGCCCCCCCCCCCCCCCCCCCCCCATCAAACCTTTTATCCTCACCCGTGCAATTTTATTTATCTTTTTGTAATAATCCGTAGAGTTACTCCGCTGTCACATGACAGGTGGAGAGTTTCACACGTCTGCACTGGGTTACCCGGGGAGATAATTGTTTGGGCTGTTCCGAATCTCAACAACAACTTTGTCAGTATCTATCAGCTTCCATTATAGAACAAGTATCTATGCATTTCAAAATTCTTTGCATCTCGCGAATGATATCGATACCAAATGAATAAGATAGATCGATACTAATACCCTGTTGAATCAATAACAATGACCATCTGCTTTACAAGACCACATACATACATTCAATGTAATTGTTATAAGCTCAGATATTTATTGAAATCGATCAATCGTTCAAATACATTTTTTAAAAAATCAATTTTCCAGAATATTTTTTACAGGTAAAAAAAAAAGGAGAGTAATTCATAAGTGGAGGCGAATCTAAAAGTAGCTAGCCTTTATCCGGCGTACAGAATACAAAAGTGTTGACAATTTTAAAAAAAAAGCACAAGACATACAAATTTGTGTACACCCTTTAGTATTATATAATCAACATTATTTGCTTGTACTCTGAGTTTCTCGTGTTACGTAATTTTTATTATCAAGTTTAGGAAATTGGATTGCTGAAATATGTAGAAACTTTAAAAATGTATCTTTGTTTAATATTGTGAGAAGGTTATCTTCACATTAATCTCCTTGGCTGAGGGTTTCACAGACTCCAGGCGATGACCACCCAAACCATAACAGATTTCATCTCAGGGTTAGGGCAAGTCTTTGTGTTTTTAGCTACCTCGACTTATGTTGCTAGCGGTCCTGGGTTTGAGCCTGCCTACTGGAAGTTTCTTTACAAGTTTTTATGGCTCCTCGAGTCTGCATTGTGTTTGTTAAAGTCAATACATACACAGTGTCGTATTTTGACTTGAAAAGGCCCGAAGATATTTGAGACATTTTGGGACATTTTATAAGTCCAAATATTAAATTCTGTGCTAAATATTTATTGGGAGCCCTAGGCTCTAGCTTGTGTTGCGTATTGGTAAATCCGGCCCTGTATGTATATGAAATTATTTCTTATTAATTTCTTGGATTTTATCCTCCTTAAAATGCTTCAATCATCTCTTGCTCATTTGTTCTCTCAAATTAGAGACATTTTGCGAAGCACGAAATGACCTCATTTATAATTTAGCAATTTTAACTAAGTACGAATGCATTTTTTTTTTAAAGGGAGGAACAAATCTAAAGAAACGTGAAAGATTATTAAAATTTTCTCTGGATTCTTGGAAAAAAAATTTACGCTATCAGTACACTGTCTGACCTCAGATAACTTGTCAGTTTCGGACATAAACTTTGCGTCTCGTGTGTTTTTTTTTTACCTGCAAGTTTAAAAGTTGAGATTAAATACACTGGGCTCTGAAAATGTTTACTTGGGAGGGTATCGCTTGGAGGTTTCAGGTAGTTCAGGTCACCTGGTTGCGGCACACAGGCAAGTGTCAATTGTTTTAGGGTGCATGCATTCAAGAGACACCTGAAACAAGGTGCTGGAATTAGAAATGTCAACAGCCATAACGAAACAAAAAACGAGCATTTCAATAGAATAAAGTTTATTCAATAGGCCAAATCTAAAAGTAGACCTTCGATACAGGTTCAGTAGTGTAGTTAGGGATTTGCCAACATTTGGGGACCAAAGTGCTTAACTGTGTAATATAAATAATAGTAATAACAAATTGTATATTAAATTTGGCTTTTGAATTAATTTTAATATGGATAAGCTTCAAAGAAACCAGGCCAATATTTTGATCTAAAAAGCTTACGCTGGTAATTAAAATGATTACCAAATATTCTCTTAAAACTCTACACTAAACGAAACTCTGTTGCCCTCCAGATTCCCTCTCGTCTGCAATGAGGGGAGTTAAATGTGTTAATAGATTGCAGACTAAATTAGCCAACTCGATTAAAAAGAAGAAAAAAAAAATCCCTTGACGCGGGGCATGCAATCTGTAACCCAGCCAATGAAACTCTCCTCGTCAGAAACAATAAAATCTCTGGGCGCCATCTTCTGCAACATTAACTTGTAGCAGATGTCTGCACTTTCATCGTTTCGTTTCTCTATTCTCTTAACAATTCACACTTTTGTAATTGTTGGCTACTTACTAAT
This sequence comes from Biomphalaria pfeifferi, assembly GCA_030265305.1. NCBI lineage: Eukaryota > Metazoa > Mollusca > Gastropoda > Planorbidae > Biomphalaria > Biomphalaria pfeifferi. The sequence goes on from JASAOG010000051.1 coordinate 2,598,593, forward strand.
GCAGGTTCGTGCATAGTTTCAAATAGTCACCTTTAGCAAGTATTTCATTTTTATTTTATTTTTATTTTCAGTTGAAATCTTCGCTTTAGTATTTAGTGTATCGATGTGTATGTAACACATTTCTCTTTTCAATAAAAAGGAAAGGCGAGTGTTTATTTTTTTTTTTCAAAGCTTATATCGTTTGATCGTCTTATGAGCTGAGCCGAAGGCTCTTCGAGCTCAAAGTTTGAAAAAAAACTTGTTTGGAAACCAAACACTAAAAAAAAAAAAAAAAAAAAAACCTGTGGGAACACAGTTCTGTTTGAGAGAGACCGGAGTCAATGCCTATGTAAAGCATTGCTGTTTCCAATGCCTTTGACCCCCGACGCATGCTTGGCTGTACATGGCCGAAGGCCGAGGACACCGGGAGCCTCCGCAATTTTCCTTATACCAAGCTAACCGTGGGGGACTCGCCATTTATGCAACGGTCCCTTGAGGAACAGCGCATGGATGTGTGACAGGTTTATGGGGACACTTTTGCAACTCCGCCCGTGAAATGGGGGGGGGGGGGGACTCTCGTCTACCCGTGGGCATCCCCACGGGAGTCTTGTGTTGCTACCCATTTAGCCTAACCACTTCCTCTAATGGTCGTTTCCACGCGAGCGCCACGATGAGGCAGAGTAGCGTGCTCGCGCAAAGCTTATATCAACCTACTCTGTCGGTCTGTCGGGTAAATAGTTTTTACACGTTATTTCTCCGACACCCAAAAACTCGGATCAAGCTGAAACTTTGCACAATTATTTCTTTTATCTGACAACACAAGAATAAAAAAAAAAAAAAAACAATTACTTAATTAACTATTGGTAATTAATTATTTTGTTTGGTATCTCCAACAAGGGAAATAAATTGTACTTGACTGAATTGGTTGAGCTGGATTAGTCCCTTTTTTTTAGGTCGCCGCTCTAAATTGAAAGAAACAATATATAACTCTACAATCTTCTCCAGTCATAAGTAACTCACTAGCAAAGTGACTAAATGCATGACGCGTAGGACGTAATCATCTTCTTTTTTGAAGTAACGTCTGTATTATATAAGATAAGATAAGAAAGTGGTTTCCACGTCTGCCCGAGCAGGCGAGAGCCACAAGTTCGAATTCGTTTTTTTTTATAGCTTTTTAAAAACCAATTACGGTAAAATCCACCCAGATATCCATTTCTTCCCCCCCCCCCCCCCCCCCCCCCCCCCCCCCCCAAAAAAAAATTTCCTAACTGGTCCAGATAAGTGATAGGGTCACAGCGTATAGAGAAAGCTAAAAGCATGACATTGCACTCAACAAAATAATGATATAAATATTTATAATCTCACATATTTATTCTTGTTAATCTAGATCTATTACAATGACTGATCCAAACTGATTGATTTAACTACACTTAATATGAGCTTTATTTTTTTTCTAAGTATTTTTTTTTTGCTTTTTTAGTCTTCCGAATTAAGGGAATAACGAATTTGAAATCTGGTGAAGACCGGGATTTTTAACATAGGGATTTTTTGGACGCCTCAGAGTCAACCTACCCAACACTAATGGGTACTTGACATTAGTTGGGCAAACTAAAGGCGGTTGGTCGTAGTGGGCTTATAAATTGGCCTGCTATTTCTATACAATCCTGCTCATAATTTGTATTTCATATGATGGGGCTCAAATTCTAGGTCTGTCCTCAAAATCATTATGTAAAGTTTAATAATGTATCGATATCTGTACGCATTCTCTATTTCTTTATAGAAAAAATATAGGCCATATGGTTCTTTTTTTTAACGCTACGTGTCTAGGCCCTAAAGGATGAAGCCAACTAGTAGCAGTGTCTAAGGATGTAGGCTAGACTATTACTATTGTATCGGAAAATGTGTTAGATTAAATTAGTATTACACTGTAGATTCTGTACAAGACTTTTTAAAACACGACACTCAGTGGGTCACTTTTATAAGACAGCATTATAAAGCCTTTCAACAATACATGTCGTATTGACATCCATCATCCATGCGTTCCTTTCGGTGGGCCTGTAGCATTTGCCCATATGCCCATTTAGCCAGTCCGCCCCTGCTTATCGTATTAGTAGAGTAAATAATTTAGGTTTACCTCTGGTTCTAATATCGCCAATGCCAGTTAGACCTATGTCACATTTCAGGACCGGCCTTAGATAATTGGAGGCTTGAGGCGAAGTAAATTTGGTGACCCCCCCCCCCCCCCCAAAGGAAATAGAAACAAAAAAAATAAACAGCGAAAAAAAAATTAAAAGAATTCAATTTATTTCTTTAGTAAATGTTTAGTGTACGCCACCAATAACACTGAGAACAAGTTTCTCTTAAAAATGAGGGGGAAAAAAGAGAAACAAAATGTCTACAAACCACGATTTTTATATCTTCAAACGTTGGCCTCCCCCTTTTTACAATAATGTACGAAAAGGTTTTACTCGTGATACCAGTATCTTTATAATATATATGTTCTATCGCAGCTGTGCGTGCTAGATCTAGACTTCATTCCTCGGCACATAAATTTAGATTTCGCTTTATTACTTTTGCAGACGTAACGCATTCTTTTGTTTTTATTGACCCTTTCCCGCCATTTTTTGGTGTAATCTATGAGACAACAAAGTTGACAGACTGTAGTTTCACGAGACTTTGGTCCATTTTACCAGCTGATAGATATTTTTTTTAGTATTTTTAGCCAGGAGAAAAGTGTTATATAAAAATATTGAATACATCGATGTCATTAAATTTAGAGTGCTAAAAAGATGTTTGTATGCAAGATAAAATCGAATTACCATTTGCTTCTATTATCACCCTTTATATATTTATAATAAAATCTACTCCAGAGGTTCTCGACCTTTCTAGTTCCGCGACCCCCTGATATAATTTCCCACTTGGCGGCGACCCCCAGCCGTAAATCTTTTTTCGTTTACAGATAAATAAATTTGTGCTCATAATTAAATTAAAGTTGGTTATTATTCAGACTTGCATTTATTTACTTTTCTATTGCGTATTCACAAATAAACATGTTGCATACTTAAGTGACAATATGCAAACATGGCGAAGTATAGATAACAGTCTTGGATACAGTAAACTACATTATTACAGAAATAGTGTTTCGACACTATTTACAAACACGCCAATGATAGTGCGAACTTTGAGCTTGTTTCTGTTCCACAACAAATGTCATCTTCTGCATGACGTCTATTTCTGAATTTGGACTTAATTAACAAACTGGATAACTTTGTTTCGCGAAGATTTGTTCTTGGAAATGGAAGAAGGCGCAACTCAATCTCAAACAGAACGGGATATGAACTAGTTTGAAGACTGATAAGTGCTGATAAGAGTCTTTTCGTACTGGTACTAGTCTAGTTAGTGCTTTCACTAGTCTGTGCTGTTACTAGTTTAGTTGGAGCTGTTACTAGTCTAGTTAGTGTTGTTACTAGTCGATAGTGTTGGTACTATTCTAATTAGTGATGTTACTAGTCTAATTAGTCTAGTTTGTGCAGGTACTAGTCTAATGTAACAGCATGGTTGATTCAATATGTCTGTTTAGTCTATAATAACTTCGTATGTAATACAGCCATATCATATTGTTGTTAGCGATGTTGATATCAATGTCATACTGGTGGTATAGTTACTATTAGAGTACTACCATAAAATAGTTTAGGACCTATAGTTGAACACAGTTAGCATGATATAGTGAAGGACAAAAGGAGGGTTCGCTTTGGACTCGGTCTTCGGCTTCGTCTCTAGCCCGAGCGTCCTGCACCCCGATACATTGGAAATAGAGATGTGTTACCTGGACATCTTCCTGGGATTCTCTCAAACAGAACATCTGTTCGGTCAGTCCATCGGAAAGGAGCGTTGTTTTTATTTTACTGTTTTCAATAGAGTGTAGTCTTTTTTTATTTTATTTCTCGTTTAGTTGTATATCAAAATGTGTATAACAGTCTTCATGGGCGTAGCCAGGATTTTTTTCGGGGGTCGGGGGATTTTTTTTCTCCCCCCCTGCCAATCTATATATATATACATACTTTATTAATCTTTATTACATTCAAGCACTATTTCCGGTATTGAAAGCCAACAAAATGCATATTCTGAGGTATCCACAGTGCATTATCCTGCAATTAATAAGTTTTATTTCAAAAACCTAATCTGCTATTCTTACTTACTTAGACGCTCCCGCGGCCGTTCGGCGCATTGAGCGGCAAGCTGCTTTCACAAAAATCTGTCACTGGCAATGTCTGAAGCCTCTTTCCACCTGCTCTTAGGACCTCCATGAAAGTGTAGCGCCAATTTGTAATAGGATGTCCCTGTTTGCGCTTTACTCGAAAGGGCCTCCATGTCATCGCAACTCTTATTATGCATAATTCATTTTGTCGAAGAACATGTCCCGCAAACCTCATGCGACGCTCTGTCAACCTTACTATGGGGTCGACTCCCAGTTCGCATAGAATCCACCTTAACCATCTTTGTTGAGCCACATTTAGTCCTTTTCAATTTCGGCAGATGACTATTCACTGCATTTTATTAATGGAACCCAGCCACTGGTAGAAATTTGTAATCTCTCTTGGCTCTTGGAATTAGGTGAATGTAGTTTGCTTAAGATTTTATATCGAAATAGTTTCTTCGTCAAAATCATCTGTTGTTTTTTTTAGCATATTCAATAACCCTTACGCTCATAGAATTTGTGACTGTAGTTTGCTTTAGAATAATATTGAAGAGAGGTTTTCAACCTCAAAACTCTCTGTTATGGGGGTATTTAAACTAAAACCATCTGGAGGGGTTTTAAGCTTAATAAAAAAGCCCTCTGGAGATGGGGGTTTTAAACTCTAATCCCCTGACTTGGCTACGCTCATAGAATATTGAGTGTGTAATTTGATTTTTTTAAATATTAAAAAGGTATTTTTTTAGCTTAAAATCGCGCTGGAGGAGGCTTTTAACTGAAAACCCCCTTTGGCTACTGTCACAGCCTGGTTATCTTTACAGGTCTGGACGGTCTTGAGCTGGTCTGCCTTTGTGTGTTGTAACTAACTAAATACCTTCTCATGCACTATATTTGCTGGTTCGTGAGAACATTAACATACTGAATGCTACGACCACAACATTTAGAATTATTAATAGACTCTAGGTCAGCAGACATGGATTTTATTCACATAAAATATAATTCACAAAAGATATTGGCAAGTCCAGCCATCAAGAAATATACACAAAACATTGCACATTAGAATCCAATAGAATACTTTAGATATCAAACATGCTCCAAAAATCAACCTTAATATCTATACATTACTACACTGGACAAGATATCCATAATATTCCTTTCTCTACGAGAGCCCAAAATCAACAGAGGTGTCCACCTCGTGGTCAGTCCCCGACCAGGAAAAATCTCGTGCTAACTGCACGGAATAGTTCAGTGAATACTAGTCACCAAATATTACAGGGGTTCTAAAACATATATATAACAGCTACGTTCATAGCATTGTGTGTGTGTAATTTGCTTTTTTTATATCGAAGAGGTATTTTTTAGCTTCAAACCCCGCTGAAGGGGAATTTAAACTCAAAACCCTTTTGGCTACGGTCTTAGAATTTTAAGTGCATAATTCCCTTTTTTTTTATAGAAGTATTTTTTAGCTTCAAACCCCTAAGAAGGGGGGTTTAAACTCAAAACCCCTATTGGCTATGATCATAGAATTTTGAGTGTGTAATTTGCTTTTTTTTTTTATAGAAGAAGTATTTTTTAGCTTCAAACCGCACTGGAGAGGGGGTTTAAACTCACAACCCCTTTAGAATTTTGAGTGTGTAATTTGCTTTTTTTTTATATTGAAGAGGTGTGTTTTTTTTTAGCTACGAACCCCTCTGAAGGGGATTTTTGAACACAAAAACCCTCTTGGCTACGCACATTGAATCTGGTGACTTTTGTATGGTATAGTCTTTTATTGAAGATATATCGTAAATTTCGGAAGGGGGGTTAAAATGCAAAACTTCCTTAGCTATGCTCTTGGAATTTGTGGAGTCTTTTGTATTATTTATTTTTTATTTTTGTTTTATAGAAGAGGGGGATTTAACTTGAGTATCAATATTACCCGAGTTTACAGCTAAATAATATTGTATACTCGATGAGTCTCTTTATCTTTTATTTACTGTTTCGTGCATATGCAGAGTAGCCTACTTGTGGTGGATTTATTAGCATACATACGGTGTCAACGCTGTTCTAATGAATGGCCGTGACTTAGCGACTCTTATACAAATCCTATGTTACTCCACATAATGTTCCATATTGACACATGATTTTGAAAACATCTTTGATCCACAGATTGAAACCAGAGTTACCTTTCATGTTTAAATGGCGGAAAGGGTAGGTGGTGGTGCTCGCTTCTTCCTGTTCCAGGTAAGAACCCTTTGATTTTGTTAAAATATATGTCCATAAATCTCTGTAACAGGTTTAATGACCGTTTATACTGTCTAGGCGTGTCGCTAGTAAACAGGTAGAGCAATAGGGGCTATACTCCATGGGGGTTTGATATACTGCTACTACTTGATCTAGGCCATAGAGCCATGTTGGTACTTTCCGCTAACTCTCATTTCACTATCTAACACTTTTATCTCTTTGTAGGTCTTCATTAAATGAACTATCATCGTTTGGGCATCTCTTTTTATAAGTCTACGCTTACAGCTAAATGCTATTGTTTTATTGATATAGGCCAACGCCTTGATGTTTATTACAAAGCTTCTATCAACTCTGTCTGTCTGGTACAAAGTGTGTACACGTTAGTTCTCCCTCACCTATTCTCGTATCAAGCTGAAACTTTGCACAATTATCCATTAACATAGAGAAGACTTGAATCAATAATAATTTAAAAAAGTAACCAATCAGACAATTCATTACTGGTAATTCATTATTTTGTTTAATAGAAACAAGAAAAATTAATACTTCAGTATTCCCATATATGGCTAAATGTGTTGGGTTTAGTCCCTTTAAATAATTGTTAACTCTTTTCTCCCTCAAGCCTTCTCCGATCAAGTTGATACTTTAAACAATTTATTGAATTTAAGAAAACATGAATCAATAAACAAAAATACTTAATTAGTCAATTAAGTATTGGCAATTAATTATTTTGTTTGATATTGAACAAGAGAAATAACTTGTACATTATTGGTAGATATAGTTTTAAGGAAGGAGTCCTTCTCCTTTAGATAAGTTTTTTTTTTAATTTATTTATTTCAAAATCAAGATTATATAGGCCTGTGCCAAGGTCTGGTTTCAATGCTAGACTTGATAAAGCTTATGGTTATGTCTAATTTCTAGATGCTACACTTTATTAAAGTCCACTCCCACATCTTAGTGCTAAAAACGACATAAAACAAAGTTATGTTACAACAAATCAACTTTTTTTTTTCTGTAACATTCATCAACTAAACGTTGGACACTTAAGCCACGCCTCTTTCTAAAAGTTCAGAGGGTCACTTCAATATTTGGCCAGTTTGAAAGAAATAGATTTGCTCCTTGCATCAAACATTATTCACTACTTTTATACGTAACCATCATTACCCTCCGCCTTAGGCCGTTGATTCTTTCCAAGGCTATAGAGTGTTTATGTTCTTAGCACATCCTGCAAATGCTCACATAATACTTTGGCCGTACCCTCCAACTTTATTTTTTTTTGTTCTGTCAATAAAACTGCCCCCATTTCAACATCCTCCGTTTGGCCAGTGTATTCTAGTATATGTTTATCAAGTGTTAAAATTTGTAGTCGATTTTTGCATTTATATGCAGCCAATGGAGGCTTTGAGATTGAATGCTAAGTCTGCTATTAGATAGCAGGAAAGAAAAATAAATAAGTTGGTACTTTTACCATCACTCCTCAATACAGCAACAAGACAAACATTGAGCTGCGTCGGTCACATTGTTAGATACGACTCGCTGTCAAAATCATGTTTTAGAAAGCTACAAAAGTAATACAATTACACAACAAGGTTACAAAGAGAGTTTGTGTGGATTCACAAACTCAAACATCAAATTACTAACTTTAAATTGTGCAAAAAAAAACTATTTAAAAAATATATAAAAATAAAAATAGAATATCATGCGATTTGAATCACTGACCTTCTGATCTAGAGTCTGACACTCTACCGACTAAGCTAACCGGGCATTATTAAAATCTTTGGAAATTACTCACAAAATCTAAATGAAAATATACATTTTTTATTTTAAAATATGGCGGATTAACTTAAAGAGGTTGGGTTGAAACTGCGAATAAAGAATCGTTTACATAAATTTAACCGCTGCATTTTCGGTTGTGAATGAAGTAATTTTTAAAATAATTTGCTTTGTTTTTATCATGAAACTTTTCAAATTGTTGAAGTGATGATGAAATATGAAGTAACAGGTAGTCTTAGATTACCGGCTTTTATCGTCTGCTAGCTCATATCACGTGACCAGCATAGACCAGATGGGGGTAAGTGCACGTGGGGGCAGGCATCTCCTGTCTAGTCTTGGGGCTCCCTAAAGGTCATTAGGTCATACTGAACATTTAGACAGAAGCGCTCCTTTGTTCCCGTCTGTTGCTGTAGTAAATAGTTCCCTCAGGGGTTTGGATCCTCTGCTCACTGGAGGAAATAACCACGTGGATAATGCATACCTGATATAGTGAGCGATGGTGTGAATGATGCGCTACGCTTTTAATGAGTTTAAAATGATGGCCTTGACACTTGATGAGCTTAAAATGACGAGCTAACGGAGTTTTTGAGTTTTCAAAGATGAGCTGAACGTTTTGTCAATTGAACTTTTGGCGAGTTAAATGATCATTTGGCGACCTTTAAATATTGAGCTCATAGACATAAATAAATATAGACTGGCCGAAGGAAGTAACTTCATGTAACTTGAAAACATGTATATCTATTTTATTCGGATTTCCGAATTATGAAAAATTGCATGATCTTCATTCTTAGAGATTTAAAAAAAACACTAGTGAAAATAATGTAATACTTATATAGGTTATGGCTGAATACTTAACTTTTATACTGCTCATAAATGCTGTATAATAAAGTATACAAAATTGCAAGTCACAAATTTTCGTTTCATAAAACTTTTTAATCGGCCAGTCTATATTTATTTATGTCTATGATTGAGCTACACTTTTAGAGAGAAGAGTTTAAAATGGTGCGCTAAAAGATTAGCGTGTAACAGAGTACACTAGCAGCAAAGTAGAAAAGAAATTCAACAGCTATCAAGGAGCTAGGTTTCTACATGGAACTCAAGAGATCATTGCATTGAAAGAGTTAGAATCTAGATCTACCGCTAGGTTTCTACATGGAACTCAAGAGATCATTGCATTGAAAGAGTTAAAATCTAGATCTACCGCTAGGTTTCTACATGGAACTCAAGAGATCATTGCGTTGAAAAAGTTAGAATCTAGATCTACCTCTAGGTTTCTACATGAAACTCAAGAGATCATTGCGTTGAAAGAGTTAAAATCTAGATCTACCGCTAGGTTTCTACATGGAACTCAAGAGATCATTGCATTGAAAGAGTTAAAATCTAGATCTACCGCTAGGTTTCTACATGGAACTCAAGAGATCATTGCGTTGAAAAAGTTAGAATCTAGATCTACCGCTAGGTTTCTACATGGAACTCAAGAGATCATTGCGTTGAAAGAGTTAGAATCTAGATCTACCGCTAGGTTTCTACATGGAACTCAAGAGATCATTGCGTTGAAAGAGTTAAAATCTAGATCTACCGCTAGGTTTCTACATGGAACTCAAGAGATCATTGCATTGAAAGAGTTAGAATCTAGATCTACCGCTAGTTTTCTACATGGAACTCAAGAGATCATTGCATTGAAAGAGTTGGAATTTGGATCTACCTCTAGGTTTCTAGTTTCTGCTGATAAGAAGTATTTGAAACTGAGAGAGCATTGCTTACAGCAGTGATGCTCAACCTAATTCGACCTGGTGGCCATTTTAACTTTTGACACGCATGTCAGGGGCCACATAAAAAAGTACTAAAAATGAAATCTAAATTCACCCGAAACTATTTCAAACTATTGGATCTAGTACTTACATTAATTAATGAGATATTTAAAGTCTATCATTTTTTACACGTCTAAAAATGGCTTCATTTCTCTACTGAAAATGTGAGCGACATTGTAGCTACTTTTACCACCAACTTATTTTCTTGTCTCTTTTTGTTAAATATTTTCATCGATCCTACGATCTCTAGGCGTAGTTTAACACATTTTTTTTACGCGACTCAAACAGCTAGACTTTCTTTACAAAACAGTTATATTGGCTTATTATCATGTTCCACAAAAAAGAGGATCCATTCAACTTTTCTGGTAGATTCAGAGTTCCAGTTCATAAACTCATAAACGCACAAATGTTAAATGACTTGGTACCAAACTATTAAGTGAAAAAGTTAAGGCCCTAACGAAGGTATTTTCAACTTTTTTGAAGGAGGGAGGATTTTCTATTTTTGGACCGACGTTTCGGCGGGCCGGATGGAACGACGTCGCGGTCCGGTTTTATCTCTCGCTTTGCACTCTAGGCATCACTGGCTTAGAGAATGAACTTATTATGAAGTTCAATGTAAACAACATATAGTTCAGCACAAGTAAGTGTTAAGGTTGGCAGCTTGTCAAGGAAAGACGTTTTAAAACACTCCTCAATATATCAGGAAAGTCTTAGATTACAAGACAATGATTGGTTGGAGTTTATTTAAAAAAAAAAAAACAACTTCAGCAGCGGTTAGATAAATGAAACCATCTATTTTTGTTACCATAGCAACTAGTTAAGTTTTAAATTTAAAAAAATTGAAATCGAAAATATTTTTTTTTCCTTTTTAAAGAATAAAACAATAAAATCGCATAGGAAAGGTTATATAAGAGTATTTGTTTAAATACTCAGGTTACAATCCTTGTTCTTTTCCCTTTATTTTTCTCTCTCTTGAACCCTCCCTCTTTCCTTCCTCTTCTTTCTGCTTCTATTTTATTTATTTCTCCTCCCCCCCTCCCTCATTTGACCTGAGCCTTTCTCTCTGTGACCTAAGTGTACTTATTGTAAAGCATTTAAAGCTATAAAATAAATTCATCTCTAACTTATTACATCCCCCCCCCCCCCCCACCAGGCACCAACCCTGACTGACATACCGTCCCCGCCCCATCTCTTTTTGTTTTAATTTGTTCTAATTATGCTCTCTCTGACATTTCCCTGCAGACATTCCTCTGACCTGTTGACATTCAACGAAACAACCTTAAACTAGTTGGAAAACGAGTATGTCAATTTAATACAACCATAGCTATACGGACAATCGTAGAGCTCCTGTAACCACTACATTCCAATTATCCTCCTGCATATCTGTAGAATAGCACTTGTACGCACAGTGTTTCTCAATCTGGGTTGAGGTATCCAATCTGGGTTGATAGTTGATCATACTCGGTAACGTTGTCCTAGATGTTGGAAAGAAATGTCAGACAACTGATAGGTATGTGTGTGTGTGTGAGTGAGAGAGAAAGAGAGAGAGTATTTAAACAAACGGTGTATTTTGAAATGAAAAGTCTTTTAAAACAAAACGTGGATGCACACGTAAAGTTTGACTGGTGTCTGAACAAAATGAAATGTACAAATTTAAAAACAAAATGTTCAGAAGCTAAAATTCTTAAAGATGAAATGATTTTGATGATAAAATATTTTTTATGTCCTTGATTTATTACAAATCTAAAAGCTATTAACAGGCTGAACAACCACATGTCTAACCACACGTGGTAAGGGTTGTTCTTGATAGACAAGACGTCATACCGGTCTAACAGTTCCTTAGATCTAGATCTCATTTCAGTGTTCCACCCCAGACTAGAAAAATTTTATGTGGAATAAAAAAGGAACCTCAGTCAGTTACATATGAGCGTGATCTTAATTTCGATCTTAGCAGAGTGCTAAGTGTCACATGTCACGCGAAGTAAAGCACACATCGCCCCCCCCCCCCCACCTTAAACCACAGGCTCATCATTCTAAATCATTCGATGATAAGAACCCCCTCTCCAGTCCCCCCTCATACGTTACCTTAAGATTTTAGTTTGTAACATTGTGTGATAGGACAGTGGATCGGTTGATTGAGTCAAAGAAGATGCTTATTTTGTGTTTAGATAACTTGAATGAAGTGTAGGGGCGGAGCATGGTGGACAACTTGTGGAATAACAATGTTCAGAATGTTTTGTTTTGTGAACGTGCTGGATTGTTCATGGAATGAGTAACATGCACATATGAACAGGGAGAGTTAAAAGGTCGAGTTAAAAGTGTATCACTAGGATAGTGTACAGTTAGAGACTGCAGAGATAATGTTATAATCGATTGTTATATAAATGTACTGGTCATAAAAAAAAGCTAAAGCTATTGAAAGTAGAACTTTCTCCCCTGTGTAAGAAATAAATACAGAATTCGCGAATGTTTTTTGTAGAGTTACAATTTTCATTTTTTTTATATGCCTCGAATGACTTCTTGTACTTTTTTTAAATTGATAGTTCGGCTGCCAATAATTGCGGGGGGGGGGAGGGGGGGGATAAAATCATAGGCTTTTGGTGCCTAGTCTAGGGAGATAACTCTCGCAATTATGTTTAGATGATTTATTGGACACAATAATTTCCCATTATTAACACACACACAGTTCAATTTGTTTGAACGTATTTCTTCTTACAGTCGTTGATTGGTGATCAGTAGACCTCGTGGAGCCGTTGTGACAGGTCTTAGTGGATCTGATTACAATGCAAACTTCTTTTTTTTTTTACTAGAATCTAGGTCAGTGCTAGCAACATCTATCTTCCATAGTTGATATAGGTCTTCATTAGCGGCCCTCAACCTTTTTAGCTCTCCTAATTATCCACTTACAAATAAATAAAATAATTTCTTTATGACGTGCCTCTATTTACGTGAGTATTTCCTAGTCACATTCCACACACGTGACAATTTTCTGTATTTAAATTGGATAACTTACAGACTGTTTCGAGAAATTAATATATTATTGCAAATGGAAGAAGAAGATGCAACAGAGACAAATCGGAACATGGCTGCGAACGCTTGATCCAGAATTGTGTAGGCCTAATTAAAGAGAAATGTTTCACTATTAAACAATTTATGTCCTAAAAATCTTTAACTTTGACTTTCATTGGATTTCTGGCAAGCGCAAATGCGATCATCCCATTGGGATGTTATGTAGATTTGGAAAGTCAGAGGAAATTTTGCCTACATACATGCGCAAATGTTAAAACACATAAAATGATCATTTTATGTTTGCCAGGTACAAAGTCATTTCCTCACAGAGAGCAGATACGTTGGAAGCATGTAAATATTATTTTCGTTATTAATGACATACTTTTTTCTCCTGCTTTAACTAATTGGGCAGGCGAAGGAAACAGTGGTGCATGTCTTACAATAGTGTCCAAGAGCTGCGGGGAGACAACTAGGGTCACATGAACGGAATACGGGAGCTATGAGGAACTGCCTTCTTAGCAGAACACTACGGAAAGCCTCTCCTCCCCTGCTACCATTTGGAGTTCATTCAATGTCTAATGTGTTATGGATTTCTAAACAAAGTTTACGTATTAAAATTTAAATTTATGGATGCCTTATTCAACCTTACTTAAAATTTACATTGTTTAGCTCATATATTAAAAGTTTTTCACATTTTAACATTAGGTACCTGTGGTAGTAAAAGAAGTTAATGGACAAAATTCTCTTAACATTAACTTTAATGAGTTAAGTTAACAGACGCTAGTCTAAAAGTAGTGATATCTTATGAATTAATCTGCCTTAATTTAAACTTATACAAATATATCTGCTGCACAATCATGGATGGCTGCCTGGTCGTGCCGTTTGCGCGCTGGACTGTCGTTTCGATTTATCGATGGTCTTGGGTTCAAACCCTGCCCGCTCCCATCCCCCGTCGTCCTGCTGGAGGCTTGGACTAGATGGTATACTATCTTCAACTCTGAAGGAACATCCGAAACATGTAAAACATTTTACAAACATCAAAATGTTCGAAATCAATTCTGATTCAGTTGTCTGCAGCATCTATCTTTGAATAACAATATAATTAGTAAATTTCAATGAAAAAACTAATATGTGACAAGTTTTACATGTTAGGATGGAAAAAAAAAATCCATATTTTTGATGGAAATAAGCGACGCCTGACAAATTGTCAATCGACCCCCAAGGAGGTCGCGACTCACAGGTTGAGAACCCCCTGGTCTAGATTTAGATGTTGTAGTGTGTGTGTGTGTGTTATTTCCACTCGTAGTTTCTCATAGAAATGACATAAATTAAGCTTTCTGATTTCTAAAGCTTTTCCCCTCCATCTAGACCAGAGGTTCTCAACCTTTTTAGGGCGGCGACCCCTTACACGATTATCCACTAGGCGGCGCCCCTAACTGTCGTTTGCATGATTTTTTTGTGGTTTTGTTTTATAGAAGAGGTGGGTTTCACTGCAAAAACCCCTGGTAGGGGATTTT